>CM018046.1:6319930-7633577 GCA_008638375.1 Nyssa sinensis
ATCTTGAGTTTATTGTGTACTAGCATATGCATGCGAATACCTAGGGAGCAACACCCCCCTCAAATAAATAAAAAAAAAAAATTTGAAAATGTTATTTTTTACTACTAATTTCTATTGATTTATTAAAAAAAAAATGGAGCCCCCACTACCCCCAACGCGATTTTTCATATTTCCAGAAGTGTTATCCTAGATACTAATTCTTGCATTTTTGCCTCCCTAAATCTATGGTCTGGATATGCCACCAAATACCTGCAATTTAAAGATTTGAATTTGCATGAAATGACTCACCAAAAACAATTTACATGTCATTTCTATCCAATCTGTCAATCAGGATCACTGAGTTTATTTCATGTTCATGAACGTATATCCACACCTTACAATTAAAATATCTGATTTTGCATGTAATCTAGATTTGAATAGTGCCTTGTATACATTATTGATTTCGTTTTTCAACTTTTTTGGCTGTGCAGGTATGCCTCTACCTGCATATCGAACATTTGAATTTGCATGTAGTTTAAACCCGATTTTTTGTTCGGATTCTAAGTTGAATTTGTTTGAGATATTATTAGACTCTCTCTGTAAGGAAGGACAAGTTAAGGTAGCTTCTGAATATTTTGATAAGAAAAGGGCATCAGACCCGACTTGGGTTCCGTCTATCCGTATTTACAACATACTATTGAATGGCTGGTTTCGATCTAGAAAACTGAAACGGGCAGAACGGCTTTGGTTAGAGATGAAAAAGGAGAATGTGAAACCTAGTGTTGTAACTTATGGTACCCTTGTCGAAGGGTGTTGTCGAATGCGTCGTGTTGAGATGGCAATTGAATTGGTGAAGGAGATGAGAAGGGAAGGAATTGAACCGAATGCAATTGTGTATAATCCAATAATTGATGCATTAGGGGAAGCAGGAAGGTTTAAGGAGGCATTAGGGGCAATGGAACGTTTTTTGGTTTTGGAATCTGGTCCCACTATTTCCACTTATAATTCTTTGGTGAAGGGCTTTTGCAAGGCAGGGGATCTTGTAGGGGCTAGTAAGATCCTTAAGATGATGATTAGTAGAGGATTTGTGCCTACTCCTACAACTTATAATTACTTCTTTAGGCACTTCTCAAAATTTGGGAAAATCGAAGAGGGAATGAATCTCTATACCAAGATGATTGAATCTGGGTACACCCCTGATCGGCTCACTTACCATCTGTTGATAAAGATGCTCTGTGAGCAGGATAGATTGGACTTGGTAATGCAAGTTAGCAAGGAAATGAGAGCAAGGGGATGTGATTTGGACTTGGCTACAAGTACCATGTTGATCCATTTGATGTGCAAAATGCATAGATTTAAAGAGGCTTTTGGAGAGTTTGAGGACATGGTTCGGAGGGGAATTGTTCCTCAGTACCTCACGTATCAGAGGATGAGTGATGAGCTAAAGAAGCAGGGAATGACTGAAATGGTGCGGAAACTATCTGACATGATGGCCCTTGTACCTCACTCAATGAAGTTGCCAAATACATATAGGGAAGAGGCAGATGCATCGCATGGAAGGAAAAAATCTATAATTAGGAAAGCTGAAGCAATGTCTGATATTTTAAAGACATGTAGTGATCCAAGAGAACTTGTTAAGCATAGAAGTTCATCTGAGAATGCTGTCTCAAGTGCAAACCGGTTGATAGAGAATATTAAGAGAAGAGTTGACTTGACTTGAAGCTCTGTATCCTTGAAATTTTATCACCAACATGGGCAGAAAGCATTCCTTTTATGCTTTTCCAGTTGGATGAGTTCTCGTATTCAGCTGTGAAAACTTGATGGTAATTTGTTGTGGGGTTTCATTTTGTGAGCTAGATACATGTGTACAACGATCAGAAACTCTGCATGTAAAAATTAGTTGAAGTTGATATTTAAGATGAGGGTTCTGTATTTTAAAGACATGGGTTGTGGTGGAGACTGAAGAATCGATAGAATGCCAAACTGGATGGTGGATGATACTCAAGGAATTGACTGTTTAGTGCTATATATTTAATTAAGGATTTGGAATTGACTTGGAGAGGTTCTTGAAGTTTTGAACACTTTCTACCATTCCTTCTTTTAGCAAGACCACAACAAAGTTTTAGTGGTGGTTATAGTTTAGGGGAGTTTGATTGTTAGATCCAAATGTTAGGCCTGTTTATAGTCCATCCGTAAACACCCCACATTGGCGGGAGCAACACTGGATTTGAAGCCAAAAGAGAAGACATGATTGAATGTTCATTGCCGATATAATGATCTCCATACATTGGCAGAGTGACAAGAGAGTGCGCTGGTTTGTTTTGTTCCTGTAATATGACATTCAATTGAATTGCTGCTGGTTTATGTAGCATGTATGCCTTTTTTGAATTTTGGTATACATTATTGATGATTCTACAATTAGTGAATTGAACTGCAAAACTGTATTTTGTGGCTGTTTTTATAATACAAATAAATGTTCACCTATGGAAAAGATTGAAGCTTAAAATTAATCGCTTCATTTCTCAGTTAAGGATTTACTTTTTTCTTTTACATTAGAGCTTCACACTTCTTTGGAACCTGTTAAAGGGCAGTGCATGTTCCACAAGCAAACAACTCCTCACTTTCTTATTTATTGATGAAGATGGGTGCGTTAATCCCACATCAACTGGGCAAGGCAAGGTAATGGTACTTATAAGTGATTGGGCACCCCCAACATGACAGCTAGCTTTTGAGATGGATTCTACCCTAAAGCGAATTGGTATCAGAGTCCGAACCTGGCATATCCTTCGGGTGCCACTTCCAGCTGGTGCCAGTCTAAACCGGTCTTGCGGTGTGGCTTAAAGGGCGTTCCCTGTTGTTACCATGGCCCGTGCCCGGAGGGATAGCATGACTGGAGATATCTGCTCCAGTGGAGGGGTAGGATGGGTGCGTTAATACCACATCGACTGGGCAAGGCAAGGTAATGGTTCTTATAAGTGATTGGGCACCCCTAACTTGACAGTTAGCTTTTGAGATGGGTTCTACCCGGTGAATTGGTCTTATTGTTTCTCGGATGGACAAATAAGCCTCTTTTTTTTCGATCTGGAGGCTTTGCAGCATCATCAGTCTCTATAATCACTCCATTTCTCTATCTCTTTCTAGTGGCATCATCAGTCTATTCGTCTCTTACAAGTTCTTTCAAAATGTGTTCATTTTCAGTTTTCTCCATCCTTGGTATTGCTAGTTATTAGAGTGTAACGCCCCTCTCAAGCCATACTTTGGACCCCGATCGAATAATAGAGTCAAAATTATGATCTGAGCTAATGTCATTTAAGACTTATTTCTTGAATCACACTTCAAATAAGAAGTCATTTCCTAACATTAGTCTTGCTTTTGAAAGCTAATAAGAGGGTTGGAATAGACTATTTGACATTATTTTTGCACAAAGTCAGCTGCTTTCCAACTTGAACCACAGTCTTTCTGAAGGTGGGGAAATTGTTTTGAATCCCCAAACCTTTCATAATTCGTTTGGATTGAGAGATTTGGAGAAAGAAAAAAAAAGAATTGAGGTGGTGTGATAAATAAAAATCTCGTTAGAATGTTTATATATACTTTTTTTTCTTTTTTTTTCTCCTTGTTCAAATAGGAAATAATAAATCTTCTCATTCCTCTTCTAAACATTCAAATAGAAAGCTTTTCTAATGTAGCTGATATGCCTCAGGCTCAGGTAAAGCTGCAGTTTTCCATTATTTTGTCTCATTATTAGTAACATCAAACATAGCAGTAAAGGCTAATTTTTTACTCTACTAATGTATTTTTTTTCAAATTTTTAAAACTTAGTGTAGTTTTTTTTGTTATTATTTAAATTCATGCAGATTTTAAAAACGATTTTTTTCAAAAATACGTTTTTGAATTAATTTTTTTAACAAAAACGTCTATTAAAAAAACTATTTTAAAAACGTTTTTTTGAAAAAAACTACTTTATCCTACCTGTACATATTTGCTGTGGTGATAGATTTTAATGAATTTTTATTTTCTGATGGTTATAAATTTCTAATCAAATTATCATATATTGACTTTTTATATTTTGCTGTAGTTTCATGTGCTAATCCCGAAAATGAAATTATTCGAGTCACAAAAATAAACACTTTTTTTTGTTAAAGTAAAATTATATATATATATATATATTTATCATTTTAGATGTCAAGAGTGTCGCACACTAAATTATAGCTCTCTACTTAGAGTTGTAAAATGAGTCGAGTTATTGAAACTCAATTCGTAATTAGTTTAATTAGAGACTCATTCAATATCGGTTCACAATATAAACAAGTCAAACATAAATAAAATTTGAAACTCGTTAATTTATTAATTTCAGCTCGTTAAATTAAAAATAATCTAATATTGTATTAAAATTAAATATTCATCAAAAATTATTTAAAAAAATTATTCAAAAAATTAATAAATCAAACTTAAATATGATTTAAAACTCAGTACATTTTAATAAATCAATTTAAAATAACCAATCCCGCAAACCAAGGTGCACTTCACGACACAAAAAGATTGTGAAGAGATGTGAGAAAATGAAATGATGTCAAATTTTCTATTTTTCATATTGAGATATGATTAACTGATTTTAGTGGGACCATCCTGTCACTATCACTCTAATCATCCCACTAATTCTTCCAATTATGGCATTACCACGGTTTACATGGCATGCGCACGATTAATGGAAGACACTTCATATATATTGGGTTGGCATATTACCACTCCCACTATAACTCATTAAAATTTTATATATTTAAAGAGTAATGTGTAAATGAAAAGCGGTGAATTATTTTCTTTTAGATATGTATTATGTGTGTGTGTATATATATATATATATATATATATATTATTTTTATGAAAGAAATATCTATTTATAAATATATAATTTATAAACAAATTCAATTCACTAATGATAATCGATTATATCACCAACAAATCTAGTTCATGATCGAAAAATTAACACTATATTATACATTTTTATTTGGAGAGATTTAAAACTAGTATCATTTCTTATAAAATAAGATACAAAATGTCACTCAATTATTAAAAAATTTAACTATATATATATACACACACACACACACACATATAATAATACTGAGTTTCTCGTACCTAGGTTTTTTACACTGTGTCTTGATACGTTTTGTGGACAACCGATTTTGTGACTTTATATAAGAATAAGATAAAAGAGTAATGCTTATACTGACCCAATAATTCTACCTAAAAATGTTTACACAAGCTAACGTGACAGTGTTGTATTAGGTTTCATATCACATCATGTAAACACTTTTGGATAAAAGTTTCAAGTAAGCATAGCATTATTGAAGATAAAATAAAGAAGGATATTGTCGCTCTTACAAAAGCTACATGTTACTCAACTCAAGAATCTAAATTGTTAGGTGATAATATTGTCTTATATTCAACTTGTAGACAACTTGATTAATTATAAGGTACTTGTCTATATATATATATATATATAGATACAAACATGTCAAAGAGGAGATTATTTTAATTCTAAGTAATTTAATATGTACTCTTATTATTGTATATGAAAATTTGGTATGTGGAATCTGAATGTTGCAATGGGACGATTTAATCAAACTGAAAGTTGCTGACAATATGAGTGATTTTTTTTTATAGATGCATAAGAAGGATTACATCATGGTAGAATATTACATATTAATAATGCAGATACTAAGGAATAAAGGATGCATGGAAATCTTTGTAGATCTGTTTGACAAGCAATTCTAGCTGAACGTTTGCTTCTTTCCTACTACCTCTCAAAACGATTTTTATATATACTTTTTAATTCTGGTTGAGGGTGGTAGAGATACCAGTAGATTAAATAATTAGTGGTGTGCTATCTATATATATATATATATATATATATATATACACACACACACATTACACCCACATATACGTGAAGAAGCTTGTTTCTTTTAACTGTGATGGATATATCAGAGTATCGCCTATGGTAAAGGTCATTTAAATTAAATTTTAAGAGTAATATACTATTAAAATAATATATTATTATTTTGACAGTTTTACTCTAATGGCGGAAGCATGAGTGGGCTATAGCGCATTCCAAAATATATAAAAAAAAAATATTATACATGTAAAATTAATTTTGGCCATTTTCAAATTAGACTATTCTAAAATTTTGGCCAAGTCTAGTTTTTACCCTATCATTTCTATCATTTCGCAATCCAAAAGTTTAGGTCACCCCAAAATTTCCATCTTAATTCTATCATTTTCTCATTTCCGACCCCAAAAGTTTAGCCTAGTCAATTAACTATCTTAATTATTAAAGTTTAACCATTAAATTTAATGAGTTTTAATGTTTTCTTGAAAAAAGTTTCTTTTAATCTTTGTTTGGATGTAAGAAAATTTCATTTGCCGTTTATTTGATGAATTTTGATATTTTCTTGTTAAAATTTCATCCTTAAGTTTTGTTTGGTTGTTACATGTAAAAAAATTTTTATTTGAGAAAAAACACTTTCCCACCTATCATCTTCTTTTATGGGAAAATCTTTTCCTCCTATCATCTCTATGAGAAAAAAAAAAATTTTGCTTGTAAAATTTTTTCAATTTGAAAAGAGAAAAACTCTTAAACTTTCTCTCGAAAAAAAAAAAATTTCTAGCCTCCCATCTAAATATTTTTCCTGGCTCGGCCCTGGCCTGAAACAATAGTTTTTGGTAGAATAATCATTCTTCTTTTCTACTACCAAAAAGCTTTATGAGAGCAACTCCAATGATAAGATTAAAGGAGTTACCAAAGCTAGATTTTGATAGATTGATCAAAAAAATTCTATTCCATTGCTAATTTTCATGCCTATTAAAATTAGTCAAAATCAAAAACTTTACCAAATATAGTTTTTGTTGTGGTAGCTACTATTCACATCAACGCTTCAGATTACAAGAAATCAATAATCAAGATTTGATGTTTCTTTTTTCTTGTTTTCTTTGGTTGAGAATGATATTGGAGAAGAAAAATACTAGTTCTACTAAAAAATAACATTTCATCGTTGGATCAGAAATATCAAAATATAACGTTTTGTTACTGTAGTACTGTAAAAATTTAGCTTTAGTAAGATTAAAATAACTTTTATCATTAAAGTTGGTATGTTTCAATCATTGAATTGAGAGAATTTAAGTTATTAATGTGGATAATAGTTATTATTATTTTTGCTATATTTTGGGAGAAGATTAGAAAAAATTAAAGTTATCACCCACTTTTTATAGTCTCTTTGTTTTTATAAACTTTATTTATTTATTTTAATTTTGTGAGTCTTTAAGTAAGTATTAGGCCTTTGTGAATGCTGGCCAACTCACATATTCATTCTATTTGAAATTTAATAATTTAAAATGAAAGGCCACTTCTATCCATAGAACACAAGTAGACAAAAGAAAAAGGCAAAAAAGAAAAAGAAAAAAATCTGCTTTTTATGTTGATCATAGAAAGAAAAGAACACAGATTTGAAAGGCCTCACTGTTCATTCATTATTGCAGAAATATGTTGTGCAGGTGATATAGTGGCTCCCACATTTAACCATCAATTTGTCTTTGATGATTATCCTTCTAAAAGGAGCAATGCTTTTGAATCTTTTGATGGAAAATTTGAAATCCCTGAGTGTCCTTTTAATTAATTTTCTTTCCCTTTTTTCAATTTTTTTATTTTTTTATTTTGATAAAAAGAAAAGAGATTGACCACAACAGTCAACTCAACGATCAATTCAACAAAGCCTTTTTCTATATATTTACAGGTCCGTTATATAAATTTTATCTCATCTTTTTATTTTATTTAATTTAAGATTATTCTTGTAATTAAATCACACATTAATTTTTTCTTTTTTACAATTACTATTGAAGTAAATTTTGGTCTTTCTCGTCTTTTAACATGATCTTCGATATGAACCATATTTCTTTTTAACTAATATATTTATTAATTTTCGTTGTATAATGTCATATCACCTTAAAGGTATGTATTACCAAACCAAACACTCAATAAATTTAAAAAATATTATTTAAACTTAAAAAATCATTAATTACGGTAAATAAGCCAAACCAAATTATTGTGAAAGCATTACTTTAATGCACGGTTTTATTGTATTTTAAATCCTTAGTGTAAAAGCCTTTTCCAATGATGCTTTTAAGATAAAAAGCATTGTTGCGAAGTGATGTTTTCAGTGTAAAAATGTCACCTCTACAATCATAAAATAATTTTATTTAATAAATAAGATTCATTCAAAACCAAATTGTTTATAAGGTTTTAGGATAATTACACTGATGTATATCTGATAATTATATGAATTTTTTTATAATTTTTTATCTATTCTGACTTTTTTTTATCAAAATTATTGGGAGACAGCCATTAATAAAAAATATAAATTTACTATTTTACTATTATTAAATAATTACACTGGCCTCACTTGCAATTTGTGATAATTATAGGAACATTTTTTGTGATGTTTGAAAAGATAAGAGAGATCAGTGTAATAAAAAAAAATAGTATTTTACTCATATTAAAAAAATTAATTAAAACTTTAACACTGTCAATGAAAATTTTTCTACTAAAAAGGAATTTATATATTGTTAATATAACATATAAGTGGTCAATATAATTTTAAAAAATACAAAAAAATTCATGTAATTATCAAATAATTTGTGGAGGTTGCTGTAATCATCTTAATTTAATTTTAGTCTTATGAGACTAAATGACAAAAGGTGTTGAGAATAAAATTCAAACGTCTCAAGTTCGACTATATTATACACTGATCGTTAGTAGTTAGAGGTTAAAAGATGATTAGTCTAATATACATAAATTAGTTCAGAATATTTCTTACTCATTCGCAAAAGATACATGTACACTCTCAAAATAAGTGTGGTTGGATATAGAAGTAAATAGAAGGGATGATTAGGGATAATGTGGTAAATTAAAAAGTTTGTTTACACAAACGCCAGCGCGGGAAAAGGACGGGTGTGTCGTATGGGTGGATGGAGTCAACAAATGTACTTGAAGAGAATCAATACTGTAAAATTCTCACTCCACATGCCACCAAAATTCCCTCTTGCCACGTGTCCCGTTATTTCTCCGTTCTTTCCTTCTTTGAGCCACTATCTACTTATTTTTAACTTTTTTTACAATCAATTAACAACTTTTGGGATGGGATAGTATTTTATGACTCAAATTTTAATATTTTGTGTTTAAAAAAAAGTTTTTGATTATTATTATATTAATTATTTTTAAAAAATTATTTCTTGACTTTCATTGGAACATAATTGTGACCATAAAATTTAGGTTACAAAACATTGCCTTCTAAAATATGGTAAAAAGAAAGACATGATTTTATATTTTATATAATTCTTCCTTAACTTTAAAATTAGGGGAGAGCTATTTATTGTCCCTTATTATTCAATTGTGTTCTAAAATAAGAAAAAGTGCTAACGTTAGTCGTTAATGTCTAGCACTCACGATCTGATTAATACGGGTAATAAACGGGTGTACGTGGTCACGTGTAAAATGATACGTATAATGTACGCACTAATTAAAATCGCATATGTGATCACTCACGACCGACGCTAGCATTTCTCATTAAAATAATATTTGTTTAATGGTTAAAGTTGTATTTTTTTTATAGTGCAATTGGATATTAGGGAGTGTGTATACCTCTTCCCCTAAAATTATGCATTTAATTTTTTCAAATTTCAAAAATGACATTTGGTTTTGTATTTTATATTATTCCTCCTTATATAGCTTTAAAATTATAAATTTAATTTTTTCAAATTTTTGGCAATTTGCAAACACACCCTTCAATTCATACATCTCTTTCAATCTCTCACTCTATTGTCCACTTTACTTGTTTTATATTTTCATCCCAATTTTTTTTAAAAAAATTTCACAATCCTATACTTCTCAAATTTATATTCAAAAATATTTATATCGAAGTATGTGCCAATACACTAATTTGGTATTTTAAATTATATAATTTATGTGATACAAATCAATGTAAGTCATTTTAGTGGTAAATTTAAAAAAGAAAAAAATGATGAAATAAGATGAAAGGTTTAGTTCTAATTAGTAATGAAAAAAATGTAATTAAAAAAATAAAATTATACAACATAGACAACCACTTTTATTAAAAAACTAAGTAACTTGTCCTTATCTCTTTTTGAAATATAATTTGACTTATGTTTTGCGCTGAGCACAAAAACAATCCATTATGATAGAAATTCCATCAATTTGCACCATTCCTTTTATATGACAAGAAGTTCAACAACTTCCCTTTGATTTTCTACAATAAATTCGGTTTGACACGAAAAGAAAAAGAAAAAAGATTACGACTAAACACATGACATGACGAGTCATGTTTGAAATCATAATTTAAATGGAATTAGGTGGGTATTTGAGTTGCTTCTCCAAATATAAAAAGTGTATTTGAAAAACTAATTCATAGTTTTTGTTTTCTTTTTGTAAATCCACTTTTGTGATCTTAAAAAGTAAAATTAATATAAAAATATTTTTAAAAACTTGACTAAATGGTAAAACATTTTTTCTAGGACAACTTTTATAAATACAAATAGAAAAGTAGAAGTGAAGATTTTATCCCAAATGGACCCTATATACATCCTTCTCCACTCACAATTATATAAACTCCCCCTTTAATTTATTTTAGCTTTTTTCTTTAAAAGGAAGTTTCAAAATTTCCTTAGTTAAAATGAATTTAATGGTCTTTTTCATGTAAAGGTAATTGAAGTAATTTTACTTTCAAAATAGAGTTCTTTCAACCAAAAAGAGAGTACGAATAGCGAATTTTTTTAATAATTAAAATAAATAAATAGTTGTAACTCAATTGTTTAATAATAATTAAAAAAAGAAGAAGAAAAGATTAGAGAGAGAAAATGCTGGAGAAATGAGTTCCTTAACCTAGGAAACCCTGAATTTATAGCCTCCATGACTCATTTTACTCTTTTTGCCCTCCACTTGTCTTATTTGAATCACATATCATTCATTAGTCATTTTATTTCATAACACCCAATTAAACTTCAGCTCAATTATTTTTTAAATCTCAAGAAATATATTTTACCGGTACCACTGCTCACAGTTTTCCAATGTTCTTGGTAAAATGACGATTTTGCCCTTATTATCTCAAATTGTGTCCAACTAGCTTCCAAATGTCGCTAACTCATTTTATAAATTTCATTAGCATTCATAATATTCATTTTATTTTCATTATAGTATTTTTCGGGATATCTCACTCACATAGACCCGTTCATTTTAATTTCATTATAGTATTTCTCGGGTATCTCACTCACATAGACCCGCGAAGACGGTAAAATAACATCTTACCCCTATAATCATTTAATGG
Source organism: Nyssa sinensis (assembly GCA_008638375.1). Classification (NCBI taxonomy): domain Eukaryota; kingdom Viridiplantae; phylum Streptophyta; class Magnoliopsida; order Cornales; family Nyssaceae; genus Nyssa; species Nyssa sinensis. Next base: position 6,331,303 of record CM018046.1, read on the forward strand.
GTTTAAATAAGTTTCAATAATCTCAAAAAACTTTCTAACCCATTATTTGATATTTTAAATCAATTATACACCATAATAATATATTACTAATATTTTAATCTACTTATTTTATATTACAAAATTACAGGACATTATAGTGTAGGGCCCTTACTCAAAAAATTTCCATGGACAACATTTAGTGTCCATCATTTAGATCATTGTAGGTGTATGACAATACTGTTAGTAGTAGCCTTAAAAGACAATAGTTGGAAGAGTATTTTAGCGATATTATGTTTGAAACAATCTCATAAAAATAGAAAGTTTTTTTTGTCCTGTTTACACTATTCTTTATTTACATGACAAGTTATAAGATTAAAGTTGAGAATATATGTTTTTGAAAAGTTAAGAATTGCATCCTTATACTTCTCTATACTTTATTCTTAAACATGTTCCTAGTTATCAGAATACTAATTGGGCATTAGTAATTTAGATAGACATGTACATATTATGTTTGGTTTTGAAAACCGTGTCTAGTCTCAAGTCACTAGTATAGAGATATTAAAATAGATATGTGAGTGCTTGTTACAGAATAAGTACACTGAACATGAACAATTGTTAAGAACGCCAATATGGAATTCTACTTAATAGAATGTTATTGGTTACAGTTGTGTAAGTAGTCCTTAGATTTAAAACATCGTGATTGTCTTGTGTATGAGCTATTATGCTTTAATAGTACACATTGTTTATGTTTCTATCAAGAAACATATACATATATTGTTATATATGGTAGGTTTATATAGAAGCATGTGGATGTATAACAAGTGATATGTCACTCTCTAGTAAATAGAGAAAATGTCCTATGTGTTCTTTTATGATATAACTCAGGAAGTTTCTTGGCTAAGGTAAGATGAGAACTAGAAAATACTTTTTTTTTTTAATTTCATAAACTTGAGTTGATATTAGTTAGATCGACTACATATGATTAAGTTGGGGTTTGACAGTATATCCATTCCCAAGTGACTTAATTAGAATATTATATGATAAAATGATTGAATTTCATGGTAACTATTAACAGAGAGGTTTACAACTAAATTCTTATTATTTGGATAGTCATGTCACTTATGACTTATAAAAATGCTAAAAAATAAAATTTATTTATTATTTTCATTAAGGAAGAATTAGAAAGGGTTCTAATTCAAAATAGATTAGAAATAGTTCTAATTTGTAATATATTTAAGTATTAATTCCTACCACATTTGTATGAACCTAAGGGATCATGCACAACACGGTGATGTGTAATTTGAAGAATAAGAGGGACTGATATGGTATTAAGGGTTACTAGTGATAATTTTGTAATTTATCCAAACCCAAATACAACTAGGGTTGGGGTTGTCTTTATTATAAATAGGACATGTAGAGATAAAAATTAACACTTTTCCTCTACACCCCAAAATTGCCATCCACCCCTCACTTTCTCTAGTCATCCATCTCCCTCACTCTCTTTCTTCAAGAGTTGAAGTTTTTTTTTGAAACTTTTGGGAGGTTCTTCAAGTTTAGGATTCAAATGTGTGGATACACTTAGAGACTGGACATTTGTGTAGTTATCGTGCATCATTTAAAAGGCTTTAAAAACACATTATAAGGGTAACTATGATCTAGTCTTCTTGTAGCATTAGGATTATTTTGTATACATTATCTATTGATCATGGGAAGAGACAGTCAATTAGTTTAAAATTTTAATTCTACTGCGCATAAGATGTATAATGACTTCCATCAAATTCTGGATAGTCATGCTAGGTATATATGTTCTAATTACGGGCCATCGTAATTGCCTCAGGGGCAAAACAAATGTCTTTCTATAGTTGGACTGTGTACCATTGTTAGTTCTAATAACTTAGTAGCATTGTTATCTCTGATGCATTGTTGGCCATTCGTTGGAGTGTGCATGTGACAAGACTTATTTTTGTAGAAGTCTTGCTCATCAACGATAATGTATCAAATTTAAAACAAGGGCAAATAATATTTAACTCATTTTTATTTTTTTTGTAATTTAGTGAGAGAGTTTGAAATCATTGTACATATGTATTTTTATTATGCTATTATGATACTATATTGTAATTTCGTCTCTACCTAATTGAGATTTAGACTCCATAAAATTAAAGTAATTAATATATATGAAAATAATAGGTTGTATAACCAAAACTAATCTAGCACAATAGTACAAAATGACATATAATAAGAGAAAGATAGGTGAATATATTTGTATTGCATTTGTATTTTTTTTTAAATAAAGGGTAAATTACACTTTCACCCTATAGTTTATTCCTGAGATTTTACTTAGTTTTTATATTTTTAATTGTTGCAGTGTTATCCTTGAATTTTTAGAAGTTTTTTAATTTAGCCCTTCCATCCCATTCAACTAGTTAATATGGATAGAAAAGACACACGTGAGCAGTACATGTAGTCATTATGGGTAATATAGTCATATTATACTCATTGTAGCCCATTTCCTTATGTATCCTTTATTGATCTCAACATCGTAATTGCTAAAATCCAAATGTGATTTTTATAAAGAATGTTACTTGATTGATGTATAATGTAGTTGTAGACACCCCATTTTGTGACCCTTGATTAAGTAATAGTAATTCAGTAGTAATACTAAAAACCTACTTCTAATGGGACTCCTCCTAACAGAGTCCTAGTCTAAGTAGAACTCTTTCCAACATAGTCTCGCTTCCATTAGGACTTTTCTGATAGAGTCCTAGTCTAAGTAGGACTTTTCCTGATAGAGTCTTATTCCCGTTAAGACTCTCTTACCGGAGTCCCAACTAAGTAAGACTCTTCCTGATTGAGTCTCACTCCTGTTAGGACTCTCCTGACAAAGTCCCAATCCTAATAGGACTTTTTCTTCCCATTGGAGCGCGTTTCAATAATTTTGGCACCTTTTTGCCCACTAAGGACATTTTGATAATTTTGGCACAATCCTACCCTCAGTAGGACTTCCTAGTTACTTGAGAGGCATTTTAATAATTTCTATATCATTTTACTCATATGAGGGTATTTTGGTAATTTTAGCCATTTAGGTGACGAATTAGGAGTAATTTAGGTCAATTCAAATGTCTTATGGCAATCTAGAGATTTTTCACCGAATTGGAAGTAATTTGGTAATCTTAAGTGATAATAGCATATTTAGGCTTAATTAGGACTTTTCATTTTTAGAGTTTTCATAAATCTAGTTGTTTAATATTTTCTTAAATGGAGATACATTGAACTTGGAACATTTTCATTTAGAGTTTATTTTTCAATCAAATTCTATTTCTCTTTTATCTCATTGACTTTTGCATGTAGACACCAATTCTATTGGTTCGTGCAATTGTCATAATTATTTATTACTAATTTATTTAGTTAAGATAATCTTTCTTATTTAATTTTTTATTTATTTAATTAGATAATTATCACTCAAAACATGATCCCAGCCCTCTATTTTAGGGTTTCATCTTGGACCCTTGGATCGAATTTTCATATTTTCCTATAAATAGAGCCCCCTTAGCCACCACTTTAGGGGACGAAAGACACAATTTTCATAGCCCCACGCTGTTAGTTTAATTCTAGAGTTCTTTTTACAAGAACTCTCCCCCTCCTTGAGACCGAAGTCCTACCGAAGTGACAACTTCCCTTCAAAAAGTAAGCCGAAACGACGCCTTCTGAACCGAAGAACAAGTTGGAGATTTGCCAGACTGATGCTTCTGAATCAGACTTTCCTAACCAAAATGCTGTCCGACTCTCATGACTGAACAAGGTACATTTTCAAACCCTTAACAGTTCTTTTTAAATCTAGTTGATCTTGCATCTTTTATCACTATTGATAAAATAGGGTAAACCAGAGAACTATGTAACTCTGATTCTAGTTTTTAAATGAATACGTCGAAAGCTTTCGGGCCCGAGTTAGATCTTCTTTTTGTCTTTTCTATTTTATTTTATTTCTTTATACAAGATTCTTTATTATTTATCTTTTCTAGACTCACATATCTCTTTTCATTTTTCTCACGACAAAACAACCTTACAAGTGAATATTCCAGGTCGATCTATTCCAATAGGGCAAGGTGGGTGCTTAACACCTTCCCACTTTGTACCTTAGCTCCCGAGCTTGTTTCTTCAGTATTTTCACTTTATTTTAGTGTTTTATCCTTCTTTTGATCCATGTCAAGGAATTTCTTAGTATGTATTTAAGAAAAAAAGTAATGCAATTTCATTCTATTTCTTTGCCTTTTTTTATATGTATTATTCAAGATGCAACGGGTTTGCTTGTTTCTTGCCCCAAAACAAGCTTACGACTCCTTAATTTCTCTATTTTTCATAAAATTCGTTCCTTCCTACCTTTAGGGAAAGAGACAGTCGGGATCCTTTTAAATCCATGAAAAGGATGACATCCATACTCCTCATTTTTTTTCGGTGCTGGCGCCCACAGTAGTATCAGGAAATCAATTTTATGGAATACTAGATCACATGCGGAAGAAAATTTATTAGTTTATATTAATATCATAATGTTATGGATAATTAATCTCAACTTGAATAACGTTAATTTTAGGTTCAATTTTAAACATGCATTCAATTACAAACTTAAAGAATAAGCTAATCACACGAGACATAATATTTTACATGAGAAACTCTCCATGGTAATAAAATCCACTCTAGTTGTAAAAGATCCACTAATCAATAATGAACACAATATAAGTCCACAAAGATATAACCACGCAAACAACTAACCTGCCACATCTAGTAGATTACTGCTACTTTGCTTCAATATTCTCATTGTCTACTTCTTCTTGATTAACCTTCTACAAGTCACAACATCATTCATGATTCTCATATCTACCACTGCAGTAGTGTGTAACTTCCTGTGCAATTGAAGCCCATGTCTATGCTTCTTATGTTGGTCACCCACTAACGTATGAGATCTCTTCGTGTGATTTAAGATCATAAGAAATCAAAGAACGATCTTGTAGCTTTTAAGAATGATTCTAAAGTGTATGGAATGCAAAAATACTCAAGCACTCAATATATGATGTGAATGAAACTTACAAATGCAAGAAAACTCTCAAAAAGATAATTAGAATGCAAAACTTGATGATGTGATTTACGACCATTAGAAATAAAAAAAAAAAAGTCTAGTGGTTTCTAAGAATAATTCTAAATATATGGAATGCAAAAATACTCAAGCACTCAATACATGATGTGAATAAATTCATAGAATGCAAGAAAATTCTCAAAAAAAATGATTAAAATACAAAGCTTGATGAGAGAAGTAAAAATATAATATATATGACTGGCTCTAACAGGCTTAAAGAATTTTCTTTATTTTCTTTTTCTTCTCTCTTTATTCTCTCCACAGTCAATCCATTTTATAACTAATAGATTTGGGAGACTTGAAAATTTATTAAATATTAGAATTATTGAATTGTTAAGTTTTCTCATATTTTTAATAACTAATAAATGTCTCTTACATGTAAATGATTTTAAGACAAAAATAAGAATTTATATGAAACTTTTCAATGTTATTTTGGGATTTTATAAAAAATATATATAATGTTCAACTAAAGAGATAAAAAACTCTTAATATCCTTTTGAAGTAAAGAAATTGCATTTCTTGATGTCATGATTTTTCTCATTTGCAATACTTATGACTTCAATTATATAAAATGATAAATATAATTACCAAGACATGTCGTAAATGGAATATACATAAGTACATATATCACTATTTTATTTCTCTAATAATTAATATTACTATTTTTCTTCTTCTGAAAAATGTATTAATTATTAAGCAATAGAATTATTAATTATCCCCCATATATGTAAGTTGGTTCCTTAAAAATGTATTAATTATTAGAGATTATTAAATTATTAAATATTAGTTATAAGAGAGTTGACTATATATGAAAGATTAGCCTTAAATATGTGTATTTATAATTTGAAAAGTCTTAAATTGAGTTGAAATAGAGTTTTCTGTCAAAATCAAGTTTCCGTCCAAATACATTCACAAAACAATATGTAGTTTGCCTTGGACACAACTTGTTTTTTTGGTCCGGACACTATATTATTTCATTGATGCACATGTCCTTAATTTCAAATAGTCATATCTCACTCATACAAAGAAGGATTGAGACGTTCTACATATCATTGCAAAGTTCTCGAAGACTAATTTTATATGAACTTGGACTTCATCTCAAAATTCAAAATATTTTATTGAGTTATAATTCAAAATAATATTTATAGATATCTATTTTCAAAATCCATTTGAATTGACCTTACTTTCAAAAAGTCATGAGACCAATCTTAGATATTGAAAAAATATTAAAAATAAATATCTAAGAATTGGAAAGATATTTCTCAAATTAAATCGTAGTTAGAATTAAGACTGTATGCATAAAAAGTAAAGTAATACAAAGTGTGTGACATGTATGCATAAATGCATGAATACAAACACATGAACTCATTAAGTAATGTGTCTAATCTCCTAATTCAATACTCAAGTATCTAGGTCCACTTACCTTCCTTGAACACGAGATTTGTCGCTCAATTAAAGTTTTTGAGATTTTTATCTTCAATCGCGTTGAATTTCGAATTCAATACAGTCAATTTTTACTCATAAACCAATGTTTTAGAATTGAAATTAATCAATATAACAAATGACAATTTTTGTCTTCTCATGTAGAATTCATGGAAAGGTTGATATGACTTGGAACTTTGATTTGGTTCTTTTTGATTTGTGATTAGAGCTTTCTGCTTCAATGATTTTCATTTGAGATTTGGAGTGAAATAGGCTGTTAAGTATTAAACGATTATATTGCCCATAAAGACTTCATGCGTCTCTCACGAGTAAAAAAAATTGATAATAATATTAAAACAATTTTAAGTATAAGAAGTAAAGTAAAAACAGAAATAAATTATAAATAAATAAAAAAAAATGTTAAAAATATTTTTAAAAAAAGCTTGAAGGGGTAGAAAGGCAATTTACAGAAGATAGGGGACGACTTGCAAACAACGACAAGAGGTATATATTTTCTAATCTCTCTCTTTACAAATATATATATATATATATATACATACATACATTATGTATCTATACAAGGTAAGAACAACAAAAATGCCAGAGAACAGACCCCATGTATGTATTCGGAACCCAACTGCAGTTGCAGAACACTCCTAGAGAGGGAGAGGGAGAGAGCGCGAAACCCGTTAGATGTTGGAGAGAGAAAGTGAGGAGCTTTGGCCTTTTAATGCTCCCTTCAGTCTCTCTCTTAAAAAAGAGTCCGATTCTTTTATCTTTTCTGAAAATCGTGCACCCTTTGTTTCTCTCTCCTAAATCCGTACTCTCTCTCTAGGAGCTTTACAGCATGATGATGTGCAGATGAGATGGCCGTGATGCTGATGATGGCTCAAAGTAAGAGCAATGCCAATACCAGTACGGACGAAGTAAAGCCTACAATCTTCCATGACTTTCTTGGTAGGAACTGTGCCTCCGAGTCGTCGCCGGCGACCAAGACGGCCGGCGATATCAGACTGCCAGAGGCGTCTCAGTCGGCTTCTGCATCTGTTGGTGCTTCTTCTGGCGGTGGCCGTGGGCCCATCTCCACCACTTCTGATCTGGGTTCTGGTAAGTGCACGCCTCTCTTGCTTGTAGTTCGTTTTTTACTCTGTATTTTAACGGATTGTTTTAATTTTCATCTGTGATGTACAAACCTGCGTCTCTCCAGTTGGATGGCTACTTGTGATGTTTATCTGCTGTCATATCTCTCTAAATATATTTTTAGTTCTATATATATATATATATATATATATCTGTATCTCTCTCTCCTAGTGGGGTGGGTATCTTTGTCATGGAGTAGTTTTAGGGAGGTCATTATTGGGGTTAGTAGCTTTTGTGAACTCTCTCTTTTTTACAAATTGTCTTTGCACATCGGCATGCTATTCTCTTTATTTTGGCCTTGCCTTATCTCTATGCTTGTTTTATTTGACTATTTTGTGAAAGGTTGGGCAAATACATATAGTGTTTTTCTTCAGTTGATGTTGATGTTGATGTTGTTACTTCTCATGGAATTACACACACTGCAGATAAATTTGGGCATTTGGTTCTGAAAATACGTGTGATTAGGTCTCTTATGGGTCTTAGTCTATAACTTTTAACCAATGAAGATGGTTTGTTTGCAAAGCTTACTGGTTGTAATTGTAATTGTATTGTTGAAACTGCTGCAATTTGGAGATTGTTGATGATTTTTGGGTGGGGCATTTTAAGATCAAAATCCATAGTTTGATCATTTTCTCATCAATTATGGTAGAAAGACAGGTTGGCAATCATTTGGAGGGGGTGCCATTCTATGGCCCAAGAAGTGATTTTTCGGGGCCTGAAATAAGTAACAGATTAGCAGGGACTAAGAGAAGTAATTCAGATTCTGGTTTCATGGGGTCATTCAGGGATGGGTTTCCACAAAAGGGACCAGAGTCCTTCGAGAGCTCGCATTTGATGAAGGTGCACTCCAACGCCATGTTTATATTTTTCTTATCGCATTCTTATGTTCGCCAAAAGCCCATCTACATAATGGTTGTGTTATTCATATTCTCTGATAGTGGGAGTCTTGTTCAAATTCAGATGCTACGAAATGTAGGTGGAGAGCGACCTAGACGGTCCCATGAAGAGGAAATGTTCTTTAGTATGCATCCAGCGAGGCCTACATCAGCCTCTCTTATCTTACAACCACCCTCTGGTAGAACTGATGCCAATGTTTCAAGATGGGAGCGAGGCATTCCCATAAATGTCGGTCCCACAGCACAGTATCCTACGCGTGCAGGTCAAGTTGCCCCTTTTGGTCATCAAGTACCTTCGAACAGATCCAAAGATGCAAATGCAGGTCCATCAGTTATTTTTCAAGTAGCTGCTGATGAAGGATCTAGAACTGGAATTAAAGGGTCAGGAATTTTGAGCTCCATTAATGCCAGTGCTGGAGTCTCTGAAAAAACCCCATCTGGGATGCTGCCAAGTGGCAGCAAGCAGAAGTCTGCAGCTCATATTTCTGAACCAGAATCTTCTATTCCTCCAAGGTAAATAACTAAGTGTCATTATACTATTTAATGTTCTCTCTGTTTCTCACGCCCAACCTTTATGCTTTGGAATGTGAAGGGATTTTGATGATTCACATTTTCATCTATTTGGTGGCAGTCGACATGGATTAACATCTGCTGGTCGCCAGATGACCATATTTTATGGCGGCCAAGCCCATGTTTTCGATGATGTCCACCCAAACAAGGTTTGTCTTCTGCTTGTTTGTGAGTTATGGAATGGTGTATCTGTTTAATGTAGAAATTACTATTTTTATTATATTTATATGCCTAAGTTTGTTTGCATACTTATCAATGAATTGAACCAGTTATGCAAGTGAATTGGCTAACAAAGACACATATACGATTGATTACCAATTTGGCTGAGTTCCTAACATGATAGAAGCAATTGGTTTTGATTAGTTTCAAAGTTGTTTTAACCCTGATGTTGACCTTTAGCTTTGGTTTTATAACTTTTATCTATTGAGAAAAACATGATTTTGGGAGTCTTAGGATGATTCCTGGTTGTACTCATCAAAGTTTCAAGTAACAGTAATGGTTGCAGTGAAGTGGAAGCAAGAGTGTAACGGGTGTAATGTAATGGCTGTGGCCACCAGGAGTTTTTTTTTGTTGTTGCACAACTCCCTCAAAATATACGGATATGCATGTTTTAATCACAAAAAATTCATGTATTTAGGTTTTAATAATTTTTAATGAATTTTATTAAATTTATAAGCATTATTTTATATAGATGATAAATTTTTATTAAATTTGAAGGCACTATCTGTAAGAAAAGTTTTCTCATTTGAATTCTTGCTTTTATGGATACAATGACAATTAAATTAAAATATATAAAGCTTGATCGATAAATCATATTCCAATCACATTATTGTCTCAAATCTCAATGTCTCACAAATACATAATTATATAGTACTTAATATTTATTTCATAACTTTGAAATTAGTATTTAGAATTAATTATTTAAAATTAATTATTTAGTAATAGAATAATAGAAACAAAAAATATAATAAAATAAGCAAATAATAGTTCAACATCACGATTACAATTATCAACTTTCAAGTATAGATCATTAATAATGTAAAAGGCTTTGTATGTGAAATTTATTAGCTTTTTTGTTGTTGAAAAATTGGAAATATAACCTAGTTATTTGTAGATTTGTGCAATCCAAAACAAGATCAACCAAAAATCTCACAATATCTAACACTTCAACAACAAATCTAGGTAAGATGTTCCCTAAATCAGTTGAAATTTTTTTAAAAATGTTTTCGAAATATTAGAACTTATCTACTTGATGAAATGTCCAACAGATGTATTGTTAAAGTGTGTTTTGTGGTGTTTAGAGGGAAAAATTGTGAAAAGAAGCTGGAAAAAAGTGAAAAAATGAGAATTTTAGAATCACATGTTTAAACTGCTGTTACAATGTCATAATGGGCCATTACAGCTTTGAATTTTAGTACGACCTGTAACGGGATCAAAGACCACCGATACTGTCAACTTAATGACCTTTATTTTAGACCATGTGTTTTATTAAAGCCATGATTTGCAAAACAAACTAAATATGCTCCTTAAAGACCTAGCACGGATACATATGTACCACAAATACCATTTTATGAATGTTGTGTGGAGCCCATGCTTAATCATTTTACTACTGGTAGAAGCTGATATTTGTTGATCACTTGATTGCCTAATGTCAATCATTTGCAAGCATTTCCCAAAAATAAATAAAGTTCAGGTTTTTGTTTGGTTGCAGGTCTGAACTTTGGATGGTTATTAATCAGAGGTTCAATTTCTCTGCCCCTACTTCTCCTATCTATGGCAATGTTAGAACCTCTTGGCTAGTCTTTTCCTTTTCCTTCCTTTCATTTTTCCTTTTCAATCTATTTTTTAGAGTTTCCTTTTGGACCCTCATCTTATTAGTTCTCACAGCCATTTTGTTTTTGGGAACTCCTTTCAACTTTTACGGGCTTAGATTTTGGCTGCTAAATCGTGCTTGACAGTTGTCTATTGTCATCTCCACTCAAAAATTTCCATTTTGTAAACCTTCCTCAAAACCTGAATTATTCTACTACAACAGAACTTATGTTATGGCCTTCACTTCCCTGTCTAGTGAAGTGGATCTCTCTTGTGACTTTGGGTTGGGTGTGAGAGAGGGAATACATTGTTCTCTTTTGAGGCTATGGTTTCAGTTAACTAGAAACAATTGCCTGAAACTATCCTTCTATTTAATTGTAATCAAAAACGATTTTTGGAATCAAGAAGCTGGGACATATGATGCACTCACACATATGGATAGATATAATGTGCATCTATATTTATATTTAATGTTGACATTATGACATTGTGTCCATGCCTTCATTCATACTGTTTGAAACCAAGCTATAACATAGCAAAACATTGAGGGTCGGTTTACACAATTCTTATTTTGCCACTTCTTCTCTGTTGGGCTTATATCTTCTTTTTAGTCACAAGTCATTAGGCATCTTATAACTACCTTGACCCAGGTCTTTTTGGAAATTCTGAGCAGTAATCTTTTACTTGCAGCATATAGCTCTTTACTAGTGTAGTCATAGGTTTTCATTGTTCACCTTTGAAGCATGGATACTTCTGCAAGGTAACTACATTTGTATTGTATGCCAATATTTTTCAGATACTCGTGGATATGTGTCCAATACTTTTTAAACTATCCATGATTTGAAAATATTTTTTTCATTCCGAATTATATGCAATATACTTCTCGGATACTCTAAAAGATTACTTAACATGTTTTGAATATTGAGGTGCAATATTTTTAGTATAACAAATATATATAAAGAAAAATATAATAAGAATTTCAAGTAGAAGACCATTATCCATTGATGGTCTTGCTTGTGCAAAGTGTTGTGAAGGGTAGACTGGATACAAATATAACTTTTGACATTATTTGCACAAAGTGGTTGCTCTCACAGTCGAACTGGCGTTCTCACTTCTCACGCTTGATAGTGTGAACATTTTACCATTGTATTGAGCAACGACCCACATAAATATAACAAGATTTTCACATACTAGAGTGTTTCTTAGAGAAAAATATATAATAAGGATCATGTTAAATTTGGTCCCAAGTCCATGTTCATCTAACATATCTCTCATTTTTCTCTTGTGAATTTTAATATTATTAATTAGGAACTCAAAACATCTAATTGGTTCAGAGAAAAGTTATATCATATTACGTGTATATGTATCATAAGAAATACTTATTTTAAATTTTATATGTTCACTTATATGTACATGCATAAATATAGCTGCATGTTTGACGTATCAGAATGCCTAAAAATAGGCAAAGGCTATGAGAATCAACCAAACCTAAAGGAAGAAATTGTGTTTCTAGTTTAGAGGTTAGTGCTGTCAAGGCTATACAGCAATGCCTCCTCTAAAGGGCTAAGCAATTCCTAGGCTCCCAAGGGAGGTGTGACCATGGCAATGACTAAACATCAACAAATACTCAAGTTGTCTTAAGATTAGAAATAAGATGATTAAACATGCATCAGTAAGTTGTATTTCTCTAGTTTAGAGGTTAGTGCTGTCACTGCTATCCAGCAATGCCTCCTATAAAGGGCTAAGCATTTCCTAGTTTGTGAGGCCTCCAAGGAAGGTGTGAGCCAAGGGAATGACTAAAACATCAATAAATATTCAAGTTGTCCCAAGATTAGAAATAAGATGGTTAACCATGCATCACACATACTGATTGGGGCCATTGTTGTTGATCTTTCTCTCAACTCTAAAGCTTTCTTCGCCTGTCCTACTTGTCATGTTATATCTTTGCTCAAGAGATATTCATGCTTTGTTCCGACATATCAGACAACAATCACTACAGATAAGAAATTAATGTGTCAAGCTTATTTAGAAGATAAGAGTTTTGATCAGATGGATTTTTTTTGGGATAATTAAGATCTTATGGGGTAAATTAAAGGTTAACCTTTCTCATTAGTTGGTTCAAAGTATAAAAGTTCTAAACTAATCAATTTAACAATTTTAACGTTTCTATTTTTTATTTTTTATAAGCGATCAATTGAACTTCTTTGAGCTATCATTTAAAGGCCAATACAATTTTGAATATTTTGGTCTTGAACAAATACAACACTAGCTATTGTAAGCTTAAGTTTTTGAACGATTTATATCAATTGAAGGTGATGAATCTTTTTTGATAATTATAACATATGAAGCATGTACACTCTATTTTGCATCGCGTATCAATTTCGGACGCGTGTTGGATACATACACGCTTGGACACGTTCAAATACGTGAAAAAAGAGTTTCCAATTATTTTTGAATTTCGGACACATCCCGGACACGTTAAGGATATTTGTTTGGATTTTTTCTAGATTTTTCCCCTTTTTTCTCTTTTTTTTTTTTTCTTTTGTGTTTGTTTTATAAATAGTTAACAAATTTGTTTTGGAACTTGAATCAAGAATGTTGATGATTAAAAGAAAAAGATTCTTGAATTTTTATTTAATGACTTTTTTTATTTTGTATATTAATAATATTATCGTAATTTGTGTGTTTTTATGCTAATTCGGTTGAAATAATATTAGATTTTTATTATATGGTCATTTAAAAAAAATAAAAAATATATATTCAAAGAGTCTCTGACATATCCGTATCCTACTTTAATTGAGAAATTGTTGTGTCCTTTGCATGCTTCTTAGATCATAACTGTTACTTTAAGAATAAATTTTCAGATCTGACAGGAGGGAAGATGACACCCTTGTATTTGCGTTGATGATATAATTATTTGAATTTCATCCTTTATGACAGCTTAAGCTTTTACATGAGTTAGTCGTTAACACGTTATCGAAGGAAATAAGTCCTTTGCTTATATTCATGTGCTTGGCCCACTCATGGGGAGTTTGGTTACATGTGACGGGGCTTGTTAATGATGTAAATACTTAAGTTACAATCTTTCTGAAGCTTTTAGAAGAGTTGGTTGTTAAGACTCGTATCACATTTGGTAAGGCTATGGTGCTAGCTAACAGGTGGTCTTCAACCTGCATTTGTTTAGATAAAATAAAATAAAATTAACAGTAGAATCCAGTTTTTGTCCCCCCCCCCCCCCCCCCCCCCCCCCCCCCCCCTTTCCTTTTGTGGGACAAGGAATTCATGTTGAAGATTTGTTTGTCTTCTCCATAGTTGCTTCAGTCATTTGGCTGTTTCACTAACCACATAATGTCAACTTCATGGTAAGGAGACATTGTTATTTTTGTTATAGAAGTAACACCTGAGATTTATTTCACCACAACGTGGATGTTTTAGTTAGAATTTATGAGATGTGATCCATGTATACATCTACTGATGGATTGTATTTATTTTATTGCAAGTTAATTCACGGAATTATGGATTATTTAAACCCTCAGGGATAGCTTGGATGACAAGGCTTCAAGGGTGTAATACCTCGAGGTTGCGTGTTCAACTTTTGGCTTAACTGATGTATGTGGCTTGGGGGTGGTTGTGCACATCCAGAGTTTGTGTTGTAGCCATGAGTCCATAGGGCATGTGGTTGGGACGATTTTTTGGTATCAAAAAAAAAAAAACCTAAAATACTGAAGTACATATCACTTTCAACTTTTGGGAACGTTGTGATAAGAAAGCCATCACAAATTATAGAAATATATGCATGCTTTGTTGATTTTTTGTAAAATTTTCTTGTTTTCCCATGGCTTCTGGTCTGTTGTCACCATTCAGATTTTCTATTTGGACATAATAGCACCAACAAGCTCTAGCTTGGTTGGTATCTCCTCCATCTCCGCATATGGGAGGTTGAGGTTTCAAGTCCCCTTAATGGGGAAAAAGTGTGTGTGATTTACCTATCAAAAAAAGAAGAAGAAGACATAAATGGCATGATGTAACCAGTTTTCCCTCGGGTCCATTTCAGGCAGATATAATAATGGCCTTGGCTGGATCAAATGGAGGATCTTGGTCGACAACGTACTTGCCAAAATCAGGTGTGAGACCATCCCATGATGAAAGTTTTATGCCAAGTGGAGAGAATGAAACAGGTGTGTTCAGAAACTTTGTGTTACCGCGCGAGTTTCGTGCGAGGTTACCTGTCACGGGGAGTTCCAGTCATGGGTTTGGCACTGGTGATCGAATCTCAGTGGCCCCAGGTGATCCTCTAAAATGTTTATCAGAATGTAGCATGTTTATTCTTTATTGGTTTTGTTCATATTTTGGGGTTGTTTGGACACATCATGAAAAATGGGATCATTTCGTAGTCTTTGGTCATAGCTTTAGGAGAGAGTTTATCTTGATCTAGATGGAATTTATAACCAGTTACCCCTCCTTTAAATACCATTTAAATGATGTGCCATTTCATGATTTTATAAATGTTCCCGTTTCTATATGCTTGTTATAATGTATTTTTTGGTAGATCAAAATAGCAAATATAGACTAAACACGGTTACACCTGGGAAAGCAGGCCCTCTGATGCCTTTGTGTTTAATGTACGGGCAGATATAATCGTACCCAATATGCAATCCATTACAATTGTGACCAAGACTTGCTAAACTGTTTGCTACCACGGTTCATTCTCCCAACACATGATTTATCTTGGTGATGAGTGGGTGTTTGGGGTTGCTTCCCCATCGCACAAAAGTTTGTTGGGGGACCCCACGTTTTGGGATGTGGTGTTTGGATGTCCAAACACATAAGCGGTTGCCAAATGCCCCAACAAATGGGCTACATGAAGAATTTGTTTCTGCAAATGCTGTAAAAATGAAAATGCAAACATTCCATTTTCATGTGTTTATAGAATACCTGTAATAATATTGACAATCAAATACATCTTGTAGGTGGCCAAGGCAGTGTTTCCGTTAAAGACACAAGAACTTCAGTCCAGGCTGCAGAACCTGGTAGTGAAAAGAAATGAGAGGTACGATTTTAGGAGCTGAATAGCCTTAACATTAAATATGTTGATAGCCTTTCAGCAGTTAATATTTTGTTTTACTTATTTGTTTTCCACTGGGAGACTCTCTCTCTCTCCACCCTGGTTGCCCATCTTGTTTTGTTTGTAGAGACAATTTACCTGTGGGATTCACCGGCAGATAAAAAAAACTAGCCAATTTTCTAATATGCATTTATTGTGTGTTTATCCTTCAATTTTCTGAACTTGAAGGCCCTTTCTTTTCCCTAGTTTTCTTTTGGCAGAAATTCAAAAGCACCTGAACTTTGGTGAAGTAATTATATGTAATTTCCAAGGTTCTTAGAATGCTCTTCCAAGTTCTATTAAATGGGAATTCTGGTGATCCTAGTTTGGAGATCTCTTAAAGGTTATGGAGACAGCATTTCCTCAGAAGACATTTCTGTTTTGAGTTTAGCCTCCTAGATCTCCAATATGTACAAGAACACAAAGATCAAGGCAAAGATAGAGACTTCTCATTCTCACTAGACTCAAATAATGTTGCAATTTGGTTTTGCAAAATGCACAATACTAATGCTTATTTTAAGTTGAATAAATGTTTACATGGGTTTGAATCTGAGGGCTGCCACCTTGTGGGAATGAATAACTTAGGGATAGCAATGGAACGGGTTCAGGATGGGGATCCCTTCTCCGAGCGTGCCTCGGAAAAATAATTATACGCCCAACTCGTCTATATCCTGTGATTTAATATGCAGGTAATTTTTATTTATTTATTTCAGTAAATTAAATGTAAGTAACACATTTCAATTAACAGATTACATGTGTTGAATTAAAAAATATTCATGTTAATAGAGAATTAAAATGGTAGTATCTTTTATAAATATATAACTATAACAAGTTTGTGTGAGTTTTTAATGTGATTAAAAAATATCGTTATAAACATTAATTATATAATAATAAAAAATTCATTTATTATCTTATTTTATATAATCAGGGCAGAGTGGGGTGGGTTCGGGATCCTTGCACCCAAACTCATTCCAAATTTTAACAGGGTTCAAATAACTTCTCTTAAACTACTTACTCAAAAAAAAAGAAAAAGAAAACAACTTTCTCTAACCCCATTCCACTAGGGGGTGGGTATAGCTGATTGCATGGGACCAGGTTAAATTGCCATCCCAGAAAAACTACTAATCACTAGCAAACTTGCTCAAAATGGACAAGTGTACTACACTTGGAATCTGACTCTTCCCAATTAATTAAGTGCGGCTGAGTCTAGAAAATACTACAATATTGGTATGAAAAAGAAGATAGCTAACCAGAAAGAGAGAGCACTGTGATGTCGGCATCAGAAAAGGATAGGTAAGGAGTCTACTACATCAAAGTGTATTTCAAATCAGCAGGTTGAAAACTAGAGGTGGCAAATGTTATCTAAATTAGTTAACCCGTCTACTATCAATCTGCCTTAATCTGTTCTAACTCGTCCATTTAATTAGCGGGTCATAAACGGATTAGGTAATAAAGAACCCGTCAATCTAGCGGATCAATACGGGTTGAATATAGGTATTTGACGGGTTGAGAATGAAAAATAATAAAATAGTATAAGAATATATATATATATATTTATATTTATATTTATATCTCTATTTGGGAAAGAATAAAATACTAAAACATTTACAATAGATTATAAAACAAAATTAATATTTAGAAAATGTAATTCAACATTATCATATATATAAACAAAACACAAACCAAAAACAATAATTGGCATATACAAACCACATCAAAGATATACATGTATAAAAATATGAATTCATCTTATTAGTCTATATTAATTATCATGAAAAAAATAAAATTTCTTATCACTACTTAAATACATAAAAAAAATTAATTACATACATATATATATATATATGGTAGTGCTCCACTAGTAGACACAATTTTATTTTTTTTGCTTTTGTTTCCAATAAAAGTCCAAGTTATTCATCCCAAAGAATTTTATAGTAGAAACAAAAGAAATTTATGTATTGATAGTGATTGGAAGTTTTTTTTTTCATTATGAAATATCAGAGAATGACTTTCATTTGGTCTTTCTTGGATTCTAATATCTTAATATTGTCACTTGCATTATTCTTTCAAAGCTTGAAGTGGAAAACCTTCATTAGATAATTTCTAATGAGTGAAGTTATGAAATATTGTAGTCCTAATCAAGTTATGAATGTTCAGAGATAATTACATAGATTTATATCATCTTGCAAGTTTTGTTTAAGTCCCTAGATAATGTTATTTATCAAAACAACTATTTAAGTTGTTATTAGTTTAACAATTTAGTTCATGTTAGAAAAGAAAATGAACCCGTGAAAGCAATCACCATAAATTTTACCTAAGTAGATTTACTAATAGAGAAATAAAAATTTTTTTAATGTATATTCACAAAAGTTTTAACAGAGAAAACGTGATGAATTTTGTTAGTCATATTACTTGATTGAGATGTGACAATCTTAAGTAGTGCTTTATTTTTTTTAAAAAGTTGGGCAGCGGGTCAAATTCGGGTTGACCCGACTCATTTATGACCCGACCCTGTATTCGACCCTGATCAATTCGGGTCAAATATGGATTGAACTCGTTTATGACCCGACCCGTTTACAACCCGTCCAACCCATCTGTTTTGCTAGGCCTACTCAAAACCTTGAAGGCGATGGAACCAATGAGGATGATTCTAGTTACTTCAAATTCCACTACCATATTCTAAATAGCAAAATTAAATTATATTGAGAAATTATTTTAACAGTTTTTATTTTTTTAAAAGGAGAAATTATTAAAATTTTTAATGTATAATCAAAATAGAAAAGATAAATTTATTAAAGAAATTATGAATGAAATTTAAAAATTAGGGTAAATTATAACCTCATGTTATTACTGACAATGGCAAACGGTCTCCTAATTGTTGAAAAAATTATACTGCACTGTGTTACGATTGTAACACTTAACCCTCCCTGTATAAACAGTTTGTCACTAACATCTAATTTTTTTATGACATTAACTAATTTATATGTTTAAAATGACAAATTTACTCTTTATATATTAATAACATACCTTTACACCTTTTTTTTTTTTTTAGATTTTAAATTTTCTTTATAATCTATACATCTACATCTCCCAGTTCATTCAGAATTTCTTGAAAATTCTTAGTCTGTAACTATATATAGTCTGTAATCTACTTGGATGTATGATGATTTGTAATCTTTATCTAATATATACACATAAATGTATATATATCGACAATCTACAATACAATTCAATAATGGCTGCCAATAAAATCCAATAATGACAGCCAATACAATCTAATTTGGTAAAATCCATTTTCTTGCATTTCACATAAATCCAACAAGAACATCGTGGAAGAAACAAGGTACAGAGCCAAGCAGTGATACAAACGAGGGGTGCGCAAAATAATTGAGAATCGAAAAACTGACCAAATTTAATCCAACTCGATTTTAATGAGTTCAAGTCAAAGTGAGTTTGGCTTAGTTCAGGTTAGAGAATCGAAAAATCGGGTTGAAAGTTCGGGTTACCCGACCCAACTTGAAAACCGAAACCACAATTTTTTTTTATCAACTCTTTTTGTTCTAATTTTTTTTAAAAATTTTGAAAGATTTATTCACCAATCAACATAGCCTCTTTAATTTGCTTTTATATTTACATTACAAAAAAGATACTCCAAATTTCTCTTTCCTCTTGCATTCCCTCACCCAATTTGATGGGTTAAAAAAAATGATAGAAAATATGATTTTAAGTTTATAAACTTTGTTTTAATTATCTGATGTAGTAATTAGTACTTTATTTTTTGGTATTATGATTTTTAATCACAAATCAAAGAGACAATAACAAAGAAAATCTATTTGTTAACGAAAAAAAATTATAAATTAAGTTATTAATTTTATTTTCCAAAATCACTGTTATATCAAGTTTTTTTTTTCTATTGTCAAAATATCAAATATACTTAGATGGTTTAATTTTTATTGCATATATATATATATATATATATATATATCAAGAGTTAATTTTTTATTTTTTTAGTTTTGGTTTCGGTTAAAAAAAATAAACCTAAACCGATCCGACCCAATCCGAAAATGTTCTATTTGGGTTAGATCAGGTTCAATAATTCACGGTTCCGGTTCTATTCTTTTAGAACTGTCTAAAATCGAGTCGGTTCCGATTCTGCTGCAATCTAGCCCATGTGCACCCCTAATACAAAGCCAACAAGGTTTGTCGCTCTGGTGGTTTCAGGGGTGTCGTCCCAACATCATCTTTCATGGACTCCAGCATCATCCTCTTTTCTCAAGAATTTGGCGACAAATCTGGTGCCTAATTGTTCAGAACAATGAATGCAACCACTCTAATCTCTATGTAAATACCTCACATCGCACCCAAAAATGGGCAAACACATACAGAGATCGGCAATTTGGAGAGCCGAAGGTCGGCGATTGAAACCAATGCTGCCCCTTACCGTCACTCAACTGAGTGGCAACAACAACTCACCATCGTAAACCCACATCTTCTCTCACAACCACCCCTCTCACGGCCAAAGCCACCATTGCGCAATCCCCTCACATCCATCTTTGACGACCACCAATGTCACGATCCAAAACTCATCCTATACGGATTATGGGTCGGTGATCGACATTGTCACTCAGATAGGTCATACAAAATTAAATGAATCGCACAAGACAACAAAATTTCTTATTTTTAAGCAAGTGCGATAACTATACATATGCAACTCATCTGATATCCAAATCAAACTTTAACAATCATCAATAAGATTATCTCCAAGTCAAATTTTCATCATCATTAATCACCATTCAATTCTAATAGCATTTCTAATGTCAATCTGTCACAATATCTAACATTAATATCAACCTTACAGGATATATGTTCAAATTAAGACTCGGACCTATACATCGTCAAAGTTTTCTACAAGCATACCACTAGCTCCATTAGTCACCGTCACTACCTTTCCTTCCATATTGTACTGCTTGAAAAATTGTTATAATTTTAGGGTGAGCTAACTTAGATCAGTAAGTAAATGCTTCATCCTGTCATGGGTTAAACAAAGGTGGTATAACAAGAGAATAATCACAAGATTTCAAGCTCAAAAAAATTGATCATCAAGTCAAAATAACACAGTTCACAAAGAGGTTACGATTGCAATAAGATGACTGAACAAGTCAACAAGCACAAATTTATCAACATATAATGTTTAGTTGCCCAAATCAATGGATTCAAATCGAATACAAAAGATAAGCCTCATAGGCGTACTTATCATTCAAAGAGTGATATCATCAAGTCAACAGGAATCAAAGATATACAAATTGAATCAAATAGATGTTATCAATAAATAAGGCCCAGCTATCTCCACACAACACTCATCCAAGTTCACCACTCATCTCTAAGTTCCTCTGAATGGCACCCAGAGCTCTTATCATCATATCAAAATTTCCTCATCAGGACAATGTGTTGGATATCATTCCCAAACACCAACGCGTAGGTTATCAGCATCCAAAGAGTCAAGATGAGTGTTGTGATAGACATAACCCCGATAGAATTTAAATAGTAAACTTGACTGTCACGAAAAAATAAATTTAGTCTAATATACGTAAGCTGACTCGAAATACTCATAATCGATTCATCAAAAATAAATAAATTTATTATTATCGATCCTAAAAATTAACTAAACTTCAAAAAAATAAAAACAATTTTGACCATGTTCTCATGTTACATTGCATTTGATGATCCCTATTCCCTATTTTTTTGTTTCTCCAAAACTAACATAGCTGAGAAATTAATTCAGATGGAAAATTTTCCAAGTGTTTTTTTTCTATTGAAGTGACGCGATGTAGGGTTATTTGACTTTTTTCCTTCTTATTTTCGTAATTAATTGGCTCGCAAGTTGTCCCAACCAAAGGGGTTTATTGTTTGCCACATTTGATAGATCCATTAACTTGTTCAATCTAATTATTTTATGTCATGACAGTTAGTACACGAGGAACAAGGTGATTCGCCTGCTTCAATGAACTAGGTCTACTAATATTTTATTGATTCAGCAATGCTATATTTCTTAAAAATTTTACCTAAATAATGTGACATTAATATAATACTGAATTACTAATTACAGTCAACTCTCTTATAATTAATAGTAAAAAAAAATTAAAAATTTATTAATTATTAAGTTTAAAAAAAATTTGTATATGCAAATTTTCAATGACATTTTATTTTTTAATGAAAAATACTTATAATTCTCAACTTATGACATAAAAAACTCTAAATATCTATTTTAAGTAAAAAAGCTATAACTTGATGTTATAATTTTTCTCATTTACAATACTTTTGACTTCGATTATATAAAAATAATAAATATAATTACCAAGATATGTCATAAATGAAATATATAATTATATGTATAACTCTTTTTATCTCTCTAATAATTAATATTAGAAATAATTTTTATAAAAAAAGTATTAATTTTTAAGTAATAAAATTATTAATTATTTACTATAAAACTAAGTTGGTTCTTTAAAAATTTATTAATTATTAAGTTATTTAATAGTAATTATAAGCAAGTCAAAATTTAATTTTTTTCCTTTTTTATTAAAGAGTGATAACCTTACTTAGTATCTGTTTTTCTCAGCGGTTGGGCCGTTAAAAATAGTGTCAGAAAAAAAAAAACTCCGTTATGATGCTTTTGAGTCAAAATGCTCAAAAATGTCCTCCAGTTGCTCCTTCAAACGGGTCATTGTTCCTGTCACGCCCCGAATTCCGGCGAACCCGAGGCGCGAGTAACGGAACAAAGGAAATTAAAATAATAAAGAAATAAAAGATAACAATGACATTCTCATACGTTCCGTACACAATTCTAATACATACATAAAGTCTGGTCCGTTGGTTCACAACATTCAAAATGAAATACTGTCTCGGGCTTATGCCCTTACATAATATCACAAGCGCCCATCGGGCCCAATATAATCCTCAATCAGACCATCTCTATATCCCGCACAGCTGGAACATCATCTGAAATGTTTGCCCCACTAAAGGGGTCAGCTCAACATGCTGGTACAATATAATGCTAATGCAAGAAACAAAACTAAGGTCGTGACATGTGCGAGTGTACAGTTATTTCTATATGGCATTCTATATCATGATGACAGTATATAGACAGTATACAGTATATGAGCAATATGCATGACACACCCATGCGACTCTATGCCACCCATGTCTCATGATACGGTCATTCTCCGCTGGCATGAGTACCGCCACTTATGTCTCGCTTCACGGTCCGGAATCCGTCAGGCTCGCAAGTACCTAATGGCCGATTTTGGGTTTTTCACCACAGGATCTGCACCCTCATAATGCAAAGCACCAAGTGCTTACCCACGCCATGCCCAAGGAATCACACCATGCCAATATGCACCAATCTCATCATGTCATAATGCAATCCCAATGATACATTTCAGTCGTACGTAAAATATGCTCTCAAGTGTACAATTCATAACATCGACAGTTCTTCAAGCAGATAATTCACACACCACGTTAATACATGCGATATACTCATAATCATCATTCAACTAAACAAGATAGCACATAGCACGTAAACATGTGAACACTCGGGCAAACATGTGAACAATTTACACAGCAAAGCAAGCATTCCTAATCTCAATTCTATTTCTTACTTAGCACAATATATCGTACCTGGTAATCGATCTCAAACCGGAAAGGTATGCTCGTGGTCAAGGGAACCCACCGTAAGAACACTGAAGGTCAGGTCACCTTCTCTTTGCCTTTCCGTGTCCCTAAAATTCATAACATGAAACTCAGTTTAATCGTCACTTGAATTACGCTATTCATCAAATTTTACGTCTTTATCTTATAAGCTTCTACTTTGCTAAATTAAACTCTACTGTTGAATCCGGGACGTTGAAGAAAATAAGTTTAGGCTTTCGTAGAATTCAATTTGGGCATCTGGGTCAAAAAGGGCAAAACAGTCATTTTGCACTTTACACGGGTCCTTACATTTCGTGATCTCTTTTCACAAATCGGACTCCACGGTTGAGTCCGGAATGTTCGAGATAATAAAATTCCACTATTTGTTTACCTAATTCGGAATTCATTTGATTGTATTTCAATTCAGGGGTATTTTGGTAATTTTACACGTTGCTACGTGTCTTTTATTTTTCGGGACCCCGTCTCGTAAAACGGACCTCACCATTGGTCTCAGAATGGCCGAGATAGTCAAAATACACTAATGACTTGTCCCATTTGGACTCCGGAATTTATTTGAATATTTAATTAATTAAATTAATTTAATTAAATAATTAATTAATTAATTTAATTAATATTTTATTAATATTTTAATCAGGTGGGTCAAAGTGTAATTTCTAATAGTTTGGGGGTCAATTCGTAATTTCTGAAAGTTCAGGTTAAGGTTCAAATTCAAAGGTTCAAATCCAAAGGGTTCAAATTCCAATAAAAGGTTCAAATTAAAACTAGTTTAATTTGTTATTCTAAATTAGGTTAACCAAACAGGGCTTATCCAGAACAGGGATAGGATATCCCTGTTCCTATTTCAATTTAAAATCTTTTAATTTCTTATCTCTGTAACCAAACGCCCCCAATTAGTTTTTAATTTAAAACCAGTGGGCGACACGTGGCAGGGGCGGGTCAGCCCCAAGCCCGACCCGACCCGAACCGACCCGGCCCGACCCGCACAGTGCCCATCTCCCCCCCGCTTTTCCGGTAGGGTTCCGGCGACCTCCGGTCGTCTTCTCCGGCGACGTCGCCGGAATTTCAGAAAAATCAAGTTTTTAAACTTGATTTTTATGGCGTTTTCGAAGCCCCTTTCAATCCCAAACTATTCTAAAACGTTTTTGGAGCATTTTAATATTGTTTTGAAGCTTCCAATCACGGTGAAAACCCAGATTTTTCCCTCACGGCCGTGACCTGCACCTCCATTTTTCTCCCTCATTTCTCAACCGTTTTCTATCATTTTTGTTGCGTTTTAATCCTCACACTATGCTCTACAAGGTTCTATAATTTAAATCAATTGAAATGCTCTAAAATAAATCGAAACAGAAGTGACCCACTTACAAGTTTTCTTGGCCGTTTCTCTCTCTAGCCGTGCCCACTTCCACCTTTCTGGTTCCTCCTCGAGCCTCCTCTCCTCCTTCACGGTCTAGAACTCTCTCTCTCTCTGTTTCTCTCTTCTTTCTCTTTCTTTCCTTCTCTTCTTTTCCACCCGAGACCACTCCCTTTATTTTCTCTCTATATCTCTCTCTCTAAATCCGACCCACTCTCTGGCAACCCCACTGCCACACACAACTCTACTCACACACTCCATCCCCCACTCCTCATTGAGTGTAACACACTCAATCTACACACACCCACACACACAACCGTACACACACAATTTAAATTTGAATTATATGTATATATATATATATACATACATACATGCATCATCATAATAATACTAATAATAATAATAATAATAATATTAATAAAATTAATAATAACAACTTGAAAATTTAATTTATAAAAAAAAAATTTTTTCAGGTTGTTACATCCTTCCCTCCTTACAGAAATTTCGTCCCGAAATTTAAAATAACTAAAACAAAAGAGAATACATCACTAATCAAACAAATCGGGGTATCTAGTACGGACCTCGGCCTCACGCTCCCAAGTAGCCTCCTCGACCCCATGATGGTTCCAACGAACCTTGACCAAAGGGATGGTCCTGCCTCGCAAAACCTGGTCCCTCGAGTCCAATATCTCTACAGGTCTCTGGTCATAGGAAGCATCCCCCTCTAGCTGAAGATCTACCCAATCAAGTACATGTGAGGGGTCGGGATGGTACTTCCTCAGCATCGATACATGAAAAACGTCGTGAACCCCAGATAGCTGTGGCGGTAAGGCTAGCTTATAAGCTACCTCGCCCACTCTCCCCAGGATCTCAAAGGGGCCAATAAACCGTGGCGACAGCTTCCCACCACGTCCAAATCTCCTCAAGCCCCGTCTGGGAGATACCTTGAGGAACACATGGTCCCCCACCTCAAATGCCAAGGGCCGCCGCCTCCTATCCGCATAGCTCCTCTGGCGGCTCTGAGCTGTCAATAGACGCTGCCTGATCACCTGTATCTTGTCCGTGGTCTCACGGACTATATCGGGCCCCAAGGCAGCTGTCTCTCCCACCTCAGTCCAACATACCGGGGAGCGGCACGGCCTACCATACAACGCCTCAAATGGTGCCATCTCTATACTGGACTGATAGCTGTTGTTGTAGGCAAACTCGACCAAGGCGAGGTGATCCTCCCAGCTACCCCTGAAATCCATGACACAAGCCCTAAGCATGTCCTCGAGGATCTGAATGGTACGCTCTGACTGGCCATCGGTCTGGGGGTGAAAGGCAGTACTAAACTGGAGCTGTGTCCCTAAGGCCGTCTGGAGACTCTGCCAAAACCGGGCAGTGAAACGTGGGTCCCTATCTGAAACAATGGATACCGGTACCCCATGTAGTCGTACAATCTCTCGAATATACAACCTACTGAGGGTATCTGATGAATCAGTCACTCTGATAGGCAAGAAGTGAGCAGACTTCGTCAGCCTGTCCACGATAACCCAAACTGCATCATGGCCCCTCGGTGACTTAGGAAGACCCATCACGAAATCCATAGTAACGTGCTCCCACTTCCACTCGGCCACCGGCAATGGCTGCAACAATCCCCCAGGTCTCTGGTGCTCAGCCTTCACCTGCTGGCACGTGAGACATCTCGACACGAACTGCGCCACATCTCTCTTCATCCCCGCCCACCAGTACTGACGGCGCAGATCGTGATACATCTTAGTGCCCCCTGGGTGCACTGCCAGACGTGAGTGGTGAAAATCTCTAAGGACCTCAGCCCTGAGAGACTCTGGGACAAAAACTCTACCCAAATACCTCAGACTAAGGTCAGAATGCACCGTCCATCCCACAAATTCCTCGGGACTAGCAATCCGTACTCTGATCTGATCTGCCTCAACATCCACTAGCTGTGCCTCTATCACTCTAGTCAAAAGGGTGGGCTGTGCACATAAGCTGAACAGTGTGGCCTGTCCCTCAAACTCAGCAATATCTAGATCAAACTCGCCAATATCCCCCATCATCTCCCACTCCCTGATGGCAATACTGGCAATAGTACCCCTCGACCTCCTGCTGAGTGCATCAGCCACCACATTGGCCCTCCCTGGGTGGTACTGAAGGTCAAAATCATAATCCTCCATGTACTCCATCCACCTCCTCTGCCTCAGGTTCAGGTCCTTCTGCGTGAAGATATACCTGAGGCTCTTGTGGTCAGAAAATACCTCGAATCTCTCCCCGTATAAGTAGTGTCGCCAGCTCTTCAATGCAAAGATGACGGCAGCTAACTCCAAGTCATGTGTGGGGTAGTTCCGCTCATGGTTCTTCAACTGGCGAGAACCGTAGGCTACCACTCTGCCATCCTGCATCAATACACAACCTAATCCCTCTCGGGAAGCATCACAGTACACAGCATAGCCCACTCCCCTCTCAGGTATGATCAAAACAGGCGCTGAAGTCAACCTCCTCTTCAGCTCCTGAAAAGACTGCTCACAGTCCTCTGTCCATAAGAATCTGATGCCCTTGCGCGTCAGACGAGTCATCGGCGCGGCAAGACGGGAGAAACCCTCCACAAATCGTCGGTAGTATCCGGCCAACCCCAGAAAACTCCGAATCTCAAATACACTGCTCGGTCTCTCCCAGCTCATGACAGCCTCAATCTTGGAGGGATCCACAGATACCCCTCCACTAGATACTACATGTCCCAAGAACTGTACCTCTCGAAGCCAGAACTCACACTTCGAGAACTTGGCAAATAGCCGATGCTCTCTCAAAATCTGCAGTACAGTCCTCAAATGATAGGCATGCACATCCTCAGCAGGTGAATACACTAAGATGTCATCTACAAATACCACGACGAACTGATCCAGGTAAGGACTGAAAATGCGGTGCATCAAGTCCATGAATGCCGCTGGGGCATTCGTCACTCCAAAGGGCATGACCACAAACTCGTAGTGACCATAGCGAGTGCGGAAGGCTGTCTTCGCTATGTCCTCCTCCCTGACCCTCAACTGGTGGTAACCCGATCTAAGATCAATCTTCGAGAAGCATCTCGAACCTCTCAGCTGATCAAATAAATCGTCGATCCTCGGCAACGGGTACTTATTCTTGATAGTAACCCGGTTCAGCCTCCTGTAATCTACACATAGTCGTAGTGTCCCGTCCTTCTTCTTCGCGAACAGTGCCGAGGCACCCCACGGAGAAGTGCTAGGACGGATAAACCCCTTCCGCTGTAGATCAGTCAACTGCTCCCTCAGCTCTCTCAACTCAGCTGGAGCCATGCGGTAAGGTGGTATGGAAATAGGTGTAGTACCAGGAATGAGCTCTATAGTGAACTCGATCTCTCGTCTAGGGGGTAGACAAGTCAAGTCACTCGGGAAGACGTCGGGAAACTCATCCACGACTGGGGGTAACACAATCTCTGTAGCCTCAAAGTCACCCGCAATCAGACTGGCCAACATATAACTGTGGCCTCCCCAGCTCCTAGAATCACGTACTGGTGGAATCAAGAAATCCCCCCTATCTCCTGTGAAATAGAAGCAGTCTCCCTCAGGAGTGCATACAGTCACCCTCCCCCTGTAACAGTCTATACTCGCCCGATAGGTGAACAACCAATCCATCCCCAGAATCACATCAAACCCAGACATATCAAGTACAATAAGATCAAAGTGGAGAATACGATCAGCTATCTCTATCGAGCAATCTCTACAGATCCTCGTCAATACTACAACACCCCCAACTGGCGTACCAACATGCAACGGGGGGTCCAACCAAGCTATATCCAGACCCAATGACATGGCAAGTGCAGTAGAAATGAATGAATGTGATGCTCCTGAATCTATCAATACACTGGCCCATGAACTGGATATGAGAAATGTACCTCGGACTACTGACGGTCCGGCAGCAGAGGTCTCCGGGGTGGCTACTGCGTAGACTCGGCCCTGTATGGTCGGGCCCTGTCTGCCTCCCCCTCTCTGTGTCTGCTGACCTCCTCCCCTAGGTGCTGGAGCTCTGACGCTCTGTGCGGAGGGTGTAGGCTGATGATAGGGCGCTGGGAGTCCCTGAACTGACTGTGGCTGTGGCAGAGGCACCTGTGTATGCTGATAATAGTGTGACCTCGGCGCACTCTGCGAAGTCTGCCCCTGAGGGCAGTTGGCCCTAACATGGCCAGGCTGCTGACAAGTGAAACAAATCGGCGGGGCCCTCTGACTCGGTGCCGGTAGAGGTAGTGGAAATGACCCCTGACTGGATCCGACACCCTGTGCACTGCTGGGTCCCCTCAAGGGACAGTCGGCCCTCCTATGGCCAGGCTGCCCGCAGGTATAACATGTGCCAGGTCGCTGTGACCCTCCTCCCCTAGGAGTAGATGGCAAGGCAGGACGGGGAGCTATCGAATGAAGGGGTCCAGCTGGTGGCTGTGAGGAAGAAGTACTGGCTCGGTACCTCTTCGGCTGTCTATATGTCGGGGCAGGTGCGGAAGTCTGTACTGTGGGTGTCCTGCCCTGTGCTCTAGTCTCTCTGATCCCTCTAAGATCAGTCAGCTCTCTCTCCACCTTGGAGGCCCTGATCACTGCCTCCTCGTATGTCTCTATAATATGCCCAGCCAGTCTGTCCCTGATAGAGGTCTTCAACCCCCTGAGGAAATTGTACACCCTCAAATCCTCATGTGCAATAATGTGTGGGGCGAACCTCCCCAAAGCAGTAAACCGTGACTCATACTGAGCCACTGTCATGTCCCTCTGCAGAAGTGCCTCAAACTCCTCTCTAAATCCCACTCTGGCAGACATCGGGAAATAGTGGTCATTGAACATGGCCACAAATGCATCCCATCCCTCTCCAAACCGGTGCAGTCTGTCAGCAGCTACCTCCCACCACTGACTAGCCAGGTCTGTGAACTGAAATGTAGCACACCTGATCCTCAGATGGGGCTCAGTGATCCCCTGTGAATCCAAGATCCGGGTAATCTGTCTCAACCACTCCTCTGCAATCAGTGGGTCTGGCTGCCCGGCAAAGGTGGGTGGCCTCATCCTCTGGAACACCTTCATCACGAAGGTATCCCTGGTCTCTCCGCCGGTGGTCCGTGCCTCCATCACGGTGCGGAGACACTCCTGCAAAAGAGTCGCCATATCTCTGGCGCCGATCATCTGCTCTACCTCCTGTGCTGGAGCGGGAGCAGGAATAGGGGCAGGTGCGGGAGCAACGTCCTCCTCAGCTGCACTATGCTCTGGTGTGTCAGCCGGGGCAACGACCTCCTCAACTATATCGGGAATAGGGGCAGCAGCTCTAGGTCTGCCACGACGAGGCTGTGCGGCGCCTCTAGGCTGGGTGGCACCTCTGGGTCTACCCCTACCCCGTCTGGGCGGTCCAGCTCCCGTAGGAGCTCGTCTGGGAGGCATATCTACAAGTCCAAGAGGAAAATTTCAATATCACTTTTTCATATTCAATATACGGGCATTCAAGTGTGATCCTAATCATGTTCCTATCAATGGCCTATGCTTCTACAGGTAGTACACATAGCATGTTATGATACTTATACTTAACAAGTTTTTCACACATCATACATGTCATGCCTCCAAACATAGTATAAATCAGCACGTAATCACAACAAGTCATGCATCAGGACATATAAAACCACATAGCACACAAGATCCTATCACATGCTGCTAAAGGTTCACACTAAGTCTCATTCTTTTCTCTAGGGTCTCATGGTGTTAAACAACACCCCACGGTCTCTAGGTATTCGAAACTAAGCTCTGATACCACGTTGTCACGCCCCGAATTCCGGCGAACCCGAGGCGCGAGTAACGGAACAAAGGAAATTAAAATAATAAAGAAATAAAAGATAACAATGACATTCTCATACGTTCCGTACACAATTCTAATACATACATAAAGTCTGGTCCGTTGGTTCACAACATTCAAAATGAAATACTGTCTCGGGCTTATGCCCTTACATAATATCACAAGCGCCCATCGGGCCCAATATAATCCTCAATCAGACCATCTCTATATCCCGCACAGCTGGAACATCATCTGAAATGTTTGCCCCACTAAAGGGGTCAGCTCAACATGCTGGTACAATATAATGCTAATGCAAGAAACAAAACTAAGGTCGTGACATGTGCGAGTGTACAGTTATTTCTATATGGCATTCTATATCATGATGACAGTATATAGACAGTATACAGTATATGAGCAATATGCATGACACACCCATGCGACTCTATGCCACCCATGTCTCATGATACGGTCATTCTCCGCTGGCATGAGTACCGCCACTTATGTCTCGCTTCACGGTCCGGAATCCGTCAGGCTCGCAAGTACCTAATGGCCGATTTTGGGTTTTTCACCACAGGATCTGCACCCTCATAATGCAAAGCACCAAGTGCTTACCCACGCCATGCCCAAGGAATCACACCATGCCAATATGCACCAATCTCATCATGTCATAATGCAATCCCAATGATACATTTCAGTCGTACGTAAAATATGCTCTCAAGTGTACAATTCATAACATCGACAGTTCTTCAAGCAGATAATTCACACACCACGTTAATACATGCGATATACTCATAATCATCATTCAACTAAACAAGATAGCACATAGCACGTAAACATGTGAACACTCGGGCAAACATGTGAACAATTTACACAGCAAAGCAAGCATTCCTAATCTCAATTCTATTTCTTACTTAGCACAATATATCGTACCTGGTAATCGATCTCAAACCGGAAAGGTATGCTCGTGGTCAAGGGAACCCACCGTAAGAACACTGAAGGTCAGGTCACCTTCTCTTTGCCTTTCCGTGTCCCTAAAATTCATAACATGAAACTCAGTTTAATCGTCACTTGAATTACGCTATTCATCAAATTTTACGTCTTTATCTTATAAGCTTCTACTTTGCTAAATTAAACTCTACTGTTGAATCCGGGACGTTGAAGAAAATAAGTTTAGGCTTTCGTAGAATTCAATTTGGGCATCTGGGTCAAAAAGGGCAAAACAGTCATTTTGCACTTTACACGGGTCCTTACATTTCGTGATCTCTTTTCACAAATCGGACTCCACGGTTGAGTCCGGAATGTTCGAGATAATAAAATTCCACTATTTGTTTACCTAATTCGGAATTCATTTGATTGTATTTCAATTCAGGGGTATTTTGGTAATTTTACACGTTGCTACGTGTCTTTTATTTTTCGGGACCCCGTCTCGTAAAACGGACCTCACCATTGGTCTCAGAATGGCCGAGATAGTCAAAATACACTAATGACTTGTCCCATTTGGACTCCGGAATTTATTTGAATATTTAATTAATTAAATTAATTTAATTAAATAATTAATTAATTAATTTAATTAATATTTTATTAATATTTTAATCAGGTGGGTCAAAGTGTAATTTCTAATAGTTTGGGGGTCAATTCGTAATTTCTGAAAGTTCAGGTTAAGGTTCAAATTCAAAGGTTCAAATCCAAAGGGTTCAAATTCCAATAAAAGGTTCAAATTAAAACTAGTTTAATTTGTTATTCTAAATTAGGTTAACCAAACAGGGCTTATCCAGAACAGGGATAGGATATCCCTGTTCCTATTTCAATTTAAAATCTTTTAATTTCTTATCTCTGTAACCAAACGCCCCCAATTAGTTTTTAATTTAAAACCAGTGGGCGACACGTGGCAGGGGCGGGTCAGCCCCAAGCCCGACCCGACCCGAACCGACCCGGCCCGACCCGCACAGTGCCCATCTCCCCCCCGCTTTTCCGGTAGGGTTCCGGCGACCTCCGGTCGTCTTCTCCGGCGACGTCGCCGGAATTTCAGAAAAATCAAGTTTTTAAACTTGATTTTTATGGCGTTTTCGAAGCCCCTTTCAATCCCAAACTATTCTAAAACGTTTTTGGAGCATTTTAATATTGTTTTGAAGCTTCCAATCACGGTGAAAACCCAGATTTTTCCCTCACGGCCGTGACCTGCACCTCCATTTTTCTCCCTCATTTCTCAACCGTTTTCTATCATTTTTGTTGCGTTTTAATCCTCACACTATGCTCTACAAGGTTCTATAATTTAAATCAATTGAAATGCTCTAAAATAAATCGAAACAGAAGTGACCCACTTACAAGTTTTCTTGGCCGTTTCTCTCTCTAGCCGTGCCCACTTCCACCTTTCTGGTTCCTCCTCGAGCCTCCTCTCCTCCTTCACGGTCTAGAACTCTCTCTCTCTCTGTTTCTCTCTTCTTTCTCTTTCTTTCCTTCTCTTCTTTTCCACCCGAGACCACTCCCTTTATTTTCTCTCTATATCTCTCTCTCTAAATCCGACCCACTCTCTGGCAACCCCACTGCCACACACAACTCTACTCACACACTCCATCCCCCACTCCTCATTGAGTGTAACACACTCAATCTACACACACCCACACACACAACCGTACACACACAATTTAAATTTGAATTATATGTATATATATATATATACATACATACATGCATCATCATAATAATACTAATAATAATAATAATAATAATATTAATAAAATTAATAATAACAACTTGAAAATTTAATTTATAAAAAAAAAATTTTTTCAGGTTGTTACAGTTCCACAGCCCCTGTTGGTTACATTAAAGAATATTCTATGCATATAAAAATTGAATCATATATTATTATCAAAATAAATGTACATATACGTGTATATATATATACACGTGTGTATGTAGCATACTTTTTTCCCACCATTGCATGCTTTTGATAGATGAGTTAAAACAGTGTGGGTTCAAAAAATAACCTTCAATTTCTTTGTTTTGCATGTGAATTTAGCTAGAGAAAAAGAACACGTCAGAGTAAAGAAAATCAATTTCCCTCATTCTGTTATCATTAAAAAATAAATAAAACAGGTGGTACAATAAATTATGAAAAACAGTACCGAGTAAAACTTCTAATTTTACTTTTCATTTTCAATGTTTCCCCCTGATAAAAGAAATTAAAATTATATTTTCAAGTAGTACAGAAAATACAAAGAAAATCATCTCTTCTTTTCCCACACTAAATCTACAAACCAAACAGATCCTAAATGACTCGTAACAACACTGGAAACTTTCTAGGGCTGACATGAATTGTTGCCCAGAAAACAGAAAAAAATAAAAATCATCCAGAGATAGCAAGATATTATATAATTGACCCTAATGACCAAATGGCCAAGGCCTCAAACCAAATCAACACAAAGAAGAAACTAAATATGAGAGATAGCACAACTGAAACCATGCCCATTTTATAGAGTACATAATATTACAAACAGCCCCTATAGATTTGGTCAGAATTTTCATGGTAATAGATAAACGCCGACGACAACGACAGCAGTCAGCAACGGCGGCAATAATAAGTCCCTTAGTTCTGTGGTTACATGAAACAAAGTTGAGATACAAAATAAAACGGACAAAAGTGAAGGTTTAAGCAAATCAAATGAGGAACTACTACTACATGATAGTGCTACAAAAAAAATTACTCCGGGATACAAAAGGCGGTTTTCTAATAGGACACGTGAAACAATATTTATTTCATTTCCAGAGCTTAACGATCTTGTCGTGGCTCGCTGAAGCAACCAAACCTGTCACAGTTGATACAGCCAGGCCAGCAATCAGTCCTTCATGCGCTGAAAGTGTCATTGTCTTGTTCTCAGACATGTTCCAAAGCTCCATGGACTGTAGCAAATGGTGGCAGGTAAATACATCAGCAAATGGAAACCATGTTGATGTATGATAAAGAAGGTACTGAATTGGATATTATTACATTTTTGTTGTAATTTTAATCGAAATAGATGATAGGACAGACAATGGCAAGAACAAATATTAAAAGATATGTTTTTAAGCCTTCTCGAATCACGTTTCAAAAGAAGTTTCCACCTTTATTAAGTGAACTAATTGGTCAACCTTGATATATCATGGGCAAGCCATCTAACATTTGAGACCATGTGCAACTTAATAGGCAATTGGATTTTATTACCATACTTGAATATTCATGCATACAAACAGGGATGGATCTCCCATGTGGGAAGTCGGGGCACCTGTCCCCACGAAGATTTTGCAAAATATTTTGGGGTCAATTTAATATTTTATAAGTTTTTTAAAAAAATTAAATTTACACCCACTATATAAATTTTTTAAACTTGCTCCCAAGTTGTTTTACAAATTTCCTAATTAGTCATATTGGGAGATAGACATTGGAGAAAAACAAAGAAATAGTGACAGATGATGTTTCATTCTTCGGATGCTACTTCATTGCTTTGCTCCTATTTGATTCCAAAACTAAATTTTGATAAATTTATTTCTTTAGCTTTACTTATTCAATTATTTTGTCTTTTCAGTTAGTGAATTAGTGATTAGATTAAGAATTGATGTTTTTTTTCTTTCTTTCTTCAAGAACATTCACGGTTTTGCTCAAGAAAACCCTTGCTAGACAATTATAATTAGTCTCTACCCCCACAACTCATCCAAATATGAAATTCCTAAATTAATTGATATGCCTACTCTAAGAGGTATTATAAAGTATTTATAAAAGAGAGGGGGAGAGGAAAAAAAAAAAGGGGGGGGGGGGGGGAGGGGGGAGAAAAGCCTACAAAAAAAACAAAGAGATTTGTGCTTACTGAACAACAGAATAGTCTACTTATATAATAATGACTTCGTTGATTTGAACTGTATTTAGGCTTGTTTTTTTTTTTACTGTCTTTTGATTTTGTAATTCTCGGTGGCTGAATTTGAGGTGATGAATCTCTTAAAATCTCTTCTTACCATTTTAGAGTGGGAAAGTCTAGAAAGTGATGTTAATATAAATTTTCATTATCAAAAAATATTTTAATTTTTGTATGTCTGAAGTGTAACAAATAGTTTGTACATTTACATTTTTTTTTTTTTTGAATACATAAACAAAAAGTTGAACTCTAATAAATAATATTCAATTAGTTAATAATCTTTATTAATTAATAATTTTTCAGAAACCAACTACGTTCTATGGTGAACAATTAATAATTCTATAATTTAATAGAAATATTTTCTTAAGAAAAATATTCATCACTTTCATACTGAAAATCGTATACTTGTACTAAAAAATTTTCATTAAAAACAATTTTTGAGTCTTCTAACATTTATTAATTATTAGAGGGTTAACAATATTATATACAACATCAATTATCCAATTTTCAAATTCAAAATAAACAATTTCTTCTTTATATTTACATAGAATCAACAATTAAAACTAATCTATTCTTGCTTTTTCAGTTGAAACTTGAAGGAGTAGATGTGGATAAGAGAGAAACAATTTCAAAACTAGAGTTGTAAGTTGAAGTTATTTTATATGAAGTTATAAGTCTAATTTTTTTTATGTTTGAGAATTTAACTTTATGAATTATTTACTTTTGGGTATTGTATTTTGTTTTGTTATAAAAATTATCTGTTTTTTGTCCTATTAAAAGCTAACTTTTATAGATTTATGAAATCAAATTCAATTGTCAATTTTAGATTGGCCCATGGAAACAAAATCCTAACTCTGCCCCTGCATACATACCAACATCAAATGGATTTATATTGCCAACTTAAAAAAGGAGCTAAACAGACACATCTGTTATTTACACGATAATTGAGAGACAGTAAAGCAGATGCAACTTGCCTGGTAACAGCCAATGACCAGCAATGAAGAATATGTAGGGTGGAAAACACAGGAGTGAAATTTGTTGCCATTACAACTTAGCTCATGAACACATTCCCCTTCGCTCCCTGATCCTAATGTCCAGACTCTGACAGAGTCCTCACTGACAGATGCCAGGAACTCCCCAGAAGGATCCCAGCATACAGAATGAATTGGTTTTGTATGCCCCTGCAATTACAGATCCAATATCAAAGGAAAAAAGTTATGCCACATTAAGAAAGGGAGAACACATTGAACAAGTGTGAAACATTTGCAAGTAAAATACAAATGAACCAATTTTTTTTATAAATATAAAATACAATGAAACATTGCTTAGCTTAAAAAAATTTGTAACCAAAAAAAAAGTGACCACAAAGCCGTCAAAACCAGCCTTTAATCCAAAGAAATTAAAAAATATATATAAAAAAAAAGATTGCTTCTGAACAGAAAACAATATATATATATAGTGTATATAACACACACACACACACAAAAGAAGGCATTCATTGTTTGAATTCAAATGATGTGGTTTTGAATGGTTACAACATATGGTAATCCAGTTGGGCTAATGTCAAGATAGTGCTTTCGCTGTGTCACTGGCAACTATATATAGTTTTTTTTCTTTTTCTTTTTATTTTTGACAAGTAAGATGTAAATCGAATAAACAGCGCCCAAACGGGATGCAGCACAGTACAGAGAGTGTACATACACTTAAGGGCTCAAAGTTGAAATAATTTATTTGTATGATTCTAGGGTTTGGTAAAAGAAGAAGAAGAGAAGAAAAGAAAAGAATGAGAGAATATTTATGAGAAAAAGAGGTTGGAATAATAACTCATTCCCATACCTCTCTATGTTTTATTATTAAGGTAAATGAAATTACAATAATCCCATTACTAACAAAATGCTCCAAAATATCTCAACACTCAAGAACCCCAAAAAATCAACAAAAGAACCTAAAGAGGAGTGTACACTTAACCTTTGTATTTCCACCAATAATTTCCTTTTTTAGCATTTTATCTTATCTTTTATGCAAAAGTAAGTGCAGCAAAGTATAAGCCGCCTTCTTTTACAGATGGCATCAAATTAAGGACCACTTAATGTATTTATTAATAATACTAATAATGATAATAATTATTCTTATTATTATAGGATAAACTCAATCATCTATCAAACCTGTGTACAATACTCAGGCTATGCATGGTGTGTTCAAGTTCACACTTTTGGTAGGCTATATAGCCCAATGAAAATAAGTATCCATCTTCGTTGATAAATCAACTTCCCTATCTGAAAGCATATGAGGAACTCCCTTACCTTCTTCAATTCCCTTTCTTATACAAAAACCATTTTAAAGGATTCATTATCATTATTGTAGGATACACTCGATCATATCTCAAACCTATGTGCAATACTCAGGCTATGCCATGTGCTTTCAAGTTCACATTTTTTGTAGGTTATAGCCCATTGAAAATAAGTATTCGTTTTCATTGATAAATCAACTTCCCTATCTGAAAGCCTCTGGGGACCTCCCTTACCTTCTTCAATTCTCTTTCTTACACCTTTCTTACACAAGAACCTTTCAATCCATAATGAATCCAAAAAAATCTTCTAGAAAAAGCATCTCATGAACCATTAAAAATAGCTCAAAACACTCCACTATGTTAAGTCTAGCCTTTTGATGATAAAAAACATCAGTTGGGAAAGCCTTTACTCCCTTTAACGAGAAGACATGTAGAGGTTTAAAGTATTCCTCTTAGGATTCTTCATCCTTCCCAATTTGATCATAATTTGAATTACATGTACAAGATTGCATTATCCATGGTTACATTAATTGCTAAATATTCTCTCTAACCAATCTTTATGGATAGTGGTGTTTAAAATAGCTTGTAACAGGTAAAAACTAATATTTTGAAAGAAAACCGGATATTGGTTTAAACAAACCCACTAACTGGTTGAGAAAACGTTACAAGGAGAAATGGAAGAGAATCGGCTAACCGGGCCTAAGAACCACTTGACCGGTACCGGCTAACCAGTCCCTAGAACAGTTGACTGGTCTGAAGATTTTCAGAGAAGGCAAGAGCTGCAAAAAACCGGCTGACCGATCAAGTAAACCGGCTAACCGGTGAAGGGAAAATTTCGAAGAACCCGCTGACCGGTAGTCGCGACCAGCTAACCGGCCATGGGGTCAAACTAGCCATTGGAAGATTTTGACTGTCCGTTGAACACTTCAAATGAGCTCCTTTTCTGCAGATTTCTTAAGA
This sequence comes from Nyssa sinensis, assembly GCA_008638375.1. Classification (NCBI taxonomy): domain Eukaryota; kingdom Viridiplantae; phylum Streptophyta; class Magnoliopsida; order Cornales; family Nyssaceae; genus Nyssa; species Nyssa sinensis. Next base: position 6,370,368 of record CM018046.1, read on the forward strand.
GCTTTATATATACAAGTCAAGACATCTTTGGAAGAGTTAAGGAATCATTCAAAAGCTCTCAATGGTCAATTCAACTCTCTCAAAAAGCTCCAGTTTTCATTATTCTTGTCCAGAGTCTTGCATTTAATCTTTGTATTTATTTAGCCGCTTGGATATATTTAAGAAGGGTACATTTATCCTTCATTTTTGTATTTATTACCAGCACCAACTCTCTTCTTGTATTCATTGTTGTATCTACCCTATTTAGAGCTCTCTTCTTGTAAACTCTCCACATAGTGTAGTGGTTGTGGAGACCAGCTCCAAATCAACCAGTTGATTGTACTGAGAAGGAGAAGATCTTGTGAAGCATTGAAGATTGTAATTGGTGAAGCTTTCACCATATCAAGTATTATAGTGAATTCCGAATGATTGGATCAAGGGATAATCACCTAAGAGTGGACGTAGGTCATTGTTCAAGAACGAACCACTATAATTTTTGTGTCTACTATTTTGCTTATTCTCCTCTCTATTTCTCCTTAGAATCTACAAGAGGCTCTTAAATTAAAACTGGGAGGTACAACGTATTCAGCCCCCTCTAGGTTGCACTTTAACACTATAGTAGCATCCACATCAGAGAAAGTTTTGGAAATATCTACTTATTTAAAAATTCTGGATTACCCTAGGTTCTCAATGAACACCCATCAATTTTAGATTCACCGTGTTTGGGGAGAAAGAGGGGAGCATCCAAAGCTTGATGGAGAGGAACACGATGCTTCAGCAAAGCACCAATCACATGAGAAGGTCGAAAGGTCAACATCTCAAAACTCTTCCAAGTTGATGCCATATGAAAACCAAGGTATGAACCCTTTGCAGACTAGAATTTGTATTTAAAAGTATATATTAATTCTTCTTGGACAGCCCAATCTAATCCACCTTCGAGATATTGTCCACTTTGACCCAACCCAACTGTTGGCCTCAGAGTTTTGTCTTCTTGGGCTTTAACACAAAGGGCCCTCACATGAGAAGAAGTATTGACTGCACTCAAATGCCAAACTCATTTGATGCTTGCTGCCAATGTCAGAAAATACTGCATCAGACAGTACCTACATCCCCCACTCAGCACAAACATGTTACTGGCTTTGATACCATGTTGGACGGCATAGGTCGCGACTCAATCCACCTATTGTCCACTGTGGCCCAGCCCAAGGCCAGCCTCACGATTAGTTCCTCTTAGGCTTTAACCCAAAAAGGCCCTCACAAGGGAGAAGTATCGACCTCCCTCCTTGCCAGACTCGTTTGATGCTTAGTCGCTTACTGCTGATGTGGGAGAAAGCTAAGTTAGACTCAATACCTACATTTCTTGTATTCCATGAAATCCAAATGAAGGTAATTATAGAAGTCTTCAACAATTGACATCCCTAAAACCTTTAGGAGGAATGCACTACCAGGAAGTTTTCTTAATCACAGTGGAAACATATTTTATTATGCAGTTGAGAATATTATTTACAAGCACTTGTTACTTTCATTTTTCAGAATATCATTGTCCCATATCTTTTTGGGTATTTATTTTATGTTGCATATGTTATTTGCAAGCACAGATGAATTAAAAACCTCCATTTTAAGTCGTAACTAATACGTAATAAGAAAGGATTTCTTGCGTTAAAACAAAAATAAAACAAAGAGGACAACAATATATTTTAATATATGAGCAGGCCCAACAACTTTGTGAGAGATTAACTCTATAAATTCAACCGGTGCCTTAGGCTAGTGGTAACTCGGCACCACTATAGAGAGGACGTGAGGTATCAAATCGCATTGTCTATCAAACATATATATTTTTTCATTTTTTCCAATAGTTGGCATAAGGTTTTGTTAACTTGAGTTGAGTTTAATCAAAATTTGCATTTATGTGACTGTTAAGGGAAGGTGTGATTGGTATAAAAAATATCAAGCATCATCCATACGTATAGGATTATAAACCAACTATATCATCCTCTCAATTTTGGAAGTATTCTTAATATTTATTCGCTTTATAGAGAGCAAATAAATTACCCCTTCATTGTAGTTCTGTGTATCCAATCATAAAATATTTATAAACACATCCAGTTCAATTTTCATCACTGAAACAACCATTACAAATGTAACTTTAAGGGGATCCTTTTGAATGATGAGATAAATTTTGGCACATTTCTCTTCAGAAATTGTTTTTGGCATGTGAGAAAGAATATGTCATATTGGCTTCCATAGTTATCAATACCAGTAATGGTCAGTACATTACATTAGGGCTAAATATCGTAGGAATTGAAGCTCAGTTTTGTAGTGATAAAAATTCTGGTCAATCCAGTGAGTTTCAGTCAATTCCAGCCAAATGAGTCCAGTAAGATTATTCCTGCCAAGATTATGCATATGTTGGAGAATGGAAAAGGGCCCTGGATGGCCTGGCTGACCCCTACCATAACAGGTCTTTCGATTCAGATCTGGAACTAAACTGAAACAAAAGATCTCTCTCTCTCTCTCTCTCTCTCTCTCTCTCTCTCTCTCTCTAAATTATATAATAAAATGCCCACCTATACACACATAGGTACATACATATTACATATATATATATATATATATATATATGTAACCCAGCTCTCTGTCTCTCCCTCTTTCTAACCTGGGCCTGTTCTCAGGTACCAAACCTCTCCTATAACAAGTTATTGGCATAATCAAATGGTTTTGTCAAAGATGAGTTTGGACCAGAGATGTGTTTTGTGCTCCAGTTATCTGTTCTGCACAAAGAGGACATATGAGAAAGAAGGAAGACAAAAATTACCTTATTAAACTCCCAAGTCTAGCTGTTGATATTCCCAAATTTAAGGGCATTTCTACACATATGGATATACATCTACCCACCAATAAGATGGGACATTTCAATCTTCATATAGTTTGGGACTTTTAAAATCATATATTTTCTTATCAATTCATATAATTATACTTGTCAAAAAAAAACTACTCATTATAAACATAAGGGCAGCCCAAATGCACAAGGCTCCTGCCACTACTAGGTTTGAAGAGGGTTAGACTATAACGATCAAGGGATTGACCACTACTGAATCGAATTCAACAATAAACACCCCCCCCCCCCCCCCCAACCCAAAAAAAAAAAAAAACGATTTAATAACTATATTGGCTTCAATTGAACGGGTTGATACACATTTTCATGGTATTTTTCCCTATTGAGAGCTTGATATACATTATTGGCCCATTCTCTAACAACTTAAACTTTTGGAGCAATTGGTTGCTTAATATGGTATCGGAGCCTTTGTTATTGGAGGTCTTGGATTCAAGTCTCTCCATTTGTATTTATCCCCTATTTAGTTTGTTTATGCAAAGTTGTATCATATTCTGCTTCTTACTTCTGTGGTTTGCTTGTTTGTCTCTCCCCGTGTGAGTCTGGGGTCGCACATGAGGGAGACTGTTGAGAGCTTGATATACATTGTTGACCATGATAGCACATTCTTATATTAGTTGTAAATTGTAAGATGAAAAATATTCACGGGTCAATCAATCATCATTCATCATTGTAAGTGATCGAATCTATCATGACAATATTCAATTTACATTAAAAAAAAAAAGTTCTAAAATTCTCGGCCATGGAAGGCTCTGCAACAGAGACTATGATAAAGGCGGAGCCAAAAAAAAAAAAAAAAATGAGCATAAGATTTGCATGGATAAGAGATCAATTGGTTTGGAGCATGAAGCAAAATTATTGAATTTCTCAAAGAGAGTCGGCAAGAGAGAAAATCAACTAGCCTGAAGCAGTGTATTTGAAGCAAACTCACCCCTTCTCAATGACATATAATACCAATATAACCAACCAAAAAGAAAAAGGGGGGAATAAGAAAACAAGAAAAAAGAAATGGAAGTAGCATCAAACCCCTATTATTCAAAACAAATAGTAAAATGGCCTAAATCAGTCTTCAAAGAAATTGACTAGTTTGAAGCAAACTAGAAGGGTCCCTCCTCTTTCATTACAAAGTCAAACTGAGAAAGTTGATATTGTTATCTTAGTCAAGACATTTAAGTGGGTTTTGGTAATTCATCTTACAATATTATTTGGATCGCCGGCCCTCACTTATTAAAAAGGCCTGCAAGTATAATATGATAAGAGTGTGTGGCCGGATCGATAAAATCGAAGTCAACTCACAAGCCTGCAATTCCAGCAATCCTGTAAGGAATCCACAAGCATTCTACCATCTTGGGATTTTTGGTGTGACCTAGATTAATGCTACATTTTTAGATTGTAGGAACTATGTCAGAATTTTAACAACCATGAGTCCATGACTCAAAACCAATAATGATATGCTAAATACTAGCATCATAACATTGATTCTGCTCTAGAGTGAGATGTAAAATAAAATAAAATATCAATATGCTCATAACCTTGGTTTTGCTCTCGAGTGAGATATAAAATAAAAACTGACCGGTAACGAATGCCGACACGCTTGTGTCTCCACATCGAATATAGATACATCATTCTCAGCAGCTGCAGCAAGATATCTTCCAAGACGGGGTTGAAATCTCATCTGAGCCGTGCCACCCTAATTCAAAAGGAGATGCTATGATTGACTAACAGAACTTTGCATAAAAAAATAACAAAAAGAAAAGAAAAGAAATGGAAAGAAAGAAAAAGAAAAATGATGCTTTTACATAATTTTATGAAATCCCTAAGAAATGAAACAGAAAGAAAGAGAGAAAAATGATGCCCTGCACATAATTTTATGAAATGCCTAAGAAAAGCAACAGAAAGAAAGAAAGAAGGAAAAATGATGCTTTCGCATCATTTTATGATATGCCTAACCCGTAAATGCAGTAGTTTTTACCTTGAAAACTCTTGCACAACTACCATTGTTAATACTCCAGTATCTTATCTCACCATCCCCATCACAAGAGCAGATGAGGTCTTCTTTATTTGGATGGAAATCAAGAGACATAACAGATGCAGAATGTCCAGTAAAGGTACGAAGGGAATAGCCAGGCTGCAATTTAATTTACAAATCAAGTCAAGAAGATATCGAGCTGCACTTTAATTTACAAATCAAGTTAAGTAGAGATCCAGAAAGATTGGGGCATCATGCCAAAAGAAACATACGCATACTATCAAAAATAAAAGAAATACTACTATCAGAATACAAACCCACACACACACAAAATATATATATATATATGCAACCACACACAAAAAGAAAAAAAAAGGAACAAATAAGTTCTTCAAAATTCTAGCATCTGAACAAACAATAAAGGAAAAAAATTGACACTTTTAAGGATTAATTCACTATTACAAACAAGAATAAAGCAATGATGGCAGAGACCTGTCAACCAAGAAGAAGAGAAACCCATATTGATCAGTGAATATTACTATTCACATCTATGCTTTTGACAACATGACAGACAGACACACCGAGTATCTATACAATCTACAATCCCAATTGATTGATCCAAAAAATTAATTTTAACAACACTGAAAGTTCGAATTTATTTTGCTATTCATTTTCTATATGATAAATAAATAAATAAATGATATTGCACCAAAACCTAAAAAAATGAAAAATACTGGAAAAAAGGTGAAGCCAAAGCCCAACAAAATTTCAAAGTAAAGGCATAATTACTGGATAAGGATTCATTTTCTCGTTAAACATGACATGTCACGGCATTAGCAGAATGCACCTACCATTACTAGTGACGAATAGTTTGCCTGTGTAGTTATAGTACCATAAAAAATCATCTGAAATTTCTAAATCTATGGCTAGAGGCATTCTCTAATAATCTGAACAGGAAAAGGATTGGTTTTGATCATAGCTTGCATCATAAACAAGCAAGTACCAAATTTTCACTGTACGGTTGTGCAAGAAACACAAAGCAAAGGTGTTCAAAACCATTATATTAGTAAGCACCATGCATGGTCCAGGGTGGTATGTGCGTTATGGAATCACCCTTGGCATTGTAAGGATCACCATTCCTAAAATGAGAAATAGTAGCAGAAAAGAGTGGTAGTGCAACTCCTTGTGTGCTAACTGGCAGGTATGCCAAAATAAATTTTTAGCGCATTGTACATTTTAAACGAGAAAGAATAGCGGAATGCATTGAGTGCTTTTTATTTTTATTTTCCATTCCTTTTAGTGCTGAAATAGCATTAGAACATATCCAAAAATCCCTCCCCAAAACCAAGTAAATCCTTTTTTTCATTCTTTCCTCTTTTGATGAGATCTGAGAAAACAGGTTCCTCTCAAACCTCACACCAAAAGCCAGGGATAATGAGTAAGTGAAAATTATATGTGTTTACAATTTTCTTGCATACAACCAAACAACACTCAAGAAGAAAATATAATGCATAACTGCATATAAATAATTTTCAATACTAACATGAAAATGGAATGTGTTTTGTGTACAGACTCCAACAAAGTGCCACTTATAGATCAATGATCCACAGAGGTAGCAGGGTTGAATCAACAAATATAATGATAATAACTACCACTAAGAACATTCTGTTAGAAATAATGGTTTTTGAGCATAATTTTTTACTATCTATGAGCTAAAATTAAAGTGGATCTCACGTATTAATTTTGGTAAGTCCACATAGAAATGTGTTCTCCTCCACGAGCAAATTAAAGATCATGTATCAAGTTGCTCAAAACCATTAAGGAGTGAATAAAAAATTGCCTCCAAACATCACTACTTGAAAATGATGACAAAAACTTAAAACTTGTGAGAAACTTGTGTCCCACGTAGGATGGGTACAAAGCTTTAAAGAGTATATATACAGTTACCTTGAAAGAAAGTTTGGGTCCTTAGGGACACCCAAGTTTTGTGGATGAGGGGAGGATCTAGCACATGCTTGGTTCAAAACACAAGCGCGCGCGCGCCGCCGCCCTACCCCACACCGAACCCGGTCAGGCTTGGGTTTGGGTTTGGGTTTGGGTTTGGGCTTGGCCCGTCGTATATATATCTTTTTGAAAAAAACTCATTTAAATAATTTTTCAAAAACGTTGTCGTTTTATAACCAAAACACTGTCATTTAGTTACCAAGTTAATTAAATCCAAAAAGGCTGTTGTTTTGCGATCACCGTTTGGTTTGAATTTTGACTGAATGGGCGTCTTCTTCATTGGACACAACTGTATCTGTTCGCCATGAACATACACAACCAAAGCTTCATGCCTGTACCAAACAGGCACGAAGAGGTCAATATAAACACACCCTCCCTGCATAAATTCATACACTTCATATAGCATTCAGTGCGTCCATAATAAGAAAGAGTTCAATCATTGTTTTTGGTTCGTTGTCTACAGAAGTTTGAGTGCTTCTTCTATACGTTTTGATCATTGTATCCTAAACAGCAACGTCCACAACCTCGTAAAGCACCACAGTGAGGGACGAATTTGCTTTAAGGACATTGTGTTAAACACAAGCCTTGATCTTTGCATTTTGTTATTTTTGCAAATTCTGTAAGTCTTACAATTTTGTTTTGTATTACTGTATTCTAGTACTGTTGAAATCCTGTTTCAATTTCCAGTTTCTGGTTTTTTTAAATTTATACTATTTTTCGTTTCAATCAACTTATTGTTTTTCAAAACAGTTTATTGTTTTTCAAAATACTTTTTGTATTTCTTTAAAAAAAAAAAACTGGTAATAACACATTCAAATGCAAAATAATATACAAAGTAAAAACAAGAATATTTGTAAATGACTATATAATATATCACAAGCTAAGAAAGGTAAGGAAAGGAAAGGAAATGTCTACTGACATTGTCTGCATCCCAAACCCTGACAGTTTTGTCAAAAGAAGAAGTCGCAAGACGTGGCATGCTGGGACTGAAACGGACATCAGTAATTAATGATGAATGCTCTTCAAGTGTTGTTTTAGTCTTCAAAGTATCCGTGTACCACAATACAGCCTGGATCAAGAGCCATCAGGCAAACAAGTTCACATTATTCTTCCCAAGATTTGGTTAAATATTAAGCAGCATTAAAGTCCCCCTCCAGCACATGTTTGTCACTTCCGAACATTTATTCTCTTGTTTATAAAATTCCAAACTCACCTTTTTATCATGGCCACCACTAGCAAGCAGTTTTCCATCTGATGAGAAGTGGCAACAGATAACTTTGCTTTGGCTGGCTCGAACAGAATTGACTTCCGTAAATGTGAACCCTGAAGTTAAATGCAAAAGCAGTATCGTCAGAGTTTACTTTAACAGATCAAACAGGAATTTCTATCATTGATTCTTGAGTCTCATTTATTAACTGTTTGAAATCTAGTTGATGCTTAGGTCCATAGTGGTACTCAATTACTAGATGAGATGAACACAAAAAATATTTAAAAGTATGTAGAGTGCACACAGTTGTAGATTAATACCAAAAAAATCATTAAGATTATGTTTTATATAAACAAAAAAAATCTAATAGAATAATCAATATGAATTACATTCAACATCAAATGGGGTAGCCATAATCTGTTTGAGCATGTGCATGTGTGTTTTCATAAGGGAAACAAAATCAAAATGGTTTCATTTTCTGAGGATGCCAGACAAAGGCATCAAAAAGGAAACACAATAGAGACAAGGTATATATTATGATTAGCTTCTAAACAAATTCAAATATTCAAAGTTTCTCAAGTAAACGTAAGCAACAAGTTGAGAATAACCATAAATAATATGAAATTTCTGATCCAGGAGAAGTACTGCATGTAAGAAGAAGAAGATGATGATGATGATGATGATGATGACATTAAATGTGCTATTTAGGTAGAATAGTGATGGAAGTCACAGATGATCGACGTGCAATATAAGGCATATTTTTGAATAATTAGTGAACTCCTAAAGCAAAATAAAACAGATGGTTCAATACAGTTCAGTATTTTTCCATTACTTGGAAGAATTTGTCACGAGGCTCATGCCAAGTAAACAAATAGCACCAAACTCACCTTTGCTAACGTCCATACAACGACCAACTGGATCTCTGGGGTCTGTATCATCATGCGATAAAAAAGACTCAACATTATCATCCAGAGATCCATCATCCACAAAACGATCCATATCAGCCTGCACGAGATCTTTATCATCCCACTGCCAAAATGTTATGTCAATCAGAATTCATGCAAGTAAACAGAAATTACTTTTAACAATACAAGAAGATAAAAGAGTTCACTCACTAATTGATTTGATGGTGATGCACGAGTGCCAGCACCATCAGTGCCAAACATCATCAAAGGTTTTGAAGAATTACCACCAGGTGGCAAAGCAGGCATCGAGATCACATCTCCAGGTGTATGAGTCGAAGGTGTTGAGGGAGCTGAACTTGGAGAGGGTCCTGCTGTGTTTGCAGTTCCTGAGCTATTTGCAGGACCTGAAGATGACACTGGCTGCTTTCTCTTTCTCCCAGTCTGATTTTTTGAAGCCTTAAAATGCGTTAGAAACCATGTTAGGAATCTAATCAACAATTCTATAGGGCAAACCCATTGTTTACAGTCATTTCATCGACTACCCACAGTGTTAGAGACATCATTGCCTAACATCAAAGGTTGTAATGTCAACACCATTCATCTCCCTTAAAATAATATTTTAGAAGTTGAAAATAACATATGCCCTGATTTAAACAATAATTACAGTAACCATTGCGAAGAACAGCAATAAAACAAAAATCACAATGCAGGTCAGTAAAACTAACATATACACTGGAGGAAGTTCTACATATATCCATTTATAAATAATTAATACGTAAATACAAAATGATAAGAATGGTTTTATGGTAATAACTAGGATTAGTCAGACACATGCCAATGTCGGACTCAAGGAAATTTCAACGACTGGCCTAATTTAAGAAGAAGAAGATGACGATGATGAAAAAAGATACAAGAAGCTTTAAGCAAATAGAATGGGAACTATTTGTTCAGCTAAGCCTTTGCTTCATCCCCTGAATTGCACAAGTCAATGGAGAGGAAAATTGCTAAATAGGGATATCTGAAATATATAAAGAGGCCTAAAAATATTGAGAGAGAGAGAGAGAATCAAATGAAGGTACTTTAAATTTTATCACAGGTCTTTGAAGAGATGCTGCTATTTGTTATGCCCCTAATGACTGTATTTTTTTCTAATCTACATTGTCAACCAAGGAATTCAGCGACCATAGGGGCCACATCAACCGGAGAAAATGCCAAGGGCTTGAACCACTCCCAACAGATTTTTCTTATGAGTAGCCAGAGAAGGGAAGACCTGATCATTTCCACGAAAGGAGTTTGACATGCTACCATCTGCAGTGACGCTGCCAGCCCCAACGATTTTATCTTGCTGATGAAGATTGTGATTTGAACTCTGAGATTGCTGACCAGAAAGAGCATGCTGCTGAAGCTGTTGCTGCTGCTGTTGATTACTGTTCTGCTGCTGTTGCTGTTGCTGTTGCTGCTGCTGCTGATGCTGATGCTGCTGTAGCTGAGCCATTTTTATCTACATGTAAAATGAAAAACTTTCAGGAACTAAAAGATCATTGGATATTTTTTAATCCATGGAAAACATGGTGAAACCTGTCAAATAACACCTAAAGATGCAACAACTTCAACTGCAGAGAGAAGGGTGATTGATGGAGAAGAGAAAGCACCTTGAGTAACATATCAGGATCTCCACGAGGTAAAACACAACCGGCTTGCAGAGGTGACCCAACATTTGGAACTACATCACCAACAGAATTGGAAAGTCCATCTTTTCCAAAACTCATGCTTCGGTTATTTATAAGCATTCTCAGCCTTCTGCTTTCTCCATCACTACCAGATGGGGATGTCAAATTCTGCTGTGCAAGCATAAGCTGTTGCTGCTGTGGTGTCAGCATCTGAAGTTGATGAAAAGGCTGTGGACCTTGCATAAAGGATTTTTGTTGCTGGAGAGAGCGAAGCTGCTCCAGACCCTAGCAGAGTGGCAAAGGATGATATGGTAAAGGAAAAAATAAAGAAGAAATGGGGGAAAAGGAAACGACTGAACTTCAACATCACAAGTTTAAAAGCAGCAAAGCATGATCTACAAGGCCATATTGGTAATTTCATAATGCAACACCTCATGATAATAATAAAATACAGACAACTAATTACATCAAATGCAAAACAAAAAAGATCATAAAGTATCCTCACAAGTCCTCTCAACAACAAATGCAAGGCTGAAGTGATGCTCCAAAACAAAGGCTTTGGGAAGATGAATATGAAGAGTGTAAGTGCGTTAACAAATTTAAAATATGAGGGGAAACTATGAACATTCATTTCAGAGGAGTGCACTTAGCCCACACTTGTTGGATAATTGAAATAGGCAAGTTTTAGTTATCAGTGAGCTCATCTTCAAAGGACTTCTTGGAACACTGTTGCAGTAAGAAATTGTTGTAGCACCAGAACTACTTCACAAATAATGTTTTCCACAGGAATCATGCAGTCCGATAGTGAGCTGGTGCAGAGTTCTCGATATGGAGGAAGAGAACCATTTTGTCACTAAGGAAAACCATTGCCTGTCTCCACCTAATAATCCCTCCATTTATTCATGACTAGTGAGCATGAAAGACAGCTAGTTAGAGGCCCTCTAGGTGTACTCCCCATATAAGATGGGTTGTACAATTTCTTTTTCTTTTCTTTTTTTCATCTCCTTGATAATCTAAGATGGAATGTACATTTCAAGTTGATGTAGCCCCAGACCTCTCAAAAGTGACAATTAAAATACGAATGGTCTTTATTTTTCACATTCAAGAGAAAAATTTGGTTCAATGGTGTTAATAATTCTATCACCAATAAATGGATATTTTATGGAAATTTCCTAATTATATTCTTTTTTTTAACCAGTAAAAGGTGTGTGTGTGTGTATAAAGAAGGCACCCGGAGGGAGCGAACCCAAATACAAAAAAAAGGGGGGGGGGGGGCGGGGGCAAGCCCCAAAAATTAAAGCCTAAGATCCTCATAAAGCTCTACAAAACTATATATACACATTGGAGTAACCCCCTTAATCCCCCCCCCCCCCCTCCCCTCCCCAAAAAAAAAATAAAAACAATAGTCTCAAAAAACTATCTTTAAAACAAAAAGGGGATTGTTCAGTCCCCTCAAAAAAATTTAAGTTCTCCATAGACTACATAAAGCACAAAGGAGCCATTCTCCTAGCTATTCTAGCCTCCTTTCTAATTTTGCTAAATCTCCTGGTTCAAAAGCATTGCCTTGGTAGAAGCCGGCATCACCCAATTGCAGCCAAATACTGAAAGAATAAAGCTCGAAGCCCCTCTAGGAAACTCACAATGAAGTAGGTGGTCAACGGTCTCCTCCCCGGGTTTACACATACAACACTAGTTGGCAAGATGGAAATCTCTCCTACACAATATCCAAGGTCAAAATTGCACCCCTCGTTGCTGCCCATGAAAAGAAGGCACTTTAGATGAAACCCAAGAGCACCATATAATCCTCCAAAGGAAAGCTCATCGATGCCAATTACCAACTCCTTATAATAAGATTTAACTGTACACCTGTTATGATTAAAAGTTGACCACATAGCATCCCTCCCTCTCCCCTCACTGTACACCAGGTGTCTCCCAAAAAGTCATCACCTCACTCGATTCCCAATCATTGACAAAAGCAAGGGCACCAAACAAACTCCTCTCCCTCCCAAGAAACATAATCAGCCACTAGAGCGTCTTTGTCAATAGCCAAACCAAAGAACATACGAATTCTCCTTTCCAATGTCTCATCACCACACCACACTTCCCTCCAAAATCTCACCCTTGTCCTTTCCCCCACTTCAAACAGATTGTAACGAACTCATCCACCCCCATCATCATCGTCTTCCATATCCCACACCTATAAGCCTCATCCATGTCCCTCCAGAACCAAACCCTATTCTCCCCCCCATATTTAGTTACCATCACATCCTTCCACAAAGTATTGTCCTCCACCAGAAATCTCCAAAGCCATTTGCCCAAGAGAGATTTTTTGAACAATCTCAAATCTTTAAACCCGAGACCTCCTCCAACAACAAAAAGCTTTACCTTATTCCACTGCACAAGATGCATCTTTCTCTAATCCTCTTTTCCCTCTTAAAGAAAACACCACTAAGACTTCTCCAATTTCTTCACCACCAACACTAGCATAGGAAACAAGGTGATGGAGAACGCAAAGGCATTGGATGATCATTTGGATGGTAAATTACGATTTAAATTTTATTTTTGGTTATTTTATATTTTCTTATTTTTTGGGTTATTTTGGTAGTTTTTACCATTTTGATATTTTAAGGTTTGCCCCTAAATATAAGCTTAATGTATTAAAGTTTGGAACTTTGGTGTATTGATATTGATTAATTACAAAATATCAAAGTTTTCTCGTGGTTTATTCTTCTCTCTAAGTTTCCCTCTCAAGTTTTCTTCCCTCTCCTTTGAATTCTCTCCTCTTATTTTTCCTCTCTTCTCTATTATTTTTCTTATTGTCCTGCACCAATTTTGGTATTACAGACCAAACCCAATCTTTCATCAACAATCATTGCTCATCTTTTCAACCATCAATTAAACACGACTCAAATCCAACCCCACTATTCATCAGCAAGCACTACTCTTCACGCCATATCCATTTTCATTGTCACTGATACATCGTGGCATCTCTACCCTCATCGCAAACCAAATCCATCCTCCATCACAAATTCCCAGCCTTCATCATCGCAGACATCACTAGTTAGCCGCAGTCATCCCTTCATCGTCATCGCCACAAAATCCAACTACCGGGTCATCAATCATCAATCGTCAATTGGTCTACCCCAATCATTCCGTGTCTTTGCCATTAGTCATCGGCATTGTTTTAGAGATCTGCCAATGTCGAATCATCATCATCGACTTGCCCAACGCCGTCATCTTCTTTCACACCAGTTTTATCATCACCTTCCTTCATAGTGGACATTCACTGAACCCAACCTGTCGTTGATCCATATTCCAGCCCCGGTCGCACCATTGAGCCTTCATCACAACATCACAATTGTCATCATGTCCTAACAGCCATCAAAGGTGTTTTCGAACATCACCGTCGCAAGAATCAACTCCATCGTCATCAACATCACAAAGCTCCAATTGCGCACCATTATCCTTCACCATCATCGTTGTGCATCGCAAGTCACCATTGTTATCTGTCATCATCGGCAGCAAGCCAGGTCATCGTATTCAACACCCTGCGCTCTTAACTTTCTAGTTGCATCGTTGTTTAAGGGTTTCCAAACAAAACCCTAAGCTCAAGTCATTTGTAGAAACAATCTCCAAGTAAAGAATGGGTTTTTACCCTTTGACCCAATTCAACTTTAATACACCTAACCACTATTCAGCCCCGATCCAGTAACCCAAGCCCAAATTTCATTAAACCCGTGAGACTAGACCCACGTATTAGCCCATCCCATTGACCTAACTTATTTAACCCATAAGCAGGCCAGCCACACCCAATTGTTCCAATTTAATTTTCACAAGAACCACATACTGCCCAGCCCAAACCAATACCCAACCACATTTTCTTATCGCCCATTTGAACCAGAACCCATAACTTATAATTTGACCCTAGAATTTTAAAATTCTCTAAATCGTCCCAAAAATTCTACAAATTTTAGCAACCTTCCCAAAGCTTCAAGAATTTCTAAGTTGTCCCCCAACTATAATAATTTTCCTCAATAGCCCTAACCTTTTCAAAATTTTCAAAAACAGCCCTAGTTTTTCAATTTTTCTTCAGAAACACGCTCATAACATTGAGAAAATGGCAGCTCATTTCAAAGTCATATTGGAATACGGTAAAAGAATAGTTTGGACCTCAGAAAGGGTACACACTCACATGAAAATCGTGCTCAATATTAAATCCAACTTGGTTGGTCAGTAAATTTTGCATAGGGTCCTTATTTGCGCTTGATTCATGCCACACCGTGCTTGCCTTTAATTGCCTCTTTCAACACCTTCATACTCACCATACCTTTAATTCTTACAATGTAGTTTTATTTTTGTTTAGTTTATATTTTCATAGTGTTCTTCTCCACTGAAAAAAAAATTGCCAAAAAATGGTTTAAAAAAATATAATGTTAATGCTATGAGACCAAGATATAGGGCTATTGGATGGATTACAATGGAACATCCTATATCAACCCAACAACGGGAACATTATCAAGATAGGTATTGTAAGAATTTCTCACATAGATATCATTTTGATTCACCTAGGTAGAATTGACCAAACATTTTTCTTATTCAGCCTTAGAAAATCATCATGTGGAGAACCATAGGTACGACACATCTATTTACCCACCAACATTTAGGCAAGAATTTAATGGTAGTCGAGAGGAATTTTAGATAGGCCACTCAGCCAAGAAAGATCCCAAGATCAATATCGGAGGTATTCTTCAAAACCCTCTATTTCAAATCCTGAACTAATGATGTGTGGTGTAATTTACCTAATCGTCGAGATTAGAATGTCTGGTCACACATGAATTTCTATTATAGAGAAATGACTTGTAGGCTCATCATTGATGGTTGAAGTCGCATTAACATGGTCTCACAATCTGCTTTTCCTAGAATGCAACTACAACGTGAGACTCATTCTCAAGCATTTATAGTAACATGGCCAGCTAATACATTTGTACTAGTCACAAAAAGGTGTCTAGTTCCCATTCCCTCCAGTGATTGTTATTATGGGAAAACTTGGTATGATCTAATTCCTATGAGTGTTAGTCGTGTGCTTCTTTTCTTGGTCAACCTTGGATGAATGATCTTAGTGTCTCTCATAATCTAAAAGACAACACTAGTATATTTAGGCATAAGGGTAAGACCATCATGTTAAAACCATATGAACACAAAGAGAATGAAAAGAAAGAAAAACTTGGGCCTTTTCTTCCTGTTTCTTGTAACCTTGAATCTAATTGTGTGGTCCCTAGGTCAATACCTCATACCCTAGAAAATCAAACACTTTTTATCTTAAATCAAACTGAGTGTGAGCATCCAAAAAGGACATTTGACCCTATGAGTGAGGAGATGAATCCTAATCTAATAATACATGTGAAAAATAAAAGAATTTTTAATGATTCATCCGAACTTAAAGTTAACACAACTTCAACGTCACAATAGTCAACCCAAGCATCTATCTGAAATAGTTGGCTCGACTCTGCTCCTACATCAAACCATTGTGTTGAGTCTAAATCTATACTGCCTTCCTCCACAAATTTCACATCTAAATATATTGGGACATTTTTAGCAATTCATAAACTTGGACCTAAAGCTTATTCACTCAACATACCATTATAC
Source organism: Nyssa sinensis (assembly GCA_008638375.1). Classification (NCBI taxonomy): domain Eukaryota; kingdom Viridiplantae; phylum Streptophyta; class Magnoliopsida; order Cornales; family Nyssaceae; genus Nyssa; species Nyssa sinensis. Next base: position 6,386,641 of record CM018046.1, read on the forward strand.
TTAAATATTAGTGATATGCTATCCAAACGAAATACTTTGGAACCTCGTGTATTTCTTGATAATCTTCTTGCAAGTGGAGTTACAATTTCTCCGACATCAAATCTGATGCCTCTACTACTCCGTCAACAAACCATGGGATCATGCGAAGTTTATTCTTGTAAGCCACAATGGAGATTCTTCACTTGATGATTTTTTTTGTTTCCATGGTTGGAAATATTATTATACCTCCACTTGTTGGACTTCGGACTTCCTGTCTTTGTGTTCCACCCTGATGATTTGCATCTTTTGGAGCAATTCAACCAACACAACTTGTCAGAGTCGAGTTCTTTACAGCCAAGAAGAAATGACGGGGAACGCAAAGGCACTAGATGACCATTTGAATTGTAAATTAAGGTTTAAGACTTATTTTTATTTTTTTTTATTTTTTTATTTTTTGGGTTATTTTAGTAATTTTGCTAGTTGTTACTATTTTAACATTTTTAGGGCTTGCCTATAAATATAGGCTTAATGTATTGGAGTTTGACACTTTGACATATTGGTATTGATTAATTACATAATATCGGAATTTTCTAGCGTTTCTTCTTCTCTCTAAGTTTCTCTCTCAAATTTTCTTCCCTCTCTCTTTAATTTTCTCTCCTCTTTCTCATGCTTTCTTATCTTCTCTACTGACACAAGGACGTATAATAAGTGGGAAGACTTGCCAACATACTCTTGATAAGAGTAATTTTGCACCCTTTACAAAGATACTAATTTTACCACCTTACCGAGCGATGTTGAAATATTTCTACCACAGCATCCCATATAGCTCCAGACCTCATAGAAACCTAAATGCAACCCCAAATATGTAGAAGAGAAACTGCCCACCCCACAACCCAATCCCCAATCTAACTCCTCCATCCCCTCACAGAAGCCCTAAATGCAACCCCAAATATATAGAAGAGAAACTACCACACCACAACCCAATCCCCAAACTAACTCCTCCACCCCCCTCACCTCAACAACTGGAAAAATTTCACTCTTAAATAAGTCTACTATCATTCCAGACCCTGACTCAAAACAAAGCAAAATACACCCTCGAAGTTGTCTTTCCTTTGCATCGCAAAAGATCAATGTGTCATCCATAAAAAGGAGATGAGAAATATTCATCCTCCACCAAGGAGCCCCTTATCAAACCACACTCCATAGCTCTAGATAACAATCGACCAAGCCCCTCCATCACAACAACAAACAGAAAATGAGATAAGGGGTCCCCTTGTCTCAATCACAAGAAGACTGAAAAAACCAGCAGGTGATCCATTAACAAGGACTAAGTAGGATGCGGAACTCCATCTATTTCAGTCATTTCTCCCTAAAACCCATCTACATCAACACGAACAAAAGAAAGCCCCAATTAACATGTTGATAATATAAGTATACTGATTATAGAGAAACATATAAAAATGTGCATGCATGCGTAAGTCATCATTCATTATTTTCATATTTTATACATTCTAGAGACAAACATTCAACCCTAAAGGTTCTAAAATCCTCCAATTCAACTCTTGTAAGAACTGAAAAAGTTAACACCTAAAATTGACAAACCCATAAATTCCTGTCTCAAATTCCAGACAAAAGAGCATACAAATATTTTCCAAGCCAAAATGAACATTATAGTATTATCAAATAAAGCAGGGCATATTAACTCTTTCAATATAAATGCAGCCTAAACAACTACAACATTCTTAACTAAAATTATACCAATTCAAAACAAAACACAAAAGGCAAAAGCTTCATCCTGCAACACAACAAAATCAAACACACGCCTAAATAACTCCAGAATTTACTTTATATAGAAGCAATCAGTATACAGTTTTAAAAATTAATTAATAAAAAGGTCACGGTTGGCCTACCGAATAAGTGATAAAAAGTTGTGACCTAGATTATCCAGTTAGCCAATTTGTGAGAAATGTTTTGCATCCTTCAAATAGTGTAGAATGCAAGACAGGATTCATGTAACCGATCCCAAATCGCCGGGATAAGGCTTTGTTAAGTTGAGTTGAGTTTTGCTTCTTTCAAATAGAAAAGTTACTTGTGAAGAAAAAGCATTGCACATTTGGAGCGAGAGACATGACTATCACACTCAACATTAAGTAATCAACAAAAAACCCCTTTACAGAACAAGAAGATTTTAATTCTAGGATTGAGATGCATATTCAATTTAGTTGATATTAAACTAATGGGTAGGGGTTTCTCAGAAAAGGGGGATGGGCGAGAAAAGAAAAACCCTATAGAAGTATGTCACTTCTTTCAAACATCATATTAGCCTCCAGATCTGTGCTGAGATGCCCGACCGCTAGGAGTGCAACTTTTCTTCCAAATGGGAATCAGAAAATGAGGACATTCTGAGGCTGAGGGGCCAGAGAAGAAGGTGGGTACTATGCCATCTTTTGAAGCTAAAGGTCAATGCCAATCTTACAACCATTATGCTGAGAAATTCTGTTTTAACAATTCATAGCCTCCAGCGTTACATTAAGTTCAAGGATGATACACAAACCCCGGACAGCTTGAACACGTTAATGGCGTCCTCAGTTACCTTCCACCAGTATTTTGCCAACCAAGCAGGACCACTTTTAATCCAAAACAAATCTCTTGAACCCTAACCTCATGGACCTCCACTCTATTATCTTTATCTACTGAGGACCATCACTGTAAACTATATCTGACAACCGTTACCAGGTGTATTTGTTTCTCTATAATAATTAATAAAAAGAAAGAACCATTTGTTATTGCCTTTTAGTCCCAGTGTGTCTAGCAAGCATTAAATATTTTTTAATATTCCACAAACAATTATGTCATTAGGAGTGTTATCACCAAACACACATTTCCACAGCACAAAATTCAATGGAACCACATTTAACCCTTTCAAATTGAAACACAATTTTGTAATGCATACAAGACAGACGTTAAGATTGTCATTGTAAAGGAAGAAAGATCGAATAATAGGGAAACATGATAAACTTACAGTTAGAGGCCATCCTTTCAATGTCAAATTGTTACCCCCTTGATTTGACCCTAAAACAACAAGGGCCTTGTCAACCAAAAGGTCTATACATATTAATCACAATAAATAACTGACGCTGTTAGGTTCCAGCATACATTCAGTGATTGAACCAAATTAATAAACTGAGAGATCCCAGTTTAGTTTAATCAACTAATAACTATAAGAAGCAGGGTACAAGCTGGTCACGGTGAAGGAAAAGAATACCGGGAATTCCAATCAGTGATCCTTCAGGACCAGCAGCTCTGGGGTTCAACACTGGATTCATTTCAGTCTTTATGTCCTGTTTACACACATATATGAAAACAATACAAAAGACAAGACAATAGTAATAGAATCACTTAAGAGGAAAAAGAATACTGACTGGTGTGGACCCTGGAAGTTGTTGATTCCGCGCTTGAACTTGAGGGGACATACTGCCAGCGGTTCCATGTAACACTTGCCTAAAAATAGGTTTAACATTCCAATAACTGGATAAGCAACAGATGCAATCTAGCAACACCTATATCTTTAATCGATTAAACAGGACATTCCTTCAAAATGAAAGCACTTCAATGTTTTCTAACAGCTTTTGAAAGCATCAAACTATATCAGCACAGAGGAGGAGCAATAGAGGGCGGCCTTGGCCCTTGACACAACAATAAGGCTACTCCATTGTGACATGGAGGTCACAAGTTTGAGTTACGGAAACAGTCACTTCACTCGCAAGGGTAAGGCTGCATACATCTAACCCTCCCCAAATCTTGTAGTGGCGGAAATCTAGTGCATTGGGACTGCCCTTTTCCAAGGAAGTTGTAAAAATTTTATAAAAAAATATTATTGCTAAAAATAAGCATACAAAGTAGAACATCATTTTTGTCTCTTTGAATTCTTAAAGCAGCCTTAAACATGCACAGACTTGTTTCAACTTCTATGGAAAATGAACCCCCAAGGGTAGACCAAGTGAGTAGGAGGACTTCCCTCTCTGGACTTGAGAGGGCCCAAGGTTGAACCTCGAGGCTACTCACCCAAAACGAAAAAAAAAAGGTCTCACGAAAGCCTTGTGGGTGGGGCGGAGAGTTTACCCTTAAACGAAAATCAGCATGGGGTCTCTTCAATAACCAAAAAAAAAAAAAAAGTAATGGAAAATAAAATAGAATGATTCAATATGGAATATCTTGTGATATTTTTTTTCTTTTGCTGTACCAAATGCTACGTCAACAGAATGAAAAAATTTCACTTCATGCTGCCTTTAGTTAAGAAAATGAATTAACAATGATAGAGAAATATCACAAAGTACCCACCCTGAAGGCTGGCCAGCTGCAGCAGCTGACTTCAATATTGACCCATGATTTGGATCCAAAAGCTGGCCCACATTCTCACCAAACCTTTGCTGTAAGGAAATGTCAAAATGGTTAAAAATACAAGGACTCTATGTTCTTCAAAATGCCAGACAAGATGTATACCTTCATAGCTGCATCATCTAATGAATCCCTCTGAAGTGGCAATTTTAATCTTTCTTCGTACATCTTTGTAGCCAAGGCATTAGCAGTTCCAGGGTTCTGTCTCATATGAGGGTCATTTCCAACAAGCCCATTAGCTGTGCCATTCAAGAGATTGGTCCCATCTCTTCGCTGCTGCTGCTGCTGCGCCTGCTGCTGTTGCTGCTGCTGCTGCTGCTGCGCCTGCTGCTGTTGTTGTTGCTGCTGCTGCTGTTGTTGCTGCTGCTGCTGCTGAGCATGCCTCTGCAATAAGAGCTGCTGCATCTGCAAGTGCTGCTGCTGTTGCTGTTGTTGTGGGTGTTGTGGTTGCTGAGGCTGCTGCTGCTGCTGTTCCCTTGCTTTAATTAACTGAGTCTGCAATTTCCAAATCTGTATCAGATATTGTGCTATATGCATAATAAATTGGAGAAACTTCCAATCACAACCTGAGGCTTCCACCATCTATTGCATAAAAACAATAGTGATGCAAAAAAACATTTTTATAGCAGTGCAACTTCTCACTCAAAAATAAATAAATAAATAACATGCTTTTCATGGTTCCCCATATTAATATAAACAGTATGCGGTCTGTCTGATAGGAAAGGACCAACTCTTTTGTCAGTTCTTTCACCCAACAAGGAAATCCCTCACCCAGATAATTAGTCAACTGCTTTTCTTGCTCCAAATCCAAACGGAGAGGGACTCCCCAGTAATGTAAATAATTTCTAATTTACAACAATTCATCAGATTGTAAAACTCTTGATTGGTCTGACTCGAACAAAACCATCTCTCTTGTGATGGAAAAGATTTCCTTTGAAGGAAACCATCTCTATTGTGATGGGAAGCATTTCGTTTTAACCATCTAAAACCCTTTACTGGTTTAAGGCATGAGCTCTCTGCCCTGCACCATATGGCTCACATCCAACCAGCAAAGGTGTCACCGCAAATCCAAGCACAGCCAAACAAAGAACCACCAATTGATCATACATATATAGCACATATATACAAGTAAAATCCAGAATCCAGATGAAAACTATCATAACGCACTTGAAAACCTCATAATCGAGCAGGGAAAGGTGGCATCATTCCAAAAATGGCGTGCCTATTTTTGAATAACTAACCTATTTCAACAGTATCCTACTCTTGCTTCTAGGTTCCTCTATAGGAAATTTGCAAGACAATCTCCTATTTTCTAGTTTGCATATCTTCACCGAAGGTGCGACTACTATAACTCAACAAACTAACATTACTCTTAACAGTCAGAATCATGGACAGAGAACTTATTAATACATTTCCAGTAACAATAAAAAAAATGCAATGTTTAAGATTGTTGGGAAAGTTGGGGAGGCTTGCTTTTGTTAAGAATTTTCATAATTTCCTAACACACCTCCTCAAGAACAGGTACTGAATATAAGAGAAGTATGAAACTATTTCTAGAAAATTAGGGGAATCCCAAATGAAATGACAAGCAGTGAAAACCCAGGGATTTTAATGCATTTTTTAGATTATTCACAGTTTTTTTTTTTTTTGGATAGGTAAGACAGTGCACACTCATTTGTCCCAATTACGACTTGAACCCTCAACCTCCTCTCTGGAAGGTGGAGTATTTACCAGTTGAGCTAATGCTTGGTTAAGCATTAAATTATTCACGGTTGTACATAATTGCAACAAGATTGTGTTACCTAATCAAACATAGTGACAAATACATGCGCCATATAAACAAAACCAGTAAGCAGGAAGTAAGCACCTACCAAGAAAAAATAGTAGGCAAGCAAAAACTCATATTGCTATGAGAACAACCATATTAACAAATAATTTGTTTGAATAAATGCAGAGAACTATACAAAATTAAGAACAACAATAAAGCCTTAGGCAGCCAGTGTGAGTCAGCCAGAAAGCAAAGCTTTGCATATTCAAAGTGCAACTTCAATTCTTGTCCATAAGAACCATTACATAACACAACACTTCAACCCAATTAAAAGCATCCTAAAGGAAAATAACCAATAATATAAATGTTGACAAAGTACCATCAAGCATTAGCTTGAATAGTATCATCTCCACCTCCCAATCAGAAGGTTGAGGATTCAGGTCTCAATTGGGCCGTTCCTGGTTGTGTGTCTTACCTATTATATATATTTATATGTGTGTGTGTTTGTGAATGTGAATGTTGACAAAGTAAAATTCTCAAACCAACCTCAATGTAAGATGCAGCAACCTCTGAGTGCTTCTCATTAGTCCTAGCAATAAATATATCCCAAAACACTGACCACCATTCGAAGAGAAAACCACCAGGAGCATCAATGGCTGAAAAACCCATGTTCCAAAATTCAAAACCAATCGTAAATCAAAACCTATAAAGCAATAAGATTTCCTTCCTCTTCCTCTTCCTCTTCCTCTTCACATGATCTCTAAATAAACTTACCAACAGGATCCGATGAAACTTTTCCTTCGGCTTGAAATGCCTGAGCAGAAGCCTTCAAATCCCTCTTTACCAAATAATCGTGTATATACACATCTAGCCTGTCATCCAAAAAAATGACAAAAAAAAAATGGGCCATATACACAGAAAAACAGCTTAAACAATGTCATACTGAAAATCCAAATTTCAATAACAACGATGACACTAAAAATACCAAAAACTGAGATCAAAAGAAAAAGAAAGTTAATAACACAACACAGACTTGAAACACCCAAACCCAGAGTCTACCAAATACAGAAATGAAAAACTAATATTGATCATATTTATTTAAATCTAAAAAACTGCAAAAGGAAATAATGATACTGAAATCAACTGACAAATCACGGCCCTCATAAATACTCGTGACACAAACTATAAACAGAATAATCTTCAACCCACTAAAAAACGAAATCATATTCCACAAATTTAAACCTGAAAGAAACTGCTAAAGCCACAAACCCTAGACCACCTAAATTGAGTGAAAACAACAAGAATACGCATGTAAAAGAACAAAACTTTATTCAGAAATTGAGAATAAGGGGAAAATCCCAGAAAATCAAAGATACCCAGAACCCAAATCTAACAGAAAACAAGAAGAAGAGACCCTTGATTGAAAACAAAATAGAAACTTACAGAAAGCAATATATATATATATGTATGTATATTTGAAGCTTACATTTTATCAGCTTCCCAGTTGGTCTGAGACATGTTGTTCAATCCAATACCTCAAACAAACAGTGAATAGCAATGCCAGATTGTACTAAGCAATGATTCCTTCTGCTTCTCCTCTCTTCATCTCTAAAGATTGCGACATCCAAAACAAGAACATATTTTTTGTTACTATAAATGAAATTCCTCAAAAACAATTACAGGCACACAAATACAGAAATGAAGATAGCGTTTAATAGATAAAGGAGAGGGTAGAGATAAATCCTACTCAAGGGAAGAAGCTGTGATACAGAGAAATGGTAATATAGGATATTATTATATAGAACATATATATATATATATATATTGAATAAATAAATGGAAGAGGATAGATGTACCTACAGACCCCGAAAAAAAAAAAACCTTTCTTTTTGCTTATGTGCTTTTTATTAGTTCTTTTTCTGTTTTTCTGAGACTGAATTTTCTTTTTCTTTTTCTTTTTTTTTTCCCTGAAAGCTTTGGTGGATTGAGAATTACTGTTGCAGATATCATTATCGCTTTGTTAACCCAATTTACCATTAAAGCCCTTGATTTGGGTCAAATTTCTTTTAAGACAATGCACCAAAACCCACTTTGGTAAAATGACAAAGATGACCTTTGAAATTGAAGTATTTTACTCTTATCTCTGCCATAAATATTACGAATTCTAATGTAAAGATTGGATTCTTGTATTTTTAAAAACAATTTTTAAATTTCAAAACGTAGAATAAGTATTTTAAAATATATTTTTTTTAATTTTTTAAAATTTAAATTATCATATTCAAATATATTTTCATAATTTTTTAAAAATTAATTACAAAATTTTGAATACACTTCTAAAAAAAATTTAAAAAATTATTTCTGAACCATAGTCGAAACAATTTGTCTTTTCATTCTGATTTGCCTCTTTGAAAGGGCCTTTTCAATATGGTCCTTATAATTTTACTTATTTTTGGATGAGCCCACGACTTTGAAATTTGTACGCTGCTTTTGCATTTTCTAGATCCCCCTTCTATTCTCATCCTTCGCTTATCCCTAGGGTTCTGGTGGGTTGCCTAAAATGTAAAATGACAATTTTGACCTCCAATGGCAAAATAGTCAAAATGGTTTCAATGAAATTTTAGGAAAAAACAAAGGGTTAATTTAATAAGCTTTCGATTAGCCAGTTGGGTAAAGACTTGAGTAACTTCTTTAAGAAGCAAAAACACATTATAAGGTAAAATTGTCTTTACATGCTTAATAAATATCTCTCTCTCTTAGTTTATAAATAAAACTCAATATCCTACATTTTTGTTTTACCAAAAATTACATTTTAAATAATATATTATTAAATTATTGATAGTATCTTAGACGATTTTTAAATATTTTACTAATAATTTACTGTTACACAGTGTTTAAGATGCAAATTTTTTTTTTACAAAAATTTGAGACATTTTTTAAATTTGTATTCAATTTGTATCTTAAATTTTTATCCTAATCCTATATGATGTAATATTAATACAATATAACTAAATTTATTACATGATTTAAAGTATTACTAATAATATCGTGTCACATTAATGGCATATTATTTTTTGGATAGAAATTTGAATACAAATTTGGAAAGAATGGCAGTTAGCTCAAAATTAGATAGGAGGGACGTCTTCCTATCCCGATATGATTCACATGCATTTGTTTTTTAAATTTTTTATTCTATGTGTGACAAAATGAGATTGTAACAAGTATTTGAAAACGAATCGGTTTATTTTACTTGGTTTGGATCCAATACTGTCCATTTGAAAAGAATATTATTACTTTTAGAAAATGTCATATCATTTTTTGGGTAGAAATTTGAATACAAATTTGGGAAGAATGATACTTAGCTCATCCTACCCCGATATGATTTACATGCATTTTTTTCTATAAATGCTTTGTTATATGTGTGACAAAATAAGATTGTAACAAGTATCTAAAAATGAGTCGATTACTCCTATTTGGTTCGGATCCAGTAGTGTCCATTTGAAATTAATATTATTACTCTTAAAAATTTTAGCTAATAAAGAGTCTAAATATGCTCTGCATATTTTAACATTTTGTAAAATTCACATTAATTTTACATAAATGATTAAATTTGAATTATGTGTATGAAGCTTTCTTTTTTCTTCAATTAGGAATAAAAAAATTATAAATTGAAGTAAACGAAAGAAAAATAGAAGGAAAAAATTATGCATTTAGTTAGAATGAATAATTTAAGAAACTCGAAAAGTTTATATTATAGAATACTACTTTTTAGCACCAAAAAAAAAATCAACTTTCTTGTGTTTTTTATAGGAAAAAAATATTATTCTTAAAAACAGTTGTTGATTTTTTTTTATTTCTTTCTAAAATAAAAACTCTTTTTTCCATAATCAAATTTAATCTATGCATGTAGCATTGATTGTCTTAGAAGTTTTCTAAAAATCCTCTATTTTTTAAGATTATTTTTAAATTTTTATTTTAAATAATGTGGTACTGATATATTAGAATCACATTAATTATATAATTTTAAATAATAATTCAATGTCATGTCAATAACATATCATTTAAAATATAATTTTAAAAAATATAGCATTGTTCAAAAAAATTCTTCCACATTTGAGAGTCTTATGAATCTTCATCCTTTCAAAAGTTAAATACAAATGAGGCAACCAAAGCAATGACTTATGGAGTGTTAGAGAGGGGATATTCTCATATTATGTTGATACAGTTAGGAAGTAATGTGTTATTTTATTAATATTTTATCGTATATGAAATAATTTATTTTTTAAATAAAACATTATAAAATATAAAATAATATTAAAATAATATATTATCACGTTAATTATTGGATAAATTCTAGTTAGAGAGGAGATGAAACACAGCCGACATTCCTAGTTGAAAGAAACTACTGTGCAGAGATCACTTGGCAAACCAAAGAGTCAACAATACTGAGCAATGAAAGTTCATTTATGCCCCATTTCGGAGTCTTGAGCTATTGCATGCTTCAATATTTTTGTTTTATTATTGATACAAAGAGAAATCATGCGTTGCTAATTTTTGTCTATGCAAGTATAATCGGATCAAGACAATTTGAGATCTAAAATAATATTTTAAATAAGATTTTTTATTTTTTATTTTTAATTTTTTGAGATTCAATGAATTTAATATATATATATATATATATAATATTAAGAAGTTTATATTCTAAGAGTTCTAATTTAAATATAAATAAAATTCTAATAAATATATAAAATATACATAAATTCTAATTAATAAAATTCTACAGAGATGGAGGAGGACGAACTATTTTAGGTGTGTATATGCAAGAGAGGTATGAGACTCAAATTCTGACCCGTTATATAAAGAGTAAGATTTTAACCATCTCAACTCAATTTATTTTCACAAAATATATGTAAATATTTTTAATATTAATTTGTTTTCAATTGACGTTTAGTAATGTAAAATTATAATGTTGTTTCAATAAAAGAGAAGTAGATGTTAAATACCACTCTAATAAAAATACTCTAGTGTTGAAATTTAAAAAATTAGAAACTAAATAATACAAAATAATTACTCGTGTCTAAATATAAGAGATTTGATTTGATTTTTTTTTAATAGAGGTAGATTTTTATTCGTCCATAGACTTCTTGTTTGAATTTTAGTATAGGCACAAAATTTATGGCCTTCTTTTTTGGATTAAACTTTTATTAGCCCGTAAATTTCTGGTTTGAATTATGTTATACACTCATAAATTCCAGAACATTTTTATGAGTGAAGTTTAAAGTGATTACTTTGTTGACTTAATCGAAGAGTCGAACCTGTATACGAGTAAACCTCAGTATGCTCGTGCAACACCTACTTTTTTAAAAACGTGATTGGTATTATAATTAATCAATAAATTTAACATTACAATATTACATAATTACATAAGAATACACAATCTCGAACAAATAAATTAATTAAACTTAATAATAACATGAGTCTCTCAAATATGAGTCATATATAAACAAAGTTCGATCAGTCAAGATTAGATAGAAATAATGTTCATATTCTTTAATAAAAAAAGTGAAACTTAAACTAATGACTTCTTTCTAATAAAAATAACATGTTGGTCAACTGAACTAATCCAGGTTAATTCTGTGTAACACCCTACTTAAATGATTAAACGTGAGACTTGCCTCCTAAATAAGTAACTATTGAAGTTGGAGTTAAACTAGGAACGTTGGGACTTCAATTTCTTTTGTTTTCCTCTGGAGGACTTGTTTCAATTTCTTTTATGTATTTGTATTTGAGAATGAGAATGAGCCTTCTATAGCTTGTGTATTCCATGTGTCTGAAAGTACCCAAAAAAAAAAAAAAATTAATACTAAAACTTTTATATCTTTGCTATTGATGCATGTGCGCACTCACTTAACATGTGTAAAAGGAGGTAAATAGAAAAATATATCAACTTATTTTCATAAAAATATAGCCTTTAACTACACGTAAACTAAAAAAAAACAACCATACACAACATGTATAAAATGAGGTGTATATATATATATATATATGTATATATATATATATGATGCATGTGCGCACAAACTTAACATGTGTAAAAGGAGGTAAATAAAAATATATATCAACTTGTTTTCATAAAAATATAGTCCTTTAACTACACATAAAGTACAAAAAAAAAAGCCATACACAACATGCATCAAATGAGGTAAATATATATGTATATATAGATATATATCATCAACCTATTTCCATGAAAGTATAGGCTTTAACCCCACATAAAATGTTAAAAAAACAAGTCGTGCCTTTCACTTTGAATAGGTTAGTAAAACTTTTCTTGTGATTGTGATTTTGATTTTAAGGATTTACCATTATCCAAGTGCCCAACTTCTTCCTTTCTTTTATTGTCCGAACCCCTACTCCTATTTACGGGGCATGTTATTCCTTCTTTTTTTTTTAACCTAATCCGTTGTGCACGAAATCTAAGTCTCTTATAGAAAATTTAAGAAAGTTTGTAACATTTGACCACCCACTTAATAAAAATCTTGGACCATTACGTGCCTCTTTGACTCGCTCAATCAAAGGGTATTACTGTTTTTAATTTTTGAGTCTTGTTTGAGTTTAGCAGGGTAAGTGAAAGGGTAAAGCATGTAAAGTCCTGGCTTTAGGTCCCTAATTTTTTAGGCTCCATAATTTTTTTTTTATATTTTAAAAAATATATTTATAATAATAGAATAAATAAATCTTTTTATCTTCATAATTTCTCTTTTTTATTATACAACTATCACTTAATAACTACTTTTTGATAGTATTTGTTATCTTCTCGTTTATCACATTTTGTTTTTTTCAATAATTAACGTTCTTATCTTTTTATTTATAAAATTCTTTCTTTTAAGTCTAAAAAGTACTCTGCAACCTGGCAACTTGCTACATTTTCTGAAAAGTATTCTGCAACTTGGCATTTTGGCAACCTGCTACACGTTCATATTGGCTTTGAGCCTTGCTTACTTTGGTCTTTGGCGTAAGCTAAATTGACAAATTCTTCCTTTTATGTTTTAGCATTTTGCATCTGTTTATGTTTACTATATTGGACTTTGGCGTTTTACAAGTGAAGCCATTCGGAGTTGGCGAGTTGTTGTGCGTGAGTCTTGAAATATTGAAAATTTTGATTAGCTTCTTTTATGTTTGCTGAATTTGAAGACTAAATTACTCTATAATCGAGTTCTATTATTCTAACTTTGAATTTTTTAATTTAAAATTTATGTTATCTTTTAAGACATATAGAATTAGATTGCCTCTATTTTGCTTACTGTAATTAGCTCATTAATCTTTGATTATTAATTTTGTATTAGCCATTAAAAATATATAAAATAATTATTATAGATACATTTTAATTTTTTGTATATCAAAAGAATTTAAATGTTAACTCGAAAATATGAATCTGGTTATTCGAAACTTCAAAAAAAAAAAAAATAATTGAAAATTTAATACAATCTCAAAAATGAGCTCTTGATGAATTTTTTACAAATAATAAAAAAAATCAAAAAATATTAGTGAATGTTCCTTAAATGAACAAGTTAGTAACTTAGTTGAGTTAGATGATAATAAAATACTAGAACAATAAGATGTAATTGAAAAGACTCATATTGATCCTCAAACTCATGATGAAAAAATAGAGGACCAACCTGTTAATGAATTAAATGATTTTATTCCTAAAAATATTTATGATCCAAGTCAATGGACAAATATTGATACAAATTTGAGAGATTTATTAGTAGAAAGGGGTCCAATTAGAATTAGCGATATGAATTTTCTTAAAGATAAATTTTCAAGACATTTTTCCACTACAAATTATATTTAAAAGTTGGCAAACGGTGAAAAACATGAAAGAAGATGGCTAGTTTATTCAAATGACTTGGATAGAGTATTTTGTTTTTGTTGCAAATTGTTGAATAATATTTACAGTACAAGTAAATTAGCTAATGTTGGCACTAAATATTGGAGAAATCTTAGTGCTAAGCTTAAGAGTCATGAGACAAGTAATGAGCATATTACTAATATGAGTTTATGGATTGATTTAGAAATGAGATTGTTGAAAAATAAAACAATTGATAAAAATATTCAAGAACAAATAAATAGAGATAAAGAAAAATTGAAAAAAAGTATTATCAAGAATTATTGTTGTAGTAAAAACTCTTGGTGAAAACAATTTGACCTTTCGGGGAAAAAATGAAAAAATTTATCAAAAAAGTAATGGGAGTTTTTTAAGTCTAATTGAAATGATTGCAGAATTGGATCCGGTAATACAAAAACATATTAGACGCATTAAACAAGATGAAATTCATAACCATTACCTTGGACATAATATACAAAATGAATTGATAAATTTGTTAGCAAATGAAATTAAAATTAAAATTGTTGAACAAATTATCAAAGCAAAATATTTTTCAATAATACTTGATTGCACTCCAGATACAAGTCATCAAGAGTAAATGTCTTTTATATTGCAATGTGTGAATGTTTCATCAAGTCCAATTACAATTAAAGAATATTTCTTAGAATTTTTAAAAGTTGATGATACAACTGGGAAAAAGGTCTTTTTGATGCTATCGTGGATGAAATAAAAAATATCGGACTTGATATTAATAATTTAAGAGGATAAGGGTATGATAATGGATCTAATATGAAGGGCAAACACCAAGGAGTGCAAAAAAGACTTCTAGATATAAATCCTAGATCGTTTTATACACCATGTGGTTGTCATAATTTAAATTTAGTACTTTGTGGCATGGCTAATATTTGTACTAAAGCTATATCATTTTTTAGAGTAGTACAACGTATATACTCACTATTTTCTTCTTTATCAAACGATGAAAGATTTTACAAAATAATGTACATGGTCTAACTCTTAAATCATTGTCACAAACACGTTAGGAAAGTCGTATTGAAAGTGTAAAAGGAATAAGATTTCAAACCCCACAAATAAGAGATGCTTTATTGAAATTAGCAAAAGTTAGTGAAGATCCTAAAACTAAAAGTGAAGCTAATTGCTTAGCAACATATGAGCTTGAAAATTTTGAATTTTTATTGGGCATTACTATTTGGTATGATATATTATTTGCTATCAACTCGGTTAGTAAAAATTTACAATCAAAAGATATGAGTATTGATATTGCTATAGAACAATTAAAAGGTCTACTTTCTTTTTTTGAAAAATATAGAGAAGATGGATTTGCATCCGCTATGATTTCTTCTAAAGAAATTGCATTTGAAATGAAAATTGAACCTATATTTTATGAAAAACGTATCATTCATAGAAATAAGCATTTTGATGAGAATGATAATATTGAAACAACAAAATCACTTGAATAATCATTTAGAATTGATTATTTTATATACATAATAAATTAAATAATTTTTTCACTTCAAAGTAAATTTGAACAATTTAAAATATATGAAAATATTTTTGGTTTTCTTTTTAGTGGTAAAAATTGAAGTCACTAGACAATGATAGTTTAAAAGAACATTGTCTTAATTTTGAATGTTCCTTAAAATATAATAATTACTCAGATATTGATGGTTTAGATTTATTTTCAAAATTGAAAGTTTTAAAAGAAGTTATACAAATAGAAAATAATACTCCAATCGACACACTCAATCATATAAAAAGATTTGATTTTTTTCCAAATGCATACATTGCTTATAGAATAATGTTAACAATTCATGTAACCATTGCTTTGGCGGAAATAAGTTTTTCAAAACTAAAATTAATAAAATCTTATTGAAGATCAACAATGTCTCAAGAAAAATTAAGTAGATTGGTAATACTATCAATTGAAAAAGAAATGTTAGAAGAAATTCATTATAAAAATTTAATTAGTAATTTTGCATATCAAAAAGCTAGAAAAATAAATTTTAAATAAAAAATTTATAAAATTTTAATAAATAAAAAAGTCTCATTTTACAATTTTGCTTTAGGCTTCTGAATGTGTTGAGCCGCCCCTGGAGTTGAGTCATATTTGAGTCGTGTTATCGTATCATTTTCAAGTCTGTTAATATATACATATTCAAAAATATTTGTCAACTCTAACCCGACACTATTAACTAATCATATTAAGTTTTAAAATTCAAATTCAACCCATTTATTAAACAAGTTACATGTGTCGACATGCTTAATTCGATTATTTTAATTTTAATTTTTTAAATAAAAAAGTTATCTATCTTTATAATATGTATAGATAATTTTCAAAGTTAGTAAACTTTTGACATAGATCAAATCAAAGTGAAAATCTCTTTTATAAGTACTTCAAATCTCAATAAACTTTTGATGCGAGACAAATTGTCTTAACTCGTGATATTTTTTATAATTAAAGATGTTAGGTTGTGTTAAATAAGTTAACACTACTAAAATTCAAACACAACATATTTATTAATCGTGTCATACGTGTTAACCCGTCTATGACTTAAACTCATTTATGCTTAACTCAAATCCGTTAATTTCGTGTCGTGTTCGAGTCGCATTGTCATGTTATGTCAAAAATTGACACTCTTACTCCTACCCCTTTACATGTGGCATGTTATTCTTTTTTTTAAACCTAATCTGTTGTGCACAAAATTTAAGGCTGCATTTGGATAATGATTCAGATATAATTTTTTGAAAAGTATTTTTAAAATGTGTTTCAAAATTTTGTAATTAATTTTTTAAAAAACTGTGAGAATGCATTTGGATATGATAATATGAATTTTAAAAAATTAAAAAAATATAAAAAAGTGTTTGGATATAATCTGAATAAAAAAAAAAAGCTTTCTCCATCTTTTTAAAATACTAATATCATTAATCACCGCAATCATTCATCATACAAATAAGATATCAAGAGTTAAGATTTTTATGGTCAAAATCAAATGGGCTCACGAAACCATATGCTACATTAGATCCTAACACATGGTTAAACATATGTCTTCAGATTTCCTTTGTCAAGAAATCCATCACCCACAGATGCCGAGGACCCTCGTTGACCTCCTTCACCTTTGTCGTTGGCTCAATTGTGCTCTATGACCATCGTCGCTGATCACAACCATCTCATAATGCCACCACCTCCGTTGTCGGCACCACGTGTGGTGTCCATTGTCGCCGCCACCACCCTGTGCTCCATGGCCAAGACCCCTGCACTATTTGGACATCGCAAAACCCTACCAATGTAAGATATATGTATTGGAGAAAGTGAGATAGATTATTGACAGTGTGAGACATTTTTTTGACGTAGTGGTGATATGTTTTGAAAATTGTGTAAAGCTTTTTAGAGAAGTGTTTTGAATTCAGTCAAGTATGTGTTCCACAAATAAATAGGTTTTCAGTTTTTTGGATGAAACAAATTTGTTTTAGATATGTATCCAAACACAACCTAAGTTCTCTAATAAAAAATTTAAGCAAATTTGTAACATTGGACCACCCACTTAAAAAAAATCTTGGACCACTCCAAATGCTTTATGTTTCATAACATTAATGATGCAATTTTCCTTCGTCATGGACACAAGTAGGGAGCTTATAGGATATGATCCCACCCACCTTCACACTTCCCTTTTGACCATGATGGGCCCTTTACTCACTCAATCAAAGGGTATTATTGTTTTTAATTTTTGAAAAATAAATATGTTTTTGATAGAGAAAATATCGGAGGTTAAATTTTACCCTCAAGTCTACTTACCAAATGGTTACCCTTGCATTGCATAGAGTATATTGAAGAGTACCCAATCATGTACCCACTTAAATAAGTTTATTTTTATTTTTAAGTCAATATTAATCTCTTATAATTTGATTCAGTAATATTAATATTTAATAACTTAATTTATTTAAAAATTATATAATTTTTAAAAAATTTAATAAAATTTATAAATAAATTTAATAATTAATAATCTTGTGAATATTTTAAATTATTGTAAAGAAAAAGCTGTGACTGAGTCGTGACCAAACGAGTCAAATCGGTTTCTTTGAATTGTTTACTTTAGCAAATGGTAGTTTCGTCTTTTGACCAAAGCGCACTCTGAAAACACGTTGGGTCCAATCCAGAAGCTTCTAGATTCACATGGGACCCATGAGAAACACGCTGACTCAGCTACATGAGTAGTAAATAAATGTATACTTGAAAAGACGATAATACCCCTACTCAATAATTCTCTGCTTGATATGCTGCCGTAGTACGCATGGACATTTGGAAGAGGTAGTGTTAATGCTGATCCCAACATTGTGGGCTCGTTGACGACGACTTCTTGGCCCAACAATACAAACTGTTAAGTATTGTTAATTGAGCCCAACTTGTCAAAACGGCCCTTTTAGAATGAAAACTATTTTTATTTTTTATTTTTATAAAGCCTAGTCAATTGATATTGGTTGATGGTTTTAAATTCTTACTAACCTTTCTTTTCCTTGCCCTCTGTTTTCAAAAGTAGAAAAAACAAAAACAAAAACTCATTCCTTTAGGACATTTTCGACAAATTTCAGATTCTTTTTTTTTTTTTTTTATATAAAAAAGTCTTTTCCTAGGAGACAATTTAAAGTAGTTTTTTATCTTTTGAAATTTTAAATTAATTAATAAATGAAACACCGAAAGCACATTTATTTTTCAAAATTTCGAATTGTTTTCATTCTCAACAAAAACAAAAAACAAAATTTAAAATTTAAAATTTAAAATTGAATACAAAAAAAAATGTTCAAATGGCGTGAATTTTATTTTATTTTATCGACATTCTTGGGTTAAAGAGTCGATGATTTTTATCTTTCAGCCCAAAAGCACATTCAATTGAATGGGATCCTTCAGAAGCCCAATCCACGGCCCAATTGAAACTTAGTCAAATGCTTAGTTTTTAGGCTGGGCTTGAAGTAAGTCCCATCCCTGCCCAGTTGGTTGGCATCCCAAGACTTGTTCATGTGAAAAATACTTTATCAAAGTTCAGTCACCCATAGTTTAATTTTGAGGTTTTCAGCAAATCTAATTCTAATTGCTTCTTAATGAAAATCTATATGCATAAACTAATCCCAAAAAACCTGATTTAAACAATACATTTGACTAACTTCATACACATATAATATATATATACACATATATATATATATATATATCTATTACTTATAATAAATATGAAGGTTGATTGTTCTGCTTGAGCTACTTACTTGACGTGACTATTTGAACTGCTTGTTTGATGTGCCTGTTTTGCTTTCAAATTAATTTAATATTGTTTTCTTCATTTATTAAGCTCTTGTTATTTACTGTCTTTATTTATGAATTATTTATTACATTTTACCATGAGTTTTGAAGTTGGTTATTATATGATTCTTATGCGAAAGACTATATCGTTTTTATCGTCTTACACATATGATGTATATAATTTTTTTCAATCATATATAAAAATATGTGATACCTATTCGTTTGCAGCTATAATATACAATTTCAGAATAAGTTTCATGGATAGGATCTAAGCACGTGCCCAACACTAGTACTATGAATAATGCTATACTTAGTAAATTTATATCCCAAATAATGTCGCATTCACGTGTCATTGTATTATTGACATTATTTTAAACACTAATGCTACACTTCCAAAATTTACATCACAAATATCCATCATAAATAATGTAGGATTGATATGACATAACTGCATTAATTACATGATTTTAAGTATTTTTTTTAAAAAATGTCACATCATTTGGGATGAAAATTAGGAATACAAATTTGAGAAGTATAGTATTATTTTATTTTAAATTATGTAATTAATATGATTGTGTCACGCCATTTATGATAAGATTTTTGAGATACAAATTTGAGAAGTGTGGCATTATTGATATCAATATGTGTGTATCCACTAAAGACACTCACACACACACACTCTCTCTCTCTCTCTCTCTCTCAACATTTTGTTTGGGACTATGTTCAGCCAATTTGTATAAGAGATTAAAGAAGAGAAGAAAGAGAAGGGAAGAAGAAAAAGAAATAGGAAGATAGAAAAGAGATTGAAAGAAGAGAGAAAATCGAGAGAAATATTCTGTATATTCAATAATCTAAGTCTAAATCTATTCAATACAACTTATTCCTTATATTGAAAAACTCAAAGTAATCAAACCTTAAAATTAAGGAATTAAAACACATCCAACATCAATTCAAATAAATCTTAAATATGAAAATATAAATTAAATAAAAATAAAATTACATAACAATATATATCCTTCCAGATCAAATATAAATGGACCATAAAATCTTTCTTGTTCCCCATCAGCATCCTTAATTCAGCCAAACACTGATAATGAAATTTAAATCCCTCTGACCTTAGCACTGAGGTAGGAAGGAAATTTAAATCCTCCAATGTCGTTTAGGTTTCAAGAAAGAAAGAAATGTTATATTGAAATACCAAAGGGTGCCATTAAGGATCTTTTTTGATTCTTGAAAACAGTGAAGGGTTTATTTCAAAGAAAGATGCTTAGTATATCATATTTAATATTTATTTATGTTCACGTCCTGTTGCATTAAGAGTATTTTGAAAAAATTAAAAAAGAGTTGTGATAATTCACGTTAGATTTTTTTATTTATTCTTATATACACTATATTTACTAATAAATAACATTATATAAAATTAATTTTAAAGTTTTTCATATCACAGATTATATATTGTTTTCTTGTATTTGTTATTTTGGCAAAAAAAAATAATTTACTTATCAAAATAAAAGTTTTAATTTACTTAAAAAATATATATTTCGGAGTTCGGGGCAGAGCAGGGTGAAATCGGGGAATATAAACGAGGTCGGGGTCGGAGTAAACCTCTAAACGGGACAGAGTGAGATCGGGGGTGGAGAATATAAACGGGATTAGGGTTGGAAAAGGGTCACCCTGTTCCAAATATGTCCCGTTGCCATTCTTAAACAGTGTCGATGAGCCAATCGAGCGCACGACCTAAGATCAAAACCCAAGAAAATCATATCCTTTATGTCAGGAATAGACCAAACTTCACTTTCAATTTATTTATTTATTTAAAAAACACTTCAAATTTATTTTAAAATAGGATGAATGTGTTTAATATCAAATTGAATGTTTAGGGAAGAAGGTGACTGTTGGAAAAAAGGGTGTATTCTCTTGGTATGTATCTCATTAGGTCAGTCATCAGTCAGTGAAGTTGCAGCTTCAAAAGCAACATACCACTGAGCCAGAAAGTGGACCCCAAATCAATAGAAAACAAGCCTAAATGAGGTCAGAGAAGGGAGAAATTTTCCTGTGGACCCATTTTTTTTTTTTTAAAAAACATTTGTTTGGATCATCGCTTTCAAAAAAACAAGACCCCCCAAAACACTCCAAAAATCAGAATTCCAAATCAATGACAGAAATATATCGATTTGTCGTCTGCATGTATGCATGGCAAATTGGCATGCATGCAAACCCTTCAGTGTTTTTTGATTAGAACATTTGCATGCCAAGTCATGCCAATCTATGCTTGCCCTAGATACGGCATTCTTGCATTGGACTATGAGTTAAAAAACCCAACTTTCCCGTTGGCCGGTTAAAGTGCGTTAACTATTCATTTGATTCAACTGTTTAAAACTGTATGCTTCTTCTATTTTAATTTAAGAGTCCTTTTTTTTTTTTTCATGTTCAAAAATAATATAGTACAATTTGAAAGAAGGTTAGTGTTGTAATTTTATACTATTTATTTAAATGTGATAGCATTAAATACATTATATCTTTTAAAAGTTGATTTTTTTTATAAATAAAAAACCTTTAAAATAAAGTACTTTGAGTATATACACTTTGAAAGGTCAGATGATGTGTCACGCATACGTAATATACATGTGACACATCATCTCATACGTAATATACATGTGACACATCATCTTATTAGAAGTGCATACTTCGGGAGTATTGATTTTTTTTTTCTTCCTTAAAATTGGATGGAGGGAGTAGAACTAAATAGTTGAAGAGACAAAAAATACTCAAGTGTTAGTAAAAATTGATCATGGAATATGACAAAATAAAAATGACAACAAGGCAAAAGAATAAAAATGAAAAAAAGAGTAACGAGATAATATTACATTATTTTCAATCAACTTACCAAAGAAGCATGAAAGAGTAATTTATTGAAATAAGTTGATTTTATGAGTTGATCCTAGCTTGTTACACTCTTAAAGGACCAATCCCATCCTTATAGTGCAAGTATTCACTCTTCATGCAATTAACGTAAATTCGATTTTCATTCCCCCACGTCATTGTATTAAAAAAAAAAGTAAATTACACTGATCTTCTTTGAAGTTTATGATAAGTATATTGACCTCTTCTAAGATTTCTAAAATTACATTGTTCTTCTTTACTATACAAAATAATATATATATACTTTCCTCTTGTCAATTTTTTTTTTCAAAATGACGAAACTGCCCATTTTATTTATTTATTTTTGCATTTTTTTAATTTTGACCAATTTATTCTAACTTTTTTTTTAAAGATTTTTTAATTTTTTACTTAAAACAAATTTAAGGTAAATAATTTATTTTTATTTTATTTAAAAATAAATTTAAGGTTTTTATCAATATTTATTTGAAAAATGAAAAATAATTGGTCAAGATTTAAAAAATTGAAAAAAAAGTTATGAAATAAGTAGTTTTGTCATTTTGAAGAAAAAAATTGATTGGAATAAAGTATTTGTATATTATTTTGTAAAGTATGTGAAGTCAATATAATTTTAAAAATCTCAAGACAGGTTAGTGTAATTGTCATAAACCTCAGATAAGGTCAGTGTAATTTACCTAAAAAAAATTTATTATCCTCAAACAATTAATTTCAAATTAAATTTTTAATTTAGGATAAATTACACTGAAATCTCTTGAAGTTTATGACAACTACACTGACATTTTCTGAGATTTTTAAAATTACACTGACCTACCTTACTTTACATAATAATATACAAATACCTCATTTCTATTAATTTTTTTCTTTAAAATACAAAACTATCCCTTTCATATTATTATTTTTTTCAATTTACTAAATTTTGACAAGTTTTTTTTTTCATTTTTCAAATAAATATTGATAAAAATCTTTAATTTATTTTTATATAAAATAAAAATAAGTTATTACCTTAAATTTTTTTTAAATAAAATTTAAAAAAAGTTAAAAAAAATTAGTCAAATTAAAAAAATGTAAAATAAATAAATAAAAGAGTCATTTTCATCATTTTGAAAATAAAAATTGGTAGGAGGGAGGTATTTAGATATTTTTAGATAAAGTAGAAGATATTTGTATAATTTTAAAAATTTTAAAAGAGATTAATATAATTATTATAAATTTAAAAAAAAATTAATATAATTTACCCTTTAATTTATCTAGGGCTCTCTATGAAGAAAATGTCTCATACCCATTTTACCCTTTTGAAAAAAAAGTAATATTCCATTGGTTAATGCCCCCGTCTGTCATTAAAAAATTAATTCTTAAGCAGTGTGCAACCCACTGAGTTAAGAGAGAGAGAGAGAGAGAAATGGGACCTCAGGTGTTGCATGCAGAGTGGTTTGATAAGAAATGAATCTATGAAGAGACAGAGAGGGGTTCATGTCATGAACCATGCAATCTGCCTCTCAGTGTCTCTGCAGAAAGGGTCAGTGATGCAGTAGAGTAGTAGTGTGCGGAGTGAGTGGTGACGTAGTTTCACCGTAACGCGTGCTTGGAAGCGTGTGATGAGGATTTCATATTCAATGCAACCCCTCCTCTCTTAACTCACACTTTGGACTTTTCCTTCTCTTGTCTTCCCTTCCCCTGTTGTCTTATGGCGGCAGAGACTGATATATATATATATATATATATATATATATATATATATATACACACACTCTACATGGAGATGGAGAGAGACAAAAGAGGAGAGAGAATGCGTGATGCTTAATTGCATCAGCATAAGCAGTTGTCAATCCGTTCTGAGAAGGTCGTACAATCGCCGGTCAGGAGCTCATTGTATCAATGATCAGCGTGAGAGAGAGACTACAATGAGCCTTTTCTACTGTACGAAGATAAAAACAATTTTGTACAAATGGAAGGGTCACTGATGACGTTGCTTGCTATTGGGTCTCATGCCGCTGCCTCGATGCTCCGCCATATTTTCATTCACACTCGTTGTTTTACAAACATTACAAGACTGTTTATGTGATTTTAACATTTTTATTTTACATAAAATTTCAAACAATTTGATGACAGAAATGATGAAATTACAGTAACTTAATTTGACATTGTCTGGAGTTGGGGCAGTGGATGAGTTGGTTAATTTAATGATTTTGAAGTAAATGCATCGTATTTATGATTTATGAAATTTTTAAATAATTTTATAAGCAAACAATAATTTAATTTAATAAAATTAGAATATTATTTTCTTTAATTTAAAAATAAAAAATAAAGTTCGTGTGAGACTATTAGCAATTCACATTATTATTCAATGAGTAGATTCTATCACTCTCTTGAATTTTAAAAATGTGATAGATTAGTAAGATCCCGTTATACTAAATTGAATAATGATTTATGTTATGTTTGGTATAATTGAATAAAAATTTTAGGAATGGAAATTATAATTTTTTCATTTATTATTTTGTTTGGTATAATTGATAATTATTTCATAGAATAGACAATTCAGTAAAAATTATTTTAAGCATTCTTTTGATCTAGATAAGTAATTTCTATTTCATTTAATTGAATAATCATTTCATTTATGTGTACCAAAGATGGACTTAGAATGATTGTTTCCCTAAATAATTTCTTCAAACAATTCTAAATTATAATGATCATGTCCAATGACTAATATTTGATTTATCAAATTTAGTTACTTATTTTTATTTGCACTAATATATTGAAGAATTTTTAAAATTAATAAAATGCTTATTTTTGTTTCAAATTTTTTTTAAAAAAATCTTTAGGCAAATAAATTGGGTGATAATTTTTTTTTTGATGCATATCATTATTCCTTTTTATTAATTATCTATTCTTCCCATTAGGATTAGTTTAGTTAGTCACTCATGACATTGGGTTTTACTCTCACTCCACCCATTAGTTGCGACATGTAGTTTATTTATTTATTTTTAGTTTTGGGTTAGACTTTATATATATACTTCTTGTAGCTTATTGGATTTCCAGGTTTAGAATTGAGAGACTTTTGTGAATTATTATACAATATATCTTCCGTTGGAAAAAAAAAATCTTTTCTTCAAAGGATGACGCTCATACTTTATGTTTAAAGTAAATTATCTAAATTGTTTTATCCATATACACTTTTATAGTACAATTTCATTATTTTACAAGTTTACAGAATTCTCTCAATTATGTACTCTGAAAAACTCAGCAACTTAACAACTGCAATAACTACAAAGATAAAACTCAGCTTAAAGTTAAGGAAAAAAAAATGAATTACACATCCTCCTAATGAATAAAGTGAGAGCAGAATTCATAACCTCTTTTGTTTTTTAAAAAAAGTTACGAGTTACCAATCAAATTAACTTCAATCGACACAAATTCACTCGACTTTATATAGTTTTAAAGTTGAACAATCTGTTTCATGTGTAAAAGTAAAAAGTTTAACTAACAGATATAAAATATATTTTTGATTTATATAGTGGTGTATCTCTTAACTTTTAAATGATAAGAGGTGAAGTAAAATAATTAAAAGTTCGTGTAATTTAAATATTTTAAAAAATAATAATTTTGTCATAATATTTTTTTTGGAAGATTCTAGTATAGCAACCAAATAGAAAGATTAATGTAACTGATGCATTTTTAGAAACATTCATCATAATTATTTTCACTCTATGTATTTAAAACTTTCATTCTACAACAAGACATTCAAGGGTGCTGTAGTCCCATAAGCAAAGAGGTGCATGAGAGTAACTATCTTTTAAATGTAATACAATTATCAGGATAAAACTACATCTTTTTCTCCCTTAAATACTCTCTAAATGTAGATATATACCATATAGTATATGATAAGTGCACACATATGGACATATTTATTATTATTATAAAAGTAAAGGTATTCGTACTTGATTTTCGAGTGTCTCTTTTCTTATTTGCTTGTATTGTAATTTTATTGTTCAATTATGAAATTCAATAATACTATTTCTCTGTTTATCGATTCTGTTAGAATTATTGAATTTCGATTATAGCAATTATGTTACAATCGCATGAGTTGTATCTTTAATGATTATAAATGAATACTTATGATTAAATGATGTATTGAAACATGTAATAAAGATTTAATTATACCATAATTTGGCAAACTATTAGTTGAAACTAATAAGATTAATCTCTATTAAGGAATAAAATAATATAAAATGTACTGAAAAGACAAATTTCCTCGGCTTGAGGCACTGGGCTCAATTAAGTTGGGTGGGCACTATAGGCTCATGAATCTATTTATAAGTCATATGAAATTATAAACAGGATAGCACATGTATGACACATGCAAATGACTAAGTATATATATATATATATATATATATATGAAATATACGTCCCCAAAATTAGGCCAGTTAAAAGCTTGTTCCCAAAACTCAAATGTAGCTTGCTTTGGCAAGGTATATGGTATATGGCATATACGCATACAAATACACACACACACATATATATATATACACGCAGATGGGATGTATGTGTGTGTATATATAAGTGTATTACTACTAATATATTGAAATGAAGAAAACCAGCATGCGCGTGTGAATCCCAAAATTAGGGCAGCACCTGAAACTGAAAGGGGAGTCCCCTGTAACTCAACTGTACCAACTTTAGCAAAGCCAATGATAGTAGGAATTTAAGTCTAGATTTTAAGTGCTTTTGTTGCATCAGCAAGCAAAGTTCAAAAAAGGTTCTAGCTTTTCTCAAGATCAGATCTCATGAATCTATGCATTGACTGTGGGTTGACCTGCGTTATCTTTTGGGACAATATTGTCATTTCACCTCCTCACACTCTCTCTCTCCCTCTCCTTCTAGATACTTTTTTAGTGGGTCAGTTGTATTAATTAATTGTGTGAGTACTTTTAATAACAATATCTCATTCGTGTTATGGTTTATTAAAAAATGTGAATTATAATATATTTATATTATTAAAAATATATATTGACATAGTAATATATCATTTGTATTAAAAGAATTTTACTCTACATTTTTATTGGCTATTAAATCTTAATTAATAATTTCTTCTTATAGTTAAAATATTTAGTTATTTTGTAAATGCTAAAATTTTAAGGATTTCATAGACTTTAGTTGTGAAAGCTTATTAATTTAAGACTTGTTTGGTGGAGCAGGCGAGGGTTAAAATCGCGGATTGCACTTGTGATTTTGACAATACTGCTATTTGCTCCGTTACTAAAATTATGGATACAATCTCCAATTTTGGCTCCACCTACTTTGACAAATACCCTCTTAAATAAAGTATGATTGTATAAAGGGTTATTCTCCCTCAATAATTGAAGTGGTTTTTGCTTAGGATAACCATAATCCCACTCCAAAAATGAACATTTGAGCTAAAAAAAAAAATGATCAAAAGGTTATTGTATAGAGTGTAAATGTATATTGGAGAGTGAAAATAACATTTTCCTTTCATTAATTTGATTCACATGTTTATTAATATTTTTTATTAAAAAAGTCAAGAGTGATTTCAAATCAAGATCTTTAGAGTGAGATTTGGAGAAGGCTTGCCCCCTAAAAGGGCACAACACAATAAAGTTGTAATTTGTACTAGCATTGATAGACAAAACAAAAGTGAGAATGTGTCTTGAGTAACAAAAACATTAGTAAGAGTCTAATGCTCCTAAAATTTATGGATTGGTCCAAGGATCGATGATGAGTCATGGCCTAAGATCATCCCAAAACCCACCTTTCTTAATTTTTCCTTTTTATTTTAAATTCAAGAAGCAATTTTTTTCCCCTCATTTAACAAATTACCATGATATCGTAATAAAATTGATCAATTTTGCACTTCGATATGATTCAATTTCATATTAAGATAAACTCTACATACTAATGAAAAACCCACAGAATATTTTGACAATTTGGGGTTGAAAATTGATCCATGGAAGAGGATTTATTTTTTTATAATTCTCTATATACAATGGGGGATCTAGATTATAGATTTAGGAGGGACAAAAATATAAAAATTAGAGTTTAAAGAGATGCCCTTTAGAAATAAGAAATTTTTTGAAAGGCTACTCCTATTTTTTCTTTACAATTACTATATAAAATAGTGGTAAAAAAAATCATATTTTCAATTTTTTGCCCTTTTGTTAATCTGCTATATATATGTGTGTGTGTGTGTGTGTGTGTGTGTGTTCTGAAGGTTGATTGTAATATTTGAAAAAAGAGAGAAAGTGGGTTTATATCTTTTAACTTTTGTCCCACTTAAAAAGTTCAACAAACTTTCATTGAATATATAAAGTAGTACAAATCTCACTAAGTTACTTATGGTGTTAGCCCAATAGTTCAATTGCCAAAAGAAATGGTTGATGATGAACTTGCAATACACACACACAAAATCTTGTCCAAGACTTAGAAAGTGAAATACAAAGAGAGAAGATTCTATTTATAAAATTGTATAATACAAACTACAAAGCTAATTAACATACAGACAAGAAAACTAGCAGAACTCCATTCAAAATTGGTTGATTTACAACTGAAAAAAGAAAAAGAAAAAGAAAAAGAAAATAAAAATCAACACAGAAGTTCTGCCATCAGACCCTCCGAGAAATACCCAATATGTCCTCTTTTTTTTTTTTTTTTGGGTTTTATTCAAGATTTTGTGAAGGCTATCTTTGTAGGATAATATGGGGAATCACAAGTATTCTTGCAGTCCTTGATTCTCCTCCACTGATCAGCAGCTATGTCTCTGGCGATTTTAACCGCGTCTGATGAGGTCCCCAAGAGGCCTTTTCTTGTGAAGCCAACAGTATACAATCCATTCTCTCCTTTCCAACTGTTTGGAAATGGTGTTTTGGGCATCCCTTCTTCTGTAAAGAAATCACTGCTCTGCATTTCAAAAACTCGACAATAAGCTTCAAAACTAAGGATGCTTTTACCGAATTCTTGAAAACATTTTTGTTATGATTCTCTGTGTGGAAAAGAGCAAAAAGAACACTTTGAAGGTTTTGCGCGCTATTTGCCAAAAGTTCATCTCCACAAGTGAAAGAAAAAAAAGGGGAATATTTCAGGAAAGCTACACATCATTAAACCCAGCAAAAATTTCAAGTTTTTCGAAAAAAGCAGTAAGTTCAAAGTGGGGAGTAATTCCAAAAAAATGCCATCAGATGTTCTCTTTTGCACAACCTAGGGGAATAAGAAACGTTTTGTAGGCTACTGCATGTGTAACAGTGTAAGGTAGAAAGCGATATAAGATTGACAATAAGATAAAACTAAAGGCTAAAAAAACTATAAAACATCAGCTGGTTGTCATATATACGTACATATACATATATATGCTCATGTTCATGCATACCTTGAGCCAACAAGGGACATTGCTCTTATACCCAGTAGCTAAGATTATAGAATCAAACTCTCTCTCTTGTCCATCCATAAATTTGGCCCCATTTTTTGTTATCTCTCTCACACCTTTCATCACCTGTAAAACCTAACTACATTAGTCAAAGCTGTTGGTTGGTTGGAAAAGTTGCATGTAGGCACAAAAAAATGTGAACCAGTTATATATGGGTGTTGAGAACTGCTATAGTTAGTCACGGTTAAAAACTCGCAATCTAATTAAAACGCGCATGATGCAAGTGCATGCATTATACGCACCAATTACATTACGAGTTTTCGATCTCCACAACTGACCATAAACTTCCTCTATGGATGTTTTGGGCTGGTTGGTTGGTTACCTTAATTTTATCGGATTTTATGTGTGACAATGCTCCGACGTCGAGCACCGGGGTCTTTCCCGTGGCATTTTTGAGCTCAAGTGGGCCCGTTTTCGGTCTCCGGAGACCTAACCTGTCTGTGTTCCCCAAGGTGAAGTTGGTCACCATTAGGAGGAACTTGTCCACTAGTCTTAAGGGTAGCCATTTGAGAAGTGCCATGGCTATTCCGAAAGTTGAGAAGCCAAACATCTCTCTAGGCAAAATATGAACCTGAAACAACAAACATTGGACAGATATCAGACATACCCAACTGAAGATATATGTATATATACATACCTCTCCTATCTTGTATACAAATTTAAAATTTTTTAGTAACGGATATATACTCTCTTGAACTAAATAGTAATTATGATAACACTTTGACTTGTAATAATTTTAAGACAATCCTATTTGCACTCCTTAAAAATGTTCATTTGTTATGATTATATATATATATATATGTATGTATGTATGTATGTATAAAAGTAGTTGTACTAATGTTTATTTATTTTTTGGTTACTAAAAATTATCATGTTTGCCACATTGATTGCAATAAGAATATGCCATTGACACACTATCGTTGCTAGCATACGTCAGAGAGCGGTGTTCATCACTGTCAATAAAAAATATTATAAAAAACGATTAGTTTAAAGAGCCTTACAGTCAGTAAAGAAGAAAAAGGAAAAAAAAATTACATAAAAGATTATTATATAATATTTTCATTCTTCTTTAAAATTGTATATTTATTTTTATTTTGGCCTTTATCATAATAAATAATGACCCTATAAATATTTTTTTATTTTTATTTTTCTTAATAATAATAAGTCAAAGCTGGTCTAACATAGTGGATAAATTGCTTGTCGTCAAAAATAAATAAAGAAATTAATAAACAAAAGCAAAAATGTTATTAATTTATAATTTGACAAGAACAATAATCTATTAAGTTTAAAATTGGAACTTTATAAGAATCACTAAATAATAAAAGTAAAATTGCATTTTGCCATTATCATTTTTAATGATTATTATTAAAGTCAATAATGAAATATATATATATATATATATATATATATATACACACGCGAGCGCAAACACACACACACATGTGTGTGTATATACAATGAAGTGCACCAATATTCATGGTAAAACAAAGATGAAAATATATATACAGTACTGGCATATACTACTAATATATATATATATATATATATATATATATGAACTTACAGTGTTTCTAACCACCATATGAGGGGTTGCATGGTGTCTGCAAAGGTCCAAGCTAATTTCCATGCCAGAATTCCCACAGCCAACAACCAAAACCCTCTGATTTTTGAAATCAGAACCAGACTTGTACACACTTGTGTGCACAACTGGCCCTTGAAACCTCTCAATCCCGGGGATTTCTGGTATAGCCGGCTCGGCATTTTCGCCTGTGGCAACGATAAGCCACCGGGAAATATACTCGCAGTCTTGAGTTTGAACCCTCCAAAGCCGACTTCTTTGATCAAACACTGCACATTGAACCACCTGTATGAACCTTGGTTCAATGGAGAAGTGGGTAGCGTATGACTTCAAGTATGATATGAATTGGTGTTTAGTTGGATACTTTGGAAAATTTTCTGGGAAGCCAAACAGGGGAAGTTCACAAAACTGTTTAGGAAGGTGGAGTTTGAGACGATCGTAAGTTCTTTCTTGCCATGAAGAAGCTATACAGTCACTTCTTTCAAGAATCAGAGAGGGTACGCCATTGTCTTTGAGGCAAGCTGAGACTGCTAGGCCAGATGGTCCTGCACCCACTATGATAGGTCCATGAACCCGCAAGCACTTTGCTTGATTTTCTTCTTCTTCTTCTTCTTTACAATAACCCATGTGGAAGAAGCCAAAGAAAAAGAAAGCGAAGGAACGGAAAGGAAAAGAAAAGAGAACCTCAAAAGTATCTTTAAACCCTCCTCTGTTTTCTCACTCTGTAAAACTCTGTTTCTTTGCTCTTTATTTATTTATTTTTCCTGAGGAAGTGTGTGTTTTCAAAGTAGAGAGTGCGCGGTTACTGAAGAAAATGTTGTGGATACAATAATGAAAGGCGAATCAGAGTGTTAATGAGAAGTGAAAGGTGGAGAGAGAGACAGACGGGTTTAATGGAGGCGTGAAGGTTAAGGCATATATTTGTTTCTCTTTCTCAAGGCTCTTTCTTCTTAGCCTTGCAGTGTTTTTGGGGCTTTGGTATGGGCATGGGAGAGGAGAAGATATAAATACATTTATAGTATGTTCATGCTGTGAAAATATCCATCATATTTGCTCTGAACAATATGTTTAACACGCGCCATATTAGTGCCGTTCACAATGACTGGAAAATAGAGAAAATTGCGTAGAAAGTGTGTGACCACGCGCTTCAAAGATGAATTTCTCAATATTTATTAATTTCTATGCCAGCTAAAAATGTTATAGTGAGAGACACGCGTCAATAAGAAGAGACAGGGTAGTTGGGCATGCAGGTGGGGGCTTCAGTTACCATGCACTCGTGTAAAAAAAGTCTTTTGACCATCTAGGGTGTAACTATGATGCAAGCCTATATTATATATATATATATATTTATATACGATAAAATACTTTATAATTTATTTTATTTGAGACATCATGCCGCATATGAATCGCATTTTTTTTAAATACGTGTCATAATTTTACCGTAACATGTTTGTAATTAATGATGAATAAAACAAATTTTTGTTAAGAAGAGTCAAATTAAAGATATTAAAATTTAAATAAGTTTATATAAATATATCAAAAAATTTGAGAGAGTAAATTCTATTTTGTTTAAATATTCTAACAAAATTAAGAATAGAATATACAATATTAAAATTTTTGAGAAGGCTGAATTTTATTTTATTAAAATATATTAATAAAACTAGAGATAAAAATTGCAATATTAAAATTTTGGAAGAGAAGGCCATGGCCCCCACTTGTCACAAATATTATTTGGCACAAATTTAATCCCAAATCCATCCAAAATAATTAAACCACAGCTCTCATGAACTTGACCTTACATCATCTTTGTTCTATAAAATCTGCAATGTTATTGGACAAATGACATCTCAAATTTAAGAGCATCACACATAAATTACACAATTCAATTACATGTTTTTAAAGTAAAAGTTAGTTTGATTTTTAAAAGTAATTTTATTCTTGTTATTTAAATTATATAATGAGATAAATTTTTAATTGTGTTCGCATTTTAAAGTAATTAATGTAAATTCTATTACATTGCAAAAAATGGCTTCGTTTGTTTACGTTTTTAAAAACATATTTTTAATCTCAAAACGTAGGATATGTGTTTGGTAAGGTATTCATTTTAATTTTTTTTAATTTTTTAAAATTTAGATTATCATATCCAAATGCATTTTCACAGTTTTTAAAAAATTAATTACAAAATTTTAAAAATATTTTTTAAAAAATTATATCTGAATCACTATCCAAGCATTCTTATTAATTTTAAATCATAATTTATTTAGAAGATAAAAAGTGAGTTGGAGATTGGTTAAAGAAGTCATTAATGAAGATTAGTTAGAAGTCACTAATCTTCATTAATGACTTCTTTAACTAATCTCCAACTCACTTTTTATCTTCTAAATAATATAATTTAAAATTTAATTAAACATAGTGAGATTCAGGTTTGGATCCTTATGCATTTTTAACATATAAAAGAATGCATTTGCTCATTTTAAAACTATAAAAATAGATAGATGAATGAATGAAAATATGAGAAGTATATGAATATTTTTTCCTCCAAGTTAACATTATACTATATATAATAACTTAGTGTAGAAAGAGCAGAAATTGTAGGTTCAGAAATTGTAAAATATATATATATATATATATATATGTATATTATTTTCATACATTGAAATGAATTAATATGATTGGGGATTGTCTGTTTCATACATGCAACCAAAAACCCGATATATATTCCTCTGTTAGCACAATGTGTATATGTAGAGTCTCATAATAGGTATTAAGAATTTTTTGTTTTGAAAATATAAAAATGTGTAGAAAAAAAGTAGTTAAATTTTTCAAAACATAAAAGTAATTTTAAAAATTTGATGAAACAATCAATCATGTTTTTTTTTTTGTTTTAAAATAATTTTATAACTTTAAATACAAAAGTAAAACAAACACAAATACAACCAAGAAAATAATGAAGAGACATCAAGGAGATGGGAGAACATAGCCTCGTCTAACTAAAGGCATTCATTTGGGGATCTACGAAGATTGAGTAGACCTATTATAAGCTATAGAGAAAATTTAGAGTAGGGGAGAGAAAATCTAGGATTAGGATCTTCTTGGAATATAGTTGGTGCCTACTTTAGCTTTTGTCATTAGAAGGGAAAAATTCTTTTATGTGTTTGTTATTAATTTTGGAGAAAATACTATTATCATTCTGAAAGTCGAATTTTTGTGAATATGAACAGAACCATACACACACACACACACACATATATATATATATATATTTTTTTTTTGCTAATTTTAAGAGTTCTTATGACCCTTTGGTCTCATAAGAGGCCTAACTTGATTGGTTGGTACCTAGCTACTTTTACTAATTCATATCTGTTGGACCCAAAATACCCCCAATTATTGAATGTTAATAAAGAGAAAATAGTACAATAATTATTTGAAAAACGGACCAAAGCTTCACGAAGAACCAGACCAAAAAAGCAACATGTTTTATTTATAAACTGTGAATAAGACAAAGTTGATAAAAGCTTTTGATCACCTTAAAAAAAAAAAATCTTTATTTGTTAATCAATACTTCAATCAAAATACCTCACCGAAGCATCCTTTTTTGATTTCACAAAGCTGCGACAGAATAGTGGCTCGTCCACCCACACCACGCTCATGTACGTGTGTGTATATATATATATATAATATATATATATATATATATATATATATATACAATCTAATCTTAATACAATTAAGACT
Source organism: Nyssa sinensis (assembly GCA_008638375.1). Lineage (NCBI taxonomy): Eukaryota > Viridiplantae > Streptophyta > Magnoliopsida > Cornales > Nyssaceae > Nyssa > Nyssa sinensis. The sequence goes on from CM018046.1 coordinate 6,421,629, forward strand.
TCTAATCCTATTTAAATTAATAATACCACTCCCACTAAGACAAAGACTCCAAGTCCCATTAGGATAAAACAATTCAAATCCTACCACTACTAGGACTTAACATTAAGAGTCCTACTAAAACTATAGTAACTTGGTTTAATTGATTTATATTGCCTTCCTTAAACCAAGTTTTTCAAGTTTCACCATGCCAAGTAATTTCTTTAACTTCAAAAAAAGAGTTTGTTTTGAGCGGGTTTGTAAAAATATTTGCAACTTGTTATTCAGAAGGACAAAATTCAAGCTAGATCTCCATGTCATTCACCAAGTCACGAATGAAGTGATAGTTGATATCAATATGTTTGATTCTCCCATGAAAAACTGGATTTTTCGTCAATGCAATGGCTGACTTGTTATCACAAAATATTATTGTAGGTCCATCCTGCTTGTGTTGTAGAACACCAAGCATTCGTCGTAAGCAAATTGCTTGAGTAGTAGTATTCCCTGCTGCAATGTACTCTGCCTCTGCTGTTGAAAGAGCAACAACTTGCTATTTTTTAGAAGTCCAAGAAAATACACCAGAACCAAGATGAAAGACATATCCTGAAGTACCTTTTCGCATCTCAGTATCACTTGCCCAATCACTATTTGTATATCCAACAAGTTCTAAACTGTTAGAAGATGAGTAAAAAATACCATCACTTTACGTACCTCGAATGTATCGCAAAATTCGTTTAGCAGCTTGTAAGTGAGATTGATGTGGAGTCTCCATAAATCTGCTAATCAACCCAACACTAAACACAATATCTGGCCTAGTAGAAGTCAAATATCTCAAGCTTCCTACCAACCTTTTAAAGTAGGTTGGATTCAAAAGATCATTTGTACCATCGCTCACCAATTTCAACCTTTCATCAACTGGAGTCAAAATTAGATTGGACTTGTCCATCCTGAACTTTTTCAAAATATCACTGTCATACTTTTTCTGTGAAATAAAAATTCCACCATCTGTTTGAATAACTTCAATGCCAGAAAATAAGACATTAGTCCCATATCTGTCATCTCAAAGTGAGCTATCATAGCCTCCCTAAATTCTGAAATCAACTTTAGATTATTGCCAGTAAATATCAAATCGTCAACATATAAGCACATAATAAGAATATCACCATGTGAATTAGATTTGACATATAAAGTATGCTCATAAGGACATCTCTCAAAACCATGCTCAACAAAATAAGAGTCAATACGTGTATACCATGCTCTAGGCGCTTGCTTTAATCCATAGAAGGCCTTATTCAATCTAAGGACTTTGTTTTCATATCCTTTTATCACATAACCGGCAGGTTACTCAACATAAACTTCTTCTTTAAGTGCACCATTCAAGAACGCAGATTTAACATCCATTTAAAAAATTGTCCAATTATTTTGAGCAGCAAGAGAAACAAATATACGAACTGTATCAAGTCTAGCAACAGGAGCAAACACCTCAAAATAATCAATACCTGGCTTTTGTTTGTAACCCTTAGCCACCAATCTTGCTTTAAAGCGATCTACCTTACCATTGGGCCTGTACTTTGTCTTGTACACTCACTTCACACTAATTGGTTTCTTACCATTAAAAGAGTAGTAAGTTGCCATGTGTTGTTCTTTTCAATTGCATGGATCTCATCATCCATTGTCACGCCCCGGATTCCCAACCAACCCGGGGACACGACTGAACGAAAGAAAAGAAAGGAAATAAATAGATAAAGTAAATAAATAACAATTTAACTAATTTAGATACATGCCTACATACATTCCTGTTTTATAAAATTTCGGCAGAACCTCCTTTGTTTTTCGAGCCTTTTCCCCCTGATAATCACAATACATCATATATATACAAACACGTCACAATCCATCCTCACTCGATGGCCACAATCTCATCAAAGTTAATTATATATCTATTAATTACTTTTAATACATCATATAATACATATTCAAATAAAAGAAATATCATACATCCTTTAAAAAATGGCCCTAGGCCTCATGTTTACAAATTATTCAAATAAGAACCAAAGTAAAATGGGCTCATGCCCTTACATAAAAAAAAATTGCCCCAAGGGCTAAATCTTCAACAAAAATCTATTTCCATCCATTTCTTTCTATGCTCAAGGGATTCTCAAACAGCTGGTGCATCATCTGAAAATAGTGTCCCACGAATGGGTCAGCACAACCGCTGGTATAATATAGCACTAATTCTAGAAACAAATTTAAAGGCGTGACGTGTGCACGTGTACAGTTTAAAAGCTAAATCCCTCTATCCCCCAATGCTATGCAATGTTAAAATGCATGACGCACACATGCACTCCATGTCACCCATGTCCCACTTCACGGTCCGCCCCTGTCAGCCCGTGGGTACTGATGTTGGCCAGATTTGGGTTTTTCACCGCAGGACCTACGCCCTCATAATGCAAAGCACCTCGTGCTCAACTCACGCCATGTTTTCAAGAAATTACCCCATGGCAAAATGCCATGTTTTCATCATCCAATTTCAATGTGGCAATGCATCAAGCATATGGTGTTCCTTTTCCAAATTGTTGAAATTTGTCCCCACAAAACACATAATTTAAAACTCCAAATTATCATGCTCATAATACACATCAAGGCTAACTATATTAACACACAATTAAGTCACAAATCTCACAATTTCACAATTCACAAGGAACACATGAATTCCATAAAGTATAAAGGCATCTATTCATCACATGGCTCATGTCACAAGGTGTGTCAACATGTACATAGGCTCACAATATAATAATACAACTCTACCAATGAATTAAACACCAATCAAGGCAACAAATCACTCAAAAACATCCAAAAACACATATATGCCTAAACTACCAACTCTGAACTTTTCAAAGGAGCTATCACCTAGGTGCTTTCTTAACCTTAATTATACACTTACAGCAGTTCAAACTTAATTAAAAACACAAGGGAACTTAAATCTATTTCTAGATTAGTACTACATCATACCTAAAATTAGTTTTTCTTAAACTGAGAAGGCTGTACTTTCTGGATGTCTAAAATGTTCAGTGAGTCTATAGTACTCGTTGAGCTGAACACTTTCTCAGAAGGAAGTTCGGCCAAATTCCCGCTTGAAATGTGTGTTCCGGCAGCTTGAAAATGTGAAATTTTAGGGCTTTTCTCTCCCTCTCTTTATACGGACGAGATTTCTGAAATATCTGAATGTATATGTGATAAGGATGGACTAGATGAGCTGTATTTATAGTGGGGAATCAAAGGGGCAAGGAAAAATGACCATTTTGCCCTTAATGAAGCCGTAACCCCGTTACTCTACAGCTCATTCCTAAACGCTTCAAATTGAAATTATGTTTTAACCAATGTTCATAAAATTATTTTAAATAAAAATTATTAGAAGGAAACATTTTCATTTGAGGTTGGCTTAGACCCGTTCCACCCGGGTCACCCGAATACCTTTTTGTCCAATTCCGGAAACCATTTCCGTTTCTGTTAATTTTCATATAGCGGATACGTCACATTATTCTAAGCACTTTACTCTTCTATGACACACTCTAAATATGTATCTAAATAGGTCGTTCGGTGAGAACAGTGTAAAAAGGTACGTTACCGATAAAACCGACAAAAGTGATAAACTATGCATGCAAAGTGTTCTACCTCAAAAACGAAAAATTTACCCTCATTTTTCGGATCGCTACATCCTTACCCCCTTAAAGAAATTTCATCCCAAAATTTAGAAATGTACCTCTAGTAGTGAACAGCTCGGGGTACCTAGCACGAACCTCAACCTCACGCTTCCAAGTCGTTTCCTCGACCCCATGATGGCTCCAAAGGACCTTGACCAAAGGAATGGTCTTGCCTCGCAAAACCTGGTCCCTCGAGTCCAGTATCTGCATGGGTCGCTCATCGTAGGAAACGTCACCCTCCACCTGAAGATCTACCCAATCAAGTACATGTGAAGGGTCGGGCTCGTATTTCCTCAGCATCGACACATGGAAGACGTCATGAACCTGATAGCTGTGGCGGTAATGCCAGCTTATAGGCCACCTCTCCCACCTTCTCAAGGATCTCAAATGGGCCTATAAACCGCGGCGATAGGTTTCGGCTACGCCCAAATCTCCTCAATCCTCGTCTTGGAGCTACCCTGAGGAATACATGCCCTCCAATGTCAAATGATAGTGGTCGGCGTCTCCTATCAGCATAGCTTTTCTAGCGACTCTGAGCTGTCAATAACCGCTGTTGTATCACCTGTATCTTCTTCGTGGTCTTACGGACTATATCAGGTCCCAAGGCAGCTGTCTCTCCTGCCTCAGTCCAACACACTGGTGAACGACACGGTTTGCCATATAAAGCTTCAAAAGGTGCCATCTCTATGCTGGACTGGTAGCTGTTATTATAGGCAAACTCCACCAAAGCAAGGTGGTCCTCCCAACTACCCCGAAAATCCATGACACATGCCCTAAGCATATCCTCTAGAATCTGAATAGTACGCTCTGATTGTCCATCTGTTTGAGGGTGAAAAGAAGTACTAAATAGTAGCTAAGTCCCCAATGCAGTCTGAAGACTTTGCTAGAATCGGGCGGTGAAACGTGGGTCTCTATCTGAAACAATGGATACAGGAACTCCGTGTAGTCGTACTATCTCTTGGACATACAATCTACTAAGGACATCTGATGAGTCAGTCGCTCTAATCGGTAGGAAATGTACGGACTTCGTCAATCTGTCCATAATAACCCAAATAGCATCGTGACCCCTCGGTGACTTTGGAAGACCCATCACAAAATCCATGGTGACATACTCCCACTTCCACTCGGCCACTGGCAATGGCTGTAGCAAACCCCCAGGCCTCTGATGCTCAGCCTTCACCTGCTGGCATGTGAGACATTTAGACACATACTGTACCACATCTCTCTTCATCCCTGTCCACTAATACTGGCGCCGTAAGTCGTGGTACATCTTCGTGCCCCCGGGGTGCACCGCTAGGCGTGAATGATGGAAGTCCCTAAGAACATCTGCTCGGAGAGATTCTGGGACAAATACTCTACCCATGTACCTCAGGCTAAGATCAGGATGGACTGTCCATCCCTCAAAACCCTCGGCACTAGCAACCCGTGCTCTAATCTGCTCCGCCTTAGTGTCCTGTAACTGTGCCTCTATAACTCTGCTCAATAACGTAGGCTGTGCACATAAACTGAACAATGTGGCGTGTCCCTCAGTCTCGGTGAGGTCTAAGTCAAACTCACCAATGACTCCCATCATTTCCCACTCTCTAATGGCAATACTGGCTACGGTGCTCCTCGGTCTCCTACTAAGTGCGTCGGCCACAACATTGGCCTTCCCTGGATGGTACTGAAGGTCAAAGTCATAGTCCTCTAAGTACTTCATCCATCTCATCTGACGCAGATTCAAGTCTCTTTCCGTGAAAATATACCTAAGGCTCTTATGATCAGAAAATACCTCGAACCTCTCCCCATATAGATAGTGTCGCCAACTCTTCAGTGCAAAGATGACGGCAGCTAACTCTAGATCATGTGTGGGGTAGTTCTGCTTATCGCTCTTCAGTTGGCGAGAACCATAGGCTACTACTCGGCCATCCTGCATCAGTACACAACCCAATCCCTCTCGGGAAGCGTCACAATACACGGTGTAACCGATGCCTCCCTGGGGTATGATCAGGACAGGTGCTGTAGTCAATCTCCTCTTCAGCTCCTGAAATGACTGCTTACAGTCATCTGTCCACTCAAATCTAACACATATATGCCTAAACTACCAACTCTGAACTTTTCAAAGGAGCTATCACCTAGGTGCTTTCTTAACCTTAATTATACACTTACAGCAGTTCAAACTTAATTAAAAACACAAGGGAACTTAAATCTATTTCTAGATTAGTACTACATCATACCTAAAATTAGTTTTTCTTAAACTGAGAAGGCTGTACTTTCTGGATGTCTAAACTGTTTGGTGAGTCTATATTACTCGTTGAGCTAAACACTTTCTCAGAAGGAAGTTCGGCCAAATTCCCGCTTGAAATGTGTGTTCCGGCAGCTTGAAAATGTGAAATTTTAGGGCTTTTCTCTCCCTCTCTTTATACGGACGAGATTTCTGAAATATCTGAATGTATATGTGATAAGGATGGACTAGATGAGCTGTATTTATAGTGGGGAATCAAAGGGGCAAGGGCAAATGACCATTTTGCCCTTAATGAAGCCGTAACCCCGTTACTCTACAGCTCATTCCTAAACGCTTCAAATTGAAATTATGTTTTAACCAATGTTCATAAAATTATTTTAAATGAAAATTATTAGAAGGAAACATTTTCATTTGAGGTCGGCTTATACCCGTTCCACCCGGGTCACCCGAATACCCTTTTTGTCCAATTCTGGAAACCATTTCCGTTTCGGTTAATTTTCGTACAGAGGATACTTCACATTATTATAAGCACTTTACTCTTCTATGACACACTCTAAATATGTCTCTAAATAGGTCGTTCGGTGATAACAGTGTAAAAAGGTACTTTACCGATAAAACTGACAAAAGTGATAAACTATGCATGCAAAGTGTTCTACCTCAAAAACGAAAAATTTACCCTCATTTTTTGGATCTCTACATCTATAGCTTTAATCTAATGATCATCACGAGAGGCTTCTTCAAAAGTCACTGGATCACAATCTACAAATAAAGCAAAATTCACCAAATCTTCATTAGTTGGCTCATTATCATTACCAACAACATAATCCTGTAAGCGAGCAGGCAAGTGGCACTGGCGTTGAGGATGCCTAGAGGACTCTACATGAGGTGATGACATAACTGAAGATGGAGGATCACTCATCTGAGGCTCACTCTGTATTTCAATCTGTAAATCTGTATTATTAAAAGTTAAAGCTGGCTGGATTTGATCATTTTGAGACCAATCCCAAACTCCTTGCTCATCAAAAGTCACATCACGACTGATAATCACCTTCTCTGTTATTGGATTATACAATTTGTAAGCTTTTGACAATTGACTATAGCTAATGAAAATACACTTTTCACCTTTATCATCAAGTTTCTTTCTAAAATAATCTGGCACATGAGCATATGCAATGCATCCAAACACCTTAGGTGTTTAATGACAGGCTTCTGTCCACTCCAAGCTTTTTGTCCACTCCAAGCTTTTTGTGAGGTTTTGTTAGAAACACTTCTAGTAGGGCACATATTCAAAACATAAATAGCACAAGCAACCGCTTCAGCCCAAAATCCTTTAGTCAAATTTCAAATTTTAACACGCATCTAACCATATCCATAACAATTCTATTCTTTCTTTCCGCCACTCCATTTTGCTGTGGAGTATATCTAGCAGTTAATTGATGCCTAATTCCATGTTTTTCCAAAAAATATTACAAACAAGATATTCTGTACCCCTATCAGTTCTCAAAATTTTAATTTGAAATCCACTCTCTTTTTCAACATAAGTCTTGAATTTTTTAAAAGTATCAGAAGCATCAGATTAATGTTGCAAAAAATAAACCTATGCTTTTCTGCTAAAATCATCAATGAATGTAATAAAGTACCTACTGCCACCATTAGAAGGTACCACCACTGAACACAAATCTAAGTGTATCAACTCCAAAGGCCTCTTGGCTCTCTATGAATTTCCTGTAGGAAAAACATCTCTATGTTTCTTTCCCATAACATAAGTGTAATACCCCGACCCGAGTTAGGTGGGACTGACCCGAGTTAGCCGGTACCCGACCTGGTAAAACCGGGCCATGGTATATAAACCCGAACTATAATAAATTAATATAAAATTAAAATTAAAAATAAAAATAAAAATAAAAATAAAAATAAAAATAAAAATAAACAACAACAACAACAACAACAACAACAACAACAACAACAATAATAATAATAATAATAATAATAATAATAATAATAATAATAATAAATAGTTAAATATATATATATATATATATATGTATATGTATGAACAGTATTGTGTGTGTAGGTGTGTGTGTGTGTCGGTTGGTGTGTGTGTGAGTCTCAAATGTGTAGTGTGTGTGTATATATAATATACATATATAAAAAATATCAAGAACCAATTAATGTAAAGTAAAACTTGGGAAGAGCAAAATTAAATGAAGTTGATGAGCTGTGAGGGCTAAGGTAGGGCTATGGAGTCAGATTGTAGAGAGAGAGAGAGAGTGGAGAGAGAGAGAGGTCGGTTGCCTCTTCTTTAAAAGAAACAAGCATGCATTGCATGCTTGTTTTGAAAGAAAAGAAAGCTAAGGAACTGAAGGAGAAGAAGGGGAAGAAAACCAGAAAGAGAAAGACTTGGAACCCACGACCAAAAGGTGAGAAATTTGAAAAATTATTATTTTCTCTCTCTAAGATTTTAAGCATGATATGAACTGTTTTTAAGTTGTTAAATATATATGATGTTAAATATATGTTTAAGACATGAATAAGCATGAAAATTTCATGAAAAACACTCAAAAACTTGAAGAAAAGGAACCAAGAAAATAGATGAACTCACGGTCAACCATGGCAGAATTATATCCATCAAACAAACCTTGATTTGGAGATTGTAAATCAATAGGAAATATCTCCAGGAATCGAACGCAATTTGAATCATGAAAAACGATCAAGAAACGGCCATTTTATGGCCAATTATCCAGTCACTGGTGTAACACCGAAAAACTGGGGTGGGTGTCGGAAAACCGTGATGGTTTGAGGCCAAAATTTGTTCTAAATTATAGATTGAAGTCTTAGAATTGATTTGATATGAAAAGAATAAGATTTGAACGTGAAAACTATGAAAAAATTGAGAAAATAGTGAGTTGGGGCACTGTTCCGGCGACTGTGGCCGGAATCTTTGCCGGAGAAGACGACGAAAAAACGAGGGGGTTATCGGGTCAAGCTCCAGCCGGGTCTGGGTTTGGATCTGGGTTCGGGTCCTGACCGTTTGAAAACGGGTCCTGTAACTGATGACGTCAGCATGATGTCATGCTGACGCAAGCAACCAATTGGTTTTTGACCGAAACGGACCGACCCAATTGAATTGGGACTGAACCGGACGGTTCACTTAGGAGTTTCCGAAAATCCTATTTTAACCCCTCAAACTTTCGGGTAATTACACAATTTCCCAAAAAATTAAATAACAATTAAATTAAAACCCTTTTTTTAAATTTAGGAAATTATTAAAATACCCTTAAACCAAAATTAGTCAAATGAAGTTCAAATTGAGTAAACCAATAATGCATTTTGACTATTTTGGACGTTCTGAACCCAATGGTGGGGTCCGTTTCACGAGATGAAACTCCGAAAAAATAAGACACATTAGAGTGTAAATTACCAAATTACTCTTAGTGTCCCTAAAACCAAATAGAAGTCAAAGGGAGTCCAAATTGACTTTGTTCGACGTTCCGGACTCAATGGTGAGGTCCGTATTATGAAATAAGATACAGAAAAATATGTCACGTAAATATGTAAGGTAATAGAATCAAACTTTAAAACTTAAAGAAGCTACCCAAGAAATGTAACTAAAATAGGAAAAAGAATTAATGATAATTAAATCAGAGTAATATTATGGAATGTGACTGGACTTTGAAATGTGATTTTAGGGAACTTCAAAGGAAGGATTTTGGAGTTAAGTGTTTGAAATTCAGGTGAGTGTTTCATACCATATTGAGGTAGAAACTTTCATTATAAATATAAATATTGAACTTTTTATGATATATCGACATATGAAATCGTTTTCCTTTATAGCATTTGTTTAACAGTTATACTGTATACGTTTTGAATGACCTATTGACAACTATATTGTCTTTTTTGACTTAAGAAAATGTGTTTGTAAGATACTCAAACGTTATGTGATTTTCTCACAAATGTTGAACTGTTTTAACTAAACATCAAATAAAGAACTTTGATTTGAGTAATTGAACTGCTATTGATGATTACTGATTTTGGATATGATTTGGATATGATTTTGATGCTTTGAATAGAACACTCTTCTATGATTGGTCACTATCGAATAGGTTGTGATTTATCGAACCCTCTTACAGGGTATATTGTGGTGAGCCGGTGTTGATACGGCATATCGAACTACCTAGCCCATCGATCTCAGTCAACGAGGTTCTAATTTGCTGGCCATAGAAGTGGAATATATCGTTTTGAATATGAATATTGAAAATCGAACCATGAATCTGAATTATTGAACTATGATTTATCGAACTATGAATTTGGGTTATCGAACCATGAATCTGAATTATTAAACCATGAATTTGGGTTATTGAACCATGATTTTGAATTATTGAACTATGATTTATCGAACTATGAATTTGGGTTATCGAACCATGAATCTGAATTATTGAACTATGAATTTGGGTTATTGAACCATGATTTTGAATTATTGAACTATGATTTATCAAACCATGATATTGAACTGTGATTTTGATTTATTGAACTATGTTATTGATTATCGATTTACGATTAAATTGAGATTTATTGGAAGCGAATTTGATGCCGTTATCTTGTACTATAAATTAAGATAACATATGATATCTGATCATTGACATTTCTATATTAAATTATATAATAGTTTTGAAACCCCTGGTATGTTATGGAATGCTTACGAGCTGGGATACTCACGAGCTGTTGAGCTCATAGGATATTTTTATCCTATTTCAGGTGATGATATCGGAAAAGAAATAGCAGGTTCAGTCAGACTAGTTGGAAGCTTATAAAGCTATGAACCTTTTTTGTAATAGGATTTTGCTAGTCATGATGTAGTTGCTTTTGGAAATTTTTGGACTGTATATCGAATATGACATTTGCAGGCTTGGAAAAAAAAAACTACATCATGTACTTTTGTAATTACTATGGAATGTATAAATAGATGACTAATGTTGACTTGAGTATTGTTTGACGCTTCTGCAATAGAAAATGAAATTTATTCCGCTGTGTTTGATTAATGGAAATCAGAAAAGGCCTCGGTGGCCGATCACGAGCCCTCGATCAGCATGGGCCGGATTTGGGGTCGTGACAACAAGTTTCACAAACTCTATTTGGGATATCAATAGTAGGCAAACCAGAAACCCAATATTTTCAAGCAAGGAAATTAAGACTGCCAAAATTCACATGCCCAAAACGCATATGCCATAACCAACTATCATCATCAATCATAGAACTAAAGCAAGGTAAATTCTCACATTTAATACTCAATGGAAATAAGTAATTTGGGGTCATGTTTACATTTGCTATTAACCCCAAACGATCATCATTGATTGTGCAAACTCCATGGTAGATTCGCATATCATAACCTCTCTCTGAAAGTTGCCCCATACTCAACAAATTTTGTTGCAAATCTGGTACATAAAACACATCTGAAATATACTTGTGAGACCCGTTCTTCAATCTGATTGCTATTCTGCCTTTACCTATCACAGGTATCTTTGAATTATTTTCAAAATTTACCTTTGATCGAACGGACTCATCCAAATCAGAAAACATGTCTTTCTTACCACACATGTGATTACTACAGCTAGTATCTAAATAGCCACTTAGTACCATCATCAATATCCACAACGTTACAAGCCAATAACACGGTCTGTACTTCCTTATTACCACCAGGATTATTTTCAGCAACATTAGTTTGATGATCTCTATTATTCGGCCTTTTAGATCTGCAGTCAGACTTTTTATGCATAAACTTGCTACAATTAAAACATTTAATATTGGATTTATGAGATTGTGGATTAGAATTGTTACCGTCCCTTCTTTTTTGGACTAGTCTGTGCTGCCAATTATAATTCTGTCACTGATTATTGTTCTGCCACTAGTTGCCTCTACCTCTTTCTCCACCAGATTTGCTTTGCCCATTATTGCCTTTGCCTCTTCTATTGTTGTGATTCTACCACTGATTATTGTTCTGCCACTAGTTGTCTCTACCTCTTTCTCCACCAGATTTGCTTTGCCCATTATTGCCTCTGCCTCTTCTATTGTTGTGATTCTGCCCTCTATTCTGGTAGCTTTGAAACGTTGATTAATCCTGCATTATTTTGAGACTCGCCTTTTTCATTCTTAAAATTTAATTGAGCTTGCAAAGCTTCCTCAACTGAATTTTTTGATCTCTCATTCAAACGTTGTTCATGAACGGTCAACGAACCCTGTAATTCATCCACTGTCATGGACTCCAAGTTAGCAGACTCTTTAATAGCAGTCACTTTATATTCAAACCGCAGTGTCAAGCTTCGAATAATTTTTTCAACTATTTGACGGTTTGCTATTTGTTCACCATTAGTCTTCGTCTCATTAACAAGTGTCGCGGTCTGCAAATAATAATCAGAAATAGTTTTTGATTTTTCCATTTGCAATAACTCAAAATCTCTATGCAGTTTTTTTGTAATCTAGCCTTTTTCACCTTATCAATACCAACATATTTTTTTTAAGAATATCCCATGCTTGTTTCGCAGACTGAACATGAGTAATTTTACTAAGAACAGAAATATCTAATACTTGAAGAATGCAATTTAAAGTTTTGAAGTGTACTTGCCTTGTTGGCTCATCTGCTGCAAGCTCTTCCTTAATAAATTTTGTCGTCAAACCACTTGAACCAAAAAATGCCATCATCGCACTCTCCCAAATATGAAAAGGAGATTTTTCATCAAATATGTACAAATAAGTGAAGACATCTTGACGAACTAAGAAATCAGACTTTTATACCAATTGTTGGACCCAAAATACTATACCAATTATTGAATGTTAATAAGAGAGAAGACAATACAATAATTATTTGAAAAATGAACCAAAGCTTTACGAAGAACCAGACCAAAAAAGAAACATGTATTATTTATAAACTGTGAAAAAGACAGAGCTGATAAAATCTTTTGATCACCTTAAAAAAACACCTTTATTTGTTAATCAGTACTTCAATCAAAATACCTCACTGAAACATCCCTTTTTGATTTCACAACACTGCGGTAGAACAATGGCTCGTCCCCCCACACCACGCTTATGTACGTGTGTATATATATATATATATATAATATAAATTCTAATCCTAATACAATTAGGATTTCTAATCCTATTTAAATTAATAATACCACTCCCACTAGGACAAAGACTCCTAGGCCCATTAGGATAAAACAAATCAAATCCTACCACTACCAGGACTTAACATTAAGAGTCTTACTAAAACTATAGTAACTTGGTTTAATTGGCTCACAATATCCTTCTTACCCATATCATAGACGAGACTTAATTTCTTTTTTAGTGCTATTTATTGAAATTTTTTATAAAAATGTCAATATTATGTCATGCTATTGTTGAGTGAGGTCAATTGACCCAACCTAAGCAAAATATGTATTTATATAGTAATGCTAGATATTCCTAAAAGATTTACCAATTTTTCTTCTCCACTAATGTGGCAAGCCATGTCACTATATTGTTTATCTCTCTTCAAATATTTTCTTGATTGGTTCAATTTATAAGAAACCCACTAAATTTAATTTCCTTTTCTCACCATAAATAAATAAATTGATTACGGATTCTTTACAAAATGCTTTTAAGCCTTTACAATCTCCATTATCATGCCCTTTAATATATATATATATATATGTGTGTGTGTGTGTGTGTGTGTGTGTGTGTGTGTGTGAATAAAAGGAGTTTAATTTCTTCTCTCTCTTCTTCATTTTTTTACGACCTCATGACATTCTTTTGTTTATATGGGTTGAAGTTGTTTATGATTATTTTGTTGAATAGTAGAAGTATAAAATATGTAGAACTCATTAGATCTATCCGTAAGTCTTCTAGTACTTGAAATAAAGTTTAGACAAAGACTAATTCTAAAATATCAAAATTTCCTATTACAACTTAAATACATAAGAATTAATTCCTTTAAAGAATAATCTAAAAAATAGAACAATAAATAGCTTTTTTTTGAGTAATTAAGTGAATAATAATGAAAAAAAAGTTATACAAAGCCTAACCCTTTAATAGCAAGAAGGGTAAATATCGGTAAAAAAACTCCTTATTTCATACACACACACACACACACATATATAATAACTATTTTAAAGAAGAGTACGTAAAAGTTTTTATTTTTGGCTTGTGTAAACAGAAGGATAGTTTGGGGATTTTTTGTAAATTGAGTCAATTAATAAATGAATTTATTATTTGAGGAGAGATAAAAAAAAAATGATGATTTGGCTTGTCACATCAAATGATCATATCATTAGGAGAGAAAAATGGAAAATTTTTTTTGGGATATTTAGCGTTACTCATATTATATATATACATATATATATATGTATATATAGTATGATACAAAAATTTTGGATTATTTATTATAAATTGACCCCACTAGAATGAAAAGGAAAAAAGACGGGTGAATTTTGTACTTAGAAGAATAAGATAAGTTAATAAGGTGAGAAATCGAGCTCATATAACTTGGTATTTTGTTCTAATAAAACTTTTAAGACTTGAGAACTTTCACTAAGAGTCATAGGCCTATGACAAATCCTAATAAATTCTCCAAATTTTTAAGACTTTACAATCATTTTATAAATGATACGCCAAAGATAACGGACTAATCCGAACTTGACATGTGTCTATCCTTTTTGTGTGCAGGACATGAAGTAATTAACTATACAGATCTGACATCAGATCGGCAGGCTCGAGAGCTTTAGTCCTCGGAGGTACCGACCTCATTGTCGACAAAATCTTGGCCTACCGACCTCGGAATAGGGAAGCATGGTGCAATACTGAAACTGTCATCTCCGGACAACAGTGAATCCCAGATTTCACGACACCAAATCCTACCCACTCTGGGAGACGATCGTCCTATAATTATCACCTTTAAGGTACGCTTCAAGACAGAATCCATTATCCTCTTTCTATTTCACTTACTCTCGACTGACTTCATCACCAGAGTGGCTACTGCCGAAGCCATCCCGGCGGCCTTTTAACTCCTTTTTTTTTTCAGAGCCCATACTGACGAGGAACGAAGCCCCGACAGATCAGAAAAGTGTAGCATCAGCTTGGCATCGTATGTGGGAACGACAATTGTTCTCGTTAATTCTGTTGTCTCAAAAGCTCCTTCTTCGTTATGGCTCCTAATCTTCGTCCAAGGCCAGGCTCCCAGAACCAGCCTTTTGCCGAGAATAAAAGGGGGGAAGTCCCTGATCATGTACAGTAACAACTTGACCGGATTCAACGACAGTTTGATCTGATGCAGAAGCAACTCTTTGCCATATCCCAAGTTCTGACTTCTCTGACCCAGAACTTGCAAAACCGCCATACATATCCTCCACCAGGCGTGTCTGATGGAGGGATTCAGCTCCTTACTATCCCAGACGGGGGACTTCATGATGAGGGGGATCGCAACGCACGTTCGTCGCATCCCCAAGGCTCCGTTCATGCTGGAGGTAACCCCCAACCGTCACACGTCCTTGGAGGGGGAATGTTGAATCCTCATCCTACTATCCATTACCATAGCAGGATAAGGATTTTGAGCCCTGCAAATTCGGGGGCTGACCCAGTGCCACCAGATCTCTAGCCGCCTCAAACGTCAGCTCCTCCACTCTGAGGGTAACAACATCTTACTATTACTGGGCAAGATCGCCCTTTGCACATGGGACCTGATACCGTAATGCCAGGGCGATATCAGCTAGCCCCATCCAGAATACCTCTGAGGGCAGAAGAGGTAGCGGATTCCATTGAACAAGTTGCCCTCACTAAAGGGGGCCACCTACCTCTAAAACATGATGAGTTAGCAAAGCTGCTTGGGAGATTCACCATTCCATTTACCCCAGCCATAATGACGGAGGAGCGCCCCTGACAATTTGTTGTTCCGAAGTTCACCTTGTATGATGGGTCGGAAGACCCTGGGGACCATCTCTCCCAATATCAGCACACGATGGCTCTGCATAGGGCTACCGACGTCTTCTTGTGCTGTACGTTCGTGACAAACCTCAAGGGTGCCGCTCTAAAGTGGTTCCACAATCTCCCATAGGAATCAATTACTAACTTTTATGAGCTCAACATGCGGTTCCTTAACTGATTCTTGACCAGTAAAAGGGTCAGGAAGGGCCCCGAATTTCTCCTATCAATAAAGTACAAAAGGGGAGTCATTTAGGGAGTACATCGCTCGATTCAACTCCGAGCTCATGTAGGTCACGGATTGTAGCCTGAGCTTCTTAGTAGCAACCTTCCATGCGGGACTGGGCACCGAGCGATTCCATGAGTCTTTGACAAAGAATCGTCCTGCTGACATGGCATCGCTCATGGAGCGAGCGCAGAAGTACATAAATTTGGAGGATACAAAGACGTCTTTCAGAAAGGCCAAGGAGCAGGCTCAGAAGGATGATAACACCCAGAAATGGGACTCCAGTAGCATCAAGAAAAGGGGAAGGGGTTCGGATAAGACGACGGTACACAGAAATCAAAGCAGTCTTAATCCCGAAAAGTTTGGAGTGTTCACACCTTTGAACGCATCCTTCACCCACATCATCTAGCAGGTTCGGACGCGAGAAAATCTGAGGTGGCCAGAGCCTTTGAAAAGCAGCCCGGACACCAGAGATCATAGCAAATACTGACTTCCACAAAGATCACGGGCACACCACCGATGAGTGCAGGATCCTCAAACAGGAGATTGAACAGCTGATCTAACGGGGACGTCTGAGGGAATTTGTCCGACAGGATGGAAGGAAAAATCTCCGAAACGACAGGCCACACCAGAAGAGACAAGACTAGAGGCCCGAACAAAAGGAGGCTCAGAATGATCAACCACGCCACAATAATTAAGTTATTTTCATTCTCCATGCCGACAGCTCGTTGGTTGGGATGTCCAACCGAGCGAGAAAGCGTTATGTTCGGGAGGCAAGGGTAGAACCAAGTATCCTCCAGATCTCTATTGTTGAGAAAAAGCCAAGGCCCCTCCCACATATCCAATTCTTCAAGCTGGACCTTGTTAGGGTACATTGCCCTCACAGTGACACTCTCGTTATCTCACTAAAAGTAGCAAATTTCGAAATCAGAAGGGTGTTGGTAGACACAGGGAGCTCTGCCAATGTACTATTTTATGAACCTTTTCGGCACATGAAGCTCGACATTGGCGACCTTAAGGCCACCTCCTGCTGTAATGGTAGGATTCAACGGGAACCTGAGCTCACCGATGGGCAGGATAGATTTACCGACCACAGTAGGAGAGGGGGATGCTCAGAAGATGCTAATCTCGGAATACATAGTCATGGATCCCAAATCTCCTTATAACATCATTATTAGGAGGTCATGGCTCTATCCGATGGGGGTGGTAACTTTGTCCTTCCATCAATGCCTGAAATACATCTAGAACGATGAGGTCTGCACCATCAGAGGTTGCCAACCAACAGCTCGAGAATGCCACGCCGTGGCATTGAAAGAAAAGGCTTAGAAATAGCAATTATAGATACCTCAGGAGGATAGAAGTCCTGCGCGCTCAGAACCTCATGAGACTACGGAATGCCCCTATGAGATTGATGAGCCACTAAGCCCTAGAGGGAGAAAGAGCTTGGCAGCACCAATACAAGAGCCCGTTAAGGTATTGGTGAGTTCTGAAGGAGGTGGGCACCACTTACAACTAGCCGCAGACTTGTCCCAGTCTAAGCAGGAGGAGATCATTGAGTTCCTGAAGGATAATCTATTAGTTTTTACTTGGGAAACTAAGGATATGGAAGGGATAAATCCTGCTCTCATCTCTCATAAGCTGATGATCGACCCAAACCATCTTCTAGTGAGACAAAAAAGAGTACCTTCACTCTCGAGCAGCACAAAATCATTAACGATGAAGTCCAAAGGCTGCTGGATGCCAAGATGATAAGGGAGGTGTTCTACCTAGAATGACTCTCCAACACAGTCCTTGCCAAGAAAAAGAACGGCGAATAACGGGTCTGCATCGATTATACAGACATCAACAAAGCCTGTCCTAAAGACAGTTTTTCCTTTCTAAGGATCGATCAGCTGGTCGATGCAACTGCGGGCCACGAGCTGATGAGTTTTATGGATGCATACTTAGGGTACAATCAGATTCAGATGTACCCTCCAGACCAGGAAAAGATGGCATTCATATCTGAATGGGGTCTCTATTGTTAATGGTTAGTGCCATTTGGGCTGAAGAATGCCGATGCCACGTATCAGCGGTTGGTGAACAAGATGTTTAATCCCTTGATCGGTAGAACAATGGAGGTCTACATAGACGACATGTTGGTTAAGAGCTTGAAAAAGAATCAACATATCCAGCACTTGACGCAGACCTTCAGCATATTGAAGCAGCACAGAATGAAATTAAACCCCTCGAAGTGTACCTTTAAGGTCGCTAAAGGGAGATTCCTGGGTTTCCTGATCTCTCAGAGGGGAATAGAGGTGGAACCCTCATAGATTAAAGCACTAACAGAATTGGAGTCACCGAAGTCTAAAAAAGACGTACAGGCTTTGAATGGGAGAATCACAGTTGTGAATAGGTTCATTTCCAGGTCTACCGATCGCTACCTCCCGTTCTTCAAAGCCCTAAGAGGGAATAAGGCCCTTGAATAGACCTCTGAATGTGACAAGGCCTTCCAAGAATTAAAGTAATACATGGCGTCCCCCAAGCTCCTGTCTAAACCAATACAAGGGGAAAAGCTTTTCTTGTACCTCGTAGTGTTAGAGAACGCCGTAAGTTCAACACTTGTTCGAGAAGAAAGAGGGACTTAAAAGCCTGTATTCTACGTCAGCAAAGCACTCTTGGATACTGAAAAGAGGTATCCTGAGGTCAAAAAGTTGGCATTCGCCCTAATAATGTCTACTAGGAAGTTCAGACCTTATTTTCAAGGACACCCTATTGTGATCCCAACATCCTACCCTCTGAAGGTGATTTTGCACAAACCTGATGTCTCGGGGTGGCTGGTCAAAGGGTCTGTAGAACTAAGGGAGTTTGATATATCATATGTACCTTGGACCTCCATTAAAGGCCAAGCTCTGGCGAATTTTGTCGTAGAATTCACTTCGGCGCTGCACGACAAACCTTGGATCAATACAGGCGTGGCGGTATGGTAGCTATACATCGACGCTTCATCTATTAACAAAGGTTTCGGAGTCAGCATTGTACTCCGATCCCTAGATGGGATTGCAATAGAGAAGACGGTTACCTTAGGGTTCAGAGTTTCGAATAACGAAGCTAAATATGAAGCACTAATCCTCGGTATTAGGTTGGCTCTAGAATGCGAAGCTCGGAGTCTCGAGGCATTTTCTGATTCCTAACTAGTGGTAAGCCAGGTCCTGGTGGAGTTCACCGTCAAAGATGACAGAATGATTAGAAATCTTTCTCGGAGTTCACTATCTATAAGATCGAAAGAGGTCAGAATACCCGAGCCGATGCCTTAGCAAACACGGCCTCTCACCTCAAACCTAGTGGGGATTCAGGAGTCGGTATCTCTTACCAAGCTACGCCAAACATTGAAGAAGTTCAGTCCACGCATTCTTCAGAACAAAGTCAGGATTGGAGGACATCTATCCGCTTGTACCTGAAAGATGGGCAACTTCCAGAGGACAAGAACCAAGCCTAGAATATAGGGATCAGAGTAGCACGGTACCTTATCGTAAATGGGAAGCTTTACCGTAGGTCGTATGTAATATCCCGACTCGGGATATGACACTTATGCCGAGTACCGAGGTAGACTCGGGATACGACATGTATACCTAGGCAAGTCAACTGAATAGTGTAATGTGAGTGGTTGCTTAGTATACCTAGTGCCGGGTCGTACCCGAGTACCTTAGGACCCAACATCGTAATGCGTGCATGTATGCATTTCCATGCACAACCATATTTCACGAACATGTAGTGTACCTAAAATAAATGTATGCACGCGCTATTATAAATGAAATTATATGCATGAGTAGGGATATATTTTATGTATAAAAATATGTATTTATATATGTATAAATAATACATGTAGTATAATGTATACTATGTATATATGTATAAATATTGTATAGTATATATTTATGTGTATTATATAAATAGAAAATGAAAAGGAAAGAGAGATGAAGGTGGCAGTGTGTCACCGTGTATTTGTTATGTGTGTAAACATATAATATATATATATATATATATATATACACACAAAAATCTCCCAAGCCATAAATGCAACCTGCATTTGGAAGAGAGAAAATCAGAGATAAGTCAAAGAAAGGGGCTCTAGAAGGGGGGAGGATTAAGAGGGGATTGATAGGGCGGTGGAGCAGGTTATATATATATACATGTTACGGGAGGATAGTAATCAAAGAGATTTGGTAACTGTGAGTGTCTCAAAAACTTGGGAAATTAATTGGGAGAAAATCAGAAGTGAACCAAGAGGAATACAGAGGTAGAAGGAGGGCGCTGCATCGAGAAAATCATAAATCTAAAAGGTAAGAAATTATTCTGTTTTTAAATTTTAGCATGATTCGTTTAATTGGAATTATAAGGTTGTATTGAGCATGAAATAAGGATTTAAATGCAAAAATAACCATCTAAAATGGTTCAGAAACCAGTTAGAAATTCATAGTTGCAGGTGTGAGAGAATAATCGGATTTCTAATATTTTATGCATGAAACATTGTTTAAATGGTCTAGGAATTTCCCTATGAAGTGCAGAAAATGAAATGAAAAAGAAAGAAGTGAAAACAATTAAGAAATTGGCATGAAAATGAAAATGTTCAGTTGGCCAGAGCTTTGGGTTTTGCCATATTCGTGGAGAGTTAGTGATCCAAATGAAAAACTAACTTTAGATTCGTAATCTCCATGAAAAAATATAGACAACTGCATTGAGCTAGGTCAAAAAACTCACCGAAAAAATATTCGCCGTCACCGGAGAAGGCGGCTGTTCACACCGGAAACCTACCAGAGCTTCACCGAAAAAATGAAGAAGATGACACTGTTTGTTTAGGGTTTGGTTTGGGTCATGGGTCAGATTCCGGGTCGGGACCCGACCGAAAATAGAAATGGGTAACCAAAACGACACAGTATCATTTAAGTTTAAAATGTTTTTAAAATTCAATTGGGGGTGTTTGGTTACGGGTGTAAGAGATTGAAATAGAAATTGAATTGAGAATAGGGATTTCCTATTCCAGTTTTTGGCCCTTATTCACTGTTTGGTTATCCGTATTTAGAATAGGATTTCTTGAAATTATAAATTGACCCAGAAGTTACGGAATTTGAAAACTGACCCCCCAACTATTAATTATTATGATTTGACCCTAGAATAAAAGTATTAATTAAATATTAATTTAATTAATTAATTTAAAATAATAAAAAATTATGAAAATGCCACTTAGTCAAAAAATAGTCAAACAGACTCCGATTAAAATAAAAGAATAGCGAATTTTTATTATTTTGAGCATTCCAGACTCAACGGTGGAGTCTGATTGGTGAAAAGAGGTCTCAAAAAGTGAGAACCCGTAAAAGTGCAAAATAACCATTTTGCCCTTTTTAGTACAAATGTCCAAATGGAATTCCGCGAAAGCCTCAACCGACTTTCTTCGACATTCCGGACTCAATAGTAGAGTCTAAATTAATGATAGAGATGCTTATGATAACAAGGTATAAAATTTGATGAATAACATTAATCCTGAGACGGATTAATTGATAAATAGGGAACTCGAAAGGGAAAGGCAAACTCACGGAATACTGAACTAGGATCGTGATTAAATGTAAGTAAAATCCGATCTCTGTACGTGGCAAAGACCTAACTGTGTTATGCATGTGTTGCTTTTTATTGTTGTATTGTGTTATGCCATCAGATGTTATTGAATTACATTGATGCTTGTTGTAGTTTGTAAAGATTATTGAATCAAATGCTATGTCTTGAGCATGTGATTATTATACTGTTGAATTATGATGCCTGACTATTGCATCGTCATATGTTATACTCTGGATGAGAGTCATGATCATTTCATACATCAGTAAATAACTATAATCCACTATTACTATGGGAAATAGGTCGGGCCTACATGAGCAAGTCAGACGGTAGTTTCTATTTGCAAAAGGGTATAGATGGATCCTATTAAACGGTGTAGGTTGGGTGTACATGGGCATGGCAGATAGAGAGATCTGGGTGCAACAGGGTATGCTGAGTCCTACGGTAGACTGGGTATATATGAGCAAGTCAGGTGGTGAGACCTGTTTGCAACAGGGTATGCTAAGTTCTACATATATATATATATATATATATATATATCAGACCATGGGATCATTCTACGTATTATTACATTCATTTGGATGATCATTGTCATTGCCATTATTATGTAACGTGACTTATCGTTGTTGTATCATTTTGATTGGTTATCGTATTATTATGAACTGTGTACTTTGTTATGCGAATCCCATATGTTGACCTGTCCTTGATAGAGTAAAGGACTACTTACTGAGTTTTCATAGCTCATTAGATACTACACAAACATTTGGTAGGTAATAACGCTACTGTCGAATGTAGGGATCAGAATTCCGAACGGGCATAGGATTGCTGCAGAATTGATGTACTGTAGGGATTATTTTTGGTAGTAAAGTATAGTGCTTGTCCCTCCCATCACTCCACGTCCTGGGGATAATTACGTTTGGAAATTTTTGGGTCTGTAAAACTATATGAACTTTAGCGTTATAAATGAATGAAAATTTTATCCAAGTCTTCCGCTGCATATTTAAATTCTGATTGCATGTTAATAACTTACCTATAAATGTTGACTTAAGGTAAAAAGGAAAAATCAGGTTCGGCCGTCGGGTCAAATTGGCGTCACGATGCCAGATCCGCACAGGGTGGGTTTTGGGTCGTGACATCGTACACCCATCCTCTCTTGCAATGCTTATCCCCAGAAGAGTCTGAATACGTCTTAGGTGAAATTCATGAAGGAATATGTGAGAATCACAACGGTGGCAGGACCATCGCCCAACGGGCTTTGACTCAGGGCTACTATTGGCCTGACAGGCTCAGACACACCAAAGAGTACGTGAAGAGATGAGATAAATGTCAACGCTTCGCCTCATATTAGCATCAGCCACACAATGAGCTCACCCCCATTGCTAGTCCATGGCCTTTCGCCCAATGGGGGATGGACATTGCAGGGCCGCTGCCGAAGGCCCTCTAAAACAGAATATATTTGCTTATCGCCATCGATTACTTTTCCAAGTGGCCAGAAGTAGAACCCCTAACCCACATTATCGAAGTAGAGGTGAAAAACTTCACATGGAAAAATATAATCTACAGGTTCGCTATACCACGTGTACGCAATTCACCGAGAAAGTGTTCAAAAATCTCTGTAGTGACCAACGTATCAACCATCACTTCTCCTTGCTAGGGCACTCTCGGGCTAATGGGCAGGCCGAGGTCACGAACCGCACGATTCTTGACGCTATCAAAAAAAGGTTGGAATAGGCCAAAGGGAGATGGGTCGAAGAGCTCCCGAGAGTGCTCTGGGCATACCGAACCAACAGAAGAATACCGACTGCTGAGATGCCATTCTCTCTAGCTTACGGCATTGAGGCCATCATTCTGGTCGAAATTGGTATGCCAACTATAAGAACGGAGGCCTTCGACCAAGGAACCAATGATCACCACTTGGCAGAAAACCTCGACTTATTAGAATAAAGAAGAGGGCATGCTGGAATCAGGGCCGAGGAATACCGGCGCAGAATGGCCAAGAGCTTTAATCAGAAGGTGAAGCCCATAAATTTTTAGCTCGGCTATTTTGTCCTGAGAAGGGTGTTCCCCAATACTAAGGATCCCACATGGGAAAGTTCTCCCTGAACTGGGAAGGGCCTTATAAGGTAGTTAAAGTTGTCAGGCCCACAACCTACTGGTAAGAGGATATGTCAGGTAGGCCCGTTCCCAGACCTTGGAATACCGAGCACCTGAGAAGATATTATCAATAATATTCTTCCTCATCTTTAGAAGTATTCTCAATTTAATACATAGATCCCCAGATCTGGTCCATTTCAAAGGACTCCTACGAGCACAAGTGCTGTAGGCATGGTCTCAATCTAATGCACAGATCCCTAGATTTGGTCTATTTCAAAATACTCCTACGAGCACAAGTGCTGTAGGCATGGCCTCAATTTAATGCACAGATACCCATATCTGGTCCATTTCAAAAGACTCCTACGAGCACAAGTGTTGTAGGCATGGTCTCAATCTAATGTATAGATTCCCAGATCTAGTCCATTTCAAAAGACTCCTACGAGCACAAGTGTTGTAGGCATGGTCTCAATTTAATGCACAAATCCCCAGATCTGGTCCATTTCGAAAGACTCCTATGAGCACAAGTGCTGTAGGCATGGTCTCAATCTAATGCACAGATTCCCAGATATGGTCCATTTCAAAAGACTCCTACGAGCACAGGTGTTGTAGGCATGGTCTTAATTTAATGCACAGATCCCTAGATCTAGTCAATTTCGAAAGACTCCTACGGGCACAAGTGTTGTAGGCATGGTCTCAATTTAATGCATAGATCCCCAGATCTGGTCCCTTTCAAAAAACTCCTACGAGCACAAGTGTTGTAGGCATGATCGCAATCTAATACACAGATCCCCAGATCTGGTCCATTTAAAAAAACTCTTATGAGCACAAGTGCTGTAGGCATGGTCTCAATTTAATACACAGATCCCCAGATCTGGTATGTTTCAAAAGGCTCCTATAAGCCTTGTATCCACTACAAGTGCCGTAGGCATGGTGCCAATTTAATTCACAGATCTCTAGACCTGGCCCACTTTCTAGCATTGAGTTAATTACTGGCATATTCAAATCTGAGTGTGATTTTATTTTATTATTTATCACAAGTATGTCGAGTCTGGAACTCTAGCATGAAATTAATTACTGGCATATTCAGATCTGAGTGCAATTTCATTTTATTATTTATCACAAATATGTCTTGTCTGGAACTCTAGCATTGAGTTAATTACTGGCATATTCAGATCTGAGTGTGATTTCATTTTATTAGTTATCACAAGTATGTCAGTCTTTCGGATCAGAACAATCCCAAAGTTAGTCGAGTGAGAACAACGATGGATAAAACACGTTTCTCATTAATAAAACCCGTGAGGGCCAAGGGTTACACCAAAATAAAAAAGAGGGGAAATCGAACAGCTAAGTAAAAAAACCCTATTCTATGGTGACTGGGGGAGCTACAGAAATTGGCTCGGCATCCACGGCTGACAGGACTGGAGCTGTCTCTGGGGATGTCAGTTCTGAATCTTCCAGCTCCACCTCGTTCACCCTAGAGATGTCCAGGTTGGGGTAGAGCTTCTGGATCTTCCTTCTGAATAGGTGATATCCATGGTCCATGAACTCACCACCCAACTTATTTACCTCGTCCATTATCTCCCTCTCAGTCTCCTCTTTGGGCGCTGCCCTCGAGACCTTCACAGCAGAGGTTAATTTCAAGGCTGCCGCGACCTCCTCCTCATTCTTCTCCTCTTTCTTCATTGTCTTTACGAGGGGGGAAAGCTTGTTCCTCTGGGACTGGAGAATGCCCAGGCTAGTCATCGCCTCTTTATACTTCCCTTCAAGGGAGATGAAGGCAGATCGGGACTTCTCGAGCTCAGAATGAGTCGTTTCCAGCTCTCGCTATAGTTGGCTCACCCTCTCGGAATCTTCAGGGTAGTCCAAAATGGCGGCCATCGCATGGGTAGCCTATAAACAAGAATAAAAAAGTAAAAAAAAAAAGGAGGAGAGAAAAGGAAAACACTTACCCTTATGTGGCCTACCAGGAGGTCCCTAGCGATTCGGCAAAGACTCAGACCCTTGAAGCCCCAGGATCCCTCAAGAGCAAGCTTCGTGGCCTCCTCCCCCGAAGCTGTGCTGGAGATGTCAGGGACCTGGCTTAGTCTCCCCATACCGCAGGGTGCCGGATCGGCTTTTAAAGTTGATAATGAAAGAGGTCCCAGAAAAGAAGAGATTGGAGCCCCCTGCCCCATAGTGACCTCTAGAGTGGCGGAAGGAGCAGCCTTAGACGTCCCAGTCTTGGTCCTCCTCTTCTTTTGAGGTAGAGGAGCGAAAGTAGAAGAGGATTGGCCCCCAACCTTCTTTTTTGTGGTCGAAAAGTAGTTGGACAGTACAGATCTCTTTAGAGTGGCAGCCCTACTCTTTACCAAGTCAGCCTCTATCGAGTTCTATAGAGACAGAATCCGATTGTGAGGTCGGTCGAGGGGTTGCAGCAGTCACTTGTACTTCTCCTGAAGTTCTGGAGTAAAGGTCGGCCTCCTCCAAGCTTTCTTATCTGTGAAACATCGAAAAAACAAAGGGAAACAACGAGTCAGTCACAGAAAGAAGGAAATGGAGAAAAGTCATCCAATACAGATCTAAGGTCTCACCCTTGAAACCGGTGTGCCGAGGAAAGAGACTCAACCGGTCTTCAAAATCTTCGTGCTCCCAGCCTTTTCCAACAAAGAAGTATTGCTTCTTCCATGTCTTGTTGGAAGTGGATACCGAGGTCAGGGGCCTGAACCGTTTATCAAAGGACATGTAATAAAGCCCCTCTGACCTGAGGTACTTCATGTCCATGTTACTCCAGATGAGGTCTAGATCTACTTGGACCCCGTTCTTATAACTTAACACTAAGAAGGCCATAAGTTGTCTCCAGTTGTTGATATTCAGCTTGACGGGGCAAATCTTGAACCAACTAAAGAATTCGTTCAAGAGGGGGTGCAGGGGAAATCGTACACCGATCTCGAACCACTGGAGATAGACGTAGATTTCCCCCTGCTTAATGTTTGAGGGACGATCAAACTTCTTGGGAACCCTAAAAGACACGGTTTTTGGGAACCTATACTATTTTCTAAGGGTTTTTAACATCCCTTCAGTGATGGCACTCTTCCCCTCATCTCTTTGAGATCGGCCTGAGGTGCCGACCTCCTTGTTCCTAGATTCGAATGTGGGCTTCAACAAGCACCACATCGGACTCGCTACTAGATTCGTGACCGGACTCACCGAAGGAGGAAGCCCTATCGCCACCCATTTCTATGTTTTCTCTAGTCTCCCTATTATTAGAGTAAGTGTTGGAATCTGACATGATGAGAAATAGAAAATATAGATAGAGAAAGTGTAGAAGAAGAAATGTAGAAGAAAAAGGGTAAAAAGTAAGAAAACAGGAAATTACTGACTCACCGAAGAGAGGAGGATCAGACGATGGATACTATCGAAGGGATGCCAGAAATCGCAGAGAGGTTGCTCACAAATGCTTCAAGGATATGTGAAAACTGTAAAAAAGGGTCGAATGACCATCTTCGCTATTTAAAAGAAGCGGTAGAGGTATCATTTAATATCTCAAAAACTTAATGATGGCTGAATAATAATGATCTCGATTGCTGAAACGAGAGCACGCGTGGTAATTACGTCGTGGCAGTCTTGTCCTCTCGGAATATGCAACGGTACATTAATTGTTGTACGCATGACCCTTCAGAAACCCTAGCCTGAGTTCTGTAGGTGTGCTTAAAACTAAGGCTCGGGGGGGAGTAGCTGATACGCCAAAGATAATAGACTAATCCAAACTTGACACGTGTCTATATTTTTTGTGTGTAAGATATGAAGTAATTAACTATACAGATTTGACATCGGATTAGTAGGCTCGGGAGCTTTAGTCCTCGGAGGTACCGACCTCGTCTTCATCAAAATCTTGGCCTACCGACCTCGGAACAAGGAAGCATGACGCAATACTGAAACTGCCATCTCTGAAAAATAGTGAATCTCAGATTTCACGGCACCAAATCCTACCCATTTTGGAAGACGATCGTCCTACAATTATCACCTTTAAGGTATGCTTCAGGATAGAATCCATTATCCTCTTTCTATTTCACTTACTCTCGACTGACTTCATTACTGGAGTGGCTATCGCTGAAGCCATCCCGATGACCCTTTAACTCCCTTTTTTTTCAGAACCCATACCGACGAGGAACGGAGCCCCGACAGATCAGAAAAGTGTAGCATCAATAAATATATAACAGTAATAATAATAATTGATGACGAATATAGAATAACAAGATTAGGGCTTTTCCCTCTTTTAGAATAAAATTGGGACTACTTTGAGAAGAACACATTTGATTGATAATGTGAACGAAAAGAACTAAAAAGAGTATCTTTATTTAGAAGTAAGTCTTTTGAATTATAAATCACGAGAATAGTTTTAGTTTATAAATAATAGATTAGAGTCTTATGTAATAATTTTAGTAAAGCCATTAAAGAAACTAAAAAATAAGATTAATGTACTCAAGTCTCTTTTTATTTTACTATTTGTATTTTAAAATATTTTTGTTAATTTTATTTAAGATTATTTAGTGTATATATATTTTTTGAAATTATGATAAATTCTTCAATGAATTTTTTTTTTTACTATGTCATTATTTATAAATTTGATCATTGGTGTATTACACATGTTCGTACTATGTACTTGCATGTAATAAATGAATGGTCAGATTTGAGAAAATCATCATTGCGGGTGACAAAAATATCCCTCTTAAATTTTATTAAATCTACACCACCAAGCGGACAAGGCAATCATATAAGAGTTTTGAGCACATTGCGATGCTTCTAATAATTGAACAATCGGTTAGCTACATAAATCTATTGGGTTAATTTATTTTAACAGTTTTCTTATAATTGACTTAAAATTAGAGTGATTTGGTCAAAGGTTCAAGAAAAGCTGCAAAACCACCCATAGGATTAAGTTTAAACAAAACTAGTCAGAGGTTCATCAAAATTTTTGAGACTAAAATACCTCTCAATGTATAAACTTTTCATGATCCGTAACTAATTATCGTGAAATTAAGGAGTGTTTGATTTTTTTGTTGCAAATTTAAAAATTCAATAAATCACAATTTATAAAAGCATTTTCAATAAGATTTTTGTATATATGAGCTCTAAAAATCCAGATCTATCAAATAAGATCCATATTGCATATGAATTTTTGTATAAAAGTTTACATTTTAAACAGTAACATTTGATTGTATTTTTTTGAAAATCAATAAAATTTTACTCTTTTTTGAAAACATAATAAACTTTTATTGACCAACAAGCTTGACACAAAAGGGCAAAAAAGTGAGAAAGAAGAATTGGCCACACTTTTCATAACAAGTCCATCAAATAAACTAAAAACAATTACAAATAATAAAAATCATTATTATCAAATCAGAATTTTAGAGATATAATTGCCAATAATCAAAACAATAAAATTTTATTATGTCCAGAATATAGTAAAATTTTGCTATTTACGAAACATAGTGTTATTGGTGAAGTAAAATTTGGGTTTGATCTAAGAACAATCGAAGCTCGATCATCCCCGAAAATAAGCACAACAACAAAGCTAAAGGGCTCACAAGAACCATGAACCATGTGTGCATTTCTTCATTGAGTTTATTTAGAGGCAAAAAAAGAGGTCAATGTTAACTTAAGATAAAGATACCAGTAAGTTGGTAATTGAGAACTTGAAGTCCCTGTGCATGAGGAAGGCAAGTAGGCAGGCAATGTTTATTTTGGCATCATCTAAGCTGCATAGTGCATGGCCCTGCTATGCCAGACCAGCCATTTGGGTCGTCTCCTTTAGATTGTAATGTAGTTGTTAAAATTTTGATTGTTCGTACATTTGGATGTAGTGAATGATGATAGCTATTATACTAATCATGGTTGATTTCGACAATGATAAAGACAACTTGTGATGCAACTTTATTGTCTTCCTATGATGGTTTTACTATGAAAAAAGGCAGAGACAATAAACAATGATGGTGATCTTCGATGGATTCCGGCAAAGGGACAATGGTATTTGATGGCAATCAATGGTGAAGAGTTGGGCTAAATCTGGATACGACCTTGTGGATGCACTACTACGATGGTGGATAATAAGGATGACAAAGATGTGTGATGACGATGACTTGACAAAAGGGCAAGGAGACAACGATAGTGGTTTTCGACTAGTGGTCGTCTAGGTTTTGTAGAGGAATAGGGTGAGCCATAACGATAAGAGGAGTTTAAGAGCAGTTTTGAGTGAGGTTGTGTCGATGATGTTGAATAGTGCATTCTGGTCATCCTTTGGGAAAAAAAGAGAAGGTCTGTCTTGGATGAATATGCATGAATATTTCATTGAGATATAATTTTTTTTAACAAAACAATACAAGTGGCATGTCATCAAAATGGACTTGAGCTAAAAAAAAATAGAAACAATCCTTTTAACTAGAATTTGATACGCCCATGGTTCTTACAATAATTTAGTATCGTTAAGTGGGACTTTAGTCCATTTAACTCATTAAATTATTGTATTATGTGAAAATTAATTTTTCATTTTTTCCAAAAGTTTTTCAATTCTTATGTTCAATGCATTTTAAGTTATCAAAATATTAATTATTAAAGAATCAAATATAAATAATATTAATGATAACTTAAACTTTTAAACTTATGCCAAATACGTATCAAATTTGGTTGGTCTTTTCGTACTTAGTTAAGGCATTAAGCCAAATAATGTCTCTATTGTCAATCACACTCTATAGGGTTCTTGTAATCCTTTGTCCCCATAAAATCATCTTACAACTATATTAAACATTATTGAGGTAGTAAAAATACATAAAACTTTTGTTATAATAATCCAAAGTAAATAAGTGTTTCTAACCCCAAGTGATAGCTTGGTTGGAGATGCTAAAAGGACTAAGTGCTTAAGAGTGCAAGGTCCCTTGTTCAATACTCCACAGGTACCCTTGGGGCTACCTTCCTCGCAAGCGTAAGCTTGTGTGAAATGGTTATAGTTTGGGGCTCCGATTTTCAATTCGGACACTCAGTCCGAAGGTTGCGATTGGTAAGCTTGATTTCGGGTTCTAAAAAAGAGTTTCTTATTTTTGTTAAATACTCTTAACAATGAAAGTGAATCAATTATAAATGTTTGTCAATACCTTTGTATGGTGGTCCATATGTGCATACACACATAAAATAGAAAGAGAGAGAGAGAGAGAGAGAGAGAGGGGGGGGGGGGAGTATTTTTTTATACTAATTGAGGTGTAATAGTAGAAAATATTATGACCAATTTGGATAAGATCGAATTTGGATGATAATAGAAAATGACTGACTTGGATTATCCAAATCCTACCTAAATTTGAATTCATGTATTCGAATTATTTATCAAGTTTGTATAACTAATGTATATATACGAGATATGTAACTATAAACAATCATCAATTCACGAGAGAGACCATTTTCTTTCATGGTATCAGAGCCTTTTTGCCACAACCTTCTATGCCAAACAAAAGCATCAAATTACCCGTTATCCATCATGGCTGAAACCTTTAACACTTGAAAGTCATCCTTTATTTTGCCCATCAATAACATCTAAAATTTTGTTTTAGTCAAATTAGAGGGGCCAGATTACCTAGTTTGGAAGGACCAACTTGAGTCAATATTAATCAACATTGATCTTGTAAGATGCATTAATGGATCAATACTAGCACCTACACCAAAAATTACCTTAGAAAGGAAGTAGAGTCCTAACCTCAAATGTTTGCAATAGAGGAGGACTATCCAGTTCGTGAAAAGTTGCATCAATGCCACCTTATCAAAAGGACTAGCTATGCAACTACTTGGTATGACTACCGCGAAAGAACTATGAAACCTTCTTGCATAGCTTTATCAACAACAATCAGTGGCATGCAAGTTACAGCTTCAAGGAGATCTTTAAAATGTCACTAAGAGAGATAAATCCATTATTAATTACCTTAACCATGTTAAAAGATAAGCTGACTCACTTGCTGCCATCAATGAAAGAATCAAAGATTCAAACCTTGTCACATTTACCTTGAATGGTTAGGGTCTAGAATATGAAACTTTTATAACTGCCACTGAAAATCTCTTTGAATGACTAATATTTAATGAACTTCGAGCTTGTCTTTTGACCCATAAACATCATTTCTTGAGGAACTTTCAATTTGCTAATTCCACACACCCAATCCTAACAATTCTATGGATGCGTCCTTACACCAATCTAATAACCACTATCACCATTCTAACCCACGATGACCAAGCTCTCCCAATTTTTTGCATAACAATGTTCAAAATATCATCCCTTGGCCACAATTCAACAATTGATCACCTAACTCCTACACCCCAATGCGTCCAACTTTGAAGGCATTAAACATTGTTTCTTGGCCCTAATTCAACAATAAATCATCCTATAGTTTCAACAACAATCGCTAAGAGAAGTGCTAATTATGTCATAAGCCACGACACATTACAGATAAGTGTTTTTATCGATATTCAGCTAGACGAAATTGACCTGTATCTTAAAATTTTGTTGGAATGCATATATCATCTCATTTGTCTCCTTCACACTCAACACCTATTGCCACCACTTGGGTTACTGACTCAGCAACTACCTCTCATATG
This sequence comes from Nyssa sinensis, assembly GCA_008638375.1. Lineage (NCBI taxonomy): Eukaryota > Viridiplantae > Streptophyta > Magnoliopsida > Cornales > Nyssaceae > Nyssa > Nyssa sinensis. The sequence continues at coordinate 6,453,991 of CM018046.1, forward strand.
ACATCTGATCCAACACAAATTCCATAAGCTTGGCCTTACACTAGGTTATATCATGTTCTTATTAGGGATGGTAAGCAATTGCACATTTCACACACATGATCTCATTTATTATCTACCTTTCATGCCAATCTAGCACTAAAAAATGTTCTTGTTGTTTCACATTTAAAACATTACTTGTTATTCATTCCCAAACTCACCAAAGATAACTTGTGTTCTATTGACTTTTTTTTACAAGGGGTTTTGATATAAAGGATTTTCAAACCAGGAGAATCTTACTTTCTTGGGCATATAAGGATGATCTCTACATCTTACCAATTTCTACTTCATTCTTTAGCTAGTCAATCATTACATTTCATCATCTCTTTGGCATATGCCCATTGGTCATCATTCATCTCATATTTTGTATTTCATTAATAAACATGAGAATGTTTCAATTTCTAATTTTGTTAATGTTAATGGGACATTTGATATTTTTCATATGGCTAAGAGTGAGAAGTTTCCTTTTCCTATTTCGAATCATCTATCTACTACTTTATTATATTTAGTTCATTATGACATTTGGGGCCCATCCCCAATTGCTTTTATTAGTCTTATTGTTACTATATCATATTTGTAGATGATCTTAGTAGATTTATCTAGCTTTACCTATTAAACTTGAAATCTAATGAACTTATTTGTTCTAAAAAATTTCAAGCTCTTAAATTTTAAACCACTATAAAATTCTTTAGGAGTGATGGTGACAAGGAGTTAACTTTGGGAAATCTTTAGTGTTATTTACACTCTGAAGGCATTGCTTCTCGTATTTCTTGTCTCTATACATCTAAACGAAATGGAGTTGTAGAAAGAAGCATCGTCATATTACTGAAATGGGTCTTGCTCTTTTATTTTAGGCTCACATGCCTAGGTGTTATTGACTTGAGTTTTTTCAATTGCGGTCTATCTTATTAACCTCATTCCAACCCCAGTACTTGGCAATATTTTGCCATTTGAAAAGTTTTTTTGAGCTCTTGCTCTTTATACTTTTCTTTGTGTTTTTGGGTGCCAATATTTTCAATGTTTGCGTACTTATTGTCTTGACAAATTAAGTCCTAAATCTATTCCTTGTGTCTTTTTAGGTTATAGCACATCTTTCAAGGGATATTGTTGTTTAGACCCACTCACTGTTAAGGTATACATATCTCGTCATGTCATCTTTAATGAAACCATTTTTCCACAAGCACAAGCTTGTGTGAAATGATACGATTGGGTCCCCAATTTACGATCTAGTCACGTGACCAAAGATTGTGATTGATGAGCTCGATTCTAGTTTATATATATAAAAAAAACAAAGTTTCTTATTTTTACTAAATACTCTTAACAATGGAAGAAAATCAATTATGAATGTTTGCTAATACCTTTGAATGGTGGTCCCTATGTGCACATAAAATTTTATTTGGCTGGGGGGAGAGAGAGAGATAGAGAGAGTAAAACAATTATTATTTATTTACTGTTGAAATTTGGAGGCCTAGCCCATTTAGCTCCTTAAACCCAAGTATTAAGGAGAGGGGTCAGAAGGTTTTATAACCAACACAGAGGAGCTAGAGACGGGCGATGTTGGACAATCTAACACGCCCCCTAGACTACATTGCCAGCGAAGGGAAGCTAGGTGAGCGGCTCCGTGCATCTAGCTTCCATGTTGAAAATTGGAGGCCCAGCCCATTCAGCTTCTTAAAACCCAAGTATTAAGGAGAAGGGTTAGAAGGACTTATAACCAGCACAGAGGAGCAAGAGACAGGCGATGTGAGACAATATAACACGCCCCTTGGACTACATTGCCCGCGGAGGAAAGTCAGGTGAGCGGCCCCGTGCATCTAGCTCAAGGTTGGATCTCTGGCCTAGCTATGATATTATGTTGAAATTTGGAGGCCTACCCGTTTCAGCTTCTTAAAACTCAGGTATTAAGGAGAGGGGTCAGAAAGCTTTATAACCAGCACAGAAGAGTTAGAGATGAACGATGTGAAACAATCCAACATTTACTAATTGAGGTGGCATTTAAGTTGTAACAGTCATTATTTAGTTAGTGTTTTGTGACTTACAAGATCCCCAAAGATAAATCACTCATTACCACATCAAATTAGTAAAAAATATTTATAAAACTTTTATAGTTTGTACATAAAGCATTTTTTTTTGAAAGAATAAAAAGGATCACATTCAAAGGCATTGTCATGTAAGAACGAAGGTAGCATTGTGATCAATTTTTGTTCTCTCGTTTTAAAAAAAATAATTTATTGGTAATTTTTGAGATTTATCTCCCTCAAATCACACAAACAATTGAAAATATATATAAAATTTGGTTTAGACAAAGTTGTGTTCGTGCTTGTTTAAATTTCTAATATTGCAAAATTAAGAACATGCATTAAAACACAATTAATTGTTAAATGGACAAACAACACGCTAACACGTCAAATCAGTAGAAGTGAAAATTTATTTTTCCTTGAGAAAAAAATTAAAGTAAAGGTCATAGAGATCTTTCATTATTAGGCAACTTGACAAAACTTGATTAGTGTTACATGATAAAACATCGCTCTTCACAAGAAAGTACATTCGATTCTCTTATAATTAATATTTAATAAGACAATAATTAATAATTTTTTAAAAAACTAATTTAGTTTTATGATGAATAATTAATAATTTTAATATCCAATAATTAATATTTTTTCAAGAAACTTTTTTTATAATATTAATTATTAGAAAAATAAAATAGTTAAATATGTACTTATATATATATATATATATTCCATTTATGACATATCTTTGTTAATTATATTTACTAATTATTTATAATTGAAGTCAAAATTATTGTAAAGTATAAAAAATTATGAAGTAAACAAGTGCAAAAAACTCAACTTCTTCAATTCAATAGGATATTATGAGTTTTTTTTGAAGCCTTAGTTGAATATTATATGCATTTTATATAAAAGTTCGGATTGTGATTGAAAATTTATATGTAAGGTCTTTTTTATTTGTTCAAAAAATCATACACATATGGGAAGTATTTTTTAATTAATAAAAGTAAGAAAAAACTTATTAATTAATAATAATAAATTTTTAATCAATAGGTGTCCATTAATTATAATAGAGTTAACTGTAATCAAATTTATGAGAGCCCAAGTACCACTAACCAATAGGCTCATGAGCAACCAAACATGTTCTTCAAAAAAATAAAAGTTTGTTATTTTTTTACTAACAATTTTACCTTTCATGTAAAAACTATTTACAAAATTATAATTTATTTATTTTTTTAACAGATATAATTATTTTTGTTGATAAGACTCACGACATCCGTGTGAAGCACCGGTCACTTATTAATAAGAAAAAACGCCTTATATTTAATAGTATGAAAAACCAATATATATATATATATATATATATATATATATATAAAACATTTTTTTATAATATTTTGTAAAGTTAATCATTGTAAGGTGTATCATAATAAGTTCTTTCAAGTTAGAGTCAACCCCTATATAATTTAACTTGTAAAGTGCACGTTTTCTGAATCTTTTGAGATGAAGACCACTTTTTTGATGATGTGAAATTAATGTATTTTTTTAAAGAGTAGTGGTACTATAACTTTGAGTGCGCATGTGATCGTATATTTTAACTATTTGAACTTTGGAGATTCATGTTTTATATTACAAATTCGTTGACAAATAAAGATGGTTAATGTGGCTGAACAATGCCTATTTTTCAGTTAATTTTGATCACATGGCTCTTCAACACCACCAAAAGAATATTGGATAACTTTAATTACTTATATACAGAGTCCCAATAAAAAGAATTCCACGATAGTTCATGATATAATGATTAAACAATTAAAATTGCAGAATATCTAAAATTCATTTACTATGCATGCATATAAAATAATTAAATTAAAATAAGTAAATTGCATAAATACAAATTAGTGTGAGATGGATTGTGAGGCATGTAAGCATTATCCTAAAGTTTTTGTACTTTCTTACATAAAGATTCCAACGATCGCCAGCAACTCTAATATGCAATCCACGTGCTCACAACTTATCCTCTCAAAGTTTACATTTGTTGGGAGAATGTTGAACCTGTCTACTATAATAATGAAGGAAATAAAGAGAGCTTCGATGGAGGAGGAGGTATATTAGAATTTTGTTTTAGTGTGTACGGCATAATAATGCATATGCCTATATTATTGGCATTCCACACGGGTGGATGCAAGAGGACAAGTGGGGGTCATGGTGTTCTTAAAAATCTTGATATTGTATTTTTTATTTCTAATTTTATTAGAAGATTTTAGCAAAATAAGACTTGGCTCTTTCAAAATTTTTAATATTGTATCTTTTTACCCTTAATTTTGTTAGAATATTTAAAAAAAAATAAGATTTGGCCCCCTCAATTTTTTTTTATATATTCATATGAACTCTCTTAAATTATAATATTTTCAATCTGACTCATCCTAACTAACATATATAAACTCAAAAACCTCTTGACAATTAGCTAGTAAGTGACAAATAACTTGCACAAAATAAGCAAAGAATTTTGAAACTTTCAAAGTTGATATAAATACAACAAAGAAAACCAGTGTTTTGCACCCTCAATCCACAGTTCGGCTTGCTAATTAATAATATATATATATATATATATGTATGTATGAGTATATGTGAATATATATTCATATCTTTCAAGTTTGTGATTTGAAATGTACTAGATACATTGACAACGTATACAAAAGTTTCAATTGATATATTGGGAGAGCCGTTCATTTTAACGATGAGGCTTGACTCTCCAATAAGTTAAATGTAATGGGTTTAGGAGAAAATATGGAAGGAAGAGAAAATATAGAAGGAATAGAATGGAAAAGAAACAATGAAGAAATATGAAATAGAGAAATTTCTCTATTTGTCTATTGTTAGAAAAAAATTATTGTGGATTTTCTTTTCTTTAATTTTAGAGTGTCACAATTTTCCTAATTTTAGTGAAATTTTATTGTGTTCGCTCATATAAGATTGAAAGAAAATATATACAATGAAATTTTACTCTAGAAATAGAGAAATTTCTATGGTTCTAAAGCAATGAATTTTCTTTGTATAAATAGGAATGTTTTTTAACTTAATTTCATAGGCAATGTAGATCTTGTTTGATGTATTTTGATTTTTAAAGTTTAAATATATGAATTTTATAGAAAATAAATTTATATATTGTAAGTTATTGAATTTTAAAATCTAAAAAAAGTATTTTTGACATATTCAAATTTGCCGTGCAAAGCTTATTCCAATGTGAAAGGGGTAGTTTAGGGCACAAAATAGTAATTTTTTTTGAGGTTAATAAAATTAGGGTATGTCCTAATCTTAATTAATTAAGTACTAATTGAGCGACCTATGACTGAAGCCCCTATTTGTAATGCTTTAGTGCTGGTAAATTATACTAACTTCATTTGTATTTTCAGGTAGTATTTATCTTGTTTGACTAATTATATTGTCTTTGTTTTACTAGACATGTTGATTTGATACCGTTATCAGTGATTGTAATTTTATAAATTTACCCTCATTGTTTATTAATTTATTTGTTAAAAATATTATAGTTATTAGGGTAAATCTATCATTTTAAAAAATTAAATTGTTGACTTAAAAAAAAATTTCCATGAACTAGCAACCATTCGTCACTTTAAGAGAAATTTGTGATAAATTGTGTCATTACTATAATTTGTCAATTGTCTAAAAAAACTAAAGAGAATCGGTGCATTTAGAATTAAGGTGCAATTCGAGTAGTATGAGTATCCACATCCCGCACAATTGACGTAGATTTGATTTTACTGTCCTATTGTTGTATTAGAAAAAAAATGGACGGAGAGTTTTAGTGTATTTAGCTTTTAAGTATTTTTTAGAATAAAGTTAAATACACTACTATTAAATTTTAGGATAAATTACACTGATTTCTTTACTTTTGGCAAAAGTTTTAGATAATTGCAAAGGTTTTTTAAGAAATTTTGAAAATTATACTGTTCTTCCTTAATTTTATTGACAATCTACACATACACCCCTTCTTGTTTATTTTTTCTTTTAAAATGAAAAAAATATCATTTTTTTATGTTTTTTTTATATAAAAATATATTTAAAGTAAATAACTTATATTTTTATTTTTGATTAAGAATGTTTTAATCATCTTTTTTGAAAATAAAAAAAATTAAAAAATTGATTAAAATTGAAAAAAATGTAAAAATTGATTAGAATTCTATCCATTACACTTTTCTTTTAATATAAATTAAGAATCTTTTAATATAAATTAAGAAAAAGAATAATGGAGAGCAGCCCTTTCCATAATAGATTTGTTCAACGAACCAAGTGGATCTTAAATTGCAACGCATGGGAGGGAGAGATGATGGAGTGTGTATATTTCAACTGTAGGGTACGGAGGCACAGTCAAGTTGCACTGGTTCGTCCGGACTGCACGGGTTAAATCTGATGTCACGTGATCTCATCTCACCGTCACTCCTGCCAGTCACGTGGCACTGACTGGAGCACCTACTATCCAATCGAATCTTGTTATAAACGCGCTCTCCATGCTGCCACGTTGGCTCCCACTGACTCGAAATGACTAAAAACGTTCTGACAGTTTGACGGTGATACGGCAACAGAGAAGTGACTGACAATCAGGGGAAAAGAGGATTGGTGCACTTTGATTTGAAGGTCCGCTGGTATTTTCGTCATTAAAATATAACCACGTGTCATCGACCCATTCTCTGATTAATTACCGACTATAGAATGGATTTGACGGAAAGATGAACACTGTCAATGGTCGTCCATAAGTCTCCACCGTCCGATGGTCCTCACGAGTTGCTAAGCACGGAGTTCAAAATCCATCTAACGGCTGGCCCTGCATCAGATCGTACTATTGACTTTGTTTGATGACATGGTTAATTGCCTCCTTGATTGCGAGAATTTGTACTTGGGATTTTCTTTTCGTAGGTGGTGATATCACAAGAAATCTAACTCAAAAAATAATAAGAAAAATAAAAAATTCTCAATAATTACAGTCTACAATGAAACTCCATTTAATTGGGTTAGTATTTAAAGATGCAATACAATGAAACTCCATTTAATTGGGTTAGTATTTAAAGATGCAAGCGCATCCCTCAGTATTGTTATATGTTGAATTTTTATACTAATTTTTGTATTTCAAATAACATGATAGTGGGTAATTTGCATAATATTAAATATTTCTTTAAGGGAGTACTAATAATTTAACGAAATATCATTTAAGATATAAATTTTATATAAAAAAATTGAGACATAATATTACTACTCAATATTTGTGCTCTTGATTGTTGAGAAAGGTTTATGTTAGCATTGTGAGTCAATATTTTGTATTTGTAAATATGAGTTGAAAAATTATAAATTCTAATGTGTCTAAGTCTAAATGAGTTGTACTCTCAAGTCTTGTTTCATGCAAGTATCTGAGCTGCATCTTTAGATTTATTAGTGCTAGATACACAATGATAAGGTATAAGTATATGCACCAGGTACGTTGGATGTGATTTATTGCACTCACACACACCAAGCAAGTAAATTTTTTTAAAATGTGTTTAAATGATAAGTGTGTGTTAAAGGATTATTGGTGATGGAATAACTATGCTTTACAAAGTTTAAAAAATATTTTTTAGTCAATTCTACATGAATACACCTTTTCTGTGCCCGTCCAATTAGTGAGCACCTCACTAGATCTCGTTGGAGAGCTGGCTCGAGTGAGCCTATTAGGACATTCAAGTGGCCACCTTTCTAGCTAGTTCGCTCAAGCGAGGTCCACTCCTGTGGCTACCTTGCCCTAGATCGTTAGACATTTCACTCGAGTGAGGTGTTGCACCTACTACATATAAGGCTATTGATATACAAATAAAAAGGACTAGGGGCCCGAAGGTCCTTTATGCCTTGGAAAGTTTTACATCGTTTCTCAACCGGATCTTTCTTGTGGATAGGAGCCAGAATGTCCTTTATGCCTTGGCGGAGCAATGGTGGGACACCACGAACATGTTCCACCAACAGTTCAGGGAAGTGACACTCACCCTGTTGGATTTTTCTATGATCACTGTCCTCCCGGTGGGTGGTGAATGGGTGTCATGGGATAACAACATCCTTCATCGGCCGATGAAAATTTAGAAACTCTTGGGGTGGGTCCCCCATTTTTCCTCGAGCGGTGCAGCGCGAGTGAAGCATATTTGGGAGGTTTTCTGACACAATGAGTGCCAAGGTTTAGTGGCATAGGATTAGCTGACCAGAGCATTTATGCTCTTGTTTTTAGGCCGACCCTTTTCGCTAATGGTGGGGACACGGTTCACCTTCGGTGCCTTTTCATTTTGGATGATGTGGCTAATTTTGGCTAGTTTAACTAGGGTGGAGCGGCAATGACAGTGCTCTACTAGTGTGTGCTCACTATCCTTAGGGGTGGTGAAGGGACTCAGAGGCTTCAATATGGTGTGGGAGGTATGGTTTTTCCTTTTGACTTTTGTTTTGTTAATCTTTTCTTTTGTGGACCCCGTTTGATCTTTGTTTGGTCTTTTATGCAGATTTGGGCTTACGAGGTTTTGGAACTACTCCCATACCTATTGGCTACGCTTGAGGAGGATGTTTTTCCAAGCATGTGGTAGTGAAGGAGGGACAATTAGCAAGCTCGATGGGGGTGCCAACACGGTTAACAAGTTTTAGCAGGTCTTGGAGTGGATCTAGGCCAACATGGTGATTCTATTTTCATGACTTGTTTTATTTTTGTTATTGGCCTATGACAAGGACTCACATTGTGTACTTTTGATAGGTGCGATAGATCCAATGAGGGGGTCCACCTATCGGAGAGGAGTGTGGGGGTATCGTATAGGCACCTTATTTTGGAAGTGCCCTTCTAACGAGTTTATTACTTGGTTGAGTGGGTGGTTCACTAAGTAGATAATGTGAATGACCTTTTCCCTCTGTTGGCCTCTCCATAAGATATGCGAGAGCTCGACAATCTTTCTGAGGATGCCATTTTTTTAGAGTTGTTGGAAGGCATATCGATGAAGTAATTTTCAACCGCTTCATACAATTCAGGGTTTACTTGGAGGGACTAACACCTGCTTTGACTTGGAGGACCACCTCCTCCCTTGATAGTTGGTCGTCCTAGTGCTAGTGATCGATTTTCTTAGGAGGCCGAGACTGCGGTTACTGATATAGGTATTTTAATGGTCATCCCTATTTTTAATGTGCTAGTTATGACTGAGGATGACACACTCTTCCTTGAGGAGCTCACTAGACCTACGAGCATCATTGAAGGACTTCCCTCACCTGACAATTTGATTGGGGTAAAACCTAATCGTTTGAACCTGTAGATTTTCTCTTGAAAGGTTTTCTAACTTCTTTGTGATTTCTAGGTGGCTAGGCTAATCTACCAAGGGCCCCATGTCTATATCACGACCTGAAGGACAAGGTGATGCAAGTCATGGTTGAGTCATAGCGTATGACCACTTGTAGGACCGATACAGATATTGTAAGGCTTTTACCATTTTGATGACTATTCTCTACTTATATTGTTTCCAAACTTGTATGTTTTTTCTCTTTCAAGCAAGAAGGGTGTCCTGGCTTGAGCAGATGGCTCAACCTTTGGTTAGGCCTGTTGGTGGGATCCCGATGGGGAAAGGTGAAGAAGGGAGGGATGAGGCAGCCCGAGAGTTCCCGCACTCTAGCCGCTAGGCATAGAAGAAGCTTCAAACCCACTAAGGATGACGAGGACATAGAGGAGGAGGTAGTGCCTCTGAAGCAGTCGAGACAACATGAGGGTACACAACGGGGGCACCGTTAGATTTGAGTAGCTTTTGAAGTTATGGAAAATGTTTATATTATTATTTTTTTCTATTTTTGTATAAATGTTTTCAGACACTATGTGTAACATTTCCTAATGAAAACATATGACTTCTGACTAAAAATGAGTGATTTTGACACTTGGTGTGCCTGAAAAACCACAAAAATGTAGAGTAGGGCAAAACTAGGCCAAATAGCCTAAGAATCCTCTGTGTGCTGATCGACACACAGTAAGGGGTATTTCCCAAGTTATACGATCAGAACTTAATGTGTGCCAATCGGTACTGCATGCAGTGTTCGCCCAGTTTTGGCAATAATCACATTTCTTTCCAAAATTTGACTTCCTAAACAACTTAGAGATAAAATTTGGAGTTTTTGTGATTATAAAAAGATCCTTAGACCTCTCATCAAGTATCTCTCTCACTTTTCTTTGATTTTCACAGCCTCTTGTAGTTTTGTCATTCTTATAGATGCCACAACTACGAGTGTGGATGCTTTTAACAAAGAACTTTTCTCTTGGATGGCTTCTTTCACTTTGTCAGAGAAGATCAATGTGGGATCATCCAAGTTGAAATCCCATAATTTCATTGCGAATATTGCAGTGGAGTAAATTTTCTCAAAGGCTTGTGCAAGGTTCTGGGATCTTGTCGATCGTGTCTTCCGCTTCAACATGGAGGAGCTTTGCCCAACTTTTGAAGAGTTTTGTGTTATCTTTGACGTGATAGTTCAAGGTAGGATGGTTTTTTCTAAGGTTGAAAGAGGTTACTCTAGTCTTTTATCTGACTTGTTGCCACCGAATATCGATGAGGCGAGGTTATTTATGCAAGGTGAGACCTTCTATCTTTTGCTTATCATGGACCGCTTCATGACCCAAGGACCAAGTTGGCCTAGGCTAGCTGCTTTAGCTCTATGCATGATCCCTCATTTCTTACTTTTGATTTATCTAACCAAGGTTGGTGCTCTCTTGACTGGAGTTATTAAAGATCTCGTCAAAGAAGGGAATATCTAGACCTCTTTTCACCGAATCGGATTGACCTTTAACTATTTATGAAATAAAATAATGAATATCTACTCTGGTTTAGAAAAATAAAATTTTATTTCTAGTTTTTAGATCGCACTTATAGTAACTTTGTGAGCTACCTATATGCCCATATGTTACTTGTAACACTGTTTGATGGGGGTTAGGTCGTTTTAGTTCTATTACAGTATGCCTCGCCTCTAAACATAGTTTGTTTTAAGCTGATCTAGGTTGGTAGGTTAGGAAAATTCCATTTTATCCATGTTTGTAAGCCAGGCTACGCCTCTAGTTTCTATGAACTTGATGATGAATGGTCCTACTCCAGTTAGGCCGAAACCTTCCTCGTAGGCCAAGCACTAGGGCTCTGATTTCCTTTAATACCAAATCTATCATTTTTAGTCCTTTCTTCTTCATTCTTTTGTTGAAAGCTCAGGCTATCCGATGGTGATACCTTTGTGTTTGATACAGTTCCTTGAGTCACCTTTCGTTTAACAATGCTAACTCGTCGTAGCAGTTTTGCAACCAATTTGTTTTGGCTACTTGACTTTTGAGAAGCATTCTGAGTGAGGCTACTTCTAGTTCGATGGGTAAGACCGTTCCATCCCATATACGAGAGTATAAGGGATGTCTCATATAGGTGTTCTGATATAGGTTCGATACCCACATAAGGAAAATGGAGACTTGTGATGCCAATTCCTACTAGTGTGTATCAATTTTCTTAGGATATTCTTTGGGTTTTTGTTGGCTACTTCAATTGCCCCATTTGTTTACGGTCTGTAAGATGAAGACTTGTGCCGGGTGATTTCAAGTTCTTCCACCACTTCCGTGACTTCTCCCTCAAAATGTAAGCAATTGTCAGAGATTAGATCATGAGGTACCCCATATCGGTAGATGATGTTTTTTTGAATGAATCAGACCACCTTTTTAGGATTGAGGATGACATATGATGCAATCTTTACCCGTTTAGTGTAGTAGTCAATAGCCACCGGGATGTATTCGTGGCCATTTATAGCTTTTGGCATGATCCGGCCAATGATATCAATTCCTTATATGGAGAACGGCCATGAAGATGTAAAGTTATAGGAGGGTGGTGTTCTAGGTTAGCATATATTTGGCATTTGTGACATTTCTTTAAAAGAGCAGTGCAATCCTCATCCGTGGTGTTCCAGTAATAAACTAAACGGATTATTTTCTTGGCTAATACATGTCCATTCATGTGAGGTCTGTTGACACTCTCGTGGACTTCAGTCATTACATGTTTGGCTTATTGCTTGTCCAAACATAGGAAGTGGGTCCCATTGAATGATATTTTGTATAGGCACTCTCTAAATATGATGAATTGGGTGGCCCAACGTCTTAGGGCGACTTTATCCCCTTTGGTGTATTTTTTAGGGTATTGTGAATGTTCGATGTATGACCAAACATCAGTGTACCAAGTAAGGATATTCAGCCTGCTTATGACCTCACTGATGTTACCACAGTACACTAGGGTTTCTCTAACCTGGACTAGGAGAGGTTTGATAGTGGCCTCTTCAAGTACGTTTATCATGGAAGCTAGGGTGGCCAAGGCATCTGCAAAGCTATTATGGGCCCTAGGTCTGTGGTGAAATCGAGCATCCTCGAAGCTGGCCAATATTGTTTCTAGGCACTAATGATAAGGCATGTGCTTCTCCTCTTTGATTTTCCATTTTCCGTAGATTTGGCCAATGACAAGGACTGAGTCCCCGTACACATCAAGATATTTGGCTGTTAATTCCAATGCGGCTTGTATACCGACTATGCAAGCTTCGTACTCTATGGTGTTGTTGTAAAGGGGTATTGTAGTTTTATGGCCAAAGATGTGTCCATTTGGGGTTATTAAGAGCATGCCAATACCATAACCCTTTTTGTTAGTACGTGATGTCCTGATCTGGGAAGTGTGTCTCTCTGATAGCCTCGCCCACGACTAGGTAGTCTGCTAGGTAATGGGCCACAACCTTTCCCTTGAGAGATTTTTGGGTCATATAGACTATGTTGGACTCGGACAAAAATAGGAGCCACCGAGCTGTGTGGCTTAATAAGGCTGACTTTTCAACGAGATACTTCATAGGATCCATTCTAGACACTAGGTGTATGGTATAGGTCATCATCTAATAGTGGAGCTTCTAAGTTACGCAAATAAAGGATGTGTAGGTTTCCTCGAGGGCACTGTAGTTCTCCCCGTATGAGATCAACTTTCTGCTAGTGTAGTAAATGTAGTTTTTTTTCTTTTTTGGCATTTGGTTCTGAGCTAGCATAGCCCTTGTAGTTACGTTTGTTATAGTGAGGTATAAAAACTAGGGAATGCCTTGTTGATGAGGAGCCAATATTGGGGGACTAGCTAAGGACGCTTTGATATTTTCAAAGGCTTCTTGGCATAAGCATTCCACTTTTTATGGGAATCCTTTTTTAGGAGTTTGAAGATGGGTTCACAAATAATAGTCAGTTGGGCTATGAACCTACTGATGTATTGTAGTCTCCTAAAAAAGCCCCTAACTTGCTTTTCAGTTTTAGGAGTAAGCATTTCAATCATCGCCTTGGCCTTTGTAGGGTTGACCTCGATTCTGCTTTGGGTTACCATAAAGCCTAAGAGCTTTTTAGATGCAACTCTTAATACATATTTTTGGGGGTACAGCCTCATTTCGTACTTCTTGATTCTTTCAAAGAAATCTTTGAGGGTAGTGGGGTGACTTTCCATATCTTTGAATTTTATGATTATCTCATCAATGTACACCTCAACCTCTTTGTGAATTAGGTCATGCAAGATAGTGGTTGTTGCCCTTTGATATGTAGCCCCTGCATTTTTGTGTTCAAAGGGCATGACAATGTAGCAAAAGGTGCCCTACTATGTTATGAAATCGATTTTTTCCATATAATCGGGGTGCATTTTGATTTGATTGTACCTTGTAAAACCGTCAACAAATGACATCATGGCATGATGGATTGTGTTCTCTAGCAACAGGTCTATATCACAAAAAGATTTATTTTATACCAAAAAAAAAATTCAACTCCAAAAAACAAAGCCATCAACCAACTCAAAGCCCCACTAGAGAACAACCACATCAACACCCAAAACCCCCACTGCCATTCGGAAACCACTGCCACCAACAATGCTTGTCACTAATCGTTATCACCGGTAGTGCCATCAAACCTTTTCACCACTGTTACAAACCTACCTTCGCACATGATTGGCTCTCCATTCAACCCCCTCAAGAAAACCTACAAACGAAATCAGGTTTATTATGTAAAAACAAGAAGTATAAACTTAGACTCAACCCTGAAAAAAACCCACTAATAAAATTAAGTTTTGTGTGCAAAAACAAAACAATAGATGGGGTTTTGTAAGTGGAACACCCATTTAAAAAATACCCACAAAGAAAACAAAATGTTTTGCAAGAAAATCAACCATTTTGATGGGCAACCCAACCACATATTTAGGTCATGTGTCTAGGTGAGGCGACGGAAAGCAATTTCAAGAGAAATCTAAATAATAAATTTTTTTTGGAGATATTTAGAGAGAGAGAGAGAGAGAGAGAGAGAGAGAGAGAGAGAGAGAGAAGAGAGAGAGAGAGGCCGTGGTAAAGGAAGAGGAAAAGGGTTTTTAGCGGCGATGGATGCTAAGATGATGATGATGATGTTCGCGAGGGCAGTGGAGAAAGAATGATGGAAGTGGAAATGAAGGTGTTGATGGTGATAATCGTCGAAGATGATGGTGGAGAGGGACTGATTAAAACAGGAATGACGGTGGAGGGCCGGAGACATGAATCTAAGGGTGTGTATATATATGTATAAAATATATATGAAAGATGAAATAAAAAGAAAGTAATTATTTTTTACTAAAAAAATTTATTAAAATATGAGGGTATGTTGGTTAATTTATAAAATTCGTCAGCTCCATTAATCCAAAAATTTTGACGGGAGTGTAGTGTAATTTCAGAAACAAAGAGATGTCATCTACAATTGTTAGAAACCTCAAGAGAGGTTAGTGTAATTTACCCTTTTTTCAACAGCTCAATCAGAGCTTATTTTTCAACTGAGTCTAAGGTTGCACCAATATTTACTTCATCGATTTCATTCTCTAACCCTAAGTTGATGGTCAATGTTTGTTCTATAACTGGTTGTGCCCTATCTTATTTTTTGGTGATTTGTTTAGTGATGTCTATTAAGAACTTCCTATCCTCTGGATCAAGAATTTGGTAGGGATCATTCTCATCATCATATTCATCATTATTTTCAATTAAGGGATACTTGAAAGAAACCCTTGTTCATTAAAAGGAAAATCAGGAAAAACACAGTCTGCAAGCTCATCAAGATTAAGAAAATTTTAATCAAAAGCCTTATCAGAGTTAAAAAATTAGAGATTTTCAAAATCTATATCACTTTGCTCAGAATAGCTGAACTCCTCATTGAGTTGTTCTCCTGAGACTTGTGGTCCCTTGATGATAAACCAGTTGCCGGCTGGTGTTTAAGCTTGAACGATTTTCTTTTCGGGACTTTCTTGGACACTACCTTCATTAATCTTCCCCACCTTGTCTTCTATCAGCTCAATCTTAACAAAGAGCTTAGATAGCCCTTCAAGCTCTTCTGCCCAATCCTCTGTCGGTGGTTCTTGAAAAGAATCTATCATGACCTCATCATAGTCGCATGTGCATTCCTCAAAGATCTCCCAGCCGGGAAGCCTAATCTATGCCTTCTTGTTGAAGTCGAGGTCTAGGAAGCCATAGTAGAGACACTCTTCCTCTTGCTTGATGAAGTTGTCGTTTAAGGTGGGGAAGTATGGCTTCAGCTCAATCAACTTTGGGGGCAGTCCCTACTCTTTTACAATTCTTTTGGCTCGGACGACCAAGGTTTTGTTTTGGAAGTCCTTTTTAGTGGGCGTGTAGCCGAGGCCAAACTTTACTCCATTTCTGGTTGTTAGGACGGTGTATGCAGGCCTTGTAAGAAACGTCTGAGGCCTTTGTCAAGCATGTACCCCATGAGTTTCATGATGTACAGAACTGAGGCTTTGTAAATACTGCCCTTCGGTGTTTGCTCGGTTTCTAGACTCTTATATGATTAAAACCTGTCAGTGCTATGTCGTCAATCCTATGTTGGATCTCTAGGATATGAGAAGTGTCATGAGTGGGATCAGTGTCTCCATGAATGATGACCACTCTGAGCTGGCATGTGAACTTGAGCTTTTGGTGTACAGAGGAAGTTATAACTTTGATTTCATGCAACCATGGTTGACCTAGCAGCAGGTTGAAGGAGGCTAGGATGTCCAACACTTGGAATTGTGGAGTGGTTTTAACTGGGCTCAAATTCATGACGTGTGTCATGACTCCCACCACTTATCGTCAGGAGTTGTCATATGCCCACACTACTTGTGTTGAGGGTGCTAAATCAAAGATTTCCAAACCTAGGCACTTTGCAGTTTTAAGTGGACACACGTTAAGAGCTGGCCTGTTATAAAGGAGTTTCATTGGCACTTTCTTTCCCAAAATATCCACGGTTATGTGCAGGGCCTTATTGTGGCCAGCCTCACCTTTTGGAAAGTCTTGGTTTGTGAATATGATGACATTGTTGAATTACACTCCCCCAATGATTTGAATGAGCTTCTCGGTGGTAGTAGTAGTGTGAACCTGAGATCCCTTCAACTATTCAGGATAGTTTATCGGTGTGGGAACAACGAGATAAACAAACCCCTAACAAAAATATTGGTGTCACGACCCGAAACCCACCCTCAGGCCCGAGGACCCTTAGGCGAAGGTTCGCATCTACAGCGGTATCGAATAGATGTGTTTCAAGTAGTTGCGGAAGCGTGAAATTTTTTTTTCTTTTTTTTCTTATTTAAAATTTGCACATCCGTCCGGTACTGCCGCTCTTCACATTTCGGTATACATGTATAATCATACATTCAGAGCATATCTAAAAACTTAAAGACTTTATAATATTACATATTACTGCCCTGAGGGCTTAATACATATTTTGTACTGTCTACTACTACAGGAGTTCGTACTAAAAATTCACATGGCTTCATAAGGAAACTACTTAAGTACAACTTCTCAAAATGGCAGATCCATCGTCTTCGTCTTCAAATCAAAAACTGCCTTTTGTCATTTACCTGAAAGGGGGATCCGAACAAAGTCCGGGTAAGCTAATCTAAGCTTGTGAGTAATTCCTGCATTCGTCATGGGGTTTTCAACTGGTAGTGGTTTATCACTTGAGAGTTTATAAAATACTCACTACCAATTGTTCGTACAATTTAGAACACAGAATATATGCATTCTCAAAACGGATGGCTTGAAACATTTAAAACATTCAAGCTATGCTTATACTTATGAACTTCAAAACATATAACATAACATGTCATCCTTAAATAGAGTATATAAAACTGGAAACATATGTATTTCATAAAACAGATAGCTTTGAAACAATTAAAGTGTTCAAGCTAAACTCGTACTTCGTTAATAAAGTATATAACTTTAAAACATATAAATATGTATTTTGAAAATAAGGGTAAAACTTGCTTTCATTTTCAAAATCACTTTGTCATCTTTTCTCTTTAATTAGGTGGAATTTGTTTCGAACCAGACTCCCGTTTTACTGCAATGCTACAATGGAGATATCTCATTTGCCTAGGGGATTAGATCTTGCTACCGGGGATTTCTTCGTGTCATAGTTGAATCCCGAAGGATTTCAACGTCGAATGTTGTGCTTATGCACAGTTTATCTTTCAAAACATTAATCACGTGGCTTCTTCAAATAGATACTTTTCATGAGTATTTAAAACATGAAATATATAACTTCTGTAATGAAACTTCACTGTTGGGAATAATCAAATTCAGAATATTTAAAGAGATTTGCATTTGATTTAGACATGCTAAATATTTACAAGAAAAGAACTGAATATAAAACATTCATCAAGCATGTCGTAACAGAAGATTTTAAAAGAACGGAATCATATGAAGACTGAATTTGATATTCAAAGGCTGCAATAACTTGAACTTAAAACTTCTTCAAATTCATGGAGTTAAATCTCCATTTCAAATACAGGGTTACTCACCTCGGTCCTTTAGGGTTCATGTTAAAATGCGCTTTCCCACTTCCTTCAAAATTCCTAAGAACAATTCATAAACAGTCTCATTAACTTTACATTCACTGCAATATCATCTATCGATGTTTCTTAACTTAGGCTTCAATCGTATTTCATCCTAACCGATTTAACTCATACTCTTAACCAACGACACAATTTATTATGTTAGAAGTTTAATTCATTTCAACCTATACTCTTCTGGCAGCTCCATTAACTTTAATTTAAAGTTATTTACTTCACATGTTAACGCGTCGTGTCTTCTCGTACTTTATTTCCTCGTAACTTGCCTTAGTTTAATATTTCGGCAATACTTTAATTTATAGTCATCTGACAGATGCTATTCATCAAATTTTATGTCTTTTTATTTTAGACACTTCTTTTAGTCGAATAGACTTTATTATTGAGTCCAGAACGTCAAAGAAAGTCAATTTAGGCTTTCTTAGAATTTAATTCGGCTCAGGACATGTTAGGGGCAATTTGGTAATTTATACCTTAACATGTCTAAATTTTTTGGAGTCCCGTCTCATGAAACAGACCCCACCATTAGATTCAGAATGTTTGAAATAGTTAAAATCCACTAGTTATTTGTTTAAGTTGGACCTCGTTTGACTCGTTTATGGAGTAGGGGCAATTTGGTCATTTTGACATTTTTACGGGTCTTAAATTTTTTGGGACCTCATCTCATGTCGTGGACCTCACCAATGGACTCAGGAGGTCTGAGATAGTAGAAACACATATATAACTTGTCAAGTTTGGGCTTCGGGCCATTTTGGAGTATTTAATTTAATTAATTAATTTTAATTAAATTAAATTCGTAATGTATAGTATATATATATTTTGGGTGCAAATATGAACAGTCGAATAGGGTGGCACGCTGGCCAGCGTGCCACCTCCCTCTCCAATAGATACCACGTTCGAATCCTGTAAGGTGCAAAATGCACCTTTTAATTTATTTTGATTTTATTATATATAATATATATACAGTTGGATCCTACATATGGCATACGCGTGTGCGCGTGGCCGAGTGGTAAGGGAGGTTAGCTTGGCGCGTGAGGTCAGGGGTTCGAAACCCCGGAACAGCAAATTTCCCTTCCTTCTTTTAAAACTTAAACGGTGTTGCATATATACACGTATTAGGCCCAAAACGACGCCGTCGTTTTAATTCGGTGGCAGGTCCGTAGCTCGACACGAGTCCGAGTCTCCCCTGTCCGTTTCAAACGAGTCGCGAGTCGACTCGGTCGTCTTCCCCACGATCACCCCCCTGTTGCCCTAATTTTTGAAGCTTAAAAGCTTCAATTTCGTGCGTTTTGGTTCAACAAATCTCTGCTGTTTTCGTCTTAGTTTTTTCCTAGAACATAACCAACTAGTTCGGCATTCGTTTGGACGTTCAAAACTTGTTCATACGTTCGTTTTTGTGTTTGATAATTCAAACCAAAAATCTGCTTGTAAATGCTCATTTCTGAGCCAATTCCTAACGAGGTTTTGTCTGTTGTGATCCCCTCTTCAAGGGGTTCACTTTTCATTCATAAAAGTAGATTTAATCTCATATTTTTGAGATTTGTTTTTGGGACCTGAACCTATAACTCGATATTTGGGCTTCGATTCTTTTGAGTTTTGATCACGGATATGGGTTTTTAGGTATGTTTGAGGAGTCTAGTTGAGGTTCCATCCAACCAAATTTGGTTTGGGGAAGCTTGATTCAGTTTCATCATTTTGGGTATTGCATTCCAGTAAAATTTTCTACCCCCCCTGTAACCTCCGTTTTCTCCCTCGATTTTCCATGATTTTAAACCATTTTTCTCGCAAAATGAAGCTCATTCTACATAGATTAAGACCCTATGTTTTCATGCTAAAATATGAACGAAATCGAATTAAATTTTGGTTGGGAATATACCTGTTTAAGCGGACTATTCCCAATTTCTTTCTCCCTCTTCGGTTTCCAACTTCGTCTTCTTGCTTCAGCTTTCTTCTTCTTCTTCCTTCTGGTCTTCCTTTTCTCTTCTTCCCAGAACTCCCCCCCCTCTCTCTCTCTCCCTTTTCTGTATGTGATTAGTGGCTAAAGAACCGTGTGTATCCAAGTGTATATAACCTATATGTATATAACTTAATGGCCATCACCCTCATTCCCATACTCCATTTCAATCACAGCCATACCCATCACTTTTCTGAATTTGGGCCATGCTTCCTTTCATTTCACCATACCTTCCCCACCTACTTGAATATATAATATACATATTTAGTACATCATCCCCTTACCTCCATGTCTCCATGCAAATATATATATATATATATATATATATATTATATTATACCCACAACCGTCCCATATATATATTATATTTATTTTTATTTTATTTTTCCTATATTCAAGTATTACATGTATATAATTATACATATAAATACTTACACACGCTTGGTCACATAATACAGTTTTAGGTGTGTATAATCAATTTCATAAACTTAATTAATTAATTATTTTAAATTAATTAATTATTTTTCTTAAGTGTAGATATCTTTACACTTATTTTTCATAACCTTGAAATGCGTGCCCTATGACCCGGTATTTTTGGGTCGGGGTATTACAATTGGCCTGAGTTTTCTTCAATTGCTTGAGGAGTTTTTCCTTGATGGGAGCTTGAGGTGGAGTCTCAACCGACAGCTTGGTTTTCGTAAACTTAATCACAAGGTCATCAACTTGCTAGTGATTGGGTTTGAAGATTCGACCTCCTCGGGTAATGTTTACTACATTAGCTAAGTTGGAGTTGAAAATGATTATGGTATTGGCCATAGGATGATTGGACTTGGTGATGAACCTAGTGGGATCACCATTCTTGAGACTTAACATATTGATATTGAGGCAGTTGTTATGAGTTGGCAAAAGGTTGGTAGTCACATTTTGTTTTAGTGGCGGAGCCCCAATGGTTCCTCTGCCAATGAGATCTTGGATATCATGCCATAGGGCTTGACGTTGATTATTTTTATGTCTACCGCCTTGGTGATATGCGTAGTGTTAGTTCGGGTCATATCCTTTTGGCAAAGGATTGGGCAAAAGTTTAGGCTCTAGAGGCTGAAGAAGCCATTTTTCACAAAGATTCTTGTAAATGTCTCCCTTGGGAGCTTACAAATCAAAGAATTTTCTTTGAGGACGCTTTTGGAGTGCACTTTGTGAAGTAGGCCAAGAGAATGACTGGGAAGTGTTGGTGGCACTGATCATGGGAGTTGGCCCACTGGGCTTGGTAGCGGGAATTACTTTTCGTGGCCTAGGATCGTTTGACTTTAAGATACTGTCGTTGATAGCATTCTCGACTTGATGACCAGCCCTTACCAATGGTATGAAGGTCTTATAATAGTAAGCAAATAGAGGCTCTCGGTAAACTTAGGGCAGATTCTTTTTGACCATCTACACTTGATCTGTCTCAGTAAGCCGGTTGATCATATATGCTGCCTTGCCCGTCCAGCAGTAATAAAGGCTGACAAACTTTCTTTTGATTATTGCTTAGTGGTCTTCAAGTCTCTTAAAGTAATGTCGAGCTCATTATTGTACTTGTATTACTTTATAAAGACATTGCGTAGTTTTTCCTAGTTTTTGGACAAAGCATCTTTAAGGTTGAGAAACCAACGCAAGGTGACTGCTGTTAGAGTTTGGTGAAACATTTGAGCTAGCATATTGGTGTTAGCTCCTGAAGGTTACAATGCTCTCATATAGAGTTTCAGATGAGTCTTTGGACAAGCGGTCTCATCAAATTTGTCCAAGTTGAGCAGTTTGAACTTCTAAGGGAAACGAACTACAGGATTAAGAGATAACTTGTGGATGTCAATTATGTCGTTACCTCGGTTAGACTTATAGATGAGTGTTTCCATATTTTTGAACCTCTTTATGAGGGCTTCATCTTGAGGTTTTACTTCCTCTACGGGTGGGTATTTCTCGGCCCAATCAAATAGATCATGGACCCCTACATTATGAATCGACGAATTTTGTTAAAGTGGATCCTAACCTTGTATTGGAGGGATTTGCTGAGGAACTATCAACATATTGTTTGGTTCTACCAGAGCTAGGGGTAGTGGTAGCCTATGCTGTGTAAATTCTTGAAAAGTTCGGGCGAGTCTTTATGACTCCCCTATTTGATCGGAGATGTCTTTCTTTATCTCGACTAGTATCTGGAGCAACTATTCTTGATCCATGGCCGTAGGAGCTGCGTGCAATGTATATTCTTTCTTGGAACTAGATGGGAGATCACAGACTCAAAGCACTCTACCTAGGCTATTCCGTTTCTAAGCCAGTTGGAATCACCTTATTTGATTATTCAAAAGATACTTTCTTTAATGATCCATCAATGGTTTGAAAAATTCCATTTTGTAGGCCTAATAGTGATAAAATGGAGTTTTTTTCAAAAAAAACTTGTGTGTAGATCGAAACTCACCTGTGTGTGCCAATCGTCACATAGAGAGTGCGTCGTCCTTAATTTTTTTGGGCTTTTTCATGATGTGATTTTTGCGAAGGTAAGTGGGTGTCTTATGTAAAAACTAAAATTTTCACTTAAACCAAGTGTTTAAGGTGAACTGCAGGCTCTCATCGTTATGATGTGTTATATACCGCTCATGGTCATTAAGGAAACATCCATGGTCAAATGGTATAACATCTATCCCTTTGATATACCTCCCTAGGCACCATCAAAAGCTTCCTTGGTCAACTGGTATGATATCGATGAGTGGAAGGCTTTTACTGGTGTTCCCAGCAGTAAAAAATGAACTAGGGTACAGAATCAACACAATAATAATTCTAGCTCTCTAAGTCCCCAATGTAGTTGCCACTGTGAGCGCAAGTGTCAGAGAAAGACAACAACCTCAACTTTTGTTTGCTCCCTCGAGGTGAGAGGGGAAAGCCCTTTTTTTGGATTAGGGTGTATATGAATACCCAAATGAGTCACTAACTTATTTTAGGCTAAATAACAAGCAAACCTGATACAACCTATAGAGAATACATGTAAAGGAAATAACAAAGAAAGCTAGAAATTACAATACTTTGGTCCTAGTTACATTCTAAACCCTTTGTCATGGGTCAAAATAAAGTAAGCAAACTAGTCTTACAATGAACCAAATAATTCCGAATGCAGGAGCTAAGGTACGAGATGGGAAAGGGTTAGGCACCCATCCTACCTAGTTTAAATGGTCTGGCCTCAAGTGTTCATCCACAAGGCATATATTCCATAACACAAATAAAAGAGAAAGAGTAGAAATAAATAATGATAATAATTGCATGAACGAATAAAGTAAATGAAATACTTGAAGTAAATAAATAAAAAGAAGAATAGTAGAAAGAGAGATTATGATAACATGAATAAAATAGGAACAAAGACAAAAAGTAAATAAGATTAAAGGAATGAGTAGACTCGGGCCCATGAGGTGTCCTACGTATCTATTTAGATAATGGAATCAGAGTCAATGTAGTTCTCCAATTCAATTGATTCTATCAAGAGTGAAAGAATAAATTGAATTAGGAAAAAGAGAAAAAATAGGGTTTAGGGAGCATACCTGATTGTTTGCAGCAAACTAGACAAGACTTGTGACTTGAACTCCTTGAATTGAATACTTAGTTATACAGAACCTTGGCTTGTGTTGAATAAAATCTCAAAAATATGGAGAAAGAAATATAGAGAGAGAATTATTGTAGCAGCATGTTGGCTCCTAAATTTTTTTTCCTTTGTTATAGTGGCCAAGGGGTCTTATTTATTGAAAAAAGTAAAGAGATTTGATCCAAGGGCTCACAATGAATTTTATGGATGAATGACCAAGATTAATGCTTGATGTGAAAGCAAATTAGATAAGGAAGTTATTTGGTTCACAAGTAAAAATAAATCCCCTAAAATAAGAAACTTGTTATGGAAATTACTTAGGACAAGGAAGGGAATGAAAATAGGAAGGTTTTAGGGCACAAACTTATATTTACTATACAACCCCTAATTTGGTGGAGAATTTAGGGACAAGGTAAATACAAAAATGCCACTAAGGTGTAAAAAGTCAAAATTGTTCCTAAGGGCTAAAATTATCATAGTAACCCTATATGGGTAAAATGACATGAAAATTGCATGTATGACCATGAATGACCAAATAACCTATAAGGGATAGTATGCTAAAATTACCAAAATATTATCCAAAGATCAAAATGATACTAATATTATAGAAATATCCCTGGAAAGTGGGGAACTTATAGTATTCACCAAACTACCCCTTAAAGGGTAAGAAAATACTAGAAATTACCAAAATGCCCTCGGTGGGCATAATGATCGAAATTTCCTCTATGGGTGATATGACCAAAATGTCTTCAGTGGGCATATTGACCAAAATGCCCTCTATAGGAAAAATAACCAAAATGCCGTCGGTGGGCATAAGGACTAAAATACCTTCTATAGGCAAAAATATGAAATTACTAAAATACCCTTAGATGTGACATTGTCATAACTTCCTAAAATGAAAAAACTAACTTTACAATCAAAGGTCTCAAAATGAGGTGTCTACACTTAGATTGGACTTGGAAATTTTTTTGTATATGTAAATGGGTAAACATTGAAACTAATGACTTTGTAGCTTTTTGGCTTAGAAAGGAATGTCATATGATGAATAGACTTTTGAGATCAATGTTGGTGTATCTTGTTTGGTTAAATGGATGGAATGTGAATGAATGTTCATGTTATGAAAATTCAAGTGAGAATATGTTAATCACATGATGGATTAAGACTAACAAGGATTGTTTATATAGTTTGACCTTGTTTAGCAGGTCACCCTCAGGTCTTTGGGGCATAGGGTGTAACATAACGACTGCTCACAACACAAAGTAGGCATAAAAGTTAGCCAAATATGAGGCCAACACCGTTAGCTTTTGAGGTTGGAGATCATGTATTCCTTAAAGTTACTCCACGGAAGGGTTTTGCTAGATTTGGGCATAGTGAAAAGTTGTCTCTGAGGTACATAGGACCTTATGAAATCCTTAAAAAGATTGGCGGGGAGGGTCACCTTACTAACTTGTTTTACTGTTGTATCTATCGGGAGTTCGCAATGTATTTTAAGTTTCTATTCTTTGTAAGTATGAACTAGATCCTTCACATATTTTATAATGGGCTAACTTAAGTGAAAAGTCTGATGCTTCTTATTGGGAGCAACCTACCCGAATCCTCGACTCTAGAGAACAAGTCTTATGAGGTAAGACCATTCATTTGGTCAAGATTTTATAGCAACATCAAGGCATTGAAGAGCCTACATGGAAACAAGATCAATGGAGTTTGCACCAAATATCTGAAATTGTTCCTTGATAAAGGAAATACTTAAATTTTGTGGACGATTTCTTCTTAAAGAGGCAAGATTGTAATGTTTTGTAAAATTTGAATAATACAATAATGAATAAGAAAGTGAAAATATTAAAATTTCCATTATAATAATAAGAAATAACTAAGAAAGAAGATGGAAAAGTTAAATAAAAAAGTTAGTGTAATGTGCATGTTATTTATAAATTTAGTAATTTTGATTGGAACTTGTTTTCTTAGATCTTAAAACATGTTAATGGATGATTATAAGTTGTTTTTAATGTTGTGGAGATGTTGGGAATGAAAATAAAGTAGTTTGTAAGAATAGATATTCAGTATGATTGAAAAGGAATAAAGTATATCAAAATTATAGGCATAAAAATTAGGTTTGGTTTGGTCAATAGAACAATGGTCTTAATAATTAGAACAACTGAATTTGAAATTTAAAATTTAAAAAATTTTGGATCGTCGTTTGAACGAAACCTACGGTAGTTAGAACCAGTGGTTTTAAAAGCTCTTCTAACTCATTCTTTCTTCATTTCATTTTTTTTTCTCTATTTATCTCAAGCCAAAAAGGGAACCAAGGGTTTTAACTAGTCCATATTTCTTTTTAAAAATCTCATGATCAAAGTTCACAAAACCTTTCTACTGCAAGGATTCATCATTTAGAGGATTTCTCACCTTCTTAAAAGTTAAGATTTTAAAGAGATTTCACAAGTATCCAAAGGTAAAATTTAGGGCTTTCTTTTCCTCTTTTAATTTCTCAAATTTCTCATGGATTTAACTTATTTGGGTAAAGTTAACAATGTTTTTCCATTCTTAGAGTGTGGGAGCAAGGATTGAGATTAGGGATTTGGAATCTTTATCTCTACAACAAAACCCATATTTCTTAAGCTTTGAGGTAGGGATTTCTAAGCTAGGTTGAAAGTTGGGTGTTTCCATGAAAACATTGTGCATTTTAATTGATTTATGACTGGCTTTATAATTGTCTTGTATCTTTATATTTTTCATGTTGTAGATTATGATAAAAATATTGAATGTCATTTATTTATGCTATCCCTATTATATTCTTATGATGAATGGTGAAACACTATTATTCTTTGATATGTTTGACACTTGAATGTGAATACTATCCTTGGAACTTCCTTCGAGTGATTTGTTCTCAAACTATAAATGAATGATGGAAATGTAGAATGTTAATGAACAATGGGAATGTGGAATACTAATGAATGATGGAAATGGGGATGTTATCTCCTTAGGACAACTTGAATAAGGAGTGGTGTGAGTTTACGGGGTTGTGATGCCTTGGATGGGAATTAAATGAAAGGTTTAAATTACGGAATAAAGAGTGTGAATGCTAGTGAGATTTCGCTATTACTCGGTGATTTATTTGTGATAGGGATAGTATCTCCCTTCGGCTCTGAACTATAACCCCACATGGGTGGCAGCGTATTGCCAACGAGTTAGTAGCTCGTGAAGCGTCAAACCTTTCGGAGGGCTGGTATTTGAATAAAATCGTAGTGTTAGGATCCGACATAAGAGGGATGGAGATGGAACTCAATTTATGTTTACATGATATACACTTACAATCACTTGTGAATTTTGTAATGTTAGCTTATATATATTGTTCATTTTCTCTCTCTCTCTCTCTCTCTCTCTCTCTCTCTCTCATATGATTGAATTGAGTTGATTACTCGATCATTGAAATGAAGTGAATATCTTGATTGTTAATGTATATGCACGATGGATGAACACTTGTTTGACACTATACATGCAATATTCTTACATGTTGTACCATCTTAATTTTCATTATTTTAGAATATCTACTGTGGTTGTTGTTTTGACTCCTACTAGATGCAGGTAATGGCAAGGAGTCAGCCACTTAATGACATGTATTGAAGAAAAACTTCTTTTTCACCTTTTGTTTATTTTTGGGATGTAAAAGACCTTGTGGTCAAGATGATGTGGATGTGAAGGCCATGGAGGCCTAGACTTATTTTTTGTGTATATACAAGGACATAATCAAGACTAATGTTATTGTAATCCTTTAACTTAGGGAGAATTATGACATGATGAATACAACTTCTTAGATTGATGTATGTTGAGTTGTTGTTGATGAATGTGAATGGAACATGTAATGTATGTGTATGTTGTGAAGACTCAAGTGAAAATATGTTAAATGAAGAATATGATGAGGATAAATTGAGACTTATAGAGATTATTCATATGGTTGACCTTATGCTACAAGGTCACCCTCAAGTCCTTGAGGCCCGGTGTGTGACAATCTTAATATCCTTTGTAGGTGGAGGTCAAACCTTTACAATGAGAACTCCTAACTCTTTGCCAAAAATATATCTCATTTTGCCTTAACAAGGGTAGTACCTACTAGTAAATCTCACTGCAATGTGAAGATATACAATTATTTACTAACAAATATTCACTTTAAAAGTAGAATGGTACAATAAATGCTTACTCTATAAAGATTGATTAAGTGTAAGCTTAGAGTATTTAAAATGAGTAGAACTTTTAGATCTAAATTTTTTAATAAAGAAATCTAAAGTAAAAAATAATAATGTAGAAGTTAAAGCTTGCCAAGAGATAGCAATAAATGTTGTAGAAAATCTCTATTTATAGCCCTAAAAAAAATATGTCCATTGAATTTCGAAATAAAGTTGTTCCCCCCTTTTTTATTTGTTCAAAATTTGAATTTTCAATTGTCAGATTGATAAAAAATATTCGATTGGTTTCACCAATCAGTTCACTAGATGAAGATCCAGTTGACTTATCAACTCAACTGATTTTTCCAAAGGGTTTGAGGTTCATGTGTTCAAGAATATTCTGTCGATTGGTTTTGTTGTACACTATTTTTGCGTTTGAATGTCAGTCAACTGATTCCTTCAATTGGCCAACTGGTTTGCATTGTAGGTTCAAGTTGTATACAAAAATAGTCACTCAGTCAACTTAATCTTAGAATTGGTCGAATGGGTATAGGTATTCTTACTTATTTTTCATAGTGTTCATTTTTTAAAACCTTTGATCTTTCAAAACTTGAAGTGTATTGATATGTTCTTTTGAAAAAACATTTTAGGATTGGTTTTAGTTGAACATTTTAAATATTAAGAGCTTACCCTTAATGATCATTCTAAACGTAATTCACTCAAAACTCAAAATAAGAAAAATAAAAAGTCTTTTCTTGACTTGTCTTGATTTCCTTGGGCTTGAGTATGTCTATTTGATTGGATTATTATGAGTATTTCATTTGATTGGACTTTGACTTTAAAGCTTGTGTTTGGAGTGCAGTTTTTCTTCTTGATAATAAGAAAATAATTGCTCATCCATGTATGCTTATAAAACATTAATCCATGCTAAAACCTATGTAAACCATGTCTGTATAGTCTAAGGACTTTCAGGCTGAGCAGGGATAGATTTTCTTGCCCATGATGATGATAAGGTAGAATCTCTAAAAGTTTAAGTAGTAGGTGGATCAATAGTAGGATGTGGTGGCTGTTTGACATGTCTACCAAGTATCTGGCTATGACTCTGAGTCATTATGGCATCTGTGATCCTAGTCTTCTTTATAAGCACACCCCCTTGACATAAGACCATAATGGTCACCTATGATCCTAGTGAGGAGTGTAGGGAGACCTAGACTAACTATAACACCCTGACCCGAAATATCGGGTAATGTGACATGCATTATGAGGTAATGAACCGTAGTTAAAAAAATTAACTACAAACAAACTGAGACTCGAAGAGTACCTAAATAATTATATCTTTCTATGCATCATATTATGTGCATAGTACATAAATATGATTTTGATATGTATATTATCATAGGAAAAATACACATACTAAGTGTGTATTTGGTATGTGTAGTTTAAAAGTATGTATATATATGTATATATACACATATAAATAATATAGATGTATATATATACATGTAAGTATATATATGTGTGTGCAGAATAGTGAACTAGTGTGTGTGAGTGTCAGTTGCGTGGGTGTGTGTGCCCAAGTGTGTGTTAGTATATAATACACATATATGAAACAAAATATCAACCCACCATGAATGCAAAGCTGCATTTTGAACAAACGGAAGGAGAAGAAGTAAATATAGCAAAAAGAATGTCAATGAAAGGGGCTGTGAGGTCATAGAGAGAGAGAGACTTAAAGAGAGAGGGAAGGCGGTGAAGCTTGCTATAAAAGCAAGTGCATGCATTGTATGCTTATTTCGTCAGAGAGAAATCAAAAGAAAACAAGAGCAAAGAATTTGGAAGAAGAAGAAGGGAAGGAATCAAGAAGAGAATCACAAAAAAATGTGAGAAAATGTTAAAGCAATATTTTCTCTCTCTAGAATATATGCCTATAGACAAACTATTTAAGCTTTGTTTATGCATATATGATGCTTAGTATATATTTAAACTAAATCAAGCATGGAATTAGGTCTTAAAAACAGTTAAAAACACAAGACCCACGAGAAACCACCATTGATGGACCATGCTTAGAGCATGTCTGAATCAATGGCAACCAAACCCCATTTAACCTATTGGGACCTTAACTAGACCCTTCAAGTGTTTTAAAAACACTAGACCACGACCAAGAAGACCAAAGAAAACCCTAGAAATGGGAGTTGCAGGTTTCGGGTTTGAAACCCAGCCTAAAAAATGGACTTCTAAACCAAGTTTATGGAATGGGAATACGAAGCCCTATGAATAAGGAACACAACAAGCCAAATCCAATGAAGTTTCATAGAGAAATGGCTATTTACAAGATTGAAAACCGTGGGGTGGGTATGAGATCAATCAACCCTTTTGAATCAAATTCGATCCCTCAAATGAATGCCAAAACCCTTCTTGATGTTTCAGAAGAATGAAAACAGTAAGAAATCATCAAGCCAAAATGCACGAAATTGAAAGAAATGGAAGTCTAGATATTAGGGCAACAATGATTGAATGATGGGGAAGACGATGAATTAACTCGCCACTCGTTTAGAACGGGTGTGTGGACTCAAGACATGTGGTGGCTCACGGTTTAGCCACCGCATTATTGGAACAACGCCGTATGGGCTTAAGGGTTTAAAACCCTAATTTGACCTGTTTGGTTACGAGGTTTGGGCCCAATTTAATAACCTACGTGCAAGGGGGGATCGCCTATCCACGGATAAGGCCCTTATACGCTGTTTGGGTTAAGAAAAATCAGAAAAAATAAGGGGGTCGTAGCCCTTGAGGTTCGAACGTCGAACCTCTCTCATGGAACCAAAGGTTTTTACCACGTGGACACGCATGCGCGTGTTATGTAAATGGGCAAGTATATATATATATATATATATATATATAGAATAAAATAAAGAAAAAAAATAAAAAAGGGTGCTACGCACCTTGGGACTAGAACAGGGGACCAAGGGGAAAGAGTAAAGCATGCTAACTGTTTTAGACAGGACAATCCCATGTCCTTTTTAGGCACAAAAAAATATATATTATATATAAATTTTATTAAATAAAATAAAATAAAATTAATTAAATTAAATAATGACGAAATGGTCTAGTGTCCAAATGAGATAAGTTATTAGTGTATTCTTACTATTTTGGACCTTTTGAGACCAATGGTGAGGTCCGTGTTGTGAGACGAGATCCCAAACAATAAAGACACGTAAAGGGGTAAAATTACCATTTTTCCCCTGTGCTCCTAAAGCCAAATGGAAGTCCGAGAGGGTTTAAATTGACTTTCTTTGACATTCCGGACTCAATAGTAGAGTCTATTTGACCAAAAGAAGTACTTATAATTGAAGAGACATAAAATTTGATGAATAACATAAGACAGGTGACTGTAAACTAGAACGTTGCCTTATGTATTGAACTAAGTAGTAAGGTTCGTATTTTGAAATAAAATACGGAAAGACAAACACGTAAACATGTGAAGTAAATAAATCAGACTTAAAATTAATGGAGCTACCGGAATAGTATAGTTTAAAATGAAATTAATTCCTAACACGTTAAATTGTGTTTTAGGTTAAAGTACAAGTAAATTATAATGGATAAAACGCAACAAGACTTCATGGATGAACTCTTATGGCAACACAAGGTAATCAACCGAAAGATAAGGATAGCCGAGACATGCCAAATCATCTCTATCATGTCGTTCATATACAAAGCCCCTATAGTCCCAATGGGGCGACTCATGAAAGAAGCAGCAGCAAGGAGACTTGCTGAGGAAAAATTTAAGGAAGAAAAAGAGGAAGAAGAGCCAGAAAATACGGAGATGCTAAATGACATGCGTCGTAGGTAATGTCTATTATAAATAAGTATATATGTATAAGAAAATAAACCTGGGATTCAACAATGAAGCAAATTGAGTTAGTTCAATTCTTTAGGATAAACCTATTATAAAAAGTAGGCTTACACCGTCTAAGAATAAGAAAGATCATAAGTTGATTAAGTACATGTGAGATTTATGAAATTTTTGTAAATTATTTTAGGTTAAGAAAAGGCAAGGGGAAGGCACCTCAATAGAGCCGGCCCAGACACACAAGGTGAGTAACCCTGTATTTGAAGTGGAGATTTAACTCCATAATTTGAAGAAGTTTTAAGTTCAAAATATGTGAAGTATTTGAATATGAAATTCAATATTTACGTGATTCCTATTTTTAAGTATTTTTGTTTTTATAAAATTATGACATGCTCAGTCAATAGCTTTCAACTACAGTTCTTCCTTAAATATATGTTCAGCATGTCTAAGTTTGAAATGCAAATCTTGTTACATATTCTGAATTTTCTTATTCCAAGTATACGAAGATTTTATCATGAGGTCATGAACATGATGTTTTAATTTCTCATGAAAAGTATCTATTAACATAGTCATGTGTAAACGTAATTTAATGCAAGATAAACAGTGCAAAAACACACAGATAGGATTTTGGGTTTCTTCAGAACTCAATTGACCTGTAACATGACAGGATTTTAGGTTTTTCGAGACTCAATTGACCTATAAATTGCCAGGTAACAAGATCTAATCCCCCAAGCACAAGATATCTTCACGTATAAGTAAAATGAGAGTTTGGTTTGAAACGGATTCCACTGATGAAAGTGATAAGACGTTATGTTGAAAATGGAAACAGGTTTTACCCTTATTTTCACTATGCATATCTACATGTTTTGAAGTTCATATGTATAAGTTTAGCTTGAATATTTTAAATGTTTCAAAGCTATATGTTTTAAGGAATGCATATATTCTATGTTCAAAGTATACGAGCAATTGGTAGTGATTATTTTATAAACTCTCATATGCTAAACCACTGCCAATCGAAACCCCATGACAAATGCTGAAATTACTCACAAGCTTAGATTAGCTTACTAAATTTTTATCTGATCCCGCCTTTTAGGTGACTAAAGGCAAGTCCTGATTTTGATGAAGATGTTGAACTATGCTCACTTTGAGGAAGGTCATAGGAAACTTATTCAGGATTTTCAGTTTTTTGGAGAATGTTATGAAATGATAGTTAGCGACTTTTATATTTTAAGAGGGTACACTGTTATGTATGAAGCCCTACGGGGCAACTGAATATGATTGTATGTATAAAGTCTTTAAGTTTTTAATTATACTCTGAATGTATAACCATGTGTACCAATGTGAAGAGCAGCAGTACCGGACAGATGTGAGAAATTTAAAATAAGAAAAGAAAAGAAAAAGTTTTTCACACTTCCGCAAATCACGGGTCGCACCCCTGTTCGATACCGCTGCTTATGTGAGCCTTTGCCCTAGAGTCTCACCTATCTCAACTGTGAGATAGGTGATGTGACTCTGGGAGAAGATAAAAGTGGACATAAAACTAAGTAAAAATCTAAACTGTCCTAACAAACTAGAAGTAACGAGGCGAGACAGAGAGAGAAATGTCTGGTTGACTTGTCAAGTACCTAACAACTTCACCCAGAGGCTCATACAAAAATGAAAGCACTTGATGTGGGTCCTCCCTATGCCTAGGTAAGCCTAAGGTCTGTGCTACTATCGCTGAGGAAATCTCATTCATATGTACTCCTATAAGAGAAATTATAGTATGAGAACAAATGTGATAACTAATAATACCTTTATAGAAGACTTTGACCCTTTCTTGTTGAGTTATGCCAGTCACTGTAAGGTACTTTGTCCATCCATGCTGATGAAACCAAATGATGAACCATTGAGCTCTTGTAAATTCAGATAGATCAAAGTTGTGCTCTATCATAATATGGCGACGCTCATTACAAAAAAATAACTTAGTTTATTGCTAAGATTTTGTTGCTAAGATTGTTTAATTTAGTTACATTCTAAGATTATTTCATTTTATGTTGGATGACTAAATTTATTGATTGTGTTGCTCAGATCTTAATATTTTGTACTATTTTTTGAGGATGTCCTTCTTGAGCAATTTGTTGGTTTGTTGTTGTTTTAGATGTGAATTTATGTTATTTTGGTTGCTGATATACTATGCTCACTGTATAAACTATGTTGTCTCTTGCACATCATAACCATGCATTCGACTTGATCTTCAATTTCGAATACCTCCAAATGATTTGTTTCTTTTATGTACTACAAATATTTTGTTGTAAAAATCAGTATGATGAAAACATTTGTAGAGCAATTTCAAATTTTGTTGGACGGGTTAGAAATGGATCCCCTGAGGAATGAAAAACTATTTCCTACTTGAATTATTTGATACTCTTCTATAACTCAAGTTTTATAGGATCATATTGGAGTTGGCAATTAGGCAATAGGAGGTCTTTTTGAAGAAAGTGTCTTAAATCGTTCTGCAGTTTCATTTTCTCTATTCTCAAATTCAAGATTTTATACTTTGTTTTTTTCTGTGAGAAATCATTCATAATGCCTTTTTTATTTGTTCTTGTCGATTTTAGATTCTAGTATCCTTCCGAATGTGTATGGAGAATTTAGAATCTAGGGTTAGTTTTGTTGAACTTACTAAACCCCATGGAAAATTTAGAATTTGTAGTTCAGAAATTCTTGGTAGCTTCATATCGAATATAGATTGATTGAGGATTGTATCTACCTGTTAACAATGATGAGAGTAGCCTCTAGTCACATCAATTTTTAATAGTGTGTTTATTCCTGTATTCCAGTGGGTTTAGAACTTTGTCTCTTTACATATTCCTAGAGGAGAGGCTTTTAGCTCTTTAGAAGTTTAGATGCAAAAGTTGTACCTATTAAGGTTCCTTTTTAACATATTTTAGGGTTCTAAGTGAATGGTTTTGAAAATTAAAATAAATATTGAACCCTAAAATTATCAGTGTTGTCATGATATTTTAGGAAATCGAATCATATCCGTATCCCGAATGATGAAAAAAAAAACTCCAAATGTCTGCTAAGATAAGAATGTAGACTAAACCTATTTTATGTTTTTTCTTTTCTCAACAACATATTCTTCCTCAATTAAGTTTGTTTCTACAGAAGTAATCTCTTCATGGACAACAGATATTATGCATGCATATTCATGATGATTAACCATCCATAACTTCAAATACAATCCACAGAATAAACATATAGATATATATATATATATTTATAGTACTCAAAATTGTGTAATATAGTTTTATGGCCTGCATGCCACAACTACTCACAATATAAAATAAGGTCCAGCCTTTCGAGGCACACAATATCTTGGGACTAGTTTTTTAAGTTAGCAATTGCATTCATGTAAGCCTAGCCCCGTTCGGAAGTCATTTTCATCACATGTGAATCTTGTCGCAAAATTTATTCGTGATTGGGCTCGTGTGTATGAAAATCGATTTTTGAATTGTCTAGAGTAGGACAGTTTGGGAGTGCATAAATCTGTATTGCAATCACTAGCGTATGCTTGAATATTCCACTATGACAAAATTTTAGCACGGTCTCCTATTGTTTTCTGGGTATATATTTAGGCGTGGTAATGTCTATCTCGTATACTTGGAGAACCGTAGGGAGATGCTGTCAAAATTTTTTTCGAGTGGAATCAAGCATTTGATTTGCTGTTGATTGCAATGTAGATTGTGCATTCACGAATGGATATGACCACATTACCCTTTATAAAGAAGTTGAAGGTGATATGATTCATGTTTCATATTTATAATGAGTATCATTTTTTACTTGTATTAGGTAGACGAAAATGTATAAGAGTTGGATGGACTTGAGGGTCAGGCATTTTCCAAGGTATGTGAAGGGGATCAAAGATTTTACTGAGTTTGCTCGTGCATCTACTGATGGGAGAAATAGGATAAGATGTCTATGTAAGAGGTGCAATAATAGGGATTACATGCACATAAATGAATCCAAAGAGCACCTACTCCTACACGGGATGGACAAGAGCTATACGTGTTGGGAATTTAATGGGGAACACCATGACATACGACTGGTATTTGAGGATAAAGAAGAAGACGACAATGATAATTTAAGTGATAATGTTGGGGTTGGTTACGAAGGCTTGCCACAAATACTAGTAGACTTGCGGGGGGCTACAACTAGAGTGAGTAGTCACAGGAGTGACACAGGATAATCAAAAGCGTTTGAGTCCTTGTTGAGGGAAGCAAGGTAGTCGTTATATCCAAGTTGTGATAAGTTTTCAAAATTAGACTTTCTCGTGAAACTCCTTCATATTAAGACCATCAACTGATGGAGTAACAAATCATTTAATATGGTCATTGAATTGATTAAACCAGCACTTCCTACTGGGGAGACCCTTCCGAAATCATATTACGAGGTGAAAAGAATATTAAAAGATTTGGGCCTCGGGTATATTCCCATACATGCTTACAAAAATGATTTCATGTTATTTTGGAAAGAGACTTAACAATGTATAGAGTGTACAATGTGCCACGAACCCAGGTAAAAGCTAAATGAAGGAAAGTGCAAGACAATTCCGCAAAAGGTGCTGAGATATTTTTCTTTAAAACCGAGGCTACAAAGGTTATACATGTCTCAGAAGGCGACAGAAGATATGCAATGGCATAAGGAGAAGCGTGTTACGGAGGAAAATGTATGTAGGCATCCAACAGATTCTCAAACTTGGGCTGAGTTTGATAGAAATCACAAATGGTTTGCAAATGAGCTGCGTAATGTATGACTTGGGCTGGCTAGTGACGGTTTCAATCCGTTCGGTGATATAAGTAATGCTTACAACTTGTGGCTAGTGTTGCTTGTGTCGTATAAATTGCCATCGTGGAAATGTATGAAAGAACCATTTATGTTCATGTCGTTACTTATTACAGGGCCAAAGTCTCCTAGTAATGAAATTAATGTGTACTTACGTCCTTTAGTAGACGAGTTGAAGGAATTGTGGGAGGTTGGAGTGGAGGTATACGATGTCTCTAAGAATGAGATATTTTAATTGCATGCAGTGTTACTGTGGACCATAAATGACTTTCCAACATATGAAAACTTGTCTGGGTAGAGCACTAAGGGGTATCTGGCATGTCCGGTTTGTAATAAGGATACATGTTCCCTACATTTGTCCAATGGAAAGAAGATATGCTACATGTGCCATCATCGTTTTCTATCGCCATCACATGGCTGATGAAGTCGGCAGAAGCATATGTTTGATGGAAAAATTAAGCGTAGATTGTCACCTCCATTGTTGTTTGGGAAAGACTTGTTGTTGTAATTGACACTCATCTAACTAGTGAGATTTGGGAAGATACCGGGTACTAAGAAAATGAAGCATACTAATGTGGAGTTAAATTGGACAAAAAAGAGCATATTTTTTGATTTGTCGTACTGGGAGACCCTTAAGTTAAGGCACAATTTGGATGTTATGCACATCGAGAAGAACATCTATAATAATGTGCTGGGAAGTTTAATGAACATTGAAAGGAAGACGAAGGATACTATTAAAGCTCTGTTGGACTTACAGGAGCTGGGAATACAAAAAGAGTTGCACCTAATACGTTGTGGTGATAAATATATCGTGCCTCTTGCATGCTATACGTCATCATCCGACGAGCGAATGAGGATTTGTGAGTGGTTTAAATCGGTGAAGTTTCCAGATGGATACGCATCGAATATATCTCAGAGTGTAAATGTTAAAGATGGAAAAATATCAGGATTGAAGAGCCATGACTGCCATGTCCTTTTACAACGACTTCTTCCTATTGCAATACGTGGATACCTCATCGATGACATATCAATGACATTGATTGAGTTGGGCCACTTCTTTAGAGAATTAAATGCCAAGACGTTGAAGTTTGAAGTATTGGAAAAGCTTGAAAGGGATGTTGTCGTGATCCTCTGCAAGTTGGAAAAGATTTTCCCTCCAGCTTTCTTTGATGTAATGGTTCACTTAGTTGTGCATTTGCCTCATAAGGCAAAAATTGGCAGACCTGTCCAATACCGTTGGA
This sequence comes from Nyssa sinensis, assembly GCA_008638375.1. NCBI lineage: Eukaryota > Viridiplantae > Streptophyta > Magnoliopsida > Cornales > Nyssaceae > Nyssa > Nyssa sinensis. Next base: position 6,491,586 of record CM018046.1, read on the forward strand.
TGTATCCAATAGAAAGGTACATTTAATTTTATGAATTGTGTTATCTATCCATCCTAACTATTTTAATGTATAACTGATTAATAATTAAAACATATATTTGCACACATTGAAGCAATATGTGCGTAACAAAGCACGACTGGAAAGGTCAATTGCTGAGGCTTACGTTGATGTTGAATGTCTTACCTTCTGCTCTATGCATCTTGAAGATATTGAGACAAGGTTTAATCGTCAAGATCAGAATTTTGATAGATGTCTAGGGCAGCAACGAACTGGCCTTGCGGTGTTTAATCAGAATGTGTGGCCAATAGGTACTCGTACATATGAATGGTGTCATCCTCAAGACTTGGAAAAAATCCACTATACCGTACTCAACAACTGTGATGAGACATTGCCATATTTTAAGTAAGTTTATCAAAATCATTGCAATACTACGTTAGTACATAAATATAAGTTACATATAACATTTCTCAACTTATGTAGTGAGCATACGGCTGGGCTTCAGAAAGGACATGTTACCGATACTGATCTAGAGCAAAGACAACAAAATTTGTTTCCAAAGTGGTTCGGAGAACATGTAAGAATAGCTTTCAATTAATTGTAATTTAATTAGTTAATACATTTGTATTCAATTCATTTTGTACTTGAATTGAATTAATAGATGAAGCTATTACACCTCCAACAATCTTCTGAGCCGTACAATCAATTATATTCCTTGGCATGTGGCCCTGATCAAAGGGTATCCTGCTATATCAGTTTAATTGTTAATGGTGTTCGATTTCACACGAGGGAACGTGAGGTCAGCCGGCGAACACAGAATAGTGGGGTCATTGTTCAGGGAGATTATGAAGTAGGACAAACTTTAGAGTACTATGGTGTTTTGCAAGATATCATACAGTTACATTATTGCTTCAGTCATTCCATGTATTTGTTCAAATGTGATTGGTGGGATGTAAGTAACAAGAAGATTGGAATGCAGAACGATAAGCACTTTATAAGTGTTAATACGTCACGTATGGCATTTAAATATGATCCTTATGTATTGGCATCTCAGGCTATACAAGTTTTCTATTTGAAGGACAAAAAAATTAGAGGTGATTGGCATGTTGTCCAAAAAATAAAGTCCAAAAATATTTATGATGTGCTAGAAGTTGAAAAGGGTGATGAGGATTTGGAGAGGATTCAGGAGGCATTACAAGAAGTGTCTCAATCTGCCTACGATGGTGTTGTCCGCCATGATCAAGAAGATATTACTTCGTATCTGTTGAATAGAACTGATGTAGAACCAGATCATGTTGTAGCTTCCGACGTCACCAATACCACATAGTTAGATCCGCGGGATGCAACTTTCATTAATGATGATGCTAACGAGGAAAGTGATTTTGATGATGATACATTGTTATATTATTGTACCGAGAATGAAGAAATTTTAAAAACAAATGATGTTGTAATGGATATTCAATTTTATAATGTAATGGATATTCAATTTTATGATGTAATGGGTATTCATTTTTAATTTGTAATAGATTTTCATTTTTTATGATGTAATAGAATTTTATTTTTAACCTTTCTTTGTAGATATGGTAGGACCAGGTTCACGCAGACGGACAGTTTTGACGGACCCATCGACCCCTTCCCATTCATTTGTAGGGTCGACTGATCCTAGCGTCGATGGCATGCATAGTGCCCCTTTTTATTAATGATTATATAAATATGGTACTAATTGTTTCAATTTTATTTCTTCTAAAGCTTCGGCTACCGCCTCTAAACGAGGGCGCAGTAGGTCAAAGAACTATAGTTTGCAGGTTCAGATGGAGGTAGCAAGGGGCGTGCGACTTCGGATTGATATACCTCCGGGCTTGCTGAAGCCCGTTGGTGGTTGGGCACTACAGTTCACCACTGAGATGGACATCATTTACCGGCTACGCACCCCACTCCATATTAGTGACTGGAGTCGGGTCACTAATGAGGAACGACGGGATATTCATGCGCATATCCTAGTATGTCTTTCATTATTGTATTCAACTAAATTTTAACGTATGTAATAAAGTAATATTTTGAAAATGAAATGATTTACAGGCAAAGTTTGACATCGATCTCCACTTGCCTCATGTCGTGAAGGTAGTGGATTGTTAATTGGGAGTTCATTTCAGGGACTATTGAAACAGGCCCCACATGCACTACGAGGCGGAGGTGGCAGCCTATAGAGAGCCTCGCGACAGACCCTACAGGGGGGTGATGGTAGAGGATTGGATGTTACTATGCAACTGGTTCGCTAGTGATATATTCTAGGCAAAAATTATCAAAATTAATTTTGTTGTATGATAAATCATTGTTATTTATACTAACCTTATTTGTTTTGGCTAAGTGTAGGAACATAGCAAGAAAAATAGTGAGAGCAGAAGCAAGCAAAAGGTGACCCACTATGGTAGATCACGATCTTTTCTTAGGTATAGGCATGAGATGGTAAGTTAATACATGTATCAAGTTCTTATTGTATAATCTTTTTATGAAATTAATCTTCACAAGCTACTGTTTATTTGCTGCAGCGAGACCAGAAGACCGGTGCACCACCCAGCCCCATTGAGTTGTGGCACAGGAAGCACTACAATCCCGAGAAGGGTTGGACTGGGCTTGAAGCTCAGTGACTTTATGTAAGTTATTTATGTATATATACCAGTATTACTAATTTAATATTAAACTAAAGTTATAAAAGTTGTAACATATATTTATATTTTTATAAGAGAAGATAGTCCAGCTGCGTGCTCAGCCGACCCCTGAGGGTGAGCATCCACCGACCGATGACCAGATGCAGGAGACTGTTCTGGGCAGGAGGCACGGATATGTGTGTGGCTTAGGGAGTGGGATGGAGCCGACAGCATCGTCCTGTACCGTCGAGAGCGATGCTAGGTTTCACGAAGCCACCTAGAGAGCTGAGGCAATTGAGAGACGGAATGCAGAGCTGGAGCAGAGGATGACACAGTTCCAACCTTACCAGACCTAGCTAGAGGCTCTTATGCAGTTGGTCCTCAGCTAGCACGGAGGCTCTGTTCAGCCTTGGCAATTTTTTAAAACTAATTACTTTGCTGGATTTATTATTTATAGAAAATGTTACGTAAAAAAAAAAAAAGATTTCAGCCTAAAGGCCTAGAAATTTCATGACACACTTCACATATGAAAATAGACTTGCAGGAACTTACTTAGTTTTATCAGCTCTAATGACCGTTAAAAATTGATGTAACAGTCAACTCTAACAAGGCAATTTTGGGGTTTTGAATGACCAAAATGTCGGATAAAATATACATTCACAAACTTACGACACTCGGTTTGGATGCCCGGTTTAAAATTTTTACAAGTTTTAGCTCCAAGAAACCCTATTTTAGGGTTTTGACAGACCAAAATGTCGGATATCAGCCTATCGACCCTGAAACCCCATCACACGCCTCAAAAATGATAAAATAGACTTGCACAAAATTATGACACTCGATTTAGATGCCCAGTTTGAAACTTTTTCAAGTTGATGCTCCAAAAAGGCCCATTTTGGGGTTTTGATGGACAAAAATGCTGGATATCAGTCGACCGACCCAGACACCCCATCACACACCTCACAAATGAAAAAATAGTGTTGCACAAACTTATGGCACTCAGTTCTGATTCCCGGTTTGAAACTTTTGCAAGTTTCTGCTCTAAAAAGGCCAATTTTGGGGTTTTGACAGAATAAAATGCTAGATATCGGCCTTTTGACTCTAAAACATCATCACACACCTCACAAATGATAAAATATACTTGCACAAACTTATGGCACTTGGGTCGGATGCCCGGTCTAAAACTTTTGCAAGTTTCTCCTTCAAAAAGCCTTATTTTGGGATTTTGACAAACCAAAATGCCAGATATCACCCTACCAACCCCAAAACCCCATACGACACCTCAAAAATGAGAAAATAGACATGAACGAAGTTACGGCACTTGGTTCAGATTATCGGTTTGAAACTTATGCAAGTTTCTGCTCCAAAATGGCCTATTTTTGAGTTTTGACAGACCAATATACCAGATATTAGCCTACCGACCCCAAAACCCCATCACACACCTCAAAAATGATAAAATAGACATACACAAACTTATGAAACTCAGTTCGGATTAGCCGTTCCAAACTTATGTAACTTTTCGCTCCAAAAAGGCCCATTTTAGGGTTTTCACTAACCAAACCACCGGATATCGGCCTAACTACCCCAAAGCCACATCTCACACCTCAAAAATGATAAAATAGACTTACAAAAACTTAGGGCACTCGTTTCGAATCATCAATTTCAAACTTACGCAACTTTTCATTCCAAAAGCTCCATTTTGGGCTTTTAAAGGACCAAAACGCCAGATATCGGCCTACCGACCCCGAAACCTCATCACACACCTCACAAATGACAAAATATACTTGCACAAACTTACGGCACTCAGTTAGAATGGCCGGTTTAAACTTTTAAAAGTTTCAGCTCCAAAAGGCCCCATTTTGGGACTTTGACAGACCAAAATGCCAGATATCAGCCTACCGACCTCAAACCCCTGCACACACCTTAAAAATGATAAAATAGACTTGCACAAACTTAAGACACTCGGTTCAGACGCCCAATTTGAAAATTTTTCAAGTTGATGCTCCAAAAAGGCCCATTTTGGGGTTTTGTCGGACCAAAATGCTGGATATTAGCCTACCAATCTTGAAACCCCATCACACACCTCCAAAATGATAACATAGGCTTGCATAAATTTACAACACTCGGTTCGGATGCCTGGTCTGAAACTTTTGTAAGTTTAACCCCATTTTGGGATTTTGACAAACCAAAATGCTAAATATCGCCCTACCGACCCTGAAACCCCATCATACACCTCATAAATGATAAAATAGAGTTACACCAACTTACGACACTCGGTATGGATGCCCGATTTGAAAATTTTGCAAGTTTCTACTTTAAAAAGGTTTATTTTGGGGTTTTGACGAACCAAAAAGCTGGATATCGGTCGACCAACCCCGACTCCCCATCACACACTTCAAAAATGAAAAAATAGTGTTGCACTAACTTATGGCATTCTGTTCCGATGCCCGATTTGAAACTTTTACATGTTTCTGTTCTAAAAAGGGCCATTTTAGGGTTTTGACGGACTAAAATGCCAGATATCGGCCTTCTGACCTTGAAACATCATTTCACACCTTAAAAATGATAAAATATACTTGCACAAACTTCCAGCACTTGTTCGGATGCCCGGTTTGAAGCTTTTGCAAGTTTCTACTCCAAAAAGCCTTATTATGGGGTTTTGATGGACCAAATTGCCAAATATCGCCCTACCAACCCCAAAACCCCATCACACACCAGAAAAATGATAAAATAGACATGAACAAACTTATGGCACTCGATTCGGATCACCGGTTAGAAACTTATGTAAGTTTTTGCTCTAAAATGGCCCATTTTTGAGTTTTGACGGACCAAAATGCTGGATATTGGCCTACCAACCCCAAAACCCCATCACACACCTCAGAAATGATAAAATATACTTACATAAACTTACGAAACTCGGCTCGGATCACCCATTTCAAACTTATTTAACTTTCCGCTCCAAAAAGGCCTATTGTAAGGTTTTGACGGACTAAACCACCGGATATCAGCCTAATTACCCCGAAACCTCATCACACACCTTAAAAATGATAAAATAGAATTGCACAAACTTATGGCACTCGGTTCAGAACACCCGTTTCAAACTTATGCAACTTTTCGCTCTAAAAAGCCCTATTTTGGGGTTTTGAAGGACCAAAATGCCGGATATCGGCCTAACAACCCCGAAACCTCATCACCCACCTCAAAAATGATAAAATAGACTTGCATAAACTTATGGCACTCGGTTCGGATGCCCGATTTGAAAATTTTGCAAGTTTCAGCTCCAAGAAACCCCATTTTAGGGTTTTGACAGAACCAAATGCCGAATATCAGCCTATCGACCCCGAAATCCCATCACATACCTCAAAATGAAAAAATGAACTTGCACAAACTTACGACACTTGATTCTGATGCCGAGTTTGAAACTTTTGTAAGTTTGCTCCAAAAAGGCCCATTTTGGGGTTTTAACGGACCAAAATTTTGGATATCACCCTACCGACCCTAAAACCCCTTCACATACCTCATAAATGATAAAATAGACTTGCACCAACTTAAGGCACTCAGTTCGAATACCCGGTTTGAAACTTTTGCAAGTTTCTGCTCCAAAAGGCACATTTTAGGGTTTTGACCGACCAAAATGCTGGATATCGGCTGACTGACCCCAACACCCTATCACACACCTGAAAAATGAAAAAATAGTGTTGCAAAAACTTACGGCACTCGGTTCGGATGCTCGGTCTGAAACTTTTATAAGTTTCTGCTCCAAAAAGTCCCATTTTGGGGTTTTAACGGACCAAAATGCCATATATCGCCTTACCAACCCCAAAACCCCATTACACACCTCAAAAATAAATAAATAGACATGAAAAAACTTACGACACTCGGTTCGGATATCTGGTTTGCAACTTATGCAAGTTTCTATTCTAAAATGGCCCATTTTTAAGTTTTGAAGAACCAAAATGCCAGATATCGCCTTACCCACCCCAAAACCCTATCACACACATAAAAAATGATAAAATAGACATGAAAAAACTTATGAGACTTGGTTCGGATCTCCGGTTTGCAACTTATGCAAGTTTCTGCTTTAAAATGGCCCATTTTTGAGTTTTGATGGACCAAAATGCCAGATATTGGCTTACCAACCCTGAAACCCATCACACACCTCATAAATGATAAATTAGACTTGCATGAACTTACGAAACTCGCTTTGGATCACCCGTTTCAAACTTATGCAACTTTCCACTCTAAAAAGGCCCAATGTGGGGTTTTGATGGGCCAAACCACCAAAAATTGGCCTAACTACCCAAATCCTCATCACACACCTAAAAAATGATAAAATGGACTTGCAAAAACTTACGGCACTCAGTTTAGATCACCTGTTTCAACGTTATCCAACTTTTCATTCCAAAAAGCTCTATTTTCGGGTTTTGAAGGACCAAAATGCCGGATATCGGCCTACCGACCCTGAAACCTCATCACACACCTCACAAATGATAAAATAGACTTGCATAAACTTACAACACTCGATTCAAATGCCTAGTTTTAAACTTTTGCAAGTTTAAGCTCCAAAAAGTCCTATTTTGGGGTTTTGACAAACCAAAATGCCGGATATTGGCCTACCGACCCCGAAACACCATCACACACCTCAAAAATGATAAAATAGACTTGCACAAGCTTACGACACTCGGTTCGGATGCCCGGTTTGAAACTCTTGCAAGTTGATGCTCCAAAAAGGCCTATTTTGGGGTTTTGTCGGACCAAAATGCCGGATATCGGCCTACCAATCCCAAAACCCCATCATACCTCCCAAATGATAAAATAAACTTGCAAAAACTTACAGCACTCGGTTCGGATGCCCAGTCTGAAACTTTTGCAAGTTTAGCCACATTTTGGGATTTTGACAAATCAAAATTCCATATATCTCCCTACCGACCCTAAAATCCTATCATACACCTCATAAATGATAAAATAGACTTGCACCAACTTACGACACACGGTTCGGATGCCCGGTTTGAAACTTTTGTAAGTTTCTGCTCTAAAAAGGCCAATTTTGGGGTTTTGACAGAACAAAATGCCGAATATCGACTAACCGACCCCGACACCCCATCACACACCTCAAAAATGATAAAATAGTGTTACAAAAACATACGGGACTAGGTTCCGACGCCCGGTTTGAAACTTATGCAAGTTTTTACTCCAAAAAGGCCCATTTTGGGGTTTTGACAGACTAAAATACCAAATATCAGCCTACCGACCTCGAACCCCATCACACACCACACAAATGATTAAATATACTTGCACCAACTTACGACACTCGGTTTGGATGCCCGGTCTGAGACGTTTGCAAGTTTCTGCTCCAAAAAGGCCCATTTTGGAGTTTTGACGGGCCAAAATGCCAGATATCACCCTACCGACCCTAAAACCCCATCACACACCTCAAAAATTATAAAATAGACATGAACGAACTTACAGCACTTGGTTCGGATCACCGGTTTGAAACTTATGCAAGTTTCTGCCCTAAAAAGGCCCATCTTAGGGTTTCGATGGACCAAAACACTAGATATTGGCCTAACTATCTCGAAACTCCATCACACACCTCAAAAATGATAAAATAGACTTGCACGAACTAACGACACTTGGTTTGAATAACCGGTTTCTGCTGCAAAATAGCCCATTTTCGAGTTTTGACAGGCCAAAATGCCAAATATCAGCCTATCGACCTCGAAACCCCATCACACACCTAAAAAAATGAGAAATTGACTTACACGAACTTACAAAACTCGGTTCAGATCACCTGTTTCAAACTTATGCAACTTTTAACTCCAAAAAAGCCCATTTTGGGGTTTTGATGGATCAAAGCATCGGATATTGGGCTAAATACCCTGAAACCTCATCACACACCTCACAAATGATAAAAAAGACTTACACGAACTTACAACACTCATTTAGGATCACCCGTTTCAAACTTATGCAACTTTCAGCTCTAAAAAGCTCCATTTTGGGTTTAGAAGGACCAAAATGTCAGATATCGGTGTACCCACCTTGAAACCTCATCACACACCTCACAAATGATGAAATAGACTTGCACAAACTTACGACACTCGGTTCGAGTGCCCGGTTTGAAACTTTTGCAAGTTTCAGCTCCAAAAAGCCCCATTTCGGGGTTTTGACAGACCAAAATGCTCGATATCAGCCTACCAACCCCGAAACCCCATCACACTCCTCCCAAATAATAAAATAGACTTGCACAAAATTACGGCACTCAGTTCGGATGCTTGGTCTGAAACTTTTGCAATTTTAGCCCTATTTTGGGGTTTTAATAGACCAAAATGCCAGATATCGCCTTACCAACCCCAAAACTCCATCACACACCTCAAAAATGATAAAATAGACTTGCACCAACTTACAGCACTCGGTTCGGATGACCGATTTGAAACTTTTGTAAGTTTCTGTTTCAAAAAGGCCCATTTTTGGGTTTTGACGGACCAAAATGCCGGATATCGACCGACAGACCCCACACCTCAAAAATGATATAATAGTGTTGTAAAAACTTACGACACTTGGTTTTGATGCCCGATTTGAAACTTTTATAAGTTTTTGCTCCAAAAATGCCCATTTTGGGATTTTAGCAGACCAAAATACCAGATATCAGCATAACAACCCCGAAACCCCATCACACACCTCACAAATGATAAAATATACTTGCACAAACTTAAACTTACGTCACTCGATTCAGATCACTAGTTTGAAACTTATGAAAGTTTCTACTCTGAAATGGCCCAATTTGAGTTTTGACGGACCAAAATGCCGGATATTAGCCTACCGACTCCGAAACCCTATCACACACCTCACAAATGATAAAATAGACTTGTAAAAACTTACAGAACTCGATTTGGATCTCCCGTTTCAAACTTATGCAACTTTCCACTCAAAAAAGGCCCATTTTAGGGTTTTGATGGACCAAACCACCGGATACCAGCCTAACAACCCCGAAACTCATCAGACACCTCACAAATGATAAAATAGAGTTTTTCAAACTTACGACAGTCGGTTCGGATCACCCGTTTCAAACTTATGCAGCTTTCCAATCTAAAAATCTTTATTTTGGGGTTTTGAGTGACCAAAATTCAAGATATCGGCCTACCAACCCCAAAACCTCATCACACACCTCACAAATGATAAAATAGACTTGCACAAACTTACTACACTCAGTTCAGATGCTCGGTTTGAAACTTTTGCAAGTTTCAGCACCAAAAAGCCCATTTTGGGGTTTTGACATTCCAAAATGCCGGATATCGGCCGACCGACCTCGAAACCCCATCACACACCTCAAAAATGATAAAATAGACTTGTACAAACTTACGACACTCAGTTCTGATGCCCGATTTGAAACTTTTACAAGTTGATGCTCCAAAAAGGCCCATTTCGGGGTTTTGACAAACCAAAATGCCAGATATCGGCCTACCAACCCCAAAACCCCATCACACTCCTCCCAAATAATAAAATAGACTTGCACAAAATTACGACACTCGATTCGGATGGTCGGTCTGAAACTTTTGCAAGTTTAGCCCCATTTTAGGGTTTTAACAGACCAAAATGCCAAATATCGCCCTACCGACCCTAAAACCCCATCACACACCTCAAAAATGATAAAATAGACTTGCACCAACTTACAACACTCGATTCGGATGACCAGTTTGAAACTTTTGCAAGTTTCTGCTTCAAAAAGGCCTTTTTTGGGTTTTGATGGACCAAAATGCTGGATATTGGCCGGCTGACCCTGACACCCCCATCACACACCTCAAAAATGATATAATAGTGTTGTAAAAACTTACGGCACTTGGTTTTGATGCCCGATTTGAAACTTTTGTAAGTTTCTGCTCCAAAAATGCCCATTTTGGGGTTTTGACTGACCAAAATGCCAAATAACGGCCTACTAACCCCGAAACCCCATCACACATCTCACAAATGATAAAATATACATGCACAAACATACGGCACTCGGGTCGGACGCCCGGTCTGAAACTTTTGCAAGTTTTTGCTCCAAAAAGCCTTATTTTAGGGTTTTGACAGACCAAAATGCTAGATGTCACCCTACCGACCCCAAAACCCTAACACACACCTCAAAAATGATAAAATAGACATGAAAAAACTTACAACACTCGGTTCAGATCACCGGTTTGAAACTTATGCAAGTTTCTGCTCCGTAATGGCCCATTTTGAGTTTTAACTAACCAAAATGTCGGATATTGGCCTATCGCCCAACACCCCATCACACACTTTGAAAATGATAAAATAGACTTGCACGAACTTACAAAACTCGGTTTGAATCACCCGTTTCAAACTTATGCAACTTTTCGCTCCAAAATGGCCCATTTTCGAGTTTTGACAGACCAAAATGCCGGATATAGGCCTATCAACCTCGAAACCCTATCACACACCTCAAAAGTGATAAAATGGACTTGCATGAACTTATGGAACCCCATTTGGATCACCCATTTCAAACTTACACAACTTTTCGCTCCAGAAAGGCCCATTTTGGAGTTTTGACGGACCACACCACCGGATATCAGCCTAACTACCCCGAAACCTCATTAGACACCTCACAAATGATAAAATAGACTTTTTCAAACTGATGACACTTAGTTCAGATCACCCGTTTCAAACTTATGCAGCTTTCCGCTCTAAAAAGCTCTATTTTTGGGGTCTTGAAGGACTAAAATGCCAAATATCGGCCTATCAACCCCGAAACCTCATCACACACCTCACAAATGGTAAAATAGACTTGCAAAAACTTACAACACTTGGTTCAGATGCCTAGTTTGAAACTTTTGCTAGTTTCAGCTCCAAAAAGGCCCATTTTGGGGTTTTGATGGACCAAAATGTCAGATATCGACCTACCGACCTTGAAATCCCATCACACACCTCAAAAATGATAAAAATAGACTTACAAAAACTTATGACACTCGGTTCGGATGCCCGGTTTAAAACTTTTACAAGTTGATGCTCCAAAAAGGCCTATTTTTGGGATTTTGACAGACCAAAATGCCGAATATTGGCCTACCGACCCCAAAACCCCATCACACTCCTCCTAAATAAAAAAATAGACTTGTACAAAATTACGGCACTCAGTTCGGATGCCCGGTCTGAAACGTTTGCAAGTTTAGCCCCATTTTGGGGTTTTGACATATCAAAATGCCAGATATCGCCCCTACCGATCCCGAAAACCCATCAACACCTCAAAAATGATAAAATAGACTTGCACCAGCTTACAGCACTCGGTTCGGATGACCGGTTTGAAACTTTTGCAAGTTTTTGCTCCAAAAAGCCCTATTTTGGGGTTTTGATGGACCAAAATGCCAGATATCACCCTACCGACCCCAAAACCCCACCACACACCTCACAAATGATAAATTAGAAATGAAAAAACTTATGACACTCGGTTCGGATCACCGGTTTGAAACTTATGCAAGTTTCTGCTCCAAAATAACCTATTTTTTAGTTTTGAGAGACCAAAATTCTAGATATCACCCTACCGACCCCAAAACCCCAACTCCCACCACACAAATGATAAAATAGAAATGAACGAACCTACGGCACTCAGTTCGGATCACCAGTTTGAAACTTATGCAAGTTTTTGCTCTAAAATGGCCTATTTTTTAGTTTTGACGGACGAAAAATGCCAGATATTGGCCGACCGACCATTACACCTCATCACACACCTCAAAAATGATATAATAGTGTTGTAAAAACTTCTGACACTTAGTTTCGATGCCCGATTTGAAACTTTTATAATTTTTTGCTCCAAGAAGCCCTATTTTGGGGTTTTGAAGGACCAAATTGCTAGATATCACCGTCCCGACCCCAAAACCCCACCACACACCTCACAAATGATAAAATAGAAATGAACGAACTTACGACACTGTTCGGATCACCTGTTTCGAACTTATGCAACTTTCTGCTCTAAAATGGCCCATTTTTGAGTTTTGACTAACCAAAATGTTGGATGTCAGCCTACCAACCCCAAAACCCTATCACACACTTCGAAAATGATAAAATAGACTTGCACGAACTTACGAAACTCAGTTTGGATCAACCGTTTCAAACTTATGCAACTTTCTGTTCTAAAAAGGCCTATTGTGGGGTTTTAACAGACCAAACCATCGGATATCTGCCTAACTAATTTGAAACCTCATCACACAACTCACAAATGATAAAATAGACTTTTACAAACTTACGAAACTCGGTTCGGATCACCCGTTTCAAACTTATGAAACTTTTCGCTCTAAAATGGCCCATTTTCGAGTTTTGACGGACCAAAATGCTGGATGTTGGCCTACCGACCCCGGAACCCTATCACACACCTCAAAAATGATAAAATAGACTTGCACGAACTTATGAAACTCAGTTTGGAACACCCGTTTGAAACTTATGCAACTTTCTGCTCTGAAAATGTCCATTTTGAGGTTTTGACGAACCAAACCACCGTATATCAGCCTAACTATCCTGAAACCTCATCACACACCTCACAAATGATAAAATAGACTTTTACAAAATTACGAAACTCGGTTCGGATCACTCGTTTCAAACTTATGCAGCTTTCCGCTTTAAAAAGCTCTATTTTCAGGTTTTGAATGACCAAAATGCCGGATATCGGCCTACCGACCCCAAAACTACATCACACACCTCAAAATGATAAAATAGACTAGCACAAAGTTACGGCACTCGGTTCGGATGCCCGGTATGAAACTTTTATAAGTTGATGCTCTAAAAAGGCCCATTTTGGAGTTTTAACGGACCAAAATGTCAGATATCGGCCTACCGTGCCCAAAACTCCATCACATACCTCCCAAATGATAAAATAGACTTTCATAAACTTACGGCACTAGGTTCGGATGCTCGGTCTAAAAGTTTTGCAAGTTTAGCCCCATTTTTGGGTTTTAACAGACCAAAATGCCAGATATCGCCTTGCCGACCCCGAAACCCTATCACACACCTCAAAAATGATAAAATAGACTTGTACCAGCTTATAGCACTCGGTTTGGATGACCGGTTTGAAACTTTTGCAAGTTTTTGCTCCAAGAAGCCCTATTTTGGTTTTTGATGGACCAAAATGCCAGATATCACCCTACCGACCCCAAAACCCCAACACACTCCTCACAAATGATAAAATAGAATTGAACAAAGTTACGACACTCGGTTCGGATCACCGGTTTGAAACTTATGCAAGTTTCTACTCCGAAATGGCCCATTTTTGAGTTTTGACAGACCAAAATGCCAGATATCACCCTACTGACCCCAAAACCCCAACTCTTACGTCACAAATGATAAAATAGAAATAAATGAACTTATGGCACTTGGTTCGGATCATCGGTTTGAAACTTATGCAATTTTCAGCTCTGAAATGGCCCGTTTTTGACTTTTGAAGGACCAAAATGCCGGATATTGGCCGACCGACCTTGACACCCCATCACATACCTCAAAAATGATAAAATAGACTTTCACGAACTTACGAAACTCAGTTTGGATCACCTGTTTCAAACTTATGCAACTTTCAGTTCTAAAAAGGCCCATTTTGGGGTTTTGACGAACCAAACCACTGGATATCAGCCTAACTACCTCGAAACCTCATCACACAACTCACAAATGATAAAATAGACTTTTAAAAACTTACAACACTCGGTTCGGATCACCCGTTTCAAACTTGTGCAGCTTTTTGCTCTAAAAAGCTCTATTTTGGGTTTTTGAAGGACCAAAATGCCGGATATCAGCCTACCAACCCGGAAACCTCATCACACACCTCAAAAATGATAAAATAGAATTGCACAAACTTATGGCACTCGGTTCGGATGCCCAGTATGAAACTTTTACAAGTTGATGCTATAAAAGGCCTATTTTGGAGTTTTGACAGACCAAAATGCCGGATATCGGCCTACCGTGCCCAAAACCCCCTCACACACCTCCCAAATGATAAAATAGACTTGCACAGACTTACGGCACTCGGTTCGGATGCCTGGTCTGAATGTTTTGCAAGTTTAGCCCCATTTTTGGGTTTTAACAAACAAAAATGCTAGATATCGCTGTACCAACCTCGGAACCCCATTACACACCTCATAAATGATAAAATAGACTTGCACCAACTTATGGCACTTGATTTGGATGCCCAGTTCGACAATTTTACAAGTTTATACTCCAAAAAAACCCATTTTAGAGTTTTGACAGACCAAAATACCAGAATTTGGGCGATCGACTGACCCCAACACCCCATCACACGCCTTAAAAATGTTAAAATAGTGTTGCAAAGACTTACGACACTCGGTTCCGATGACCGGTTTGAAACTTTTGCAAGTTTCTGCTCCAAAAATGCCCATTTTGGAGTTTTGACAGACAAAAATGACAGATATTAGTCTACCAACTCCGAAACCCCATCACACACCTCACAAATGATAAAATATACTTACACAAACTTACGACACTCGGTTCGGATGCCCGGTCTGAAAGTTTTGCAAGTTTCTGCTATAAAAAGTCCCATTTTGGGTTTTTGACATACCAAAATGTCAGATATCACCCTGCTGACCCTGAAACCCCATCACACATCTCACAAATGATAAAATAGACATAAACAAACTTATAGCACTCGGTTCGAATCACAGGTTTGAAACTTATGCAAGTTTTTGCTCCAAAAAGGTCCATTTTGGGGTATTGATAGACCAAAACACTGGATATCTGCCTAACTACTCCGAAACCCCATCACACACCTCATAAATGATAAAATGGACTTGCACGAACTTATGACACTCGGTTCTGATCACCGGTTTGAAACTTATGCAAGTTTCTGCTCCAAAATGGCCCATTTTCGAGTTTTGACGGATGAAAATGCCGGATATCGGCCTACTGACCCCAAAACCCCATCACACACCTCAAAAATGATAAAATAGGCTTGAACGAACTTACGAAACTCTATTCATATCACCCATTTCAAACTTATGCAACTTTTCGCTCTAAAAAGGCCCATTTTGAGGTTTTGACGGACCAAAGCACCAGATATCGGTCTAACTACCCCGAAACCTCATCACACACCTCACAAATAATAAAATTGACTTGCACGAACTTACGACACTTGGTTCGGATCACCCGTTTCAAACTTATGTAACTTTCCGCTCCAAAAAGCTCCATTTTGGGGTTTTGACAGACCAAAATGCCGGATATCAGCCTACCGACTCCAAAACCCCATCACACACCTCAAAAATGATAAAATAAACTTGTACAAACTTACGGCACTCGGTTCGGATCCCCGGTTTGAAACTTTTAGAAGTTTTTGCTACAAAAGGCCCATTTTGGGGTTTCGACAGGCCAAAACACCGGATGTCAACCTAACGAGCCCAAAATCCCATCACACACCTCATGAATGATAAAATATACTTGCACAAACTTACGGAACTCGGTTCGGATCACCGATTTCAAACTTATGTAAGTTTTTGCTCCAAAAATGCCAAATTTGGGGTTTTGACAGTCCAAAATGCCTGATATCGGCCTAACTACCCCGAAACCTATCACACACCTCACAAATAATAAAATAGACTTGCACGAACTGACGACACTTGATTTGGATCACCGGTTTGAAACTTATGCCAGTTTATGTCGTTCTTACTATTTATGCATGTAAAAAAATATATATTCACATTCTATGTTCATATATTTAATAAGGATTCTAATATATATCAGTTGATCTTTATTTTAAACTGATCAGGATTATTGCACCGCTGTCTTTCTGTTCTGCATTGGGACTTACTATTCTCATTTTTTTTTTCTTTTCATGAACAGTTGTAGTTACATTTTCTGAGACTTTTTTTTTTATTTTCGTATTTATTGATAAATTTTACTTTTACAATTGTGAGTAATTAGTATAATATATATATATAAACACATTTTTCGTTTAATATATTCATTTCAGAATGTTTGGATTTTATTGTATATCAGGATGATTGATACAGGTTTTAAACAGGAATAAAAAAATAAATAAATAATATAGGTCAAAATATGCAAAAAAAAAAATAATAATAATAACTTTTAGCAACGCATATCAAGGTGTCGCTAAAAGACCCAAAAATAAGCTTTTGCAACGCTTCACATTTGTCGCTATAAATATAACATTAGCGACGTACTGAATGCATCGCTAATTAATTCTAACACATACTATTAGCGACGCACATGAGTCGCCGCTAATAGTTTCCAATAAACTATTAGCAACGCCCTAGGAGCGTCGCTAAAGGTCCACATTAATTATGCACAATCCATCTTATGTATTGCTTTTGTGATGCTCACATCTGATCATTCGCGACACCTTAGGAACGTCGCTAATAATTAAATTTAGCGATGCACAAAAGTCTACATGTCGCTAATAGTATTAGCGACGTGACCTTTTGCCACGTATCGAGTTACGCCCATGTGAGTGTTGTTAAAAACCTTTAGCGACGCATCTTACTAGTATTAGCGACGCTTGAGTGCATTGCTAAAAGTGCCTTTCCTTGTAGTGGCTCCATGGTGCCAATGAAATCGTCATATTGGTGGAATGGGCCTTGGGTCCACTTGTGCTTGTAGTTGTTATCCACGGCCACCACGTGATATAAAGAACACAATGTGCAAGTAGGTATCGAAAACAAATGGTGAAAATAGGTATCAAACACACATAAACAATAACATGCTAAAAGAAGACTCTAAAAATTATGAAATAAATGCAAGGAGATCACTAGAGGATCTAGAGAATATTTGAAAAAAAGGGTGAAGTCCTGAATTATGACCTTTGGGTTACTTATAACCTTGAAAATGGTGTTGCATTCAAATGCAAGTTAGAGTCCCGTTCGGAGGCGTATTGCATTTTTGTTTGAACAGAAGGAGGGGGTTTCCCTATTCCGACGCACCTTCCATTGCTGAAATTATGTTTTGCATTATAATAATTTTTTAAAAAAACAACATATATATATATATATAATTAAAGAATTTTAGAATAAAAAATTTGGATTTTCCTAGGGCTTTAAATTCAACCAATCAAGGAATTTCATCTTTCACACCATTGATCAAATGTAAATCTCCAAAATCTAAATCTGATTATGCCAAATAGATATTTTAGTTAATTTTAGATTAGTGATCAATTACACTTAGAGATCTCAAATTGTGAACTCGATAAGAAGTTTATAAAATTCACTTAAGTTTCGAGACTGAGATAGTTTAGACTGAGCTAATCAGTTAGTCATGTTATAATATGCCTTCAAACGCTTGTCTACATATCTCTTTTTCTTCAATTAGGAACACATCAACCAGTACAAATGTGGTTTTTGACTGTATGAACTTTTGTAGCAGAATTTTTCTTTGTAATGCAACTTTAATAACTTGTGTTAATACTTAAGCTACATTTATTGATCAATTTTGTGGACATAGATTTGATCATTTATGTTTAATAAATGCACTGAAAAAGGCTACTCATTTTATCTCAACATTAAACTTGTATCAATCAACATTAATATTTTTTTTAATATTTTCTTCTCTAAGATTGTGTAGTCTAATTAAGAGGTCTAATTACTACCATCGTAGATTATAGATTTCATGTGATAGTTGTAAAGTCCAAAGCTAGTAGAAAATCTAAAACCAAATATGGGTTCACTTGAAAAATTCTTTCAAGATCTTGTTTAGACCCAAGAAAAGTATATTAAAAAAAATATTTTTCTAGAAACAAAAATTTTTTTTATTTTATTTTCAATTTAAAAAAAAAAACTTGCAAAAAGATTTAAGAGCAATTAATATGGTTCAGATACTTAATAATTTAAGGAGAAAGGCCCTAAACTGTAATATTCCAAATCCTATCAAGTAAGAAAAGAGTATAATTTTCCAAAGGGAAAAACATATGGGGTGAAGTTTTTTAGGACATCTTTCCTAATTGTAGCAATTCAGGGGGATAAAGTGCCTAAGAAGGAACCTAAGGTATTCTACTAGTGTTTTTCTTTTTAGGAAAGGTTTTCTTCCTAACACTAGGAGATAAGTAAGTCTAACTGTTAGCCCTAAAGGTTTTCAACCAAAGGTATCTCAATAATTTTGATGACCACAAAACATTATCCAAAGAACTAATGCTTTATCCAAGTGACAATAAAAATTGGTCATCTAGGTCAACAAAGATTGTTGACCAAGAAAATGACAAAAGTCCATTAAGCTAGAAGATTCCTCTCAAAAGTATGTTCCAGTGCAAAGATCAAAACAAGAGGAATTCTCTCGTGATGATTCAAGCAAGGTGGATTCACTCAAGCCCAAGGATCCAAGTAAATACTTTCATTTTTCCTTATTTTGGATTTTGAGTTTTTGAGTGACGTTAGGATTAGATTGATCATTGGTTGTAAGCTCTCACTATTTAAAATGATCATCTAAGAACTAACGTCAAATGATTTATTTCAAAACAAAGCATTTAACTTAAAGTTTTGAATGATCAAAACGTTTTGGAAAAAGTACACTTAGGAAGAAATAAGCTAGAAGACCCTCACTATCTAAACTAGTTGACCAGTTCTTGAGACCAGTCGACCAATTCTTAAAACCAGTCGACCGATTCTTAAAGTTTATTTGTCACACTTATAAAACTAGTCGACTGAGTAATGTTTTATAAAATTGCACGAACATATTGTCTAAATCAGTCGATCTCCAAGAATATTCAGTCAATTGTCCTTAAAGGCAAAAGTGCACAAACAAAACTAGTCGACTGATTCATAGAACTAGTTGACTAAATGACCAATTGATGAATTGCCTAAGCACACTGTCCAAATTAGTCGACCACTTCTTAAAGCCAAAAATAGTGCACAAATAGAACTAGTTGGCTGATTATTCCTAACCAAATGAAACTCAAACCTTTTGGAAAAATCAGTTGACCTAATCAGTCGATCAATCCTCATTGGAATCGACTGATTCTATTGATATGGCAATCATAAATTCAAATTTTGAACCGATAAAAAGGGAAAAATTGACTCTTTTTGAAAAGTAATGGTCATATACTTTAAAGTGCTATAAATAGAGGTTCTTTAGGACTTTTTAAGTTATCTCTTACAAGCTTACACTATTGCATCTTTACTATTGACTTTAGATCTACCATCTTCCAAATCTAGATCTAAAAGTTCTACTCATCTTAAATACTCAGAGCTTACACCTAATCAGTCTATAAAGTATGGGCATCTTTGCACCAAAAACGCTAGAAGAGGGTGCTCTTTAGCAAACAAATTTTTATTATCTCATTGCGGTAAGAGTTGTGGGTAGGTGTTACCCAGTGAGACAAAATGGTATATTTTGCTGGAATTAGAAGGCCACGGTCTTTGCTTTGTAAAGGTTTGGTCTCCACCAGCAAGGAGGTCACTATAGTGGAAAAACTCAAGTAGGGATACTTGAGTCGAGGATGTAGAAAGTTCTCTCTCTCTCTCTCTTTGCTCTTGTTTATTTAATGTGTATTTACAATATTCATTTTTTAAAAATGAAAAGATATCAATATTTGTGAAATACCCTATTCACCTCCCTCTAGGGTAAATATCTAGGTAAAACTCACCAAGTAACTTCATTAGGTTTTTCAACTATGAATGCACATTTAGCTCTTCCCTAAATTTTTTTGTTGCATAATCTGTTTGTTTCTTCCTTTTCAATATTAACACTTTTGCACCATATGCCCGATTTTTCCTCATCTAAAGCAAGTTGAAACAAATAGTTTCCTATGAGGGTATGAACTTTGTGGATCTGCATTTGGTTGTCCTATATTAATTTTTGAAATTTGATTAGTCTTAGGACTACCATTAGATTTAGGATTTGAGGTACTAGAAAATTTTTGCTCATAGTGTCCTAAATTCGTATTGTCTCATACAATTTTTCATATTTTAAACTTGTTTTGTAGGAAAGTGAGCACTTTTTTTAACTGCAGTTCTCTCTTTGTCGAGAGAAACATAGTTATAGGATAATTCCTTTTATAAATTGGACATTTTTAATTTCAAGGACTTATTTTCCTTTAGAAGATTAATGTTCAGTTTCAAAAATTTTACCTTATTTTTAATAGATATATTTTTAGAATTGAGAATTTCTATTTTTGAAGAAAATTTTTGTCATTTTAGTTTTAAACTTTTAATTTCTATTAAATTTTTTTTTTTTTAATTTCTTGTTCATGGATTAGGTAATCATGCACTAATATAACAATTTTTGATACATTGCATAAAGTGCTTCGTCGTCTAAAGTATCTATTAACCCTAAAAGTTTTCAACCAAGGGCATCTTAATAATTTTGATGATCACAAAAAATTATCCATTGGACTAATGTTTTATCCAAGTGACAATGCAAATATGTCATCTAGGTAAAAGAAGATTGCTGACAAAAAAAATGACAAAAGTTCATCAAACTAAAAGATTCCACTCAAAAATATTCTTCAAAGCAAAGATTGAAACAAGTGGAATAGTCTCATGATGATTCAAGAAATTGGACACACTCAAGTCTAAGGATTCAAGTTAAGTCAAGTGAACACTTTCATTTTCCTTATTTTGGGTTTTGAGTTTTAAGTGACGTATGATTGGATTGATCATTCGTTGTAAGTTTTCACTATTTAAAATGATCATCTAAGAACTAATCTCAAATTATTTCTCAAAACAAAACATTGACATATCTTCAGTTTTGAAAGCTCAAAATGTTTTGATAAAAGTACATTAAGAAAAATAAGGTAGAAGACACTCACTATTTAAACCAGTTGACTAGTTCATGGAACTAGTCGACTAATTTTTAATGGTTTACTTTTACACTGATCAAACTAGTCGACGGATTCATGGAACCAGTCAACTAAGTGATGTCTTACAGAATAGCCTAAAGACTTATTGTCCAAATCAGTCTACCTCTAAAGAAATATCAATCAACTATCCTTTAAGGCAAATCAATATACAAACAAAACCAGTCGATTAATTCATAAAACCAGTCGACTGAATAACTATTTTCATGTATTGCCTAAACTTACTGTCTAAATCAGTTGACCAAAAAGAAATAACAGTTGACCATTTCTCAAAGGCAAAACGGTGTACAAATAAAACCAGTCGACTGATTGTTCTTAACCAAATGAATCTCAAACCCTTTGGACAAATCAGTTGACCTAATCACTCGATCAGTCCTCGTTATAGTCGACTGATTGATGATTTAGTCGACTAATTTTGTAGATTTGGCAATTACAAATTCAAATTTTGAACAAACAAAAAGGAGGGGGGGGGGAACACCTCTTTTTGAAAAGCAACAGACATATTCTTCAAAGGGCTATAAATAGAAGTTCTCTAGAAATTTCTAAGACATCTCTTACAAACATACATTTTCACATCTTTGTTATTCACTTAGATCTAACATCTTCCAAATTTAGATCTACAAATTATACTCATCTTAAATACTCAAAGCTTACACCTGATCTATTTATAGAAAGTGAGCATCTTATTACACCAAAAATACTCTAGAAGAAAGTGTTATTTGGAAAACATCTTTGTATCATCTCATTGCGGTAAAAGTTATGAGTAGGTGCTACCTAGTGAGGCAAAAATGTATATTTTGCTGAGATAAAAAGACTGTGGTCTTCGCATTGTAAATGTTTGGTCTTCACATGCAAGGAGGTCACAATAGTGAACAAAACTCAAGTAGGGATATTTGAGTCGAAGACGTAGAAACTTTTCCGAACCTTATAAAACTACTGTGTTTGCTCTTTCTTTCTTGTTTATTTATTATGTATTTATAGCTCTCATTTTTAAAGTTTGTAAAATAAACCAATATTTGCAATATATCCTATTCACCCCCTTTAGGGTAAATATATAGGTAACAAGTAGTATCAAAGCCTCGTCTCTTGTAAAATAAAGTTAACATTCTAAGAGAAAAGATATGGTAAATATTGTAGGAACTGTCTTTGCCGAATGACAATTGACAAACAAACCCCATCTGTTTAATGGCCAAAACTATACTTATTGAAAGGCTAAAATGAAGATATCTTCAAGCCTTGAATTATGAAATATAAAAGGTGATTACAAATGGGCCTCATATTCCTATGAAATTCGAAAGTTGTACTAGCACCACCAAGGTTGCTAAGGAAGAGTAAGCATGGGATGAAAAGGATCTCAAACTCATTGAAATAAATGCTAGGGCAATAAGTAATTTATATTATACCTTAAATGCAAATGTGTTCAATAGAATCTACGGTTGCGAATCCATAAAGAAGATATATGACAAACTTGAAGTTACCTACGAAGGTACAAATAAAGTCAAAGAATCTAAAATTAGTATGCTAGTTCATAAGTATGAACTATTTAAGGTAAATGATAGTGAGTCCATACCTGAAATATTTACTTGCGTTTTCATCTAATGATTGTAGAAAAATTCTCATATGGGTATTCTAATATGCATAGTTTGAGCTATTAAGAATATGAGCTTGATTTGTCAACTTATCTAAGGTCATATTTCTAAGGTATCAATTTATTATTTAGTTAAACTCTACTTTGGTACCAATTGAGGTGATTTAGGTTCTTAATTAATTAACTAAATTAATTTTTAATTAACTAATTATCCCATAGGGTATGGATAGCCCTAAATAATGTTTCTAATTAATCTAGTTAACTAGACAAGAATTGTTGAACTAAATAGTAAATTGATTATTGTTTAGATATATGTATTTGATACTAGATTTTAAACACAATATGGCCAAGTGCTATATAAAATATATTACACAAACATAATATTAAGCACAAGAGAGACAGAGAGAGAGTGAGTGAGATACCAAGTCTTACTTGGGAAACCCTTCTGAGAATTAAACCCACACTTGCAAGAAAAATGCAATATTAATCCAATCCCGTACAAAGATACACTAGACCTCAAAATACTAATTTTACTATTGTCTGTCGTAATATTTCATTGTTATTTAAGTCATCTATGATCCTTTTCATTGTGATCTTTCGTACTGCCGATTGCGTCTTCACCAGTAATTTCTTCAAAACAAACACTTTTACCATTAATTTGAGCTCTCGCAGATCAACACAAACCTATGTCGTGGTAAATAATGAACCTAAGACTCAATCTTAGTATGCAAATACTCCACAATAACCTTTATGAACAAGGGATTATATTAAACCCTAATCGAAATATGTATTTAGATTCAAGGATTCTAAAAGAGTATCAAGGTACTTAAGAAAAAACTCACAAGCTGTCTCTCAGATAAAGAATTCACCACTGTATATATTCTATCTATATCTTCTATGTTATTATTGTATAAGAAGTATATATAGGCAGCCCTTAACCTAACTTTATTCGAAATTATGCAACCAATCAGAATATTTAATTTTTCTCATGCGTTCAAACGGAAACAAAGACGTTCTCTATTTGGACGAAACTCTGTTCAATTAAGAAACTATTTTCATTTAAATAGGATAGGAAGGCAATTGGAATTCGACCTTTGGTTTTTCGAGAGAATAAACGTGAATTTTTTAATAAAACTAATTTAAGGAAATAAATTAAGTTTAGAACTTTTTAAAATTTTGTTTCCAAAGTAAATTAGTCTATAGTCAAAACTAACTCACCTAAGGTCAAACTAACCATGTTAAGGTTCATATTTAAACTTTAAGTTAAATCACTAGATACATTTATGTAATCCTAACATCACTATAGGAGAAGGTACTTTTAGCGACGCACATTATTAACGACACACATAAAGCGTTGCTAAAAGTAGTAAAAAAGTAATAAAAAAAATTAGTTTCCTGCGCAAACCTATTAGCGACGCACAATTGGCCATTAGCAATGCACGTTAATGCTTTTAGCGACGCACAAAGTGCGTCGCTAATAGTATGTGTAAATGAAACACTGTTGTTTTACTTAAAGTTAGCGATGCTCAAAGACTTATTAGCAACACACACTTTGAGCCGTTAGTAAGTCCTTATGTCTCAAGTCCCCAATTCGATCTCTCTCTTTCTCTAAGACGTACTCTTTCTCTCTCTGTATCAATCTCTCTATAAGATGCACTCTTTCTCTCTCTATATCGATCTCCATTGCCGATTGACGAAGACTAGGCTGGAAACCGCCACTGCCGACTAGCACTCCCGCCGACGACGAACATTCTTGGCCACGGTTCGCCATATATAATATTCACTAAGCTTGATAAAAGGTTAGGGTTTCTTAAAAAACTAACTACCATTTATAATTGTTATATTCAATTGTGGGTTTTAGAGTATTCATGTGATTGTAATGTTCTTCTATATATATAAATGATAAAATAGTTTAACTGTGTATGTACCTATGTATACATATTTCGGTTGCATGTTATATATGTTTCTAACATTCTGCAGGAAAACCATGCATTTGTCTTGTAATGTCAGTCAAAACTTCAATGGTTCATGACCTTACTATTATGGATCAAGCTATCTTTTTTTTGTTTTTTGGGTAAGTAAGATAATACTGTAAATGTGTTTGATATGATCAATTTTTTTTTGTAGGGATATATGGTCTGATTAGATGATATTTTTGATGTAGTTGTGTGATGATTAAGAGCAAATTAACTATGCTTTGGCCATTTACTAAAGAATTATTTGGCCATGACTTGTCTGCCAACATACCCACTGAAAAATTGGTTGGTTGGTTGATTACTAATTGGGGGTTAAATAAAACCCAAGGCCATCATTTAATTAGGTTGTTGGAATGACATTGTAGTGATGGTTTGAATAGACCAACCTTATATATATATATATGTGTGTGTGTGTGTGTGTGTGTGTGAGTGTGTGTGTGTGTGAGTGTGTGTGTGTGTATCAAAATATTAAGAATAAAAAAAAAGAAAAAGCAAAACACACACAGACACACCCTTAATCTCATACATAATATACTGTAAATTATATATCTTACTAGGGTTAATGAAACTTTTTCCAAAATGGTCCATAACCCTGGTAAGCACACCAATGACAAAAACCAATTGGTGGAAACTTAGTATCAAAAAGAAATTTCCTAATACAAAGATGATATAAATTAAACTAATTTACAACTACATTTCACATATATATGGTAAATGATGGTCAGATTATATAATAAAAAATTTATTAAAGAAGTGCCAATTACAATAGGAAATTAATTAGGGTTTTCAAATCAAGAGAGCCTCTTCTTGAATCCTACCTAGCATTTGATTCATAGCTGTGGCTATTTCATCCACTGAAGTCAGTTTGTAGTCACTACAGGAGAAGGCACTTTTAATGACGCACACTAAAGTGTCGCTTAAAGTGCCTTTTAGTGACGCACAAAAGTGCATCGCTAAAAGTAGTAAAAAAGTAATAAAAAAATTAGTTTCCAACGCGAAAAAATTCCTTAGATACCAAGGGATAGAAAAGAGAAAGAACAAATTTAAGGCTTTTTTTTTGGATTTGAGACTTTTAAATCTTTTATTAGTCTGAAGTTTTTGGAGAATGGTAGTGTTTGTAACGCAATGTATAATTGCATTCATGTAAGCCTAAATCTGTTTGGGAGTCATTTTCATCACTTGTGAATCTTGTCGTGGAATTTATTCATGATTGGGCTCGTGTGTATGAAAATCGATTCTTAAATTGTCCAAAATAGGACAGTTTAGGAATGCATAAATCTGCATTGCAATCAATAACGCATGCTTGAATATTCCGCTATGAGAAAATTTCAGCACGATCTCCTATTGTTCTCTGTGTATATATTTAGGCGTGGTAACGTCTATCTCGTATACTTAGAGAACCATGCGGAGATGCTGCCAAAATTTTCTCTTAATGGAATCAAGCATTTGATTTACTGCTGATTGCAATATGGATTGTGCATTCACGAATGGGATAGGACCACTTTACCCTTTAGAGAGAAGTTGGAGGTACCAGGATTCATGTTTCATATTTATAATGAGCAACATTTTTTTACTTATATTAGGTAGACAAAATGGATAAGAGTTGGATGGACTTGAGGGGCAGGCATTTGCCAAGGTATGTGAAGAGGATAAAAGATTTTATTGAGTTTGCTCGTGCATCTACAGATGGGAGAAATAAGATAAGATGTCCATGTAGGAGGTGCAATAATAGGGATTATATGCACATAGATGAGACTAGAGAGCACCTACTCCTAGACAGGATGGACAAGATGTATACGTTTTAGAAATTTCATAGGGAACACTGTGACGTACGAGTGGTAAGTGAAGATGAAGAAGAAGACGACGATGATGACTTAGGTGATCACAGTAGGACAGTTTGGGAATGCATAAATCTATATTGCAATCAATAGCGCATGCTTGAATATTCCACTATAAGAAAATTTCAGCACGGTCTCCTATTGTTCTCTGGGTATATATTTAGGTGTGGTAACGTCTATCTCGTATACTTGGAGAACCGTGCGGAGATGTTGCCAAAATTTTCTTTGAGTGGAATCAAGCATTTGACTTGCTGTTCATTGCAATGTAGATTGTGCATTCATGAATAGGATAGGACCACCTTACCCTTTAGAGAGAAGTTGGAGGCGCTAGGATTCATGTTTCATATTTATAATGAGCAACATTTTTTACTTGTATTAGGTAGACGAAATGGATAAGAATTGGATGGACTTGAGGGGCAGGCATTTGCTAGGGTATGTGAAAGGGATCAAAGATTTTATTGAGTTTGCTCGTGCATCTACAGATGAGAGAAATATGATAAGATGTCTATGTAGGAGGTACAATAATAGGGATTATATGCACATAAATGAGGCCAAAGAGCACCTACTCCTACACGAGATGGACAAGATGTATACGTGTTTGAAATTTCATGGGGAACACCGTGACGTACGAGTGGTAAGTGAAGATGAAGAAAAAGACGACGATGATGACTTAGGTGATAATGTTGGGGTTGGTTACGAAGGCTTGCCACAAATGCTGGCAGACTTGTAGGGGGCTACAACTAGGGCTCGTAGTCACAAGAGTAACATAGAACAATAGGAAGCGTTGGATTCCTTATTGAGGGAAGCAAGGAAACCGTTATATCCAAGTTGTGAGAAGTTTTTGAAATTGGATTTTCTCGTGAAACTCTTTTATATTAAGACCATCAACCGATGGAATAACAAATCATTTAATATGGTCATTGAATTGATTAAAGCAGCACTTCCTACTGGGGAGACCCTTCTGAAATCATATTACGAGGTGAAAAGAATGTTCAGAGATTTAGGCCTCAGGTATATTCCCTTACATGCTTGCAAAAATGATTACATGTTATTTTGGAAGGAGACTGAACAATATGGAGTGTACGGTATGCCACAAACCCAGGTAAAGGTGAATGAAGGAAAGAGCAAGACAATTTTACACAAGGTGCTGAGATATTTTTCCTTGAAACTAAGGCTACAAAGGTTATTCATGTCTCAGAAGATGGCAGAAGAGATGCAGTGGCATAAGGAGAAGCGTGTAGCTGAGAAAAATGTATGTAGGCATCCGAAAGATTCTCAAACTTGGGTTGAGTTTGATTGAAATCACAAATGGTTTACAAATGAGCTGCGTAATGTACAACTTGGGCTAGCTAGCAATGGCTTCAGTCCATTCAGTGACATGAGTAATGCCTACAGCATGTGGCTGGTGTTGCTTGTGCTGTATAATTTGCCACCGTAGAAATGTATGAAAGAATCATTTATCTTCATGTCATTACTTATTCCAGGGCTGAAGTCTCCTGGTAATGAAATTGATGTCTATTTGCGTCCTTTAGTGGATCAGTTGAAGGAATTGTGGTAGGTTAGAGTGGAGATATACGTCATCTCTAAGAATAAGATATTTCAATTGCATGTAGTGGTACTGTGGACCATAAATTACTTTCCTGCATACGGGAACTTGTATGGGTGGAGCACTAAAGGGTTTCTGGCATGTTCAGTTTGCAATAAGGATGCATGTTCCCTACATTTTTTCAATGGAAAGAAGATATGCTACATGTTCCATCGACGTTTTTTACCACCATCACATGGCTGGTGAAATCGGCAGAAGCATCTATTTGATGGAAAAATTGAGGCAAGATTGTCACCTCCATTATTGTCTGGGAAAGACGTGTTGGCGCAATTGGCACTCATCTAACCAGTGAGGTTTGGGAAGACACAGGGTACTAAAAAAAGGAAGCGTACTAATGTGGAGTTAAATTGGACGAGGAAGAGCATATTTTTTGAGTTGCCATAATGGGAGACCCTTAAGTTGAGGCACAACTTGAATGTTATGCACATCGAGAAGAACATCTGTGATAATGTGCTAGAAACTTTAATAAACATTGGAGGGAAGGTGAAGGATATTATTAAAGCCCGGTTGGACTTGCAAGAGCTGGGAATACGGAAAGAGTTGCACCAATACGTAGCGGTAATAAATATATCGTGCCTCCTACATGTTATACGTTATCATCCAACAAGCGAATGAAGATTTGCGAGTGGTTTAAATTGGTAAAGTTCTGAGATGGATATGCATCAAATATATCTCGGTGTGTAAATGTTAAAGATGGGAAAATATCCGGATTAAAGAGCCATGACTGCCATGTTCTTTTACAATGACTTTTTCCGGTTGTGAAGTGCCAAGTCATTGAAGTTAGAAGTACTGGAAAAGCTCGAAAGGGACGTTGTCGTGATCCTCTGCAAGTTGGAGACGATTTTCCCTCCAGCTTTCTTTGATGTAATGGTTCACTTAGCTGTGCATTTACTGTAGAGGCAAAAATTGGCAGACCTGTCCAATAACGTTGGATGTATCCAATAGAAAGGTACATTAAATTTTAATTTTTTTCTTATCTATCCATCCTAACTATTTTAATTTATAAGTGATTAATTATTAAAATAGGTATTTGCACACATTGAAGCAATATGTGCATAACAAAGCACGATTGGAAAGGTCAATTGCTGAGGCATACGTTGATGCTGAATGTCTCACGTTCTGCTCTATGCATCTTGAAGATATTGAGACAAGGTTTAATCGTGAAGAACAAAATTCTGATAGATGTCCAAGGCAGCAACGAACTAGTCTTACGGTGTTTACTCAGAATGTGCAGCCAATAGGTGCCTGTGTGTATGAATGATATCATCTTAAAGACTTGGAAAAAGCCTGTTATACCATGCTCAACAACTGCGATGAGACATTGCCATATTTTAAGTAAGTTTATCAAAATCATTGCAATATTATGTTAGTACATAAGTATAAGTTACATAAAACATATCTCATCTTATGTAATGAGCATATGACTGAACTTCAGAGAGAACATGTTACTGATACTGATCTAGAGTAAAGACAAAAAAATTTGTTTCCAAAGTGGTTCGGAGAACGTGTAAGTATAGGTTTCAATTAATTGTAATTAAATTAGTTAATGCATTTGTATTCAATTAGTTTTGTACTTGTATTGAATTAATAGATGAAGTTATTACCCCACCAAAAATTTTTGAGGCGTACGATCAATTATATTCCTTGGCATGTGGCCCTGATCAAAGGATATCCCGCTATATCGGTTTAATTGTTGATGGTGTTCGATTTCACACGAAGGAACATCAGATGAGCCGACGAACACAGAATAGTGATTTCCTTATTCAGAGAGGTTATGAAGCAGGACAAAGTGTAGAGTATTATGGTGTTTTACAAGATATCATACAGTTACATTACTACTTTGGCCATTCTGTGTATCTATTTAAATGTGATTGGTGGGATGTAAGTAACAAGAAGACTGGAATGCAGATCGATAAGCACTTTATAAGTGTTAATATGTCATGTACAACATTTAAAGATGATCTGTATATATGGACATCTCAAGCAAAACAAGTTTTCTATTTGAATGACACAAAAATTAGAGGTGATTGGCATGTTGTCCAAAAAATAAAGTCTAGAAATATTTATAATGTACTAGAAGTTGAAGATAGAGAGGAAGATTTGGAGAGGATTGAGGAGGCACTACAAGAAGAGTCTCAATATGCCTACGATGTTGTTGTCCAACATGATCAAGAAGATGTTACTTCGTATCGGTTGAATAGAATTAATGTCGAACCAAATCATGTTATAGCTTCTGACGTCACTAATACCAGACAGTGAGATCTGAGGGATGCAACTTTAATTAATGATAATGATGACGAGGAAAGTGATTTTGATGATGATACATTGTTAGAGTATTTTAGTGAGAATGAAGAAATTTTAGGAACAGATGATGATACAGAGTTAGATGAATAATTATAACACGTGTTACATGTGTTAGGATCAAGTGTAATAGATTTTTAATTTTATAATGTAATGGATATTCAATTTTATGATGTAATGGATTTTAGTTTTTATGATGTAATGGAATTTTATTTTTAAACTTTCTTTTAGATATGATTGGACCAAGATTACGTAGATGCGCAACAGAGTCAGACCCATTGACCCCTTCCCTTTCATTTGTAGGGTCGGCTGCTCTTGCCACTGATGGTATGCATAGTTCCCCTTTTATTAATGATTATATAAATATAGTACTAATTGTTTCTATTTTATTTCTTTTAAAGCTTCGACCACCGCTTCTAGACGAGGGTGTGGTAGGTCGAAGAACCGCAGTTTGCAGGTTCAGATGGAGGCAACAAGGGGCGCCCAACTTCTGATTGAGATACCTTCGGGCTTGCTGAAGCCCATCGGTAGGTGGGCACAGCAGTTCACCACAGAGGTTAGCATCATTTGTCGACTACGCGCCCCACTCCATATTAGTGATTAGAGTCTCGTCATTGACAATGAGTGATGGGATATTCATGCGCATATCCTGGTATGTCTTTTATTGTTGTATTCAATTTAATTTTAACATATCTAATGAAGTAATTTTTTGACAATGAAATACTTTACAAGAGAAATTTGACATTGATCTCCACCCACCTCATGTCGTGAAGGCAGTGGACCATTACTTAGGAGTTCGTTTTAGGGACTAGCGACACAAGCTCCACATACACTACAAAGTAGAGGTGGCGGCAGATAGAGATCTTCGCGAGAGACCTTACAAGGGCTTGACAATGGAGGATTGGATGTTACTATGCGACCAGTTCTCTTGTAATGCATTCCAGGTAAAAATTTTCAAAATTAATTTTGTTGTATGATAAATCATTGTCATTTATACTAACATTCTTTGTTTGGCCAAGTGTAGGAACTTAGCAAGAAAAATAGAGAGAGCAGAAGCAAGCAAAAGGTGACCCATTGTGGTGGATTACGATCTTTTGTACGGTATAGGCATGAGATGGTAAGTTGATAAATGTATCAAGTTGTTATTGTATTATCTTTTAATAAAATCAATCTTCACAAGCTACTGTTAATTTTCTGCAGTGAGACTAGGAGGCCAGTGCACCACCAAGCCCAATTGATTTGTGGCACAAGACGCACTACAACCCCGAAAAGGTTTGGACTGGGCCTGAAGCTCAGCGACTTTATGTAAGTTATTTACGTATATATACCAGTATTACTAATTTAATATTAATCCAAAGTTATAAAAGTAGTAACATATATTTATATTTTTATAGGAAGAGATAGTCCAGCTGCGTGCTCAACCAACCCCTAAGGGTGAGGATCTGCCGATCGATGACCAAATACGGGAGACTGTTCTGGGCAAGAGGCGCGGATATGTGTGTGGCTCAGGGAGTGGGATGCAGCCGACGTCATCATCCTCCACCGTCGATAGCGATGCTAGGTTTCACGAAGCCACCCAGAGAGTTGAGGCAGCTGAGAAATGTAATGCAGATTTGGTGCAGATGGTGATAGACCTTAGTGCTCGCATGACCCAGCTAGAGTCTCTTATGCAGAGATTCCTCAGCTAGCAGGGAGGCTCTGTTCAGCCTTAATAAGTTTTTAAGATTACTTTGGTGGCTTTATAATTTATAAAAAAAATGTTATGAAAAAACAAATTCAGATATTGGCGTAGAAGCCCTATCACACACTTCAAATATGAAAAAATAGACTTGTACGAACTTACTTAATTTCATCGATTCTAATGACCGTTTGAAACTTATGTAACTTTTCACTCCAACAAGGCCCATTTTGGGATTTTGATGGATCAAAATGTCAGGTATTGGCCTAACTACCCCAAAACCCCATCACACACCTCACAAATGATAAAATAGACTGGCACGAACTTACGGCACTTGGTTCGGATCACCAGTTTCAAACTTATGCATCTTTTTTACTCCAAAAGGCCTATTTTCAAGTTTTGAAGGACCAAAACACCAGATATCAACCTAACAGCCTAGAAATCTAATTACACACCTTACAAATGATAAAATAGACTTATACAACCTTACGGCACTCGATTTGGATCACCAATTTGAAACTAATGCAACTTTCTACTCTAAAAAGACCAATTTTAGGATTTTGACAGACTAAAATACTAGATATCAACCTAACAGCCTCAAAACACCATCACACACCCCAAAAATGAAAAATTAGACTAGTACGAACTTACAGCACTCAATTCGGATCACCGGTTTAAAACTTATACAACTTTTTGCTCCAAAAAGGCCCATTTTGGGGTTTTGACGGATCAAAATACTTGATATCGGCCTAACAGCTGCAAAACCCCATCAGACACCTTAAGAATGACAAAATAGACTTGTACAAACTTACAGCACTCGGTTCGGATCACCGATTTGAAACTTATGCAACTTTCTACTCTAAAAA
Organism: Nyssa sinensis; assembly: GCA_008638375.1. Classification (NCBI taxonomy): domain Eukaryota; kingdom Viridiplantae; phylum Streptophyta; class Magnoliopsida; order Cornales; family Nyssaceae; genus Nyssa; species Nyssa sinensis. The sequence goes on from CM018046.1 coordinate 6,524,862, forward strand.
AGGCTCATTTTGGGGTTTTGATGGATCAAAATACTGGATATCAAACTAACTACCCCAAAACCCTATCACACACCTCAAAAATGATAAAATAGACTTGTACGAACTTACGGCACTCAGTTCGGATCACTAGTTTCAAACTTATGAAACTTTTTGCTCCAAAAGGCCCATTTCGAGTTTTGATAGACCAAAACACCGGATATCAACCTAACAGCCTAGAAACCCAATCACACACCTTACAAATGATAAAATAGACTTGTACGAAGTTACGACACTTGATTTGGATCACCAGTTTGAAACATATGCAACTTTCTGCTCTAAAAATACTCCTTTAGGGTTTTGACGGACCAAAATTCTGGATATCAGCCTAATGACCTCAAAACCCCATCACACACCTCAAAAATGATAAAATAGACTTGTACGAACTTATGGCACTCGATTCGGATCACCGGTTTGAAACTTATGCAATTTTCTACTCTAAAAAGACCAATTTTAGGGTTTTGAGGGACCAAAACATCCGATATCAGCCTAACTACCCAAAAACCCCATCACACGCCTCACAAATGATAAAATTGACTTGCAATAACTTACGACACTCTGTTCGGATCACCGGTTTCAGACTTATGCAACTTTTTGCTCCAAAAAGGCCTATTTTCGAGTTTTGATGGACCAAAACACCAGATATCTACCTAACAGTCTAGAAACCTCATCACACACCTTACAAATGATAACTAAGACTTATACGAACTTATGGAACTCGGTCCGGATCACCAGTTTGAAACTTATGCAACTTTTCGCTCTCATTTTGAGGTTTTGACGGACCAAAACATCGGATATCAACCTAACGAGCCCAAAACCCCATCACACACCTTAAAAATAATAAAATAAACTTGCACGAACTTACGATACTCGGTTCGGATCACCGGTTTAAAACTTATGCAACTTTCTGCTTCGAAAAGACTAATTTTGAGGTTTTGACCCACCAAAATGTCGGATATCAGCCTAACGAGCCCTAAACCCCATCACACACCTCACAAATGAAAAAATAGACTTACACGAACTTACGTCACTCAGTTCGGATCACTGGTTTGCAACTTATGCTACTTTATGTCGTTCTTACTATTTATGCATGCAAAAAAAAAAATCACATTTTATGTTCATATATATTTAATAAGTGTTATAATATATATCATTTGATATTTATTTCAGATTGATCGTGATTATTGCGCTGCCGTCTTTCTGTTCTGCATCAGGACTTACTTTTCTCTTTTGTTTTTTTTTCTTTTCCTAGACATTTGTAGTTACATTTTCTGAGACAATTTTTTATTTTTGTATTTATTGAGAAATTCTACTTTTATAATTATAAGTAATTACTAATTTATATATATATATATATGAATGCATTTCTCTTTTAATATATTCATTTCATACTGTTTGGAATTATTTTATATCAGGATAATTGATACAGGAATAAAACACACAAAAAGAATTTCGGTCCCAAGTAGCCCAAAAAGAAAAAAATATTTAACTTTTAGGGACGCACACAAAGGCGTTGCCAAAAGTCTCAAATATTAGTTTTAGCAATGCTTCACAGTTGTCGCAAAAAATATACTATTAGCGACGCACAGAGATCATCGCTAAATCATTCCAATAACAAACTATTAGCGACGCATTCTGAGCATCGCTAATAATATACTATTAGCGACCCTCATTGCGTTTTTTGCATAGCATTAGCGATGCCACACCTGATTATTAGCGACACACAATGTGCGTCACTAATAGTGACTTTTAGTGACGCATATCCGTGTGTATGTCGCTAATAGTATTAGCGACATGATTATTGGCGACGCACACTTGTGCGTCACTAATATTATTTAGCAACGCACGAAAGTGGTTTTTCCTGTAGGGCATGAATGAGAAATGCCTAAGAATAATTTTCCTTTCATGTGTTAGATTTAGAGTAACAGATTGATCGTAAAAGTTCTTCTTCAACTATAAGAGTTGTAATATGAGTTAGGATACGGACAAATCTTTGTTAATGTGAATTAACTATAATGTAAGTTGCGATAAGATTTTAAATTACAAATTCAATATAAACTTTTAAAATGAATTGCTAACAAGTTATTATAAGAGGAAAATATTTACAATCATTGTTAATCAAACTTTCTAACATCATAAGTAAAGTGAATTATGATTGAGTTATTTTTTATGGCATGCACTGGTCACTCGACACGTGCAAAGTTAAGTGGCAAAATAGCATAGTGGCGGGGATTCCCCGATGATCTTATATTGGGATCCAATCTTACAGGGATTTCATGTTCATGCTACAAATCATGTTGGAAAGAATGGGAACAAAAGAGGAGAGAATAAAAGAAGACAAAACAAATCATTGTAATACGTATTCTATGCAGCAATCATGATCGCGTGATTGAAGTTTGCGATCCAGGAGCAATGAGGCCCCTCCACGGGATCCAGGAATATACTGTATAATGAGATTTGGTTCATTGAAATTTTCTTCTATAATATTAGCTTTAAACTGTTTAGGCCATTATTCAAGTTGCAGCCTTCTTAAGTGGGATACCCTTTCCTTTTTACTGTTTGAGAAAGATACCATACTGGTGACTGACTGAAAGATCTGTGAGTCCACCATTTTCATGGGCATTCCTCCTGCAATCATTTGCACCCTTGTTTGTAATGCACTTTTGTTGAATAAAACAATATTGGCGTCGGTCGTGAAGGTTCATTTTTCAAGACCTATGCATTCTGTAAAAAAATATACGATCTAATGGAGTTGCAAAGATAAAAGGTGGTTCTCTTATTGAATTAGTACATGCACAACATCAATTTTGTCACCATAACATAGTTGTATAATGTGTAGCTAGCATCCTATATGTTTTATGTTGATCTGTTTGGTTTCCAAGAAAATTTGAGGAAGAAATATAAAAGAAGACTAATATGAGGTATAAACTTAGATTTGAATCATTGTCCCAAGTGACTTGTTTCAGAACATGTGGACAGATATGGATGCGCGAGGAAAAGCCCAAAGAAAGCAATAAAGGGAAACCTAGTCCTACTCCTAAATTTGTAGCTTTCATGCAGGGTTTCTGAGAAACATTGCACGCTCCGCTCCAAAGTATTTCAATATTCTGTGGGTCATCCTCTCATTCATTGTTCTTTCTTACAACAGAAATATCTCTATAGATTCGTTCCATCATTGCTTGCATCTATGCCCCCCATCACACATTCCTGCGCCTGTAGTTTTCTCCTAATTTAATAGGAATCCAAGAATACTTTGCTCATTTATTATTTTTACATGATATATATTGTTTGTATCAAAGTTTTGATTTTTGTGATTTTGAGTTCAAATTTCTCTAATCTCCTTGTGTCTTTTGCGTCGATACGTCAGATAATGGATTCATATGTATGGATGTTAATACAAATATATAACTCTATTCTGAGTGTAAAATTTTTTCTTTTGATATGTGTATGTCTGTAAATGGGTTAAGTTGAGTAGTGAACTGTTCAAGTTTGACACCAAAAAATAAATAAATTTTAAATTGTGTTCAAGCTTGATTTGGTTATTTCTCAAGTCGATTTTAAAAGAGTCTTTAATTGAGTCGATTGCTAACCAAATTCGAGTAATTTGATTTTTTTTTATATAATATTAGATAATTTATTAATTTATCGAGTCAAATTTGAACTCAAAATTTGTTCAATCTTAACTTGTTTATATCGTGAGTTGATTTTGAATGAGTCTCTAATTAAAACGGTCTCAATTCAAAATCGAATAGCTTAGTTTATATTAGTTCATTTTACAGCCTAGATACGCGAGGGCATAGATAATTTTACTATATTATGATATTGGGAGCCTTCTCATTGATTTGATATTATTCGTTCAGAGCTGACTATATGTATATATTTGAAAATTTGCACTAATAAAGTAGTTTTACAATATAATAAAGATATAGGATATTCTTGATCCATTATTATAAATAGTACAAGACTTCCCAGCTTGGTTTGAGCTAGTCGATTATAATATTTGTTTAATATATGATGGGAAGTGATCATGTAAAATATATGGAAAAAATATTAAAAAAATTCTTAAAATAATCTTTTTAATTTAAAAAGTTCATGATATATTTTTCTATCTAATAGATCTAAAAAAGAAATTTTTAATACAAAAAAGTTGAATTATTAACTTTCAACTTAACACCGTTAGAAAATATTATTAATTAGATCAAAATAACTTTCAAGATACATTTTAAAAAATACTAAATAATAAATACAACAAATTCTTCAATAAAAAAAATAACATTTTTTATTTATTAAAATACCTAAAAAATAAAATTTTACTTTATAAAATGTTATGATTTTTTGGGATTGAAAATTTTATTTTATATATTTTTTTCTTATTTTTTTTCTAAAATGTATCTTAAATGTCAGTTTAGTATAATTAGTAATATTTTTTAACAGTGTTAAGATGAAAGTTAATAATTGGACTTTTTTGTATTAAAAGTTTATTTTTTAGACTTTTTAGATAGAAAAAATGTATTATAAATTTTTTGGATTGATAAATTTATTTTAGGGACTCTTTAGTATTTTTTCCAAAAAATAATTGGTTATTTGTAATAATGTCTAATCCTCTTTTTGTGCCAGGTTGGAGGGGTTTGAATGGAAAGAGTTGGAAAAAATAAATATAGGAGAGTTTATTTCATATTTAGTTTTGAAAATTAGGAAAATGTGGGAGGGAGAACTTTAACACTTATTTGACCTATTTTACACTCCATCCCCAAGTATAAGGATTTGGAAGGAGAGGGGAGAGCTTCCTAATGAATTTTTTATAATATTAATAATATCTTTAAAATTTAAGAGATAAAAATAAAATAGGCATATATGTCCTAAGATATAATAGTTAATTAATATAACATTCTTAGCTTTAATACTTATTTGATCTATTTTACAATCTCTTCACTAGTGTACGAATTTGGAGGGAAAGGAGAATACTCTTTAATGACTTTTTTTATAATACCAATAATGCTCTTAAAATTTAAGAGATAAAAATAAAATAAACATATTTGTCCTAAGATATAATAGTAAATTAATATAGAATTCTTAGCACTTATTTGATCTATTTTACAATCCCTCCACAAGTGCACAGATTTGGAGGGAGAGGAAAATACTCCTTAATGAATTTTTTATAATACTAATAATGTCCTTAAAATTTAAGAGATAAAAATAAAATAGATACATCTGTCCTACTATAAAATAGTAAATTAATATAGAATCATCTTCTTTTTTTCTCTCTATCATTTTCAAATAAGATGGAAGAATTACAGTTCCCTCTTTTCTCTTTTCCTCACAATTATTCAAACATGAACGATGAATTACTCTCTTCTTTTCTTTTCTTTCAATTTTCTCATAGCTAATGCTCTTGCCACGTCACATCAGCCCAAAAGCATATGAGCATTGCAATTATTCGATAGTCCGTTGGTACCAACGATCAGATTAAGATTCACATCTGCAATAGTATATTATATATATACATGTAATCTATCATTTAACTATTGACACCATTACAATCAGTCTATTTAATAATTTCCCGTATGAGCGGGTATGAGAAGCGCCCACAGACAAGCCCTTAATCTGCATGAGAAATGCCAGTAAATTCGAGGAGAATCTTGATGAAGTCAACCAAACCATCAAGACCACCAAGTCATCTAGGTCCACAGCTTCTTCACTGCTGTATGGTAGATTTGGAAAGCCCATGACAAAACTGCCGACAAACATATGATACATTAGCTGGCAAAAGACTTCTATAGTTCTATGCGTCCCTGTACCTAACACAAATCATCAAAGCCCAAATATAGCCAAACATATGTATGTGCCTTTTTATACTTTATTGGGCTGGACTTGTACAGATGTTAGATCTCAAAAAGAGATTGTAGGGGTGGTGATAGCAACAATTTAAGCATGTAATAAGATACTTTAAGAAGAAATTTCGTAAAGAATATTTTATAGTTTAGAGAAACAATTACTAAATCATATTTAGTTATATTGGAACTAAAAGTAACTAAAGTTATATAGTAAAGTAAATCTAACAATTTACGTATTTGCATAGGAAAAAATGAGGGTTGTTTTAGATTCATCACGACTTATATATCTCTAGACACAATTTCAAAGCAATAAATTTAGGTATGTTTGTTTAGGTTTTCAAATACAGATTTTTAATTTCAAAATGTGGGATATGCGTTTGGCAAGTTATTAATTGTAAATGTTTTTAATTTTTTATAATTTAGATTATCATATTTAAATGTATTTTCATAATTTTTAAAACATTAATTACAAAATTTTTAAAAATATTTTTTAAAAAATTATATCTGAATCACTATTCAAGCACAGTATAGTTTTAGTCACTCTCTATTTTTATTTTTCTTTTAATGTTTTGTACAACTATAAAGAGAATGTATTATGTCTATAGGTGATGTTCTAATAAAATCCTATTGCAATTAAAAATCAAGAAAAAAACACCTACTAAAAAAATTAAACAATCTTTGAAGATTAATATTCAAACATTTATAGCATGTTAAACTAAATTAACAAATCACAAATAAAATACAATGATACAATTCAATGGTTGTTATCGTAATATAGTTTCAACTAAATATAATAACATTTAAAATTAAAGAAAGTAATCACATATAAATAAAATAATACCACTAAATGAATATTATCGTGACCAATTCTTTTAGTATGTATTATTTTTTGTGCACTCCCACCAATTATGATAATATTTTTCATAATAGTTGGTATTTTTAATTAAGATTGATGTGCCTATATTTCCTTGGGGATTATTTAATAAACTTTCTTTTTTTTTTCCTTTGCATTGACACATAGCTGTGTATTTAAAAAAAAATTAAAATCCTATTTTTTTATCTATTTCCTTCCTCTATGTTTTTTTCTTCTATTTAATTATTTATTTATTTTGCAAAGTTCTTTTTCTTTAAGATTCTAAAATTTCTTTTAGCATAATAAATTATTTAGTTTATTTTTATTTATTTTCTTCAACTTATATTTATTTGAATTTTCTATTTGTTTTCTTTCTACCATTTTCTTCTTCTATATATTTACTTTTTTATTTTTTCTATTTATTTTATTTCAATTCTGTTGGTTTTTTGTACAATTCTAAAATTATTTGGCCTCATTTTTATTTTTATTATTTATTTATTTATTATAGGAGGAGTGATTCGATATCCTAAATCCTTTTTTTCGCAATTTGAGATTAAAAAGGCAGTTATAAAGAGACGTTGTTTTAAGCTTTAATTATTTTTCAAAATAGTTAGAAGAAATGAAATAAAATCTAATATAAATGTATAATTCAAATATATTTGTAATGATATATTTTACGTACTTGAAATTGTGTTCACTTTCAATCAATACTAATTTATTTGTACTATATTTTCCAAAATCTCTTACTTAATAGAAATAGATTCAAATAATAAAAAGAGAATTGGGGTAGATAAAATGTCATAAGTGATGTTGCTCTTTTCTGGTCATAAGGACCTCCCGTCCTTCGCTATCTATCAAGAACATGAGGTCAGAGGGTCACCGAGAAGGCTCCGGTGGTAGCCGCTCCAATGATAAAGTCATTAAAATAATAAAGGCAGTAATTCAAGAGAAAAGTTGAACATAAATTGAAAGCCTACTTTATGACTTTATTTATAGGTTGTAGATCTCCTAAGTTGAGTAGGATTTGGAGTCTTGAAAATAGGGATTTGAAGATATCTTAAAGATAATAGTTGCCATATTGAACTTCGGTTTTTTTATTCTGAGGTTGGTAGGATATGGAAGGCGGTGCTAGGCTTTGAACCATATATCTCTGAACCCTCTATACCTAACTGACCTAGATAAAACAATCTTTCTTAATTCATCCCTTTAATAGCTCTGTACGGACATGTGTCATGCTTCGAATGTGTTTGTTGTTTTATGGTATATCAACTACTCTCCCCCCCCTTAGGCCTCTGTTCTGGAGCATGCTCAGAGCTGAGGTTAGGGTTTCTGAGACGTTACACGCGTGATAGTCATAAATGCACCGCTCCGTATTCCGAGGTGACAGTCATTGATGCGACATTTATTGTGTCAACCGTCGGTTGGAACTGCAAGGCCATCATTACTCCAACCGTCACGACGGTTCAGAAATAGAGGTCTCTCACGTTGACATCTGTTGGGTCTTTATAAAAGGAAGAGGAGTACATCAAACAGAGATTTGTCCTCCCGCTCTGCAAAAATTTTCCCATTTTTTGAAATTTTTTTCTTAAAAACTCCAATTTTTCCTAAAATTCAATTTTACAAGCTGCAACGGGGCTACAAATGAAACTTTCTTGGGTTTTGCTTGACACCAAAAAAGTTAATAACATAGGTGTTTTTTGAAAACATGTACCCACAACTAGCTTGGAAATGGACTAGCCAAGACTCATAAAATGACTTTCAAAATGAACTTTTTGGGTTTGTTCTCATCACACAATTAAAATCAACTTGATTTCTAATCAAGTATCACACTTTATGGTTTGATTCTAGTCAAGGTCTAGGTTATGTTTGTTAGGATTCAAATCTTTGGGAATCTTTCTCTCAAAATTTAGAAATGACTTTAATTCAAGTCCCCCATTATGCCAAAATTTAGGGGATAGGTATGACTTCTAATATTTCACAATCCGGATTCTTTAGTCGTCTTAGGAATCAAGTCAGGCTCCAATTTGTGGCCCCTCTCTCAATTTTTCCTATCATGCCAATCACTCAAGATAGGTTTTGAATTCCTTTTAAAGAGTCACCTTTTCTAGGATCTTCATCACGTCAATCAAGGTTCATCTTAACCCTTCTAGTAAGGTCTAATCAATTCCATTGAGATTGCATCTTTCTAACCTTTAGGATTTCTTTCCTCATTAAAGAAAATCGTTCCATCCTCTTAGGACTTAGGGGCTACCTAGGCATTATGTCCCTACCTTTTTTTCAAAAAATCAAAAAATTTCAAAATTCAAAATTCAAAATTATTTTCTACTAAGGAATATCTTATTCTCCATTTAGATTGGATCTTATCCTACTCAAAGTTTTGAAATAAAAAAAAAAAAAAAAACTCTTTGCACTATTGGCTTGAATTCAAACTCCTCTACGCTCATTTGGTGATCAAAAAATTCATTGAGGTTTCTTACCCCATTACAGCTCTTATTCCCTCAGTTGAGCCTGGAACCCATGGCATCAAAATCAAGCCAACACTGCACCTTGTCACTGTGGATCAAGATCAATTACTTCAGATTTTGGCTAAAATCAGAAAAGACATAGCCAATTATAGAGATAAAACACAGAGGATCTCCCAGACAGTCCAACAACTGTTACAACAAGGGTTACTACCACCTCCAATAGTCCCAGCAGAGCCTAACAATGCTCCCAATAATCAACCACCTATACCTCATCAAGATCATCTCCAACAGAATCAGCAGGCCCAAGATGCAGCCACACATGATCAGTTTAATCGAGCCGAACAAAATGGGCCCCAAAATGAAGTCAAACCTCAAGAGAAGCCCAACATCAATGAAGAGGCCCTTCTCAAAAGGCTTGAAAAAATGGAAGCCCTTATATGCAAATCCAATCGTGGAGATGACATGATTGATATCCACAAACTCTCACTATATCCAGAGGTCTATTTGCCTTACAAGTTCAAAATGCCATACTTAGACAAATTCAAAGGGACCACATGCCCAAAGACCCAGCTTTATGTTCGGGCCATGCAACCAATAAGGGATAAAACTGAAATGATGGCTCAAATTTTCCACTAAACACTAGCTGAGGCAGCTCTCCGTTGGCTCTTAAACTTGGAAGAGCCCATATCTAAAGATTGGGAACAACTCTATACTGTCTTTGTCAAGTAGTACAATTACAACAATGAGTTGGACATCACACTCAGGGACCTTGATACCACCAAGCAAGAACCCAAGGAGACTCTTTCAACTTTCATCACTCGATAGAGGGCCAAAACGGCCCAATAGGCTGAGTGAAGCTGAACAAGTGCAAATGGTAAAGAAGAACTTACTTCCCATCTACTGTGAATCAATGTTTGCCCACTACTTTGAGACTTTCAAAGCTCTTATAGGGGCTGGAATCCAAATTGAGGATGCAATCAATGATGGAATATTGAGGAAGCCCATAAAAAACATCAAGCCCGATAACTCAAAAATTGTAGTCAATGTTTTTACTCCACAACAGTCTTTTTTTTGGTCTATTAGTTCAATCGCCTCACTACCGCCAAATTCATCTCGAAGACGCCTATCAAGGTCATTTTGAGGACTCTCTACATCATTGAATGAAGTTTTTCAAAAGCTTTACGAAGAAGGACATCGCCAACATTTGGATCCTCGCCCCATTCCAAACCCAATACCTAAGAGTTATGATCTGAGCAAGCATTGTGCCTACCATCAATGTGCGGGCCACTACACTAACCATTGCACCATGTTGAGGCATGCTATCCAAGATTTGTTTAATGAATAAGTCATTGAGCCTTCTCATTCAAGGAACCACCAAGATTAGCCCACAATCAAGAATGCGGAGCTTTCCAAGCCATAATCATTCTTTTGTTCTTCATGGATAATTTTTATTTGTCTTTCCTTATGCTTCAATAAATATTCTCTTAGGAAACTTTCAAAAAAATGTTTGCATGATTCATCTTGATTCTTTAAGAAAATGAATGTCATCAAATTCACAATAAGATTGAATGCGTTGAATCTGAGCACCATCAAACTTCATCAATCATCTTGATTTTCTCGTTGTTCACCAATTCATCAATTTGTCTCAAAGGCATCTTGTCTTATTCAGTCACCATCCAAAAAAGATAATCACGACCCTAAGCAAACATTGATTGGTTACTGGAAATGTCGTCCCCAGGATACAACAAAGTCTTCGGTTTGAAGAACTGCAACCAGCAAAGTTGAAGGACTTCCTGTGAAATCGTTTGATTATAATTTCTATTCTGAGAGAGAGAGTTTGATAATTTTTTCAATTCGTTGTACTGGTGTATTTATAGATACAGGGGTATCTTTTCATGAAAGACACAACATTTCTAAAAGACATGTCTTTAAGAAAAAGTCACAACCATTTCATTCAATGTGTCTTTTGGAAAAGACACAATCTTTCTAAAATACCCATTGGACACACGTATTTATGAGACACCTATTCAATGCATCTATCCGATCATCTCTTAATCTAGACCGTTGATTAGGCGATCCAAAAATAAATTAATAAAAATTGATTTGTCTTTGATGAATCCGCATTGCATGTGAAGGCCTGCAAAGGTATGTGCGAATTATTGCGCATGGTGCACATTGCGTTTCTATGGGTTACAACTCGTTTAGACCTGGTTCAACCCATGGGTCAACAAGGACCTTATGAAACTCAATTAAATATAGGGCATACGTTTTCATATATAAACATACAAAAATCGATGTGGAACAAAGTTAAAAGCTACTATGCTATCAAACATAAAAGTTTGGCTCAACACATAGAGTGGTTTAGAAGAAAACGAACACACATATATATATATTACGGCTTACCTGGTTGCAAAAAGAGCATTGAAGCAGCCACAGAGGGAAATAGATCCCATTGCAATAGGTTGAATAGGACAATTGAAAGTTCAAAAAAAAAAAATACAAAAAGACGTTGGTTTAAATTAAGCCCATATATTTTAGAAAGTTTTCTAATTTTAATTTATCGAATCCTACTTACTATTTGGATTATTTTATAGATATACCTAATTAATTATTAGTAGGAGTCTATCCTAGTTAGAGTAGATATTTTAATTAAAATAAGAATAAGATTAGAATTAATATATTATATTTATATGAGCTACTATCGCATTAGATGTAACCACAAAATTAATAGAAAGAAGAAAAAGTGACTCTTCTAGTCGTGAGTGTGTGCTAGGTGGTGACTTCGTGAGAAAGGGCTTTATGCCAGTTGATGTTTTGAACTCAATCCACAGATTGAGAAAATAACTTTCTTCCAATATCTATATGATTGGTTTATTGCCATGAGAGTACAAGCTTTCGTTATTGTTTTTACTTTTATCTATTTTGATTAACTTTGATGATTTAAATTTTATAGTTGGTATTAGAATAATTTTTAGTCAAATATTTAGTATCAGAATATTTTTGAATCGGGTAATTAGTATCAGAGCAATTTTTAAGTCCTAACATTGTTATCAAAACTAGTTTCGATTTTGGAGTAATTTTTTTAGAACTAATTATTGGGAGGTCCCTCAAAACTAAGTGTCTATAGGTTAGGATCAAGGCCAAACATTATAACTCAAAAAGTATCTAGTTTTTAAATTTAATTGAATCTACATCCAAAAGTAATGATATGGCAATGTGATATTTTTTTAATGATTAAATTACCCTCTACAATTTGATGTATCACTCGTCCCTCGTCCCTCGTCCCTCGTCCCCTATCTCCCTCGATCTATCTCACTCGCCCAAACCCTCAAACACAAGAATACATGAGAGATCCGTGCGTGTATGACGAAGGCAGAGAGATAATTGGGCTGTTACAGTGGATGGGGCAGCCGAAAACCACCATTGTCGCTACAGTAAATACAACAAAATCTTGGTGGTGCTTATAATCTACCATCGCCTGATTCAAAGTTCGTTGGGGGGGTTCAATTTTTCCTCTTCGATATGGCCACGTCTTTGATCGAATGAAGGTAAGCTTTTAGAAGATGATAAAGTCACATGGCCATATCTTTTGGTTATGTCGTGAAGTTGCTGGAGAGAGAGGGTCATAGCCGGTGTGAAAGTTTAAGAAAATTAGGCCAGCAATTCAGTGAATTCATGAATTGAGATTGGAAAATATGATAGAGCCAGACAGGCAACGAATGGCAGGTTCTTCAAAGTCCTAATGAACTGCCAGATGGGTAACAATAATTGAGTGGAAATAATATTAATGTCCAATAAAGCAAGAGACCAAGAAATTGTACCTTAGAAGTGCACCCTTGTGATGGAGAAGCTGTTACATGGAGAAAACAAAGATTTGGAAAGAATAATCAAATTTACATGATGAAGTTGAAAAAGATGGAGAAACTACTCAATAGAAAAAGTCTAAGAAGATGAGTTAGCATTTTTTGAGTCAATAGAGTCCACTCTTGCAGATTATTACTTGTAAATTCAACTAGTAAAGTCATGGATATTGTCAGTTCCATGGTGTTTTTTCTTTGTTTCATCATTGCAAATACTCATTGTGAAATTGTGATACATATAATGTGTATATGACTCTCTGTTGACCAAAGCAATCCTGAGTGACCATATTTAATTCAATGTATATATTACTTTTGTTGGTGTGGAAGGTCTGGTTCTTGTTTGTTCCTTTAGTTGAACTGTTGTAACTAGTTCCAATCTCTTGTTTATTTTGAAGAAGGTTGGTCAGTGGGTTACACTCAATACAAGAGTTGAGACTTGAGAGCTTGGCCTTTGGAAAGTTCACTTTTTTTGTCTAATCGATGTGAGAAACTCTATATTTTCATATGACAATCTCTCTCTCTTTCTGTTTTTGTTTTTGCTAAGTCTATGTACAAAAGACATTTTTAGGAGTTTCACGCGTGATGAGAAGGAAATTCGTATCTGTTGTTTACATTCCATCAAGTGTTGGACTTCAAAAAATTTCACAAATATTTTTTTTCAGATAAAGAATTTTTCAGCAGAGAATTTTCTTTGTTGGTTTATTTTTTTCTCTATCTATTTTTTTTTTCAATAGTAAAATATTACCACTTTCCTAAGGAACAAAAGTTGTTTGATCCATTGTTAAAAACATGTGTAATATCCTTTTTATTTAAGAAAATTCTCAAATTTTTCAGTTCGAAGACAATTTTAAAAAAATACTAGTTTTTTTTACAGACTTCTTAACTTATTTTTTTGTTTTTATTAATGTTAGAGTATTACTACTTTCTTAAGGAATAAAAATTGTTTGATGCATTATTAAAAACATGTGTAATATTTTTTTTGTTGAAGATATTTCTCATATTTCTCTATCCTGGGACAAAGACATTTCTCTGTTCTGGAATAGAGAATATTCTCTGCCTTAGTTTTATAAAAATTTCTCTATCGAAAAAACACGAATTTTTTTGACAAAATTTACTACATAATATGAATCTTGTTTAATAGATCTCGATTTTCAAAGTCCAAATATATAATTTTTATGAGAAATGAACTTACATATTTTAAGTTATTTAATTTTGAAATTTATAAGGAAAAAAAAAAAGTTAGGTGATGATGTGGCAGGGAGCGCATCAGGCATTGATTGATGTTCCGTGTTTTTTGAATTTTTACTCTAAAGGGGTATTTTTGTCAACAAAAAATTTAGGGACTTTTCGGGTTAACACTTTTGGGGTTGGATCTTGTGCTAATTAAGCACTTTATGAGGGACCTATTATCCAATCCTCCTTTTTTTTTAGAGCTGTAAAAAATTAAAGTTTGCTCTTGTTCTTAGATTATTGTAGAGAGTTGTGGTCCTCATGTAACTTAATGTTGTGATCTTTACTAGTTTGTTGAATAACTATTTGATTGGGATTCGATGGTTGTTTGGATCGGAAAAAAGATCCAGAGGTGGCATAAATAGTTGTGAAGTAAAAAAAAAAGTTTTGGTTTAATCGATTGGGAGGCAAGCCTAATCAAATAGCACACAAAAAAAGTGGAAATATCTTCTTTTAACTAAGTTCAAGTACATGATTTAATAAATTGTTGATTTGAAATTATGTAGAAAGTTTTGGTTAATAGACAAAAGTTTGAGATTTTAAGAATTTGTTGTCATAATATTGATGAGTGGTCACATCGTGTAATACTCTATCTTAAAACTTGCGATGTTTATAATGTTGTATCTGTTATCACACTAGAGCATTTATCAAAAGAGGTTTATGAGAAGAAAGTTAAATGTTTAATCAAATAATAAGAAAAATAATACATTGGTCATATTGGAATGGTTGGATTTGCGAACAAAACTATCCATCACCATATGAGTTTTGGTTTGATCTTATTTGGGCATATAACAAATCGTGAAATGATTATGAACCTCCAATAAATAGATATTGGATGGTTGGTTTCGAAATAGACAAGTTTGATGAAGATAAAGTGATTGATGTTACAAAATTATTTTCAAAATTTATACCAATTTTTTGTGATTCAGATAATGTGCTAAATTTAAATTCGTATGATATTGACTATTTTGTTAATAATTTTAAGGAAGAAAATATTTTAGAGGTTGAAGAAGAAGAAGAAACAGATTCTACGGTTGAAAGTTTGGTTTTGTTTCATAGTGATGAAAATTTAAATTTGTTAGAAATTGCTTTTAGTGAATTGGGAGATATTTCAGAATTGTTTCGCCTACTTAATTTGAGAATTTAATATTTGAGAAGCAAGAAACTTTTCTTTGAGTAGAATTGATGCAATTGAAGACTTTGAAGATTTTGGTCTTACTACTTTGTTTGATTTATCAAACTCTTTGGAATCAAACTATGATGAAACATAAGAATTTTTCAATTTAGAATTTGTTGATTTTATTGGTATTGACAATTTTATCCCTCAAAGGTTTGTTAATTTTGTGAAAATTGGATATTCAAAGTTTCAAAAAGTTTTGAGAATTGAAAAGTCCAAGTTGTCTGAAATTTGTGATTTTATCGGTGTTGATAAATTTTTGTTGTTAGGTTACAACAATGGTTTGGATCTTAATAATTTGATTGCTACAAGTTTTATTCAAAATGAAGATTTTGGTATTCTAAAATATTAGCAGACTTTGCATCATTGTGATAGTGGATTTACTCTCATAGATAATTGTTTTGCTAATTTTTATTCTAAATGAGTTAGTGTGGATTCATTCTTTTATCTTGTTGAACAATGTGAGAAATTGTATGTCAAGTTCAAGACTCAAGAACATCTCCGTGTGAAGATGAAGATTCTTTTTCAATATTCTAGATTGTTGTCGCACAAACTTCTTACATCGACGAAGATTGCATTGAAGATTCTTGTTCGTGAATGTATTAGAAAGCTACTTTGACGAACTCTGTTAGAAAACTACTTTAACGAATTTGGTTTATGGGAGGTACTGTTGGCCAATTAAACCTAGCTCATATATTTTAAGAAATTTATTAATTTTAATTTATTGATTCCTAATAATATTTGGATTATTTTATGAATAGTCCTAATTAATTATTAATTGGAATAGAAATCATTATCCTAATTGGAGTAAATTTTTTATTTAAAATGGGATTAATATTAAGGAGTCTGATATACCACGAGTTTTCATGTGACACGTGTGATTACAGACCAGTTAGAGCTCGGCCATCCAGAGCAGACTCAGACAATCAGCCATCCAGAACAAGCTTAGGCGCTCAGCCTTCAGAGCTCACAGGACCGAGCACAAGGCCTTCAAAGCATCCCTCAAGGTTCAGAGCTCATCACCGCCTTGAATATCCTACCGAGTTAAGGAAAAGAAAACAGTCTTCAATAAGGAAACTGTCACCTATGAATATCTATCAAGCGCAGTATCCAACATAGTAACTGCCGCTCTCCGATGATCAAATCCCTACATTCATGGCTCCAAATCCTAATCAACTTAGGAAACCCACAGCCTATAAATTAAACCCTAAGGTACGCTTTACATTCATGCTCATTCTTTGGTTTACAATTACAGTCTTTCAATTCAGTTTCATTGACTTAAGCATCGGAGTGGCTACCACCGGAGCCAACCCGGTGGCCTTCTGATCCTTCTCTTTGAGTGTTTCACAGGCAATAGAGCTCAGAGCCCCTACCGACCAAAAAGTGCAGCATCAGTTTGGCGCCGTCTGTGGGAACGACAATCGTTCTTTCAACAAAAGTGCTCTTCTTACGAACAAACTCATCATCCTTCTTACCGGAGGACCATGGCTCCCAATCTCCGATCGAGAAAGAATGCTCAAAATCCTCGAAACACTCAACTCTGGCCCCCTACTAGATATGGAAAGGGACAAACAATTAATCTCGTGCAGCAATAGCTTGACCAAGTTAAGCGACAGAATGAGTTAATGCAAGAACAGCTTCTTGCCATGTCTAGAACTCTGGCAATGCTTACCCAGAATCACGAAGCCAATATTTTGAATCCACTCGTCAACACGGCTGATCAAAGGACACAACCTCCTACTGCCACCATAGATGGAAGACCCCATGAAGAGATTCCCAGTAGTCAACCGGTGTACCCCCAAGGTACCACCCAAATTGGTGGAGACCCCCAGCCATCAGCAGCCGCAGGCAAGAGGGCACCAACTTTTATTCCAGACATCCACTATCGAAGCACCACTAAGGCTCTAACCCCGGGAGCTTCAGCAACAAATCCAACACCGCAAGAATCTCAACCTCAAGCGGCTTCAGTTCATCTAGCTTAAGAAGACCAAAGTTACCTTCCAGCTATAGACCGGGGTCATCCCATCCACATAGGCGGTGAAGCCGCAAGGCAGGATTCACAGCAACTAATCCCGCCAAAGGATCCATGAAGAAGTTGTGGACTCTATGGACCGCACTATGGTGATAAGAGGTATTCAAATCCCTCCAGAGCAGGACGAACTAGCCAGGCTGCTCGGAAGGCTTGCCATGCCGTTCACCTCTGCTATCATGACCGAGGAGAAGCCAAGGAAATTTTTCATCCCAAAGTTCACCCCTTACGATGGGACTAAGGATTCAGGGGACCATCTTTCTCATTACCAGCACACCATGGCACTACACGGGGCTTTTGACGCCTTCATGTGCCACACATTCATTACCAGCCTCAAAGGCACAGCACTGAAGTGGTTCCACAATCTCCCACCGAACTCAGTCACCAGCTTCTACGAGCTCGGCAGGCGCTTCCTAGAAAGATTCATGACTAGCAGAAGGTTAAGGAAGGGCCTAGAGTTCTTGCTTAAAGTAAGATAGTCTAAAAAGGAGCCCCTCCGAGAGTACATTGCACGTTTTAATGCCGAGCTCACAGAAATTACAGATTGCAGCCCGAGCTTTTTGGTAGCCGCTATGACCTTTGGACTCGCACAAGGAGGCTTTAGGGATTCTCTGACAAAGAGTCCTCCTACAGACATAACAACCCTCATGGATCGAGCTCGGAAGTACATAAATCTAGAGGAAGCAAAGAGCCCTTCTCAAAAGGGTAAAGAACAAGCCCAGCAAAACGACCAGAAGAAGGACACCAGTACAATCAGGAAGAGGGTCAGAAGCCCAGACAGAAGAATGGCCTCTAGAACTCCAAACAGCATTGCTCCAAGGGGGTCACCCTTTACTCCTCTGAACGCCTCCCTAACTCACATACTTCGGCAAGTCCGAGCACGTGAAAACCTAAAGTGGCTAGAGCCGCTAAGAGGCGATCCCGATTACAAGGACCAAAGCAAGTATTGTGATTCTCACAAGGACCACGGGCATGTAATAGACACATGCAAGGCCCTTAAACATGAAATCGAGTAGCTCATAAGGAGTGGACGACTGTGGGAGTTTGTTAGGTAGGACTAGAGGCAGAACCCCCGCAATGACAGGCCCCAACAGAGAAGGCCGGACCAAAGGCTGGAACAAAGGGGAGGACGGAATGAACCTCAGCAGCAAAATAATCAAGTTATCTTCATCCTCCACGCAGAGACCCCGGTAGTAGGAACGTTTAACAGAGTAAGGAAAAGGTATGCTTGGGAGGTTAGAGCCATTCCCAGCATACTACAGATCTCTAATATTGAGAAAAGATTGAAGCCTGCACCTGAAATCTAGTTCTCAGAACAAGATCTTGTAGGAGTACACTGTCCTCACAGTGATGCCCTCGTTATCTCCCTCAAGATTGCCAACTTTGAGATCCAAAGAGTCTTGGTGGACACAGGGAGTTCTGCGAACATGCTATTCTACGAACCCCTCAAATAGATGAAGCTCAATCCCAACAAAATCAAATCCACCATTGCTATCATGGTAGGAATTGATGGAAACCTCAGTACCCCACTGGGGAGGATTGACCTTTCAACCACAGTAGGAGAGGGAGATGGACAAAAACCACGATGTTAGAACACATGGTTTTGAATGCCAAGTCCCCTTACAACGTCATAATCAGGAGACCTTGGCTACACTAGATAGGAGCAGTCACTTCAACCCTCCACCAATGCCTAAAATACATCCACAATCATGCTGTTTACTCCATCAGAGGATGTCAACCGACCTCTCGAGAGTGTCATGCTCTCGCGCTCAAGGAGAGGGCCTCCAAATAGCAGTTACTACATGCTCGTGAATGCGTGGATCCAGACCTCACCCACCATCACCAGGCGGAAGACTGCCCTTCCTGAATTGATGAGCCTCTAAGCCCTAGAGGAAGGGATAGCAGGGCCAAAACCGTAGGAGACCCCATCAAAGTGTTGGTCAGCTTGGAAGAATAAGGGCGTTACTTACAGATCGGTCCAAATCTGACACTTGCCGAGTAGGAAAAGATGGTAAAATTTCTAAGAAACAATCTCTTAGTGTTTGCTTGGAAAACAAGGGATGTGGAGGGCATAGATCCAGACCTCATCACTCAAAAGTTGATGGTAGATCCTGATCACCCCCCAGTGAGACAAAAAAGAAGGCCACTCGCTCTAGAGCGGCATCAAATCATTAATGAGGAAGTCTAGAAGCTGCTAGAAGCCAAGATGATATTGAGGTATTTTATCCAGAATGGCTTGCTAACACTGTTCTGGTCAAAAAGAAAAATGGATAGTGGAGAGTTAGTGTTGACTATACAAACCTCAACAAGGTCTGCCCAAAAGACAGCTTTCCATTGCCAAGGATAGATCAGCTAGTTGATGCTACTGCAGGACATGAACTCATGAGTTTCATGGATGCTTACTCTGGATATAACCATATCCAGATGTACCCTCCAAACTAGTAGAAGATAGCATTCATAACCGAGCGAGGTCTCTATTGCTGTCGTTCGGCCTAAAGAATGCTGGGGCAACATATCAACGTCTGGTCAACAAGATGTTCAGTCCTCTGATCGGAAGCACCATGGAAGTATACATTAATGATATGCTGGTCAAGAGTCTACAAAAAAGTAGCCACCTTCAGCACTTAGCTCAGACATTTGACATCCTGAAGCAACATAAGATGAAACTGAATCCCTCGAAGTGTACCTTTGGTGTAACCAAGGGAAAGTTCTTGGGGTACATTGTCTCTCAGAGAGGTATAGAAGCATACCCCACTCAGATTAGGGCTTTGATTGGGCTGGAGTCACCAAAAACCAAAAAAGACATTCAAGCTATGAACCGTAGAATTGCAACTCTGAGTAGATTTATCTCCAAGTCCACTGATCGCTGCCTACCGTTCTTCAAAGCCTTGAAGGGTAACAGAGCCCTACAGTGGTCAGAGGAATGTGAAAAAGCTTTCCAAGAATTGAAGGAATACATGGCTTCCCCTGAACTCTTATCAAAGCCAGTCCAAGGGGAAAAGCTACCCCTCTACCTTGTTGTCTTCGAAAACGCTGTCAGTTCTGTACTGGTCAGGCAAGACAGGGGAGTCTAGAAGCCCATATTCTATGTCAGCAAAGCATTACTGGACACAGAAAAAAGATATCCAGAGATTGAGAAATTGGCCTTCGCCCTAATAACCTCAGCACGGAAGCTCAGACCCTATTTTCAAGCTCATACCATTGAGATCCCAAGAGCCTATCTGCTGATGTCAGTGCTTCGGAAGCCAGAAGTCTCAAGACAACTGGTCAAGTGGTCAGTAGAATTGGGAAATTTGACGTATCTTATGTTCCACGGACCTCCATCAAAGGACAAGCATTAGCAGATTTCGTTGCTAAATTCACCCCAGCACTGCACGATAAAACACAGCTCAACAAGAGTTTAGCCCCATGGCAGCTCTATACCGATGGGTCCTCTACATACCACGGCTCGGGTGTCGATTTGGTTCTACGATCCCCAGAAGGACTTGTAGCAGAAGAGGTAGTAAGTCTGGGATTTAGAGCTTTAAACAATGAAGTGGAATACGAGGCCCTTATCCTTGGGTTGAAACTAGCTTTGGAATGTGAGGCTCAAAACCTTTTCTGATTCCTAACTAGTGGTAAGCCAAGTTTTGGGAGAGTTTTGCATCAAGGATGACAAAATGCTTCGGTATTCAGAACTGGTGAAATCACTAAAGCAGACCTTCCAAAAATTCACAATCCAGAAAATTGAAAGAGGTCAGAATTCCAAGGCTGACGCACTAGCCAATATGGCCTGCCACCTCAAGCCCGAAGGAGAATCCACGTTGAAAATCTCCCATCAGTCAGAACCAAGCATAAGAGAGGTCTAAGTTGCCCAAGACACAGAGCAAACCCAGAGCTGGATGACTCCCATCCTCCAATACCTAGAAAGAGGGCTCCTTCCAGAAGACAAGAACAAGGCCAAAAGGATCTGAATCGGGGCAGCTCGGTACCTTATTATGAATGGAAAACTTTATCGCCGGTCTTATTCTCAACCCTTATTGAGGTGTTTATCTCTAGAGGAGTCTCAGTATGTTCTAGCAGAAATACATAAAGGAATTTGTGAAAACTATAATGAGGACAGAACTATAGCCCACCAAGCTTTAACACAGGGCTACTACTAGTCTGGTATGCTGAGGCAAGCTAAAGAGTACGTCCAGAGATGTGACAAATTCCAACGGTTCGCTCCCTACCAACACCAACCCCACCATGAGCTCATTCCCATTGTCAGCTCATAGCCCTTTGCTCAGTGGGGGATGGACATCATAGGTCCACTACCAAAGGTCACACCAAACAGGAAATATCTTTTGGTGGCCATTAACTATTTTTCCAAATGAGAGAGGCAGAGCCCCTAACAAGTATTAGAGAGAAAGAGGTCAAGAGCTTCACCTGGAAAAACATAGTCTACAGGTTTGGTATACCACGCGTTATCATTTCAGACAATGGTACGTAGGTTGCTAGCAAAGTTTTCAAGAAATTTTGCCAAGATCTACACATTAGTCAACATTTTTCATCACCAGGCCATCCCAAGCCAATGGGCAAACAGATGTCACCAACCAAACAATCATTTATGCCCTTAAGAGAAGGTTGGAAGAATCCAAGGGAAAATGCGTTAAAGAACTCCCTTGTGTTCTCTGGGCTTACAGAACCACTAGAAGAACACCCACCTCTAAAACTCCATTCTCGCTTGCCTATGGCACCGAGGTTGTAATCCCTGTTGAGATCGGTATGCCTACCCAAAGGACTGAAACTTTCAATCAAGCGGCCAACTGATCGGTAGCTTGCAGAAAACTTGGACCTACTTGAAGAAAAGAGAGATCAAACTAGGATCAGGATGGAAACATATCAGCACAGGATGGCCAACAGCACTAAACTGGGGCTAAAACCCCTCATCTTTCAAACTGGGGATCTTGTTCTAAGAAGAGTGTTCCCAAACACCAAAGATCCCATTATGGGAAAACTGTCGCCTAACTGGGAAAGCCCTTATAGAGTGACAAAGATTGTCAGACCTACCACATACTGGTTAGAAAACACGGCTGGGAAACCTATACCTAGGCCTTGGAATGTAGAACATTTACGGAAATATTATCAATGAAGCTTTTCTCTCTTACATCCCTTCAGAAAAGTACTTTCATCTCAATGCACAGACCTTTTGGTCTGGTCTATCTTATTGACCCCTAAAGCCTTATATCCATTACAAGTTCTTTAAGCTTGGTCCTCTCAATGCATAGACCTCCAGGTCTGGTCTATATCAATGCACAGACCTCTAGGTCTGGTCTATCTTATTGACCCCTAAAGCCTTGTATCCATTACAAGTTCTTAAGGCTTGGTCCTCTCAATGCACAGACCTCCAGGTCTGGTCCATCTCAATAACCCCTAAAGCCTTGTATCCATTACAAGTTCTTTAGGCTTGGTCCTTTCAATGCACAGACCTCCAAGTCTGGTCCATCTCAATGCACAGACCTCATGGTCTGGTCCATCTCAATGTACAGACCCCCAGGTCTGGTCCAACTTAAGAACCCTACAGCCTATACAAGTATTATAAGTCTAGATCATCTCTACACAAGGATAAGCCTATTTGGTTGCCTCCCATACCAAAGACAGAAGATTCATTCAAATTGCTCAATTGCACTGTTACAAACTTTTTGATCTATCAATACCAATTATGGTTCAGTTATTACAAAGTTTCCTGTTTAAGCTCTTATCAGTCATGATAAAACAAGCTCTGATCTTGGGCGATTTGTTTAATAACCTTCTAAGGTTATAAAGAAAAGTTCGGACTACAGAGGATTTGTTCAATTATCATCCAGTTATTATTAGCTCAGTTATTATTATAAGTTTTCTGGCTCAACAAATCCTGATTGTGGACGATTTGTCTTCACAAGTCCTCTAACAAATCAAAATCATTGCAAGTCTTCATGATCAAGTTATTCAAGGTCAGATTCAACTAACTCCACTATCAGACTCAGATATGTTTAAGGAATGGTCTGAGATATAGTCAGTTCATGAGCATCTCTGCTTACATTAATTATAAGCTAAAAAGGGCTGGAGCCCAAGCTTATGATACAGAGCAATAATGATTTAGGACAGAGCTGGATTTTACTTGGCATCCACAACAATCCTCAAAATTTACAAGTATGGCAGTTCAGAAAATTAAAAATGCTCAAGCTCTAAAGAAAGTCAATTACATTGATTAAAATGTTACGAGTACATCAGTCTTTATATAAAAGAAAGAAGAGAAAACAAAAGGGGGGTAAAATGCATATAAAGGAATCTTAGACTGCAACCTCAAAATCAGTTGGGGCAGGCTCCTCTGCTGGAGGGAGTTCGGAAGGAGTCGCTTCAGCTTTTTCGCTCGGAACCTAAGCCTCGATAAGAGGGGATGCGACACCTTCGATTGCTGATAGGTCGAAGTCTGGAAATTTAGCAAGTAGCTTGGATCTGAAGGTGTTGTATCCATGTTGAATCAGCTCCCGACCCATTTCCTGGACTTCATCCTTCATCTCTGTTTCAGTCTCAACTTTGGCAGCTGTGACTGCATCCTGAAGCTTCTGATCGGTGGCATACCGGAAATCATCAAACTTCTGCTGAAGCTCTTCTGACCTCCGAGCAAGGAAATCCCTCTCAAACTCCATGATGGCCAAAGAATTGGACACTGCTCTCAACCTCTCCTCAACATCATGGGCCGCAGACTGAGCTGTCCCCAGCTGCAGCCTAACTTCATCCAGTTCGGCCTGAAGTTTTTCAACTTCTTTCGAATTTAAAAAAGTCTCCATTAGAGCCGCTAGATTGTGCAGGGACTGCAAAATACAAGGCAAACAAGTTAAAGCATGCCAAGTGCAACGCAAACAAGCAAAAAAAAAAGAGGAAGAAACCTTTAGTAGTCACCTTCTTCTAGAGATTCATCATCTCAGTCATCAATTTGTCCGGCTTCTACCCCTTGTACCTATCAGGGCCCTTAGCCCAGAAATCTTTGAAAGCCTTTTCTACGGCTTTGAAGTCAAAGTCCTTAGATGCTAGGGGGGTTTTGGCAGCCGCCTTCCCCTTCCCAGCTCGTTTGCTCGGAACTAAAGGGGTAGGAGGGACTATGGCGATTGGGGTGGGCTCCTCTTCAGGCTCGATATCCTCTAGAGAGCTGGAGAGTAACCTCCTCCTTTTTACTTGCAGCGGTGGATCAACACTAGAGGAGGTCTCCCCCACCTTCTTTTTGGGTGGCTCTGGAGCCCAACTCTCTAAAAAAGACTTCTTGAGCTCTTCGGCGCACTTAGTTGCAGCCATCAAATTCTCTAGCGTAACGATGACTGTATAAGCTCGGTTTGAGGTCTGAAGGAGCTTACGGTACTGGTTCTGGAGGTCGGTTGTAAAAATAAACCTCTTCCAAGCACTCTATCTACACAAAAGACATAAGAATAATGATTAATTGAGCAGCTCGAGAGTGAAAACGTAAGACAGAACTAAAGCAGTCGCAAGAAAATAGGGTCTCACCCTTAAACCCCGTACTCTAGGGGAATGTGTTGAGATGTGATCCTGGAAGTCCTCGAGCTCCCACCCTCCTCCCACGAAGAAGTACCACTTCTTCCAAGTCTTGTTGGACGTGGGTACAAAGGAAAGAGGTCTAAACCCTTTATCAAAAGACATGTAAAAGTGACCTTCCGACCTCATATATTTCAGATCCATATTGCTACGGATCAAATCAAGGGACACGTCAACATTGTTCTGGTGCCCTAACACTATTAACCCTAATAGGTGCCTCCAACTATTAAGATTAAGTTCTGTAGGGCAAATGTTAAACCAACAGAAAAACTGCCTAACCAGGTCAGGAAGAGGAAGTCTTAATCCCATCTCGAACCAAGTGAGATAGACACAAATTTTACCCTTCTTAACATCATATGGGTGATCTAGGGCGCTCGGTACTCTGCAAGTGACATTTGGGGGGAAATTGTATTTTTCCCTCAGGTCATCTATCGTGTCCTGAGTAACAGCACTCTGAACTTCCTCCTTATGGGAAGACCTTCCAGAGGCTTCCCCCCTCATATTTCTAGTCTTTGCAAAAGCTTCTACGATCCTAACCTCTGAACGAGATGAGGACATTCCTAACCTATCTCCAGCAGCACTGGAAGAATGATTACTTATGATTTGAGTGTGTGGCGATACAGGAGACTCCGAGGAACTCCCGGAGCCACTACTGGCACCAAAAGATGCAGTAGATGCCGACATTGACAGAAGTGACAAAATAGAGAGAAAAGACAAAGAGGATAAAAAACAGTAAAGAAGAAAAGAGAATACAAGTGAAAATGAAGAAAGATGAACCTGAAGACGACTAGAAACAAGAGCTTTGGAGGGCAAACACTCGTCAAGCTTCATTGGTCGATCAGAGTTAACAATAGCAGTGTCATCTTCTTTCTCTCTCTCAAATGGAATGAAAATGGTGAAGAAAATGGTATACTAAACCCCTCTTCCTCCTTATATACTTTTTCAGAAATAGGGGCCCACCAAGCCAAACCGTCATGACGGTTGTAGGCAATGATGGCCACGAAATCCCAAGCGTCGGTTGCGTAGTAAATGACACGCCAATAGCCGTCTTAGAAAATGGAAAGACAAGACGCGTGACTTTTTGGGAGCTCGTAGCCCTAGTTACGCTCTGAGCTCAAACTAAGGTTTGGGGGGGAGTAGTTGATATACCACAAAGTGACAGACCATTCTCCATGTGACACGTATGATTACAGACTAGTTAGAGCTCGGCCATCCAGAGTAGACTTAGACAATCAACCATCCAGAGCAGGCTTATGCGCTCAGCCTTCAAAGCTCATAGGATCGAGCACAAGGCCTTCAGAGCATCTCTCAGGGTTCAGAACTCATCACCGCCTTGAATATCCTACTGAGCTAAGGAAAAAGAAACAGTCTTCAATAAGGAAACTGTCACCTACGGATATCTATCAAGCGTAGTATCCAACATGGTAACTGCCGCTCTCCGATGATCAAATCCCTACATTCATGGCTCCAAATCTTAATCAACTTAGGAAACCCACAGCCTATAAATTAAACCCTAAGGTACGCTTTACATTCATGTTCATTCTTTGATTTACAATTATAGTCTTTCAATTCAGTTTTATTGACTTAAGCATCGGAGCGGCTACCATCGGAGCTAACCCAGTGGCCCTCTAATCCTTCTCTTTGAGTGTTTCTCAAGTAACGAAGCTCGAAATTCCTACCGACCAAAAAGTGCAACATCTGAGTCTTATTGTTTATATAATTAAAATTAACATATATATATATACACACACACACACATAGATAACAGTCTGTACCACATGGGTGTAAGCACAAAATTAATAGAGAGAGAAAAAAAAAAGTTGTTGTAGCCGTGAGTGTGTGCTTGGTGGAGACTTCGTGAGAAAGGGCTTTTGTGCCCAGTTCATGTTTTGAATTCAATCCACGAATTCAGAAAATAACTTTCTTCCAATATCTATGTGATTGGTTTATTGTGATGAGGCGTACAAGCTTTTGTTATTATTTTTACTTTTGATCTATTTTGATGAACTTTGATGATTTAAATCTTGTAATTCATATTAGAATAATTTATGAGTTCAACATTTAGTATCAGAGTGTTTTTGAATCTAACAGAAGAGAAAGAGAAAATTGTAAAAAAAAAAAAAAAAAGGTAGTTGGTAATTGAAATGACAGAAAGTTTTCGTCAAATGAAAGTTGTTGTAGAGATGTATGGGAGGGTAATTAGGAAATCGTGTGTTAGGTAAAAATTTGAAATTGAATTAGTTAAAAGATACTAAATAGACATTAAAATTTTGAAACTTAATAAGTTAATGGAATAGATTAAAAATTTCACAATTCGTGAAATAATTTGATTTGATTTAAAAAATAGAAAGCGAAAAAAGTATGAAATAACAAAAATAGAGCACAAAAAACAAAAAGAATTTCAATAAAATATTATATAATAATTCAATAAAAGTGTTTCACTAAAAAGGTTTAATCATATTAGACATGACAAAATAATATTAAGAGAATACATTGATACGTCATTGTATCCCGTTTTATTCAAAAAAACAATTTTAAAATAAAAATAAAAAATAAAAAGAACAAAGAACAGCTGGGCCGAGCTTTGGCAAGCCCATCAAGACCCAAACCCTAACAATTAAGATGGCAAGCCCATATGATGGAGAGATCCATGTGGTCCTCCATGGTCCATGGAAGGTCATCAAAACATCCTAGTTGTACTGCATGTACTACAACTACCTTCTCACAAAGGGCCAAGCATGTGCAATGATAAGATTGTAATTGCCAAAAAAAAAAAAAACCAAAGTAAAAACAAAAAATGAAAATATATTATTTTGGCTTCCAAATTGTAATTATATTACATAGAGAAACAGTTTGTAGCACTAAATTTAATTGCCGGAGCAACTCTAGAATAACCAACTGCCTCCCATCTCCGGCGAGCCGCTGGCCGCGGAAGGTTCTCTGGCACGATGGTTTCCAGTGAATTCAATTGCCACGGCGGACACATTCTTCTGTCACTCCATCTCTCAACCTTCTCTTTTGATTGTGCAGCTATGTACTGCATATCCACGGCGATGGCACCTTCTACAGTGTTGCCCATTTCCAAACCAATTATCATACATGTCACCCCCACTACACATTGGATTCTCCAAGATTTGTCCTTCCTCGGCCTGCACAAAAACAACCTAAATGAATCTCAAATTCATATAAAATCATAATTTTAAAAATGGGTTATAAGAAAATGGCATGAAATATGAACTTATTGTCAGGTGGGTCATGTTAGCAAGAAGAACATGTATGTGCGTGTGGTGCGTGTAGATGCTCAAGTGGCAGGTGAAAGTTGAGTTACCATGAAAGTGTAGTTGTCTTTGAAGGGAGGGAAGATGGGCTTGAACTAGGAGGTGGAGGGGAGAGATTGAGGCAGCAACTGCTTGAGACGGCCATTCTCTCTCTCTCTCTCTCGCAATTCCCTTGTCTAAGTGCGACTGTGCGTGTATATATATATATATATATATACACGAGTGTCAACTCTTAAAAGTAAAGAGCAAGGCCTGGATTATACATTCATATATGGTGCATGGGGTTACAAGTGTGGCTTGAGTGGTTGGTCAGTTTACGGTAGTTGCTGACAAGGACCCAACCGTGGACCGTTGCGTTTGGACACGTGGGTTGGACCCTTCAACCAAGCAAGATAATTCTTTGCTTGCCGACTTCTAACACGTTTTCCACCGTACGCGTGTTGCAAAAGAGCGTTTGTCTACTGAGGGTGAGCCGGCGGCGTGACGTGCACCCGGCTTTTACTAATGCTTGCACGATTAGCAATGTTAAAAGTGGGTTGTGCCTGTCTTCCCTTCACGAGAAATAGTGCCACTTTTATTTATCTCATAAATAATTAAATAAAAAATTGGACTCACTTGTAGGAGAAATAATTGGATATTGAATATTGGATGCAATCTACCATTTTACAAAATTGGATGTGGGTAGAGCTGCCATATAATCCAAATGATAGAATTAAGGTGGGATACCTAGTATTGCTGAAAAATTACTACAAATGATCCACGTGTCTAATTGTTGTTAGGTGGTGGCACCACTAGTGCAAGATTGGCATGATGTCTCAAGGCATCCAATAATTTCTCCACTTGCAAAGTATGACCTTCATCGATGAGAATAGGGGTACAATTTGGGCGAGGTTGGTTTGGGCTTAGCCATGCCTAAACTCAGTTCCAAACTTTAAAATATTTAATCTAAGTTTAAATCTTAACCCAAAAATCCGACAACCCAACTCAAACCTAACCAAAATTAAAATTTATTAGTATCGGATTCAATCTGAACTCAATGAATTTTTAACAATTTAGATTGTCAATTCTATTTTTTCAATTTTATTCAAAATTTCTTCATTAAATTGTTTTCTTTTGCCTATTTTGAATATATATTAAAAGTTTCAATAATTTCTCTTTTTTAAAAAAATAAGACAAATTTCGTTAAAATAATTCATTTAATATAATTTAATTTTGATAAAAAATATTAAATATCAACAAGTTTTTAAAATTATTAAAATATAAATAGTAATACTCGTAAAAATATTTTACTAACTTAATAGTATATAATTAAAGTATAAAAAATATAACATATAAAATATTAAGTTCGGGCTCGAGTTGGTCTCAGGTTTCCAAATTCTCTATCCGAGCTCAATCCTCATTTAGATCAGGTTTAAATTTTCTTATCTAAGTCCATTCCAAAATATAAAAGACAAAAGTCTAAGTTTTAAAAAATTTGAATTCGCCAGAATAAACCCGTCAAAATTACACCCCAACTGAAAACGAGACACGTCTTTATTGGGCCTTGGCCCAAACATCATACCAGTTAAACAATTATCACATTCTATGTAGTTTTCTCAATGTGATGATTCTATGACATTCACAGTAAATTTCATAGGAAAAAAATATGTCCTAACAATCTTTCATTTCAAGTCACACTAAAAGTGTGTTCCAAAATTTTTGTGGTTGGGCAGGTCTACATGGCGTATTTGAGATGAAAATATATTATCTTTTATACACACGACTCTAATTCGAATCACTTCAAACACACATAGTTTTTAGAATTTTTTTTCCTCACATGGGTTATAAAGCTTGTTTGGCTATCTAGAAATTAGTCCTTAAATCAATGATTACCTTTTTTCTGCTCTAATTTAAAAAAAATTAACTTCAATTTAATTTGATCTTAATCATGTTCGAGTTATTTTTTTAGAATAAACGTAAATTTTTATATTACTAAAATATTTATCAATATTAAAATAAATTCTATATATCAATCAATAAAACAAGCCCTAATAAGTCATACGTGTTGGCTTCACCGCTCGTTCTTCGTATTGTATGACTTGGCCGTGCCTTTAGAAAAACCAGCTGGTTGGGTGGGATAGGTTGGAGTCGATAGAGTTCACATCACGATGTATGAATTATTCTAATTATATTTGTGAAAAAAAATTAAAAAGTAAATGAAATTATTCACTTTAAAAATAAATTTTCTCCAAAATATCAATTATTTATATGACTCCAAACTTTCAAAAAATAAAAATAAAAATGATACTTAAGTTTGCATAATAAAGGTTTATTTGTTCTTAATTTAATTTGATGTTTTTTTTATAAGTTTTAAATGGCACTATGCTCTATTGACTCTGTATTACCAACTTTTGGGAGTTACAATTGAATCAGTCTAATCAATAGCTTGAATATTAAGCTTTGGACTTTGGCTTTCGGATTGGTAATTGAGAAGGACGATTCTCTTTTAAGATATAAATTTAGACCCAAGTCACTAAGTGATCGCTGTTTTTGGTTGAATGGTAAAAAAAAGTAGCGTTTGAGTTAAGTAATTGTGAAAAAAAATCTTTTTTAAGTTAAATATTTGAGTGTTTGAATAAATTATTTAAAAGTAATTAACATCTATCAAATAGAAGTATTCATAACGGATTTAACGAACTTAATGAAAAAATTTGACTTATCAACTTAACTCAAACTATACTTAACAAAAAAGTTATGGCCAATAAGTTCCATTGAGAATTGCATAACAAACAACATATTATCAATTAAGTGTTTAAGGAGCCTCTCAAAACACGTTAAGGAGCCTCTCAAAACACGTTAAGTGCGATGAACAAGTTGAACCAAATATAACTTAAATAGCTTATTCCAAGTTCATTTGACCTTGAAAATTGAGTTCCATATCATATTTCCATGCTCGATCATTGGCTTGCATTGTCATTGTGGTACATTTTGAGAGGTGGGTCCTCTAAAATAGCGGAATGCACTAATTGAGACTATAAATTAGTCAAACCGAGAAGAACAACTAATCGTTCAAGGGTGATTTACTAAAATTAATGAGTCTTAAAGTTTGTTCAAGTTTGTGTTATTTATATCCGGAGCCAATTTTAAATGAGATTCTAGTTGAGTTGATAGATCATAAGTGACTTAATTGTTTTATATATAATATTAGATTATATATTATTTTATTGAGTTGAGTTCAAGTTAAACTTAACAAATTAACGACTTTTAAAATATATTTAAACTTGATTTGTTTACCTCATGAGTTAATTTCAAATAAAGCTTTAATTGAATTCAACTTAAATAGTTTATACGTTTTACAATCCTAACACCGATTAATCAGTTATTTTATTGGACTTTAAGGAAGTATATGTTGATTCTCACGTGCTATTAACTAATATGAAGATGGAGTGTTGATTCTAAATATTTAATTTAATCATTTAAGGCTTGTTTGGGGGATAGGTTTTGCACTAGTCTTGTGTTTATATTTACAAAATCTAATCCACAGAATTGTGGTTGACCATTTGACTAATTTTTTAAAAGGAGCTTTAAAGGTGGGTTCTTCACAAAGTATTTAATTAAATTAAGATTCAATTCAAAAAGCTCTTCAGTATTTTTATGGCAAAATTGTCTTTACATATAAACTCATGTTAATTCACCGACAACACATGCCACGTCCCATCTTTTTATTTTTAAAATTTGAAATTAAATAAATTACAATATAAAAAGTATATATTTGGACTCTGAAAATTGAAATCCATATTTGATATGAATTTGGAAAAATAATTTCAATATTTCTATAGGTATAAAATCTTAAGATACACACGGTTTCAATGGAAAAACCACCACATAGTTTTCATTGACTATTGAATAAAATATGTACAAGAAGGGAACATATTTTAGGTGACTAACACATATATACGTTTGCTGTAATTTTGCAAGAATATAATTTACAATGAATGAAAAGATTCGTAACAGCTAGAATGCTAAACTTAGATGATGCAGCAGTTGACTAGGCAGAATTGATGCAGTAGTTGACTAGGCAGAATTGATGCAGTCTTCCTTAATACGCCTCCACAAGATAGGACTTCCATCGGCAAGGCCAATCTTGAATCTAAGAATTTTAGTACGCTGCCTAGACAAAGGTTTGGGCAACAAATCCGCAAGCTGGTCCTGGGTATGAACCTGCTTGACAGTAAGAGTGCCCTTTTGAACCAAGTCACGTACAAAATGAAAATCAATTTGGATGTGCTTCATTTGAGAGTGAAGAACTGGATTGAAGGTGAAATGAGTGGCTCCAAGGTTGTCACATAGCAGAGAAGGTGGAGCTTTGAGTGGGAATCCGAGTTCATTGAGAAGACTAAGTAACCACATTATTTCCGAGGCTGCATTAGCTAATGATCTATACTCAGCCTCTATATATGAGCGTGCAACAGCCCGTTGTTTCTTGGAACTCCAAGAGATGGGATTGTGGCCTAGAAAGCTGATATAAGCTGAAGTAGAAGTACGATCATCAACATTCCCAGCCCAATCAGCATCAGAATACGTCGTGAGATGCCAAGTGGTAGCCTTTTGGAGCTGAATGCCGTGGAATATAGTCTGCTTCAGGTAACGAAGTAGTCTTTTAACTATTGTCCAATGTGTATTTGTGGGCTTGTGCATAAATTGAGACAATTTGTTAACGACAAAAGAAATATCAGGACAAGTAAGTGAAAAATATTGAAGACTTCCAATTAAATGACGAAATTTAGTACTATCAAAAGAAGCAGTACCATCAACCAGTTTTAAGGATGTACTAGTAGATAAGGGCACTACAAGAAAACAGGTTTTTTGCGACGCACATTATTTGCGACGCACACGTGGGCATCGCTAATAGCCACTATTCTCGACGCCCAAGTGTGCGTCAAAAATAATGTTTTTCTCGCGTAAGAAAAAAGGGCGCGAAGGCTTTAGCGACGACCAAAATATTATTTGCGACGCACTGTGTGTCGCTAATAACATGGGGACCTTTTGCGATGCCCAGGTGTGCGTCGCTAATAGTCGTATAAAATCCCCAAATGTTCACATTGCGCGATCTCTCTCTCTCTCTCTCTCTCTCTCTCTCTCTCTTTTGTTCTGTTTTCTCTCTCTCTCTCTCTCTCTCTCTCTCTATGTCTCTCAACTCCTTCAACACCCGAGAGTGTGCCCCACTGTAAGCCGTGCCGCCGCTTCCACCGCCACCATTCGTTGCGCCGCCGCTTCCACCGACACCATTCGTTGCGCCGCCGCTTCCACTGCCACCGTTCACCGCACCTGTCTGTTTTGCATTTGATCTCTCGGTTTCTCTCTCTAGATCGGACGTTCGTTTCTCTCTGTCGCTCAGTATCAATATCTATCTATATATATATATATTGTAATTTAACACCTAGTCTTTGTTTCTTGTGTTTATATTGTCATCTTTATGTTATTTATACGTGTTTTCATCCATCTATTGTACCATTTTGTAACATACTGAAATTTGTGATTCTGTTAAGTTTTAATTAGTGAAGTTTTCCGCCTCAACATTTTCTATTTAACCTACTTGAGCTCATTCTGATTGCTTCTGGTTTTCAAACTTGTTCGGGGACCTTAGCATATGCCTAATTGAATGTTGTTTCAAGTTTTCTTTGCATAAAGTTCAGCCATTTTCTAGTGTGGTAAATCTAGGTCATGCCTTATATAGACCTAAAATTTTATATTTTCTCTGAGGTCCTGTAGGACGTGCAATATATAATTTAGTCAATCATTTTGCAGCTATCCTTCCCCCTCACTTGTTTGAATCAATAAATATTCTGTTTGTTTGGAATTCCTGAAAGTTTAGTTTTTGTGCAAGTAGTTCTACACAAAAGTGCCAGTGTGACCTTAATTTTTTTAATAATAAAAAATATGCTTTATTATTGGAACATTTAAGTTATTGGGATGGTTGTAGTGTTGTCCTTACTCAACAAGAAATGATCTTATCCTTGACTAGCCAAAAAAACTCCAGGTATTATCTCTTATAAAGTCTTGTTGAACAACTTTTTTATTTTAACTTCAAATGCATATATATATATATATATATATATATCACATGCATATTCATTCTAATACTACTACATATGGCATCATCTGGACCAAAACTTTATCTTCCTTTTTTGAACCATGTCTTGTTCAATTTATTTAATACTGTATTTTTTTTAGAAAAAAGAAAAAACATGATAATATCTTCAAAACAAATTCAAAAACAAAAGGTAATATTTGAATATATGATTGATAGGTTTTGAGCACAATGTGGTAGTGTGCCCTTTTCTAATAATATTCTGTAATATATATTATGATCCATTAAAAATAAATAAATCATAACACACATGACAAGATATTATTGAAATAACAGACTAAAACAATAATGTACCGGCCATAATAAATAGTAATTTATCAGTCCAATTAAAAACAAACACACATAATATGGCCATTTTTTCTTATCCCAATTAATAACTTGGGACCATAATAAAGAAGAGTACCTAAAAAATAAAAATTACAGTTAAATGATAAGTTGTACATGTTATTGTCAAGCCAAAATTAAAAATTAGACTTTTACTATCCTTAAATTTCTAATTTAGATTATAGTATATACATAAAAGACTTTTTTTTTTGTTAAACTTTTATTGGGAATTTTTGACCCGACTCGGGTACTTATAAAATTTATTGACCCAACCCAAGTCCTTTTCAACTTAATTCCTGGACCCAGGTACTTTTCAAAAGCGTATAAATCTTATACGCCTTTGAAGCTGTCCACGTGAAAAGCGTATAAGATTCATACGCCTTTGAAAGGCGTATTAGATTGTTTCGCCTTTAAAAAGCGTAGGAAACATTCGCCTTTTAAAGGCGTATCAATCTAATACGCCTTTTAAAGGCATATGAATCTTATATATGCCAAATCCCATTTCAGAAGCGTATGCACGTGATACGACTTTGAGCAAGAGAGAAACCATAGCCGCCGTCGCTTACTGTCACCGCCGTCGTCGCTCGCCACCGTCCCTCCAGTGTACGTACATCAGGTTCTGCCCTTTTTTTCTGTATAATTTCTTCTGATCCTATGTTTTCCTGCTTAATGATTTTTGAGAAAATAAATATTTGCTTCCTTGAGATATCAAAATAATAGTCTCAAGTTTTAATACAGTATATCACATATTTGCTTTCTTCTGATCCTATATAATAGGGCTGTTATAAAAATATCAAAATTTTTGAAAGGCACTAATATTTGAATTATTATAGAATTCTCGTTGAAATTCTTTTGCGAGGGGCAATGGCCCCCTAGGCTCTAGACTTTGTGCTATAAAATAAGTGTTGAAGCAAAACTAGAATGTCAATAAATTTTCCATTTATGCACGTGGCAATCCAAATCATCAAACCGGACTCAATCAATTGGCTACTCCTTGGACAGGGCATGCCTTGAATGACTAAAATGTAGAACATGTAGATCAAGCTTAATCTCATTTCCAAAGATCTATCTCAGCAGGTACTCTGAAGTCTGAGCTGATAAATCTAGAAATTATGCTTTGGAGCTACATCTCTCTACTGTAGTAGTAGAAACTTAAATGTTAATCAAATTGATGAGCCAACATGACACATTTTTAACAGTTTAGATGCACTGAAATAAATCACCTCAGAACTATGCAAGGTTTCTCCAGAAATAATTACTTACGGTCTTGGCAAGATAACTTTGAAGTTAAATATATTTAATTTCCATCGCGGTTCAGCTGCTTGGAGATTGAACATGTTTGTTTATGAATTGTACAGTACCAAATTTGGCCTATAGTTTCATGTCTTTTGTTCCTTATATTATTTTTTAAGATATTGCCCTTAT
The DNA here is from genome assembly GCA_008638375.1 of Nyssa sinensis. Taxonomy (NCBI): domain Eukaryota; kingdom Viridiplantae; phylum Streptophyta; class Magnoliopsida; order Cornales; family Nyssaceae; genus Nyssa; species Nyssa sinensis. Next base: position 6,561,054 of record CM018046.1, read on the forward strand.
TATTTACCAATATTTATAATGGGATTGTATAGTACCAACTCCAGCCTTAATAATAGTTTATAGCAATAATGATTTCAGTTTGATATATCCCATTCGTGTATATAGAAACTATAAATTTATATATATGATAGTGGTGATGTCAAGGTTCACTTTATCGATAATTTCCTCAATTTCATGTATAGTTGTATACCTTATTTTTTAATCAATTTTGCTAACATATTCTATTTTTATACTCGTTTTTCTTTTTTATCAATATCATGCATCTTGTGGGAATTCTAGCAGACTTGTATGAAAATTGAGGTTGACAATTGTTGTGTTCTCTTTAATATCTTAATCATTTTTCTATATCATCTATGTCCTAACTCCTAAGACTAATGATGGCCTTTATTTTAATTGACAATAAGGATGATTCTATCGCTTATAAGACACACATATAAATACATACATACACTTATGCGTGTGAACTTAACATACAATATATTTACACTAGTGCTGAAAAATATTTGTATCCTTGTTGACATGGTGTTCAAGGGTTTGAAAGTTTAGGAGAAAGTTATTTGCATTTAATATTATTCATGTGGCAAGGGAGGGAGTACGCCAAAAGTCTTCTTATAATCCTAAATTAAAGTATATATGTTTTAGTTGTCAAGTGACCATTACACTTTAGATCAGTGTTTATATTAAAGTTCTGTTCAACTTTTTTGATGTAATCACCAAAACATTAAATCCCATTAGAGTTCCTTCACACTAAAGAAGAAAAGAAAAGAAATGCAGTATTTTTATAGAGTTGTTACTTAATAAGGAAGAAAAATAGAGTTGCAAAAGTTTTGGAGAGAGAGAAATAAGACTTTTAGAGTGAGAGAGATCCAGTGACAGGCTTAGTTTGCATAATATACAGCTAAGGCAACCATATTTGGTTGCCAATGCTAATATAGCTGCACTAGAAACTATTAAGAAAATTATGATTTATCTCTACCAATTTATGTATAAAGTGTGTGGAATAAGAGCAAATCCTCTCAAAGTGAAATAGGAATCCCCATTTATCTGTTACATCTTTTGTTGTTGTACTTTCCACAAGAACGGAGCATCACAGCCCTGGAATGAGACCAATGCCCCCAAAATTAAGACCAGCCTTGCAAGAAAGTATTAGGTCAGTTAAAAGTGCATATTGGAAGTCTAGATACAAAAATGAAATACAATGGTAACAAGTTTAAATGTTAATATGTAGTGTTTGAATAAACTGTTAAAAGTGTTAAATGTATTATATAAATAAATAAAAAAAGTTTGAAAAAAACATTTCATGGCACATTTTCGAAACAGGCGTTTGGACTTTAAAATGTCCAAATGCATATTTCAAAAACGTAACTACTCATCCAAAACGATTGTCATTTGGAAAAAAAAAATGGCTAGATAATATTTATAATTTATTTGGTAAAATAAGAAAGAACAATGTAATTGAAAAAAATTAAAAAAAGGTCAGTGTAAATGTAGAAATCTCAAAGTAATTTAAAGTTTAGGGAAAAATACAAAAAAGTCTTTAAAATAAATTTTTTAATTCAAAAAGGACAGAAAGAGCAAGGGCATACCACCAAATCTTCCCCAGCCTTCTTTGCCTGAATAAGAGGGGAGCATAGTATATCTGGATTTCCATATTGAAACTACAAAGTTGAGAACATAGTGAGTGCTATAGTGGAAGGATAGAGATCAAATGATGCAACTGAAATAGCAAGCACATCTTTTTTTGATAAGTAACTGAAACAACAAGAACACCTACCGCTATAACTGCAGCGTCCGCCAAAAAATATAGAAAATCACCATCAATCTTAAGCTGCACATACACAGTATAGGTCCATATGAAAGTTAAGAGGTGTGAAAGATACATAGCTGCAACACTCTGGCCATAAAAGAAGACTGAACCCATAAAAAACTTGCAATGAGGCATTTCAATTAGCATCTCAGGAATACAAATTAGGGTCTTTAACCCCTAAATTGAGGGTTTCAATCATATGTTGGAAACTTATTTTTTTAGTTAAGAGGTCTGTTGAACCTTGCTTACATGGATCTGAAAACACTGTTTGTAAGTTAGATAACTTGCACATTGTAAGATGGGATTACTAAAGCCAGGACACCACTATCTTCTTATCATAGAAATACAAGTATGGTAAACCTCGAAGCAAAGCTGACTGTCCAAACATATTAGCAAGATTTGAACCATAGCGCGTCAAAACTTGAAAAAATATATAATTCCTTGAACCAAATGGGATGAAAGCCCCACATATGCACTTTTATGTCAGGACGATATGATAATTGATCTATTGTAACTTCCCGTTCTCTACTGAGTTCATGGAACTCCAAGAGTTTACAAATGTTCGGATTAATTTATTACATATCTGACAAAAAAACTCTTCCATGTTTTTCTGTACTGCAATTCCTCAAGTCAGTCCAGAATGTAGATGCAATGAATTTTCCAAAAGCCTGACTACCCGAGGCATCTGCATCTGACTTTCACTAGCATGAATTTGCAATTCTTATTCCGTGATATGTCCCAAAATACATCCCCATCATCATTGAGTCATGCTCAGACAAAAATAAAACAGGTTTCTAGCTAAGGAGAAATTGAAATCATGATTAATGTATCGTTGATTGTAGTTGCCCACCCAAAAGCTTTATGATCCAAAGGGGTCTGTCCTTATAAAGTTAAATAAACAACCACCATACATTGATTGTAGTTTACTGGATGACTCTTGAAATAACCAAATCATCAAAGAATCATCACACTAAAATGCCATATCACACCCAGCCCACAGTTGTAGTCTATTATTTCTGTATAGGAGCCCATAGTTGTCATACCCAACCCAGCTCGGGTAGTTGGACCTGCAACCAGGGTTAAGCCAGGCCAGGCCTGTAGTCTGACCATTTAAGGAAGAGACCCATGTTGGACCGGCTGACTTGGGTGCGTTTCAGTTCAACTGTGTGACCCTGACAAGTTTAACAAGCTCAAGTGGGTTTCTTTTTTGGAGGAAAAAAAAGGCTTTGAAGTTGGTTATGAAGTGTTGAACCTTTCCACTATCGTAAAGTTTAAGAACCAGGATCACCACACCACTAAAGAGTCCCACAACACTGAAGAGTTGTGTGACATATTTTACTTCTTTCAATTTGAAGTATTATAAACTTTATTTCTCAAATTTTAGCAACAGCTATCCAGGTTATACTAACATAAAAAACATGCAGTCCAACAAAAAACAATTAGCCCAAGTCAAGAGATGAAAAAAAGATTTCAAGTTTGTGAGTATTTTGTTATTGTAATCTCCTCGTTATATAATGAATTGATCATTTCTGTCTGTAAACGTAAATATTTTGTCGAATCATATATATCTTATGTCTTTTATGTGATTTTTTATTTATTTATTTTTATATCTATTTCGTATTTGTTGTTATCACAACAGCTGCATCATACTATTCTGTCATAACAGCTTTGATGACCTGAATTGATTTGTTTGAGCCCACAAATCTAGTGTTTGGACAATCTCGATGATTTGTATGAGATCTGTATTCAACTTCTATCCAACAAGAAAGTTTTAGGTGAATCAAGTCAGCAGCAGAATGTGTTCGTGCTCCATATTACAACTTCTTTTCTCTTCTCTTCTTTTGCCTTTCCCCATATTACAACATAAAATCCCACAGATATTATTATTGCTCCAACAATACTGCAAAATTAGAAGAAAAAAAATTTGAAAATGAATTAATGAAAAATAAAATTACTTATTCCAAGCGAATAATAAAATAAAACAAGGAACTGTACGAATCATAAGCTTTAAGAGGAGAATAAAATAATGTTAGATAAAATAAAACAAGGAACTGTACGAATCAAACACAAACTTTTTCTGTGGATTACGTTCTTGTGATTTGGTGAACCAATACAAACTTATTAAGTATATATTAAAACCTCAAGGAATGAAACGGGAATAACAATAAGAATAAATCAGGTTGCTTCAGAAAATGCAACATAAGAGAAATTTTAATTGAAACAAAGTTTTTCTCTACCTCAGTTCATTTCTTTTTTGGGTACACAACTCACTGTATTTTTTTTTTTTGGCCGCCTAACACATGTAGCACGCAGTGCTTACATATATATAGATTGTATAAATTCTAATCCTAATACAACTAAGATTTTTAATCACATTCAAACTAATAATACTACTCCCACTAAGATAAAAACTCCTAGTCTCACTAATAATAATTAACCAACTCTTATCTAAGATAAGGTTTATTTAAAATATATCAAATACTATTAGGACTCAAAATTAAGAGTCTTACTAAAACTCTACTAATTTGGTTTAATTGGCTCACATTGCCTCCGTTAAACCAAGCTCTCCAAGCTTCACCATGTCAAGCAATCTCTTTAACTTCAAAAAAGAATTGTTTTGAGCGGCTTCATAAAAATATCTGAAACTTATTTTTCAGAAGGACAAAATTCAAGTTGGATCTTCTTGTCATTCACCAAATCATGAATGAAGTAGAACTTGATATCAACTTTTCTAATCTTTTAAATTAGAAGCATATGTTCCAAACTTTCAAAGGGACCTTACTTACTTATTCCAAGCGGAGGCTACAGTTATTGCCTGTTTGTTTGTTATTCTTTCTTTTAGAAACAGTAGGATTTCAACCCTATAGTCTGCTCCTAGTAGTTTCGAGTTACCAAGATACCTGCTACGAAATTAGTAGGTTTTTAGATTAGTTGTTGAAAGGTAAAATATCTGTAGTCCTGTTATTTTATATCAGTTGTGGATGCTTCTGTAGCATTGTTTGTGGTTTAGGCTTAAGAGTAGGATTAATGTAAGTCTTTGATTATTTTCAAAGGCGTATAAGACTTACCCGAACGATCCATGGTGCGGGGAAGGGTTTGTAAGAGACAAATTCCCTTCATTGTTTGCTATTGCCTGAAATAAGGAGGCATTGGTGGCGGACTATGTGGACTATGTTGGTCTGGATTTAATGAACTTATTGTGCTTCTTTAGTTTATTGAAATAACTTATTGTACTTTTTGTACTTATCTAATATATTTCTATTAGTAACATATGGATCAACGGAGAGAGTTACCTGATCCCGGCCCCAGCGATCCATCAGTATTATACTTACAGCATCAGCATCGCTCCACCGCTATTTGGGAGGGCCGTGAGTTCAGCCCATTGCATTGTCGACGCATTGAGGCATCATTACGTAGAGTAGTACGTCGGTTAGACACACGGGTCCTTCGATGTTTGGTGAGGGCCGGATTCTATGGGGTGCATCGGTTAGGCTTCATGGCACTAGATTGGAGCCTCATCACTGCACTCGTCGAGCGGTGGAGAGTTGAGACCCACACATTTCATTTGCCTATGGGCGAGACGACCATTACACTGCAGGATGTTGTAGTACTACTTGGGTTGCCAGTTGATGGCAACACCGTTACTGGTCCAGACGTCTAGAGGCCTATTCCCGAGTGGCAACAGTTGTGCCACGACTTGCTCGGGATTACTCTACCTCAGACTGCTTTTGATGGATCACGTCTTAGGTTGAGTGCATTGACGCACCATTTATCTCAGCCGATCCCCGATGACGCTGACGATAGATTTATTGCGGCGTACAGCAGGATGTGCATTATGTTTCTTTTAGATGGGTGCCTATTTACAGACAAGTCATCTAGTAAGGTGAAACTGATGTTCTTACCTCTACTGCGAGACCTTGATGAGGCAGGCAGGCTTAGCTGGGGTAGTGCAGCTTTAGCATGTTAATACCGTGAGCTTTGTCTTGCCACTAGGTCCGAGGCTGCATCTCTTGGTGGCCCACTTGTTTTACTTTAGGTGCGAATTGCTAACATTATGTTTAACATTTTATATTCAATGTTTATAAAATGAAATAAACATTGAATATAAAATGAAATAAAGTTGTCATCCCATTTATGTTGTTATATTTTCTCCAGCTATGGGCTTGGGAGCGACTGCGTCATATTCGATTAGAGCATCGCTCCATTCATCCACGGGCACCATCCCCACCGGCAGCTGCAGCCTTACCTCGTGGTCCCCTAGGATGCAGGTATATTTAGTGATGCTTTCAATTGTTATAATTTACTTTTTGTTGTATTCCATTACTTATTTTTGACATGAGTACAATATAATTGAAAATATAGTTTAACTTACGTAAAATTTGTCAAGTATAGGTGGGATGTCCCTCACTTCTATAAGGACACCCCTGCCCACAGTCTCGGACATTACCGAGACCAGTTGGACCATATGAGGCCGGATTATGTATGTACACAATTATGTGATATAACATGTATATCCCAATTTAGAGGTCCAAAAATGGTATTAGTATTCAAACTGACAACATGTATTTTTTAATGTAGATGATATGGGAGCCATATACTGCAGATGTCATGCAGTCATTGCCCGACTATTGCCTCAGTGGTCAGGCAATTTGGGGATCACGCGTGCCACTGATTTTCTTTGCCATTGTTGAATGGCACTTCCCAGATCGTGTATTATGCCAGTTCGGTGTAGTGCAGAGCATACCTGTCGCGTGTGATCTTAGCCGAGAGCTACATGGTATAGACATGCGAGGGAGGCGTAAATATGATTGGCCATCGCATCACAGGGCATATATTAATCATTGGGACCACCGTCTCGACCACCTCGTTTTTGGGGATGGTTCAGTGAGAGGTTCTGCTCAGTGTACGGATGACTACATGCCCTGGTACACAATGATTACATGTAGATTGATCGGGCCAGTTATTCAGATGCCAGCGGTTGGATTCCAACCCGTTGATAGCATTCAACATATGCTGGTATAATAAATATCTCTTATACGACCCACTCGTGTCTTGCGCCTACTTTTCCTTTTTTATTGATGAATTTAATTTTTTCAGGAGGATACTATGATGTGCATATCTCAAATTTTTGATATCCCTGAGCGTACCGAGATTGATGGTACAGTTCAGCAGGACTTCTCAGATCTGGTCCGCCAGATCCATGACATGTCTATATCATGCTTGGCTGCTGTTGACCAGGCTTGACGATATGCGGACCGGGAGGGCCAGCAGCACGCACAGGCAGACCCATCTGTACCCGCTACCGGCATGGATTCACACCATTTCTCCCCTATACCAGATCCCTATTTTTCACAGTATGTCATGGAGCCTGACTCCTTTGATGTTTGGGGTGACGATAGGGTGGAGGAGCATGTCGATGATGTTCCAGTGCAGGAGCCGGCACAGCATGGGATGGAGCAACAGATGGACGATGTCCCCGTGCATGAGTCAGGATATATGGTGAGTTTGGGAATGAATAGTTTAATTTATGATCGCACCTCATTGAATCGAGTATTTATTTGTCACTCATGGTCTTTTGGCTGGATATGTGGGGATGCGGACATAGGCTGCTGACATGGAGGTGCAGGCAGAAATGCAAGAGGGTCCAACTGATGTTATAGTGTACAGGAGACGACGGACGGCACGAGCCAGAACATGTGAGCATGGACGAGGTCACTGGCATACACACATTGATGAGGGTTCGTCACAGTTGACTCAGGTGACGTTGCAGCCTCCACGAAGCAGACCAGTACGACAAAAGAAAAAACCAACATGTGGCACTTAACTGGTAGGGTATATTATATTGAAAATTGTTGATGATAACAGCTTGAGTAAAAATTTTCCAACCAACATGCGTTTGATTTCTTCGCTTCACTTCTTTTTTGTAGGAATAAGTGGAATGACTGTTGCTAGGCAGATCCAGTCACAAATTCAAACTTCAGGAAAACAAGCTCTTCAGGTATGTATCACATTGTTACCTGCTACTAAAGGTAGTGGTGGCTTAATCTGATTGTGTTTTTTTTGGCATTGTTACCTGCTAGTTAAGCTCTACTTAATCTATAGCTACATGTGGGGGATAAAAGGGTTGGAATTTTGTTGTCTACGTGATGAGCATTTAAGTTGTCTAAGATGGTGAGCTCCATTTTAGCCACGTGCAGTAAGATTTTTCCTCTTATCTCTTTTGGAACAATTATTATGCCAGCTTTATTTTGATTTCAACTGCTCTTCTCCCAAGATTGTGATTTGTTTTTCTTTGCTTAATATCACCCATCTACCCGTCTCTCTGCATTTTGTTTCCTGATTATGTATGTGGTCATATTTTGATTCAAACTGCTTCGGATGATATATACAGTTTTTAATGGCAACCAAACAGAACTTTTTGAAATTTTAGTGATTTATTAACTGGGTGCCTCTTTTGTTTTATATTTTCTTTAGTAAATAAAAGTATCATTGCCTTTTCCCCCCCTCTATGGTGGAATTACAATCATGAGTTTAGCTCCATTCATGTTCTTTGAATTTTTTCAGTAGTTTGAAATAATGGGCTGAAACTTTATAGTCATTGGCATTTAGATATGCTGTAAAGTTGGTCTATCGTGTTGCTTATTGAGATTTTTAAAGGCATACTAAAATAACAATTTTTTTTTCGAGAATGTAATATTGATAGTTTTTTTTGTTTTGTTTTGTTTTTGAAATAATGAGATCTTAGGTATGTTTGAATCATCATAAAAGAATCACCTTACTTTGAAATAAGTAGAGAAGAGGGAAAAAAAACTAAAGAGTATGAGCATTGTCATTTTGATTTCTATTTTGTATCAAACATTACACTGGTTTTCACGAATTATACATCTTAAAAACTTGACTTTTTTTATAGTCTCGCCTCTATTTGGTACTATATTGCAAGAAACATGGGTGGTTTTCACGAATTATACATCCCAAGAAGGTCGCTTTTGCAGTTCATGGGGATTAATCCCATCTTACTACATATTTATCCTGTTCTGGCTGCACCAGTTCAGGAGATGGAGGAGCCTGAAGTAATTCGGTAAATGTTGTATGACTTATATTGTGAACTTGGAAGACAGGAATTTTAGTTTAAGCTACCTTAATCCAGTGATTGTTATCATCATTAATTCTTATGTGCGATGGTTATTTGGGATTTGAAGCATCCAAGGCCCAGAAGCTTGCTAGTGGAGTGCGGATACAAGGTAAAACTTTCTTTAGTTTCCGAATTGAAAAATTGGATTTCTTATATTTGTTGTTTGAGCCAAACAACTTGTCAAGTCTTCTTTAATATAAAATGATGGAACTACTAACATGAACACTTAATGAAGTATTGTGATTTTAATCCCCCTCTCTCTCTAATGTGGCAAAGTGATATGATGTTGTTGTTTTCATATCTTATCTTTAATTAAATTTGTTTGGTTGAGCCTCATGTATCTGTTTTGGAACAACTAATGGGAAAACTTCTTGCCTTGCTGCCAAATATACCACATAGAATGATTTTTTTTTAAAATTTTTTTATAGCCCCTATATGTTATCACTTATTAGTGTGTTCATTCCCAAATTTCCTGCTAACTTTCTGGAGGTTACCTTTTCAAGATATGATTGAAGAAAAAGGACCAGAGGCTCGTGAAGGAGACCAGAGGTTACCCACTTACCCTATTATAGCAGATGTTGTTTAAGTTCACCCGGATTTGCATCTCTGATGGTTTCCCACATGGAGTATGAAGGGAAATTCGGCCAATTTTCCCTTTTCATTGTCTCCCACCTTGACCCATCTATTGGAATGGCAAGTTCAGGAAAGTGGTGCCATATATTCTGCTGCTTTCCTCATAAGTTAATGTAGTTTAAATTTCTTTTGATTTTATCAGATAGAAATTTTTGTGTATTGGATGGGATTCATCATTGCTTGGCTACTTTATTGTTGTTTGAAAGTCCCAATTATTCCATTTATTGATGTTTATTATGTACAGTTGTGAAATGAGGGAATTTTTTGTGAGACTCCTTTGAATTTTTATCACATAGAACTCATTTTTTTTTGGGTAATTACACATAGAACTCAGATTTATTTTCACTTGTGTATTTCTGTCCATGTGGGGAGGAAAGACATGATATTGAACAGCTAGAAACTTTCTTTTGTATGCTTCAAAACATTGCATTTGCATTTGTATCCCAAATAATATGAGGTGATTAATTGCTAGGGATGATAGCATAAATAAAAGTGCTTCATTTTGAAACTGCATGATATTTGTTTCTCTATTATTGAGTACAATATGTTGACGATTTCACTTGTTGACTGTTCTTGTATTGGATCAGGCCCCACTATGTGTAGAAGGTTGGGATGAAGCACTCCATGAGATAGGAAGACTATCATTTGAGACCATCCCCTCACCACAAAATGCAGCAGCATTGCTGCAAGCAGTTGAGGATTTGCCAGTTTTGGTTATTGCAGGGGCTGAAGATGCTTTTGTCCCTCTAAAATCTGTTCAAGCCATGGCTTCAAAACTTGTAAATTCTGTAAGTACCTCTGTGTATCATCTTCTATTCTATTTTACATGATATTAGAAGTTTGGGTATAAATGTGAAATTCAGTAATCCATGGTAGCTAGTTGAGACGAATAAATTCACTGAGATAATGAATCTTGTTGTCGTTGCAATTAGTCAATCTACGGGTAAACCCTTGGGGTTTGTTAGGGGAAGACAAGAATTCAAATTCAGAAACTCTTGTTGAACTCAAAACTTTGTCCAGATTTAGTGTCTGTTTTGTGATGGAAGGCCAACCATATGCCATTCTAACAGCGACCTGCTTTCAAAGGGCGGGGCAATTAAATTCCAACTGGAATTTCCAATTGTCTGGGAACCCCTTGAATATATGAGATGCAGAAAATGAAAATGACCTGTTTGATTCATTTTTTTAATCCTGTGATGTAATATTTCCATGCAGAGACTGGTTGCAATATCTGGGTGCGGCCATCTTCCACATGAGGAGTGCCCCAAGGCATTGTTTGCAGCTATAGCACCATTCATAAGCAGACTCTTACTCGGTCCAGATTTGCAAGACCAATAGCATGCCTTGGTTTAACTTATGAATATAGGGTTTTTGTTTGTTGTGGGGAGGCTTTTCCTCTTTTTGTTTCTCGTTTTCCTTTTTACAAATCACCTCAAAAGAAAAAGTCCAATGTCATTCTTCTTTTGGGTATTTTTGATGTTAGTTTGTAGCTTTGACCTATTCTTGGTGGGGTTTTAGTGCTCTCTTTTATGTAATTTTTTTCCCTTTCTTTTTAATTCTTTATTTGCAAGGTGTAATCATTTTATTTAAGCTTCAATCCTTGTTATTTTCCACTTAAGGTGGGTGGAAATAACAGTATATTTGTACATTTTATCAGATTAGAAATGCATGCATTTGAGCATGGCTTGTTTAACAAGTGTTTTTTTGATTGCCTCTATTACATCATTTGGACATATTGAGGATTGTATTCTGTAATGGCTTTAATCATAGGATCATATCAAAAAGCTCATCTGGTCTTTTTAATGCCCCAAGCTGACCCCAAAGGAAACGTCAATTGCAATGGCATTGTCACACATGATCTTCCAATTTCCAGCCTTCCTCCTGCTTTCTGGGCCTATCCGAAAGAAACCCTAGTATTTCTTTCTCGTGAATATCTGAATTGCTTGTTCACTGTTCAAGAATTCTTGTTTTTTGAGTCTTAAGCAGAATGACTAATCAGCCTTCTCTAGTCTCTGCTTATTGCATAAAAGGCCAGGAAATAGAGTTATATAGACATTATCCTCGTTGCTGATGTAAAAGTTAACTGAGTAATAACATTCATAAGCTCAAAGCAAATCCCATTAGAAATGAGATTATCACTCCGTGCCATCCATAAGACTCCCAGGCTCCCAGCTTAATCTTTTCATGCAGAATAGAATTCAAATCAACGACATTGAAGAGGTCCAAACCTTCTTAATCTATATTGCATAATTTAACAATTCTCTGCTAAAAAGTAAAACAAGCCTCCTCTAATGGAACCTCATTGGTGTTTCTAATACATTCTATTCAGGTTTTCAAGAGTACAAATTAACAAGCCAAAGTGAAAGAAAAAAAAAAAAAAAAAACTTTACAAACTTTCTGTAATGCCTACTACTAGACATCAAATTTCTTGGGGTGGCGCCACTGAGCCAAACTTCTTGACAAAGAACCAAGCATCGAGGCCTTTGGCGGAGCTCCTTTCTTCCCATATAAATGCTTTCCTCCCAAGTCTGTATATTTTGGACCCTTATCCTTGCTTCTTTCAATCTGCATCAATGTGTAAATCTCTGTTGTTTAGAGAGTAGTGAAACAAGATACAAGTTCACTATGTTAATTGACTCAATTTGCATAGATCATCTTATCTTAATTGACTCAATTTAAAGAGGCATTGCTGAACCAGCCACTACATTTAAAAGAGATCATAATTTTCAACCAGCAAAAGGTAAAGATAAATGAGGTTGTGTCACATGACACCACTTCTAAAATCTTCACTTTAGGTCTCTTTGATATAGATGAAGAAAATTATTGAAAGAAGAAAACAGTGCTAAAATAAACATTAAAATCAATCAAATTGGTAGATATGAAAATTTATTGGCATTTGGTAAGTCAGTCATTTGGTTGGAGATTGGTGAGCCTGTGATATTACAACGTATAAATATCAAAAGGTAGCTTTCAGTCTGTAGGTCTACTCAAATCACCTTGAGGAGGTAAAACACTGAAACACATTACCAGCTATAGATGCAAGAGTCATATCATCAGAGTATCCCCCATCTTGAAGTTCTGAAACCACCCCATGACGATCATTTCTAAAATCATCTGCATGCATCTGGGGGAAAAGACAAACTAAAACAATAAGAACAACATTTCAATTTTTGCACCTACAGAAGTTAAAAAGATGGTTGCAACTACTTGCCATCATGCACCCTCCCCACAAGAAGAATGTTTTTCCACCAGTAGCAAACCCCATCGAACAAGGCTGTAAATAAATAATACTCTGTTAATTAATGAATTGAAGAATATTACAAGCAAGTGAAACTGAATAAGGCATAAAATAACTGATAGGCAAGCCAACTATTTTTTTTTTATAAGCACCCAACTAATACATTTCAAAGAATATCACTCCCAGAACATCCAGTCCTACACACATTCAAAGGTCGTTCATAAAAAATGATTCGACTCAACAAATAACTAATTAGCTATTCTCAACTTCTTTAGATATCTTGGTAAAGGTGATCCCAAATCACATCAAAGAAACTGATCATATATAAACTGATCCCAGATATGGACATAAGAGTTGGGCTCTTACCTTAGTAATGGAATTGCTCTATCTTTATGCCCTGCTGAACACCAAGAGTTGGACTGAATGCTCTTTGGAGTATAGTAAAACAGTGGTAGGATTGTCACAGAAGGGTCACTAGCACTGCACCACCCAGTACTATGTTTGAACATGTTGTTTCCATCAATTTGAAGAACCAATGCCTGGTTGGGGATGGTTGTTAGTAGGACAAGAGCGATGATCGTGACCAGTTTGCCTACATATACCACAATGATTATGTGTAGCGACTTCTCGGATGTCCATCTCGTTCCGAAGTCGTGATGACCTAGGACGACCCCTTCTCATTAGAAGCGCGGGATTGTGGCATACTCTTGGACCAGATGGTGTATCCCAATAATCCTCATGGTAGAGTGGATAAAATTGTGATTGCCATGTCCTCTCGTACGCGCCAATACTGTAACATTCATCCACAAATTGATGAAAAGACACTCTCAAGTCTGCCATAACTGCGATTGCATGGGAACAAGGCATCTTATAAATATTCCACTTCCCAAAACTGCAAGTGCTCGTATGAAGATTAACCACTTGAGCATTACCCTTGGCTGTTAAAACCCTCATAATTCCAAGACCGGAGTTATATGGTGTTAACTTGTGACGTCCAGCCTTTTCCTGATTCCGACTAATCCTGGCTGCTGCGTAAGGAGTATAGGTATAGTTATTATTTACACCGTCCGAAGCTAATACCCGTCTTACATTGAAGTAGTAAACCACCCGCTCAAATATAAGCTCTACACATGCAGTGATAGGCAAGTTTCTTGCTCCCTTCAACACACCATTGAAGACCTCGGATATATTAGTCGTCCGCATCCCATAGCGACGACAATCATCATGAGCAATACTCCACTGATCTACCAGAATATTCATCAAATATTCTCTCGCATCTTTATTCAGCTTGCCAATTTCTTTCATGACTCGATCGAATTTTCGAATTTGATGAGTACTTCCGGCAATCCACACCAGTTTCTTCAAGTGTGCATTCTTAAACCTGCTGTTAAAATTGCTTTGAACATGTCGAAGGCAAAAACGATGATATGCGTGGGGCGGTTTCCATCTAGAGTTAGGGGCATTAACAGCTGCAAGGATCCTGTTGTGTCTATCAGAAATCAAACAAATACCTTCCCTATCCCGGATGACATAATCCTTCAAATGCTCGAGGAACCAACTCCAACTACTGTAACTCTCCTCATCAACGACAGCAAATGCAAGTGGAAAGATTTGATTGTTTCCATTTGCTCCCATTGCAATTAGCAGTTTCCCCTTATATCTCCCATATAAGAAGGTAGCATCTATACTAACAACCGGCCTACAGTGGCTAAACCCTTCAATTGATGGTTTGAATGCCCAAAAAATCTTATGTAATATCACATCATCAGCTGATGAAGTATGGAAAGTCTGCCACTTCATGATTGTTCCATCATTATATTTTTTCAATGCACCCATAAATTTTGGCAAGAAATTGTATGAGGACTCCCAATCTCCAAAAACCCTTACCACGGCTTTTTGCTTTGCCATCCAAGCCTTCTTATAAGAGACTTGGTAGTTAAATTTTTGCTGCACATAGTCTCTAATAACAGCTATTTTAAGAGATGGATCCACTTTTACAAGCCCTTGGATTTCAGCCCCAATCAATATGGAATTCAATTGCCTGTGATCCCTGTTTACAGCAGGATATAAGCAAGTGCGAGGTCCTTCAAGCTTTATTATTTCAAACCACCCATGCTTCTTCCTCTTACAGGCACGCATTCTCCACTGGCAACCACACTCATCATGCATTTTACATCGTAAAGACTATATTTTTGAGTTTTTTTCCATAACCTCATATTGTTGGTGTGTTCTGATGGAATACATTTGAATAGCATTTCTCAACTGATCCTTGTCAGCAAATATTAGACCCTTTGATAACTAATCCCTCATCGGGTCCCATACATGGCCATGAAGTGAAGAGCTACTATCCAAGGTTTGATTAGGCAACTCTACAGTACTGAAAAACGGTGACATAGGCTCATGCATTCGGGATTCTGCATGTATTCAATCAGAAACTTGCCCTAGTACGGCTTCTTCATCTTCCTCATCATCTTTACCCAACTCATCCATCATCCTTTCTTCCTCCTCCTCCGCCTCCTCGACTGAGTTGTGTGGACTGAGGTTTACGTTCACCCCTCTATAAGCCCAGGACGAATCATCCGTCATAGCAACTTCTTGAACAATAGTTTCGCGATTCGGCATTGCATGCAACTGTTGTGTTCTATCATTATATGGTGAGTTTGACATATTTGACTGATGGGGCGGAAACTCCTCTATCATCGGTATATTTTGTGATGCATTCCCATAGTTTTGTGTTAGCAATCTAGTGAATGGTCCTGCCACCTGACTGGTTCCCCAACCTTGGTTCCAATTCTCTATTTCCACATACAAGTCGATACTACGTATTTGTTCACTCTCAAATATAGCACCAACCATTACTTCAACAGTGTTATTGTCAACAATTTCCAATGGCATATACTTTGTTATTTGTGGTCCCAATACTGATGGAAATCTGCAAGTCATTTTCAAGTGACATGAATTTTGATCCAACTGCAATGCATTACAGACGCAATCCACCATTTCACTGTAAGTAACATCATGATTCACTCTTACACATGTTCTCGGAGTACGCACATCGTAAGAAAACCCTTCTTCCCCATAAAATGTGCTGCCCCCCAAGAATAGACATACAGTTGCGCGTCTCCGTGCCATTTATAACCTCCAATCTAAAATGAAAAAATTTAGTCAATTTAAAATTTTCAGCAATACATACAAACCAAAAATATGTAAGTAATTGACAAAAAAAATACACCACTCATACAACAACTCAAACAGTAGCCTAAAACTTCAGCAACCAGCCCAAAAAAATCATCCATAAAGCAGCCAAAAACTTTACAAAACAGCCCTTAAAATCAGCCATAAAGCAGCTAAAAATTTCAACACTGTTTTGTAATAAATTGCAAGGATAAAATCATAACTAACAATAAATTGACTGAATGAGGAGGTCCCGATAGGTCAGATTGTGTTTTATGCCCTTAAAAATCAACCATAAAACAGTCTTTAAAAGGCATCAACATAACATCATTTATTCTCACTAATATACAGAAATTACATTCCAATTGGTAACAACTTTACACAAATAAATTTATTGATTCAAGATTTTCTTTTTTCTTTTTTTTAATTTCTGAAGGTTCTCCATCCAACTAAATTAACAAGTAATTTTTTGACATGTTTAACAAAATTCAAAATAAAGGAATTTAAAACTCATATATTTAAAATCCCTAGATTTTCAAAATCTGTTGTTTGGGATAAATTTTTTTTTTTTTAAAATAAACCTCTGTATTTATTTGTTAAGCTCAAATGCGTATTTATTTGGCAATCTTGCAGACATCCCATCCAACTAAATTAAAGTATGAAAGTTAATAGAAATAGATCTGTGAATATTCAATTTGAAAATTAATAGAAATAGAGAGGTTCAATGTATGTACCTGTAATTTCAGTATGAAAGTAGTCTAACAGCAATTTTGATGCCCAACCCCTAACTGGCCTGTGCCTTTGTGAGATGAACTGAGAGATTCAGATGAAAAACCATCAAACAGAACGGAGTGAGAGTGAAGAATTCAGTCTCACCGGAGGGACTGAAGCCAACCAGACTAGGGAGTCCAGATCCACTTGAGCTACTATTCCTTCTATTGATCTAACCAAGAGATCAGGAAAAATGGAAGAGAGAAAGACTGGTCTCCAAGAGGAAAAACGGAAGAGAAAGACGGTAGAACCACTGTCTTGTGGGTCATAGCGACATAAAAGCGTAGAAGATTATTACGCCTTTAAGAGGCGTATTAGTTTGCTACGCGTTTAAAAGGCGTATGAAACTGATACGCCTTTTAAAGGCGTATCAAACTAATACGCCTCTTAAAGGCGTAGCAAACTAATATGCCTTTTAAAGGCGTAATAATCTTCTACGCTTTTTAAGCAAACAAAGGCTCAAAAGCGTATAAGATTTATACGCTTTTGAAAAGTACCTGGGTCCGGGAATTAAGTTGAAAAGTGCTTGGGTCGAGTCAATAATTTTTAAAAGTACCCGGGTCGGGTCAAAAATTCCTTTTATTGGTCTTAAATTTTTAATTTAGATTATATTATATAAACAAAATATTTTTTTTTATAGTTAAGACTTTTATTATTTTTAAATTTTTTATTAAGATTATAATAGAAAATTAGAAAATTTGAAACTTTTTTTTATAAAGTTTAAAAATTTAAAAAAATTGTTTTGTTTCGTTTTATAGATGAACCTGCCGACCCAGCTCAGATATGCAGAGGCTTCCAGCTTTTACATGAGTTAATTCATTGGTTGTTAAGAATATTATAACTTATACATGAGTTCATTCCTTGGTTGTTAAGAAGATTATTATATAAATTGAAAGTGGTCATAAAAATTACTAGGTGCTTTTACTTGTTAGCAACCAAGATCAATATGTTTTCTATTGGCATTCTCAATGCTATTGTTAATGGTTTTTTAAAGCAAAACTCTATCTGACAATCAGAGTTTGCACTTACACTAATGAATTTTTTAATTGCATTTATGTAAGCCTAGCCCCGTTCGGGAGTCATTTTCATCACATATGAATCTTATCGCAAAATTTATTCTCGATTGGGCTCGTGTGTATGAAAATCGATTCTTGAATTGTCCAGAGAGGACAGTTCGGGAATGCATAAATCTGCATTACAATCAATAGCGCATATGCTTGAATATTTCACTATGATAAAATTTCAGTACGGTCTCCTATTGTTCTCTGGGTATATATTTAGGCGTGCTAACGTCTATCTCGTATACTTGGAGAACCGTGGGGAGATGCTGACGAAATTTTGTCCGAGTGGAATCAAGCATTTGATTTGTTGCTGATTGCAATGTAGATTGTGCATTCACGAATGGGATAGGACCACCTTACCCTTTAGAGAGAAGTTGGAGGTGATAGAATTCATGTTTCATATTTATAACGAGTATCATTTTTGACTTGTATTAGGTAAACGAAAATGGATAAGAGTTGGATGGACTTGAGGGGCAAGCATTTGCTAGGGTATGTGAAGGGGATAAAAGATTTTATTGAGTTTGCCCGTGCATCTACAGATGGGAGAAATAGGATAAGATGTCCACGTAGGAGGTGTAATAATAGGGATTATATGCACATAGATGAGGCCAAAGAGCACCTACTCGAACACGGGATGGACAAGAGGTATACGTGTTGGGAATTTCACGGGGAACGTTGTGACGTACGAGTGGTATTTGATGATGAAGAAGAAGACGACGATGATGACTTTGGTGATAATGTTGAGGTTGGTTACGAAGGCTTGCCACAAATGCTGGCAGACTTGCAGGGGGCTACAACTAGAGCGAGTAGTCATAGGAATGACACGGGACCATCGACCGCGTTTGAGTCATTGTTGAGGGAAGCAAGGCAGCCGTTATACCCGGGTTGTGATAAGTTTTCGAAACTGGACTTTCTCGTGAAACTCCTTCATCTTAAGACCATCAACCGTTGGAGTAACAAATCAGTTAATATGGCCATTGAATTGATTAAAGCAACGCTTCCTACTGGGGAGACCCTTCCCAAATCATATTACGAGGCGAAAAGAATATTAAGAAATTTGGGCCTCGGGTATATTCCCATACATGCTTGCAAAAACGATTGCATGTTATTTTCGAAAGAGACTGAATAATGTAAGGAGTGTACGGTGTGCCACGAACCTAGGTACAAGCTGAATAAAGGAAAGAGCAAGACAATTCCGCACAAGGTGCTGAGATATTTTCTCTTAAAACCGAGGCTACAAAGGTTGTACATGTCTCAAAAGACAATAGAAGATATATGGTGGCATAAGGAAAAATGTGTTGCTGAGAAAAATGTATGTAGGCATCCGGTAGATTCACAAACTTGGGCTGAGCTTGATACAAATCATGAATAGTTTGCAAATGAGCCGCGTAATGTACAACTTGGGCTGGCTAGCGACGGTTTCAACCCATTCAGTGACATGAGTAATGCCTACAGTATGTGGCCGGTGTTGTTTGTGCCATATAACTTGCCACCGTGGAAATGTATGAAAGAACCATTTGTCTACATGTCGTTGCTTATTCTAGGGCCGAAGTCTCCTGGTAATGAAATTGATGTGTACTTGCGTCCTTTAGTGGACGAGTTAAAGGAATTGTGGGAAGTGGGAGTGGAGGCATATGACGTCTCTAAGAATGAGACATTTCAATTGCATGCCGCGTTACTATGGATCATAAATGACTTTCCAGCATACGGGAACTTGTTTAAGTGGAGCACTAAGGGGTATCTGGCATGTCCAGTTTGCAATAAGGATGCATATTCCCTACATTTGTCAAATGGGAGGAAGATATGTTACATGTGCCATCGTCGTTTTCTACCGCCATCACATGGCTGTCGAAATCGGCAGAAGCATCTGTTTGATGGATAAATTGAGTGAAGATTGTCACCTCCATTGTTATCTGGCAAAGACGTGTTGGCGCAATTGGCAGTCATCCAACCAGTGAGGTTTAGGAAGATACCGGGTAGTAAGAAGAGGAAGCGTACTGATGTGGACTTAAATTGGATGAAGAAGAGCATATTTTTTTATTTGCCATACTGAGAGACCCTTAAGTTGAGGCACAATTTGGATGTGATGCACATCGAGAAAAACATATGTGATAATGTGCTGGGAACTGTAATGAACATTGAAGGGAAGATAAAAGATAGTGTTAAAGCCCGGTTGGACTTGCAGGAGCTGGGAATAAGGAAAGAGTTGCACCTAATACCTAGCGGTGATAAATATATCGTGCCTCCTGCACAATATACGTTATCATTCGCAAAGAGAATGAGGATTTGCGAGTGGTTTAAATCGGTGAAGTTCTCAGATGGATACGCATCGAATATATCTCGGTGTGTAAATGTTATAGATGGGAAAATATCCGGATTGAAGAGCCATGACTGCCATGTTCTTTTACAACGACTTCTTCCGGTTGCACTACGTGGGTATCTCACCGATGACATATCGACCACATTAACTGAGTTGGGTTGCTTCTTTACAGAATTATGTATGAAGACGTTGAATGTGGAAGTACTTGAAAAGCTCAAAAGGGATGTTGTCGTGATCCTCTGCAAGTTGGAACAGATTTTTCCTCCAGCTTTCTTTGATATAATGGTCCACTTAGTTGTGCATTTGCCTCATGAGGCAAAAATTGGTGGACCTGTCCAATACCGTTGGATGTATCCAATAAAAAAGTACATTTAATTTTGTGAATTATGTTATCTATATATCCTAACTATTTTAATCTATAACTGATTAATTATCAAAACAAATATTTGCACACATTAAAACAATATGTGCGTAACAAAGCACGACCGGAAGGGTCAATTGCTGAGGCTTACATTGATGCTGAATGTCTCACCTTCTGCTCTATGCATCTTGAAGATATTGAGACAAGGTTTAATCGTCAAGAGAGAAATTCTGATAGATGTCCAGGACAACAACGATCTGGCCTTGCGGTGTTTAATCAGGATGTACGGCCAATAGGTGCCCGTATATATGAATGGTGTCATCCTCAAGACTTGGAAAGAGCCCACTACACCGTGCTCAACAACATGCATCGTGTAAGTTAGTATACTACGTTATATTTTAAGTAAGTTTAACGATGGTGTTATTGCAATACTACGTTAGTATACAAATGTAAGTTACATCTAACATATCTCATCTTATGCAGTGAGCATATGCTCGAGCTTCAGAGCGAACATGTATCAACTTCTGATCTGGAGCAAAGACAACAAAATTTATTTCCAAAGTGGTTCGGAGAACGTGTAAGAATAAGTTTCAATTAATTGTAATTGTATTAGTTAATGCATTTGTATTCAATTAATTTTGTACTTGTACTGAATTAATAGATGAAGCTATTATGCCACCAACAATCTTCTGAGGCATACGATCAATTATATTCTTTGGCATGTGGTCCTGATCAAAGGATATCCCGCTACACCGGTTTAATTGTTGATGGTGTTCGATTTCACACGAGGGAACGTGAGGTCAGTCGGCGAACACAGAATAGCGGGGTCCTTGTTGAAGGAGATGGTGACGGAAGACAAACTGTAGAGTACTATGGTATTTTACAAGACATCATACAGTTACATTATTGCTACGGTCATTCTGTGTATATTTTTAAATGTGATTGGTGGGATGTAAGTAATAAGAAGACTGGAATGCAGATTGATAAGCACTTCATAAGTGTTAATACGTCACGTACAACATTTAAAGATGATCTGTATATTTTGGCATCGGTTGCAAAACAAGTTTTCTATTTGAAGGACGCAAAAATAAGAGGTGATTGGCATGTTGTCTAAAAAATAAAAACTAGAAATGTTTATGATGTCCTAGAAGTTGGCGAGGGAGATGAAGAGTTGGAGAGGATTGAGGAGGCACTCAAAAAGAGTCTCAAATTGCCCACGATGGTGTTGTCCAGCATGATCAGGGAGATGTTAGTTCGTATCGGTTGAATAGAACTGATATAGAACCAGTTCATGTCGTAGCTTCCGACATCACCAATACCACACAATTAGATCCGAGGGATGCAACGTTCATTAATGATGATGATGACGAGGAAAGTGATTTTGATGATGACACATTGTTAGAGTATTGTACCGAGAATGAAAAAAATTCAAGTTCAGATGATGATACAGACTCAAATGAATAATTGTAATAGGTGTTACATGTATTAGTATCAACTGTAATGGTTTCGGCTTTTATAATGTAATGGATATTCAATTTTATGATGTAATGGGTAATCATTTTTACTTCGATAAGGATTTTAATTTTTATGATTAAATAGAAACAATTTTCTTTTTAAACTTTATTTGTAGATATGGTTGGACCAGGTTCACGCAGACGCGCAGCTATGCAGAACGCATCGACCCCTTCCCCCTCATCTGTAGGGTCGACCGATCCTACCGTCGATGGTATGCATAGTTTCCATTTTTATTAATGATTATATAAATATGGTACTAATTGTTTCTATTTTGTTTCTTCTAAAGCTTCGGCCACCACCCCTAGACAAGGGCGTGGTAGGTCGAAGAATCGCAGTTTACAGGTTCAGATGGAGGCAGCGGGGGGCGCACCCCTTCGGATTGAGATACCTCCGGGCTTGCTGAAGCCCGTTGCTGGGTGGGCCCAGCAGTTCATTACGGAGGTCGGCATCATTTGCCGGTTACGCGCCTCACTCCATGTTAGTGACTGGAGTCAGGTCACTGATGCGGAGAGGAGGGATATTCATGTGCATATCCAGGTATGTCTTTTATTATTGTGTTCAACTAAATTTTAACATATGTTATGCCGTAATGTTTTGACAATGACATGCTTTTACAGTAGAAATTTGACATCGATCTCCACCTACCTCATGTCGTGAAGGCAGTCGACCGTTACTTGGGAACCCGTTTCAGGGACTACCGACATAGGCTCCACATGCACTACGAGGCGGAGGTGGTAGCCGGTAGAGAGCCTCGCGACAGACCCTACAGAGGGGTGGCGGTGGAGGATTGGATGTTACTATGCGACCAGTTCGCTAGTGACGCATTCTAGGTAAAAATTGTTAGCAATTACTTTTGTTGTATGATGAATCATTGTCATTTATACTAACCTTCTTTGTTTTGGCCAAGTGTAGGAACTTAGTAAGAAAAATAGCGAGAGTAGAAGCAAGCAAAAGGTGACCCACTGTGGTGGATCACGTTCTTTTGTTAGGTATAGGCATGAGATGGTAAGTTAATAAATGTATCAATTTCTCATTGTATAATGTATTCATGAAATCAATCTTCACAAGCTACTATTTATTTGTTGCAGCGAGACCAGGAGACCGGTGCACCACCCAGCCCCATTGGGTTGTGGCACAAGACGCACTACAATCCCGAGAAGGGTTGGACTGGGCCTGAAGCTCAGTGACTTTATGTAAGTTAGAAAAGATTTATATACCACTATTTACGAATTTAATATTAATATAAAATGTTCAAAAGTAGTAACAAATATTTATGTTTTTTTAGGACGAGATGGTAGAGATGCGTGTTCGGCCGACCCCTGAGGGTGAGCAATCGCCGACCGATGACCAGATACGAGAGACTGTTCTAGGCAAGAGGCGCGGATATGTGCGTGGCTACGGGAGTGGGATGGAGCCGATGGCATTGTCCTCTACAGTTGAGAGCAGTGCTAGGTTTCACGCAGCCACCCAGATAGCTGAGGCAGCTGAGAAACTGAATGCAAAAATGAGGGTTGAGATGACAGAGCTCAAGGAGCGGCAAGCCCAGATAGAGACTCTTATGAAGACAATACTCAGCCGGCAGGAAGGCTTTGATCAGCCTTGGTAAGTTTTTAAAATTATTTACTTTGGTACATTTATTATTTATAGAAAATGTTACATAAAACCCCTTAAAATACTTCGGCCTAACGGCTTACAAACCGCATGACACTTCACATATGAAAATAGACTTGCACGAATTTATTTAATTATATAAGGATGCAAGTTTCATGGTCCAAAAAGGCCCATTTTGGAGTTTTGATAGACAAAAATGTTGGATATCGGCCTAACTACACCAAAACCCCATCACACACCTCAAAAATGATAAATTAGACTTGCACGAACTTACGGCACTAGGTTCGGATGACCCGGTTTGAAACTTATATCAAGTTTCAGTTCCAAAAAGGCCCATTTTGGGATTTTGATAGATCAAAATACCTAGATATCAATCAAACGAGCCCAAAACCCCATCAAACACCTCACAAATGATAAAATACACTTGCACGAACTTACGACTACTCGGTTCGGATACCCGGTTTGAAACTTATGTAAGTTTCAGCTCCAAAAAGGCCCATTTTGGGGTTTTGACAGACCAAAACTTTGGATATCAGGCCTAACCACCCCTAAAACCCCATCACACAGCTCCCAAATGATAAAATAGACTTGCACGAACTTACGGCACTCAGTTCGAATGCCCGGTTTGAAACATATGCAAGTTTCAGCTCTAAAAAGGCCCATTTTGGGGTTTTGACAGACCAAAATGCCAGGATATCAGCCTAACTACCCCAAAACCCCATCAAACACCTCAAAAATGATAAAACAGACTTGCACGAACTTACGGCACTCGGTTTCGGATGGCCCGGTTTGAAACTTATGCAAGTTTCAGTTCCAAAAAGGCCCATTTTGGGGTTTTGACAGACCAAAATACCAGATATCAACCAAACGAGCCCAAAACCCCATCAAACACCTCAAAAATGATAAAATACACTTGCACGAACTTACGGCACTCGGTTCGGATGCCCTGGTTTGAAACTTATGCAAGTTTCAGCTTCCAAAAAGGCCCATTTTGGGGTTTTGACAGACCAAAACTTTGGATATTGACCTAACCACCCTGAAACCCCATCACACAGATCTCAAATGATAAAATAGACTTGCACGAACTTACGGCACTCGATTCAGATGCCCTGGTTTGAAACATATGCAAGTTTCAGCTCCAAAAAGGCCCATTTTGGAGTTTTGACAGACCAAAATGCCGGATATCGGCCTAACTATCCCTAAAACCCCATCACATAGCTCCCAAATGATAAAATTAGACCTTGCACGAACTTACGGCACTCGGTTCCGATGCCCGGTTTGAAACTTATGCAAGTTTCAAGTCCAAAAAGGCCCTATTTTGGGGTTTTGACAGACCAAAATGCCTGGATATCAGGCCTAACTATACCGAAACCCCATCACACACCTCACAAATGATAAAATACACTTGCACGAATTTACGGACACTCAGTTCGGATACCTGGTTTGAAACTTATGCAAGTTTCAGGTCCAAAAAGGCCCATTTTGGAGTTTTGACAGACCAAAATGCCGGATATTCGGCCTAACCACCCTAAAACCCCATCACACACCTCACAAATGATAAAATACACTTACAAGAACTTACGGCACTCGGTTCGGATACCCGGTTTGAAACTTATGCAAGTTTCAAGTCTAAAAAGGCCCATTTTGGAGTTTTGACAGACCAAAATGCCGGATATCGGCCTAACTACATCGAAACCCCATCACAAAACTCACAAATGATAAAATATACTTTCAAGAACTTACGGTAATTAGTTCGGATGCCCGGTTTGAAACTTATGCAAGTTTTAGGTCCAAAAAGGCCTATTTTGGGGTTTTGACAGACCAAAACCCCGAATATCAGCCTAACCACCCCCAAAACCCCATCAAAAACCTCACAAATGATAAAATTGACTTGCACGAACTGACGGCACTCGGTTCGGAGGCCCGGTTTGAAACTTATGCAAGTTTCAGTTCCAAAAAGGCCCATTTTGAGGTTTTGACAGACCAAAATACCAGATATCAACCAAACGAGGCCAAAACCCCATCAAACACCTTACAAATGATAAAATACACTTGCAAAAACTTACGGCACTCGGTTCGGATACCTGGTTTGAAACTTATGCAAGTTTCAATTCCAAAAAGGCCCATTTTGGGGTTTTGACAGATCAAAACTTTGGATATCAGCCTAACCACCCCGAAACCCCATCACACAACTCCCAAATGATAAAATAGACTTGCACGAACTTACGGCACTCGGTTCGGATGCCCGGTTTGAAACATATGCAAGTTTCAGCTCCAAAAAGGCCCATTTTGGGGTTTTAACAGACCAAAATACCAGATATCAACCAAACAAGCCCAAAACCCCATCAAACACCTCACAAATGATAAAATTGACTTGCACGAACTTACGGCACTCGGTTCGGATGCCCAGTTTGAAACTTATGTAAGTTTTTGCTCCGAAAAGGCTCATTTTGGAGTTTTGACGGACCAAAATGCCGAATATCGACCTAACTATCCCGAAACCCTATCAAACACCTCAAAAATGACAAAATAGACTTGCACAAACTTACAGAAATCAGTTCGGATCAATGGTTTATAACTTATGCTACTTTATATCGTTCTTATTATTTATGCATGCAAAAAAAAAATTAAAGTATTCACATTCTATATTTCATATATATTTAATAATTGTTCTAATATATACCATTTGATCTTTATTTCAGATTGATCGAGATTATTGCGCCACTGTCTTTATGTTTTGCATCGGGATTTATTATTTTTATTTGTTTTTTTTTTCTTTTCACGGACATTTTTAGTTATATGTTTTGAGACAATTTTTTATTTTTCTATTTATTGTTAAATTTTACTTTTATAAATGTACGCAATTAGTATAATATATATATATATATGAATGTATTTTTCTTTTTTAATATATTCATTTCAGAATGTTTGGATTTTATTGTATATCAGGATGATTGATACAGGATTAAACGGGAATAAAACAACAAAGAAAACAAAGCAAACATGGTTGGAAAACAGGCAAAAAAAAAAAAAAAAACCTTTAGCGACGCACAGAAAGGCGTCGCTAAAAGTTAACAAATAACAATACAAATTCATTATTAGTGACGCACACTTTGAGCGTCGCTAAAAGATAGTATTAGCGACGACCACGTTAGCGTCGCTAATAGTACCTTTTAGCGACACTCAATGTGTTCGTCGCTAAAAGGTACTATTAGCGACACACAAAGTGCGTCGCTAATAGTATCTTTTAGCAACGCTCTTTGCCTTTATTTATAATATTTGCGACGCCCATTGCCAATTATTAGTGACACCGTTTGTGCGTCGCTAATAGTTTCTTTTAGCGACGCTCAAGGGTTTGTGCGTCGCCAATACTATTAGCGACGTCAATATTTGCGGCGACTTTAGCGACGCTCAGTGTGCGTCGCAAAAAAATATTAGCAACGCATTTTCCCACTATTAGCGACGCACACGTGCGTCGTTATAGTGCCTTTTCTTGTAGTGGGGAGTTGAAACATCCTTATCACCAACCATGTTTGTTTTGGACAGCAAGTCACAAACACATTTATGCTGTGACAAGAATAAACCTGCACGAGTTAGGATAACTTCCACTCCCAAAAAATAGTGAAGAGTGCCCATATCTTTCAAGGAAAATTTAGCACCAAGTTGTTGAATAATAAAGTGCACAAAGCTTGAATCATTCCTAGTAAGCACAAGATCATCCACATATACCAAAAAATAATAAATAAGTGAGCCACTTTGATAAATGAAAAGTGAGGAGTCGGCCTTAGAGTTATGAAAGGCAAGATGAATAAGAGCATCCTTAAGGGTTGAATACCATGCCCGAGGGCCTGTTTAAGCCCATAGATGGCTTTACGTAACCTACACTACATGATTGGGTTTGGACTAGTCCTTAAACCCCTAGAGGTTGACTCATATAAACATCCTTAGTAAGTGCACCATGCAAGAATGCATTATTAACGTCCATTTGCCTTAAAGTCCAACCTTGCATGACAGCAACAGTAAGCACAGATCGAATGGTTACTGGTTTTACGAAGGGACTAAAGGTTTCCATGTAATCAATCCCAGGTCTTTGATGATACCTTTTTGTAACAAGTCGAACTTTAAAGCGATCGATTGAAGCCATTAGCTTTTCGCTTAACACGAAAAACCCACTTACAACTCACGAGATTATAGCCTGTTGAGGGGTGGAACTAAGTCCCAAGTGCCATGTCTCATAAGAGCAGTGAGCTCATTAGACATGGCGTCACGCCACTAGTGGCATAGATAAGGTTTGGGTCATACACATTGGTTCTAGACTTGGAGGAAGAGGATGTTTGGTGACAAGATTAAGTTGTTTGGGTTTGAAAATATTATTCATGGATCGGGTAGTCATGGAGTGTGTTCGACGATTTGGGGATGGTCGGTATATCTATCGGATCTAAGTGTGAAACAGGGTGAGGTGAATGTGACAATGGCGAGGGAGCAGATGCACAATTATTTTCAAGCACACATGGGGCCAACAGAGATGAAGGAGTCAAATGATCTGAAGGATTTGAAAAAATAGAAGAGGAAGAGATAGAAAGATTACCTAGGAGGAGATGGGTCTGCGGCGGTAACAAGTTCCAAAACCACTGACGCAGCAAAAAGGTGGAGCCACTAGAACAGATGTGGGTTGGGCAACATTCGAAAGAGATGATGCAGATGGAGATGAAGAGGACCGGATGGAGGCTAGGGATTTCTCTTTATCAAAAAGCACATGCTGAGAAATGTAGACTCTATTTGTTGTGGGCTCGAGACAACGGTAAGCATTTTGGGTTAAAGAATACCCGATGAAGACACACAGAATGGACTTGGGCTGGACTTTTGTGTATGTTGTAAGGCCTGGTCAAGGGATAACAAATGCACCCAAAAGTTTTAAATTTAAGATAGTTGGGCTTTTGTCCAAAAAGAGCCTCAAAGGGTGATTTGCTTTTAAGGAGAGAAGTGGGTTGACGGTTGATGAGATACGTGGCAGTATGAAAAGCATGGGGCCAATATGAGAGAGGAAGATTCGCATTGTGAAGTAAGGTGAGACCAAGCTCAACGAAGTGACGATGACGACGTTCAGAGACACCATTTGTTGAGGTGTGTAAGAGGCAATAGTGTAGTGACTAATCCCATGAAAAGAGAGAAACGGTCTGAGATGAATATATTCGCCACCAGTTGTCAGAGTAAAGAATTTTTATTTTTTCTTGAAACCATTTCTCAACAAGATTTACAATAGAAAACGAAAAATGATTGACAAGACTTTGAATAACTTTGAAAGACGGATGTCCAAGATGCTTGTGCCACCCATCAAACGAGGTTCGTTCATGCACATTTGCAATAATTTTAGAGGAGGAGCCCACCAGTGAGTTCGAAAAGGATTTTGCAGTAATGGGATAAAACCACATATATTTTGTGTAATGGTCAATAAAAATTAAATAATAGCGAGAACCATCTAGACCAACACCATTAGAGGGTCCCCATACATTAGTATAAATAATATCAAGAGTAAGCATGACTCTGAGAACTCGTGGGTCGAAAAGGGAGTTGATGGGCTTTATTAATAGAACAAGATGAACACAAAGAATTCATTTTATTAGTTTACAATAGGAAGAGAAAAATGATTAACAAGACTTTGTACAACTTTGAAAGACGAATGTCCAAGACATTTGTGCCACCCATCAAACGAGGTTCGTTCATGCACATTTGCAACTAATTTTAGAGGAGGAGCCCACCTAATGAGTTCGAAAAATGATAAACACCGCTTTCACATACACCTCTTAGTAGGGTCGCCCTTGAAATCTGATCCTTCACAAGAAAATGAGAGGGGTGAAACTCAAGAAAAATATTATTTTGGGATGTGAAATGATGAACGAAAATTAAAATTTTGAAAATATTGGGAACACAAAGAGTATCATGAAGAATAAATGTCCGTGTTGATGATTTTAAAGTCAAAGAACCAATATGTGAGACGGCCAAACCTGACCCATCACCTGAGAATAACTTCATCAATGCCATCTTACTCAGAATGAATAGATAAATTTTCCAAGTCACTAGTAATATTATGAGAAGCAACAGAGTCAAGAAGCCATTTCTGATCTTGTTGACTGGATGTAGTTGCACAGTTAGCCATGCCCGCTGCACAGTTATCCGTGACCCCTGATGGATGGAGCTAGGGGCAAGACTTGGTTGTGTGGCCTATTTGATCACAAAGTTGACACTTCGGTTGGTAACGCCTCCGAGAGGACTGAGTGTTAGAAAACTTGCGGTTGTCGTTGGATGGGCCTTGAGGGATTTTATTGTGGTCTGGAGATCGAGAAGACCCATGAGCCTTATAGGAGCCCTTCAAGTGAAACCCACCATAGGAACTAAAGTTTGGCTTGTGACAATGAGAGTAATTAGCAGAGGCCACAAGCTACTCAGTTGAAGACTCCAAGCGTCGCAGGTAACTGTCGTGCCCTATAAGAATATCGTGAAGCTCTTCAAAGGCCAAAGATGTTTCCCGTGCTCGAATCGGTTCAGTAATTTCCTTGAAATCAGAACCCAATCTGTTAAAAATATAAAGGGTAAGATCATCATCAGATATTGGATGATCAATGAGTGCGAGCTCATCTGCAAGGGCTTTCACCGCATGTAAATAATAAGGGATGGAGCGATTTCCTCGATGAATCAAGGTAAGTTCTTCCTTAAGTTGCATGGCTTGGGTTTGAGATTTGCTAGCATACATGTGATGAAGTTTTTTCCAAGCCTCAGTGAGAGGTTTTGGCAGTGGCGATGAGTGGGGTAATAGTGGTTGAGGTGGAAGCCAGAGTGGCACTCAAGATTAATTTATCCTGACGAACCTAATGAGTTTTATTCAAGTCGGATGGGAGAGGTGCTAGCAGGGGAGGGGCACTAGGAAATTCCATGAACATAGTCAAGGAGGTTGTATCCTATAAGAGAGCTTCAAATTGTGCTCTCCATTGAGGAAAAGGTGGATGGCATCAGTTTCTCATTGATTTGTGTAGTGATGTTAAGAAGCAATGAGGGCATTTTCGATGGAAGAGATGGGATGAGTGTTTGGGCGGGGGTCAAAGGTTTGATCTGCAAAAGACGACATTTTAGAGAAGAGGATCTGTTTACTTATAGGAGAAAGGCTCTACTGATACCATATAAAATCTTAAGATACACACAGGTTTCAATGGAAAAACCACCACACAGTTTTCATTGACTATTAAATAAAATATATACAAGAACAGAACCTATTTTAGGTGACTAACACATATGTACGTTTGCTGTGATTTTGCAAGAATATAATTTACAATGAATGAAAAGATTCGTAACAGCTAGAATGTTAAACTTAGATGATGTAGCAGTTGACTAAGCAGAATTGATGCAGAATTGATGCAGTAGTTGACTAGGCAAAATTGATGCAGGCTTCCTTAATATACAGTGTAATAAGTTCATAGAATGAAGAAATTTCTCTATCCAAAATTTAAATAAAGAAAAATTATTAAACACATTTAAAATGTGTATGAAGTTTCTTTGTTCTTTAAGAAAGTAGTACTCACTCTGTCCCAAAATAAAAGACCCATTTGAAAATTCTAACTTTTTAAGAAGTATTATTTTATTATTTTAAAACTATTTAAATTTCTCATATTGCCCTCATTTAATTGTAAATCATGTTCACATTAGGTGTAACAAAGGTAGTTTTAGAAATTCATAAGTTAAAAGTACGTTGACTTTTTCAAATGGGACATTGTAAAATAGAATAAAGGACTCTTAAAATGGGATGGCGGGAGTAATACTTAAACATTGATGAAAACAAATAAAATTAGATAGGGAAGAGAATACACAATTGAATTTTTTTTCCAAACAACCAAAAACAGAGAAATTCCTGTCTGGCAAAAAGAGGAATTTGACTCATAAATTTTAAGAATTAGCATACTTTTTCATTTGTAACTCATAACTCTTTTATTGATACTACTCTTGTGAGTTGAAGAGCCCACCTCTCTATGTTCTTTTTAAAAATTGGATTTCTCTAACTCACACCTCACACGATTGTGTCCCACTTTGGTCCTTTGTAACCTGAATTTTGAGTCTGTTTGAAGCTATTTGAGATATGCCAATGTCTAACAATGGTGGTAGTTATAGAAATGGTGTTCAAAAGGGGGCTGTAAAGGTCGATAGGCCTCTCTTGTTGAACTCAAACCCCAAGTCCACTTCGTCTTTTTTCAAATCTAATACCTTCTTGGTCACGCCAACTGCTTATGATCTCCACCACAACAACACCAATTCACTCAAAGGCTCTATTGACACTTTCAAAAAGCGATACTAGAGGCCATACACTCTCTCGCTTCAAGTTTGATTTGTTTTGTGATTGGTGTATATTTGGTGGAACATAGATCTTGTATGCATAGAGGCTATGGTTTGCCTGTTGCTGAGCAAAAAGAGTCTAGCTGGAGAGAGAGAGAGAGCTTGCGAAGTCTAGGGTTTTTTTTGGTCGAAATGCGAATGACCTCCAAGAGGCCTTGGATTTGATGACTTCGCTTGTAGTCGAAGAAGTAGTCTTCTTTGGAGAAAAATGGAAAGTCCATAGACAAGAAATCTAGGTTTTTGCTCCTTGATTGTGAGCTCATCGTCCGTGAAAGGTCATGGGTTTTATGTGATGCACACGGTCATTTCTTTATTTTAATCAATGACCGTGATTAAAAATGAGCAATGTGCATTAAAAAATATAATTAAGAGTAATACTATTCTTACTTTAACATTTTATCAAAAAAATTTACCTACTGACGTGACTGCTCTTGGTGTTAGTAAATTCAGCCTCTTAGTGCTAGTCCTATCAGGTGAGTCCAATAGGCTTAATTAACTAGCACCGAAACAGCCACGTTGATAAATAAGAAAATTTGATAAAATTTGATGGTATGGATAACATTATTCTATAATTAAAGTTTCCATGTCAACATTGGACTTGGATTAAAATAATTTAAAAGGCCAAGAATTTTTTTAGATTATAATGTTTTATTTTGAACCTTATCTTAGTGCACACTTATTTTTAAAGGTCAAATAATAATTAGCTCTATTTTAAAACTACTTTTCTTTTTATAAGTTTTTCTTTTCTAAATAAATAAAAATTTGTTTAAAAAAAACTCTAAAGTATTTTTTGCCAAATGAACATAAGTGTACTTGGGAAAGCTATTTCAAAGCCCTGCTTACAATTTTTTTTTTTAATGATTTATTCCACAATTAGAGTTTTCAATTATGATTTTCTATTAAAGGGCATAATGCTTTTACGGTCCGTTTGGTAGGTTGGAATGGAGGGATGAGTGAAATTAGCATTCCTGCCTCCATTACTATTTCGAATAACTTTGACGTCGTAGCATAAATGACCCTTGTTTTTTTTTTTTTTTTTTGTCAATAAAACAAATGCAGGTTGATTTTTTTTTTTCATTAAACATACATTAAATCCTAATCAACTTAGGAAATCCACAACTTATAAATTAAATCCTAAAGCTACGCTTATTTTTATGCTCATTCTTTAGTTTACATTACAGTCTTTCAATTCAGTTTATTGACTTAAGCATCAGAGCGGCTACCGCAAGAGCCAATCTGGTGGTTCTCTGATCCTTCTCTTTAAGTGTTTCTCAAGCATCGGAGCGACTACCGCCAGAGCCAATCTGGTGGTCCTCTGATCCTTCTCTTTGAGTGTTTCTCAAGTAACAGAGTTCGGAACTCTTACTGACCAAAAAGTGCAGCATCAATATGTATAGACATAATTAAAATGTTATATTAAAGAATAACGTTACGTAATTCATGTATTTTTCTTTAAAAAAAAATATCTGAATAATATAACTAAGTAAGAATCGTTGATCGAAGAGATAATTTTTTAAAAAATAATTAATTTTTTATTCGATCAAGATAATTTTTAAAAAAATAATTAATTTTTTATTCAGAGAAAGACATACAAATATGTATGAGCCTAAAACACCATTTTAGTAATCCAGACCTTCTGCCAATTTACCCTACTTTATTCTTTCATTTTCTTGTACGGTAGATTTGGTAAATTTCTCATTAACAACTTTACAAAATCAAACAGGTAGTTTTTTCTGTAAATGTCAATACTATTGTTGACTTCATGAAGTCTTTAGGACCGTTATAAAGCTTTTGAGAATTTTTTACCCTTTGCCCTTTTTGGGCTTTTATATATACTTCTTACTTATAAAAAAAAAAAACAGATGGCAGGAATTAGGAAAGGAACACCACCTTATCTGGGAGGACACGTGACCATTAACACGACGTCGTTTTCATTGGCCACCTTCACTTCGAACATTTTAATAACAATCGCAATTCGCAACGGCAAAATGTCTTCCTTTGAAAACCGACCAGTTCTAGAAACCTGATCTCTCTCTCTCTCTCTCTCTCTCTCTAAATCTATACAGTGACCATACACTCCTGTTCCGCCTTCTCTATAACCCGCTAAAGCTCTAAAACAGAAACATACCTTACTTGTGTCAAACCCTAGAACACCAAAAAAGTTACCCCAAACTCTGATTTTAACGCTCATTGCCTTAAATTTCTCGTTCTGCGGATAAAAAATATTAAAGTTAGGGTTTTGAAGAGGATG
This sequence comes from Nyssa sinensis, assembly GCA_008638375.1. NCBI lineage: Eukaryota > Viridiplantae > Streptophyta > Magnoliopsida > Cornales > Nyssaceae > Nyssa > Nyssa sinensis. The sequence continues at coordinate 6,595,307 of CM018046.1, forward strand.
TGATGGTTGAGATTAACAATGGAGGAAAGTAAAGTTGCTAATGGTGTTGAGAATGGGAGATCGACTGACGGTCGGCCTCCGAATCCACTCGCTGCAGGCGTATCGGACTTGTTTCAGCACTACTTGTGTCACGGCATCGCCCTGTAAGAAGTCGCTGGTTCGACACCCATCTCTGGTTAGTTTTTCCCCAAGTTTGTGCATTAATCAGAATCTGGGTTTTATGTAATGTTTATCATTTTTTTTTTCTTTTTCTGGAAAGTTCTCTTCGATGCTGTGTTGTGCAATTTTGTTTTTTATGCTTATGTCTAATGTTGTTATGGGATCTGTCTGTTCTTTAATTACTCTATGGCCTTGTTTAGCCGACTGGATAAGAAGAAGGAATTGGATACGATATAACATAATAAGATAGGACAATAGGATATTGAATAATTGGAACTGACCCGCATAAGAAATGTGGGATTGAATAAGATATAGTTGGAAAAGATAGGACAATAAGATATTGAATATTTGGAACTGGCCCGCATAAAAAGGCCTGGTTATATTATTATATCACATTTCTAATGTTTGGATGCCCACCAGATATAAGATTCAAATATATGATTCGGTCTTCAAAAATTATTTTTACTAAAGTCATTTAATTGTTTTTTGAAATATAAGCATACAAGGGATCTAAAATTAAAATTTTAATCCCAAATAAATTGTAAAATCTAATAATTATAATCACAATATTTTAGATTGTGATTGTGCAAACATCATTCAAAATATAATAGTCTCTCACTTTCGAGGTGACTCAAAAAAAATCATGGTTTGCTAAGAATCATTCTAAATCAATGATTACATATATGCATACACACACACACATATATATACATATATATAACAATTAATTTATTGATATAAAAAATACATTAAAAAATCTGATACATATAAAAAAAATTTAAACAATGAAAAAACAGAAAAATTTTAGTTTTTTAACTTGACTTTTCGACGTTATCATCTCTCTATATCGCAGCATTGTAGAATTTTTTACTAAACCCCACTGAGTATTTTTTTTTTTTTTATGTAACCTGACACAAGTTGGTTTTCATTTATTTACTAAACTCATGTAGTTTTAACGAAATCACATCTTCAAGATGCAAGTTTGAAATCGCATCTTCAAGATACAAGTTTGAAATCGTATCTTGAAGATCTGATTTTAAACCAATAACGATTTAGGATGACTTGAGCAAACCAACAAAGATTTGGGATGACTCTCAAATCTTTGTTGTGATTTCAAACTCGTATCTTGAAGATAAGATTTCGTTAATCGTTAAAAAATTGGCTTTGAAATCATATCTTGAAAATGCGATTTCAAAAACTACATAGGTTTGGTAAATAAGTGAAAACCTGAGTCAGATTAAATCAAACCCAAACTATATGAGTTTGGTAAAACATTCCAGCATTGTAATTCTTTTTGATGATGTGGCATTATAATTTTATTCTAATGAGATAGGATAACTATAATACCTACCACTTTTTTGGTATAAGTTATATCCCACCTAAATGGTTAATGGGATATGAATATGCAATCCAAAGGAAGACATCAAACTTGGGATAGGATAACTTTTATCCTATTCAACTCTCTTATCCCGCCGTCCAAACTTGGCTTATGGGTTCTTTAACTCTACATTTGATGTTATAATTAATGCTTCTAGTGATTTTAAACTATGTATTGTTTCATTATTATTTTGGATTGCTTCATTTTTGTATGAGGTTTCTTCTGTTTAAATTTCAATTGAGTTTTTATTTAGTTTTTCTCATGAATTATAGCATACTTATTGGTTTATTTTTTCCTTTTTAAGTCACCAATTTATATTGGGTTGGGGGCGCAGCTACTGTTAAGCCCAAATGTAATTAAAAAAAGAAAAAAATAAATAAAGTCTTGTGAACAAATAGATGTGCACCTGTGCAGTTGAACACTGGAATAACCATAAACATATTTATTACTAATATTAATAATATATAAAATTAGTTGAGAGTGGACAGACTGATTACAGAATAATAAAGTAACAGAATAATAATGTCAATAAGATAATGAGTTGACAGCAAAATGAAACTAATTACAGAATAATAATGCTAACCTTATTGGAAATTTGGAACTGTGTTCACATGACCAAGCATCTAAATTTTTTCCTGGTAGCATAAATTTTTTTTGTCCAGTCTTTTTCCTGGTAGCATATGGAAAGTGCTTTTCCTCCTTGATTACTTCCAATGGCATATGATATCAATTTATTTTTACACATCTACATTGGTTATCATGGCTAGTTATCAATAGAAAACGGCTATGCTACATTGATATAGATAAGTATGTTGAGTTTGGCCTGGGCCAAGTTAGCCTTAACAATGTCAATGCACATTAGTTTCTGCCCCACAGTTTTGCTGACAATCAGCTATCCTAAACTTCAGTTTTCAGTTTGGAAGTTTCAGGACAGACTAAAATTGAGGCAATTGCAAGAACTGCTCTAAAATCATAAAATTATGCAATCAAATTGGAGAAAAACCAACTAGGCTCAAGTGTACTTTAAGTGCCTTAACCACGTAATAACTAAATTAATTAGGTCTCTAAGTTACTTACCTTGTACCTTCCCTAATCAAGAGATCAAAAACTGAACGAGTAGTCAATGCACTTCAATTTCCATCTTTAATCTTCAATCCGTGACGCTTCGCGACAAACTCTTAACCTAATAACAGACTTGGACATTACAATTCAGTTTTGGAATTGGAATTAGCCAACACAAAGCAAATCCCAGACCTAACAAGTTGCATGGACCTAACAGAGAAGATCAAGCATCATGCATCCCTTGCTATCATGGGTTTAAATCGCAGTTGCGGGATACGATGCAGTCACGGTGTAATAGTAGGGGGAGTATCAAGTCATCCATAACAGAAATTAGAAACCGCAAATGTGAATTTTTTTCAAACACTAATAAATCTCTTAAAAATCATTAGTACGTATATCTTGACTACGGTTTATCACATTTTAATACTTTTTTACTGTTATTTTTCAATTTTCTACTTCCTAAAAATATTTTTTGTTAAATAACACCTAAGAAGATATTTTATTATTTTATATAAATTTTTTAAAATTAAATTAATAAGAAGTATCATTTAATTTGAATAAAATTCTAACAATTAATATAAATAATAACAAAAATGATTATAAGCATGAAAATCAATTTAGTAATTAGTTATGGAATAAATTTTTTTAAAAAATATTTAAGGCCAAGAGGCCTTTTCGAGGTTGTTTTGGGCCGAATGTTTTGATAACCCTTTTCAATTTTTTGGATTATTTTGTTAAGTATCTTTCTTGTATATAAATCTTATAAAAATAAAAATTATTAGAATTCTGCTAAAAAAAAAAAAAATGAAAATTGATAGTTTGAAAAAAAATAATACTCAAAACAGCCGTACTAGTCCTATAATGGCCGAAGCGGTCCTGTAACAACTTGTAATGAGCATAACGGTCGATACTGATATAGCTGTGAATTTTGTTCACACCAATATATTGACTTGTAACAATATCGGAGGATAAAAAAACCCTGATACGTAACGACTGTTATTTAAAACCATGCTTGCTATCTTAAAATGAGTGAGAAGATGGTCAACTGACTCCTCACACTTACACATACAACATCGATTAGCAAAATGAAAACCTCTCCCTTTATTAATGTCACGTTTCCTCTTGGTGAGGGGCGGGATTGATTGGGTTTTGGCTCTTAAAGTTATAATTTCCATTTTAGGCGTTCTAATATTTTGTTTTTATGATCCCCACTTCAGTGCGTTTTGGGATTATTAGTATATCTCACCTCATGGTTAGTGCATAACTAAAGCAATTGGAGGACCTTTGACAATAGATTCAATCTTGAAGTCTATTTGGCTAAAAGCAAGGATGTTGCTTCTTCGTTCTTTTTTTTTTTTTTGACATCAATTTATTTTTTGATGTCATTGGTTGCTTCTTTGTTTTAATTTTTTTTTTATTTTTTTTTATTTTTGGGGTGTGCTTCACACTCAGTTTGGTTATATTTACAACTTCTGTTACTTGGATATAATTAGGGGTGCACTTGTATGGATTATCTTCTAGTTTTCTATTTCTTGTGTTTTTGTTCTGCCTTTGTGTGCGGCAGTTGAGTGATATCATCCTTGATAATTTACCATTCTGTTGTCATAATTTTTGTTCTTTAACTTCATTCCTTTTTGTTATGAGATTTGTTATCTTTTATTACTCCATTTGATATCTTTTCCAATCTCAATCCCCCTTGCCTGTGTTTTTCTTAGACCCCGTTTGGCGGGGTATCTTGGGAGTCTAAAACACCGTTTTTAGTGAAGAATCAATTATGAACAATAATTAGACATGTTTGGCAGGGCGTTTTGCGGCTACAGGCCACTATTGTGAACCGAGAAAACCTCGTTTCCTAGAAGCAGCTTTGAGCCACTTCCTGAAAGACTGTCAAGTTGGCCGTTGAATTGACATGGTTATATTGGCTCCGATTGTTTGTATTATTTACCAGAATACCAGGCTTCTAAATGGGTTGTTAGCCTTTTTTTTTTCTCATTCCCACTGTCCTTGAGCGGTGCACACATCATGCTTCAGTATATAATTTTGATTTAATATTATTAAATATATATTATATTATATAGATATATAATATCTATATTATAATATAGTTAATAAAATAATATATAAAAGAAACTGATTTGATATCTATATTGTTATATATTTGATTATTATTTTATATTAAATATAAGTTATTTTAATTTTATAATTATTTATTTTACTTGATATAATTTATTCATTGAATATACTTTTAAATTAATTTTATAACATGTGGCCAAACAACACCCAATACTATTTTAATAAACAATAAAGGAAAAAAGGATACTATAAACTAGAATCACTTCCAAATAATTTTACCAAACACCAATAATTAATTTTGCCATCATAATCAATTCTAAAACATATACATTCAAACACCTAAAATCAATTCTACATAATCCATTATACGAGAATCAATTCTCCAACAACAGCAGCTATGCCAAACGGGCTCTTAGAAATGGTTACTATTGGTTTTGCATTGATTTGTTTGATTCTCAATTTTGGATATCTTAGCTATTTTTGAATTTTATCTTTTAGTTGGTTAAATTGTTAATCTGGAGGACCGGACTTCTTATTAATCTTTTTTTTTTAATCTAGTAAAATTTGAATTCTTAGGAAACATTATTATCGGCATGGCTATATGATAGCATGCATTGTTAACTGTTGGTAATTGCTATACAAATGAAAGCAATACCATCGTTATTTTTTTCTCCCCTAAAAATTGGTATCACTTTTTTTTTTTCATTTTTATGTTAATTGAGATTGTGACTAAAACTTTAGCAGGTGACAACGAAGACATCGGATCTACGTGTAGAAGATTGTGAAACCAAGTTCATTCCTATTCTTCGCTCTGGAGCGTGGGCAGACGTTGGGTTCCGCTCGAGCATGGAGGATGTATATGTTTGTGCTGACAATTTTGTGAGTGATTTTGGAGTCAAGAGTTTCAATGAAGAGCCCAATGCATTCTATGGGGTATTTTTCTTCTCTTCGACCTTTTACAGTAATATGTTGTTTTTTAAATTTTAAAATTTGTAAAATTGCTGCTATGTTGGTTGTTCACCCTTGGTGATCGGAAATCTGTGGTCCCTGCATAGGATGAGTATATTATTATCTTTTGTTTTTGTCAACCATTGAGCTTGTGAGGTTTTTTTTTAGTCTCTTTAATATTTTTGAACGCTCTTGAATAAAACATAGATTGCGTGGTCATGATTTTAATTAAGCTGAGTATCTATACTATATACAAAATACGGATGAGATTTGACTGTTTTGCGGTCTTTTACATTTTTAATGAATTGACATAAACATCCTCCTTTAAATTATTTTTGATTGGGCAAAAATACACACTTCTAATGATTGGGCACCTTGATATGGATCCCTTCTAATTTCAGCTCAATTATTTAGATTATTAAAAAATTGAAATCCTTAAAATTCTTCACCTATGTTATAGTATTTCACTTGTGTTAATGTGGTATTGAGACTCGTTATGTATCAATTATTTAATTTTTAAATTAAATTAATGCTTGTTATTTATTATTCATGTTAAGAGAATTAATAGACAAAAGCATGTAATTTGTTAGCTGAAGTCTCACTTGAGTACCACATTTCTTAGACAGTTCAAGAGTTTCTTGGGTTTGATTGCAGCAGTTTAATTGGAGAAAGCTGTAAGCATCATGTGATTTCTCCCCACCGTCATATTCATGTAACAGTAAATAAACAAATAAAAGCAAAAAAATTTATTAGCTCATATGGGGTTTCATTGCTAATTGATGATTTTTTTTACTAGTAAATAGAAACTAATTGATGATTTTATGAAGCACCTTTTATTAGTATCATAAACACTGGATTCAATTCCTTCTTGGTAGCCATTATTTAAATTGTGAACAATTTTCTGGATCAATGTTTTGCATATTGGAATCTTTGTAGCATTCACAAAAGTAGGACTAAGAGACAAAAAGTATTTGTTGTGATGTCATAACTGAAAATAAGCATGTCCATGTTTTAGTATAACATTAAGAGTAATAAAATGACATCTACGATGGTTTGAACAGTAAGAGAAATTATTATAGTTTATGATAGAACTAGTACAAAAAAAAGTTTGAAAATGATTATTCATTATTTGGAAAAACCTTTGATTATTAGATTATAAGGGAAATCATTAGCTCAGGAAAGAAGATTAGTTGAGATTGGTTTTATTCAGGTAAATCATGATACTATTACTATGTCGTAAGTATGGTATTAGTATTAGGATAACTGAGAGTACTTTTCATTATCTTGATTACTTTTTTCTCTTTTTTATTGTTATATTTAATTTTAACCTTTTCTTTTCAAAGTTCTGAGGGGATTTACCCATTTGTAAATGCTTTAATTAAAAGAAAAAAGCTCTATCCCTCTGCAGTTTTCAATGACATGATTCCAATTCAAAGTAGTGATTTCAGGTCTGATAAGTGGACAGTCATAACTTCTAACTCCTAACATTCATGAGAAAACATAATGAGTTGAAGATGCCTTGCCCAAGGCGAACCGCCTACACATTGCTTCTTTGAAGACGGTTGGCTTGGAACATTGTTAAAGCATTAAGACTAAAAATTGCCTTACCCAGTCGCCTAGGCGAATAGGTGCTCGCCTTCGATGACATTGCTCAGTTGTAACAAAAAGGGGCAATTGTAATTTTCTAAAATAATTCTTTGAAAACCTAATTTTTAACATTGTATCTTTCTTTCTCACAATTAGATTGGCCCTAACCAGATGCAAGATCCGTTCGGCTTACAGACCCAGCTGTGCATGAGTTTAAACTGCCTAACCTGCAAATGAGCTTTCTTTTACTTTGGTGCCAGTTGAGGTCATGGCAGGCTTCTTTTTCTATCGATTGGCCTCCCACTATTTTGACATGAATCCGTAGTCCATAACAAGGAGGCATCAAGTTCAGAGATGGTGGTGGTAAAAAAATCTTAATACTAGACCACATGGATCCTTTTCAGATTTTCAAGCCCACCTCCCAAAAATATTTGGGAAGTTCTGCTTGTTTTGTTTTATTTTTACCTCTTTAGGCTAAGAAAAATGGATACGGACACGCGACATGGACACACATGCACAATATTTCTTAAAAACGTAGGACAATGATATGTTAGAGACACATTGAATATATTATGTATATTTTATATTTTTATATGACCATATAATAAAAATCTTACATTATTTTAATTAAAATTAGCATACAAGCACACAAATCACAAAAAAATATTATTAAAATATTAAAATAACAAAGTTATTAAATAAAAATTCAAGAATTTCTTTATTTAATTATAAAAATTTATTATGTAAGTTCCAAAACAAATTTATTAATTAATAGGTAGAACACGTGTATATCTAAGAAAAAAGAAAAAAGAAAAAGAGGGAAAAAAGTCCACACAAAAAAGAAGTGTCCCTAACATTTCCAAAATGTGTCCCTAACATGTTCATAAAGTGTCCGGAATTCAGAAAAATAAAAAAATTTGGACATTCTATTTTTGCGTATCCGACCGACACGTGTTCGGGAAGTGTACGAAAGTGTCGGTGTTCGTCAGGGAAACGTGAGTCAAAATAGAATATCCATGCTTCATAGTCTTTAGGAGACATTGTCAAATCAGAGCTTGGAATTATGATGGGGGCATTGCAAGATGAAATGAGTTTGGAGAAAAAATTAGGAGAGAGTATTACAAGTAATGAGTTGCATAAAAGAAATGATATAGAAAGCATTGCCAGGAACCTAGAAACAATATTCTTGTGTCTTGTAAGAACTAGAGAGATGCATCTAGTAAGCAGTTGTTTTTTTTTTTTAGGCACAGCATGCAGCATGGGGGAATTAGTTTGGATACTTTTGCTCTGGTAAGACTTCAGCTAAACTTTAAATTTTGGGACGGAATCTTAAGATAAAACAGTTAAATCTAGGAATTTGGCTTTTTTGGATCTTCATATATGAAGAAAACATAGAATACAATGTGTCACTTCAAAGTTTGATTTTGTCATTTGGGTGATTTCATGCTAAAGAAGGGAGAAAAAAGAAACCAGCAGCCTAATGGTTTTCTGTGGACCATGCTTGATTTATTTGTCTGCTTGAATTGCATCCAACAATTGGATGGGGAACATATTTACTAGGGATCAACTGGTGGCACGAGCTCTTGGGTTCCCTTGAAAATTTTTGGAATCATGTACATTTTAAAGTACACTCCTATTACAACTTTACTTGCACCAATCCCTTGACTAATGGCTTTTAAAGGAGCTTGATAGATTTTTCTATTTACTTGACTTGCACAACCACCACTGGGGTGGGAACCATAGTTGCTTCTGATTACATCATGCTGCAAGCTATTGAGGTCTACTGTAGATTTTTGTAGTCTTGTCTTACTCAATGCAAGTGTTACCAATACCAGGCTGTTCTAAGTACTTGAGCTGTGGCATCATGGGCCGATCTACTAAAGGATCATCCCTTACCCTGCCAAAGGAAATCCCTTTGAAGTTTATTTTATTATGTTTGTCTTTGACGTGAGTCTTAAAATAGGTTAGTACGTAGAAATGTTAAATAGGAGGATTAGAGTTATCCTACTCCTATAAAAGGCATCTTTTTTTTTTTTTTTTTTTTTCTGATGTGCAAACCACCTAATAGCCTTTTTTCCAATTTTGCCAAAATTATATGATTTGGAGGTTTCTTTATTTTTTGGATCAGTGATCTGAAGGTGTCTTTTAAAAGGCCATCCTTGACTATTAAAGAGTTAAGAGACTATTCACTAATATCATACCCAAAATTGATGCCCATAAGCTAAGAAACATAGACATGGGCATGGGACACGGATACAACACGGACACGGGGACACGACATTTCTCAAAAAAGTATGATATGGATACGTTAGGGACACGTTGAATATATATTTTTTATATTATCATATAATAAAAATCTAATATTATTTTAATAAAAATTGACATAAAAACAAACAAATCACAAAAATATTAGTAAGGTATCAAAATAACAAATCCATTAAGTAAAAATTTAAGAACTTTTTCATTTAATCATTAACATTCATGATTTAAATTTCAAAATAATTTTACTAACTACTACATAGAACATATATGTCTATATAAAAAAAAGGAGGGGGATAACATTTCAAAAAAGTTAAAAGAAAAAAACATGTCCCAAACGTGCTCTAGTGTGTCTGGGACATGTTTGGATTTGGATATTCTTTTTTCATCTGTCTAACATGGACTCAGACATGTGAACCAAAATAAAGTGTCCTATGTTTCATAGCCCATAACAGCTAGTACATACATAGCTACAACAACTGTTTTCCTTCAAATCTATCCTTGAGCCTTGAAATAGTTTCAAATCAATTAAGGACAAATTACTTCTTGTCATCTATGATTTCATGCAGTTCACTTGGACTTCTTCTCTTGAAGCTAAATTGCCTTCATGTAGGATAACTAAACCACCTTCCAAATGCATGTAGTGAGGATGTTGACTCGTAGGTGAAGATAAAAGGATAATGCTATCGATCTAACTTTTAGCCAATCCATTGATACTTCGTTAGACTGGTCCAGGATATCCAATGTTTGCTCTCTCTTTTTTGGTCAAAAGCTTCCCTCTCTAGAAGTTTGATTTGAAAATTTTATGTAGGCTAATCCTAGTTCTGAAAATTAAGCTTTAAAAATTTAATCCTCACCTTGAAACACCAAGTATGCATAGATTGGGTGTGATTATAAAACCAAACTTTTCTTGAGCTTCGATGAAAGTTTGTTGAGAATAGGTATTCAGAAGGATAATTCCTAGTCGAGTTGAATCCTGACAATATCTTGTAGATTGATAGGTGATCTCCTTACGGATTAGAACTTCACCCTTCTTGAGATCAAGGCTGAATAAATACGTTAAATGTGTTGGTGATTTAATAGGGATGATATTGCGTGAGGAAGTTGCTCTTTGAACTGAATTGATTGGCTTTGTTGTCAGTGTTTTTATGGCTTCTTCGATCTACTTTTTTAAGATTGTCACTTTATATTAGTTGGACATTTGTGATTTTACTGGATCTTTATTTGATTTATAATCTGGTACTTTTTTTTTCTTGTTTTGATGAAACGACTGGAATTTCTTATTTTTAAGCAGTTAATTTCTTGGAATGTGTTTAGCAGTGAATTTAATTGTAATACTTGTTGTGGAAGTGCTCTATATGCTATGTGCATTTTATATAGGACGTACTTTGTATGACCACTAAGGCACGAGTTAGTGGATTGGTGATTAGTGCCTAGGTGATTTATATAGCCATCTCTTATGCTTGCTAGGCATATCAATAGCTGTGTATGTTGGAAATATGAATGTATGACAGATGGAAGGAACCTTTTTTTACAAATTTTTCCTTGATTAAGAACCTTTTTTATCCTTTCTGGAAAATCACCTCAAAGCTCATATGTGAAGCCTATTTTCTTTATTTTTTTTTCTCCCTTCTAAAAGCAAGAATGTTGTTGCGAGTTGCTATCTAATACCATTTTTACTGGTCATTTTGTGTCATCTGCATGCATATCCTGTGGGATTTTGCAGTCATTGTAGAATGGGAACAGCTGTTTGACATGTCCTGCATCTGTATATATTCTAATAATGTGCAGTTCAATACCTAACAAGTCCTTGGCTGGGTCAGGTTTTTGATGGACATGGAGGAAAGCATGCAGCTGACTTTGCTTGCTATCATTTGCCAAGATTCATTGCTGAGGATAAAACTTCCCAAGGGAGATTGAGACGGCCGTTGCTTCAGCGTTTCTGCAAACAGACAATGCTTTTGCAGAAGCCTGCTCATTGGATGCTGCTCTTGCTTCTGGTACCACCGCATTGGCAGCTCTTGTCGTTGGGAGGTTAGGGTTTTTCAATCCATTAATCAAATATTGGTGTTTTTATTTTATTTTATCAATCAATCATTTACACAATCATTATGCTTACTTTCATAATCTACAATGGCCTCTTTAGTGGGGTTGTGTGATTTCTGTTTCTTTAATTTTTTTTTCTTTGTTGTATATCTTATCTTAGTTGCTCTGGTAATTAGATGTTTATTTTGTTTTTCAAGAACTCACATGCCACTCTTCTCTCTCTCTCTCTCTCTCTCAGTTGATAGCCGACCACTGAAAATTTGGACCAGGCTTATTGGAGTGGAAAACAATCCTTGTTTTTGACTGCATCTTCTTCTCCCCGCTCCCTCCCTTTTTTTTTATATGGGATAAGTAAAACTCTCTCACGAGCCAAAGGCTCTTATGCCTATTTCTCTGATTCTTTATCGTGTTTCTTAGATTCATTTAAGTGGTGTTTAGGAACATTATATGCCAAATCGGTCCACATTTCTCAATTTTGAGGCTGTTTGAGCTCATTTTTCTTTGTGTATTTGGTTCAAAGAAAGCACTGAATAGAGGGGCCAAAACCTAACTGTAAAAAGCATGCTCCAAACCCCCACCTCTCCCTCTCCCTCTCTCCCCATACGTGTTCACACGCATACATATATATACACATGCACACTTATGCAAGTATTTGTGTGTGTGGGGCCCTGTGGGCTCAGCAAACTGCCAGTGCCGTAGTAATGGGGTGTCAGGTAGTTCCGCAGAAGTTGAGTGGTTCCATTATGTAGACACATGGGGTCAAATGAGAACATTGTATCTTGTCAACATTAATTTGAGTTTATTAGTTTTCGGCATTTGTCAAATTTCAGTTTGTCATACATCCAGAAGCGGACTTGGGAATATTTTTGGCATATTGAAAAATTCTTACACGAGTTCCTTATCCTTACTAATGTATTATACTTGGAGTTTTTGATCTCCGTTTCTGGTTTCAGTTCATTGGTGGTGGCAAATGCTGGAGATTGCCGAGCAGTTCTGTGTCGCCGGGGTAAAGCAATTGAGATGTCAAGGGATCACAAAGCAGTTTGCTCCAGAGAAAGGAACCGCATTGAAGCTTCCGGAGGGTATATCTGTGATGGTTACCTGAATGGGCAACTTAATGTTGCTCGTGCTTTAGGAGACTGGCACATGGAAGGATTGAAAGATAGGGCTGGTGGACCCCTTACTGCAGAACCCGAGCTTATGAGTACAAGACTAACAGAAGAGGATGAATTTCTTATCATAGGCTGTGATGGGATCTGGGATGTCTTTATGAGCCAAAATGCTGTTGATTTTGCTCGGCGAAGGCTTCAGGAACATAACGATCCATTCATGTGTAGTAAGGATGTCATTGATGAGGCTTTGAAGAGGAAGAGTGGCGATAATTTAGCAGTGGTTGTGGTCTGTTTCCAACCTCAGCCTCCCCCAAACTTGGTTGTCCCCCGTTCGAGAGTGCACAGGAGCATCTCTGCCGATGGTTTGAAAGAGTTACAGAGCTTCTTGGATAGCTTGGGATATTGAGATGATGACGACGAAGGTATTTATTTTTGTATTTTCCTTTTCTAGAATTCTATATTATGGTACTTTTAGATGTCGGGAGAGAATCCATTGTCCAACTGTAACATATGCGGCAGTAAGACGTTTGTTATCTTATTCCAACCTTTGTTTAGGCCCTTCTTGATATTTAAGTTATGGACACCACTGTCTTTGATGTTATGAATGAATCTTGGGTATCAATCATGATTAATTTATTGGCATGTCTCAAATAGTATTTGCCAGGTCTAAAGATTAAACTTGAGAAATAATCTTTGCTTTTTATTTTTACTCATTGGTAAGAGCCGAGTCAACTGGGCTGAGGGGGGGGGGGGGGGGGGAGATTTTCAGCACTGGTATGCAAGTGCATACCAGAATACAACAATGACAAGATGGTCAAGCATACACTTCTGAGTCACCCGACAAAACAGAATGTTACTTCTTTTCTTTTTCCGTTTTTTTGCTATGTCGACAGACGACGGAGGAGGGCATTGAACTCACATTAATTGTGTGGGTAGTGAGCACTTGCAACACCTGAATGGAATGTCGGTCCTAAAACAGAATGTTACTTAGAGCTACACCCATTGCTGACGAACGCAGAAGAGCAATTTCTGTGGCAAATGAGCCCAAAAACAATTTCTTGCAATATCGGAAGGGAAGAATGTCAATGGTGGGGTTGAAAGCTATAGTTGATGGCACTTCATGGCATGCCATTTTTTCATGAGGCTGACTAGTGGGACAGACATCACATGGGCAAAGCTAACATGCTGTGCACATTAGCACAGCACTCACTTCATGAGAGTATTCGTTGGCTTTCACTTCATCAGTTAAGTGGCCTTATATTTTTTTCTTTAAATTCTCATCCTCCATAAGTGAGTTCCATTCCTTTACCAGTGGAGTCTAATTCATGTGCATCACTGCATCTACACATTCTTTTTGCCTAGCAACTTCATGGTCCGATATGCATTAAAAAATTGTTATGGGTAACAAAAATTATTACATTATAAGCTTGTTATAAGATTGCGCAACAAGAGGCACGCATTTCATGAGAGCAACCATGTCATAATTCACATTTTCCCACATATTTGAACCTTTGGCCTCATTTGTTTTGTCCGTAAATTGGGTCTTGATGCACGTTTATTTGACTTACATTCTTGTCGAGGCATCTTTGAGTCTTTTATGTTATAGCATGTGTTCAGATAAGTGTGGTTGCTTCTTCCGTCGATAGTTGTTTTTTGCAGATTTTCTTTATAGACATAAATTAGTCCGGATATATTTTCACTTTTTAGTATTTGACCATCATTTTAACTCGTCAAGAGTTCAGTTCTTCTTAGCCGGGAAGAAATGATAAATTTCATGGCCAATCGTTTTTTATCATGAAATATTTTTATATATGTTATTTGTATTTATTTTACCACTTCATTATTTTATTGTTAGAATTTGATTTAGTAGCCCATTTTATATTAAGTGTTCGTATTTTTTGATAATTTCTCATTTATAAGGTTTGATTTCAAAAAGACTGATTATAATGGAAAATTTTCAGTTTCGATTAATGAGATTATTATTATTATTATTTTTGTATTGGTGTGGATTTCAAGAAATATTTAGGGTTCTATTCTATGAGTCTGTCTTTCTTTGGTGTGAATTCTTAATATTCTGCAATAATTGTTGGCCTATTGGCGGCATTAATCATGGAGGACCAAGTACGCATACATGCACCTCTGATATTACATTCACATAAAGTGACTGCTCTCAAACTCGAATTTCTCATGCTTGAAGTAAATATCAATACTAAAAATTTTAGTGCCAAACTCAACTTGTTCTAGAGTAATCTTTTCACATTGTGCCATTAGTCTCCTTAGATTTAGAAGTAAACTAACCCTTCATTTTCATTGAGTAACTCAATGAGAAGGAAGCTTCTAAAGATGAAAGTTTCAGGATTTTGATGCATCCTAACAAGTTTGGAACTGAGAAGGACTCAAATATTCACTACAGAAAGAAAATAAGTGTGAGAGATCAAGAAAGGTGTAAGAAAAAAAAGAAGAAGAAAAGAAAAGGGTAAAACCATCTATAGTTTACATAATACATTGACAAAACTCTTTCACCTGTCTTCCATCTCAGAAATTCCCTAAAGTGATCATATATTGATACATACTTATCACAATTCACTCCCCTCTTAGCGAATTGAGAATTAGAATCACACGATCCAAAACATGGATCATTAGTGATTTGAAATACAAGATTTAAAGTTCTAATTTAAAATATTAAAAGTCTTAAAAAAATCATACAACATAAAAGAAAATACATACACACATCATTGAAATTATATTTTATAATGACTTGAATTCATTGAAATTATATCTATATGAATTAATTTACAAGTACAACAAAAAAACATATCACCTTACAAATAAATGTATTTCATTCTAACAAAACGATCCGAAAAAAACCTATCCCTAGCATACCATATTTTATAACAAGGGACGATTTACGTATTCGTTTCCGTTCCATTCCACGTAACATACCGATCCACGTTTCAGCTAACATTGTTTTGACACAACAAAAATTTGTTTGTCTACTGCATTGTTATCTCTTTTGGAAGTTAAATGCCTTGATTGAAAAGGCAAAGATGAATCCAAATAGCACTGTTATACCAACAATAATGATTCCAACAACTCCTACAAAGTCATGTCTAAACCCGAAATAATTCTGTACAAAATGCTCCACTGTTTCACCGGTATCTAGCCTTTCCTTTATGTCTCCAAACTGTGAAGCAACTAATCCATACAAAGTCCAAGAGACCGGGCAAACATAATAGTACCACCTCCACCATACTGGAGTCCTCTGTCATGCATGAATAAAGAAAATGTTCACATGAATAAGAATTATTGGAACTCTCTTTGTTTAGTGAATAAGAATCATTAGAACTTACTGTCTGTGGAATGACAAATCCTGAGAAAAGGTTCCATATTGCGAAGAAGGCAGAAGAAACTATAGCAGCAATGTTGTGGTTGGGAGTAACTGCCACTGCCATCATCCCGTAGAATGTGAAGTACAACAAGGTGAAGTACATGAAGAATAGATACCAGAAGAACTTGGTAACTGTCCACTCAAATCCAATCATCGCATAAACTATGACTCCATAGATCATAGTCTGAATGAAAATGTGTGGAAGCTCAATCACAACCTGCAAAACAAGAGGATTTGATGAGGAAAAGCGCATTAGAATTTTGGAAATTTGAAAAATGTCTCCAATTACATCTAACTCTTTCAATAAGGATAACCCAAGTTTATAGTGCCTTAGTTAATTATTCATTTGTAAAATTAGATATCAGAAAGAGATTCTTAGAGTGAGAAGATTCCTTTTTTACCCCCACATTGCATATAGTCTCAGTAAATTTTCAATCTCCAGAAATTCCCAAGTCCCTCATTTTTCAATATAGAAAGGCCACTTAATTGACTATGATGTGTTATTTTGACATAAATATAAAAGTAATTTACCTGTCCAAAGGCATATGGTAAAGCTGAATACATTCCTGCTGCTCTTTCCCTGTAAAAGACGGTTCTCTCAATAGCAATGATTGGCTGCACTGATGTGGCATTTTGTACACCAATAAATAGAACAGCAGCATACATAGAACCCATTGCATTAAATAGATCTTGTTGCCTTCCCCTGCAGTTCCAAAAAGCTTAAATTAATTTAGGAACTAAGAAATTAAAAAACGAAAAAAAGGAAATGTGAATAATCTTGAAGATTTGATGCCATTCTTTTTGGCTTTCCTCCATCTATGTACCTTTTGGAGCCAAGATCCCAGAATATTGTTCCAAACATTAGAGCTGTGAAAGTTGTGAAGAAGAGTCTCACTGCACTGTACGGCGGGTTTCGCCAATATGACCAATGTTGTTTCCATAGGCAGGCCATACATTGGGTAAAGAAAGACTGCGAGTATTGAGTAGGGAAGTATAGGTCTTTGGAGCCTGAAGTAGGTGTACTAAGTTCCTTGATCAATGTTGTGTTTCTCCTGAATCATTTGACAATCATTGAAAACTTTGAATTAGATGCCGAAAGCATAATTTTGTGTTGAGAGTATGTCACGTGCCATTACCTATATAGTTCTGAGTTCTTGTACACATCAGTAAAGTTAACCCTGAGGGCTGCTTCTTGTTCTGCCGAAGTCACCTCCAACATCCAAGTTGCCGGATTATAACCATCTTTAATTTTACTTACTCCATTGATTCCCTTGAAGAAACATAAGTTCTATATGTTAGTACTTTTTAAGTGGAAGACGAGAGAAATTCTAATGAGTACGTATCAGCCTTACCTCAAAGTACTGTATGAGATGGGAGGAATGGAGGCCTAACGGACCAAAGTATATTTCTTCACCTCCTCGTTTTAAAAGAAACAGCTACAGTTAAAATTAGTTGGACTTCAGTTTTCTTTTAAGTCAGAAACCAAAATAGATTATTAGATTGTTGATCTCCAAATACCTCATCAAAAGCATCAAATATGTCAATGCTTGGCTGATGGATGGTGCACACCACTGTTCTTCCTGTATCCACTGTGTTTCTCACTGTTCTCATCACTATTGCTGCCGCCCTGGCATCGAGTCCTGAGGTTGGCTCATCCATGAATATTATAGAGGGGTTGGCCACAAGCTCAACTGCAATTGTAAGCCTCTTGCGCTGTTCTGTTGAAAGACCATTTACACCAGGCAATCCAACTAGTGCTTCCCTCAATGAAGTCAGCTCAACAAGCTCCATGACCTCTTCAATGAACATCTGCAATCCATTTGTTAGATTTGCCTTCAGTGATCTCATGTGCCTAAACCAAACAAAAAATATGTAATGTTTGTTTCTCCAATTCTATGATAAAGACTTACCTTTTTGGTTGCAGAATCAACTTCAGGGGGCAACCGAAGCCATGCAGAATATTGCAAGGATTCATAAACCGTTACATGAGGAGAGTGGATATCAGTTTGTTCGCAATATCCTGCTATGCGGGCAAATGTTTTTTGCTTCTTTGGGTACCCAGATATTGTGATCCTCCCATCAATATATCCACCCGTTTTCCTACCAGATAAGACATCCAGCAGAGTGGTCTTACCAGCCCCACTAATGCCCATTAGAGCTGTAAGAACTCCTGGCCTAAAAGCACCACTAACACCTTTCAAAAGTTCTAGCCGGTCTTCGGGAATACCTTGAGCTTTCATTTCCTGAAAGCACAGTAAAAATTTCAGTATGTGCACACTATTCAACTTTTTTTTCTGATTGGTAAAAGTATATTATATTATATTGACAAGGCAACTGAGGGGGCACATCCATGAACAAAAAATGGGAAATGCCGACAAAAATGAAAGCCCTAGATCTCCCAAAAAATCCATAAAACTATCTAAATACATCGGACTTTCTTCTTGCAACCAAGAGAAAAATCAATACAAAAAATTGTCTTTAAGCTTCCACATTGTAGATTCCTCTCCCTCAAAGATCCTCTCCCTCCAAAGGCACCAACCTAGACAAAGAGGAGCAATCCTCCAAATTGGCCGCACATCCCTTCTCATTCGACTACATCACCATCCTACCAAAACATCACGAACCGAAGCTGACATCACCCAACTGCACCCAAATAGAGAGAGCACCATATAAAACACATTCGTAGCCACCCTGCAATGCAAAAGAAAATGGTCGACTCTTTCTTCAGTTTACTTGCACATACAGCATGTACTTGGCATATGAAAACCCCTCTTTCACAGATTATCCATTGTGAGAATTGCACCCAAGTCACCAACCAACAAATAAATGTAACTTTCTTCGGAATCTTCAATTTCGAAATAAGCTGCCACTGAAATGACACTTCCCTCTTCCCCATCAAATTCCTATAGAAAGACTGCACTGAGAATTCTTTCCTACTACTCCCCTTCCAAATCATCACATTGCTTTCCTCCCCACATAAAAAACACTGATCCAACAATGGCATCAATTCCTCCACCTCCCTCAATTCCCAATCATGAAAAATCCTCCTAAAACAAGGACTCTACACCCTATTACACCCCAAAAACTCCACATAATCCCCCACCAATGCCTCTTTGTTGGATGCGATGTTATATAAGACTGGTATCTTGAGAGGAACCTCACAACACCATGGGTCCTCCCAAAATTTCACCCTAGAACCCCTCCCTACCTCAAAGCGAACCATCCTACGAAAATTCCACCTTCCCTTCTGAATAGCTTTCCACAAACTACACCCCTGAGCCTCCCTCACCTCTCACATACCATTCCCTCCCCTCGCATGCATATTTAGTTGAAACAACTCTTCCATAAAGGCTGCTTCTCCTTTGCAAACCTCCACAACCACTTTCCTAGAAGAGCTTCTAAATAATGAAGACTTGGGAATTAATAAAGGCTGCTATTATTCAACATTTTAAATAGTAAAGACTTGAGAATTAATAAAAAATTTATGAACAAAGTTAACTTCACTAAAGCGTCACATCTTTTTACGAGAAATTTGGATTAAATTTAAGGAAAGCAATGTATTTAGTACTAGCATAGGATAACAACTTCTTATCATTAGCATAGGACAATAACTTCTTATCATGCATAATTCAGGATTTCTTCAAAACTTGGAACAATGTCAAGTTTATAATTTGAGTTCAAAATTAGTTATTTCAACTCCCTGTTGCATAAAACTTGAAGATACCTGTGGCATATCTACGGCATATCTTATATCATCAAAAGTGATGGAAAGGGGTTCAAAAGGTAGAACCATTCCCCTCTTCCTTTTCTGGTCGGCTTCACCAGTGCTGCCCACTCTTGATGACATTGACCTTGATGATACACTTCTTTGAACTTCACTTCCCCCTTCTGCATATTTTCATAAAGAATACGTTAAAGCGAGAAACCCATGGACTTGAAATGAAAACACAAGTTTGAGACCTTAATGACCTACCAGAAAAGTCATTCTTTCCTCTTGATGATAGTTCAATAAAATCTCCTGTTTTGCTAGCATTTCTCTCTGCCAAGGTTTCTTTAGAGAGAACTGCCTGAGGCTTCTCAAATGCTGCAGCAAATTGACATATTTATTAGGAGAGATTGTACCCCAAGTAACTATAATTAGGCTTTGTTGAGTTCTGTGATGATAGAGCATAAAAGTCTGATATTCCAAGACAAATTAATTTGTTACTTACGGTCAAGAAGAGCTAGAGCCAAAGTGAAGAGAAAATTGAATAACAAAACATATCCAATCAAAGCTCCTACTCCAAGCCAATACCAGTGTGCTTCTGGAAAAACCCCCCAAGACTTCAAGACTAACACTCCTAACGGTTCTGTCGAATTAGGGGGAATCTGCAAAAGAAATCTTTCCACGAAGTTCAGAATCCAGATGATAATACTTACAAAATATTTCCATTTTTTTTTTCTCTTGTTTTTCTTTCGCCCGAATTTTAAAAATTATGCTTACATGTCTCCAACTCTTTCCAAGGAATTCATTAACAGCTATAGCATTTTGCCCATACATCAAAGGTGATACCCAATAACCCCATAGCCACCATTTTTTTATATCATCTGCAACAATGAAAGTTTTTAGAACTAAAATTCAAGTAGAATCATGACCAAGAAGAAGTTACATATGTGTGTCTGTGTGTTTGTGTGTGAATTCTGTTAAATTCACACATCTTTTGTTTTGTTTTGTTTTTTGTTCTTACTTCGTTGCAAGATAAATCCACCCATTACAAGAACAGCAAGCAATGCTAATGAGCCAAACGTGTTTGCAACAATAATGTTCCTTCCCAGTGCCCCCGTGAGTCGGAATAATCCAGAAGCCATCTGGTTAACGCATAGGAGTAAAAGGTACTGTTTGAAAAACCTATTATGAAGAATATCCATCAGACTATGAAACCAAGAATTTTATACCAATATATGAAGTTTAATAATTTATTACCTTCCAACGTCTGGATCAAATCCTATGACATAATAAGAGATGAACACCCAAATAGCAACTTCTACAAATGTGATTGGGATCTTGAGAATCCAGGTAGGAAGAGAGTATGCCCAAACAGGAAAGAATAGAAGGTCCCTTTGCTTGTAAAAAACAGGAAGTTTCATAATGCACATGGTAAGCTCTGCAAACCCGTTAAACAAAAACATAATGACAGTGAAGAATAGAGCACCCATGAAAATCCCACCATCTGCTTTTGTATTCTTGGGCATCTCAGTTCTTAGAAACAATGTCATTGTAATGATTAACATAAGAATAAGCTGAAAATGAGACAAAACATAGAAGTACAACAATTAGTTTAAATTTTATACAAGGCTTTGAGTAATATGGAATGCTTGGACAACTCAAATTTTCAACTCTTTCATATGCAAAATATGAAAATTTTATTGCTTTGACATGATACTCACTTGAGTGATCTTGAAAATGTAGACAAATGAGTTCCTCTTCATAAGCAAGTATTCTCTTGATATGCAAGCTTTCAACAGGTCCTTCTTGCTAACACCATACTTCTTAGTGGTTAAAGCGGCAGGGTGGCTCTTCACTTTGTCAAATGGAACCCCAAGATCATCACCTAGTTTCTGGCCGACATCAAATGATTGAAATGCTTCTGCAAATTCCTTGACAGTAATAAAATTGTAAGGCTCATCTTTGTTTGCCCAATACTGTTCTTGATCTTTCCTTGATGTCACCTATAGTTATCCACCAAAAAAATTTAAATACAAGTCCAATATGTTATAAAGCTTAGCAAACAAAAAAGATAAAGACAATTTATCTGAGAGCTAGAATTACTTCTTGTAAGAAGTCAGCAACTCCTTTTCTCTCAGGACATTTCAAACCCATGCACTCAAAGAACTCTAGCACACTTTCACGGGGACCCTGATAAACAATTAGCCCATCAGAGAGGAGAATTATGTCGTCAAATAGGTCATAAGTTTCTGGTGCTGGCTGGAGGAGGGAGATAACTGCAGTTCCTTGAAGGATGTGGATGGACTGCCTTATCGAGTTCAAAATCTGAAAAGTTGTAGAACTATCCAAACCAGTTGATATCTCGTCCATGAAAAGTGCTCTTGCTGGTCCAACCAGCATCTCCCCTGTATCATATTTTATCAGAAATTTCTAGAGAATCAACATAAGTACATTGTGACAAACAGGGATTTGGGAATTATTTGGCATTGTGAATGATTAAATATTCTGGTATGAAATAAGTAAATATCTTGAAAATAATTTAAGAATTCATATTTTTAGAATACAGTGAGCTGTTCCAAAATCTTACCTGTCGTGACTCGCTTCTTTTGTCCTCCAGAAATCCCTCGCAGCATCTCATCACCCACAATGATATCAGCACAAACTTCCAGCCCCAAAATCTATGAATTTTGAAAATTGTAAATCATATCTGATTTTTCTGTATTTGTTTCTAAAAATATTCTCTAGCATTTAGATCATGAATTTCAACTTGGCACCTTAAGAATATAATCTGTGACCACACTGGCTTCCTGCCCTTCCAGTGATGCAGCCTGTATGATTGGAAGTAAAAAAGCATAGTTTACTAAAAAGAAGAAAAATCAATCTCACAACAATTATAGTCTGTCTTACTTTCATGTAAATATCAAGATCAGAATCTGGCTTAATGTTTGCTTGCTTCTCCCTCCTTGACAATTCTGCCAACATTTCTGCAAAATTACCAAATTTGAGCCAATTGATTCAGACCCACTATAATTCTTGGAACCAAGTCCTAGTATTGTAAAATTCATGGCTATAGAACTCACCATAACGGGCTCCAACCCCCTGACATCTTGCTGAAAATGCCAATGTTTCTCTCACTGTCATTTCTCCTATATGAAGATCATGTTGACTTATATAAGCTGAAGTCCTCTGTGGAACAAACTCATCCATTCCATGGCCATTGTATGTTACTCTTCCAGAAACCTACAGTTTCATAACTATGCATATAAGATGGAACAAGTTCTAAGAATTAGTTAAAAAGATTGGAATTTAATTTCCTTACTTTTAGATCTGAACCAAGTTTTCCAGCCAAAGCTAAGAGCAATGTGGTTTTTCCGGAGCTTGGTGGGCCTAAAAGCAATGTCATTCTGCAAAAACCATATCAAAGAAACAAGAAATGGATTATTAGGAGAGTTTATCATGATCAACTTCAATTTTATTTGTCTGTGTCTTCTCACCTGCCAGGCTTGATGATTCCACTG
Organism: Nyssa sinensis; assembly: GCA_008638375.1. Taxonomy (NCBI): domain Eukaryota; kingdom Viridiplantae; phylum Streptophyta; class Magnoliopsida; order Cornales; family Nyssaceae; genus Nyssa; species Nyssa sinensis. The sequence continues at coordinate 6,618,543 of CM018046.1, forward strand.
ACATCATGAAGAATTGGTAATGGTTTCTTCCTACTCGGAAGGATATGTAGATAATTCAAGAACCCCTGGAGAGAGAGAGAGATTGCAGTTGAGTTCAATCTAGAATAAAAAGATGACAGCATAATTCACATACTTGAAAACATTTGTATAATCTAAAAGATGAACTACCTCTAGCATATTAATAGAAAAGTTGAATATTGTAGGCAATGCTCTACTACCCACATAAGCTTCTGCATCAACATTTAAATGCTCAAACCTGACTTCAATGGTGGGAAGCTCAAGTCCAACTCTATATAAATTTGGAAAAAAAGGAGAGAAATATATATAAATAAATAAATCAAGCAAGAATGAATGAGATTACTGTATGAATTTAGAAGCTAAAGATGCAAACTGAGATTACCGATCAATGCGTTCCTTGAGCTTCAACAAGAACTTTTCATTATCTTCCTCTGCAACTTTCATAAGTCTCTCTAACAAATTCTTTCTCTCGAGTAGTCCAAGATTCTTTATATCAATTTCTCTTGTTTTGCCTTCTTCTTCAGTCAGAATACCTCTCCTTATACGAAGATATGTTGGTAGTTTCTCAAGAGCAGCCCATTTTAGAGCTTCTTCATCGTCTTCTTCCCGAGAAGACCTTGAAAAAACTTCCATGGCACTGTTCCTCCATATGTTAGAGCTACTTAATCGTGCACTATTCACTCTATATAAATCACCACTCTCCATTATTACGATATGAAGCTGCAGAACTCAAATCAACCAAAACCCAGGAAGATTTCTCCAAGTTTTGTGCAAAGAAATACAACAATGTATGTCTTTGTTTATGTATCCTCTGTAGTTGGTTCTCGAAGGAACCTTGGTTTTTCTTGGGGAACTTGATGTCAGAGAAGGGTCAACAACTTTATAATACTTTATTATGGTTTGATGTTATAGAAACATCAAAAATGGCTCAAATAAGTTGAAGTGGAGACTTCATGAAAAATAAACTCAGGATGCATAGTTTCTTTTCTACACATAATCATTTCCTTTCAATCATACCTCACCTTTTAAAGTCACTATTTTTTATATATGGTGTCCAATTCACATCACAATCATTTTTCTTTTTTGGGTTTTTTTTTATTGGGGGGGGGGGGGGGGGGGGGTTGGGGAGCTTAAATCAAATAGTTAAACTTAAAACAAACATTTCTTGTATTTTTTTTTTTTTAAGGTCTAAGGAAATGGGTTGAGTTGACTGAAAAAAGTGGAGTTCAAAACCCGGTTTAGACATCGAGTCGGTAAAATGATCGGATAAAGGAAGTAGATCAATAAATCATTGATTTAATCAATCATTTAATTAGTTACATCGGTTATATTATTAAATATTTAAAAATATTTTAAGAACTAAAATTTATTTTGAAAAATTAAACATATATTTTAAAATATAATTACAATAGATAAATAATAGAATATAAATATTACATGTTAAATAACATGTTGTATAATCATACATAATAAATTAATAATGAACTTCATTATTATTCTTGTTTCAATTACTTAAATTACGATTAAAGTACCAAATTTATTATCAAAATTCAAGTTAAATATGCATGATAATAAAAAGTAAAAATACCTAATAAATATATTAAATATATTTTCTTGATATTCTAATATCATTCATGAGGATAAACTAATCAAAAGCTTGGTTATTTCGTCTACAATCCCTCTAGTTCACTAGGTCAATCACGAAATTGGATGAGTTAGTCGATTTTTTTATCGGTTCACATTCTGAAGTGCTACAAAATCGGATTGATCTAGCCTCCAATTTATTAGTTTACCGGGTTGACCCATCAGGTGTCGCCAAGTTTAATAACACTGATTTTTACCCCACCCACCCCTAATAGAAATTCCATAATTATATAATTACATAATGGTCAGTTTTCTCCGCTTATTACAAAATAAAGGAAAATTTATACTTAAGATGATTGAGAAAAAAATTAATTACACTTAAACTAAAAAATTTATACTTAAATTGAACTATCAGTTCACTATGTGTTACTAGTATTTCAGTCGTATTTGTCGTGATAGTAACAAGGTGGTTCATGAGTTGGCTCGCCGATCTCTGTCTTCTGTAAATTTTGTTGTCTGGTTAAAAAATCTCCTTCTTAACTGAATCATCTTCTATTGGATGATATTTCTTATGTATGATTTCCTTCAACAATAATATTCTTATTTTTCGTTGGCCAAAAAAAAGTATTTTAAATTATTCATTGTGTTTAAAGTCCAAACAGGATCTAAGCTAAAGTATTTGAGCACAAGATTGAAAGTGTTTTTCAAGCAATGCTACATAACCCATTTTTTTTTTTTTGGAATGCTACCTCATTACATTGGAAGTTAAACAGTTAATTAAGGGGCTTTTTTGGGAGTAATTATTAAGTGGAATAAATATTTAGTGGCACTTTTTTATGTGCTCTAACTTTCTTAAAGAAGTTATTTATAGCACCCCAATTGAATAATGACATAAAATATTAGTGGGATATATATATATATAGAGAGAGAGAGAGAGAGAGAGAGAGAGAGAGGATAGCTCTATTCCCCAGCTCTATTCCCACTACCCTTTTGAACACTTGAGCTGTAAAATGTATCATTTTAATCATTAAAAGAACTACTAATTTTAGAGCTCAATGAAAAGTAAGGAGTGTGAATAACATTCCATAATTATATATATATATATATATTTGAGTTCAAAATTAATATGAAACTAATACTTCGTTTTTAGAAGAGGGAGAATGGAGGGGATGGGTTTTCAGCCGTCCAGTCAAATCATGAGAAGACCTCTTCTATTTAAGCTTTTGGAAGAAGCAAAACAAGAAGTCAGTAGGGGGTAAAGAAAAATTTGTCAGTCATTGTCAAAGCTCCCAACCCAAGCCAAAATTTGTCTGTTTAGCATGTGCACAATGGATGGTAGTGATTATCCTTCACAACAGAGAGATTTTTTTTTTTTTTTTTTGAAAAAAGATCTCTTAATTGCAACACTTGTTCCAAGATGGCTTGACTCTGTTGAGTGATGAACCTTTGATCACAAAAATATATACAATTTATGGGGTAAAAAAAATTTGTCAGTCATTGTCTAACGTCCCAACCCAAGTAAAAACTTGTCCGTTTAGCATGTGCACAATGGATGGTAGTGAAAGACTTCTTTGTTTTTTGAAAAAAGATCTCTTAAGTGCAATGCTTGTTCCAAAATGGCTTGACCCTGATGATTGATGAACCTTTGATCACAAAAATATATACAATTTATGATTCTGATCATTGATCTATTTGTCCCCATTTTAATGGCTCAGATCTTCCAATGACCCTTTGAGCAAAACACATTCAGTTGGTTTGTTTGCCAAGCAAGGTGTATTGTTGGGCTTCTAGGAAAGGTGCCAAAAGTGCTTTTGGACTCTTGATTCCCTTAAATTTAAGGAAATATTATTCCCACTCCCCCAATAAACATTTACACTCTATAAAGTAACTTTTAAATCATTAAAATAATTATTTTTTTAGCTCAAATGTTCATTTTGGAGTGGGAACAAGATTACCTTATATATACACACACACACAGAGCAATAGTTCATTTTTTAAATTTATATCTCAAATAGTATGAGAGTGATGCATTAAAAAACATAATTGTGACACATTAAATACATGATTTAATACACTATCTATATTATAATGTGATTACAAAAAAGAAAAAAAATTACAATACACATCATTTAAAGGCAAAACTTGGAATACATACTTGAAAAACATAACATTTTTTATATTACAAAATATTATAAACTTGAGTTTATATAAGATTATGTATTTTAATCATTAGATGACCTTTTAATTAGATATATAAAATTATTTAAATAAATAGAGAGAAAAATCTTACACTTCTCAAATTAAATTTTACATCTCAAATTATGTGACATAGAAATATTAATCGTACGTTAAATCATGTAATTAATATAAAATAATTATATACTAACACTCGTCACATCATTTAAAATAAGAATTTGAGAACTATAACATTGCTCAAATAAAAACTTAATTCTAATATCATCCAGTAATTAAAATACTTTTTTTATATAACCTCGTGATTAAAATATCACTGTATTGTATTTGGGAAATGTTATTCCCACTCCTCCAGTTAAACATTTGCACTCCATAAAGTAACATTTAAACTATTAAAATAATAATTTTTTGAAGTTCAAATGTTGATTTTGGAGTGGGAATAGGGTTACCCTAAATTTAATAAACACAAAACTAAACTTGGGTTTTTAATGACTGCTGTTTAGTTGAATAGAAAGTGAGGTGTTGGACAAGAAATCCCAAGAAGAACATTGAGCCAAATACCTTTGTTTTTACATCAATTCCAGTACATTTCAGTTTCCCAGCATTTTCCTGTACTTTCTTGGAAAGGAAGCATGGGAAATCTCACATAATAACTTCTTTGACAATTTATAGTTTTGGTAAAAGGGTTACCCTAAATTTAATAAACACAAAACTAAACTTGGTTTTTAATTATTAGAATAATAAAGACAGAGAGTGAGAGAGAGAGAATGAGTTAGAAACCTGTATATTTATTGTGTCTATTACACGTACAAGAGGGGCCTATGTATAAGTATACAAGAGGGAATAATATTGACATATTCTAGGGAATGATACTGGCATATTTCTAGGATATGCCAGTGTATAGCTGTATAGTATAGATATAAATACTTTGTGTGACAGTACACAGATAGAGAGTGAGAGAGAGAGAATGGGTTAGAAATTTGTATATTCACTGTGTCTATTACATGTACAAGAGGAGCCTATATATAGGTATACAATAGGGAATAATACTGGCATATTACAGAGAATGATACTGGCATATTCCAAGGATATGCCAGTATATAACCGTACAATCTAGATATAAATACTACGTGTGACAATACACGATAACATTAATAAATGCTGTTTTAGTTGAATAGAAAGTGAGGTGTTGGACAAGAAATCCCAAGAAGAACATAGAGCCAAATCCTTTGTTTTTACATCAAATCCAGTACATTTCACTTTCCCAGCATTTTCCCGTACTTTCTTGGAAAGGAAGCATGGAAAATCTCACATAATAACTTCTTTGACAATTTATAGTTTTGGTAAACACCTTCTATGGTCCCTTCTGTTTTTTCTTATAATTAACCATATAATTATGTCTATAGTGAAGTTTCTAGAGCTGCTACACCTGCAACTTAATAGCCCCCCGTTCAACAAAAAGCAACATACTTTCTATCTTTGTATAGGAGGCTATCTTTTTAAAATGAATGGTGAAAAATAGTTTTTACTGATGCAGGACAGATATAATATCTTAAAAATATAAAAAATATTTTAAAATTATATTTAGTTTCTTATTTTAATTTATTCTTAATTTCTCTAATTTTTTAGTTTTATTAGGATTAGTATAGAAAATATAGGAATTAGTAGTTTCTTATTCAAATTAATAATTTTTATTGTAGTGTTCTAGCCTACAAATATGTTGTAATAGGTTTTTATGATTATATTTTTTTATCAATAAATATTAATTACAAATTTTAGAGAATTATTTTCTCTGGTTAGGTAAGGAGTTCCCATGTTACTTTGTTATTAAGAAATTCGACGTATTCGATTCTCCTTCCACGTTTCCATTCCGCATCACTAGATGTGAGCATCAATGACTACCTTGCATATATATGTATGTCTTAGGTTGATTGCAATATAAAACGAACAAAGAAATCGTTTGACTTTATTTAAACAGAATGTCAAAAATTTTAAGTATATATATTATAATCAAATTATAAGTTTAAGATTAATAAAAGTCTAACTCTATAAAAAAGTCTCAAATTTTATGTATTTATAATATAATCAAATTAGAAGTTTAAGATTAATAAAAATCTAACTCTACAAAAAAAAAAAAAAAGCCCTATAAAGATTATAGGAAAAAACTTAATTTTATTAATAAGGTTTTATTCATATTGTACTCTAATTTTTTATTACTATTTATTTAGATAAAAAAAATATTATGTAAAAGATTTATTACTAGAGTTATATTTAATATATAATTCTCTCTTGTTGGAAAATAATTAAATTTTATATTACAAAAGTAAATAATATATATTTATATAAAGGAAAAAAAAATTACATTAATATTAAAAAAGTATCATTTAAAGTTGTTACTTTCTCATTAACTTTCTTGCTTTAAGCTTCTAATAATATTGAACCGACTTTGGTGTGTGTGTGTGTGTTTAAGTTAGAAGAATTTCATAAACAGTAATACTATTCTTATTTTTAATTTTTATCAAAAATTATTTATTTGCACGACAGTATTGTAGTGGTTTCATATTGAACCATTACCAACATATAAACAACTTTTTATAAACAATTATGATAAGGATAGCATTAAAGCATCAACAATGATGCTGTTAGGAAAGGTGTTAGTGTCCGAGTGAGATAGTTAGCCGTGTTTTGGTTCTCCAATGTTGTCGTTAGTACAACAAATATTAGTGAGTAGCTAAATGACTTCTTAATTGTGGCCAGCACTTGGCCAAGTTGAATGGGTAAAAAACTATTTTTTAAATATTTTATTTAGAGAGAAAAGAAAGAGGAAAAGAGAGAAGAGAAGTATAATAGTCAAGATAATTAAAAGAGTAATACTATTGATACCATAAAATTTTACTAAATTTTTTTATCTGCTCACGTGGCTGTTTGAATGCTAATCAATTAAGCCTCTTGGTATATACGGGCGTTAGTCGATTAAGCTTTTTAGTGCTAATCAATTAAGCTTCTTAAACTTATATGACATGATTAGTACCAAGATGTTGAATTCATTAGCACCAAGAAGCTGAATTCATTAGCACTAAGCAACCACGTCAGCAAGTAAATTTTTTTGGTAAAATATTAAGATAAAAATAGTATTATTCTAATTAAAAAGAAAAGAATATGAAATCCAAATAGGAGAAGGTATAACACGTACATTAAAAAGGAAATAATTTATTAAAGTTAACTTGTAATAAAAAAAGAGTAATAACGTATCTAGGTGACAACTAATAGATATATTTTTGTTGGTGGAATGAAGATGCTCATATTCTTTCATGAATGCATGGTGACAACTAATACGTATCTTTCTTGATTATTTTTATTGGTTGACTCCTTGCTAACTGCAAATGATTTGTTTTTGCCTTTCATATGCCAATCTAGTTGGAAACCATGATGTCTCTCCACCTTTCTTTTCTTTTTTCTTTTTATTGCGCAAATGATTTGTTTTTGCCTTTATATGCCAATCTAGTTGGAAACCATGATGTCTCTGCACTTTTCTTTTCTTTTTTCTTTTTATTGATGTATTTATATTTACTCTTATTCTTACTTCTCATCAATAAAGTTTTCTTGTTGCTGCTTAAAAAAAAAAGGTTTTCTTAGGTTTTTTTTTAATTATAAATTTTATTGTCTCTGTCTTTTATTATTGGATAGGAATCTAGTGTTCTTCAGATTTGTTTGAGATTTTGTACTGGAATAGTTCTTAGTTTTTCTTCTCTCCTCTAGCCTCAGTTAAAAAGAAATAAAAGCTGCGCTTGAAAAGTGATTCAGATATAATTTTTTGAAAAATATTTATGAAAATTTTGTAATTAATCTTTTAAAATTTGTAAAAATGCATTTGAATATGATAATTTAAATTTAAAAAAAATTAAAATAAAAAACTTGTTAAATGCGTATCCTACATTTTAAAATTAAAAATCTATTTTTCAAAACGTAATCAAACGAAAGCCAAAAATTTTATCAGTTTGAGATGAATGACCAAAGGGTGATGGCATCAATGACTGCATTGTTTTAACAACAAAGCATCTTACTCAGTTACAACTTACATGTGTCTTTATCCCAGACTTTCATCAAAGCTAAGCTTTACGTTTGTGCTCATCAACAACTTCTGCGTACCTCCATACCCTTTCACATTTTTTTTTGTTGACATTTCTTCTAAATAAAATGTTAAATAATAGCTCCACATTCTCTTTACCGAATCATTCTACTCTCGCAACATAATTAACTTTTCTTTTTTTACAATATACATCATTTAAATGCAAAACTTGGAATACATACTTCAAAAACATAACATTTTTTATATATAAAATATTATAAACTTGAGTTTATATAAGATTATGTGTTTTAATCATTAGATGACCTAGTAATTAGATATATAAATTATTTGAATAAATGGGGAGAGAAAAATCTTACACTTTTCAAATCCAATTTTATATCTCAAATGATGTGACATAGTAATATTAATCGTACATTAAATCATGTATTTAATATAAAATAATTATATACTAACACTCGTCACATCATTTAAAATAAGAATTTGAGAATTATAACATTGCTCAAATAAAAACTTAATTCTAATATCGTCCAGTAATTAAAACACTGTTTTATATAACCTCGGGATTAAAATATCACTGTATTGTATTTGGAAAACGTTATTCCCACTCCCCCAGTAAACATTTGCACTCCATGAAGTAACATTTAAACTATTAAAATAATAATTTTTTGAAGTTCAAATGTTGATTTTGGAGTGGGAATAGGGTTACCCTAAATTTAATAAACACAAAAACTAAACTTGGTTTTAATGAATGCTGTTTTAGTTGAATAGAAAGTGATTTGTTGGACAAGAAATCCCAAGAAGAACATAGAGCCAAATACCTTTGTTTTTACATCAATTCCAGTACATTTCAACTTTCCCAGCATTTTCCTGTACTTTCTTGGAAAGGAAGCATGGAAAATCTCACATAATAACTTCTTTGACAATTTATAGTTTTGGTAAACACCCTTTACGGCCCCTTCTGTTTTTTCTTATAATTAACCATATAATTATGTCTATAGTGAAGTTTCTAGTGCTGCTACACCTGCAACTTAATAGCCCCGCGTTCAACAAAAAGCAACATACATTTTATCTTTGTATAGAAGGCTATCTTTTTTAAAAAGAATGGTGTAAAATAGTTCATACTGATGTAGGACAAGTATCCTAAAAATATTAAAAGTTATTTTAAAATTGCATTAAAATTATTTAGTTTTTATTTTAATTTATTTTTAATTTTTTTAGTTCTCTAGTTTTATTAGAATTAGTATAGAAAATATAGGAATCAGTAGTTTCTTATTAAAATTAATAGTTTTTATTGTAGTGTTCTAGCACTATAAATATGATGTACATGTAATAGGTTTTTATGATTATGTTTTTTTATCAATAAATATTAATTATGAATTTTAGATAATTATTTTTTTTTATTGGGTAAGGAGTCCCCGTGTTACTTTGCTATTAAGGAATTCGACATATTCGATTCTCCTTCCACGTTTTCGTTCCGTATCACTAGATGTAGGCATCAACGACTACGGGCATCGATGACTACCTTACTTATATATGTGTGTGTCAGACCGACTGGAATATAAAACCAACAAAGAAATCGTTTAAGACTTCATTTAAATAGAATGTCACAAATTTTAAGTATATATAGTATAATCAAATTAGAAGTTTAAGATTAATAAAAGTCTAACTTTGCAAAAAGTTCTAAATTTTATGTGTTTATAATATAATCAAATCAGAAGTTTAATATTAATAAAAATCTAACTCTACAAAAAAAAACTCCATAAAGATTCTAAGAAAAAACCTTAATTCTATTAATATGGTTTTATTCATATTGTACTCTAATTTTTTATTGCTATTTATTTAGATAAAAAATTATGTAAAAAATTTATTATTAGAGTTTTATTTAATATATAGTTCTCTCTTGTTAAAAAATAATTAAATTTTATATTACAAAAGTAAATAATATATATATATATATAGGAAAGAAAGTAAAAAATTATATTAATATTAAAAAAAAGTCTCATTTAAAGTTGTTACGTTCTCACTAATTTTCTTGCTTTAAGCCTCCAATAGAATAGAGCCGACCCTGATGTGTGTGTGTTCCAGTTAGAAAATTTTCATGAACAGTAATACTATTCTTATTTTTAATTTTTATCAAAAATTGTTTATTTGCTGATTTGATAGTATTGTAGTAATTTAATATTAAATCATTGATTTGATATTGAATCATCGCCAACATGTAAACAATTTTTAATAAATAAATATAATTAGCACAACATTAGAGCATCAACAATGATGCTGTTAAGAAAGGTACTAGTATAGTAAAGAGAGAAAAGAAAGAGGAAAAGGGAGAAGAGAAGTATAATAGTCAAGATAATTAACAAAAAAAAAAAGGATATGAAATCCAAATTGGAGAAGGTATAAGACATACATTGAAAAGGATATATCTTTGCTGGTGGAATGAACATGCTCATATTCTTTCATGAATGGTGACAACTAATAACATATCTTTCTTGATTATTTCTATTGCTTGGCTATTTGCTAATGATGCTGCACTTTTTGGCTCGCAAGGAATCTAGGCTCTGTAACCTGAAGAACACTCAAAAAGAAGGAATCAGAGGGCCACCGGATGGGCTTCGGTGGTAGCCGCTCCGATGCTTAAGTAAGTAAACTGAATTGAAAAGACTGTAATGAAAGCCAAAGAATGAGTATGAAAATAAAGCGTACCTGTAGGGTTTAATTTATAGACTGTGGCCTTCCTAAGTTGATTAGGATTCGGAGCCATGAAAATAGGGATTTGATCATCGGAGATTGCAGTTACCTTGTAAAAGACAGTTTCCTTATTCTTTGCTCGGCGAATGTTAAGGAAACAACGAGGTTGGAACCATACGGAATACTGAGTGAATATTGTTCAGAGCATCGCTCTGGAGGATATGTGTATGAGAGTGCCCTGGAGGCCGCGCCTACTCTGTATGATCGAGTTTATCAGTCCGTAAGCACACGTGTCTCAAGATGATTGGTGTATCGGTTTGTGGTATATCAGCTACTCCCCCCCCCCGAGCCTTAGTTAGGGCCTAGGGCTCAACTAGGGCTATGGGCTTTATGAAGAGTCACACGTTTCGTCTCTCCATTTTTCGAGATGTCGATTTGATGGGTCATTTATTGCGCAGTCGATACTTGAGAAGCCATCATTACCCTCAACTGTTATGCCGACTCGGCTTGGGGGGCTCATATTTCGAATATGTATATAAAGAGGGGGAAAAGACTTTTTATGCCTTTCTTCTGCATTTGCCTCTACAGTATCAGAAAGCTCTGCCATCGCTGATTGACGTATTTTGAAGGTCGAAGCATATCCATTGCTCGTAGCTTTCCTTTCCTTACTTGATTTCAGGTTCGATTTTTAGCCCCTTTTACTGTTCTTTCCTCTTTGCTTCGTCATTTTCCTTTTATCCGCCATGTCTGGCCCTAGGTCACCTTCTGGTTTAGGAAGCTCCTCTAGGACAATTACTCAATTTCAACTTGCGACCATTCCTTTTACTGATAATGCCAAAGATAAGTTGGTAGAACCCCCCTCTTGTCCGGAGGTTAAGATAGTTGACGCTTTTGAGGAATCCCCAAATAGGGCCGGAGAGACTTCTGGTCGACCCGCCCGTAGAGAGGAAGGTGAGAGTGCAATCACTGAGAGTATGTTAGAAGAGTTATGGGAGAAGTTCAATCTCCCTTCGAATGTTACTTTTAGGGTCCCGGACGCTCTGGATCGCCCACGCGATGTTAGAGCAGGAGAAATTTGTGTCTATTTAGCTTGGTTTGAAATGGGACTGACACTCCCTCTTCCCGACCTTGTAAGACAATTCTTTTGCTGGTTTAACCTTTGCCCTGCAGACCTCAATCTTAATAGTTGCAGACATTTGTTAAGCTTCATAGTGTTAGGGCATCTGAATGATGTTGACGTGTCTCTTGACTTGATCCGTAGCAATATAGATCTAAAATACATAAGGTCGGAAGGCCTCTATTATATGTCTTTTGACAGTGGGTTCAGACCCCTTTCTTCTGTGCCCTCCTCCAACAAGACCTGGAAGAAGTGGTATTTCTTCATAAAAGGAGGATGGGAATATGAGGACTTCCAGGACCATTTCTCAACATTTCCTCGAACCACTGGGCCAAAGGGTGAGACCTAATTTTTCCTGTGGCTGCTTTGATTCTATTTCGTGCATCAATTGCCGAGCTGATTAACTTTGTGTCTTTTATGTAGATAGGAGTGTGTGGAAGAGGCCGAGCTTCACTCCTGTGCTCTAGAAGCAATATAAAAAGCTCTTACGACCCAGTAACCGAGACCATTCCGTCATCGTTAATCCTAAGAACTTGATGGCTGTTAAGGGCCGTGTAGAGGAGTTGACAAAAGGTCTAATGGCTAGGTGGGAGACTGAGCCATCTTCATCTGCAGCAGTGGGGAGGCTCTTTCCCTAGTAGACCCTCTCCTCCAAACAAAAAGGAGGAGGTTACTCTCTAACTCTCTTGAACCTGCCTAGGAGGAGAGGGAGGAACCTTCCCTTATCTCCGTGGTCCCCCCAGCCCCATCCAAACAAACGGGCAAGGGGACGTCAACTTCAGTGGCCCCTAGTGCTGTTAACCAGGCGGCCAAGAAGGTTTTGAAGGACTTTTTGGCCAAAGGCTCCCTCAAACTTAAGCCACAGAAGCTTTTAGCTGACCTAGCTTCTCTCCAAGTTAAAGTAAGTTCTTCGGGTTTCCATTTTTTTTCCCTTTTTCTAAGTGTTTTTAGTTGGATACTGAATTGCTTACTCTGTATACTACAGACCTTGTATACCCTCTCTGTTCTGACGGAGGTCTCTCCAGCTTCAGAGGAAGTTGACAAGCTCCAGGCTGAGCTGGACGAGGTGAGGCTTCAGCTCGGTACTGCCAAGTCTGAGGCTCACGAAGCTATGGAGAGGCTGAAGGAGTCCTAGAATTCTTTGGTCGTCATGGAGTCAGAGAAGAATCTTCATGTTCAGGAAGAGGTGAGACTCTAGGGGGAGATAGACGGCATGCGGTACCTCTATCATCAAAAGCTTGAGGACGCAGTTGAGCAGGCCAAGCTGGAGAATGAGACGGAAATGAAGATGGAGCTTGAAGGGATGGCTAATAACCTGATCATGTTTGGCTTCAACAACTTCCGATCTAGGTTCCTTGCCAAATTTCCTGATTTCGATATATCTTCGATTGTGCCTCCTGGGGTTAACCCTCTTGAAACTGCCGCTCCGAGCGAGGTGATTGATGTTCCTTCTGTAGATCCTCCCAAAGTTGTCGTTCCAAACGGAGAAGTTGATGTTGCTCTTGTCGATCCTTCCCTAGCCGTTGAGCCTGTTCCTGCTGATCAGGCTTAAAATATGTATATTTTGCTATTTTTGAACCTCCAATGTAATAGACTATATTTGTTGAATGAAACAGGTTCTTTAAATGTTTTCATCCTTTTCTTTCGTGTGGATTCCTGGTTGACCCATGTAGCCTTGAGTTGTACTACTCTGTAGTATATCAGTCCTTCCAATTTATGGTTGATGTGAAAATTGTTGCAAGTAAGGCTATCCTGGAGCTCTCCAGACAAGCTCTTTTACCATCGGTAGTTGTTTTTCGAGCTACATTACTTGCAATAGAACAGTGATTGTAGACTAATTCTGATTGCCTCATTATTTTAGAATAAGATAGGAAGGCAATTTTAATCAGACGAGTAGGGATCTGAGATTGATCCTATATCACATATATTGGAAGCAAATTCTAAAGAATTTTGAGGCAGATTGTTCTGAACCGAAGACTTGCAGTAACAACTGGGTGTCTTGTGGCCGTTACTCTGATGATCGAAACTTCTGCTTCTAAGTCTTCAAGACCAGGACTAAGATACATTAGAGCTGATGGTCTTTTGTCATACCAGTAGCCTGTCAAGGGTCAGTGGAATAGATAAGAATGGGAGGTCTGTATACCGGATAGGAGGCCTGCATATCAAAATGGGCTTGATTCTGCTTATTTCATTATCTCAGAAGCTTCAACGCTTAACTAAGGCTGTAAGTTTTGGGGAAATCTTGCATCCCGTCTTTTGGGTATCTCGAAAGGACGGTTTTATATGTTATTCATTTATACAGCTATCTTTTGGGTTTTCGAGGCCACCCTTTCCTTCAACCGTTGCGACAATCCAGATAGATGGCTCTTGGACTTCAAGGGTCTATATATATATGAGTGAGTGGCATTCTGTTGTGCCCTAATCTTTTTGCTTGTTGCTTCCAAAACTGTTTTCCCGTCGGAGGGAATCAAATGTCCTTAGAAGATGCTGTTTGTTCAAAAATGATTGACGATTTTCAGTTCGAGTTGGAAATGATTAAACTGTGGCAAAAAATTATCCTCCCTTTTGATTCAGTCTCTAAGGAAGGATTAGAGGAGGCGAAGATCTTCTTGTCCATCTTAGCATCTGGTCAAGATGTCTCCGATTGGAGGTGGACCCTTCTTGATTCAACCGAGGCCTGGAGTATTGGTGATGAAGACGAAGGTGGGATGCCTCCTCTCCTTTGTGTCTTGGTAGAGTCCCTTGCCTAAGCCGGTGTGGGTGTCATGCTAAAGTTGAGGAAAACGAAGGTGAAGAATGGAGGTTTCTTGAGACCTAGAGCCCTCATCCTCCGTTGGTATCGATACCAGTGACAGTGATGATGAAATGGCCTGGGTATGATGCAGATTGGGGTTCAGGGTTCCTTCCTTTCAAATGGAAGCCGGTGACGGCGGTAATGGTGGTGTAGAACTCTGAACCCTTTCTCCTGTACCAGAAAGATTCAAGGAAGATAGCCATGTTGTTGCAGAATAGAACAACGTCTTGTCTGAAATGGTCGTAGCTTCTGTGTATTTGTTTTTTCTTTTTCTAGTCTTCTTGTACCGATGTAACCTTTATGGATTATTAATAAAATTGGACCCCTTTTCTTGAAATCTGATGTACCTTTTGATTGGATGTGTTCTTTTGGAGTTGAAACACCTTTCCGAGCACTACTGATAACTACTTTTCACTAATAGTTCTGTTTGTATGTTCTGGGAGTAGACCAATGAAACATAACACTTGTGCTTTGAACTGAAGTACTCTGAGCCGCTACAGATGCTAAGGCAATGTAGTGTTGTTGCTCGGTAGTACATAAACCAAGTAATCTAAGAATCAGCTCTGAGGATCTGCCGATCTAGGAAACTTATGTAAATAATAATAGTTGGAAAGTAGTTGCAGATATTGGAACTTGGTGCCTTTAAACGGATTGAATCATCAGGTCTGAATGCTTGCTGGACCAGATTATAAGGTTTGTACTTTAAAAGATAGACCAGACTCTGAAGGTCTGTGCATTAGAGATAGACCAGACTCTGAAGGTCTGTGCATTTAGAGATGGACCAGACTCTGAAGGTCTGTGCATTAGAGATGGACCAGACTCTCAAGGTCTGTGCATTTAGAGATGGACCAGACTCTCAAGGTCTGTGCATTTAGAGATGGACCAGACTCTCAAGGTCTGTGCATTTAGAGATAGACCAGACTCTGAAGGTCTGTGCATTTAGAGATGGACCAGACTCTAAAGGTCTGTGCATTTAGAGATGGACCAGACTCTAAAGGTCTGTGCATTAGAGATGGACCAGACTCTGAAGGTCTGTGCATTAGAGATGGACGAGACTCTGTAGGTCTGTGCATTAGAGATGGACCAGACTCTGTAGGTTTGTGCATTAGAGATGGACCAGACTCTAAAGGTCTGTGCATTAGAGATGGACCAGACTCTGAAGGTCTGTGCATTTAGAGATGGACCAGACTCTGAAGGTCTGTGCATTAGAGATGAACATTTTGTGGAGGTATTAGAAAGAAAGAAAAATCTTTATTGATAATACTTCCGTAAATGTTCTACATTCCAAGGTCTAGGAATAGATTTTCCAGCCATGTCTTCTAGCCAGTAAGTGGTAGGCCTAACAACCTTCGTCACTCTGTAGGGGCCTTCCCAGTTGGGTGACAACTTTCCCATAGTGGGATCCTTGGTGTTTGGAAAAGCTCTTCTTAAGACAAGGTCCCCAACTTGAAAGCTGACCGTCCTGAGCCCCACTTTGGAGTTGTTGACCATTCTCTACTGATAGGCTTCCATCCTAATTCTGGCTTGATCCCTTTTTTCTTCAAGCAAATCCAATTTTTTTGCCATTGCTGATCATTGGACTCTTGTTCGAAGGCTTCAGTCCTTAAAGTTGGCATACCGATCTCCACCGGGATTTCTGCTTCTGTACCATAGGCCAGTGAGAAGGGAGTTTCAGAGGTGGGAGTTCTTCTGGTTGTTCTGTAGGCCCAAAGAACCCCGGGAAGTTCCTCCACCCACTTTCCTTTGGCTTGCTCCAACCTTTTCTTTAATGCATCAAGAATTGTTCAGTTGGTAACCTCTGCTTGCCCATTTACTTGTGAATGGCCTGGAGAGGCAAAGTGTTGTCTGATGTTGAGATTTTCACAAAATTTCTTGAAGATTTTACCAGTGAACTGCATCCCATTGTCAGAGATGATTATGCGTGGTATACTGAACCTGCAGACAATGTTCTTCTAGGTGAAGTTTTCAACTTCCTTCTATGTGATATGTGTTAGAGGTTTAACTTTAGCCTATTTAGAGAAGTAGTCAATGGCTACCAAAAGATACTTCCTGTTTGGTGGGGCTTTAGGTAATGGGCCCACGATGTCCATCCCCCACTAAGTAAAAGGCCAAGGACTGGTAATTGGGATGAGCTCGTGATGAGGCTGGTGTTGATATGGGGCAAACCTTTGGCATTTGTCGCACTTCTGGACGTACTCCTTAGCCTGCTTCAGCATACTAGGCCAGTAATAGCCTTGTGTTAGAGCTTGGTGAGCTATTGTTCCGCCCCCATTATGGTTCCCGCAAATTCCTTCGTGTATTTCAGCCAAGACATATTGAGATTCTTCTGGAGCTAAGCATTTCAACAGGGGTTGAGAATAAGACCTTCTGTAAAGCTTATTGTTCAGGATCAGGTACCGAGCCGCTTTGATCCGGATTCTCCTTGCTTTGTTTTTATCTTCTAGGAGGAGCCTCGATTCCATGTACTAGAGGATTGGGGTCATCCAGTTCTAGGGTTGTTCAACAATTTGGGCAACTTGGGCTTCCTCTATGCTGGGTCTTGGTTGGTAAGAAATTTTTACTATGGAGTTTCCTTCTGACTTTAGGCGAGATGCCATGTTTGCCAAAGCATCTGCCTTGCAGTTCTGGCTTCTTTCTATTTTCTGGATAGAGAACGTTTGGAAGGAGTGCTTCAAGAAGTTCACTAGTTCAGAATACAGAAGCATCCTATCATCCTTAATAGAGAATTCTCCCAGGACTTGGCTTACCACCAACTGGGAATCTGAGAAGACTTTAAGGTTTTGAACCTCGCATTCCAGAGCCAACTTCATGCCTAAGATTAGGGCTTTCGTATTCTGCTTCATTGTTGGAAGCTCTGAATCCCAAGCTAACTGTTTTTTCTAATAAAAGCCCATCAGGGGACTGCAATACCAGGCCCACTCCAGAACCCTGATCGGTTGATGACCCATCGATATAGAGCTGCCATGTCCCTGAAGTTTCAAAGAGCTGTGCCTTGTCCTGAAGTGCCGAGATGAACTCAGCAACAAAATCTGCCAAGACTTGTCCCTTGATGGAATTTCGTGGTACATATAATATGTTAAATTCTCCTAACTCCACAGACCACTTTACTAATCTTCCTGAAACCTCAGGCTTCCTCAATATCGACCTCAGGGGATAGGCGGTTGGGATTTCAATTAGATGAGCTTGAAAATAAGGTCGGAGTTTTCGAGCTGATATTACCAAAGCGAAGGCCAGCTTCTCAACCTTTGGGTATCTTTTTTTGTGTCGAGCAATGCCCTACTGACGTAGAATATGGGCCTCTGTACTCCCTTGTCCTGTCTGACTAGTGCGGAGCTGACCGCGTTCTCAGAGACTGCGAGGTAGAGGAGTAGCTTTTCCTCTTAGACTAGTTTTGACAGGAGCTCTGGAGAGACAAGGTATTCCTTCAGTTCTTGAAAAGATTTCTCACATTCTTCCGTCTATTGTAAAGCTTTGTTACACTTTAAAGCTCTGAAGAAGGGTAGGCAACGATCAATAGATTTAGAGATAAACCTACTTAGTGCCACGATTCTGCCATTCAGTGCCTGAATGTCTTTTCTATTTTTTGGTGATTCCAGTCCAATCAGAGCTCGGATCTAAGTGGGGTCTGCCTCGATACCCCTCTAAGAGACAATGTATCCCAAGAATTTTCCCTTCGTCACCCCAAAGGTACATTTTGAGGGATTGAGCTTCATTTTGTGCTGTCTTAGGATATCGAAGGTCTGGGATAAGTACTGGAGGTGACTACCTTTCTGTAAAATTTTGACCAGCATGTCATCAATGTACACCTCTATGGTATTGTCGAGCAGTGAGTTAAGCATCTTGTTAACCAATCGCTGGTATGTGGCCCCAGCATTCTTCCAACCGAACGACATTACTCTATAACAATAGAGACCTTGTTCGGTTATGAAGGCTGTCTTCTCCTGGTCTGGAGGGTACATCTGGATTTGGTTATACCCAGAATAGGCATCCATAAAACTCATGAGTTCGTGCCCTACAGTAGCGTCAACCAGTTGGTCTATCCTTGGTAGTGGAAAGCTGTCTTCGGGGCAGGCTTTATTGAGGTCTGTATAGTCAACGCAGACTCTCTACTTGCCATTTTTCTTTTTGACCAGAACGGTATTGGCTAGCTAGTTCGGGCAGAACACTTCACGTATCATCTTGGCTTCAAGCAGCCTCTGGACTTCCTCGTTTATGATCTGATGCTGCTCTGGAGCTAGCAGCCTTCTTTTTTGTCTCATTAGAGGGTGGTCTGCATCTACCATCAGTTTGTGAGTTATAAGGTTTAGATCTATACCCTCCATATCTTTGGTTTCCTACGCAAATATAGAGAGGTTGTCTTTCAGAGACCTGATTATTTTCTCTTGCTCGGTATGTGTAAGATCTGGACCAATGTACAAATAGCGCCTCTTTGATTCTAAGCTGACTAATACTTTGATGGGCTCCCCAATGGGTTTGGCCCTGCTGTCCCGTCCTCTTGGACTTAGGGGTTCCTCAATTCTAGAAGGGCAATCTTCCTCATCGGGATTGTGGGAGAGAATTGGATCTGCACAGTCCCGAACATACTGTAATTGCTATTTGGTAGTCTTCTCCTTGAATGCAATGGCATGGCATTCCCGAGAAGTCGGCTGACACCCTCTGACAGAATAAACATTCTGATTGTGGACATACTTCAAACATTGGTGGAGGGTCGAGGTAGCAGCCCCTATCTGGTGTAGCCATGGTCTCCCAATTATGACATTGTAGGGAGATTTCATATTCAACACCATGTATTCTGAGATGGAGGTTTTCTGTCATTCACCTTCCCCTACAGTAGTAGGCAGGTCAATCCTTCCCAATGGGGTACTGAGATTACCATCAAATACTGCCATTATGGCGGTGGTAAGCTTGATGCTGTTGTGGTCAATCTTCATCTGTTTGAGTGGCTCGTAGAACAATATATTAACAGAGCTGCCTGTGTCAACCAAAACTCTTCTGATCTTGAAGTTGGCAATCTTAAGAGTGATGACGAGGGCATCACTGTGAGGGCAGTGTACCCCGGCTAGATCCCGTTCTGTGAACTGAATCTTCGGTTCTGGTTTGAGACTTTTTTCAACGTTGGTGATTTGCAATCTGCAATACATCGGGGGCAGCTCTGGCCTCCCGAGCATACCTCTTCCTGGCTCTGTTTGACATTCCTGTAATAGGGTAGTCTGCATGGAGGACGTACATGACATGGTTGTTTTGCCTTTGAGGCTTATTCCGTCCTTCCCTCTACTCTTGTCTCTGTTCGGGCTTTTGGTATGTCCTTTGTTGAGGCTTGTCTTCGTGGGGGTTCTGTCTCCCGTCTTGTTTAATGAACTCCCGAAGACGTCCTTTCTTTATGAGCTGCTCAACCTCATATCTAAGGGACCTGCATGAGTTAGTCATGTGCCCATGATCTTTGTGGAAATTGTAATATTTACCTTGGTTCTGAAGGCTAGGATCTCCTTTAATCGATTTTGGCCATTTTAGGTTTTCCCGATCTCGGATCTGCCGAAGAACCTAAGCCAGTGTAGTGTTCAAAGGGGTAAAGTTAGTAAACTCTCTTGGTCCAAAATTATAAACAGCCCTGGGTGCTGTTCTCTTTTCTAGACTCCTGGCCCTCTTCTTGCTAGGGTCCCTTTATGGTCGTCCTTCTTATGATCTTCCCTTTTTGGATTATCCCTCTGGGTTTGCTTCTTGCCCTTTTGGGACGTGCGGTTAGCTTCCTCCAAGTTGATATACTTCCTGGCCCGGTCCATTAATGCCGCCATGTCGGCAGGAAGGCTCTTTGTCAAGGAATCTCTAAAGCCACCGTGAGCAAGACTAGAAGTTAAGGCAGCTACTAGGAAACCTGGGTTGCAGTCGATAATCTCCGTGAGTTCGGCATTAAAGTGTGCAATGTATGCTTTGAGGAACTCTTCCTTAGTTTGTTTGACATTTAGCAAGAACTCGGGTCCCCTTTTGAGCCTTCTGCTCATCATGAACTTGTCCAGGAATTGCCTATCGAGCTCATAGAAGCCGGTAACTGAGTTTGGTGGGAGGTGGTGGAACTATTTTAGGGCGGTACCTTTTAAGCTGGTAATGAAAGTTTGACACATAAAGGTATCAGAGGCCCCGTGAAGGGCCATCGTGTGCTGGTAGTGCGATAGATGATCTCTTGGGTCTACAGTCCCATCATATAGGGTGAATTTTGGCACAACAAACTTCCTGGGTCTTTCTTCTGACATGATAGTAGGAGTGAATGGGGTGGCAAGTCTTTCGAGCAGCCTAGCCAACTCATCATGCTTGAGAGGGTTCTGGGCACCTCTTACAGCTACTGTTCGGTCCAAAGATTCTGCAACTTCTTCGACCCTTCGTGGGTCTCTAGGCCAGACTTTTTGTGAACCTTGCCTTACAGTCTCGGTTTCTGGGTAGTCGGGCTGAGCATGTCCTATGGACGGAAAAGGGTTCCGAGGGTCCCGAGCTGGAGGGATTGGTGCCGCTTGGGGCTGCGGCTCCTGTGGTGCCAGATGTGCTCCCGAAGCTCTTGGAGTTGGGGCTCTAATAGTGCTTCGGTAATGGACGTCAGGGACAAAGGTTGGTGTTCCCCAGCTTGGGGCTGCTAATGGCTGTGGATCTCTGCCGACGTAAGCAACACCCTGGGGGTGCCCAGGCCGGTTATTTGGGACCTCCTCATGGGGCTCTTCATTCTCAATGATAATAGGGGGTTGTGTTCTCTTAGCAATATTGACCGGCGAATTTGGAGGATTCGTCCCTTGTTTTTGTGTAAGCATTGCCAGAGTTCTAGATATAGCTAGTAGTTGTTCTTGCACTAGTTCGTTGTATCGTTTAATTGACTCAATCTCTTGTCGCATGGGATCAACCGTCGGCCCTCTTGCTCGTGCGGCAGGCAGCCGACGTTGAGCGTTTTGAGGATTTTGAGCGTTCTGCCTTGGTCGGAGATTGGGGGCCATGATTCTCCGGTGAGAAGGAGAATAAGTTTGCGAATAGAGCACTGGGAGATTAGTCGTTTCCCACAGATGGCGCCAAACTGATGCTGCATTTTTTGGCTCGCAAGGATTCTGGGCCCCATAACCTGAAAAACACTTAAAAAGAAGGAATCAGAGGGCCACCGGATGGGCTCCGGCGGTAGCCGCTCTGATGCTTAAGTAAGTAAACTGAATTGAAAAGACTGTAATGAAAGCCAAAGAATGAGCATGAAAATAAAGCGTACCTGTAGGGTTTAATTTATAGACTGTGGCCTTCCTAAGTTAATTAGGATTCGGAGCCATGAAAATAGGGATTTGTTTATCAGAGATTGCAGTTACCTTGTAAAAGACTGTTTCCTTATTCTTTGCTCGGCGGATGCTAAGGAAACAACGAGGTCAGAACCATACGGAATACTGAGTGAATATTGTTCAGAGCATCAGCTCTGGAGGTATGTGTATAAGAGTGTCTTGGAGGCCGCGTCTGTTTTGTATGACCGAGTTTATCAGTTCCGTAATCACACGTGTCTCAAGATGATTGGTGTGTCGGTTTGTGGTATATCAGCTAATTTTTTTTTTTTTTTTTGAGTTGTGCTGCAAATGATTTGTTTTTGCCTTTATATGCCAATCTAGTTGGAAACCATGATGTTTGTAGACTCTGCTTTTCTTTTTTCTTTTTATTGATGTATTTGTATTTACTCTTATTCTTACTTCTCATCAATAAAGTTTTCTTGTTGTTGCTTAAAAAAAATGGTTTTCTTAGGTTTTTTTTTTATTATAAATTTTATTGTACTTTTATTATTGGATAGAAATCTAATGTTCTTCAGATTTGTTTGAGATTTTGTACTGGAATGGTTCTTAGTTTTTCTTCTCTCCTCTGGCCTCAGTTAAAAAGAAAAAAAAAATTGATCACTTTGAGATGAATGACCAAAGGGTGATGGCATCAATGACTACATTGTTTTAACAACGAAGCATCTTACTCAGTTACAACTTACATGTGTCTTTATCCCAGACTTTCATCAAAGCTAAGCTTTACGTTTGAGCTCATCAACAACTTCTTCATACCTCCATACCCTTTCACATTTTTTTTTGTTGACATTTGTTCTAAATATAATGTTGAATAATAGCTCCACATTCTCTTTACCGAATCATTATACTCTCAGAACATAATTAACCAAAATAGACAACACACAAAAAAAAGTAAACCAAAATAGACAACACACCAAAAAAAAAAAAGTAAATAAACCAAAATAGACAACACACAAATCCTAGTGGACGAGCCGTTCGTAGGAAATAACCATGATGTCAAAAGTTTATATATGTCTATATCTATATCTATTTATACTATATATATATATATATATAAGTATGGATATTTTTTTAAAAAGTATTTTACAATTTTATTTTAATGACAAAAATATTCTTTTTAAGATTATCAAAAATTATTCCTATTTTAAGATTAGTTTTTTTTTTTGTTGGGACAATTAAAATTCAGTCACTTATTTGGTCCATAACTATGAATTAGTTAGCGACATACATGAATTTAAGAAAAAGTCTATTTTAGTGAGCTAGATTGAGAATACATCATAAAATTAGAGAAACATCAACTTTATCTCTTTCATATATTGTGTGACAAAAATACCCTTTATTAAAAGACAAAACTAACCTTATTTTTTTTATTTTATACAAACCCCAAAATTGCACCAAAATTGGCACTCTAACTAATTTTGACACTATGATTCCAAATATGCTATCCGTTTCTCAAATTTTAATCATTTTCATTTCCATACTTATTTGTGTTCCGTAAACGACTGTGTAGTCCTGTGACTCAAACCAGCCCCGAATAATTTACCAAATTTTCAATTCGGTCTCAAAATGTCAAACTAATGTTTTATTAGTCGATTTTAAAATTATTTTGATACATCTTTAATTAATTTCATATTTGACGGTAGTCAATGTTGGCAATTTACCAAATTATCCTTTATGCTTTTCTGAATCCTTACATAAACCATGGGTGTATGTGGTATCCAACACATATTATGAAAGACACAAGTAATGTCTCCCTATAGTCTGGTGACTATTAGGACTAGGATCACATTCTGATTGGTTGGTATTGTATGCTTGTCATTTAATCTTTATGGTGTCACTATCATGATTATCCTGATGCTTTACTATTAGTTATATGTCTACCATGATTATATATAGATACTCTATTGTATATGTGATTCTTGTGTTTAGAGATATCATGCATTGCATGATAGTTGATATGGACTGTAGTGTGAGCTTGTCTGGCCACCATTGTGATCCTATATGACATTGTTGAGCATATTTGAGTGGGGTAAGATTTGTGTAAATTTGATGATGTAGACTTATGTGGTATTGAGAGATTGTGAGCCTTGTTCTTCTGATGGGGATAGTGACTCCCTTTGACTACAAGCCATAACCCTAGCTAAGAGGCTTTCTAGGCTTATGAGTTAGTAGCTTATAAAGGAAGTTAAATATAGATGCTTCGAGGGCCCTATGTGTGTGTTAACGAGTATCATGAAATCATAAAACATAACATACTGAGCGTTATGGCTCACCCTTGTTATTCATGAGAATGATAGGTATTAGGCTGATGGATGATAACTGCTAGAGCAATATGAGATGGACAAAAACCAATGCACTAATTAGTTTTACATTGATGTACTTTCTTGTATTTGTAAAAGGGTGCCTGTACCCTTTCTGACACATTGTCTATGTTGTTTATATTGAACTGTTAGAGTTAGCTTTAGACCTTACCCTGTTATATTATACATGAACAATTTATGTATAATTGCACCTGGTAGTAATCAATCTCATTTAATTCTGTTACGGAAGTTGAACAAGTATAAATAGGTGAACGAATAGTATCATTTCAAGACTATGTTAATTGGTCTAATTACCTTCCAGTTAGGGTTTTAATGAGTCCATTGTCCGGTTCTCCGAGTTAGGGTCCAAACAAGAATAGTATCATTTCAAAAAATATTTGAACTATAAATTAATATGAAATTTCGTTGCTTGTAACTATTTCAAAAATTAATTAGATCACATAGGATAATTTCTTTTTATAATTATTTTTTTAATCTCAAATTACGAAATATTTGATTTAAGATATAGAAACATCACTTCCCAGGATAAATAAATAAAAAAATAAATGGAAGGAAGAATAAGGCCAAATTGTTTTAGAATGATCATATATGAAAAGAATTGTGTAAAAAATAAATATAAAAAATTTAAAAAGCAAATATATAGAAGAAAAAATGGTACGACAGGAAAACAAATAGAAAATTCAAATAAATATAAGTTGAAGAAAATAAGACTAAATAATTTATTATGCTAAAAGAAATTTTAGAATCTAAAAAAAATATTATGCAAAATAAATAAATAGAAAATATAGAGAAAGAAAATAAATATAAAACAGAATTTGAATAAAAAGGAAGAAAAGTAAGGCCAAATAATTTTAGAATTGTACAAAAAAAATGAGAATTGAAATAAAATAAATAAAAAAAATTTAAAAAGTAAATATATAGAAGAAAAAACGATAGGAGAAGAAAACAAATAAAAATTCAAATAAATATAAGTTGTAGAAAATAAATAGAAAAAATCTAAATAATTTACTATGCTAAAAGAAATTTTAAGAAAAAATTTGCAAAATAAATAAATAAAAGAAAAAACATAGACTAAAAAAATAAAAATAAAATAAAATTTGAAAAATAGTTGTTAAAATATACAACTACATGTAATCGCAAAAGGAAAAAAAAGAGTTTGTTAATTAAGTAATCTCCATGAAATATAGGCACATCAACTTTGATTAAAAATACCAAATATTATGAGAAAATATATCATAGCCTGTATGATAAGTTGATTTTAGTAATTCCATTGTTATGAGAATAAATTTATTGAATAATAAATTAGTACATGTAGCGATCAATTTCTCTTTTTAAATTAGTACAAAAATATAGTGGAAGAAAATAAAAATAAAAAATTAATCATAATTTTATTTTTGTTTTGTCAATGTTTAGATGTTAAGACTCATTTAAAAAGTAGATTTTTAAAACAAATATTATACATAAAAAAGGAAAAAATAAATTTAAGGATCGTAAATTAGAAAATACTTTTAAAAAATGAATTATAAAGGAAAAACAAAGCAGTCATAAAGGAGAGAAATTCAATAATTCTAAATGAAATAAAATAGGATTAGTATTTTATTTAATACAAGAAAGCAATTATAATGGGCCAGGATAAGAAATTTAATAATGGTAAATTAGAGGATACCTTCAAAAATAACATTATATTAAAAAAAATTTAAGAATCACTACAAGAAATGAGGTTTTTTCCGACATCCCATGGCGTCGGAAATAACAACATTAGCGTCGGAAATAAACATTCCTGACCAATAGAAAACGTCGAACAACACGGTCGGTAATAAACTGGTCAAAAAATCTTATTTCCGACGCTACA
Source organism: Nyssa sinensis (assembly GCA_008638375.1). Lineage (NCBI taxonomy): Eukaryota > Viridiplantae > Streptophyta > Magnoliopsida > Cornales > Nyssaceae > Nyssa > Nyssa sinensis. The sequence continues at coordinate 6,644,498 of CM018046.1, forward strand.
ACATTTGCGTCGAAAATATTCAACTAATACCGACCATATTCAGCGTCGGGATAAAATATTTTTTCCGACCACCAACAGTGTCGGAAATATTCAAATAATACCGACCATATTCCGCGTCGAAAATATTCAATTAATACCGACCATATTCAGCATCGGAAATATTCAACTAATACCAACTATGTTTAGAGTCGGAATAAAATATTATTTCCGACCACCAAAGGCTTCGGAAATAGTAGCATATTACCGACGCATGCCAGCATCTGAATAAATATTATTTCCAACTACATAAAGCGTCAGAAATATTTAATTTTTACCATCACAGTCGATAAAATATTATTTCCGGCCACAAAAAGTGTCGGTAAAAGTTTATTTCCAACCATACGACCATCGACACAAATTGTACATTTTTCTTATTATTAATTTATTATTTCCGACTCATTAGTTATATTTTCATTTCCGACACAAATTTGTTGTCAGATATAAAGTTAAATATGTAAAAAAAATCTTGTTGGATTCTGCACAAAACTTGATCCAACACAAGTATGTATATATATATAACTCTTGTACATGTCATCCACGCACCTAACAAAAACAAAAGTTCAATTCATGGCAAAATTTCATATATATTCATGCTCTTTAACTTTTAAGGACTAAGAATAAAATACATAACCCATAATCTGACTGACATATATATTAATTATCCATTCAACTTCAACTGAACAAAAAGAAATACAATATTATAAAACAAAAAATAATAATTTTTTCCTTTGGAAACCACCAAACCAACTAGTAATGAGTTTCTTCCTTTACACATGCAACACCAACTCAATCTTTAATGAATAATTACGCTTGATATTACCTGTATGTGTTCCCATGATCTTACTGTGCAAACATTGCAAGAAATTCATCCATACGTTTCTGTCTCTCTTCCATTGTAGCCTCCATTTGTCTATGACGCTCCTCCATGCTTTGCATCCTCATTGTAACTTCTGCTTGCACTTGTTCCATTTTCTCTTCCAAAGTTTCATTGCGTCGTTTCTCGATTTCATACAATCGACGAAGCTCATTAATTTGAACACCCTGACTAGATGAAGATGAAGGAGGAGCTAACTTCCCATGGCCAAGACCTTTCACATATCCCGACCTCATTCCCAACACTTGCTTACATATTTCCTCATCACTCAATGCCTCACTACTCTCTATGGGTGGCTGCGATTGACGGTTAATCATTTCATCCTGCAATAATTATAAATGAAACAAGTTATTACAATTAATGAATATAAAATTAATAAAAATACAATTAAAAATACGTATATAGAAATGTTGGGACTAAGGGGTGACCCAGCCCTTGCCCTCTTTAAAGTGCGTCATCCTCCATAGTTCAATTTGGCCAACAGTCTGCTGTGTCAAAGTATCACGCTATATAATGTATATAACGATATCAGTCCTCATTTAAACTTAACCAGTAGTCTACTCAAGGATAAGGCAAAACAAAAAGTAAGAAAAATGATATTATACCGTCTCATGGAGGTATTGCACAAATAGTTTTGACTCACCACGATGATTTACTTGAAGTTGTGCCCGGTTTTCAACATTTTTCTTACTTTTTTCCTGTAAATAAAAAATGCAGATATTTTTCTTAAGGGAGTCTTGAAAAGACAAAAAAAAAAAAAACTAATGTCCACGACAAAGAAAATTAGGCAAGATTAGAAAGAGAGGTTCCCATGTCATCACCTAGTTTGTCTAACAAATCACACTTCCACTACTGTCAATTTTGAAGCAATTTATCATGAAATTGCAAAACTCACATCATATGTATCAAAAGACTGATATTACTGTTTCTATTAAGGTAAAAGCCTAGTTTAATGAAGTTAGTACAAAAGAGAGTCGTTAAAAAAGGATGATGTCATGTCAATTCTAAGCATTATAGCTACTGACACATCCCTCTTTAGTTCCACATGTGCCAGAATAGTTTGGGAGATAAGCCCATCACTCAGAAGTTAAATTTTTTTAATAGCTCAAATTTTGGGAAGTTCTTAAGGTTTTCACATTTATAACATGTATGTATTGTCTTGTTTGCAGGAAGGATGATCAATTATCGTAATTTTTTCTTCCAATCATCTAAATCAAATGAGGTATTAAAGCCTAGCTAACCATTACTTTAACTCACTGTTAGCGGAATCTGGAGTTTGTTGTTTGTATCAATGTGTTTGTTGTTTGTATCAATGTTAACTGGAAAAGGGGTCATTCTAGTATTTGGAGCAGGAAGGATGACAGAAAAAATACTCTTTAACATTATAATTTCAACCGCAGATAGCTTCTCCATTATATTCAAGCCTAAAGCCATATGCAAACATTAAAGATAAATTTGAGTTTCACTCCCAAAGTTCAACAGGTACACATTTAAAGATAAATCTGAATTTCTATATATACTCACAAAGTTCAGCAGATGCACAAAGTTGGAACGGTTTCGTGCAGCAGTAAAATAGTTTCCAGCAACTTGAGGGGAGCTAACACCCTTGGCTAAGACACCTTTGTCTACTGTTGTTGGGTTGTTTAAGTTATCAACATCTGAGGCAGAGGAAGATGGAGATTTACCTAATAACTCATGTAACAACAATTGCAATAACCTGAAACCAAAGATTTAATAAAATTGTAGTTGAACCCAACCATTTTCACCCTTCCAACCAAAACTTAAAGCAATTTACCTTATTATGACCATTATACTCAAATTATTAAGTAAATTCAAAATTCAAGTAAGAGAATTAGCATTCACAACCACATTTCAAGCAGTTACGTGCAAACACCACAAGGCCTAATGTAATAAAATGCATGACAAACAGTTCACATCATTGGATCTAGTATCTACACAGTACACATTTAGGCAAAGTAACAATGTTTTTCCACACATAATATATAAATGATCTACACATGAATAAAAAAACCAAGATTTTTTTATTTTATTTTTTGCTTCTGAAGAGGTGTCTCTCATTTAATGAAATCAACAAGTTGATGTGGATCCCATTAGTTGTGAACTCCTATTTCAGAACTCAGTTTGATACAGTATTATACTTAACGAATCAATATGTTATCTACTGTTTGTGTACTTGTAGTCTCATTCTTTTGTATGGTCAGATATTTGGAGACGAATAGCCATTACTGGCATCCAAATCAGAATGTGGTAGTGAAGGAGATTGAGGACGTGAACAAGATAACGATGGCTCTCTTTTTCAATCATAGGATGAACTTTCAAGAATATATGGAGAAAACCATGAGAAGATCTGAATTGGTCATAGAGATGAAGAAGATTTTTGAAGACTTGGGTATCAAATATAATCTCCTGCCCCAAGAAGCTCATCTCATTAAGTCAGAAACACTGATTGGCACTGCCGAATGATTATTGTTCAAGGCTTAAAAATTCATAAATGCCACATGCGAGTATGTGCTCTTCCTCCCTAGCTTCTTTAACTAATCGAACTTGACTGTCTCCCTGACTAAGGCATGATGATAAAAGGAGATCCAAATTTAAATTCTGGAATACTTATAATTACCATATATGGTTACTCACTTGTCAAATACTGGAGGCTAAGAATATTATTGGGAGCAGAGGCATAACAAAATAAAATTTCTGTAGTTCCATATGTCTTTTCTAAGCAATGTAATTATCTTGTTCAGGCAAAAAGGTAAAAGTCTACATATTCAAATAAATTGTTAAAAAAATCTTGGTTTCCACACATCATTGGATAATTCCCAGCTGTAAATACAAGGGATTCAAAATTAAAACTATATCAGACAATACAACTGGGAAGGAATCAAGCTCAAGTAGAACAAACAAAAATGTGGAAGAAAAAATTAAACAAAAATATCAGAAACCCTCACAAGAACTAATTTATATATATACACACCAAACATGTAAACACGTTTATGATTTTAATAGAAAAAACCATTAAGCAAAATAAAATCAACAAAATTAAAATTAAAAGCTACATAAAGCCATAAAGGTAGATCTAAACAGGGTAAAAGTGGACAGTGAATTGAGGACAGTTACCGAAAATGGATTAACTTCTTCTTCCTCAAAAGAGACAGTCAACAAATTTGCAAGAAAAACTTTCCACCGAGAGTGGCTAGACCGAGAGAAATCAGTCGCGAAAGAGAGAGAGATGAGAGAGTTCAGATCGAGAGAGGCGCGCGAATGAAGAGATAGAGATGAGAGAGTCCAGATCGTTAGAGGTTTTACGAAGTGATAGAGATGAGATTCAGAGAGGCGCGCGAAAAACAGAGAGATCAGAGAGAGATGCGCGGGACAGAGAGGGAGGGAGTGAAATATTTTGGTATTTCCGACCCATCCAAACATCAGAAAAAATAGCTTTCTATTTCCGACGCATAATAACGTCAAAATAAATATATATTTCTGACATTACTGGTCGCCGTCGGTAACGCGAATTCCAAAGCTCATAAAACGACATAATTTTTAAATATTTTTTTCTATTTTCGACCCATATCGATGTCGAAAATGGTATTTAATATTTCTGACACCTAATAGCGTCGGAAAAACTAACCATTTCCGACAGTAATATTTGCCGTCGGCAATTCTTCTCTATTTCCGACCAATTGTGACGTCGGAAAAGCTCTTTAATATGTCCGACGCGTAATAGAGTCGAAAAAATACACCATTTCCGACAGTCCTATTTGCCGTCAATAATTATTACTTTTATCGACGAAATTTACTGTTGGTAAAAAACTGAGTCGGTAATATTAATTAAAACCCGACGTTAACTTTTTTTCATCGCAAATAATAATTGGACCGACTACTTTTTTTCCGACAACGGAATGTGCGTTGGAAAAGGTGGATATTCTTGTAGTGAATTCTAAATCATAAAGGATTCAACATAGATATCCATCAAGATACGAAAACATAAAACCTTCAAGAATTTATTATATATCTTTATTTTTTATTTGTGTTGCCTAACTCTTTTAATTTTGATGAAAGAAAAACAATGAGTGAGGACTCACTATAGTTGTGTAAAAAAATAAGATTAGAAAAGAAAAACATAAGTAAAAAATTTTAAAATAATAATGAAGAAAAAATTAGTAAGATAGTTTCAATATTAAAAGAAAAATATGTTAAAAATTACCTAATCTAAAAAATAAAGGTGGACGTAAAATTTTTTTAAGTGGTATTCAAAATTAAAAGAAAAAGGATTCTTGAAACTAAATAAATTATGTAAAAAAACTTATAACATAACAAATATAGAAATTTAAAACAACAATGAAAAAAGTGTTTCAAGTGTTTATAACCTGAAAAGAAAAAAGTTGTGTATAGAAATTATACAATTTGTTAAAAATTATCCAACTAAAAAACAATGCAGTTCATAACAGAGTTGAATGGAAAAATATTTCTGCAATATATTCCTTTAGAATGTACAGATATATATACATGTATAAACAACCGAGAAAGCCAAAGAAGAAGGAAACTAAATATTCTAAATAATTGGCTATTCTAATTTAGAAGATTACAAGAATAAGTCAACGATACATCAAATATTCTAAATATGTATATACAAGGTATCGGATCTATTAGGCCCCCTCAAGATGGTGCTCCTATGGAGACACCAATCTTGAGAGAAATATCCTGGAGCTGACAACGAGAGAGCGGTTTAGTCAATGCATATGCCAATTGATCTGCGGAAGAAACATGAGAGACTCGAAGGCGACCACTTTGCACGAGGTCACGAACAAAATGATAATCCAGAGCGATATGTTTCATGCGAGAATGGAAGACCGGGTTCGCGCATAAATATGTTGCACCAGTGTTGTCACTATAAAGAGTTGGTGGAACACTGACTGAGACACCAAGTTCAGCAAGGAGAGAACGTACCCACTGAAGTTCTGCAGCGGCAGAAGCAATTGCCTGATATTCAGCTTCGGTGGAAGAGCGAGCAACAGAACGTTGCTTCTTCGAACTCCAAGAAATAGGATTAGGACCAAGAAAAACAATTTAGGCACTTGTAGAGGTACGATCATCAGGATCACCGGCCCAATCTACATCACAAAAGGCATGAAGAGACAAAGAGCTATGGCGCTGCAGGCGAATACCATAGGATCGTGTACCATTGAGGTACCGAAAGAGACGCTTAACAGCGCTCCAATGATGAGTCGTCGGAGCATGCATGAACTGGGATAGTTTGTTGACAGCAAAGGCGATGTCAGGACAACTAATGAGAAGATACTGTAAGCTGCCAACTGTCTGACGATAAAGCGTTGCATCTACTAGTGGAGAACCATCATGGAGCTACAGGGAAGAGGAGGTGGCTAGCAGCGTCTGAACGGGTTTGGAATTTTCCATGTTGTGCTTGGTAAGGATATCCAGAAAATATTTCTACTGAGTGAGGCATAGGCCACCTGAACAAGAAACAACCTTAACACCAAGGAAATATGATAAAGCACCTAGATCTTTGATCGAAAAACGAGAACCCAATTGATCAACAAAATTCTGGATGGTCATATCATCACTCCCCGTAAGAATCAGGTTATCAACATATACCAGAAGATTCATGGTAGTCTCCCCATGACGATAAATAAATAGTGATGCATCTGATATGGAATTTGTAAATCCAACCTCAAGAAGAAAGCGACGCAATTCATTGTACCATGCTCGAGGAGCCTGTTTAAGACCGTAAAAGGCTTTGTTAAGCTTGCACACATAGGTGGGAAGATTAGGATCAACAAATCCCAGCGGTTGGGACATAAAAACATCGTCATCTAGTGGACCCTGAAGCAAAACATTATTAACATCCATCTGACGGAGAGACCAACCTTAGGAAACCACTAAGGAGAGAAGAACCCGAACTGTGGTGGGTTTAGCCACTGGGCTAAATGTGTCATGATAGTCAAGCCCTGGTCGTTGATGAAAGCCCTTTGCTACAAGTCGGGCCTTGTAGGATCGATGGTGCCATCGAGTTTCTACTTGATACGAAAAACCTATTTACAACCAACTATATTGTAAGACGGATCAGGAGGTACCAAGTCCCAAGTACCATTGCAAAGTAAAGCATCAAACTCTTCAGACATAGTTGCACGCCAACGTGGATTTTTGAGAGCTTGAGTGTGAGAGGTAGGCTCAGTGGTATCCAGGTCAGTAGCAACGGTAAGGCTATACTTCGGGTTCAGTTTGATGATGTTATTCTTGGATCGAGTTACCATTGGGTGGAGGGAAGTGGGAAAGGGTAGAGCAGGGGAGTCACTACGGGAAAGAGGCTGTTGGGGTTCATTAGAAGAGGAGGTCACAGGAGATATTGCATGGGAGGTGGTCTGCGGGAGGAATAGAGGAGACGGTGAAGGATCTCGATATATAGGGGTGTGAGGCGAAGTGGGCAAGGTAACGTCGACAAGAGGTGGGGGCAGAGGAACTGACAAAGGATAACTCGGCACAGAGGCCCCCTCGGCCACCGTAGACGGTACCATACCCGGCAATCCACCGTGGGAATCAACACCATCACTGGCCAAAGAAGATGATTGAAAAGGAAACTCAGACTCGACAAACACAACATGACGAGAGACAGAAATTTTTTGAGATGACAGATCATAACATAGATAAGCACTTTGGGTAAGGGAATAACCAAGAAATGCACAAGGACGAGAACGAGATTCCAACTTCTGAGATGTGTGAGGACGGAGCCAAGGATAACAAAGACACCCAAACACCGGAAGTTTGAAGAAGTTAGGAAGAGTTTGAAAGAGACACTCAAAGGAGGATTCCGTGGATAGATTTCGTTTGGGCATACGGTTAATGAGATAGGCAGCAGTAGCAAAGGCAAAGGGCCAAAAGGAGGAGGGGACGGACGCTTGGTGAAGTAACGTTAAACCGGTTTTAGCAATGTGGCGATGTCTGCGTTCTGAAAAACCATTATGTTCAGGTGTGTGAGGTGGGGTAGTCAAATAGGAGATACCATGAGTCCCAAGGAAATCTCGAAGAGCGATATATTCCCCACCATTGTCTGTGTAGAATGTGACAATAGGGCGATTGAAACGTTTTTCCACAAGTGATTTGAAGCATTTAAACACAGCCAAAACATCGAATTTATTTTTAAGTGGGTAGAACCAGATATATTTGGTATAATGATCAACAAAAATCACATAATATTTATAGCCATCGCATGATAAAATGGGAGAAGTCCAAACATCTGAAAACACCAAAGCAAGAGGAGAATTGGATACAAGTGAGGATTCATGAAAAGGTAATTTGTGGATTTTAGTGCATAGACAAGCATTACAATGAAAATTACGCGATGGACTAAAAGAACAAGATACAGACTTGGTCAATGACAAATGGCGCATGACTCTGTTGGAAGGATGACCTAAACAACTATGCCATAAAGAAAAAGATTCATGAGATACAGAAAAAGCCAGTGGTGATGCTGACACGCCCAAAGATGAAGACCAAGAGTAGATGCCGCCTTTAAGGGGACCTTGACGGAGGATGGCCCCCGTGCGAGGATCCTTCACCTGAAAGTGGGTTGAAGTAAACACAACAATAACATTTTTAGTTTTGCAGAGTTAGGAAACAGATAACAGATTTTTGTTCATTAAAGGCACACAAAGGACATTTGAAAAAGTAAGGGAAGAAGGATTATAAGGTGGAGAGAGAAAACCTATGTGGGTAATGTTCAAGCCTGCACCGTTGCCGACTACGACATCATCAGAGCCCTCATAAGGAGAATGGAGGGAGAGATTGGCAAGATCCGTTGTCACATGATGTGTGGCACCTGAGTCAAGAATCCATTCAGATGAGGATGGAGCGAAGGAAGAGGCTGCAGCGTTGGCTTAAGGAGAAGCATAGCCGGGCCTAGGCTGAGTCTGGGGTGCCACCGAACCAGTCCATGATAAATGTTTGAGGGTGGGACATCTCTTAGCAGAATGGCCATGTTGTTCACATAGTTGGCAGCGCCCAAGATAAGGACGAGGGCCACGTGGACTCTGTGTCTGTGGTGGTCGGGGAGTTCATGTGCTAGAAGGGCGAAAAGGACTAGGTTGTGGCGAACGTGGGGGGGCAACTAGTCGGCCTATGCAGTGGTTCAGACTTAGCAGCGGCATTGGCGGTAACCGGGAGGGTTAGTTGGTTACCCTTTGTGGCGGCAAGGTGGGCTTCGCGGTTGAGGAGCTTCTCATGCAGTTCTTTAAAGGAAATCGCCGTCTCTCGTGCTTGAATAGCATTGGCAAGTTTTTTATAGTCCGCATCAAGACCATTAAGAATCTTGATGGTAAGATCCTCGATGTCGACTGGGGAATTCATCATGGCAAGGGCATCCACTTTGGTTTTGATATTCTGCAAAACTCGGTGATCGTCTAGGAGCCTTTGATGGGGTTACTGAGCTAAGTTTTCAAATGGGTTATTCGGCCACGTGTCGGTTTACCATACGTGAGGGCCAAGGTCGACCAAGCATCGCGAGATGTTCGGGCAGTTGCAACAAAGGGAATCAAGGTTGGAGACAACGAACCAAGTATAGCATTCAAGATAAGTTGATCTTGACGTACCTATGTGTGATGTGCTAGGTTAACGGTTGTGACGCCATTGACTGTGATGGTTTGCTCAGGACATGGGTGTGTGCCATCGACAAATTCGAGCAAATCAGAGCTGGTGAGAAGAGTTGAGAGTTGGAGGCGCCATAAAAAATAATTCGAGGAGGTAAGCTTCAATGGCGCTTGAGCAGCAACATTGAGTGCAATGATGGTGGACGTGGTTCGTGGATGGGTGGGATTAGCGTTTGCAGTGACCGGTTGAACCGTGACGACAGCGGCTGTGGACTGGGCCCAGGGGGAGCCGTGTGCTGGTGAAGATTGTGAGTCCATGGTGACAACAGCAGTAAGGAAGCAACAATGGTGATGAAAGAATTGCAGAAAAAAAGATTTTGCTTTGGTATAGGCGTGAGCCAATGGCTCTGATACCGTAACAGAGTTGAATGGAAAAATATTCCTGCAATATATTCCTTTAGAATGTACAGATATATATACATGTATATACAATCGAGAAAGCCAAAGAAGAAGGAAACTAAATATTCTAAATAATTGGCTATCCTAATTTAGAAGATTACAAGAATAAGTCAACGATACATCAAATATTCTAAATATGTAATATACAATGTATCGGATCTATTAGTTAACATAAATAAATAAATAGATAAAAGAAAAATAATAGAAAGAATTTTATAAAATATTTTTTATAAAATTTCTTCTTATTACAAGTTTAAATTATTATAAAACTACTCATGCGCGCAACACACGTGCATCTTAACTAGTATATATGAATTGGAAGTCGGTTTTAAGAGAAATTCTAGGCCTCTTATATATAAAGTTTAAGTGGGGGTTTGGCTTATTTAAGTTGGTGACATGGTATAATTGCAGTAGATGATCAAGACATGCAGTTTTTCCTACCAAACACTCAAATCTTACACAAGTGGTGATGGTTGGTGAAGTTGTTACAGAGTTGCATTCTTTCGGTATGGTTAAATATAGTCACAAGAGAGATTCAATTGGTTCTTACCAATATTTTAGAGAAGTGAATTTTATCATTGGCATCTTATAATCTCGTCTCCATTACCATGTTTCTATCTTTTATTGATTTGCTTCTAAAAGTAGATTTTAGAAAAGATAGGTAATTATTTTGGCTGAGTGAGATTTTTGAAATCTTTGACATATAGGAAGTCCGAACCTAAGGTCTTGTAACATTGAGACAAGTCATAATGGTTTATTGGTGAGATTGATCATGAATGTTTGTTGATTAGCAAATTCAACCTTTTTCCTTTTCTATCCTTTTCTTTTGTCGTGCTCATAACTTTTATTATTCTTATATTTTTCCTTTGATTATTGCTCCCTTAGTGCATATGGTTGAATTTGGTTTCATTTTTATTTCATCAAACACTTGATATTATCATTATCATTTTCATATTTTTTTCATCATTAATTAATTTAATCTCAAGTTAAATTTGATTTTATTTTTATTTTTATTTTTCATTTATTTGAACAAAATCATGGGCAGGGCCACGTATATATACTCGAATGGTATCAATTGATCCCACTAACTTTGAAGAAAAAGAATATATATATATATATATATATATATATACACACACACACACACATGCATACTAGTTTATTAACACGTGCGTTGCACGTGAGTGTGTCAAATTATTACGATATATTTTATGCAATGTAAGTATTGTAAAATTAATAACAATTTAATACTGTTGCGAAATAATACTGCAAATTAAAAAGAGAGTGAGAAATTATGAAATATTATGACAAATAACATGAAACAAAAAGAAAATTTAAATAAAGTTTACTTAATCATCTTAAATAAGAAAAATAATCAAACAAAAAAAGAATTAAAAGATGGATGAGAATTTAGTAATATGTTTAAGTAAACTCAAAATATAATAAAAGTAATTAGTTTAAGATATCTAATAAATTTCTATATTAAACTTATAGGAAAAATTAAATTTGATTCATTTATTTTATATATAATTGTGTGTATATGTATACATACGTAGATACAATATTATATATAGTTTATATCAAGTCAAAAAAATTTAAATTTTTTTTATTTGACATGATTTTTATTATTTTATAATTTTAATACTTCGAAAGAAAATTTTATATATATCTTTTACTCTACCACCTTATAACGTTACTGATTTCTTTTTTTATCGGGTCAATTTCTTTTACAAACTTCTTAATATTTTATGATTCTAAACTTAAAGAAAAAAGTAATTATGTAATTTTTTTTTAAAAAAATTATTTTTTACACACTTTTTTTTTTTTACAATAAACACATTCTAACTTATAAATATATATATATATATATATATATATTTTGTCCTTTGAAATAAAATGAAAGAAGAGTATAAAAAGAAAGCGAGACTAACTAAATTTATGTAAAGTCTTTTTATTTATAAAGTTACACATTTTCCTTTTTGTCAATTTTTTTTTACAGACTTCACAATCTTTTAAGATTCTAAAGTTAAAAAAAAAAAAAAAAAATTAATTATGCCACTTTTTTATTTTAAATTTTTTCCTAACTTATTTTTTATACACTTTTTTTTTATTTAAATATAATAAAATTTATATGAAAAAATAATTTAAAATAGTTCCTTAAATAAGCTAGTATGAACTATATTAAGAGAATAAGTTAACAACTTTTTTATAATGTATTTTTTACAAAATATATGTATAATTTATCATGTTCTTTATTTGTTTAATTTCAATTTATTTTTCTTTTAATTTTATAATTCTGTCTTTCTTAAAATATTTTATTGGTAATACACAATCAAATCCCAAACCAACGCATTGAAATAAAGGTATATTATGAATAAAATATTAATATAAGTCAACTTAAAAATAAATTTAAATTAGAAACATTTCCTACCCCATCTGTATTGTTTAGAAATAATGTTTATATAATTACTTAAAATAATTATAAGAAATTTTTTTGCTCTTGAAATTACAAAAAGTTTGTTATTATGAATTAGAGAGCAAGAATACAAAGGTATATTTTATAGTGACTTTCTTCACGTTTATGTTCAAGTTAGAAGTTGTTCAATAAATAATTATTTTAGTTTTATTACAACTTTAATTAATTGAATGAATTGTCTTAGTTTTATTAGACTTCTATTTAATTGAATTAAGAGTAATGCCATCCTTACCATAAAATTTTACTAAATTTTTTTACCTGCTGACATGGCTATTTGGGTGCTAGTTAATTAAGCCTCTTAGTATATGCGGTTGCTAGTCAATTAAGACTTTTAGTGCTAGTCAATTAAGTCTTTTGGACTCATCTGACATGACTAACACCAAGAGGCTGAATTCACTAGTACCAAGAACAGCCATGTCAGCAGATAATTTTTTTTGATAAAATATTAAGGTAAGGATAGTATTACTCATTAAGTAATAGAAGCACATCAATATAACTCAGAGCAAAAAAATTACTTAGTTGTTTAATGTTATTAGAATTCTCTTTGACTCACAACATTGATTCACAATAGGAGTTCAATGTTTTAAAAGTCAACCCAAATTGCTTAATTTTGTTATAAGTCTCCATAATTGAAGTGGATAAATATAATGAAAATCAGAATGATTAAAATCTAAAATTATTCTGATATTAATTATTAGACTCAAAATACTGTAGTACTAATTCAATGAAAAAAAGGAATCAAAGGAAAAAAAATGTAATACTAATTGATATACTACAAAGTGACAGACCAGTCTCCATGAGACACGTGTAACCACAGAACAACTAATACTCAGCCATCTAGATCTCATAGATCGGAGGCACACACTCACCTCAAGCTCGGAAGGTGTTGCCCAATGTTCCCGAAAAGGGTTCTGAGCTCATCACCGCCTTGAATATCCTACCGAGCTAAGGAAAAGGAAACATAATTCAACAAGGAAACTGCCACTCTTGGATATCTCTCAAAGCGCAGTGTCCAACTGGGTAACTGTCATTCTTTGATGATCAAATCCCTACTTTCATGGCTCCAAATCCTAATCAACCAAGGGAATCTCTAGCCTATAAATAAAATCCTAAGGTACGCTGTTACATTCATGCTCATTCACTTATTTTCAATTACAGTCTTTTAATTTAGTTTTATTAACTAAAGCATCGGAGTGGCTACCGCCGGAGCCAACCCGGTGGCCTTCTGATCCCTTTTCTTTGAGCGTTCCTCAGGCAACGAACTTCGGAGCCCTTACCGACCAAAAAATGCAGCATCAGTTTGGCGCCGTTTGTGGGAACGACAATCGTTCTTTCAACAAAAGTTCCCTTCTTTACAAATAACCTTATTCCCCTTCTCATCAGGGAATCATGGCTCCCGATCTTCACCCAAGATGGAATTCTCAAAGTCCTCAAAACCCTTCACCCCGACAGCCTTCCGGAAGAGGAAGGGGACAAACTTCTGATCCCATGCAATAACAACTCGATCGAAGTTCAGCGACAGACTAACATGATGCAGGAACAACTCTTTGCCATATTTAGAACTCTGGCGCAACTCACCCAGAGTCCTAGGAACAACCCCTATCCTCCGCCCGTCGGCATGGCTAATGCTAGGGCACAACCCTCTGCCACTACTATGAGTGGATTGCCCAACGAGGAAGTCCCTGTCGAGCAACCAGTGCATCCTCCTGACAGCACTCGGGTGGGAAGAGACTCCCAGCCATCGAATACTGATGGTAGAGGGGCACCAGCCTTCAACCCAGTAGTACACTACCAGAATACTACAAGGATCCCAACTCTAATGGCTTCTAGGGCAAACATGACACCCCCCGAATTCTGGCCACGAGCAATGCCAGTTCCCTTAGTTTAGGAACACCAAAATCTTCCTCCAGCCATAGGACATGTCCATCCCATTAATATGGGATTCGAAACTGCAAGGCAAGACTAGCAAAAAGTCCCGCCTAGGGACCCACAGAAGGCTGAAGAAGTTGTGGACTCTATGGACCATACAACTGTGATAAGAGGTATTCAAATCCCTCTAGAGTAGGACGAGCGAGCCATGTTGCTCGGAAGGTTGGCCACGCCATTCACCCTTGCTATCATGGCTGAGGAAAGGGCGAGAAAATTTTTCTTCCCAAAGTTCACCCTTCATGATGGGATTGGGGACCCAGGGGACCACCTTTCTCATTATCAGCACACCATGGCACTACATGGGGATTCCGAAGCCTTTATGTGCCACACATTCATAACTAGCCTCAAAGGCACTGCTCTGAAGTGGTTTCACCACCTCCCACCGAACTCAGTCATCAGCTTCTACGAGCTCGGCAAACGCTTCCTTGATAGGTTCATGACCAGCAGAAGGTTGAGGAAGGGCCCAGAGTTCTTACTTAACGTAAAATAGTCTAAAAGGGAGCCTCTCTGAGATTACATTGCTCGTTTCAATACCGAGCTTACAGAAAATGCAGATTACAGCCCAAGCTTTCTCGTAGCTGCTATAACCTCTGGTCTTGCTCAATGAGGCTTCAGGGATTCTCTGAAAAAGAGCCCTCCTGTCAATATGACAGCCCTCATGGATCGAGCTAGGAAGTATATAAATCTGGAGGAAGCCAAGAACACCTCTCAAAAGGTTAAAGAGCAAGCCCAAAAGGAT
This sequence comes from Nyssa sinensis, assembly GCA_008638375.1. Taxonomy (NCBI): domain Eukaryota; kingdom Viridiplantae; phylum Streptophyta; class Magnoliopsida; order Cornales; family Nyssaceae; genus Nyssa; species Nyssa sinensis. The sequence continues at coordinate 6,659,632 of CM018046.1, forward strand.
GACCAGAAGAAAGACTCCATTGCCACCAAGAAGAGGGTCAGAAGCACAAACAAAAGAACGACGTCCAGAACTCCGGGTAGCACTGGACCAAGGGTGTTTACCACCTTTACTCCTCTAAACGCCTCCTTAGCTCACATACTTCGACAAGTCCAAGCACGTGAAAACCTAAAGTGGCCAGAACCGATGAGAGGCAATCCTGGCAACAAGAACCAGAATAAGTATTATGATTTTCACAAGGACTACGGGCATGCAACTGATGCATGCAGGGCTCTTAAATATGAAATTGAGCAGCTTATAAGGAAAGGACGGCTGCGAGAGTTTGTTAGGCAAGATGGGAGGCAAAACCTTTGTGATGACATGCCCTAGCAGAGGAGGCCGGAACAAAGGGATGGACGGAATGAGCCTCAGCAGCAGAACAATCAGGTTATCTTCGTCCTCTATGCAGACACACCGGAATCAAGGATGTCTAACAGAGCAAGAAAATGGTACGCCCGGGAGGCCAGAATTACTCCCAGTATCCTACAGATCACCAACGTTAAGAAGAGATTGAGGCCAGTACCGGAGATCCAGTTCTTAGATCAAGACCTGGTAGGGGTGCACTATTCTCACAGTGATGCCCTTATTATCTCTCTCAAAATTGCCAATTTCGAGATCCAAAAAGTCCTAGTGGACACAGGGAGTTATGTAAATGTGCTATTCTACGAGCCCCTCAAACAGATGAAGCTCAATCCCAACGACGTCAAGCCTACCGCTACCATAATGGCAGGATTTGACAGAAACCTCAGTACCCCACTAGGGAGGATTAACCTTCCCACCACAGTAGGAGAATGAGATAGGCAAAAGACCACGGTATCAGAATACATGGTTCTGAATGCCAAGTCCCCTTTACAACGTCATAATTAGAAGACCTTGGCTACACCAAATGGGAGCGGTCACTTCAACCCTCCACCAATGCCTGAAGTACGTCCACAACTATGCTGTTTACTCCATCAGAGGATGTCAACCAACCTCTCGAGAGTGCCACGCTCTCGTGTTCAAGGAGAGGACCTCCAAATAGTAATTACTGTATACTCATGAATGTGTGGGTTCAGACCTCACCCACCGTAATGAGATAGAAAGTTGTCCTTCTGGAATTGATGAACCTCTAAGTCCTAGAGGAAGGGACAGTAGGGCTAAGCCCGTAGAAGAGCCAATCAAGGTGTTGGTCAGCTCAGAAGAGCAAGGACGTTACTTACAAATCGGTCTAGACCTGACATCTACCAAGCAGGAAAAGATGATAGAATTCCTAAAAAACAACCTCTTTGTGTTCGCTTGGGAAACGAAGGATATGAAGGGCATAGATCCAAACCTCATTACTTATAAGTTGATGGTAGATCCTGACCACCCACCAGTGAGACAAAAAAGAAGGGCACTCACTGTAGAGCGACATCAGATCATTAACGAGGAGTTCTAGAGACTGCTTGAGGCCAAGATGATACGAGAGGTATTTTTACCTAGAATAGTTAGCCAACACCGTTCTGGTCAAGAAGAAAAATGGTAAGTGGAGAGTCTTTGTTGACTATACAGACCTCAACAAGGCTTGTCCTAAAGATAGTTTTTCTCTCCAGAAGATTGACCAGCTAGTCGATGCCACTACAGGGCATAAACTCATGAGCTTCATGGATGCCTACTCTAGATACAACCAGATCCAGATGTACCCATCAGACCAGGAAAAGATAACTTTCATTACCGAACGAAGTCTTTATTGCTATAGAGTGATGCCGTTCGGACTGAAAAATGTTAGGGCAACATATCAGAGTCTGGTCAATAAAATGTTTAGTCCTCTGATCGGCAACACCCTGTAAGTTTACATAGATGATATGCTGGTCAAAAGCTTTCAAAAGAGCAGCCATCTCTAGCACGTAGCTCAAACTTTTGACATCCTAAAACAACATAAGATCAAACTGAATCCCTCGAAGTGCACCTTCGGTGTAACCAAGGGAAAGTTTTTGGGGTACATTATCTCTTAGAGAGGTATTAAAGCAGACCCCACTTAGATCAAAGCTTTAATCGGGTTGGAATCGCTAAAGACAAAGAAAGATATTCAAGCTCTGAATGGCAGGATTGCAGCCCTGAGTAGATTTATCTCTAAATCTACCAATTGCTGCATACCGTTCTTCAAAGCCTCGAAAGGAAACCGAGCCTTGCAGTGGACCGAAGAATATGAAAGGGCCTTTCAAGAACTGAAGGAGTATCTGGCTTCCCCTGAACTCTTATCAAAGTCGGTCCAAGGGGAGAAACTACTCCTCTACCTTGTTCTTTTTGAAAACGCCATCAGTTCTGTACTGGTTAGGCAGGACAGGGGTATCCAGAAGCCCATATTCTACGTCAGCAAGGCACTATTAGACACAAAGAAAAGATATCCTAAAATTGAAAATCTGGCCTTTGCACTAATAATTTCTGCGCGGAAGCTCCGACCTTACTTCCAAGCGTATTCCATTAAGATTCCAACGGCCTATCCACTGAAGTTAGTCCTAAGGAAACCTGAGGTCTTAGGACGATTAGTCAAATGGTCAGTGGAGTTAGGGGAATTTGACATATCCTATGTTCCATGGGTCTCCATTAAAGGACAAGCCTTGGCCGATTTTGTTGTTGAGTTCACCCCAACAATGCAAGATAGGGCACAGCTTTGTGAAAGCTCTGGTACATGGTAGTTTTACACCAACGGATCGTCCACAGACCATAGTTCTGGCGTCAGCTTGGTACTACAATCCCCTGACGGGCTTATGGCAGAAAAGGCAGTTAGTCTGGGGTTCAAAGCTTCCAATAATGAAGCTGAATACGAAGCCCTTATCCTTGGGATGAAGCTAGCTCTAGAATACGAGGCTTAGAACCTCGAAGTCTTCTCTGATTCCCAACTAGAGTTAAGCCAAGTTTTGGGAGAATTTTCTATCAAAGATGACAGGATGCTTAAGTATTCAGAACTGGTCAATTTGTTAAAGTGCTCCTTCCGAACATTCACAATCCAAAAAATTGAAAGAGGTAAAAACTCCCGAGATGATGCTTTGGCGAATATGGCATCTCGTCTCAAGCCAGAAGGAGATTCCACTCTAAAGTTCTTTTGCCTGCCAAGGCCAAGCATAGCAGAAGTTCAAACAGCTCAGGTTACCGAGCAAACCTGAAATTGGATGACTCCTATCATTCAATACCTAGAAGGAGGGATGCTCCCAGAAGAGAAAAACATGGCCCGAAGAATTCGAATCAGGGCAGCTCGGTACCTTATTATAAATGGGATGCTCTACCACAAATCATATTCTCAACCATTACTAAGGTGTCTAATTCTAGAGGAATCTCAGTATGTCCTGGCAGAAATACACGAAAAAATTTGTGGGAACCATAATGGGGGCAGAACTATAGCCCACCGAGCTTTAACACTAGGCTACTACTGGCCCAGTATGCTAAGACAGGCTAAGGAGTACATTCAGAAATGTGAAAAATGCCAACGATTCACTCCCTACCAACACCAGCCCCACCATGAGCTCATTCCTATTGCCAGCCTATGGCCCTTTGCTCAGTGGGGGATGGATATCATAGGTCCACTACCAAAGGCCGCACCAAATAGGAAATATCTTTTAGTGGTCATTGACTATTTCTCCAAATGGGTAGAGGCAGAGCCCCTAACACACATCACAGAGAAAAAATTCAAGAGCTTCACCTGGAAGAGCATAGTTTGCAGGTTCAGCATACCACGAGTCATCATCTTAGACAATGGAACACAATTTATCAAAAAAGTTTTCAAGAAATTCTGCCAAGACTTGCACATCAGGCAACATTTTGCCTCGCTAGGCCACCCCCAAGCCAAGGGGCAAGCAGAAGTCACCAACTGGATCATCCTTAATACCCTTAAGAAAAGGTTGGAAGAAGCCAAGGAAAGATGGGTCAAAGAACTCCCTGTTGTTCTCTCGGCCTACAGAACCACCAAAAGAACACCCACTTCTGAAACCCTATTCTCACTTGCCTATGGCACGGAAGTAGTGATCCCTATTGAGATCGGTATGCCTACCCTGAGGACTGAAGCTTTCAACCAAGGGGCCAATGATCAGCAGCTTGTAGAGAACTTGGACCTATTTGAAGAAAAGTGAGATCAAGCCAGGGTCAGGATGGAAACATATCAACACAGGATGGCTAACAATTCCAAATTAGGGCTAAAACCCCTAAATTTCCAGATTAGGGACCTTGTTCTAAGAAGGGTGTTCCCGAACACCAAAGATCCCATTATGGGAAAGTTGTCGCCCAACTGGGAGGGCCCCTATAAGGTGGTGAAGATTATTAGACCTACCACCTACTGGTTAGAGGACATGACTGAGAAGCCTATAGATAGACCCTGGAATGTAGAACACTTACAGAAATATTATCAATAAAGATTTTCTCTTTTTTAAAATATCTTCATTAAGTGTTCCCATCTCAATGTATAGACCCCTAAAAACCTTGCAGCCTGTGCAAGTGTTATAGGTGTGGTCTATCTCAATGTACAGACCCCTAAAAACCTTGCAGCCTGTACAAGTGTTATAGGTCTGGGCCATCTCAATGTACAGACCCCTAAAAATCTTGCAGCCTGTACAAGTGTTATAGGTCTAGTCCATCTCAATGTACAAACCCCTAAAAACCTTACAGCCTGTGCAAGTGTTATAGGTCTGGGCCATCTCAATGTACAAACCCCTAAAAACCTTGCAGCTTGTGCAAGTGTTATAGGTATGGTCCATCTCAATGTATAGTCCCCTAAAAACCTTACAACCTGTGCAAGAGTTATAGGTCTAGTCCATCCCAATATACAGACCCCTAGAAACCTAGCAGCTTGTGCAAGTGTTATAGGTCTAGACCGGGATAAACTTGCTTGGTTACCTCTCATACTAAAGATAGAAAATTTGATCCAATTGCTTAACTACACAAGTAAAAATGTTTTTGATCTACCAATACCGATTATGGTTTGGTTAATACAAAGCTTCCTATTTTGTTCTCATCAATCATGATGAAAGAAGCTATGATCTTGGGAAATTTGTTCTGTATCTGTAGAGATTTGAAAAAAAAAATATAAAATAAAATAAAATAATTAAATCGGTTTACGAAGTGCCAGGATAGATCCATGGGATTGATACGAATTATAAATTTATATTAAAAAGATATATACATATATATATATATGTCCGTGAAATTTCTAAAGGGAATTATTGAAAAAAAAAAAAAAAGAAGACAAAGGAGTAGTGTCGGCAGCTTTGGTTGTGTGGTGTGTGTGTGTGTTATATATTAGATATATTTATATATAGATATAATATATGACATGAGGGAGAGAAGCAGAACGGGCTAAGAAAAAAAAAAGAAATGGGAAGAAAAGAAAAGGGAGGCGGTGCAGGTCTCGTGAAAACAGGAAAGAAAAGAGAGAAAAAGAGAAAAGGGGAAAAAGAGAAAGAAGGAAGAGAGGAGAAGAGGGGCGACGGAGGAGCGATGGTGGCTGAGATTTTTGGGAAGGAAGATTTGCGATCTGGAGATGTTGTGGTGTTGGAAAAACGATGGAGGCGGTGCAAAGGAGGTACAGCCGAAGCTATTGGAAGCTTGTGGAGGTCAGAAAATGTTGAGGCGTTGAGAGAGATGAAGTCTGGAGATGAAGGGATGGTGATAACGGCAGTTTTGGTTGGATTTCAAAGCTGAGTCGATCCGTCAGATTGGGATTGGGTCGGTTTGATTTTGTTGCTTCGACCGTGCCTATGGTTGGAGGATTCCCAAGGTTGCTTATAGGATTAGGATCTACTTCAAATAACAGTTGCAGCAATTTAGAGAAAACAGAGGAAGCAGCAATTGGAGTTACGGCAGTCGATTGAAGGTCGATTGCCCTGTTTGATGGGTTCTGTTGGGGGGATTTGAGATGGCAGTAGCGGTGCGACAGATCAATATGAATATGGGTGTGTGTGACGGTGCTGGATATAAAACGGTTGTTGAATCTCTTGTTCAGGTGGTGGATTTTTTATGCAGTTGGAATTGATTGTGTAGCAGTGCAGGGATATATGTATATGTGTATATGGAATATTATGGGGATGAGATAAATTAGAAAGAAAGAAATGAAGTAGAGAAACCGGAGGAGGAGCAGCAACAGCTATTGCGGCCAAGCAGCAGTAGCGGTGCAGGGTGCTGCACCGTGTGAGGGCTGTCCGGTGTAGTCGCGCAGCAGCAGCATGTGCTGTTGTGTGGTGTGGGGTGGTTGCGGCAAAACAGCAGTAGAGCTGCACTGCATTGAGTATGTGTAGTGTGTACATCGTGTGGTGTTGCGGTGTGGTTGTGTAGCGGCTGACCGAGAGAGAGATTGGGTTGATGTGCGTGTTTGTATGTGTGTAACAGAGAAGGGAAATGAAAGAGCAGTGCAGCAGATCTGCTTGTGCAGCGGCTGCCATAGTGAAATTGGAGAACCTGGAGGGATTTGGAAGAAATAGGTGGGGTTATGTGTGTTGTTTATGTTGGTTGGATCGGTTCAAAATGGTGTTGATGAGTTACGGCAGTAGTGCGGCAAGCCGGATGAATTTGGATTGAAGAAACGCGAAACAACATGGTAAAATACTAAAATTTAGTCTTGGATTTTTAGAAACATGAATAATTAAATTGATTTTGGGATTTCATTAAATATAGAAATTGTTTTAGATCAAATGGGAATGCAGAAAAATAATCCGAACAGAATTTAACGATTGAGTTTTGTATTTTTTATTCGGGCCAAACCGGGTTGAGTCTGACCCAACTCAACCATTCAGATAGCTGCCTAACAATATTACTGTATGGGTAAAATTTTAGATTTGAGTTCGGGAAGTGTTTGGTTGAAAAGGAGAAGCTATCCAATAATTGGCTTAAATTGGAAACGTACACGAAAAATAATATAAACTTATATAGGAATTGGAAAAATTATGGGCAATAAATAGAACCTTGTAAGATTTTAATTATACCCAGAAATTAGGGTTAATTGTGAATTGACCCGAGTAAATGACATAATATTTAATTAAATAATTATTTAAAGGGGAAATAACCAAAATGCCCCAAGTCAAAGAGTAATCGAACGGAATCAGATTAAAGTAAACAAATAGTGAATTCTAATTATTCTGAGCATCCCGGACTCAACCGTGGAGTCTGATTTGAGAAAAGAGACCTCGGGAAGTGGGAAATCATGAAAGGACCAAATGACCATTTTACCCTTTAGGGTACAAATGTCCAAATTGAATTCCGCGAAAGCCTGAACCGACTTTGTTCGGCGTTCTGGATTCAATGGTGAAGCCTAATTAAGTAAAAGAAATACCAATCATAAAAAGACATAAAATTTGTTGAATAGCATAAATTCGTGTAGCGACATATATTGAGACCTGTTTGTGAATTTTAGGAACATCGAAGTGAAAGGCGAGGACCCTCTAAACATATGCAGTGGGAGGACTGAGTTATTGATCAGTTGATTGGACTACTTAGTGGATATAGCTTCTTAGGGTTGAGATAACCCGATCAGGTATGGTACTTTGCTAAATAAGGAATAGAATTAAATTAGGATTGATGTACATATTGCTTGAATGATTTTTGTGCTTATCTGCTGATAGAAGATCACGTAGGAATTATTGCTTTGAGAACCCTTGAGTTGTTTGGTTATGTGCTTCATATGTGATTTACTTCTTGTGATTTACTTCTTGCGTTGCCATCATATGTGATTTATGTTTTAGAAGGATTGTCGATGTTGTGGCTGAGATTGATTGTGCATGATGCGTATATTTGTGGATGAGGTCTTATGATTCAAATGCTATTGTTATTTTTAAGAGGACGATATTGTTTAAAAAAGCATGCTTTATGCATTGGTGAAATATTTTATTGAGATTGCGATATTGCATGATGAAATCATGGCATATTGGCATAGTGTGATTCCTTGAAAGCATAGTGTGGGTCAGCACGAGGTGCTGGTGCATTATGAGGGTGCAGATCTTGTGGTGAAAAACTCAAAATTGGCCATTAGTTACTCGCAGGCCTACGGGGTCTGGACCTTAAAGCGAGACATATATTGGTACTTGCATGCCAACGGGGAAGAACCGTGAAGCGAGACATGGATGCGACATTGAGATGCATGGGTGTGTCACGCATATTGCCTGTGCATGTGTTGATGAATTTGTGAATGTGATATAAGGTTTTATACAGATGTAGTTTGTACATTGCCATCATATTGTATGCATGATTAGGAAAGCATGTAGATATACATGTACACTTGCACATGCGACGTCTTAATTTTGTTTCTTGCATTAGTATTGTACCATACTAGCATGTTGGTGCTGACCCATTCGTGGGAACCATATTTCAGATGACATTCCCGACACCTGAGGCTTGAGGAAGTCTAGCCGAGTGGAGGAGGCTAGACTGTAGGTGGATATTTGGCCCGAGAGGCGTGTTTTGTGATGTACGGGCTTAAGCCCAATGACATATATGTTGTATCATGGTTGTATATTTTTGGTTGTATAAGTAGGCGATGTATATTTAACTTTGATAAAGTTGTGGCCATCGAGTGAGGATGGATTGTCATATGTTTGTATATATATATAATGTATTGTGATTATCAGGGGGGGGAAAAGGCTTGAAAAACAAAGGAGGTTCTGCCGAATTTTTTTTTAAAACGGGAATGTATGTGTATTGATGGATATATAGTTATGTTAGTGGAATAGGCTTGTATCTATATTAGTTATATATTAGTTAAATCGGTATTTATTTATAAATTAGTAAACTTAGTTAAAATTCGTTAAATATTTATTTATTTATTTACTCGTCTATTTATTTTCTTCTTTTGTTTCCTTCAGTCGCGTCCCCGGGTTCGGTCGGGAATTCGGGGCGTGACAGTATCTTTTTGAGGTTATAAAAAAAAAAGTTCTGACTATAGAAGATTTGTTCAATTATCTTCTTATCCAATTAATATTAGTTTTGATGGACCAGCCATGGGCATGAAAAATTAGCTTAATTGCCGTTACAAGTCTCTTGGTTCAACAGTTAAGTCCTAGTGGGCACTAGCTCTGGCTATGGACGGTTTGTTATCACAAGTCTTCCAACAGATCATGATCATTGCAAATCCTCTCGCTTAAGTTATTCAACATAAGTTCTGATTCAAATACCTCTATTATCAGACTCATGCTCAGCTACTAACTCTGGTATATATTCCTACTTTGTTATTACCTTTTCTGGTAATCGAAGTCCTGACTTTGAGGGACATGCACAATTATTATCAAATTTTCTTAGCAAATTTGCTCAAATTATTACAAGTCGCTTTGCTCGGAAGATGGCTTCCTAATCATAGTTGATTAAAGAAATCGTCTGAAATATAGTCAATTCATGAACGTCTTTGCTTACACTAATTATAAGTTTAAAGAGCTGGAGCCCAAGCTTATATTACAAAGCAGCAGTGACGAAACAAAACAGTACTAACTTTGTTTGGCATCCTCAACAATTCACAAAATTTACAAGTGTCGCAGTTCAGAAGGGTAAAGACTCTCGAGCTCTAGAAAAAGTTAATCGCATTGATTAAAATGTTACAAGTACATCAGTTTTTAGAAGAAGAAAAAATAAAATACATAGAACAAGATCCTACACTACAGCTTCAGAGTCAGCTGGGCCAGGCACCTTTGCTGGAAGGAGTTCGGGAGGAGTCACTTCAATATTTTTGCTAGGAACCTTAGCCTCAGTAGGAGGGGCTTCGACACCCTGATTGCTAACAGATCGAAGTTCAAAAATTTTTCAAGAAGCTTAAATCTAAGGGTGTTATACCCATGCTGAATCAACTCTGCGCCCATCTCTTCAACCTCAGCTTTCATCTCTGCCTCGTCTGAACCTTGGCAGATTCAACTATGGCGTGAAGTTTCTGGGCAGAGGCAGATTGGAAATCGTTAAATTTCTTTTGAAGCTCCTCTGACTTCCAAGCATAAGCATCCCTCTAGACTCCATGATTGCTAAGGCATTGGACACCTCTTTCAACTTCGCCTCAACAGCAGAGGCGACAGACTGAGCTGTCCCTAACTGCAGCCTAACTTCATCCAGTTCAGCCTGAAGTTTGTCAACTTCTTCCGAATCTGGGAAAGTCTCCATCAGAGCAGTCAGACTGTGCATGGTCTACAAAATACAAAGCAAGCAAGCCAGTATACAAAAAGAAAAAAGGAGAAAGAGGAGAAATTAGGAAGTTACCTTGATTTGAAGGGACGTCAGCTCGGCCATCAGTTTCTTCGACTTTTGCCCCTTGTATTTCTTAGGGCCCTTAACCCAGAACTCTTTGAGGGCCTTCTTGGCGGCTTGATAGCCGAAATCATCTGGAACTTAGAAGGCCTTGGCAGCCGACTTCCCCTTGCTTATCCGTTTGATCAGGGCAGGAGGAACTATTGATATTGGGATGGGGCCCTCCCTCTCGTCCTCAGATTGAGTACGTTCGAAAGAACTAGAGAGCAACCTCCTCTTCTTCACTTGTAGTGGGGGCTCAACAGGGCAAAAGGTCTCGCCCACCTTATTTTTCTAAGGCTCTAAAGCCCATTTTGCCATTAGAGACTTTTTGAGCTCCTTAGTGCGTTATTAGCAGCCATTAGATTCTCCGGTGTTACGATAACTGTGTGAGCTCGATTGTTGGTCTAAAGGAGTTGACGGTACTGGTTCTAGAGGTTGATTGTAAAAATGGACCTCCTCCAAGAACTTTTATCTGCACAGAAGGTCTGAACACATTGGTCAAATAAATGGCTCGGAAGTGAAATATACAAAAAACAAAAGTAGAGTTACAAAGGAAGGGATCTCACCCTTAATCCTAGTACTACGAGGGAATGTCGAGACATGGTTCTGGAAGTCCTTAAGCTCCCATCCTCCTCCCACGAAGAAGTACCACTTCTTCCAAATCTTATTGGAAGTGGGTACCGAGGAAAGGGGTCTGAACCTCTTATCAAAAGACATATAAAAAGGCCTTCTGACCTCATATATTTTAGATCCATATTGCTACAGATCAAATCGAGAGTCACCTCAACACCGTTCTGGTGCCCTAACACTATAAATCCTATAAGATGCCTCCAACTGTTAAGGTTAAGGTCGGTAGGGCAAATATTAAACCATTTAAAGAACTGAATGACCAGAGAAGGCAGACGAAGTCTCAGTCCCATCTCGAACCATGCGAGATAGATACAAATTTCACCCTCCTGAGCATCATGTGGGTGATCTAAGGAGCTCTGTATTTTACAGGTGACATTTGGGGGGAAGTTATATTTTTCCCTTAGTTCATCTATCATGCCTTGAGTGATGGCATTTTCTCCTTCCTCTCTTTGGGAAGGCCTGCCAGAGGTCTCCCTAACCCTATTTCTAGGTTCCATGAAGGCATTCACTATCCTAACCTCCGAACTAGAAGGGGATCCTACCAACCTATTTTCAGGCACCACCGGGGGAATAACTATCTACGGTTTGGATGTGAGATGACACAATCGTCTTTGAAGAGTTTCCTGTGTTGTCACCAATACCAGAAAATGCAGAAAGGGCACACATTGCCAGAAACAAAAAGGGGAAGAAGAAAGAATTCTTAATAGAAGAAGAACGAAAGAGAAAGGAAGACTAATCGAACTTGTTATAACCCGAAAAGGGAGCTTCGAACGATGAACACTCTTCAAACTTCACTGGCCACTTTGATTCAGCAATAATAGTATCTTTTTCCTTTCTCTCTTTCGAATACAATGAAAATGATGAGGGAAAGGGTGTACGAAGCCCCTCCTCACTTTTATATATGTTTTCAGAAAGTAGGGCCCACCAAGCCGAACCGTCATGACGGTTAGAGGCAATGATGGCCTCAAAAGCCCAAAAGATAGGCTGTGCAGCAATTCTCAAGCACTCTCTTTGATGTTACGGCAATCTTTCTCATAGGCCACACTCCGCCACTATATTCACAACCACAACTCACAGTACTTTTCTCTCTTAACTCGCTTTGCCATTCTCGTCTCTCTCTTCTTCTTTTTTCTTATATTTTTTTATTTTGACTTTACATGACATATCCAGTAAAGGAAATCCAAGCTCTACCCAAACTCTACGAGAACATCTAATCCTACTTTATTAAAGACATGTAATTCTATTAAACCTTAACTAACTTATTCTAAATATAATTAAAACTAGAAGTGGTAAATATTACTCAAATTTGTTAATTTGTCCTAAGCTACTCACTAATTAATGGATATAGATAACTCATTTAATTAGCAGATCGTAAACGGTTTGGGTAATAAGAAACTCGTCAATTTAGCGAGTCAATACGAATTAAAAATGAGCGTTTGATGGGTTTAGAATGAAAAATAATAAAATAGTATAAGAATATATATATATATTTACACACACACATATATAAAAGAATAAGAATATATAGCAATATTACATATATACATTAACTATCTATGTATATCAGTATATATAATATATATTAACTATATATATTATACTAGCTATCTATATAATTGTAACATATATTAATTATCTACAAATATATTTATGTATATATATATATATAATTATTTATTGTATAATAAAAGAAATCAAAAATTAAAAAAAAAGAGTTATAGTATAAAAGAATTTCTATCACTAGTGGTGGAAGATAAAAGTGTAAAAAAAATAGATAAGATGGGAATATAGATTATATACAATTATTTTTCACGAGAAACATAACTTTCCTTATATTTTTTGCTAGAAATAGAAGTGACATTTTCAGAAAAAAAAAAAAAAAAAAAAGAAGTTATATGGACCAAATTTTTAAGGAGAATTTTCTCTTTCTTACTAATTAAACTCTTAATAAATTTTATATTTTTCTCTTTCTTTCACTTTTCACTATTTTCCACCTAACCAAATGAAGTCTTAGGATGAAAAAAAAAAACGGGTTGGATTCGGGTTAACCCAACCCGTATGTGACCCAACCCGATTTCAACCCGCCTAACGTCCCGCCCATTTTGCCAGACCTAATGAGGACTATTCATAAATATTTCAAATACCATTAGTACTTCATAACATAAGAAGTTTTCTAAAAAATATATGGACTTGGTTTAATTAGCCAATATAAAAGTATAAAGGGTATTTTTGTCATATTAATAAAAAAATAAAACAATACAAAAGTTTAAGAGTATTTTTGTTATAATAATAAAAGTGTAAAACAAAAACATCCATACTTTTATAACGAGGACTATTCATAAAATACTCCCAATACTATTAGTTCTTTATAAAACAAAAATAAGAAATTTTCTATAAAAAAAAAAATATGAATTTAGTTTAACTAGCCAATATAAAACTATAAAAGGTATTTTTGTCGTAATAATAACAAGGTATAAAGGGTATTAAAGCAGCGACAACTTCCATTTCTCTCTCAATTTCTTCCAAATTAGATAATATGAGAAGGAAAATTCTACTCAATGAAGCCCAGGCAACCTGGACATTGGGAAGGCTTCTCGGATTAAGCCAAGGGAACAAAGATCAAGAAGTCATTGCAAAAGTTGTCGAGCTTGAAGAAAAAGATGAGAAACAAGCTTCGCAAGTAGCCAAGGATCTCCTTAGCTGATCTTTTCTACTTTTAGGAGGCAAATTGGGTGTCTATTTTTTTATGATCATCTTATCTTGGAATATCATAGGAATCGGTAAGCCAAAAAAAGGAGGAAAATTAAAGAATCTAGTGATTGAAAAAAAAAGTAGATTTTTTGTTGCTTCAAGAATCGAAGAAATCAAGTATAGATAGAGGATTTGTTCAATCTGTTTGTTCATGGAACGACTTTGATTTCATGTCAGTCAACTCAATTGGTTGTTCGGGAGGTCTCTTGTGCATTTGGAATTCAAAAGCTTTCTCAATTGAGGAGTGTTGCTACAATAAATACTTTCTTCTAATCTTAGGCTCTCTCCCCTCAAAGTTCTCTTGTTGCTTTATCAACATCCACTCTCCAAATGAAATGTGAAACAGAAATTTTTATGGAATACTCTAGTTACTCTGAGACAAACATTTGTTAATCCTTGATGCATTGGCAGAGATTTCAACGAAATAATATGTCTCAATAAAAGAAAAGGTTGCTCTAGAAGAGATCCAGGGATGAGAGACTTCAACAAATTCATCAATTCGATGGAGTTATCAGATTTACCAATGATGGGTAGGGATTTCACCTGGTGCAAGTTGTATGAAACGGACAAATGGAGTAGGATCGATTGTTTCTTGCTACACCCTGAATGGTTAGAGTCCTTCAATTTCAAAGTTTGGGGTCTCTCAAGAACCCTCTCTAACCATTGCCCTATTCACCTGATGGAAGATCTGAGGAACTGGGGGCCCAAACCTTTCAAATTTATCAATGCATGGTCTTTGCATCCTAAATTCCTCACAGTGATCGAAAATTCTTGGAAGGAATGTAAAGTAGAAAGTAAGGTTAGTTATAAGCTCCTGAATAAATTATAGGCCTTAAAGCCCCCTAAAAATGTAGAATTTTTATGTATTTGGAGATGTAAATGAGGACCTCAGAAAGACAAAACATCAACTCCATGACTTGGAAATGACTGTCGAATCCAGAAGTCTAAATGCTTTTAAATCCTAAGAAAGCAAGAAGTTGAGAGCTAAAGTGTGGAAGCTTAGTAAGATGTTGGAATGGTTGTGGTTACAAAAGTCTCATGTAAATTGGATTGCTAGAGGGGATCTGAACACAAGATTATTTCACCTAATAGCAAAAGGCAGACAACGTCGCAACATGATTGATTCCAATGTAATCAATGGGTCCACATTTTCAGAGTCGGCAATATTAAAAGAGTCCATAAAAAATCATTTCCAAGCCTTTTTCTCAGATAACTGTAAGGATCGCCCAAAATTAGTAGGAGGCTTCGAAAAGGTCCAAGATGAAAACATCTCTTCCTCTATGGAAGAAATGTTATTAGACAGAGAAATTTGGTTAGCGATTAAGAGTTGTGACAATAACAAAGCCCAAGCGCCAAACAGAATCAATTTCATGTGGATCAAAAAGTGCTAGCACCTAATCAAAGACGATTGTTCTCAAGTTATGAAGGAGTTTCATGCCAATGCCAAGATAGTAAAAGGTCTAAATTCTTCCTTCGTAGCTCTTATTCCCATGAAAGACAACCCTACTAGTTTGAATGATTATAGGCCCCTTAGCTTAATCGGGTGCATCTATAAAATCTTGGCAAAAGTTCTCTCGTTGAGACTTAAGAAAGTTCTCCCTCTACTTATTGATTCAAATTAGTCCGCGTTCTTGGAAGGCAAGAACATCTTAAATAGGGTCCTCATCACAAATGAAGTTATAGATTGGTGGAAGAAAAATAAGAAGATGGGAATTCTACTCAAATTAGATTTTGAAAAAGCCTTTGACAGTGTAAACTGGTCGTATCTTAACAACATGATGAAAAATTTTGGCTTTGGTCTCAAATAGGTGCAGTAGGTTAATGAATGTCTCTCCTCAACAAAGCTTTCAGTTCTAGTGAATGGTTCCCCTTCCTCAGAATTTGGAATGAATAAAGGCCTAAGGCAGGGAAACCTACTACCTCCCTTCCTTCTCAACATAGCGACAGAAGGCCTTAACATTTTATTCAAGCAAACCAAGTCACTAGGCCTCACCAAGGGGCAGTTGTGGGATCAAATGGTGAAAATGTCAACATCTTGCAATTTGCAGACGACACTTTAATCTTCATTAAAGCTAAATGACAGGAAATCCTCACCATCAAAAGAATACTTAGATGTTTCGAGGTTATCTCTGGTTTGAAAATAAACTTCAACAGAAGTCTTGTTTGTAGGGTAGGTGTCTCTAATGACTTTATGGGAGATGTTGTTAATCTGCTGAGATGTAACCATCAAGCTCTTTCGCGAGAATATCTTGGTCTCTCATTAGGAGCAAGTCCTAGGCTTAAGAAGACATGGGTTCCAGTCATTGAAAAGTTCAAAACCAAGTTGGGATTGTAAAGACCAGGAAATTTTTTTTTTTTTTTTTGGAACAAATAAATTTTCCTGTTCTTTGATTTAATTAGTTATTTTTATTTATTACTATTATTATTATTATTATTATTCTTATTATTATTAATGTTGATGTATGAATGTAATGTGTGTATTGTATGTGTATAATAATGTGTATGGTGTATGTGCATGTATATATAATATATACATAATTAAAAATCTGATTTTGGAGAATATATATATATATATATATATATACATATAACAGTGCACAGTGCACTGTGTGTGTGTGTGTACTCGGTAGTGTGTGTGTGTGAGTTTGAGTGTATCACACTCAAACAAGTATGGGGGCATGGAGTGTGTAAGGGGGGTGGTTGGAGATGTGTGGTGAAGTCTGTGTATATGTGTGTGGTAGGGGTTGAGAGGGACAGACTTGTCGTGAGGATTGGAGGGAGAGAGAGAGAGAGAGAGAGAGAGAGAGAGAGAGAGAGAGAGATATAGAGAGAGAGAGAGAGAGAGAAAGTGAAAGAGAATAGAGAGAGAGTGGTGTGTATGCTCTGATTTCTGAAAGGAAAGCAGAAGGAGGGAAGCTAAGGAGGCCAAAGCGAAGGACAGAGGCAAAGCAAGAGGAGAGAAGCACCATCACAGGGGGTAGAAGCCATAACCATAAGCTTTCTCTCTCTAGAACAAATCTCTCAAATATCCAACTTGTTTTGTAGCTTATTGTTTAGATTTAATCCTTGGGTTTTATGGCATATGAAAAATGGAACCTAACGCAAAAAGAATGAATGAAAATGAGTGAGAAATGAGAGAGAAAATAGGAGATTATTAGTCGCCAAGAAAATTTATGTGGGTGTCGGAAAACAGTGGATTTTGGGGCCAAAAACTAGTTTAATTTATTCCCTATGATCCTAGAATTATTTTAGTGGAAAAAGGGAGAAAAACGGACGTGAAAAACATGAAAAACCGTGGGTTTCACGGTTTTTCGGCGACCGGCGCCGGCGACTCTACCGGGGAAGATGACCGGAAAAACGAGGGTTCTTTTTTTTATTATTTTAGGGCTGACGTCAGCATGACCTGTTGAACCGGTCAGACCGGTTGGTTCACCACAACCCTGAACCGGTTTAGGGTTTTGAATAGAAAACCCACTGGTTCAGTTTTAATTGAACCAAAACTTGTTGAAATCCAACTTTGACCCCTAAACTTTTGGAAAATGACAAATTGACCCTGTACTTTTTTGGAAATTACGTTTTGAACCTAGAACTTTTAAATATTTATATTTCGACCCCCAAAATTTGAAATAATTATATTTTGACCCCAGAACTTTGAAATAATTATATTTTGACCCCAAAATTTTTAAATAATTATGACTTGACCCACCAGAATAAAATATTAATTAAATATTAATTAAATTAATTAATTAATTGATTAATTAATTAAATATTCCAAAATAATTTAGAGTCTAAATGGGACAAGTCATTAGTGTATTTTGACTATCTCGACCATTCTGAGGCCAATGGTGAGGTCCGTTTTACGAGACGACGTCTCAAAAAATAAAAGACCCGTGGTAACTTTTAAAATTACCAAAATGCCCCTGAGTTGAAACACAGTCAAACGAACTCCAAATTAAGTAAACAAATAGTGAAACTTTATTATCTTGAGCATTCCGGACTCAACAGTAGAGTCTGATTTGTGAAAAGAGATCTCAAAATGTAAGGACCCATGAAGAGTGCAAAATGACTATTTTGCCCTTTTGAACCCAAATGTCCAAATTGAGTTCTACGAAGACCTAAACTTATTTTCTTCAACGTCCCGGACTCAATAGTAGAGTCTAATTTATCAAAATAAAAACTTATAAAATAAAGACATAAAATTTGTTGAATAGCATCATTCAGGAAACAAATGAACTGAGTCACATGTTATGATTTTAGGAACACGAAAGGGCAAGGAGAAAGTGATCTTATTCTCACAGTGATCCTACTATACTACGAGTACACCTTCTTGAGTTGAGGTCGATTATCAGGTACGATATATTGTGCTAAGTAAGAAATAGAATCGAGATTAGGAATACTTGTTCTGCTGCCTTGATTGTTCACGTGTTTGCTTGATTGTTCACATGCTTATGTGCTTCATGCTATCTTACTGCAAGTTGGGTGATGACATGAATAATGATTGTATGTATATCGCATGTGTTAATGAAGTGTGTGAATTATATGCTTTGAGAATTGTTGACATTATGAGATATGTATTTGAAGCATGCTTGATGTATGAATGAGATTCATCATTGAGATTATATTGTGGCATGAACGAATCAAAGCATCTTGGCATAGTGTGATTCCTTGTGCATGGCGTGAGTTGAGCACTTGGTGATTTGCATTATGAGGGTGCAGATCCTGTGGTGAAAAACCCAAAATTGGCCATTAGGTACTCGCAAGCCTGACGAATTTCGGACCGTGAAGCGAGACATAGTCGGCAGTACTCATGCCAGCGGGGAAGGGCCGTATCATGAGACATGAGTGGGCATAGAGTTGCATGGGTGTGTCACGCATACTACTCATATACTGTATACTGTTCATGTACTGTCATCATGATATCGAATGCCATATAGAAATAACTGTACACTTGCACATGCCACGTCCTTAGTTTTATTTCTTGCTTTAGCATTATATTGTACCAGCATGTTGAGCTGACCCCTTTAGTGGGGCAAACATTTCAAATGATGTCCCAGCTGTACGAGACATAGAGACGATCTGATTGGGGATTATGTTGGGCCCAAGGGGCGCTTTTGATATTGTGTAAGGGCATAGGCCCGAGACTGTATTTTATTTTGTATGTCATGAACAAATGGACCAGACCTTATGTATGTATCAAAATAGCATGTAGAATGTATGTGGTCGTCCTTAACCGTCTTTATTTCCTTATTATTTTTATTTTTTTTGTCTCGTTACTCGCGCCTCGGGTTCGCTGGAATTCGGGGCGTGACAGGGATCCTGGAAAAGAAGGTACCTCTCTTTTGGCGGCAGATTAACGTTAATCAAATCCATTCTCCAAAGTTTATCATTATTCAATATGTCTCTTTTTAAAATTCTGGAAGGGGTAGCAAAGCTATTGAACAAAATCCAAGCAAGATTTTTATGGGGCAACAACGATCTAAAAAAGAAGATTCACTTGATCAACTGGGATAGATGCATTATAAGTAAAAGCTCAGGTTGTTTGGGCATCAGAAAGCTGAAGGTTTTGAATGAATGTCGACTCATAAAATGGTGGTGGAGGTTTGGTTTCGAGATAAATTCCCTGTGGAGAAAGGTTCTATGGAGCAAATACCACGTCAACAGTGGGGGCTGGTTTCCAAAAATTGGTTCATTAAGAAGGATATCAAAGATATGGTTAGATATTGTTCGAGTTGATCAAAGAATTCCCTTACGTTTCCAATATTTTATGTCCAATATTGGTTTCTCTTTAGGAAATGGTAATAGGCTTTCATTTTGGATGGATCCTTGGATCGGTAATGGCTCTCTTAAGCCTTTTTTTCCCATACTTTATAGTATATCAGTATCAAAATAAGGAAGCCTGGCTGACTTTATAGCCCAAAAATCTGCGTTTGGTGAATGGAATTTGAGGTTTCGTAGGAACTTATTTGCTTGGGAGGAAGAAGAGCTATCCAATTCCCTTGCATTGTTGAACGAGGCTCATTCAATCGCTGTAAGTGGGTCTGATCAATTAATCTGGAAGGCCCACTCTTCAAATCAGTTTTCGGTTAACTCCCTATACAAATGGTCCGAATCTTCTTCTAACTCAATGTCTCAAGTAACCGATCTCATTTGGCACAACATAACAACTCCAAGAGTTCAATTTTTTGGTTGGTTGGCCTTGAAGAATAGAATCAAATCAGCAGAAACGCTATTTATGTTTGGGGTCATTAGAGATGAAAATCATTGTCTTTATCAGTTCTGTGGAAATGAAATAGAATCCTTAATTCATGTCTTTCTACTATGTGAGGATGTTTGGAGAATCTAGGCCGAATGCATTGATTGGTGGGGGCTCAAATGGGATTCTCCAAACTCCATAGAAGGCTTACTAATTTGGTGGCAGAGCTTCAAATACAAGAACCTATAAAAATCAATTTGGGAAGCTATTCTTTTTGTCATAATGTGGTCAGTATGGAAACAAAGAAATGATTGTCTCGTCAAGAAATCTATTCCAAACTGGGAAAGCATTAGAGATTTTGTGAAAGTTAGGATCGCATTTTGGGTAAAATACAAGCTGAAGAAAGTGGATTTCTCTATCAACGACCTGACATGTCGCCTTCAACAAGTCATTAGTAGTTGCTATCTTCTCCTCTGATCTTCTATAGGGATATGAAAGTGTCCAATTCAGTAATTATCTTATTTAAAGTCTTGATCTATGATGAAATTATATTGGGCGGCTCTTTTGGGTTTTCTGGTGGATGGGTTGGTTTTCGCTTTGAAGTGCATGGATTGGTTTTCTCGTGGTCCTGCTTCGAAGAGTTTATAGGCTTAATCAGGTGGGGTTTTGAGGTCGATTTGTTTCCTTCCTTCTCTGGCTTTACTGGGATGCTCCTTTTGATGCCTAGAGATGGTTGCAGTTGTGGGTTTCTCGTGTTTCTTTTGTTCCAACAGTTCGAGCTTTCAAGCCTTTCTAGCAGTTACAGATATTTATCTGTCTTCAGATTTTTCTTGAGTGATCAAGATTCGATTCTCGTCATTCGGTATTCCAGCAACTTGCTTTGGTTGTTTGGTATAGATTCTTCCATTGATCTCAAGGCTCTTTTGTATTTGGTTTTTTTCCATATTGCTTTGGTTCTCTTTAGTTTCTTGGTAAATTTAGTAAAAGGTGGTTGTTTGTTGGCTTGCTTAGTTGCCTTTTCCCCTTCCATTTTTATCTCTCTTTCTCTTGCTTTTTTGATGTAATGTATGTACTCCTTGTTTTTTTTTTGCATCAATATAAGCATTATTCTTTGCTTATCAAAAAATAAATAAAAATAAAAATGTAAAACAAAAACATCTGAATTTTATATATAGTATAGATATATATATATATATATATTGTGATATGAAAGTTTTGGACTATTTTTCTTAAATAAAATCCAATAAAATTAGAAAAATAAAATAAAGTCAGTTAATTAATACTTTTAAAAAAGAAAAAGATAAGTTAAAGAAGTTGGAAGTAGAACCAATACAACTTGACAACATTTATTTCAACTTTATTTAGGATTTAATAATTTAATAACTTTATCCAAAGTTGTATATATATCAGCCACTTTAAATATTTGTAAATTTAATATGACTCAAATGCATATCTTTTAAGGTCATCCCAATAAAAAAAAACACAATTAATAGCAACTTAATATAATGTCAGGTTGAATATCTAATTAACATAAACATGACATTTGATTATGAATCTAAAACAATTGAACCCACGTCAAGTCACTCTCTCCATTGGCAGAAATTCATAAAACTCCATTGTCTCGCAGACTTGGAAGCATGATTAAATTACCATTCTCTTCTCTCTTGATCTTTATAATATTCTTCATTTCTTTATCTTAATTTTATTTAAAGATAGTTTAATATGTAATTTTTTTTTTGGTGACTGTGACGAGTTATTGAATGATTACCCCACAGAAAAAAAAAAAAAATGGCTACATTATTGAGCTAACATTATAAACCTTTTTCCAATTGTCTTTTTTTTTGTTAACCCAAAGGTTATACAAATTCACACCCACCCACATATATCCCCACTTTATCATGCAAGTTGCATTATCCCCAGATATTAAGCACAGTTTCTGTTCACTCCCATTAAAATAGTTGGGGAAAATTGCAGGAAAAGAGCATCTCCACACAGCTTGATAACTTCATCCTCTTGTAGCGTAACCATAACCACCCTGCTAAATGGACCCTCAACCGGTGTTGATGGCAGAATCAACACCTGCCCTTCTCCAAACTCCGGCTCAATATAATAAGATGCACAAATTGGCTTGACACCATTTTCAAACATGGCCGAGTACAAATCAACACCCTCCAAATTTGCACAAACAAGATCATGATCATTCATTAATGGAGGAGATTGGTAATCTTTACGCTCCAACCATTCGATCAAGTCCATGATGCCCTCACTGTCCATCTTCTTCACCACCTCTCTTATAGCCATAGCAGCATTTGTTAACTCATTTTCTTCCAAACACTCCCCATGGACCTTGTTATAGACCATGCAGTTCCCAAAGAAGCCTTTGTCCAAGCCCAGCACCTTTCTCATGTCTAAACATAGAGACATGTTTGTTGGGCCTTGTTTGGTGCCTCTCACTTTGCTGACACATACCCAAAATAGTGCTGCCAGAGCCTCAAAGGGTGATGGGCTTGACCCAACTGGTGCACCAGGGGTTCTAGCCATGGCAATGCAGGCTCTCACCATTTCATCAGTAAATGCCAGTGTGACAGTTGCTTGTTTCGTAGCTATGGTAGGAGTTGGGTTCAATATAGAGGAGGAGTTGTAGTGGTTGATTAAGTGGGTGTAAGGCTGGTGGTTGATGTTCCTATTGCCCGGTCTTCGCGGCGGCAATGGATGGAATAGAGGAGGGGTAATCATTTTGCCGCCTAAGGTTGTATCAGCCCATGCCTTTATGAACATGGTGGCACAAATGGGGTCTGCAAGGAGATGAGTGCAGCTCAAGCCAATCGCTAGTCCACCTTCTTCAAATTCAGTGAGCTGTAATGCAAACAGAGTTAAAAAAAAAGCCATGGAAGATCTTGCAATGTTGAAAATCTTGCCCAGTTGAGTTGATAAGATAGTTTTTTTTTTTTATATTAAGATAATCAGTGATCAAATTTTAAAGCTAAATAATGGGAAGAAACTTTTATGGAAAATATTATTGGTAGGGCAATTTTTATTGTTTCCATCAAATTTGAACACGCCCTTTTGAATTTGCAAGTTAAATTAAAAGCTCATGCTTACCTGAACATAAAAGGTAGACCAAAAATATGGTTTGTGAAACATCTCCTCCCAATGGACAAGCTGAAGCTCCTTCTCCTTATCAACACACTGCAACCACTCCTCCACACTCCCTTTGGCCCTTGCTTCCACCATCCTCACTCCGGCATCATTGCACTTGATCCTCCAACGCCCTTCCTCGGTCTTCTGCAATCTCCCAGTCACTACTGGAAAACTAGAAAGCATTTCAGAGATAGAATCTCTTAGCTTCTGAGTCACTTCTCCAAACTCCCTCCTCATCAAAGACGGGTAATAGTAAACAACGCGGAGGTGGTTGTGTTCCATCACGAGATCAAGAACAGAAGGGGAGTAGAACTTTCCAGGTTGCACTGGCTTGGTGCTGACAACGGTACGCTTGCAAATGAATGAAATTTCAGCCATTACAGGAATTTTAGAGGATAGAAGGTGATTTTTATGTCTTAATTCAGTTTCTTTCTGCTTGTACTTTATATACTGCTAGATGAACTGAATTTTAGGTCATCAAATTGAATGGGTACTAACAGAAAAAAGAAAAACAAGCCTTGTTTGAAGGGAAAATGACTTTTTCATGACTCATTTTTCAGTTAGGGTTATCTTATCTACCGTGATTTATTTGTCATTTTGTAACAAAACAAGGGTTTTTAATTTGTGATACAAATATTGAAGGTGCTCTAAGCAACGGAGCCAGTGTTTTCTCACGAGCATTGCATAAATACATATGATATTTGCATCTAAACAATTTGCTAAGATGGCAACAGAAGAGTTTGAGACCAAGGATTCCTTTCCATTCCTATTCTCCAAAATCCTTCCAACCTTGTAACAAAGTCCGTGTTAGATTTGGTAGAATAATATAAAAGTAACAAGAAATAGAGAAGAAAGAGAGAAGAGAGAGAAGAAAAAAATTCAAAAGAATACATTGTATTAGACTGAATTATACTGAAACTAAACAAGAAAGCTTCTTATATAAAAGAGTTATGAAGTTATACATGAAAAGTATTAATAAATAAAACAAAGGTCATGAGATGTACATGAAAAGTGTTAATAAATGAAATAAATTATAAAACCCTAATTCTACTAGCATTACACAATAATATATATGTGGAACTATTATACTTCTAACACCCCCCTCAAACTCAGGGTGGGAGGTAGACCAACTTGAGTTTGCAAACAAAGTCTGGAAGTAAACTAGTTGACTTGTTAATGTTGTGGCTGAAATGTAGATGTAACCCAAGCTGACATGGCGGTGGTGCTGGACTCTCAATAGAGTTCATGGCGACGCATGCAAGGGCGGAGCTGGAACTGAAGGGAGCGCATGGAAGCACAAATGATGGTATGCATAGCCGATTCTGATAGGGGTGGAGACCATGAAGCTGAGATTGTGGCAATGGAGGAACGGCTAGGCGACGGACAACGTGATGGTGAGGAGTAGTGACATAATCATTACTAAGCCAAATGGTTGATCGAATGTTGAAGATGCGAAAACGAAGAAAAGACGTGAGAGCTTCTTCGTGACTTTGGTAGTTCACTTGTTGGGTGAATGTTACAACACTGGCTGGTTATAGTGAATAATGGTTTATTGTGATTTGGGTGGTGACAACCAATCTGGTGGTGGGCTGTATTGAAAGAGTCAATGGTGATGACGGGGCTTGATGGAGATTTTGTGATGATGAATAGAGACGTTGCACCGTTGATTGGCAAATGTACGTGGCGGAGGTACAAGGCTGAGATAGGTTGTTACAGGTGTGTGATGGTGATAGTAGAGAAGATGACGGCATGGATAGAAGATTTTGCACGATGATAAGAAGATTATGGTGGTGCAATAGTGAGTGAGTGTGTTACAATCTGATGTCCTTCGGTTTATGATTGAATAATACGGAGTGAATGAGTGAGTGAGTGAGTGTGTTGCAATCTGATGACCTTCAGTCTGTGACTGAACAACGTTTGATTGGGTGATGGTGTTCCATGGTGATGTTAGATGACAATAAATGAAGGATTGGTGATGGAGGTGATGAAGATGTTGTGGACAGTGAATTTTATTTGACGATAGTTGAATTTGCAAGGGTTAGCTTTAGTTTGTGAAAGTAAAGATCTCGCTCCTCAAGCTTTGATGGTGACAATCTCCAATCATACGGAACGACAATAATAACATTAGCCTTAATACGAAACTCAATGCACCACTTTAACCATTCTTTCTATGCGGTTGAAAGAGGACCTGTTATGTAATGTAGATCAAGCTCTTTTGTTGTGTATCTATCCAATAAATAAAGTATCCAAAGTTGTTGTGTATATTGTATACCGAACCCACATACCAAAATGCAAAAATGCGTTCAACACCTATTAGAAAAACCAAAAAGGACTATATATCCAGAATTCCATACACCCAGAAAAATAAGCAGGGTATACAATGTAAATATCACATTGTCCTTCAAACTTTCAACCAAAAAAAATGGTCCAATCTTTTTCCTCCCTTAACTCTTTGTGTTGACCAGTCTACCTTCCATCAAAGAACCTTTAAATGTCCAACTCTCCAAAACATCAAAGTTGTGACTAGCAAAAACAAATTCCATTCTTCCATTTATCTACAATGTTAAAATGGAATTCAAATCTTTAACATAATAGAAATTGAATAGTGTAACTCCATTTATTATTCATGTAGCATCTTAAGAAAGAAATAGATTTAAAATCATTATGGACACTTGAAGTTTTAAAATCACAAGTCTTAAATAAAGTACTGAAGAATGACATTAAGCAACTTTCACATTTATATTAAATCATGCCATGAACTTATAACATCAAACAAATAATGCCATCAAAAAAACTAAAACAACCCTCAAGTGGCCACGTGAATTCAAAATCACAAGTTTATTTGATGACCAATTGTTGAGATAATTGGAACAAGTAAATAAACAAAGTATCAGTTTCATGTAATTGATCTAGATCACCAGGTTAAGGTAAATAAGAACAAAAAAATTAAAGCAACAAAAACAAACCCACGAAAAGCCCCCATCAGTTGATTATGATGGAGCTGTTAGAATATAGAATATTCTAGTATATATAATGTAACATATTCCCAAATCGTCTTTCCCTTTTGTTTGGCCTGCCTCATTCTACCTATAAATAGGCCCTATATTGTATAGTTTCAATACACAGAAATATATACAAATTCTTTTCTCCTCTCTATTTCTTCATGGTATTAGAGTCAGGTCAGAGATCCAACCTTGAGCTAGAGGAGTCGGGGCCGCTCACCTGGTTTCCCTCCACGAGCAATGTAGTCTAGGGGGCTTGTTGGATTGTCCCACATCGCCCGTCTCTAGCTCCTCTGGTCTATATATAGGAGTCATCTCTCCCTCTCCTTAAAACACCTATGTTTTAAGGAGCTAATTTAGAGTTGGCCATCCAATCTTCAGCATGGTATCAGAGCCACAAACTTGTGGCCTGTAATCTTATTTTTTTCGACGTTCTTCAGGCAAATTTTTGGTGCTCTTCCTCATGACAGTAGCCGCTACTTGGAGTTCTTTTCAGCCTTTTTACAGTCCAATCTGAACAATAAGCCCAAAAACAGATTCACAAAGGTACGAGACTTCTCTCCTATGAAAGACATTCCACTGTTCCTTGCCTCACGCGCCGTCACGCACCACCACTCATCTCTACCTTCCTCGATTTTGCACTGTTCCGGTCACCATCTCACAAAGGTACCACCACCATTGGACAACCTATTTAGAGAGGCGTCCAACGCCGCCATCGGAGCTGCCACGCGCCCTCAAGCACCCCTTGAAGTTCTACCGCACCGCCCACGCGCCTCACGTGCTAGCCCTCATCCTTGCTCTGCCATGTCAGCCCTAGTCCACATCACTGCCACGTCAGCGCTAGTTCCACTTCAGCTTCTGCCACCACATCACTGTTGACCGGTGACTTTGACCATTGATCGTTGACTTTAACTGTTGACTTTGACCGTTGACTTTGACTGTTGGCCGTTGAATTTTTACAAATCAGGTGCTTTTTGCTCAGTTTTTCATCCTAGTTTCATTTTTGCAATCTGTTTGTGCATTTGAAGCATCGATATGTCTCAATTTGCATCGAATCTTGATTTTATTATTCGTCCTATAGATAATATTGCATGGATCCAATTATAGTATGTGGGCTCAAAATATGGAGGTTTTCTTGAAAAGACGCCGATTATGGTGTTATGTGACTAGAGACCTTGTTGCACCAACATAGAAGGAAAGTGAGAAAGAAGAGACATTTTCATCTCGTCTGGAAGAATGGGACAGTACGCACTACAAGATTTTGTCTTGGTTCATCAACACCTCTATTCCATCCATCAACAATCTCCTTCCAAGACTTGGGAATGCTAAGGTTGCTTGGAATTTTCTGGTCAAAAGATACAACTGCACCTATAATGCTTCCTTGGAGTTTCAACTAAAAGCTAAATTTTATCAGATGCGTCAGGAACCAGGTCAGTCTATTGCTGATTTTTATTCTCAAACCAATCATCTTTGGGAACAATTATCTATCGTAGATCCGAAGTTAGCATGTGCTCAAGACATTCAAACCTTTGCTGTCTGGCTTGATCGACGGAAGTTTATGCACTTTATGATGGCTCTTCGTGATGATTTTGAATCTACTCGAGCCTCTCTTCTTCATCGTCAACCACTTCCAACTTTAGATGCTGCGGATTTCTGAACTCATCTCTGAAGAAATTTGTCGTTCCACTATGAAGATGCAATCATC
This sequence comes from Nyssa sinensis, assembly GCA_008638375.1. Classification (NCBI taxonomy): domain Eukaryota; kingdom Viridiplantae; phylum Streptophyta; class Magnoliopsida; order Cornales; family Nyssaceae; genus Nyssa; species Nyssa sinensis. Next base: position 6,687,290 of record CM018046.1, read on the forward strand.
TGATATGGTCCTTGCCATTACTTCTCGTGGTACTTCACCATATTCTACTGGACGTTCATCATCCCAATCCAACTCCAGGAATCGTCATTGTAGGTGGTGTAATTTCTGTGGTCACACCATTGATAATGTCGTAAGTTCAAGTATTATAAGCAGCAACAAGCTTCCCAACAAACAGCTGCGGTCACCTCACCTACTCCTTCCCAACAGACAGCTACGCTTGCTTCCTCTACTTCCTCTGCACCCGAGTCTTCATATCCATCCACTCCTCTCATTACAACTGACGTTAAGGCCTTAATTCACTAAGTTTTGTCCCAATCCTCCACTGCCTTGTCCGTCACCTCAGGTAAATCTCAGTGGTTTATAGACTCTGCTTGCTATAACCATATGACATCTGATTCCACCATCTTCTCTCATAAAATTGCTCTTTCTCCCAATCCTGCAATATACACTACCAATGGTTCTCATATGCCTGTTAGTTACATAGGGTCTATTTCTACCTCTAATTTATCTATCAGTGATACTTACCTTGTGCCTCAGTTATCCTTAAAGCTTCTTTCTATTGGACAACTTTGTGAGTTAGGCCTTGACTTGAAATTCTCTAACAAGGGTGTTGATGTACAGGATTCACGGACGGGTCAGCTGCTTGGGACAAGCCGTAAAGTTGGACGTCTTTTCGAGCTCACATCTCTACAGATTCCTTCTTCAACAAACACTTCCATGGCTGTCATCACAGTTACTTCAAGTTTGTGGCATTCCTGGTTGGGTCATGCCTCACTTCCTCGTGTCCAGTTCTTGGCTTCTCAAGGTCATTTAGGTCCAGTTAAATTTCAATCTTTTGATTGTGTGTCATGTCATCTTGGAAAACAAACACATTTATCCTTTAATAAAAGTAACTCTTTTTCTGCTGCACTTTTTGACTTAGTTCATTCTGATATTTGGGGTCCTGCCCCGACATCGACTGAGGGGGGATCTAATTATTTTGTTATCTTTGTGGATTATTATAGTCGTTATACTTGGATTTATCTTTTGCAGCATAGGTCTGAACTCACCACTGTCTACCAGAATTTTCATAAAATGGTGCAAACTCAATTTTCTTGTGCCATTAAAACTTTTCGTTCAGATAATGCAATGGAATACAAGGATAAGTCATTTCTTACCCTTTTACAGCACAATGGGATAGTCTCTCACCATTCTTGTCCATACACCTCACAACAAAATAGGAGAGCAGAACGTAAACATCGCCACATTCTGGACACAGTAAGAGCACTTCTCATCTCTGCCTCTCTTCCAGAACGTTGTTGGGGAGAAGCTGCCCTTACTGCTGTCTACACCATCAATCATGTTCCCTTATCCACTATACACAATAAAACTCCGTTTGAGCTTCTTTATGGTACAGTTCCTAACTACTCCTTGCTTCGAGTTTTTGGTTTTGTTTGTTTTGTCATTGTTCCCTCACATGAACGCATTAAACTTGAGCCTCGATCCCGACTCTGTTGTCTTCTTGGTTATGGTCTCATTCAAAAGGGTTATCATTGTTATGGTCCCATATCCAAACGTATTCGTATTTCTCGTCATGTAGAGTTTTGGGAACATAAGATGTTTACAAGTATTTCTCCTTTTTCGTAGTCTTCTATCAGTTATGCTCCTATCTTTACTGACCCCTCTATTGTTTTAATTCCTAACTCCTCTGTAAAGATGCCAAGCTCCTTAGATGTTTCATCTTCGCCTGTTTCGGAGTCATCTGACACGTCTACTGATACTCCTGATCCATCAACTGCCTCCGAGCCTGTCCAAGTACCTGCACTTCGTCAATCCACTAAAGTAAGAGCTCATTCTTCTCATCTTCAAGATTTTTATTGTTACTATGCTCTTGCTACTCTTCACGAACCTTACAATTATCATGAGGCTAGTGCTAACCCTCTTTGGCAGAAAGCTATGTCTGATGAACTAGAAGCTCTCACTAAAACTCATACTTGGGACCTAGTGGATTTACCTCTTAGCAAGTCTGCAGTTGGATGCAAATGGGTCTACAAAATCAAGACTCGGTCAGATGGATCAGTGGAACGATATAAACCTCGTCTTATTGCCAAGGGTTTCTCTCAAGAGTATGGTATTGACTATGAGGAGACTTTTTTTCCTGTTGCTCGTCTTACCTCTGTCCGCTCTTTGCTTGCCATTGCTGCTACGCGTCATTGGCAACTGTTTCAAATAGATGTCAAAAATATATTCTTGAATGGTGATCTTACCGAAGAAGTTTATATGCATCCTCCCCCTGGTTATGCCCATCCTTCTCACACAGTTTGCCGTCTTCGGCATGCTCTTTACAGTCTCAAACAAGCTTCCTAAGCCTGGTTTGCTAAATTCAGTTGTGTTGTTGCTCAACAGGGGTTTACCCCTAGTGCCTATGACTCCGCTCTTTTCCTTCGAACCACTGGTGCTGGTATTATTCTTATTCTTCTTTATGTTGATGACATGATCATTACTGGCAATGACCTCTCTGGTATTCGAGATCTTCAGCACTTCTTGAGTCAAAATTTTGAGATGAAGGACTTGGGGCAGCTTAACTACTTTCTGTGTCTTGAGGTTACATCTCGATCAGATGGTTATTATCTTTCTCAAGCTAAGTATGCATCTGGCTTGCTTTCTAAAGCTGGCTTGACTGACAGCAAAACATGCACTTCTCCGCTTGATCCTAATGTTTGATTACTTGCTACTGATGGTGAATCTCTTCCTGATACTACTTTGTATCAACAATTGGTTGGTAGTCTTATCTATCTCACTATTACTCGACCAGATATTTCCTATGTCGTTCATCTGGTTAGCCAGTTTATGAGTGCCCCTCGCTTTACTCACTATGCTGTTGTTTTTCGTATCTTATAGTATGTCAAGGGAACTCTGTTTCATGGCCTTCACTTTTCTTCTCGCTCATCTCTTGAGCTCCGTTCTTATTCTGATGCTGACTGGGCTAGTGATCCTACCGATCGTCGTTCCACCAAGGGGTACTATTTCTTACTCGGCACTTCTCTCATTTCTTGGCGTAGTAAGAAGCAGACTGTTGTTGCCCGCTTCAGCACTGAGGTTGAATACCGCGCCCTTGCTGATACTACAGTTGAACTTTTGTGGTTACGATGGCTTTTGACAAACATGCGTGCTCCTCAGATGACTAGTTCTCTTTTTTATTGTGATAATCGGAGCGTCATCCAAATTGCTCACAATAATGTCTTTCATGAGCGCACCAAACATATTGAAATTGATTGTCACTTCATTCTGCACCATCTTTAGCAGGGCACCTTGGATCTTCGACCTGTCTCGTCTGATGATCAACTTGCTAATATTTTCACGAAGTCTCATCCTCCTGGTCGGCTACGTGATCTTGTTTCCAAACTCCAGTTGACTTCGTCATCTCGAGTTTGAGGGGGGATGTTAAAATATAGAATATTTTAGTATATATAATGTAAATATTCCCATATCATCTTTCCCTTTTATTTGGCCTTGCCTCCTGCTACCTATAAATAGACCCCATATTATACAGTTTCAATACACAGAAATACATACAAATTCTTTTCTCCTCTTTATTTCTTCAGGAGCCATTATAGTGGCTTCTAGACTTAGGACTTCCTTAGGAAATTGAAGTGACTGCAAAGAAACCAACCTCTAGGTCTATGCATTAAAAAGGTTTGCATGGAAATGAAGTCATATGCTGGATAGACGAATTAAATTTTGGACAATGGAACTTATTAAATGCATCCTCATGGGTGATTTTCAAATCTTGTTCACATTAATCAAAATCCCTAAGGATATTTATTTTGTAGCCCACTCCTTTTATTTTGTCATTGAACAAACTGAAATTTGCATCTAATATTACGCCATAAACTTATAACATCAACTGAAATTTGAACTTAATTTTCTTAACAAATAAAAAAATTAATGAAGCTTGCATCTACTAATCCACTCTTCGCAACACCTTTGACTAGTAGCTCTTCCTCCAGTCGAGGGTCGGCGATTGTTCACTCTCTTCTCCCTTCTTCCTTTGCTCCTCTCTTCTGTCTTTGTTTCTCTGTCTATTGTGTAATGCCTCTTGAGCAGATTTGTGATGAAGACATGAAAACCCAACCACATGGGTTTTATTATTTTATATAATGATGAAGGGCAGTGTAGTCTTTTGACATTAGGTTGAGTTTCTAAAAACATTAGAGTGAACAAGTCAGGTTAATATGATCATTTTGTAAATTTCATTTCGTTAACGTGTGTTTCAAGACAATTCTGACAGAAGTCACTTCTATTACTACCATCACTTGACTTGTCTAAATAGTCTCTCTCATTCTTTTAGATTACCAAGCAATTTACATTTATATGTCTATATAAAAATATAAAATTGTATCATATAAAATATGTATTACTATTGTATATATTATTAGGGTTATAGATATCTATAATACTAAACACTTAGTTTATTCTCTTAAATTAAAAGAAATACTTTTTATAACTATTTATGTTTAATTTAATCGTACAATTTAATCTTGTAAAAAGATAGTTTAAAAGAAACAAGGCGATGACGGACAGTACGATAATGACAACGATGGTAGTGTAATTGTGATGCAATGATCTCAATATTAATTTTTTTTTACAAAAAAATGATCTTAAAAGGTGTATTAAAAAAATTAATATTGTGATAAGAATTATTTTTGTGAAATAATTATCAAATATGCTTTTATTTTTTTAAGTAAAAAGCAAAAATTTTAATATATTAATTCTTTTATTTATTAAAAGTACTTGAAAAAAAACGATGCCAAATATATACTAACTTTTTAAACACCACAATGTGCTAATTTAATCTTCTTAATTTTTTTTTTTTAATAAATGAAGCATTGATAAAATATAAGTATTGTAAAAATATCTATTTTATTCATGGAGGGAAGAGAAATCTGACCCATATTGAGTTGAAAATACCATAGGGTAACCCAAAAAACTATAAAAAAAAAAAAAATCACCATCATATCCTAATGTGTGTGTGTGTATATATATATATATATATATATATTTATAAAAAAACTGTTTGGTGTCCTTGAGTGAATTGAGTTTTAACGGTAACAAGCCCGCAGGCCTTCGTAGCCATTAGGCCCATATTTACTCTCGTGGTCACATTGCACGAGTGGTAGCACGTGTTAGTGTTACAAACTCTCTCTCTCTCTCTCTCTCGCTGGCATCAAGTACCCCTGCTACGAGCCACCATATCGTTGAAGAATACCAGAAAAAAAAAAAAAAAAACCGATTCAATGTCAAGTTCGACAATGGTGGGAGCATCGAGCTCGTGGTCTCGTGCAATGTTGCAGATCTCACCTTACACCTTCTCTGCCGTCGGCATCGCGATAGCTATCGGCGTCTCTGTTCTAGGCGCTGCTTGGTATATATATATATATATATATATATATATGCACGCACATATATATAAATACATATAAATAATTGGTTTCTTGTTTTGGTTTCTAATATCTTGAATTTCTATGACTCTGTTAGGGGGATTTACATCACAGGAAGTAGTTTGATCGGTGCGGCAATCAAAGCTCCACGTATCACTTCAAAGAATCTCATTAGGTAAGAGTAATACCCTAGCTTTGATACCCTATAAATTTTAAATTCTATTTGATTCTAGACGTTTATGTATTTAATTGATTTGTTTAATTTTTTAATTATTGGATTTATAATCGAGTGTTATATGTGAGAAGTGGATTAATCACTAATTACGTCCGATTTAATGCAATTATGAGGATGCCATAGTGTTACAATTGATTGAGATTACCCATTGTATAATTGCTAATAACTTCTGGTTTTTTTTAGTTACAATTGAATGAGATTATTCATTGTATAATTGCCAATAACTATGGTTTTTTATGTGGTATAGATTGGATTGATACACAAATATTTAAACAAATAAATAAAGTAAAAAAATGTGATGATAAATTTGAATTAGTGCCAAGGGCGGAACCAGGAAAATTATCAAAGGGGGCTAAAAAAATTTTGGTGGAAATTTTGGGTTTGGCCAAAATTTTAGGATGCAAAATGAAAGAAATGATGGGTAAAAATTAGGCTGGGCTAAAATTTTAGGATGGGATAATTTTGAAAGGGCCAAAATTTTACATGTACAAAAAAAATCTATAATTTGAGGGCGGGCTGTGGCCTGGCCCAGCCCTCAAGTCCATCTGCCCTTGATTAGTGCGTAGCAACTTACCAGGGAAAAAAAATAATGCGTCAAAGATGACTTGTTAGAAGATTAAGACCATTGAACAAGCTGCAGGATGTTCCTAATTCAATTTTGCACTTCGGTTTGAATAAGATCGAACTTAAAATTGACGATAAGTCCGATACTTACTCATTACTTAAGTTTTTCTGTTTATTCGTGTCTGTTTCCTCTTTAGGTTTAAGCATAGTCATATTTTATATCTAGTTTGTTTGTGATGTGGGACTTACCCTACTCACTGTAATAGGAGAACTTTGAAAAAAGTGGAGTTGAGAGTGAATATAGTACATCCTATCTGTTGATGTCTATGTTTTCTAGTTATGAATCTTACAACCTATAATACCACTGGTTACAAAAAGCCCCTTTTTAGGCCTGGTTATAAAAAATCAGGAACCCAAGGCCACATTATTTCTTAACAAGAAGATCCTCAGAATTCTGGCTAGAATGCATTAAGAGAATTGGATTTAAATATATGGAAATAAACTGCAACCATGGCACTGGCAAAAGCCGGTCTCTCTTTCAGCTGATATTGAACATTCTTATTAGTTGAAAATTTAAGTGGTCTTCAGTAGTGATCAAGCCATTTCTCGCTCTTGGCTCGCTCAAACTGTTCATGTCAGTTGAAGTCTAACCATAGTTATGTAGAAGCCTCATGTGATGACCAAGTGGCCACATGCGTCTCTCCCTCAAGGGGAGGTCATGATTTCAATCCCCACTATGAGCGTCAGCATGGGGTGGGAGGGTTAAGTAGGGTTTAAATTTAATCGACCCAACGTAAGATTTGAACTTAATTAATAATATTCTCTATAAATTTTATAAGTATTTTTAATTAATAAGATTCTCTAAGGATGATATTTTTTTTTTATAAGTAAAAGTGAGTCTATATATAAACTTCCAAAGGAGGGTGAGCCCATAATTTTTTTTTTGCCCGAACAATATGACGCTGGCTCAATTTGGCGACAAAACCTACGAGATTTTAGATGAAAGTAGCAATCATCTCGAAATATTCCAGGTGATTGAACGAGGACCGAATGTTGTGAAGAGGTTATGATTGACGAGATTAGAGTTGGAATGGTTGTGCGATGTTTTGGAGGAGGCATCAGATGAGACGAAGAGCAAAAATTTCCTAGGGTGATTGATGGGGAGAGGAGCCTATGGGTGTGGCGCCGATCGAACACCATGGGAGATTATATGAAGGTGGAGTCCATAATAGGGAAAGTTACACAATGCATTTATCTCCCAATGGTAGACGAAAGGGATGGCTGGTTAACAATGGCAATAGCTTTCCGGAAGTTAGGGCTGTCACAATCAAGGGCCTGTAGTAAGGGGGCTTCATAGAAGGAGAAGGCGGAGATCAATTGTTAATTTTATCAAATATTATAGTATGAAATAAATTTATGTTTAAAAATATATATTCATATTATTTTTATTCGGATTCGATTCAAATTTGCACAATTGAATTTATAATCAAAGTCAAATTTGGTTAAATTATTTATGATCTATCATATTTTGATTCAAACTCAGATCCCAATATTAATAATTGGCCTACCTTGTAAAATAAGAAAATTAATTGCCCTACCTTGTCCAGTGTCCTGATCTCTTAAGTAGACCATTTCTCCTTGATCTTTCTTTTTTATTTTTTCACAAAATTTTCGTTCTTTCTTCTGCAAACTTTCAAACTTCTTTGATGTAAGACATGTGAGGGTAACACTCTCTAACAAGATGCACGACAAAATAAAAGTTGGCTTGCATTTTGGGATAAATAAAAGGTGGAACAAAGGAGAAGAGGTTTGACAAAAACTTATTAAAACATAAAATTAATTAAAGATCAAAAGCTAAATTTAAGGAAGTGTAAAATTAGTTAAATATAACTTAAAACTTGAATCTAAGATGTCCCAAGTAGACTCCATCTTGAAATCCAATTTCCGTAATTATTCTTTTCTTTGAACCTACTTTTTCTTGAATCTTTTATGGAATGGATCATTCTTTTGAATTTTTTTCTACTCTTTGGGCATGTTCACAAGAAGCTCATCAAAAAGCCAAAAAAACTAAATCTTGTATTACCACCTATCAACCTAGCGACAAGCCTTTTGCAAGAGATGAGCAACTCACCTTGTTTGTCACATTCCAAACCCCACCCGCCCCGGTAATTTGGGACGTGACTGGCAAAAGGCCTTCAGAATCGAATGAAATGCAAGAAAATTTGTAACAATAAAGATATTCATTTGCGGAAGCTTAGTTTCCTTTCACTAAGGATACAATACTATACATCGCATTTTACCCGATCAACACTTCACACCAAGTTTTCTATGATTGTATCATTATTGCCATTCTAATTCCCGACACGTGTCATTTGTCAACATCAGAGCTTTTCTATGCATTTCTCTCACCTTGTTATATAGGGACTAGTCCGTCTCAAATTACTTCCAGCTTCTATGATACTCTTCCTTGCTCACTTTATCATGGTCCCGTGTTTTACTAGCATTTGTATTCTAGCTTTCCTTTCGTTTAACATACTTGAAAGGTGGGGAGGGGAATGAGGTGAGCTAAACGAAGTTTATTGAGTAAATCCAAAATTCTATCATGGGTTTTTCAAACCAAGATTATCAAGATTTTCATGTAAAAGCAGCTTGATTTCATGAAGTGGAGTTGACTATGTCATAGGGGCATAACTCGGGCGGAGCGGGACTCGGGTTGAGTCATGTCCAAGCACAACCCAAGTTCTAAAACAATCAACCTGAGTCCAACCTAAACTTGACCTTGAACCTGAAAACCCAACCCAAGCCTGACCCAAATTAAAATTCATTACTATCGTGTTCAACCTGAGCCCAACCCGAACCCGATTATTAATTATAATATTTAGATTTTATTCATGAGTTCTTTAGTCAATTGCTATTTTTTTTCCTATTTTGATTATACACTAAAAGTTTCAATAATTTCTCTCAATTTCTCCTTCTAAAAGAAACCAAAAACCTTTTCAACATAATTTAATTTTGAAAAAATGTTAAAAGTCAACAAGTTTTTGAAATTATAAAAATGTAAATAGTAATTCTTGTAAGGAAATCTTATTAATCTAATGGTAGATAACTAAAGCATAAAAAATATAATATATAAAATATTGAATTCGGTTTCGGGTTAGGATCAAGTTTTCAAAGTATCAACCCAAGCCTAACCCAACCCTAATTTAAATCGGGTTTGAATTCTTTTGTCCAAACCCAACCCATCCATATACTTTCCCCGGTTCCGTGGCTATCGTGGGCTTTACGCAGATTATATAGATATCCCTTCAATATAACATAGGTCATCGAAAGGATCTTGAAGACCCACCAAAGTACGAAAGCCAGGATCTTTCAAAAAATGGATTCCTATTCGAAGAGTGCATAACCACATGGATAAGCTCACACTAACCCGTCAATTTGGGATCTAATTCGAGATTTTCCTTAAGAGGTATCGGGAAGGAATTGGAATGTAATAATATCGATTCATACAGAAGAAAAGGTTCTCTATTGATTCAAACACTGTACCTATGGGATAGGGATAGAGGAAGAGGAAAAACCGAAGATTTCACATAGTACTTTTGATCGAAAAATCAATCTGATTTCTTTCGTACCCTTCGCTCAATGAGAAAATGGGTAAAATTCTACAGGATCAAACCTATGGGACTTAAGGAATGATGGAAGGGAATAAAAAAAGAGAGGGTAAATAAAAAGAAATAAAATAAGTAAATAAAAATGAAGTAGAAGAACCCAGATTCCAAATGAACAAATTCAAACTTGAAAAGGATCTTTTTGATTAAGTATAAAAGATGAAACCCAAGCCCTGAAAAAATCAGGTTGGTTTAGGTTGGCCCTCCCAAGTTGCACCCCTACTATGTCATGGTTAAAAACATTTAATAATAGAAGGATATAAAACTTTTCATCAAGGCATTTATAATAAATTTGCTTTCGTAACATAGATCAGCATTTCATAAATATTCATGGTAGCTATCATACTGAGGTTGATGTTAAAAGTGCAACTTAGAGGGGGGTGAATATGTTGTACCCCCAATTTCTTTTAAATCTTTTGCAGTTTCTTGTGAGGGGGAAAGAATAAGAGAACAAGCAAAACAATAGACACAATATTTATAGTGATTCAGCCTTCAAGAATGGCCTATGTCCACTGTTAGGTGATGATCCAATCACCCTGAATCCACTATAGCCCTTGATTTTGTGAAAGCTTCACCGATTACAATCTTCAAACCTTTACAAGATCTTCTCTTCTTCAATACAATCAACTAGGTGATCTAGAACCAATCTCCACAATCACTACATTATGTGGAGTAATTACAAAGAGAAGGAACCCTTTAAATAGGGTACATATAGCAATGAACACCGGGAGATAGTTGGTGCTTGTAATAAATACAAAGATGAAGAATAATTGCACCTCTCTTAACTCTCACAAAGAGACTAAATAAATACAAAGATTAAAGACAAACCTCTAGGAAAGAAGAATGAAAGTTGGAGCTTTTGAGAGAGTTGAATTGACCCTTGAGAGCTTTACAATAATTTCTTAATCCATCAAAAAGTTGTCTTGAAGTGTATATACAGAGCTCTCTTGAAATCTACAAAAAAGGGGCAATTTTGAAGTGTCCGATGGATAGTCAACTGGTCCAACAGCTAGTTTGACGAGGTGCCGTAGGTCTAGTCCCAAAACCGGTCGTGCACACCCACTATTTTTGAGTTCTATTGTGCCTTGATAATTTTCACTTGTACATAGCGGACGTCCGGTTCTAGAGCTGCTTGAGTGAAGCTACTAGAAATGGAGCTTGAGTTCCTTAAGTCCTCCTATGTGAATTAGGGGATGTCCGGTTTCAAAGCCGGTTCCTAAGTCCGCTAGTCATTGGAAGAGTGCCATTTTGATCCATGCTTTCAACAATCATCTGAAAGGCCATTGGCGGATGTCCCCCAAGGGGAATCGGATGTCCGGTCCCAAGACCGCGTCCGGAGCCGCCTTGATGTGCTTACTGGAACTCAAACAGGTGAACCTCATTAAGCCTAACCGGACATCCGGTATGAAAATCGGTCCCAAGTCCGGTTGTGCTTCACCACTACTTTTTTACAAACCTGTTCTTGCACTTTGATAAGTGTTCTCTAAAGTCCACATTAGCATTGTTGGAGATTCAAGGCATACTCAACATATTTTCTTCAAGATCACAATTATCAAAACCTATATTTCCTTAACAGGTGTTATATATAAATTGACATTTCATGAAATCATATAACTACAACTGCCATAATAAAAAATACTTGATAAACCACTGCTTCATGTGAATCTGTAAATTATCTACCTTTTAATAAGGTAAGAGATGCGTGAATAATCCATAAAACATTGTTTGCCCATTCCTACGATTATATTCAACAGTATATACACTTTCACTTTGCCTATACTATGTGGGCACTCCCCCCTCTGCCCAAATCATGTGGACCCTCCCCATTCATCCATTGCTTATAATAAGTTTAAGCGTACCTAGGCCGCATCAATTAAACATTTCCAAGCAATGTAATTGTATAAAACATTTCTTTGTGGCAGCTAAAATCATTCTTTAAACATGATTTTCCAACATACAAGTAGAAAAGATAGCATTCTGATAGCATCAAATCAGGATCGTGCTTTTCAAATGGAATTGTAGAAAAGATAGTATCAGATAACATAGCAATAGAATCATGCTTGTGAAACAACTAAAATATTTGCAGTTGAAAGTGTAATAACTTTTGGCATCTAGAAAACATGTTTGCACAAGGCAGAATAAAATATGCACCATGTTAAAGTTTTGGTTTACTCACATGTGGTCCTTAGTTTTTCCTTAGTAATTAGTCCCCTCTTTTTGATGATCCTGTAAACATAGATCAATATATATTTTATTCCTCAATCTAGACACTGATTTAATTTAAATCATTATTATCTTAGTGTTTCTAGTCTGAATGGACCTTAAGGTAAGTTGGACATAGATCATTATTATCTTATAGATTTTTAGAAAATTAAGGTAAGTTTGATATTTTACTAGTTTTAAAATTTTTAAACATTTTTCCCCCATTAGATTAATTTTTTAAAACTTGCCCCAACAAATTGTTTTTTACAAAATTTTGAATTAATCATATTGAGGAATAGAGATTGGGAAAGAAAAAAAACAAAGTGTTATTTTTTAGTACAACGATGGGAAGGGGGAAAATTCTACCTAAGTGTGTGTATATGCATGCATTGAGTCTCAAATTTGGGTTATGTCTGTGATATGAGAGGACTTTGCCATCTCGTATAGACCTCGGTCCCAATTAAATCCATTTCAAATGCCTTAAACTTTTAGATAGGTTGGTAATTAATTACTTTTTTGCTATGTTATACTATAATTGCACGCTCAAATAAGATTGTAATTCAGGATTTCCATACTAAATTTAGACGAATTTTTTCCTTAACTTTATTTATTCAGTTTTTGTTTCTCTCTTTCTTTAGTAAGTATTATTTTATTTCTTCAATTAGTAATTTATTGATTAGGGAAAGAATTAATAATTTTTTTCTTTTTCTCTCTTCAAGACATTCATGAATTTGTTCAAAAAAATCTAGTTAAATATTTGACACTCAAACGACAAAGATAAAGATGTATATATATATATATGAACATCTAACATATATACAAACTTCTTTCTTGTTTAAATTTGTTGTGATCTAAATCTCCATTAGAAGACACAAAACAAAATGGTTCGTGATTTTTTGCCTTTTAACTATATTTTTATAAGTAGTAACATACAAATAAGAGATAAATGTCTTAGGCTTCGGGAATAATTGATTGAAAAAGTGGAGCAAAAATTCCTTCAAAGTTCGAAGGGGCTTAATAGATATTTTTATGCCAATTACAGTTAATCTTTGGCTCATAATTCTTCTAGATACAAAACCCTAAATTAATTAATATAGCTCCTTTAGGAGACATAAATAAAAAAAAAATTTAAAAATCCTCAAAATGAAGTTAGAAGCTGTACTTGCTGAGCAGGACGTTATAAAAAGTTTTATATTAAGCATTATGAAATAAGAATTAATTTTTTTATGGATACAATGTCTACATTGTGTGAATTTTTTTTAAAATGTTTGTCTTGTTGAGTTATTCGAGTTATATATAGTACTAGTTAATTTCTATAAATATTATGAAATTAAATATCATTTTATTAATGAGTTTTAAATTGCACCCCACTCGGACAAAATCCTAGCTCCACTCCCTGGTCATAATTATATCATTATTCATATATCATATTTTTCAGTACTTAATTTGCTAAAACGAACTTTATAATAGAATCCAGAACATTGAAAACTTTTAAGATGACACTTCTTCGTGATTAATTAGCCTTTCAGAAATTTAAATAATTATTAATTTAATTCTGGAAATATAGTTATATAGATAAATGTAGATTATGGGGAAATTTTGAACAGCCACACTTTGTGGCTTGGTGGTTAAGATCCTTGTTATTCCATTCTTGGTCTCTGGTTCGAATCCTCATTGTAGCGTTATGCTCTTTAGTCTTCCTTTTCAAACATTGCTAGGTATTATATATAGGCTTCTGTTAGCAACCACTCAAAGTGCTCTCTTTCTCTCACATTCAGTCGCTGGTTCAATAATCGGCTGAAGCAAATCTCCTTTTTCTTTTAATTTGTTTTACAAAACGACCAGTTTTGTAAATACCCATCACCGCTCCCAAACCTGGTCTGAGCCAAACCCATAATCCGAAACCAAATCTGACCGGTGCTCAATATCTCAAATGACCCCGCTTTGCTATTTACTGTTCGTCGTCTTCATCATTGAACAGGCAAACCCTAAATTTTTATAAACTCTACTTTCTTGACTGTTTTGCTTCTCTTTTCTTAATACTTTTTTTTAATCAATTAAATTCCATTAAAACTTCATGAAATCTCAAAAATCAAGGCCCAACCGTGCCCTGTAACTGCCCCTTTCTCTCTCAGTTCTTCACCTTTTTTCAGTGTACTTTTGGTCCCTATAGATAAAACAAGGTTGAACCAGCGTTTGAATTAAACCCGCAAGTCCCTATGAGACCTGCAACTCAACTTTTCTTGGTCATTTCTTGATTTTCCTTTCTTTCTTCTTCTTTTTCAATTGTCTTTCAGCCCCTATATGTAAAAAGGGATTTAGTCGCTGTTTAAGGAAACCCAGATCAACCCAGTTCAGTGCAACCACAGGGGAGGTCTGCAATTTTTTTGCAAAATGAACACAAGTTTGAAGAAGTGATAAAGAGAACTTATGCATCGTAATAACATTACATAGCATTAACTACAATTGTTCAAAGATAATCACTCTCAGATTTAGAAATATGGTAGTACAGTTCAATTACTGTCTGCACGTATCATACCACTTGCTATGTACCACCTTCTTAATCCTGTTCCACATTGTTGGAGTTACATGCACATATTCAGATCCATGTGGATATAGAGTAAACTTTTTCCCAAGGGACATCCTTTGTTCACCAGATGAACCTTGAATTTTATTTTTCTTTTACTTAATTTATTCCAATATCATGTAATAATTTTCCTCTCCCAGACACCGTCAAGTGCGGAGCCTTGTGCACAGCCTTTATTTTGTAATAATTTTGAATGACATTCATGGGATCATTGTTACAATAAGTTTTGGTTGACAGTGATGGCTCCTCTTGAGATTGTAACTTAAGTCATGCTTATGTGATGTCAGTGTAATATTCTGTGAAGCTGTTGCTATATATGGCGTTATCGTGGCAATTATCCTACAAACCAAGTTGGAGAGCGTTCCAGCATCACAGATATATGCACCTGAGTCTCTCAGGGCAGGATATGCAATCTTCGCCTCTGGGATTATTGTGGGCTTTGCAAACCTTGTTTGCGGGTTTGTCCCAGCTTTTATTCAATTTCCAGTCAAATTCACATTGACAAACAAATGCTAGTGCCTTTCATCTTTTCTGTCAGTTATTGTCTTTCTTTTAACTTCTGTTTGGTAGCAGGTTATGTGTAGGAATAATTGGAAGCAGCTGTGCATTGTCTGATGCCCAAAACTCGTCACTTTTTGTGAAGATTCTTGTGATTGAAATCTTTGGGAGTGCACTCGGGTTATTTGGAGTGATTGTGGGAATAATCATGTCAGCTCAGGCAACTTGGCCTTCTAAAACGGTGTAATTTGCTATTTTTATCAGTGCCTGACAATTTGATTTGTCACAGAACCGTTATGTTTTTTTGCACCCGAAAATCTGTCTTCTTCTCTCAATTGGTTTGGTAGTATGTTCTCTGTTGCCTCTTTCTAATCTTAAGTGCATTTGTTTTTATGATGGAATGTGAAACATTGGAAGAGCAAAAATGTTGATATTATTGCAATGAGTCTATGATTGCAGTTTACATATATTCTCATGGTTGTGATATTGGTATGATCAGTTATTGAAGTACATGCATATCTGAGATGAAGTAGTAATGAACAGCCACCTTATTCCCAGAAAAGAAACTCCCAATATACATAAGAAAGCTTGCTCTTCTAATTTTAATTGATGAAGGAATTTTCTTATGAAATGGTTTTGATTTTCTTGTGCTATAAACACAGGTAGTAAGCCCAGTTTGGGTAAACCATATATTTTTTTACTGATGTCTAGTTCTCTTAATCCTTTAGTTTAGGCAATTTAATTGCCTTTTGACCATATTTAAGTTGTGTGCTGCTAAGAAGATTTATTACATCTCTGTGTCTTGATAAGTTTCAACCCCTATGAAGAAGCACTGCTAGATACTCAGAAATTTGAAACTATTACAGTTAAATGCATGTCAATGATCATCATTGAATCGCTCTAGATTGCAATTTAGGTGCTTGTTTAATCTATTGTTACTCTGACAATTTCTCACATAAGTTATGCAGAAAACATCAAAATTACAGTAAGAAAAATGTTAGATAACTGTTCATTCTCCTATAGAGTGGTCTTGCACCTGAGCAGCCCAACTATTTTGAATGGCGACTGAAATGTAGAATATGGAATGCTTTAAAACACAAGACTCACCGAGTGAAGAAACAGGACAGGGAAGTCATTAAGGGGGCAAATTGAAAGTATGGTTGCCCTAAAAAGGTACAATAGTTGGCCTTATCTTCTCGTTGTGTTTTTGACTTCATTTTGTGGATATTTGAGTTTTATATATAAGATCATCTCCAATGGTTTGTGTTATATTTGCAATACTAATGCTATTATTCATGCCTACTTTTGGAGTTTGACCGCTTCTCTGAAATTTTCCGGTTACCATACAAATCTATAGCAAAGAAAAGAGGGAGGGGGAGGGATGGACTCTTTTGCTAAAGCATGTATTTTTGTTAACTGATCATGACCGGCCATTTTCTACTCGAGCAGAAGTTTTTTTACTGTTGTTTCCATCTCCCTCTGCCAGGTGACTACTTTAGAAGACATCTTCCCAGGGCAAGGGGAATCAAAAATTCTCCACATAGAGGGCTTCAGAAAACTCACTCTGTTGTGAATTTCCATTGTTTGAATATGGAACATCATCATAACAAATAATCAATATGAATGAGATTGCTATTGCTCCTATATGAACTTGTCCTCACAAAGACATCGTCTACTGCTTAAAATGAAAGAAAAACATTGATGTTCCCCTCTCCTGCACTATTTGGAGTCAACAAATGCACTTCTTGTTCTCCCATTCCACATGAACTATAAATGAAAATGAATGATGTCCTGTAACAAAATCTTACAGTGCCTTTTGCCAGTCGATTGAAAACGACATGATCCTCGTTTTGCTTCTCATAGCATTTGAAGCCAGGAATCCACTCTTGTATTGACGATCTAGCCACATATAACAATATTGCAATGTCTTGATTTGTCCTGACAAACATTATTAGACTATCTATTTCATAATACTTGAAAAGTGAAATTGTCATAATTTCTCAAGTCAATCCTTCAAATTCGGGTCTATAATCACACAAGAATCTAGACAAATACGAGCTATTCTTGCTCAATATTGGATTTGACATGATTGTAGCCAAACTGGAAAGATGTGGAAGTACAACAGTGCTTCAAATTCTATTTTCTTGGAAAAGATATACTCTATATACTTGGCAATCAATAGGTGGATGGCAAATGAACTATTGAAGGAACATCAGAAAAGAAAGGCATGTTTTTCTGCTGAAGCTCTTGGCAATCCTCTGGACTTGCTGTCTTTGGATCAAAACACTTGCGATGAGGAAGAGTCAAACCCTGTTTGATGCGACCCAATTGCCTCGAATGTAGGACTTGCTTCGAATTGACTGGTACCCGAATAGATTGATACTCCTTGAGAGCTGAATGCAAATTTTCCACACCCCACTTCCCCAGGCATTTGCCTAAAACTGCTGCATCCAGTATTGACATGTTTGTGCTTCTCAAGCCATGAGGGGTTGTCGGGTGAGCTGCGTCTCCAATTAATACCACATTGTCCCAAAAGAGCTGTTCCAACGGATCACAATCATATATCACATTTATGAAGGGTTGCTTTGTTTCTTTCATTACTCTCGCCAATTCAGGAACCCAAACTTTCCCTGCTTCTTCCTCCATCTGCTCAATCATGTCACTGCTCACTTTCATGGTCACTGAATTCCCCTGGAGTATTTTTTTTCAACAGATCAGTTAAAGTTGGCATAACAACTCTCAGGACTCTATACAAAACTCGTGGTATTGTGTTATTTTAGTCCCGAAACCACTCCTTATTCTTTGTTTTTTCAGTATATTCTAAAGCAGCAACCTGTGAACCAGAGGCCCATTTTGGGCCAGAGAACATTCCAGTTCTACGAATAATTGAACTATAATATTGTGAATTTTCTAGGTTCAACTTCTTGGCTTGGTTCTCTATGTAATCTTTACACCAAAAGTCTCTGATCGTTGTCCCGCAAGTGCCAACAATGACACTAACAAATGAAATAGACCTCAGGTTCTATGTGCATCAATTAGACATTAAATCATACCCTAAGACATAGACCTTGATTTTTTATTTTCATATCTTCTCACAGTTTTGTTGATCCACAGGTGGTGTTTTCACAACAATACTATATCCCAGCATTTTGGTTTGGGGCAATGTCCCAGAATAAAATAGGCTCTCTTCGTTTTTGGTATTTAACTCGTGAATATGATGAAAATAAACATTAAACATGGGACGAGAGCGAGTAATCACCTTAAGTTCTGGCTCAGGTTGATTCACATACCAAATCCAATTGATCCTTTTGTTCAGAAGTTCATAAAACACGGTATGAGTTCCAGAACCCAAATCAAAGTACAAGCATTTTCCGAGATCCGGATACACTTTTCGGATACCCATGATGGTTTCTGAATTAAGATTATCTGAAAAATCAAGCACCCCTCTCCAGGCACAATAACCTGAGTACCTACAATAAAACATCAGCGTTAAAAACTAGAGTTATTAGAAATACATTATACATCATAAAACTAAATTTAAATTTACCAACCTCAATTTAAAGTCAGGAAGAAAATTCTGGCGAATTGAAGAGAGACAGCCATCTGCTGCTACGAGCAAATCACCAACTATTTCAATGATTTTGCCAGTTTCAAGAACTTTGGTTTTTACTTTAACATAAGTTTTGTCATCAGAACTGCAGAAAGAGAGGAACAGGTGACCCCAAAGAAAAGTGTCTGGTGGGAGTGCATTGGACAGGAGGCCATGGAGATCAGCCCAGTGTCCTGCTCTAAAATTGAAGTTCTCATCTCTTGTTAGAGTCCAGCTGATCTTCTTCTCACTATCTGTTGCTTGGTTCTATGAACAAACAGAAATTCAAAAAGTGGAGGGAAAATTAGCTGAAATTTGATATTAAACTCAGAAAAGACCCCAAGGTGCATCTGAATGAGAAATCTTTCCGTGGCTTTCTTAAGGAAAATTTGTCTGTCATTTTCCCTAGTAAAATAGACTCAACACAAACCCTTTTGAAAAATCCAAGGCTATAATGCTTATATAATTTATACAATCGTGTAGAAGTCACTTCACCTCCAATCCACCCATAAAGTTATGCCATATTTAAGAAGAAGAAGAATTTATTTGATGTGCAAGCCATGACTTATTTGATGTTCTAAGAATTTATTAGCTGAATATGTACAAAGGTGTGGTGACTTTTACACCAAAAGTGATCTCTCTAAATAATATTTAGGGTAGTCTTAAACCCACTCTGCATGCATTTTTAAACTGGGACGGTGCAGAAGCGGAAAAAATCAGTGTGGAAAAAGGCCTGCCCTAAAACTTAATGCTCTTGATGGGAGGAAACCATCACACCTCCATTGCTCCATACCAAACAAATAAATAAAGAACTCTGACATCAAATAAAATTTAATAATAAGGTTAAGAATATCAGTGGTGTGGCTGAAAAAAAGAAGTAAAAAAGGTATTCTTCTTCTTCTTCTTCTTTTTTATTAGTAAAATTAGTATTTGTATTGAACGCGTCCGAGGGGAGCGAATCCATAATTACAAAAAAAGGATAGGGATAATTAAAGTCTAAGCTCTCCCAAAAAAAACTCTTAAAAGTATCTACATATATAGAAGTTGCTTCCTTAACCCAAAAAAACAATGACCTCAAAAAAATATCTTCAAAACGCGAAGGGGACTGGTCTATCCCCACAAAGGTACACATGTTCATTTCCCTCCATAAGCACCAAGTGAGACAAAAGGGAGTCACCCTCCAAGCTATCCCATCCTCCTCTCTAATCTTGCTATATCTCTAACGTAAGAACATTTATTTAATTGTGGCCGACATCACTCAACTACAACCAAAAAGCGAGAAGATCAAATTCCATGAATCCCTCGCCAACTCACAATGAATGAGAAGGTGATCCACTATCTCCACCCCACCTTTGCGAATACAACAATAGTTTGCAAGCTGGAAGCCTCTCCTACAAAGGTAATCCAAAGTCAAAAGAGCACCTCAAGTCACTGCCCAAGCAAAAAAAAAAAAAACTTTTAAAGAGATCCGAGAACACCAAATCATCTTCCACGGAAATATCTCTTCATTTGTATTTGCCAACTTGTTGTAAAAAGAATGAACAGTAAAATTTTTCCAATTAGTTGCTGTTCACACCATAACAAATCCTCCCTCCATCAGCTTGACCCTACTAAGAACCTCCAACAAGTTGGCTACCTCTTCCAACTCCCAATTGTGAAAATCTATACAAAAGAGAGGATTCCATACAAATTCACCACCCACAATGGCTACATAAGCATATGCAAATAATGTGACTTCTTATGGTGCACCTAAGTCATTCTTGATTTACTTGGTAAGGAAATGAGGCAACTTATACTTTGTTCAACACTAGATAATTATAACATTAAACCCCTAACATTAACTCCATTTTAGATGTCACGTGTCCATAGTATTAATCTTGCTTACATAAGGTGCTAAGACAGGAAGACAGATCTAATCTTTACATTATTTTGCACAAAATGACCAACTTGCTTACACAATGTGCTAGAATTCAATTACACAATTTTTAAGCAAGCAAAATGACTACTCTCCCAATAAAAAAGAATATTTTATTTTTATAATAATGCTACTTCTCAAACTTTGCAACCCAAACGACATGGTATTCATGTAGCACTATATCGTTGTATCGTATTGCCAATAATACAATTGCACATCAGTGTCACGTCCTTTTGGATACAAATTTGGGAAGTGTAGCATAGCTTTTAAAAAATAAATTAAGTGGACTGGTGATGATCATAATGTCTAGTTAACTTCGATTGGTGCTTCAATTCTACAAGGGTCATAACTCATAAGCAAGTCCACTAAATTCACTATCCACACACAGAAAAAGAAAAGGAAAAAGAAAAAATAGTTTGGGGAAATTATACTTAAGCTGAAATGACCAAGGCAATTTACAAGTAGGCTCAATAGTTTGGAGAAATTTCTACATAAAGCTGACAAGAAAAAAATAATTTAGACTCAAGCTAAAAACTAGGTAGAAATTCATGATGTGGCACTTAGTGAACGGCTAGTAGTGAAGTGCTAGTAGTACCCGTCAGCCTAAAATTAATTTATCTTCTTTCGCGTTAGGTTAAGTTCAAGTTGCCAAAACTATTCAGCCCACACTTATAATTTTCCTACCTGAGTTCATGTTAACTGCAATATATTAAAATACACTATGATCTCAGTGTTTGTTCTTCTTCTTCTTTTCTTCTTTTTGATCCATTAAATCAAAAAAATTAAAAAAAAAAAAAACTTTTATTTAAAGAGTTTTCTTTATTTGTTACAACCTAATTGCAATTGAATTAAAACTATTTTCGTTAGTAGTGTTTATTTATATACAGTGTGGAGTTTGCAGTGTACCTGATCAATTGTGAGGGGAACGGTAGCCTTGTGGAGAAGCTCGGATTGTCCGAGCCACGACTCAATGAGTTTCCGAGACAATCGGTCGAGACCGAGTCCAGCACCTGTTGGGCTCCCAGAAGGGGCTGCGCATGATTTCTCCAGAACCACCACGTCCCACCCTGCTACAATGAGCGCGTGTGCGCAGGACACCCCTGCTATGCTGCCTCCGACCACCACTGCCTTCGCCTTCTTGGTCTGATTCATCTCTCTCGCTCTCTCTCTCTCTCTCTCTCGAATCATAGGCTGCATCTATGGAAGGTAATTGTAAGCTAATCGAAATGCACGGAAAAGGGATCATGTACACGTGTAAGCTAAGAAGCAGTGAAGTCTACGGTGCACCCGAGAAATTTTACCATGTACAGGTCCATCCTACCACACAAGCAAATATTCCCTCCCTACTAAAATAAAAGTCTGATTTAAAAATTCTAACTTTTTTAGAAATATTATTTTATTATTTTAAAACTATTTAAATTTTTCGTATTACACTCATTTAATTATAAATCATGTCACATTAGGTATAATAAATAATAATTTTAAAAATTCATAAGTTAAAAGTACGTTAACTTTTTAAATGAAACTTAAAATGAGACAATACAAATTAGAGTAAAGGATTCTTAAAATAGATCGGATAGAGTATTACTTTATGTCTCTTAAAAACTCACATCTTATCCCAATTACATTACATTATAGTTAGATTCGCATAAAGTCAATGGATGATCACATTATAATTATTTTTCTTAAAAAAAATCTAATGAAAAAATTAGTACACAAAAATTTAATTATAATACAAATTAAAGAATGAATAAGAATTTTGTCTAATCTACCTAATAAATTATTATTAGAAGGATACCCAAATGACTCTTTGTTAGAGTAAAAAAATTAGGAGTGGGAGAGCCATTTTGACAAGTATACAAAATAGATACTTGGATGGCTCCTCTCTTGATAAATATGTATCTCCACATGCCTCCTCGTTGTTGCAAAAGTTTGAAAAATCTAACATGTTTCTTGCTACATTATCTGAATTGGATTTCTTAGCCTCCTCTCCTCCATTTGTGGTTTTCCTAACTGTTTTCTAGATTTTGCAACCTGCCCAGCTCCATCTAAATTTTATGAAATTATGTCAAACAAACATTTCTTGTAGAAAGTAAGACCAGGATCAAAGAACTACCCCCAAACTCCTGCTAAAAATCATTATTGTTTTAAGAGAGATTCTTCTATGAATCAGGTTAATGATCATTTATCATATGAATGGGTTATCTGATTTTAAGAATGAAAAAAAATCTAGTTTTGTTGATAAGCGACGATTAATTTGACTCATAAACTTAGTACATGAACCTATCCAATCAAAAATTATTTATTCACTATGAACCGACATTTGGGCAATGTAAGAAAGATAAAAAAAAAAATTAGAAGAAGAAAGTTCCTGTGTTTTTGGTTGATATGGATTTTGGAATTGTTGCAGGTACAAAGCTGTTAAATCTTGTTCTTGATCTCTGTTCCAAGAAGAACATTTCTGAGACATTCTTGCAGGTGTAGAGTCTGAAGATAAACAATGAAGATGCCATCAATTTTATGAGAAGTTTGGGGTTGAAATTACAGATACTGTTGTAAGGTTAACTCTTTCAACTCCTTAAAACTTAGATGTTAAGAAAATGAAGAACTAGAGCTTTATAGACTGCACAAAAAGGCTATAAATGACCGATATGAGACATTTCAACACACCACTTAGACCACAGCAGTCGGATACTCGGTACGCAGAAAGACTAGCCCAATCTGACTCTGATACCATTTGTAAAGTACAGTCCATTCAACTCTTTAAAACTCAGGTATTAAAAAGAAGGGAAACTAGAGCCTTATAAACTGGACAGAAGGGACCATAAATAAGTAATGTGAAACATTCCAACTAGATACCATGCAGAACTATTACACATGAATATTATCCCACCAGAGCTGCTATTATGTTCTTTCCAAATTCATTTCAACAGTGAGATCCCCATTAAGGTTCTTTGTGTTATAATCTTTATTATTGAGTATAGTAATAAAAACTTGAGTATCTCTTTTTGATTTCACACAAGTGTGAAATTGAACGAGTCCAATTTCCCTTTTCAAAATAAGTAAAAAAAAAAAAAAAGGTTAGATAAAAAATCCTCAACTAAGGATTTAGAAGAAGAAAATAATAAAAGCAAAACACATAAGAAACAAATTTAAAACAATTTGGCGGGCTAACGGGCCAAGCATGGCACATTCCAGCACGCCATGGCCCCATGTCAATGGGTCATGCTGGGTTAGGGAATTTCTGAGCTAGCCACCACCCATTGGTACTAATGGGCTGCTTCAAAATGGGTCTTATCGGCCCGACCCGTTTGATATCTCTAGTTCATCTAGTGATAAATTTTCATCCAAAGATGACAAGTGCAGAAGCTGTTAGAGAAAACCAATATAAAAAATTGAATGATTTTTTAAAAAATCCGGACTTATAGTTAGCATATAACACAAAGCAGTGCAATAATACACTTTCAGATTTGAAGATATGAAGCTCATAAAGGAAAACTCAAGAAACCAACATAGTAGCAGCAGAAGAGAGTAAGATGAAGGTTAAAGGTGTTGGGATGTTGTGATTTGCAGTGATGGTGTTTTTGGAAGGTGAGACCATGCTTTGTGAGGAAACCCATAAAAAAAGTGTAGCTCTCTCTCATACTCTATATTACATATATCACATATATATATATATATATATACATATTATATATTATATATTAATCAAAGACAATAATATATGTCAAATGCTATAAAAAAAAAAAAAAAAGGCTAATAACTGAAAAATAATAATGAGCCTAGAATATATGTATTTAACTGAAAAATAAAAGTATTTAACTGAAAATGAAACCTATTTATATTTTTATATTACAATGTTTAACAGAAGCAGAACCATCCAGCTCCTGGTACAATTTCAGCATAAAAAAAGGATTGTGGACATCATATTGATATTTATTTGAAAATATTATTATATTCAATAGTTTTAACGGTTGTTAACTTTTGTTTTGTCAAAACTCTCCACCTTATTTAAAACTATTTGTTTCATTTATATGCTAATACCAAATTATATAAAAGACATCACATTCTTTTTAATCAAAAATGACATTCAGGCTTTTTCAATAAATCCAGTGAACTTTTTTCACTCTTTTATATAAGAAGTTGTATTTTTAATTCCATCCCAATTAGGATGCCATTTGTAGCAAATATTACAACAAGATCTGTCAGTAAATATATATATATATATAGATATATGTATTTTTGGTACCATCTTAATACTACACTCTCACATCGTTGAAATAAGGAACACGAGGACAGATAAACTTGAGTTCAGCCTAAATCCGACTCAAGAAATTACAGGCTTAAACAAAAATATATAATATTCGAGCTCGGCCTGAGCCCGAATTTAAATTGGAACAGGCTTAGGGTAGGGACGTCAGGGTACTTGAGTCCAAATTGTCAACACTTAAAATTATATATTTTATATTTCAATTAATATGAACCGTTAGATTTCAAACATGTAAATAACCTTGACTGTTCATTCTATTAATATTTCAAACATTTAATATTTATTTTATTATCTAATTATATTGACATTTTTAAATCTATTTTCAATTCTTTTTCTTTCCGGGATATGGCAATTGAAAGAAATTATGAAGACAATAAATTAGAGATCTTTGCCTTTTATCTTTAGAATATGTACGGAAACCCGAGTCCAAATCCGATCCCAAAACTCGATTGAGTCCGAAAAAAACTCAAATATTTGAGTACTCGAAAAAAATTCGATATTAGGCATATTTTTGTCATGATAAACTTGAGTTCACTCTTCGAATTATTCTTGAACTCGATAACTTATATCAAGTCTAAACGACCCGACCGAGTTACACGCATAATTAAAATCCACCACTTTCGTTGTTGTTATTTGTTATATATTTAATTATTTTTTGTTATGGTTTCTAAATGATGCGGATATGGCAAAGTTGTCTAACCAAGTGGTATCACATGTCTTTTCTTAAATGAAAGGTCATACTTACGTTATATATTTAATTATTTTTTGTTACGGTTTCAAAATGAAGCAGATATGGAAAAGTCGTCTAACCAAGTGGTATCACTTGTCTTTTTCTTGAATGAAAGTTCATGGTTTTTACTTTTGCTAAGAAAATGAAAGTTTATCATCATTCCAACAATATGATTTTTTTAATACAATGATGGAGGGAGAATCTAACTACTCCTAAGAGATTTCTTGGAATGATTTAAATTTAAATAAATTATTTAACTTAAAATAAGTGTTTAAAAGTTCAGATTTAAAAAAAAAATACTTTAATACAAAAGACTTTTTTGAGTTTTAAAATTACTCACTTTTTCACTTACAAATCAAACATGCGCCCAACTTATTATGTCATCACTTTTTGTTTTTAAAATTTTAAAATTAAATAACTTATAATATATAAGTCTATTTTTTATAAATAAAAAAAATTATATATTTGAACTCTACAAATCTAGATCTATCAAACAAGATCTATATTACATAGAAAATTTTATAAAAAAAAAATATTGTGTAAAAATGAGATCATATAGTACAAAGAAAACAAAATTCATATAGAATTCTCAAAATAAGGTGGACCATTGAATTTTAATTAGTTCAAAATAAATGACCAAGAAAGTGTGTTGAAAGTTTCAATTGTTTCTGTCATATAATGGTTAAAGATTCTAAAAATTACAATTGCTTATTTATTTCAATTGAAATTACAAAAAAATTTCAAGAAACTTTTAGGTACAAGTCTGGTAGAGCATGTTAACAAAAAAAAAAAGACTTTTGTATCACTATTTTTTCTCTCTTGTTTCTTTTATTTACTTTTTTTCCAATGGAACAGGGTTTTAAATTGTGCTTTATTCATACTTTTCTTTCAACTGTAAGTCTATGAAAGTTTTATTTTAAAACTAAAAATATCTAATTATTTAATACAACTTGAACATGTTGTGATAAAATACCTATATTTTGCTTTAGAAAAATCAAAATAGGACTCCGTTTTTTTGTTAGAAAGTAGACTAATAGAGTTTTCTAGTGATATAAGATTTGCATGCTAATTCATTGGGAATATATTACAGTTTTAATTTGAAAACAACCCAAAAACATTATTTAACAAAAATTCTTTGTTTAGTGACAACTTGAACATGCTGTAGTAAAATAGTCATATCTTGTTATACAAAAATCGAAATTGAGCTCCATTCTTTTGGTTGAAAAATAGACTGATAGATCTTTCTGGTGATATAAGATTTGTATACTAATTCATTCGGACTAGATTAAAGTTTTAATTTTGTTGGTTTATTTCACATTACCTGCCTCTAGCCCCTTTACACTATTTAAAATGGATGGTTGCCCCTCTCCTTAGCACCTGAGTTTTAAGGAGCTAATTTAGAGTTGGGCCTTCAATTTTTAACATGGTATTAAAGTCAGGCTAGAGATCCAACCTTGAGCTAGAGGAGTTGGGGCCACTCACCCGTTTTCTCTCCGTGGGCAATGTAATCTAGGAGGCGTGTTGGATTGTCTCACATCGCTCGTCTCTAGTTCCTCTGGTCTATATATAAGGGCCCTCTCTCCCTCTCCTTTACACCTGGGTTTTAAGGAGCTAATTTAGAATTAGGCCTCCAATTTCAACATGGTATCAGAGCTTGGTTTGAGCTAAAAAGAGTCGAGGCGCGCTCACCTGACTTCCCTTCCGCAGGCAATGTAGTTCAGGCGGCGTGTTGGTTTGTCCCACATCGCCCGCCTCTAGCCCCTTTACGCTATTTAAAATGGCTGGCTGCCCCTCTCCTTAACACTTGAGTTTTAAAGAGCTAATTTAGAGTTGAGCCTCCAATTTTCAACATGGTATTAGAGGCAGGCCAAAGATCTAACCTTGAGTTAGAGGAGTCGGAGCCGTTCACCTGTTTTTCCTCCGCGGGCAATGTAATCCAAGAGGCGTATTGGATTGTCCCACATCATCCGTCTCTAACTCTTCTGGTCTATATATAAGGGCCCTCTCTCCCTCTCCTTTACACCTGAGTTTTAAGGAGCTAATTTAGAGTTAGGCCTCCAATTACGACAAATTTGAAAACAACCTAAAAATATTATTTAACAAAATTTCTCTATTTAGTGATAACTTGAACATGTTGTGAAAAAATAGTCATATCTAGCTCTACAAAAGTCAAAACTGAGCTCCATTTTTTTTATTGAAAGTAAACTCATAGAGATTTCTAGTGATATAAGATTTACATATTAATTCATTATGAGCATGTTACAGTTTTAATTTGAAAATAGTCCAAAAATGTTATTTAACAAAAATTCTCTAATTAGTGACAGCTTGAATATGTTGTGGTAAAATGGTCATATCTTGCTCTACAAAAATCGAAACTAACTTTGCTTTTTTTTTTTTTTGTTAGAAAGTAGACTCGAAGAGTTTTCTAGTGAAATAAAATTTGCAAGCTAATTCATTGGGATCAGATTGCAGTTTTAATTTGAAAATAGCCCAAAAATATTATTTAACAAAAATTCTTTGTTTAGTGACAGCTTGAACATGCTATGGTGAAATAATCATATCTTGCTCTACAAAAATCAAATTTGAGCTCCTTTTTTTTTTTTTTGTTGAAAAGTAGATTTATAGAGTTTTCTAATGATATAAGATTTGCATACTAATTCATTGGGAAAAGATTGAAATTTTAATTTTAAAACAACAAAAAATATTATTTAACAAAAATTTTATGTTTAGTGACAACTTAAACATATTGTGGTAAAATAGTTATAACTTGTTCTACAAGAATTGAAACTGAGCTCCATTTTTTTTTTTTTTTGAAAAGTAGATTCATAGAGATTTTTAGTAATATAAGATTTGCATGCTAATTCAATAGGACCAAATTGCAGTTTTAATTTGAAAACAGTCAAAAAAGATTATTTAACAAAAATTCTCTGTTGAGTGACAGTCTAAACATGTTATGGTAAAATAGTCATATCTTGCTTTACAAAAATCGAAACTGAACTCCATTTTTTTTTTTTTTTGTTGAAAGTAGACTCAAAGAGATTTCTAGTGATATAATATTTATATGATAATTTATTTGGAGTTGATTGCAGTTTTAATTTGCAAACAACCCAAAAATATTATTTAACAAAAATTCTTTATTTAGTGACAGCTTAAACATGCTGTGATAAAATAGTTATATCTTGCTATACAATTATCAAAATTGAGTTCTATTTTTTTGTTGGAAAGTAGACTCAAAGAGCTTTCTAGTGATATAAAATTTGCCTGTTAATTCATTGGAAGCTGATTGTAGTTTTAGTTCAAAGACAGCCCAAAAATACAAATTAACATGATTTTTTTTTCTTACAGAAACCCTCAAATTTCTGTCCATAGAATGAGATTTTCTTGTTCAAAAAACATGATTTTTTTTCTTCTAGATTTCATATTCATTATGGATCTTGTTTGATAGATTCTCGATTTTTAAAGTTCAAATATATAGTTTTTATGAAAAACAGATTTAGATATTGCTGATTATTTAATTTTGAAATTTATAAAAAAAAAAGGGGGGGGGGGGTAATGATGTGGTATTGGTAAAAGTAATTTACCTGAATTTTTTAGTAGCATTCTCTTATGCATTAACTTTTTATAACAAAATATCTGGAGACTTTTTGGGTTAAGATATTTTTGGTTGGACCTCGTACTAATTAATTACTGTACAAGAAATCTATTACCTGATTTCCTAATTTAAATTTGAGTCAAAATTCATAAAAATATTTTCGAATGGTTACACAAATCCAGACTCAGAGAGTTTTACTCAAATTTAGACCTCAATCAGCGTATGATTATTCATAAACCTAAATTTAAATGACTATTAGAGAGTATAAGATTCAAATTCAGCTTTTACTCAAATTCTTACTTAAATTTGAATAAAAATTTAAGTCATTAAATATTTTAAATGTGTGCGTTGTTATAAAAAAATGGATCAAACTCATATCAATTCAATAAAAAATAAATACTCGCATCAGAACCTCGGTCCTATCAACCCAACAATAAGTGGACTGCCAGATTTTTGTATGTACCAATAGGTTTAAGTTGCAGATCAAAATTATTAATAGTTTCTTCTAACAACTTTGGGCTGGTCTTAACTTCTCATAGTTTTTTTTTTTCCTTTTGTATATATGAGACATATTTGGATTTTTTTTTTTTTGTATATATGAGACATAACATAAGATTCTCGCACTCAACAGATTCTAAAATAAATTATATTACTTTTATAATCACAAGAAAGTCTGTTTTTTTGTAACCCTGTCATGGATTAGTTAATGAATTCTCATATAAACAATGATTAAAATCATAGTAAAATATCTATGAAGCAGACAATTTATTCTTAGAAGAAATAAAAAGGTTCAAGTCCTGACAAGAACAGAAGAATAAAAAGTAATTAGGGGTTAAAACAATAAACCCTAGTTATTGGCTTTTTTTTTAAAAAAAAAAATTGTAGTAAAATATTTGGTCAAGTATTTGTTGGCTGGACGCATGTCTGCTGTCTAAAATTAAGGTTTTATTAAGTTCAAAGCAATTTGAATCTTTATGATATCCACTCTGCAATTTATTTTGGACTTTTAGTCATTAAAAGTTACTCCCTCCGTCCTATTTTAGAAGTCTTTTATTTTATTTTGGCTTATTCTATTTTAAGAGTCTCATTTGAAAAGTCAATATACTTTTAACTTATAAATTTTCAAAACTATCCTTCATTACACTTAATGTGAACATAATTTACAATTAAATGAGAACAATATGACAAATTTAAATAGTTTCAAAATAATAAAATAATATTTCTTAAAAAATTGAAATTCTCAAATGGGTCTTTTATTTTGGGACAGAGGGAGTATCATATCCGGTTCATCTTGTATTGGAGGCTATGTTTGTTTGGTGAAGTGGGTGAGAATAAGAATATATTATTCAAGGAGCGTAACTCAGTGAGTTAGACTCGAATCAAAGAATGTTCAGACCTAGTTTAAGCTATGAGACAGTAAAATTGAATCTCATCTTAAATTCGAATAATTCAATCCAAACTTAACTTAAACTAAAGTTCAATAATATGGGCTTGACTTTTGCAGTCTAAGCCCATCCCAAGATATAAAAAAATGTCAACCCACACCCTTAAATATTTGAGTTAGACTTAGATTGAGTTTAGATTAACTCACCTAAATTGCACCCATATATTATTCCCATAATTTCATCAATATCATGTTTAGTGTGTGACCTATTCATAAAATCCAAGTCCCATGAAAAAAAATGTGGTCCAAATAACATACTATTTAAACCCAGAAGGTGTGTTTGAATAATTATAATATTATATTTAATGTGTTTAGACAATTTTACCAATGAGCAAATGTGTCTCTGTACAACTCCCAAGTAGATATGATTTACATATTAAAATTGTAATATTTTTTAAATTTTAAAAATATCTCCACTTATTTATGAGTGAAATAAAAAATGTTGATTTCAACTGAAATGGAGACACTCCGATCCTCATCCCATTTAAATAACGTCCTCTTAATTTCTACCCACCTTGCTAGTTATGTTCCCACCTTGCCCTACCCTTTTTAAAAATTAAGTTTATTAATTTCTTAAAAATAAAATTAATTAACTAATATTATTACAAATGACAATATATATATATAAGATGATTCTCTTACATTAAATATATATACACACACATTATATACATATATGGAAGTATTTAAAAAAATATAAAAAAAATACTAAATAATTTAAATATATAATCAAACTGATATTCAAATCTATATCCGCCCCACCTCATTTATTTTCTTTTTAAATATGTCCCATTAAGGATGGGACAGACAAGGTGGAGCATTTTATAATCTCTACGTAAGCTTCCCTAACGTTCAACTAGGGTTTGAGACAAAAGCTCCTCTCACGAAGTTTTATTCTATATTATTTTAAACGACCATGATACTCTTCCAAACAAAAAATAAGACTAATCATAAAATGACAAAGTTATCACTTATTATATGAGTTAAACAAATTATAATAAGGGGAGATTTGCAAATTGAGTCTCCAACTATACTTAATTCTAATAATCCCAAAAACAAAAGATGAGATTATAACATCCATTAATATAGTTAATCCATACTTACTTTCAAACAAAATATGAAAAATTACTAAGGCCTTGTTCGGACAATCAGGTAAGAAGACGAGATTGGATATGGTATACTTAAATTGGATAGAATATAAAATTTTGTGGGATATTAAATATTTCAATCTAGTATTTAGAACTGAACTGGATAAAAGACTGAATATGTTGTTATATTCTAATCTTGTGTTTGGGTGCCTACTGAATATAAGGTTCGGATATAATTATTTTTTGTTTTCTTATTTTCTTTTGTACTATTTTTCTCAAGGTCTTCAAAAATTATTTTTCTGAAAGTCATTTAATTTTTTTTTCAAATATATGCATACGAGGTATTTAAAATTAAAATTTTATTTACAAATCAATTGTAAAATCTAATAACCATAATCACAATATTTTATAATGCATGTGATTGTGCAAACATTATTCACAATATAACAGTCTCTCATTTTTTGCATGACTAAAAAAAATATGATTCGTATTACTAAGAATCACCCAAATCAATAATCACACACACACACACACACTTATATGACTTATAACAATAGTAATACATATATATATATATAACAATCTATTTATTGATACAAAAATAACATTAAAAATTTTCAAATATGTCAAAAAAAATAAATTTAAACAATGAAAAAAGGAAAATTTTGATTTTTTAAACCGGCACTTCAACGTCTTCGTTCCTCTATATTGTGGTGTTATAATTTTTTTTTTTATAATGTAGCGTTATATTTTTATTTTTATGGGATAGGATAACTCAAATACCACAATCTCTTTTATATAAGTTATATTCCACCCGAGTATGATATAGATAATTTATGAGATATAAATATCAAATTTAATTAAAAATATCAAACAGAAAATAAGATAATATTTATTTTATCGAATCCTCTTATCCCACAGTCGAACGTGGGCTAAGAGATTAAAAATCCAAATACCTCATTGTTCTCACAATTTTGTCCAAAGAATGTTCAATTCCTATTTTCCAGTTAACAATCATGACTTGTTATATTCTTTCTTCACCACTTCACTTATGGGATTGTGTTTCTACAAATAGGCCATGTGAACCCATTGCCACAGCTCATCTAATAAACATTAACCCCTATGACAGCTAATGAAAACCAGAAAGAAAAGGCAGGTGTCATGTGACCCACATGAAAAGTTATATGGCATGTCTTCCACAAAAAGGGTATGACCAATTCAGAAAACCCTAATTAAATACAGCTCATTTTCTCACAGCAGAAGAAATGGCTGGGCCATCCAAGCTTTTATTAACCCATCTAACTGTTTCGTTTGTCTTTCTGATGTTTGCTCACCTTCCTCCCCCTCATTTATGTCTAATCCATAATTGCATATAGCATATCTGTAAAGAAACATCAACTTTTGTCTATAACCCATTTTATAGAACTTTCAATGGAACTTTTTATGTCGACCCTCAAACAAGAAAAAGGAGACTTTATGGGTTCTCCACCGTGGGCCCACACTTGTGTCTACTTCTTCTTCTTGTGGACGGTACAAGATTGCTGTTGATATTTGAGTAAGCTTTGTGACATAATTTTTTTTTTTTTATATTTTTTTAAAATTTATGATCATTATATTAATTTTTTTAGAATTTTTAAAATTATACTAATTTCTCCTATTTTATTTGAAAATATACCTATTTTATTTGAAAATATACAAATACTTCTTTTCTGTCAATTTTTATCTTCAAAATAATAAAACCACTCTTTTTATATTTCTTTTTTTCAATTTTTTAAATTTTGATCAATTTTTTTTCAAATAAATATTGATAAAAACCTTAAATTTATTTTTATATAAAATAAAAATATGTTACTTACCTTAAATTTATTTTTAAATAAAAAAATCTTTAAAAAAAATTAGAAAAAATTGATCAAAATTAAAAAAATGTAAAAATAAATAAATAAAATAGGTAGTTTTGTTATTTTGAAAAAACATTGAAAAGAGAGAAGTATTTATATATTTTTAGGTAAAGTAAGGGGTGTCAGTATAATTTTAAAAACGTCAGAAAATATCAATGTAATTATCATAAATTTCAAGTAAGATTAGTATAATTTATCTTTTTTTTAACACAACTACTCACATAAATATAAAATCCGTACTTATCACATTTACATGGGTCCCACACCCATGTGAGTAGTTATGATGGTTGTACTATAAAAAAAAGTTGTGGCACAAAATATTACTCTCCAATTTTCCTTTTCTTTTTAGTAAAAAATTTGATAATTTTTAAATATTATAAGAGAGGTTAGTGTAATTATATCTTTTTATTATACAATCTTAATTATTGATATATTTTACGTTGGATGTGTAATTATCGAGTCTGAAATATATAATAATCAAGATTGCATAATTAATTTAAAACAATGCATAACATTATCCATGACAAGTAAATTTTCTTTTTTGCCAAAATAATTAAAATAAAAAACAAATATATGAGTGTGATATGAAAAATCTTAAAAGTAATTTTATATAGTGTTATTTATTGGTAAATATAATATATATAAAAATAAATAAAAAAATTTAATATATAAACGGTGCGGGGTGACCATCCCCCGAATCCGACCGAGTTTTAAAAGCCCTACCCCGATCCCCCGACCCCGTTTATGAACATCCCATACTCGTTTCATTATAGGCGGGGCGGCTTCCCGATGGGACAGGAGAAATTGTCATCCCTAAGCTTATGATTTTAAGTATTACAAATAGTATGTGCATATATTTTTAATAATGAAATGTTTTTTACAAAAAAAATATAGTATATTTTTATTTCTGTTATAATAAAGCTCATAATATTATTTTTATTACTAAAAAATTATTTGTTATATTTTTATTCAAAATATATATATATGCACACATGCTTTTTTCTATTCTCATAATTACTATTATAAAAAAATTGTTTTAATTTTTTTAAATTATTTAGTGATAAAATTAATATTTAAACATGAAATGAAGTCAATTTTTTTTAAAAAAAAGTTGTTAAATATTAATTAATTATTAAAGGATGAATGGTAGATTAAACAATCTTAGAATCACATAACACAAAAGACCAAATGTAATTGGACTCTTGAATACATAATTGGGCAGTGAATTGAATTTTGGAATCACAAATTTATAAGTAAATAAAAAATTAAAATGAATTTAAATTTGTTTAAATTGTAACACACACACACACACATATATATATGCCCTATAGGTTGAAAATTTGACCAAATTCAATACGTCAAAAATGAAATGTTGTTATGTAAATGGAAAAATGGAAGGATGTTTTTGGAAGAGTAGTATTACTCTTTTTTTATTATTTAATTAGATATTACCAAAATTTCAAATATTTTATTTACCTTTTTTATATTTTCAAGAGTCAGTAAAAGTTAAAATAGCCTAACATTATATTTGCATAACTACAAGAAAGAAAGAAAGAAAAAGGAGATGATAAGAATAGTGATCACCTTTCTCCCCCTTTGACCTTTCAAATTTCTCAATCCAAACATAAATTAATATTTTTAAATTTTCTGTTTAATTTTTATCAGTTTAGCTTAAACTTTGTCAATCATCCTAATCCAATTTATTAGTAATCCATTTCAAATTTGAATTTTAACAAAATTTGTGTGAGAATTTAACATATTTTAAAATTTGAGCAAAAGGTACTAACTTTTTTATATAAAAAAAATTCATTCATTATAACAAAATTATCAAAATGAAGACTATAAAATAGTATAACCAATTTATATATATTATATGTAAGACTAGTTTAATGCATGAGACTCTAATTACTATAAAGTCTAAGAAAAATTAAATATACGTAATTTTATATCTACAAAGATGTTATTTTTGCAACTTAAATCTTTAAATTTTAAATTATAATAAAACAAATAATTTTATTCTTACTCTTAAACCTGTCCTTATATATATATATATATATATATATATATATATATATATATATATTACAAGGAAGAAACCAGGGGTGGCTATAGCCCTCCTAAAATCTGGCAAAAAGAAAATAGAAAAAATATTAAAAAGTTCTTAAAATAATTATTTTCAATTCAAAAAATTTATAATACATTTTTTTTTATCGAGAAAGTCTAAATAAAAAATTTTTATTACAAAAATGTTCAATTGCTAACTTTAATCTTAATACCGTTAAAAAGTATTACTGATTATATTAAAAATGACATTCAAGATACATTTAAAAAAAAAAACTAAAAAGTCATTAAAAAATCATTTTAATGACTTTTAAGTGTTTTTTTCAAAAAATTTACATGTGAAATTTTGATTGTTTTTAAATTACCCATTTCAAAATTTTAGCCTAATCTAATATTTTTACTTTTTATTTCTAATCTTTTATCTTAAAAATTCAATCAAATCCAAAATTTTTATCTTATTTCTCTCACTTCTAACTCCAAAATTTTGACCTAATTCAAAAAATTTTTACTAAAATTTCTTCAAAGCTCCTCAAAATTTTTTTCCTAGCTCCACCCCTTTTATTTATAAAATAAATGAGTTTTATTCAAACATCCACTAGGGATGGTGTTATTTTATCTAGTTTGCTTGTCGATTTTGTCTAGAATTTGGATTGAAATATATATATATATATATTTATTATTAATTTTCTTTTTTATTTGTTTTCTTTTGAAGAATCTAGAAGTAAGATATTTCATTGCTTTAATAATCCTCCTTCCATTTTTGCAAAAAAAACATTTTCTTTGCAAAATCAACGCTCAATTTGATTTGAATACGCAATAGATAAGTACAAAGACATGACAAAGATCCGGAGAAAAACTACAACCGTTGATTCCTCTAAAAACCTAACGGCCTGATTCGGGTCAACATCCTAGCTGTCTCTGCGAGTGCCCAAACCGTGTGGTTTTTTTCCGCCGTTTTTGAAATTTCCAAATTTCAAAGGCCCACGCACCATTTCTTTTCTTCTTCTCCCTTCCTTCCCTGGTGGATCCCACAATTCTATAGATACAATTACAAACTCATATATATATATATATATATATTTATATATATTCTCATTTTTGCCACACGCACTCCTCGTTAAAATCACATTTAGTAATCAAATCTCTCTCTCTCTCTCTCTCTGTAACTCTTTCTCTCTCATATCATCTGCATTGGTCTCTCCGGCTGTCCGGCATTGAATGGGCGATCTGTCGTGAGATTTTCACAATTTAAGGTCAGCTTTCTGATCTGATTCCTCTTTAAATTCAATTCTATTGCTCTGTTGGGTTTTTATCTTTTTTTTTTTCAAAAAACATTCATTGGAATTTATTTATGATTACAGATTTTGTATGTGTAAATGAAAAAATAATAATTGGAAAGTACTTTTCTTTGTGAATTTTATAATATCGGGTCTCTCATTTTGCAGGAATTTATGATTTCTTGAGCTGCATTTTCTGATTTATGTGTTGAGACATTCTCTAAAAAGTTCTAGTTTTCATCTCACATTTGATTAATCAGCCGTTTTCCGAGAACTTTTTTCTTGTCCGAGTCTATAGATCTCAGAAAATCCAATTTTAAATGGTACCCAGATCTTAGAATCGCATTTCCCTTCTTCATTTTCTCAGGAAATTCCTAGAAAATCTCTTGTTTTAAGGGAATTAGTTTGATTTAATCACTTGAATTGTTTGATCGCCTCGATTTTGATTTGTTATAGTCCAACCCGTTTGACCAAATTCCGACCAAAATGAGCGAATCAAAGCCGGACACACCATTGATACCGCCATCTCCGTCACGAAAGCTTCCCGATTTCAAGAAATCCATCAAATTGAAATATGTTAAACTCGGATATCACTACCTCATTACCCATGGAATGTACCTATTTCTGTCCCCTCTGGTTGTTGTTCTCGCAGCTCAGCTGTCTACCTTCTCTCTCCAAGACCTGTTGGTTCTTTGGGACCATCTGAGATTCAATCTCATATCAGTGATCTTATGCTCGACCCTTCTAGTTTTTTTATCAACCCTTTATTTCCTTACTCGTCCTCGCCCGGTTTATCTTGTGAATTTCTCATGCTATAAACCAGAAGATGCTCGGAAATGCACCAGGCAGATTTTCATGGAGCGTTCTGGTTTGACGGGTTCATTTACCCATGAAAACCTTGAATTCCAAAGGAAAATTCTTGAGAGATCCGGTCTTGGTGAATCGACTTACCTTCCTGAAGCTGTGCTGAGAGTACCTCCAAATCCATGTATGGCCGAAGCAAGAAAAGAAGCAGAAACTGTAATGTATGGTGCCCTTGATGAGCTCTTTGCAAAAACCTCTGTCAAACCAAAAGACATTGGAATTTTAATTGTGAATTGTAGCTTGTTCAATCCAACACCATCTCTATCTGCTATGGTTATTAACCATTACAAGCTTCGAGGGAATATCATTAGCTATAATCTGGGTGGGATGGGTTGTAGTGCCGGTTTGATCTCAATTGATCTTGCTAAAGATCTTCTTCAAGTCCATCCCAATTCATATGCTGTGGTAATTAGTATGGAAAACATAACTTTGAATTGGTATTTTGGAAATGAGAGATCGATGCTTGTTTCAAATTGCTTGTTCCGAATGGGAGGGGCTGCTATTTTGCTTTCGAACAAGAGTTCTGATCGACGGCGGTCTAAATACAGATTGGTCCATACAGTTCGCACGAACAAAGGTTCCGATGATAAATGTTTTGCTTGTGTTACCCAGATGGAGGACTCAAATGGAAAGATTGGAGTTTCATTGTCAAAAGATCTGATGGCAGTTGCTGGAGATGCATTGAAGACTAATATCACCACCTTGGGCCCTCTTGTGCTTCCAATGTCTGAACAGTTGCTTTTCTTTGCCACATTGGTTGGGAAAAAACTTTTCAGGATGAAGATAAAGCCTTATATCCCAGATTTCAAATTAGCTTTTGAGCATTTCTGCATTCATGCCGGGGGAAGAGCTGTGCTGGATGAATTAGAGAAAAACTTGCACCTTTCAGATTGGCATATGGAACCTTCAAGGATGACACTTCACCGATTTGGCAACACTTCAAGCAGCTCTCTATGGTACGAATTGGCATATACAGAAGCCAAAGGGAGGATCAAGAAGGGAGACAGAACATGGCAAATAGCATTTGGGTCTGGGTTCAAGTGTAACAGTGCAGTTTGGAAGGCTCTAAGGAATATAAATCCTGCAAAGGAGAAGAACCCGTGGATGGATGAGATCCACCAGTTCCCAGTGGATGTTCCAAAGATCTCAACCATCTAAAATTCAAGTGATAGTTTCCATTCACAACGTGCCTGGCTGTGAGTGGTGTATCCTTGTGTTTTTTTGTATTAGTAGCGCAATTTGTTTTTATTCTTCAGGGATGTGGGGGAATTGACTAGAATATGCATCTGGCAGTCTGCATTTTGGTTCCAGAGGTAAGTGTCCTAGTCAGTAGGAAGCTGTCCCGCTTCTTTTATTTTTTTTCCGATCTTTTTTGTTTCAATTGCCCTCTCAGTTTAGTTGGATTGTGCTATTGGTTCCAGAGACATGTCCTAGACTCCTAGTCAGAGGGAATGGAAGGGTGTTTATTTGTGGATTGACCATTTAATCTTGGAGTTAGCTGGAGATTTATTTTATTTCAGTGGGGAGTTGAGATTCTAATTAATTGGTGGTTGTACTGGAATTTTATCAGGGATTTATGATGAGTTAGGACCAGACTAAGCTTATTTTAATGTTTGTGAGACTTATTCAGGGGCATTAGGGTGGGATCAATATCCATTAATCATGATGTGTTTCTTCTTATTTATTCGTCTTCATTTGAAACTATTGAAGAGATTATTGATCATTGTTTTATATGTATCTGGAACTAGTTACTGATGTTAGATGAATTATTAGTCGTTGCTTATGCAGCGATTTCTGTTATCTGCTGTGCCTCTGTTTTGCATGTATTACCATTTCCATCATCCAAGGTCTACATTGGCTTCTTTCACTGCTTTGCAATTTATTTGTGTAATTGCCTAAAAATTGTGTGTATTTTGTAGGGGTTTCAAACACCATTGGAGAATAAATCTGACTGTTTTTTCTTCTGCAAATTTTTTGTCCATTTTGTTGGCATTTTGGTATGGACTTCTTTTCCCTTGCTAGTTTTTGGTGGAACTGAAGAGAAATTGAAAGATTTCAAATTTCCCACCTTAAGAACCAAATGAGGATAAGGTGTGTCTGAAAACTTAAGTGGGTCAGTGAGACTCGTGAGGGTAGTTTCTGATCCAGTTGAGAATGTGAGTTGCCTCAATCTTTAAGCAAGACTTCTCTACCACAACTTGATGGGTTCTGCTGGGGGGAATAATTTCATATTTAGCTTCTAGAAAGTAGGCCATGGATATGTTTGGTCTTGAATCTTTGAGCAAACTTGACTGCTGCGTAGGTCAAAAGAAAAAAATCTCTGTTTGATAGGGCTTCTTCCATTGGACCCAGAAATGATTTGTTTTAACTTAAAAAGGTTAGCTTATTGCGTTTGAGAAGAAAATTAAATACTTCATTCAAAATAAGCCATTTGGGTGTGATAAGCTGAAATCAGTTTATGTAGTAGGACTCATATTTTTTAAGCTGAAAGTAGTTTATTTCAATAAGTTGTTTCTTGATACTTATTTGGTTGTGTTGATCTTAG
Source organism: Nyssa sinensis (assembly GCA_008638375.1). NCBI lineage: Eukaryota > Viridiplantae > Streptophyta > Magnoliopsida > Cornales > Nyssaceae > Nyssa > Nyssa sinensis. Next base: position 6,727,734 of record CM018046.1, read on the forward strand.
TAATGTAATATTACTTAATTATCTTTTCTCTTTTAACCCATGGATGGATTAATTACTTAATATTACTTAACACAAAGTTTCCCATTCACCATTCACAGGCTGAGTGGTGAAATCTGTGTTTTTTTGTATTAGTAGCAGAATTTGCTTTTCCCAGGGATTTGGGGGAATTGACCAGAATATGCACCTGGTAGTCTGTATTCTGGTTCCAGAGGTATGTGTTCTAGTCAATAGGAAGCTGTCTAGTTTTCTTGCATGTTTTCTATTATTTTTGTTTCAATTGTCCTCTTCGTAGTTGGATGGTGTTATTGTCCCATTGGACTTTTATCCTTGATTCCAATGAAAGGGTGTTTATGTCAGAATTTAATCTAAATAATATACATGTGACATGCATGAATTTATGCAATGAATAATGACGCCTACCTGAATTATGAATACATGTGTATGAAATTGAGATGATAATTAAAACCCTTCTTGATGTCACAACCACTAGGGTTTCTCTCCAAGGAAATGTGGAAAAGCCTTTCACTCTTTTCTCTACGTTAGATTGTTAAGTCTAATGGGGGAGACGGTGACAGTTGAGTGAGAGCAAGCATTGGTCCCTGCATTTTTAATTGGAGTGCAAGTTCTAACCTATAAAAGATTGTCAATAAAAGAATCCATACATATCCATAAATTCTATACTATTGTCCTACGTGATAACAATTAATCAATTTGGGTTGATTCGGTCCACTCTCTTTCGATTAGACATTTTAATTAATTCGAATTTTTATAAGATATAATAATGAGATATGATAGTTCACTTTAATAAAAAAAATCTTGCAGATTATTTGTAGTGGTTACTAACACTTTTTGGTCAATCATTTTATAATTAATATTTAATAAATTAATAATTTTTAATAATTAATATATTTTAAAGAATTAACTTGATTCTATGATAGATAATTAATAATTATATTACTTAATAATTAATATTTTTTTCAAAAAAATCTTTTATAATATTAATTATAAGGAAGATACAATAGTTATATGCATACATATATTTATTTTATTTATGAGATGTTTTGATAATTATATATAATTGGAGTAAGTATTGTAAATGGAAAAAATCACAACATAGCAATTATAGGAAACACAACTTATTTAGTTTAAAATGACATTAAAGTTTTTTTTATAACTTAAGTTAAAAACATTATATATATATATATTTTATGAAAGATTGAAATGTCGTTAAAAAGTTTTATTTAAGGATTTTTTTTTTTGGTATCGAAATTCATATATATATATATGTATATATATAAGAAATACTTTTTAATTAATAAAAGTATATAAAAACTTAATAATTAATAAAAATTTATCTTTCATGCTAATTGATTATAAAAGTGTTGACTGTATTGAGAAAGAAATCTGACTTTTCTTTATCAAAATATTTAACCATTTTGTTGGCCATTTGGGAATTTGGTTAATTCATAAGGAAGTGTTTGGTCTTGAATCTTTGAGCAAACCTGACTACTGGGCAGGAAGTATATGCCTCTTTTACAGTAGATTAGGGATGATGGGTTCCTTCCCATCCCCACACCGTCTAAAAGAAGACTTCGCACATTCGGGCTCCGCCCGTTAACGATGCCGCCACCCCCGTTCCTCCCTCTCCGGCCTCGTCAAGAAATTAATAAAATAATATTATTACATACTATGAATACACATGTGTGTGTGTGTGTGTGTATATATATATATATATAAATATTAAAACATATCTAGATTTATATATATATATATATATATGTACTAATTGACTAATTCCCTGTCACGTTTTGATGAGTACTATTGAATCTTTGGTCATACTTCGGTTGAATCTTTGGTTAGTAACTAGAATCAGGATCGATGATACTTATTGAAACGTAGCATAATTAGGCAATTTTTAAAATATTAAATTTAGCCATGTGATAAATTTCTTTTTTTTGTCCTAATTTTTTTTTAAGAGAAAAAGAAATAAGAAAGATTAACACAAACTAAAAGATCAATATAAATAAGTGTGTTTAGTTCAGTACTTGGCATATATATAAAGGTAAAAGAAGAAAAGAAATCAGAGTTCAAGACACAGCCAAACAGCCATTACCAACCTTACCTCCCAAAATATAAACAAGAGAAAGGACAATGGAAAGTGAATTTTCTACTATCAGCTTCACAAAAAAAGGCCACCCACCAATGGGAATCTCCAAATTTACACACTAGAAAGCTATAGCAGTTAACCTACAAAACACTATTTACTAGCTATATGGCATCCAGTGTTCCAACACCGAGTGAACTGCAAAATATAGATGAACACTAGAAAGTTAATCCTTGGAGGATTTGTTGATGAGTGACTTGTGGATGTGAGGGATCACGCCGCCACCAGCTATGGTTCCTTTGATGAGGGTGTCAAGCTCTTCATCGCCTCTTATTGCAAGCTGTAAATGTCTAGGTGTGATACGTTTCACCTTCAAATCCTTGCTAGCATTACCAGCCAGCTCCAACACTTCAGCAGTCAGGTACTCCAAGATAGCTGCTGAATACACTGCAGCTGTTGCACCAACTCTTCCACTAGCTGTGACCCTTGACTTGAGGAGACGGTGGATCCGACCCACTGGGAACTGCAGAAATATGTATAAAAAGCAAACCATCAGAGGAATAAGTGCATCAGCAAGCCTAAACATTAAAAGCATATGACAACAATTTGCTGAGCAAGTTCAAACTGACTGAAAAAGTCATCACTTATTCCTCAATCTATCAGAAACTAAACCAAAACATTTTGAAACAGAAAACATAGTTCCTCCAAATGAGTGCACTCTTTTCTTATTTTTGGAGGGGGTCGGGGAGGGATTATATCAGTTATTTGCAAAAGAAAATATTTTTTTAAATCTAAACTAATATTACAGGGCTACGGCTATTGCCAAAGCAAGACTACAGTACTAAATACTTTCACAATTGTGCATTACAAATCATAATTTCCTTTCCAATAATCAAGTCATAAGATTTATAAACTACAAGATGAATAATCAACTCCCATTGAACCCAGAATATGGCAGCAACTCGGGCAGGTTGCGTTAAGTTGAAGCCCAACCCAAATCCAACATGAGTATGAGGAGATTGCCCACAACCCAGCCCGACCCATCAGTTGAGATTGCTCAACCCAAGCCAGGTTGTTTCAAGTGCAATTGCGCTGGTTAGGTTGTGTATTGGAATGGAATGAGTAAATTTTTAAAGGCCACATAAAAACATACTTAAGAACCATATGAGATGTTGACTGAAGCAACTAAATAGAACCAATGTCAGAAAAAGAAACAGAAAAAGTTCACAAAATGAATAATTAAATTTCTATGAACTTTTTTTTTAAAATTATTTTTTGTAAAGTAGAATAATTAAAACACTGAGAAAATTTTGAATTGTTCGAAGAAAAGTAAGTTATCAATTTTTACCACAACCATAGTTATTCAGAGTGTCCATAGTTATTCATATTATCGATTGGAGAACATAATAATCGTGTACATAATAATATGCAGGTATAAACTGAAGTATTAGATCAGGTTGGGTTGATTGTGTTGGCCAACACAATAAGCGAAGTCCCAATTCTACTTACAGGCCAAGTACAAATTTTTTTAAGCATGGCAAAATAATTTATAGTCCATATGAAAAAACTATTTGGATTCAAGAAGCTACTTCCCCTAGGCATACTTCCACCAACAAGACACAGGAGTTTTAAAAGGAAAGCTTCACTATGTAGAATGAAAATCAAGGAAGAAATGCTGACTTACAAAGACGTTTCAAAATGCTCCAATTGTAAGAACTACAACAATAAATCCACTTTTTCTTTCTTGTATGGCTCTAGACCAGGTAGGAGCAACCTTCTCCTACTAATGTACGTATCACAATCTTAATCCACCACCCATGTAATCATATGAATATCATGTGACTATTTAGTTTAAACTATAAAATAAAAATTAAATACAATAAACAAAAAGCACATGCACATTGTATAAGTGATGGATTCTGGGTAGGACATGTACCCGAGTAGGAGGAAGTTCCACCTAGCTAATTTGGAGCAAAGTATTGTTCTTTTTTAAATGTGAAAAGTCAGACCTTGTAGGCTGTGGCTTCCATCCCCTTATAATTTCAAAATCCGCTTCATTGTCAATATACAATATCTTTATCAACACTAAAGTTGGGTTTTCAATGGAGTAGGCACACCTTGTCACCCACACGTTTGGGTACTGCTATGTTTTCCAATATTCGAACATTATCTGGTTCCCACGTCTTGCAGTGTGACGACAGAGTGCAATTGAACATGAATTTGAAGTTCAATGATTACAATCAAATCTTGATTCCTATCCTTAATTGTGGCAATTTTTAGTTATTTTTTTTCCTTCTCAATGTTCAATCTTCTCAACCAGCACAACATTATTCTCTTTCAATCTTCCACGCACTGTGTCCTCATTTTCAGTATTATATGCTAATTTCCATCCCCTCCTTCTCGTGGCTAAGAAACGAAGTAAAACTCAAGAAAAAGAGAAGAAATTTTGAATCATGTACTTCAATTTTTTTTGCCAAAATATTACAACCTCACCCCAAATCAGCTAATTGGTAGGTTTTCAATTTCTTGGGGTCCAAATTAAAGTAAATCTATCATCCAAAACTTCCGTTTATTTTACTTGCCCACTTTTCTAACCAACCAAGCAGAGAATTCACAAGCTCAAAATCAAGCCCTCAAAACAAAAAGAAAGAAAGAACCCACAATACCCATTCAGAAAATAAAACCGCAGTATCAATTAGTAAACACGAATCAACATTAAAGACAACAACAAATTCAAAAGATATATGTGTATCTATTCAGAGAGAGGGAAAGAGGAGGACCTGAAGACCAGCACGAGAGGAGCGAGAGACGGGTTTTTTCTTGTCCTTGTCTCTGTCTTTGTTGAGAGCTGGGGTTTTACCCATAATCAAACCTTTCGCGCCTTTTCCTGACATTTTTGTCCTCTCCGAAGATCGATTCTATCGACGATGAACGAACTGAAGACGAAGGGAAGAGAACAAACAAACAATTGGAGAGCAGAAAAAGAGAGACTTTCAAGAATGAACGCAAGCTGGGCCGCGGAGGTTGCTTATACGAAACTGATTGCTGAAGGAAGCTTGCAATCTACCCATTACCAAATTCTTTTTTGACTTCACGGCGTCACGTTATTGTATGACCTCCACAAGATAATGACGTGGCATAACACACGTGACTTAAATTACATTTTTCTTATATTTAATTAATTTTTAAATAAATTATCATAACTTTTTTTCAAAATTTTTTTAATAATTACATATATTACTCTTCTAATTTTGTTGGACTAAACAATTAATAGAACATTTAAAATGACACATTTATCTTACAATTTTCTATGAATGTAATTTTGTGAGGCGGTCTACTAAGGAAGTTGCTCATGCTTTGACAAGAAATGCAATATTAATTGATTCTTCAATGTTATGTTATGGTTGGAGGAGCATTCATCTTTTCTATCCCATATTCTAGAATCGGATGTTGATTGAGAGACTGATTTGTACTGGTGTTTTTTTTAGGGTGGACATGTTTTGCAGGTTCTATGTTTCTGTTCTGTCAATTGATGATTTTGGAATCATCTTATTTCTGGGTTGCAGCTCCTGGGGTTCCGCCTTCAATTTACCGTGCCTTTTTTTTTTCCCTTTTAAATCTTTGGATTATGGTTCTGCTGGTTTTTATTTGGATGTTCTGGTTGTTCCAATGCCTGCTGGAGGATCCAGCTCTACTTTTCAGTTTTTTTGTTGTTAGGAAGTTTAGTCATCGTTTTTTTGCAAGTATGGCTACTTGCTTCTATTCGATTTTGTACTGGACTTCCTCCCTTGGGGTTTTGCCCTGCTATATCAGTAAAATCTCCATTGTATTATTTCAAAATAAAAAATAAAATAATACCAAACAACCCATTATACCTCATTTTTCTTTGTTAGCCAAATCTCAAACTTGATAAAGAGATGCTTCATGCAAACATAGACGACGAGAGAAGGGGGTGCAACAATAGGTTTCATATATGATCTTCAACCTTCTAAGGGCTTTTTCATCGTCGTCGACATACTCATTCTTAATCATCTTCGGTTTCCTTTGTTCCTGTTCTTCTCAATCTTTGATTATAGTGCTTTTTATTTAGGGCTCCTATATGGGTGAGGGTGAGGGTGAGGGTGAGGGTGAGGATTAGGGTTAGAGCTACTCTAAAGGGAGTTGTTATTTTGAGGTGTCAAAAAATTTATTTGCAATCTTGAATAGTATTATGGTACCTCAAAATTACAAATTTGTTCTAATGGCAGGTGCCAAAATAGGATGCCATTTTAATATTTTTTATTAAAAAATATAATTAAACTTAACGGTTATATTTTAACGGGTATAATTTTTATAATGGTTTGATTTAAATTAATTTTTTAAATTAAATTATAAAAATTAATTTAATTTAAAAAATTAATTTAAATTTTAACCATTAACTAAATTAAAATAAAAATTATTTAATTATAAAAATTAGTTAAATAAATAAAATCGTCTTAAATTAACAAAAAAATCATAACTTAAAAAATTAATTAAAAATAAAAAAATTAATTTAAATTACAAAAAATAATTTAATTAAAAAATAACAAACCCTCTGCACTTTTTAGATTTTGGTAAGTTTTTTTCCCGTATTTATAGAATTCTTTGTTGAAATAGAGCCGTTGAAATAGTAGTCGTAACAGTAAAAATAGAAATAGTCCCAACTGTTGAATGGCACCTCTCTCTCGAAAGTTTGTAAAAATGGCACCCCAGACCGTTGGGTGCCATTTTGCAATCGCAGATGCCACTTCCGTTGGAGTGAAAAATTTTGAGTTCGGGGTACCATTTCAACGGTTATAAATTTGACACCCCGCGTTGGAGTTACTCTTAGGTTCCTTCAATTACAAAAACCTTTTGTCGAAAATAGAGAAAGAAAAGGAGAGGAAGTGGGAGTTGTCGTTTGGTTTAGGGCTTCTAAAATATGTGGGTCAGAGTTTGTTCATGGTGGTCGATAGAAGGCATTGGATTTAAGGTTTTCAATTGGTGAAACCCTCATCTATCGTAGAGAGCACCAACAGACAGTATGTTTCATTTTTTCAATTGGGTTTTATTTTGTATTGCAATTGGAAAATATTGTGGGAACGGTTTGTTTTTCATGTTAGTTTAATCTAGATACATCTTGTTCTATTTGACGAGTCTTTGTAGAGATTGTTCATTTTGTGACAGATGGTGGTTTTCATGGATATAACTAAGCATTTCGTGCCTTTATTTATTTTATTATATGTTTTTTTTTTAAATCTTTGCAATTGCATTAGGTAGTTTATTCTTGCTAGATACTAATGCACTGTTCACTATTCTAGTTAAATCCTAGTGCTCTATTTTTGTTTTAATCCTCCTCGTACTCAAACTCTGGCTTCTTTTCTTTGTTTTTATCCTCATTATCAAAGACCTTATTTTTTGCTGCTCTAGATTGTATTTTGTGCCCTTGACTTGTATTGTTTCCTTTTTCTTGTTGTCCTTGATTCTTTTTTTCTTTGTTATGCTACTCTTTCTTGGGTCAGGTTGTTGTTGTTGTTGTGTTACTTTTTGGATAGATAGGTTGTCAACCTTTTTGTTGTGAATGATTTTTGTTTTTCAAGCTTGTCTACCAAATTTTGAAACTTCTCAATCTCTTTGTTTTCCCCGCAAGTATTTTCTCAAAATTTTCAACTTGGATGTTTTGAATGTGGGGCACTTTGCACAGTTGGTCTTGGAGAAGAGATTGTGTTGCTATCATCTTCTGTTGAACCATGTGCTTGTGTCAATTCTTGTATTTCTTCATCAAGTTTCTCTTTTTCTTCTTTGGATAGCCCCACTTCCTCTTCATTTTCTTCAAGATTCTGTGCAAGTTTGTTGTTTTGTTCAAGAAGTTGTTCAATCTTTTGTGTTTTGCTCTTTGTCAAGGTTCTTCAGATTGTTACATTCATATTGGCAAGAGCATTTTTATCCTCTTGAACTCGGTCCACAGGAGGAGCTTAAATAGAGACTTTTTTAACAACAATATTTGAATTGATAAAATGTAAAATTAAATCACTAATTTGGCTTATATTTCTTCTCTACGGTGATGGATTCATGGGAGACAAGTAAGCGACATGGCCCTTCTAAAAAAAAATTAATATTTTATTTTTATAATTAATTTTGTTAGAATATTTTAACAAAATAAGATTCAACCCTTCCTAATTTTTTTTATCTATTCACATGAACTCTTTTAAATTTTTAGACTTTCAATTTGACCGTTCTTAACTGAAATTTTTGAATCCGTCACTGCTTCTCTACTCATTTTAACTACAACAATATGGCCCTTTAATGGTTATTTTGACCATGGAGTACAAAAATGAGCCTCGTGACTGCAAGGCCTAATCAAAATCAAACAATAATACTATATTTTGTAAATTTTTATTTAAAATTTTGTGTTCCAAATTATGTGACATTACATTGAGTAATGTGTTAAACAATTAACGTAGCTCATTTGACATACATAAAATCATATAATTGATATGGCTAATGATGTAATAATAAATTAATGTTACATCATTTGAAATATAATATTACATTTTTAATAATGTGTCAAACAATGTAAATGAGTTGATATATATCAAATCATATAATTAATATAAAATAATAATATAATTCATTGACTTCATTTAAAATAAAATTTTGAAAACTATTTCATTACTTAAAATCAAAATGTACAATCTTTGATCGGATGCTTTCTCTTTTAATTGTGGGGGCAACTTCTTTTTTTTTTTTTTGTCTCCAATGCGTTTTCCCATGTCAATCGAAACAAGCTGCTCCAAATAGGGCTTCAAGAGATAAAGTCTTTGAAATGTTTATTAATGCATCAATAGAATCAAAAAAGTGGACGATAGTTGAGAGCCGACGAGGCTGTTCTGATAATCCACCCCGAGGATGAGTCATAGAGGCAATTCGCTAGTGAATGAACCACCACTACTCACACGGGGTGCCCATTGAGTAGCCCCATTCAACCTTCGGCCACCTCAAAGACTCCTCTTGGAATAACATAATATGAACTAAAAGGCAAACATACCCATTTTCATCCCAACACACCATCACTCATACCTATTGTAAATCACTACCATGACAACTAAGTATCATCGATAATCATCGACTCAATCGACCCTTAATGGTGACTGATAGCCAATGTTGCAACACTAATTGCCACCATCATTATTTGTACAACTACTACAATCCCATAGTGGATGTGCTGCTAGGATGATCATTGTTGGTGGTGGACCGTGTGTTTTATTGCGACGACAACTGATGGTTGATGCGCGAAAGGAATTACCCAAGTGGTAGAGTTGGTTTTCCGTAATAGTCATCGTGGGTATTAGTTGATGAGTCATTGTCGTGATGTTTAGTGGTTAATGGTGTTGTTCACGAGATACGCATTTGACAAATTAAATTTAGAAGAAGTTATTCAAAAATTATTTTTTAGATTTTCTCAAAATTATTAAATTATTCGATGTGAGACTTGTAAATTGATAATTTACAAGTCTAAAAAACAAGTTTATTTATTTAATTATTAGAAAAGAGAGTCAAATACTTAATTCCATCCTATTTCATTGAATGACATTCAACACTCATTACGTTACAACAATTTTTTTTCATAAAAATAAACATTCGACATCATATCAAAAGCACAGGAAAGAAAAGATGTGATAACAAGAGCACAATCAAGTGAGGAAATAAAATAATTGTCGCATCAATAAACATTTAACATCATATCAAAAGCACAGAAAAAAAATGTGATAACCAGAGCACAATCAAGTGAGGAAATAAAATAATTGTTGCATCATGATTTTCTCAGGTTTGTGGATACTTCAGAGATCACTGGTCCTTTTCAGAGACTAACACGTCATTTTTCTTTTTCCATTTTTTTTTGACAAAAAAGATAGATAAAATATATTAATTTCACCACGATATCATACAAACTCCAAACACTAATATATTCCAATCCATTTATGAATTAGTGGATATCCAAATCCTGGGCAATTGTTCGTCTCACAAAGTATGTTGATCCTCATGCGGGACAACCACAGATATAAAATAAGAGTGATGCTATATATAATTAATTTTTAAAATTAATTTTTTTCATCTAGACATAAGATAGTTGAATTTACTATAATAAATATATGTGATATCACACATTTATATCTAAAAATGGGAAAATTTTATTAAAACAGTTTGTTAATAGTAATAATAATAACAATTATGATATTGACTCAATCATTTCCATTTGAGTTTTTTCATTATTTTGATCTCCTTGCATGTGGAGATCAAACATTTATAACAAAAGCTCCTCACTCTTTTTCCCAACAAAATATATATATATATTTTTGCCTCACCAAGTAGCACATACTCACAACTCTCACCGCAATGAGATGATATAAAAATTTTTACCAAAGAATGCTCTCTTAAGAGTTGAATGGTATAAATAAGTTCACTCTCTAAAGATTGATCAATAAACGCTTGAGTATTTAAGAGCTGAGAGAATTTTGAGATCTGGATTGAAAATAAATGAGATCTCAAGTCAATAGAGAGATTTGAAAGTGAAAGCAAGTTTTTGAATGTTTAGGATAGTAATAAAAGCTCCCAACAATCTCTATTTATAGGTTTTGTGAGAATATAGTTGTTTGAATTTGAAAATAACCATTTCCTTATTTTGGGTCTGTTTAGAATTTGAATTTGAAAACTTTATATCGACAAAATCAGTCGACTAGGTTCATCATTCAGTCAACTAAAGGACTCGACTAATTAGTCCAGAGGGTAGAGGTTATTCTTTGAAAAATATCATTCAGTCGACTGAATCTTACAGTGTTATTTTGTTGACAAAAAGGTTTAAGTAATTCAATCGACTGAATCAACAATTTAGTCAACTAAATCTTATCGTGTGTAGAGGGTCTTAAGAACAAAACGCTTGTTTAGTCGATTGAATCTTAGGTCTAGACAACTAAATCTTCCAAAGATAAAATAAGCATGTTTTTGTGAATATGATTCAGTCGACTGAATTGAGAACTTAGTCGATTGAATTCATTTATTTAGTTTTAATGCCTATTTTGTTCATTGTTCTCCTTTTCAAGTCTTTTAATTTTTCAAAGCTTAGTTTCTAACATTATTGTTATTTTGAAAAATTATTTTGTTGATTAATTTTAGTTGTTCGCTTAAATACTTTAAGCACTATGGTTTGATCAATCAATCCTAGATCACTCAAACACACAATATAAAAGAAAATAAAAGTCATCACTTGATTCTTTGGGTATGAGCGCTTTCTTGACTTTGGCTTGATGCTTTGATCTTTTGAACATGTTTCCATGATGCTGATTATCTTCATCGTTAGTCAAGCTTTGGTCAGCCATACCTTGAGTTCATTGACTTATTTACTTTGAAATTTAAGGTAAATCATTAGTCCACATTATCAATGCCTTATTATCATCAAAATTACAAAAATATTGTTAGTTGAAAACTTTTAGGGCCAACAATTCTTTTTTTCCTTCTAGATTTTGCAGCAAAAAAAAGGACATGTAAATTCCCTTCAAATTTTGAGAATAATTTTTTTTTCTTAAAATCCCCTACTCCGACTTGGAAAAAATAATTTTCCTTCTAAAATTTTTCCTAAAGAATTTTTGTCCCACCCCCAAAAAAAAAAAAAAAAAAAAAAAAAACATGGCGCCACACTTGAGTTGATTGTATTAAATCTCTACTAGTCTTACTTTCTCTTGCATCTACATGGACTTAAACCTTATTATTTTATGTAAAAATAAACAAGCAATGCTATTGTACCATCATCCGTTTTGTTATAACAAAACTTTTATTAATAACAGAACTTTTTTCATTAAAAAATTGACTTGAAAAATAGGAGACCCTATTCTTCTTAGCACTCTTCCCTTAGCCTCTCCCAATCTAACCTACTGGAGTGTCCCAACAACAGGTTGGAGAGCTAGAGGTTAAAAAGTCTTTTAAAGAGCACTAATAAACGCTCTCAAAAAATACTAAAAATATTGTTTTTTTTTTTAAAAAAATCATCCTTATTATTTTGAATTTTCTTTTTTAAAAAGGTTGAAAACCAAAAAAAAAGAAAGCTTTTGAAAAAATACTAAGGAGACCTTATCTTATTTATCATCTCGTCCCTAAAAGCTCCATTTTTTGTCTCACTAAGGCAAGATTGGACAAATTATTCATTTTATAACTATGTTTGTCATCAAATAATGAGAACTAGATTAAGTGGGATAAGTTTTCCTGAAAATGAAATAGTAGGTCTTGTTTGGATGTCTCGATAAAAATGTCAGATTGATTGCATAGGATATGATTTGATTGGATAAGAATAAAATTGGGTACAACATTGAATATTCTAATTCTATGGACAAGTATCAGATAATATGCTTGGATATAATTTTATTTTATTTTTATTTTTAAAGAAAATAATAAAATTTTCGTATTTTCATTCTTATATGATACTTTTTTGAGTCCTCAAATTCAATATATGTACAAAAAAGTTTTTTCTTTGAAAAAATTCTTATCCCATCAAAGACGGTGATAAAATAATCCTACCTATGGTTGGGTTATTTTATCCCACCTTAGTGGGATATAATTAGATAATTCTAGGCTAAATAAATGTCCAAATGATGGATAGGATATTACATATCCTATCATGTCTTTTTATCCCATCGATCAAACATAGTTGTAGAGTATTACTGATACCTGGAATGGTATTAATTATCTACCATAATAGACTAAGTTTTGGAGGAGAAGTAGCGCTCTATGCCATTTTATGCATTTACCCCACTTATACATGAGATAGGTTGGTTCAAACCAAATATGGGATTGCTACTTGCAAATGAAACTATGTCACGTGTCCAATGAACAAAATGGTAGTCGTTATTGAACATATAATATTACATTATGGACTACTAATAGTATATAGTGAACTATTACTAGCAAACTTATAGAGGAGAAGCAATGTGATACAAGTATTCATTGTGATTGACACGAAAAAAAAAAAAGTGGGTCATACACAAAACAGAATGCAGTATTCCTAATTCATCATTTTATTTACCCATGCCTTACGAACAAAAATGTTTTACATAGTGAACAAATGGTAGCATGTGGTGAACTCCGTTTTCATGTCCAAGAAGAGCTTATCCAAATTGAAGACTGCACATGCAAAAGACCAACTAATGTCCAATCCAATTTCGCGGCCCACATGGATTTTGCAATGCGAATTAGGCCATTGGTCTTCTAATTTTTATCACGACCCAAACCACACTCTCTGCAAAATTGGGAACGCGATTGTAACACCCCAATCTAATTTTATAGGATAGTTGTGTTTAAATGTTAATTTTTAATATTTTTAATGTATGAAATTAGAAGAATGCTAATTGATAGTATAATATCGAAATTTTGCCGAAAAGAAATTTACGCAATGAATTAGAAGCAATATTAAAGAAATTTTTTTGGGGCAAATATCATTATCTATATATACAAGAGCAGGTGTGTGATAGAGTTTACGTAATATAATAGGAACCATGTTAACGAAAGATCTTTCTGAAAATTGCATGGACAATATGGTAAGGTTAGAATTAAACAACCAAAAATTAGGTCATTATTCCAATTAAGGTAATGACTCAATGTAGGGTTAAAATTTGACCCAACCATACATAAAACTTACCCAATCGAAGCTACTAAGGTTATGCTACCAACCTAAAGCAGGTAAAATTTTATAGCAAATATTACGAATTATTTACTTAAATAATTACGAAAAATAAGGTAAAATATAATAGAAAAATATTTTTTTAAAAAATTATTACTATCATCATGTGATCTGTACATGATGAGAGAAAACAAAACACACACATTAGGTGTGTATATAGCTGTATATATGCATGTAAATACATATACATCTATAAATGTATATGTATAAATAAACAAGTGAGATGTGATTGGGTATAGGCTTCCAACAACTCAATGTAAACAAAGCAAGCATACCACTCCCATCAACTATGGTAGCCAACTCCCATTTTTAATTCTTGTCTGGAAAAGATTCCCTCAACAAGAAAATTTTTGGCTATAAATATATGCATGGGCAAGCTTATCAAATCACACTAGAAACTAACTGAGGTAAGGAGTGAACTTTGTGTGAAGGAAGGCTTGAATTACAAGCTGAAGTTAATTGGGTAATGAATCTCCTTCAAGAGCTATGTGTGCCTATCTCCCCCGCTCCGGTCATATATTGTGACAACGTGAGTGTTACATGTGTTTGTGCTAATCCAGTCTTTCATTCTCGTATGAAACACATCGCTATCGACTTCCATTTTGTTTGGGATCAAGTTGCTTCTGGTCACTTCCGTGTTTCTCACGTTCATACTTCTGACCAACTTGCTAATTCTCTTACTAAGATGTTGCCTCTTCTTCACTTTCTTACTCATCGGACCAAGATTGGTGTCCTACACGGCCAGTCAATCTCGCGAGGGCATGATAAGTCAACACCGTCCATTACTCCTCATGTCAAGCCATAATTCTCTCCCTGATTCTTGGCCACAAATATATGGAAACCATCCTTAATTTATTCTGCAATTACTATGAAATATACACCATTCCAATATATGTATATTCAGTCAATCTCTAGGATTAGCTGCCCCCCATTAGTTTACTTTTCTGTTTTGGTAATTCACTCGTATAAATTCTTGTACTATTCAGAATCAAACACAATAACAAAAACATTAATTCACATCGTCTCTTTACGCTCCACTATTCTTGAGAGTTTCCCTGAGACCCTCTGCCATCACTATCCGATCCCCCCATTTAAATTCCCTAAACCTACTCAAGATTTTGAAGGGTTGTTTCCGTACGTTTTGAAAAAAATCTTGACTTCATTGCTTCTTACTGCATCTTGTCGATTTGGTAAGTGCCAACATCTGTCCTCAGTGAATTTAGGAAATAGTAACAGATATTCTTTTGTTGTGATTCTTGAATTTGCAGTTGTGTCGCTATTGGTGGGATGAAAGGAGATTGAAATGATTGAAAGCCCAAAAATAAATAAATAATAAGAAGAAGAAGAAGAAGAAGAAAGAAGAGAGGTAGGTTACCCTGGAAACTTGAAAGGAGAGCAAGGAAGAAGGAACCTCGGCTTTCAAGTTTTCTTTGGCTTTATGCTTAAGAAAAGGGAGGACTACAAATTAAAATATCGAGACTACCCGTCTTGAGATGGTTGGATTGTTGTAGATAGATTGTGGAGATACTGTGTGAAGAAGGTTTTGAAATTAAATTTATTAACGGATAGAGATGTGACGATAGAGTTTGTGGGATATTGGAAATACAGATAATAGAAATACTGGATGATTAATTTAGTGGGTAGTTATATTATTAATTAATAAAAAATTATATGTAAGGAAAATGAAAAAAATAAGAAAGAAGCAAATCTAAACTGCTGCGTAAGATTTTAAGTTAAAACAAAGAGTCACGTGAAACTATATAATATATTTAATAGATTACACTCGATGAACTTACATAACTGTATATACATATAAATGTAAATTATGCATAAATTTATACATATATGTGTATGTGTGTTTTGGATAAAACTAGAGAGTTCAAAATGAAAAACGGATTTAGAGTGAGAACATGGAACTTAGCCTTTGTTTGGAAGTTTTGAAAAGAAAAGAAAAGAAAAGAAAGGATAACTTAAAATAAAAGAAAAAAGAGAAGAGAAGAAAAGAAAGTATTAGTCTTTGACTTGTTTGAATATTTAGGAGAAAAATGAAAAAAAATAATAATTATTTTTTATTTGAATAGTTGGTAGGAGAGAAAAGAAAAAAAAGTGCTTATATTATTTGACAATTAAGTTTATTTTGTTATAAAAATTATATTTTTAACACAAATATTTAATGGTATATTTAGTATTTTAAAAAATTTATTAAAAATATTTTTTTTTCCAATCTTTTCATTTTTGAAGAGACTGGAGAAATGCTTTCATCTTTTTTCAAAATTTTTTCTTTTCTCTTCTACTTAAACATTTAAACAAAATATTTGTTTATCTCTTCATCTCAAATTTTTTTTTCTTTTCGAATCTCTTAATTCAAATGAAATATTAGAGACAAATCTGTCAATCCAAGCGAAGCATCGGAGAGGAAAGGGAAAAGGTACAGAAAGAGGAGGAACTAAAGAAAAAATTGGGTCTATCATCACAGAAATTGAACACATCATCCCACTGTCAACTCTCTCGATCTACACTCCGAAGGACCACACAAGTCTAATCGTAAGCCTATTTAATTCAAAATGCAAAATTTGAGAGCTTTCCATCAGTAATCAATTTAGCTAAAAGCCTAGAAGATCTACTAACAAAAGACACTAAGCACATCTCAGTTTCAATTAATAAAACCTTGTTCAATCCTTACAAATCAAAGAATATGATTTTGTAGATGTAGAAGTAGAAAGAGAATCCAAATATGGTCGTATGAAGGAGGGTTCATTGGGTTGTTGTGCACCATTCCGAATGCCACCAAAAATTGTCCTGTTTGGATACAAACTTCAAATGAATTTGAAATTTTTTTTTTTCAAAAACTTGTTTGGTTACATAAGATTTTTGAGTTAAAACCCAAAAATTGATTTCCAACTTTTTGAAATGTGAATTCTTTATATGGAAAATCCATCTCTGATCTCTCTCTCTCACCCACCGACACTTTCTCTGTCAAGCCATTACATCGCGCTGTCTCAACCATCGTTCTGCTACTGCTGCCGTTGCCACTGCTGCTACCGCTGCCGCTGCTGCTACCGCTGCCGCTGCTGCTCCTGTTCTTCCACTTTCATTTTATTCTTTTCTTCATTTTCCTTTTTCCTCTTCTTTACTTCTCTTTTCCTGCGCTGCTGCTTCTCACGTTCTCTCTCTCTCACTTTTACACTTTCTCTTCTTTTATTTTTTTCCAATCTTCTACACTCTTCTACTCTCTTATTCTTTCTTCTATTTTCTTTTTTTGGTTTTCTTTTCTTTTCCTTTTATTTACTAAGTTGGATATATATATATATATATATTTGTTCAGATATACTTTTTTTTATATACATTTATATAATTATATGCCTTAGCATATTTTTATTTTAAATATATATTTTTATTTATTTATTTTTATTCATTATTTATTTATTTTATTTTATTTTATTTTTTATGTCATGAACCGGGTTGGGCACTGTCTAACTCGGGTTAGGGTGTAATGCAATGTCTTAGAGAGAAAAGTATAGACGGACAATCCTAAATCTCTTAGGTTAGATCTTATGCTAAGGTGAAACAATGGACAATCTTACTCTCTTATATAATATTAAATTATTTATTTATTTATTTAATTAAAAAAATAAATTGATAAATTTTAAAAAATGTTCGATCTTAATAAATTATAAGCTATAGATTGGATAGAGGTAAAAAAATAATTAATTTTGTAGTATATATAAATTCAAAATTATTATATCCAAACACATTTTTATAATTTTTAACTCAAAAATTAAATTCTGATTAGCATAATCAAACGTATTTTCATAATTTTTAAAAAATTAATTACAAAACTTTGAAACACGTTTCAGAAATATTTTTTTAAAAATTATATCTGAATCACTATCCAAATTTCCCTGTGCCCAATCTCCTGATTCAAGCCGTCTATTTCGTGACGGCAAAGCTTTTGCTCATCGTCAATGGCGGCAACAGTGCAACGAGACCGAAGCATCAAAGCATCTCAGCACAACAAGCGCTTGCCAACGGGCGACGATGAAGGGGACTGATTCTCTCTTCTTTACGTTGATCGAATTGCACAAATACTTGGACCATAGATCTAGGGATAGAAGGAAAAATGAGATATTGATGCACGAATTAATAAAAATATAAGTTTAGTTGAAATTTTGACTCCAAATATTAATAAAATATTAAGGATAAACTTATAAATTTATCATCACTGTTAATGAAGTTTAGAGTCAATTCTAATCAAAAAATTTAATGTAATTTTAAAAATTTAAAAATTTTTTCTTTTGATAATTGTATAAAATTCAAAAAGAGTGTTCTATAAGTAATATTTAATAAATTTTTAAATAACAGTTAACTTAATTATACGACGAATAATTAATAATTTTATTATTTAATAATTAATAATTTTGTATAATATTAATTATTAAAAAAATAAAATAATTATAAAATAATTCTATACTGATCCAATAATTCTATCAAAAGTGCTTTACACAGTTAATGTGGCAGCATTGTATTAGAACATTTTGATAAAAAGTTTAAGTAAGTATAGCATTACTGATAATTATATATGCATTTATGATATGTATTAATAATTATATTTATTAATTCAACGTAATTAAAGCCAATAATATTATTAGGGAAAAAATTTATGATATTTGAAAACATAATTTCATTATTTGAAAAAGTTTTCAAAAACAGACTTTGAATTTCAAAACACTGGATGCCCATTTGGTAATGTATTCATTTTAATTTTTTTAAATTTAAATTATTATATTCAAATGTATTTTCATAATTTTTAAAAAATTAATTACAAAATTTTTAGAAATATTATTTAAAAAATTATATCTAAATTATTATTCAAGCACAAGCACAGTATTTTTTTATATTTTAAGTTAAATATTATATATATTTTTATTAAAAATTAAAATATTATTAAAAAATAATATATAAAATTTAATTTTATATTTAAAATTATTTACATGTAAAAAAATAATAATATATCATTTTCCATCAATAAAAACAAACAGTAATAATATGGTCTTTTTCATAATATGTTCTGAAAATCAAATCGGAAAAGCCAAACAATGGCACAAAACTTATATATACGGTAGATATCTGTATGCACGCTAGACTCCCCATACAGAATCAAAACGTTCTCACAATTTCTAGGGTTTTTGGCTTCCCTCGAACCAACGATGGCAACAGCAGCGATCGAACTGACCCAACCAGACCAAGCAACATCCAGCGAGACATGCTTAGCCAAAACGACGGCCTCGAAGCAAGGAGAGGGTCTGAGGCAGTATTACCTACAACACGTACACGATCTTCAGCTTCAGGTTCGCCAGAAGACGCACAATCTCAATCGTCTTGAAGCTCAGCGCAACGATGTCAATTCCAAAGGTATATATATATGTAAATGATCAAAACCCTAACCCATCTTACATTGTGAGCTTACTTCGCATTGCAGTTTGAATTGTTGGTGTTTTAAATGGCTGATTTTCCTGAATCGCCGTCTTAGGTTTTGACAAACAATTATTGTATCTTAGGTGTTTTTCTAATTAATCTGATTTTCTTTTTTGGAGCGGGGACAGGGAGTTTTGTTTATCTCTATTTTTTTTAAAAGATTTATGGCAGTACTGCAATTAATTAATGGGAAATTGGAAGGAAATAAAAGAACAGAGAAATGAAAAAAATTTGATTTAGTGTTTTTACGTACAAATATGAAATGCTTAACGTTTTTCTTCTATTGGGTTCAAAATGACTTAAAATTTATAATAGCATCTCCGTGGTGACTCAAACCCTGACTCAAATTTAAATTTGAGACAAAATTGACAAAAATCTTCTCCAAGTGGTTACTCAAACCCAGACTCAAATACAGTTTTAAAACCCAGACCCAATTCAGTGCACTTTGTTCAAAGACCAAAATTTAAGTTACCATCGGAGAGCATGAGACTCAAATTCAGTTTTTACTCAAATTCTTACTTTAGTTTGGGTAAAAATTTGGGTCACCACTGGAGATGCATATTCAAGTTATATTTGTTTTCCTCATATTTTCCTGAGCAACTAAACACACAAGAAACTTTTTTTATTTAGTTGTGAATTGTAGAGTTAGAGTTTGGAATCCAGTGGGTTCTGGCTACTATTGGATTTGAATTGATGACTCCTGTTGTATGAAAGTGATGCTCTAACTAGTGGGTTGAGTGGGTTGCGTAGAAATTAATGTGATCTGTTACATGATTGAAATTAGGAATACCTACCAAACAAGTTAAAGAGCTATGGTTTTGATCATGGAATATACATCTTAAGAAGAAACGACCCCCTTAGTTTTATATGTGTTATTTATTATATATTATTTATTTTAGTAAGATTTTTGCATTCATCCCAACTAAGATTTGAACCCTGGCCACTTTGTGAATGGTAGATCAGTTAAACTACTAACTGGTTGTAAAGTTTTATATATGTCACGATTGAATATTTAGTCATTTTGGTAGTCCAGACAGTTTATTATGCCACTTTTTTTCTTCCCTTTTTTTTTTGGAGAGGTAAGAGAGAAATCAATAGATTAATGATCAAAAGTATGGAAAAGGATTGGCTTTACAAAATGGAAAATCCAGAGGGGACATATCTCTCTACACAAATACAAATAGTAAAAGAGAGAGTGACAATGTCACATGACTAATTAACTCAACAAGAGTAATCTAGTTTCCCACAATGTCATAGGTATCATTTTCAGTGCACCATAAAATTCCAGTTGACAGTTTGTTCTGTCTCTAGTGAAATCTCATTCACATCCCTAAGACCAGAAAATCCCCCCTACTATCATGAACAACTTCTTGTATTAAACTCTCATTGTCCTTATAAGCATTCATGCTCAAACATACGGCAATTTAGTTTGCACATATATGCTAAACCAAAGCAACAAAAACAACTGTATGACAAAACAACCCTACTAACGATCTTGGCAAATGATTTACCCTTGAACTTAATACCACCTATTCCACCATTTTATCCCATGACCTTGGATTCTTGACCAAATTACATCTAATTGTCGATCTGTGCCATAGATCCATGATAAATTCACAGTTGAAAACTAGATGGGAGTGAGATTTGAACCATCTAGTTGGTTCATACGATGTTCCATAGTTGTTAAAGCTCAGGCTCATCAAGGTTTAGTCACAGCACGTCATTCCATAGTTGTTAAATTTTCTCCTTTGAGAATTAATTTTTTTTTTAGAAGTATTTTTGAATTAGAATGGAGCTCTTGTTTAAGAAAGTATAACTATAGAATAAAGACAGTTTTTTTTTGGTTTTTTTGTTTTTTTGTTTTTTTGTTTTCATTTTCTGAATTTTATTGAAAGATTATTATTATTATTTATTTATGGAAATGAATTTATATCATTGAAACTTAACCAGATTGTGTCTAAGTTCTCTATTATGACACAATCTACTAAAAAACCTTATTACTTTGGAGGCAAATGACTTTTGTTGGGATGTGGTCGTGGGTTGAAGGTTTAGTTTTTGTTCCTACCTAAGAAATACGGACACTCTATTTTGGCTCACGTGTTGGTGCCGGACACGTGTCGGAGACCGACACTCTCAGACAATTCCAGGACACGTATCCGGACACTTAAATCATGGATGTTGATAATTAAATGAAAGAATTCTTTAATTTTTATTTAATGACTTTGTTATTTTAATATCTTAATAATATTTTTTAAATTTGTGTGTTTTTATGTCAAGTTTAATTAAAATAACATTAGGTTTTTATTATATGATCATATAAAAAATATAAAAAATTTATATATATTCAACGTGTCCGTGTCTTATTTTTTTGAAAAATAACGTGTTCGTGTCGTGTCGTGTCTCGTGTCTCGTGTCCGTATCTGTGCTTCTTAGGTTCCTACCTCATCCTTTTCCCGTCTTTTGTTTTCCTTGGGGAATGGTTTTCTGGTGGTTGATAAGTTTAGTTGGATTTGATTGAATAATTTTTTTTGATAGGTAATTCACACACACACACATACACTTTGCCCTATAAGGGGACTTGAACCATTAACCTCACGTATGAGGAGATGGAGGAGGTACCAACCAAGCTAGAGCTTGTTGGTGGATGTGATTGAATATTGACTCTGGTTGCTGATATTATTCATTTAAGGCATTTTTTGCAACTCCTTGAACTGCTGGAATTTCACATTTTGATTGATTGGTGATGCTATATTTAGTGAGGATGCTTAAAGAAGAAGTACAACTGCTTCAGGAGCCTGGTTCTTATGTTGGTGAAGTAGTCAAAGTTATGGGGAAATCGAAGGTCTTAGTGAAGGTAAGCCTTTAATTGTTTTCAAAATTTTGTTATTAATTTAATTTTCATTTAACTTTACATCAGTTTTAATTTAGAGTTCAGGGATTTTCTGCCCTTTTTCTGTAGCTAATGGTTTTCATATTGTTGAGAAGCTTATTTTAGGTTATTTCTATAGCTATAATCATAGCCTTTGCAACAGTTAGACAATTTACAATATTTAGCTCCATTCCATGCACGTCTGTGTTTTTTTTTTTTTTTTTGGTTGGATAAGGCAATCAACTAAAAATGCACCAAGGGGGTGCAGCCTACATACATGCGGTGTACACACAGATATTCAAAAGAGAAGGAAAATATAAATAATCTATATACTCGTGTTTTCCAAAAAATCAACAAAGGAATAAAAAACGAAAATTCAGGGTACTTAGCAACAAATGCTTTAATTTCATCACTCATAATCTACTTATCCAAATAATATGCTCCTTCCAAGTGCACCATCCAAGGCATAATGGCACATATTGCCACACCTTTCTCATGTGTTGTTTGACACAACCCCTTTCCACTCCTCCATACTCTTGACAATGGTCTGAGCATAACCTATTGAATCTTAAACAAGGAGAAAACGAGGGTTTGTAACTTCTAACTCCAATGTAGTAGGGATAAACAAGTGTTTCATTGTTACTTATCCAAAAAAAGAAAAGAAGTCTTTCATTGTCTAGCTTCCTTGCATATGGAACCCCATGTATGGAGAATCTACAACATTCAACAGACTATAAAAGCTCTACACTTATTCCAACTCTAAATCATTAAATGATCTGCGGAAATGAGGATTCAAAAGGACTCCGCCTCTCTACTAGATATAATTAGAGAGTAGAGATTGTGAACTCTTTGTTCCGAACAATCCTAAACACACTTCAAATATCAAGTTTAGGGTCCCCATTCTCAACCTAACCTAGAGTCGTGCCAAAACCTCTTTTGCACCTTCCCTACAACATAATTAATGTGGTCACTGCTTAGAAAACTTCTTCCAACCTTTCCGGATTTTCTTCCATAGCAGTACCACATGAGAGATCCTAACTTCATTTGTCAGCAATTAACCCCACATACTCGTATATTTCCTTCCACCACTTTTCTCCATAAGCTAGACCTTCTCTCTGTGTCTCTATAATGGGCCCCCTGGTACGGGTAAAACGCTGTTGGCAAGGGCAGTAGCTCATCATACTGATTTTACCTTTTTAAGGGTTTTTGGCTCTAAGTTGCTTCAGAAGTATATTGGTGAAGGCTCTCGAATGGCGTGGGAATTATTTATAAAAGAAACAAAACAAGCTAGGAGAGAGGCCAAATTTCGGCCATGTGGAACCATAGTTACCGCAATTTTTTACTTTCATGGTGAATTGCGATTTAGATTACAATTCCAATTGTGGATATTCTTGATTTGGAACGTAAGAATTGGCATTCCGATCTAAAATATCAAATCTCAGTCAGTTTGCTGAGCGGGATTTGGGGAATGAAAAAACAAATTTGGAAACCTATTTATGTTTTCAACTCAATGTAAAATAAGGTTTTAATCAAGTATGTGCTATGCATACTATTCATGCACAACTATCCACATATTAATTGCCATGTATTATAAATATTTTTTTAACATATAGTTTATGATTAGTAGTAAACTTGGTGTAAACTATTACATCAAATAAAATTTCACTTTGGAGTTCCACCCCATGAGAGTTGTGCATATTATTTTTAAAAAAATAAGAATAATGATAATAATACTGAAAAAAGTCTGTATGAGATATTAACAAAACATAATTATTATGAGTTAAAATTTTGTTAGTATATTATTATAAATACGATCTAAGAGGTGTTCCACGTTTTGAGTAAATGTATTTCGTTTCGACAAAGTGATCCGAAGAAGCTTACCCTGAACATACCACGTTCCATAACACTTGAAGATCTATGTTCCCGCAACTGTTTCACGTACCATAGCAACCCGCATTTCAAGTAACATCATGTGGAACCCTCTCCCATGTGACCATCCTAGCTTAATTAATTTCACATAATGATGCTTGATTTGGTGGCTCTATAATTCACATTAATCCTAGCTTAGGTTTGTTTAACCACCTTGGTTAGTCCATAAGGATTAGTTTAGTTTCTGAACATAAGAGAGGGATTGTGTTTAGTTTAGTTTAGTTTCATAATCATGTATTGGGGTTATAAATCAAGTAGGGTTAGCTTAGATTTATGCACTTAAGCAACTATGCAAATCAACCTATCAAAGCTTAAGTTGTTAGTTAAGCATTCTTCAATTAAGCATACCTAATCATGGAGTTTAACTAACCATTCATTAGAACAGTAACTAAATAAAAGCTTATTAAAGTCACATATTTGTTTCTAAATTACAGCCATTAAGGTTTCTAAAGTTTTCTTTCTTACTAAACGTTCCTTAGCAAGATAAACTCTTTTTTTTTTTTTTTCAATAACCCAGGAAGCTAGCCTACCGACCGCAACCTTCGATCGCATGGTCGGGAGCAAACTTGGTAGTTCTGTGGTCCCCCCCCACCCATAGAATTAGGTAAAGCGCGTCTTAGACCCTGGGGTGGTCCTTAAGGGGATACAGACTTAGTGTGGGAGACTTGAACCTAGGACCAAGGCTAATGAGGCATTTAGGGTTATTCGACTTGCCACCTGAGCTACCCCTTGGGGTTCCGAGCCAAACACAAGTTAATAAACATATAATTAATCTTAATAGAGATTCTAATACAGAATTGATCATATCATCGTGCTGGACATTTTACCAGGCAATGATATGGACAATACCCAGGGTTTAGATTAAATTTGGGATGTCATATAGGCCAAAGGAGGTGGTGAGGTTGGTGGTAGGTTTGAGTTGTTGTTGGAGTGGTGGTGGTAAAGATGGTGGGGGGATGATTTTGCAGTAATGGTAACATTAGTGATGACTTTGGCCACAGTTGTATGGAGTTGGAAGTGGTGCTTGCATGGTGGCTTAGTGTAAGGTCAAGGTGCTAGCAAAGTGGTGGTGGTGAAGACTTGCCAGAGGCAATGGTGGTTGTGGTGGGGAGGATTGCTGAAAGCAGTGGTGGCAACTAATGATATGACAGTGGTGTTGGAGATGGGCATGGTGATGGTGGTAGGAAGGGTGGTTATGGCACAGGGCTTACTAGAACTCTTAAAATTTTTATGGATGTGGTGTTGGAGGTAATGATGAGTTGCCAAAGGTGGCTTTTTGGGTTGTAGCAGTAGTAATAGTAATTTATGTGATGAGGTAGTGATAGGGAAATTAGTAAAAATGTGGTCATTGTATATGTTTTGATGACGGTAGTTGTGGGTCACTATGAGGTGGGTTAGTTGCTATGATATGATTGTGGTAGTGGCTACAACTCATATATGATTGTGGATAGCAGAACAATTTTGTTAATGATGTGGTCTTAAGCATGATAATTGTGATGGCGAGACAGATAGATAAGGTTACTTGATATAGTGAATTGTTGTTAGAGATGGTAGTAGCTTGATGGTGGTGGTAGTTACATGGAATAATGGGTTGGTATTGACATGTTTTATAGTTGGAAGTGGTGGGTGTGCGTATTGTACCCCACCTCGCCACCTGGATTCCTCCACGGTTAACATGTAACCATTGAAAACATGAAATGAGATTAGGCTATATTACCTTTTGCCACCATGTGTTGAGCTTGGTTGACCTCACACAATCCCGCTGCAGGGCATATCGGTCCCTTGTTGGACTAACTCACATAGTGCCGTAGTCTAGGACCTCGACACTTGAGGCCAGGATTGAGGTTCTCCAAGTGACTCCTCGGGTGACCATGCCGTTCTCATCTTACTCGATGCTACCTTTCTCTCAGTCGGCTTCAGGCCCATTACACACTATTACCTTATGCTTGCCTGGTAGGGAGCAAGGCCTGGGGAGCTTGAGCTCGGTGTGCAACTGGGGTGTGTCTTCTAGGCTATCCCGTGGTCTATCTTTGGGATCCTACGGGTTTGTCATTCGGTGGCGGAAACCAAGGAGTTTCCTTTTGGTGAGCTAGAATTTTATTCACCAAACAGCAACAAAACAAACTATCTTACAGTCAGCATGAAACAAGACCAACTCTCTCTTACAGAGAGCATGAAACAAGACCAAACAAACAAGACAATGAAACAAAGAAACAAGAAGCAGGCATCCAAAAACAGAGATTACAATCAACAGGTACCTAGGAATTAACAACTCTGCCATTTTTGTCCATAAAAGTTTTATCAGAAATTCCAAATTCATGCTCAATTCCCACTTTTCATAGGATCTTTTAACTCCTTTCCATGGGCTAGTTGAACAGTTAATGACTGAGAGAATTGACTTAATGACTGCATCCTCTGTAACTGATCTCCCTTGTGCGACTTTCTGATTATGAGTCTGCCATATTAGGGAAGGGGGGTACATGTCCCCAAGGATTATTATACGCCATGTGTCATGCTTGGTGCACTCTACTCGTTCAAGAAATATTCTACTATGAGTTGGCATTATCTCCATTAGCTCCGTTTAGGGGATTTCCCCTTGCCTTATTTCCAAATTTTTGGACCTTTGAGAAGGGAATAGGGATCGGCCACCTCATATTTCTCCCAATATCATTCTTAAGGCTGCCTTAGTTTTCACTCTAATCCCTTCCTCATATTTTCATTATTTCTGCGTATAATACCTCCATCCTCATTCATAGACCCTAACAATGTCTGTGAGCAACAGTACTACTATGGTGCTGATAGTTTTTTGGAGGTGTTTGTGGGGGTGTTGTCAAGTTGTTGTGTGGCTGTGGTGTTTGTTAAGAAGCATGGTCGCATTCCTGGAAGAGTTATGGAATTGTCTGACAACACTGTATTGGCCGTCACTTATCACCGTGGTTACCATAGTTCGCTCATCCCTTAGCCAACTGCGAATTGGGATCACACGATTCAAAACATGGATCATTAGCGATTTGGAACGTAAGATTTAGCATTCCAATCTAAAATATCAAGAGTCCTAAAAAATCATACAAATACACCCGCATCATTGTAATTTTATTTTATAATGGATTTGATTTGTTAAAATCTTTTTGATGTATAAATATACATATACTAATATTATTACAAATTCAATCAAAAAGCATATCACATTACAAATAAACGTATTTTGTTCAACAAAACGATCTAAAGAAGCCTACCCCTAACGTACCATGTTCTATAACAAGTGACATTCTACTTTCCCGTTCCCGTTCCAGTTCCCGTTTCCCGTACCATAACGATCCACGTTCTAGGTAACATTGCTTATCACTATTGTACCAACATCATCACTCTGCTGCTTTTTCTTCTCCTATCTGTGTGCATGCTTGTGTGTCATTTGTAATGGGGCAATCTCATTCTTCTTCTATCTTTTCCATGTTAAACGGGTGGCTGTAATGTGGCAATCTCATTTTTCTCTCCTCTCAAGTGGCTAAATTGCAATCTCATTTTTCTCTCCTCTCAAGTGGCTAAATTGCAATCTCATTTTTCTCTCCTTTCCCAAGTGGCTAAACTGTGAGACTGCCTGAAATCTGTCTGTGGTATTGTACTATATCCATTATTGTATTAAGATTATGCTATCTTTTGTGGGAATCTTGATACTGTTTCCAATTTGGTTTAACCTATTTTCGTGACTGATTTAGTGTCATTTGTGCCATTATGTGCTTGTCAACAGCCTGCGGAGATCAACACTATTTACATTGGATAATTAACTTACTATGCATTCACCACTTCTTCTAATTGAGTTGCAGTTTGGCAAGCATCATAAGATTCATAACCCTATTGCTAGTCATTTCAATTACTGACTGGAACTCTTTAGCTTGTCCAGGAGCACTGGAAGTTCATTTCCATTTTTCTGGATGATTACACATTTATTTATTTATTTATTTTTGGAAAAGAAAGCAACAAATATGCACAGCAGCAACCTCTCACATATTTTTTGTTTTTGTTTTCATTTATTTCATTATTATTTCAGCTTCATTTTTTTCTTATTATATATCTATAGGTTTTGATTTTGTGATGCATGAAACCTGAGAGTGCAAATCATTTGGCTGACAATTCTTTCATTTCCTTTTCAGGTTCATCCAGAAGGGAAGTATGTTGTTGATATTGACAAGAACATAGATATTACAAAAATCACCCCATCAACCCGAGTTGCTCTTCGCAATGACAGCTATGTGCTCCACTTGATATTACCCAGTAAAGTAGATCCCCTGGTTAACCTAATGAAAGTTGAGAAAGTTCCAGATTCGACATATGACATGATTGGTGGTCTTGACCAACAAATCAAAGAGATAAAGGAGGTGAGTCATCTGGAAGGTTTTTTCCTCAATTGTAGGGCTAAAATGTATTTTGTTGTCTATGTAAAAGTGTGCTCTATAAGCTAATGATTGTTAGCTTAAATTTGCACCTATTTAGGAAATTATTATAAATACAAGGTTGAGGTTGGGTTGTGGGTATGAGATATGCCAGATTCCTTATCATGCTGTCTTAATTTTTTCCAGGTCATTGAGCTACCAATCAAGCATCCTGAATTATTTGAGAGTCTTGGCATTGCTCAACCAAAGGTAAATTTAATTGTTATCATTATGATATGAGTAATGTCTTTTTTTTTTTTTGGTGTGTACAATATGAATAATGTCTTAACAGGCCTTTGCCATGGTTTTATCTATATTTCTTTCCATACATTTTACCCATGTAGTGAATTATTGACATATTTGTCATGACTAGTTGGTGAATTTTGAAATGTTGTCTTGTAACAATTTATATTCACTTTTTTTAATAGGGAGTATTGCTATATGGCCCACCTGGTACGGGTAAAACGTTGTTGGCAAGGGCAGTAGCTCATCATACTGATTGTACCTTTATAAGGGTTTCTGGTTCTGAGTTGGTTCAGAAGTATATTGGTGAAGGCTCCCGAATGGTTCGAGAACTTTTTGTTATGGCCAGGTTTGTCTGATAAGCTTTATAGACAGCACAATTAATATTAAATGGTGATGTGCCTAAATAACATGTTTTGGGTTATTAAATTATGTTGGACTTGGATCCAATCTTTATGCATAGTTCCTCATGTTAGTATGCATGGTTTCTCCTTTTGCTGATTTTTCACAGGGAGCATGCTCCATCAATCATCTTTATGGATGAGATTGATAGTATTGGATCTGCTCGTATGGAATCTGGAAGTGGCAATGGTGACAGTGAAGTGCAGCGGACCATGCTGGAGCTTCTCAATCAACTGGATGGATTTGAAGCGTCGAACAAGATCAAAGTATAATTTCAAGTTCCTTGTGTTGTTTATTGAATTTGTTGGTAAACCATGGTATAAGATTGGAATCTTGTCTCTATGTATTGTTTGATTACAAGATAATTCTTTTTCACAGGTTCTGATGGCTACAAATCGCATTGACATACTGGATCAAGCTCTTCTAAGGCCTGGAAGAATTGATAGAAAGATAGAGTTCCCAAATCCTAACGAGGAGGTATATTTTTTTCATTCACCATGCATCGTCTCTATGTTTTCATAGAATTAAATGTTGTTCTTTATTTTATTTATTTTTATCCCTTCCATATTAGAGGGAATTATCTCTAAGTGGAGAAAAATCTATTTATAGGTTTACAAAATGTTAACACTTGCTTCCCATTTCCTGTTGGGTCAAAAGAAGTTGAACGGTAGCTACTACTGTATTAGCCAAGCTAAATTCTATATGGTTGGAAGAAATTTCTTGAGAACCAAGTGAAAAAAAGGGACAACATTTGTGTGGTTCAACATGAAGCATTTTCAGCCTGACTTGATCCCATTCCCATTGCTGTACTCAAACCTTGAATTTTCACAGTAATTTGATAGAAGTCTTATTTTTCAATCACCTGAAATTTGTTGCCTGGCTGTTCTATTAAATTTCTTTAAAATTTGTTTGAAACTTGATGTTCCGTAGCAGTTGCGTGTGCACACCATTCTTTGAATTACCAAAAATGATTCTTTTGAAGTATGTCATGTGCCATTAATTTAAACTTCAGCAACCTTAAATTGCAATGTTATTGGAGTGGTATTTTCTAACCCGGCCTCCAGAAAAGCTCTCTTTCCAGTACTTAAATTGAAGTTGCACCCATTAACAAAGATAATTTTTATGGTAATCAGCTTATAAAAAAATACAAGATCACTGTTTTTGGTCCATGGGATTTGGGTATAATGCTACTTTCTCTGCAGAAGCAAGGAGTTATCAATCCTTCCTTGTCACACTCTTGGGATAGGGGCAAATGCATTGTTGCTCAAGAGTAAGATGGATGCAGTCAAATTAGAGTGCAAGCAACATTTTCTATAGATATCTTAACTACCCCCCCCAAAAAAAAACATTTTCTATATATATGTATATATGTTTATTTATTTTCAGTGAATTTATGGCTATGTTTATAATGAATTGTATGCCTTCTTTGTAAGTTTGTTGTTTGTCACTCTGTTGCACAATGTTCCTATATACTGATTGATTCCTTGATATTTTCAGTCTCGTTTTGATATCTTAAAAATACACTCGAGAAAAATGAATCTAATGCGTGGGATTGATCTGAAGAAGATAGCAGAAAAGATGAACGGTGCTTCTGGTGCAGAACTGAAGGTGTGTTTCACCCAATTATGCATTGACTTTCCTTTTGCGTGGTTTTTACCGGAGTTCTCATATCAAGGGATATCCTTGTTAGTTGAGTTCTTAATCAAACTTGTGTACCTTGCGGCCCTCTGTATATCTTATAAACCTTTTGTATCCTTGTTTATAGGCGGTCTGCACTGAAGCTGGTATGTTTGCTTTGAGGGAGAGGAGGGTTCACGTAACACAGGAAGATTTCGAGATGGCAGTGGCTAAGGTGATGAAGAAAGAAACTGAGAAAAACATGTCCTTGCGGAAGCTCTGGAAATAAACCTTTGAATTGGTTGGTTGCTTGCTTGCTTGTTATCTGTTATTACATTGTACGAACATTTATTGCCTTTTCCTCTATACAACAAAAGGAGACAACCATTCAGACATTTCCTGTAGTAAGTCTAGTTCACCGAAATCATCTTCCCTTCTACCGTGCCTCAAGTAATCTTTTCTGGACATCATAGTGACACATTTACACCTAGGGTTACTTTTTCATCAAATTGAATGTCTGTTCATTAGTTCCTGCCATTGAGATTATTGTGTTTTAAGTTCACACTTGGTTTTGGATCTAAGATTTACAACTATACCTTCATCTGATGCTATTACCAGTTTTAAACCTCTTTAATTCATTTAATCTTTCCTTTTAATTTCCTTTGATTTTCCTCTCGTAGTTTGTGGGGGCTAGGTTGTGACAAGTGGTTGGGGGTGGCAGGTGGAATAGAGATTTGATCTCAGCAAGCTTCAAAGTCTAGAAGTTCCAAATAGATTTTGTCAAGGATGCTCTTTATATAATCTAGTCTGAACAGAACTACTGAGACTTGAAATACATGGAGACACATGGTGGTCTCAAGAACTATCCCTTCTCCTCCCAATACTTGGGGATGGTGACTCTTAAGACATGTCCCGATCTTGGAAAAATAAAGGCTTGAGTTTGAGAAATTACCGGAAGAGTTGTGAATTTTTCTTTCCAGAGGGGTAGTGAGGGAAGTGGGTAATGGATAGAAAAATCATAGCTCTCAGAATCGAGCATTGATTAATTAATAATTATCGGTCTCTTTTTGGATCACCTAATCCTTCACGAGACCGTTCCTTATAGGCAGGTCAAGTATTGGGGAGATTTGTTTTGGAGCATAGCCCATATTGCCAGCCAGACTTGGATGAACTTTTTCTCTCTCTATAAGGTATGACAAGTATCTATACAAGCATTTTCTCTCTCTCTCTCTCTCTCTCTCTCTCTCTCTCTCTCTCTCTCTCTAATATCTTGCGAGATACGAATCTTATGATGCATTTTGACTTCTGTATGATACTTTTCTAAGCATTTGAAGAAATAACACTCTCAAATTGATTAAACTTGTAGAACTTTCAAGTGCCATGAAGCATGGATTACTTGTGTGCTCTAATAAAATTGTAAGTGTGCTGCGGTTCAATTAGTTTGGGTTGTTTTGTAGCTCTAATGAACTAGATGTCTAGTGCGTTTGTTTCCTTCGTGTGAAATGGCTTCGTATAAAAATCACTAATCAAATATATCACATGCGAGAGAAGACTAGTGCACTAGACGTTGAGGAAGAAAATTTCCTACCTTTTTAATAGTTTTAGTATATTAATAATAAGGATAAATTATATTACCTTTCCAGAATTTTATGATTTATGACAATTATATTGACTTTTTTTGAGATTTTTGAAAAAATAATATATACATACATTTTGTCAACTTTGTTTTTTTTAAAATGATGAAATTATCTTTTTTATTTTACATTTTTTTAATTTTGACTAAATTATTCTAACTTTTTTTAAAAAAATTTTCATTTCAAAATAAATTTAAGATTTTTATCAATATTTATTTGAAAAATAAAAAAAATTTGATCAAGATTTAAAAAATTAAAAAAAAATATGTATAAAAGGGTTAGTTTTGTTATTTAGAAGAAAAAAATTGACTAGAGTATGTATCTGTATATTATTTTGTAAAGTAGGGGAGGTTAAGTATAATTTTAGAAATTTCAAAAAAGATAATTGTCATAAATTTTAAGAGAGGTCAGTATAATTTATTTTAATAATAATAACTACTATTCCGGTCGGATTGAAAAAATAATTGCAATAATAATGATGATTGAAGTTAGGGGTACATATGAGTTAGGTTGTAGCAGAATTGACCTGATTTTAGATGGTACTAAAAAAAATAGAATGGAAACTATGAACTATTAGACTTGACCCGATTTGGACCGAACATTTTTTGATTGGGTCTGGTCAGTTCATTTTTTTTTTTTATATAGAAACCTAAACTCAATAAAAATAAGAAATTAATTCTTGATATATATATATATATATATATATGTAATGAAAATTAAGTCATTAAGTATTTATGATATTTTGACAATAAAGAAAAAACTTGATATAACAGTGGTTTTGAAAAAGAAAATTGATAATTTAATTTAAAAAAAAAATTTTGTTAACAAATGTATTTGATTTATTATCATCTTTTGTGACTTAAAATCATAATTTCAAAAAATAAAGTACTCATTGTTACATCAGATAATTAAAACAAAGTTTATATACTTAAAATCATATTTTTTATCTTTTTTTTTAACCCATCAAGTTAGGCGAGAGAATGCAAGAGAGAAAAGAAATTTAGAGTATATTTTTTGGGATGTAAATATAAAAGTAAATTAAAGATGTTATGATGATAGTCAATAAATCTTTCAAGATTATTTATAAAAAAGATAAAACAAAAAGAGTTGAAAAAAAAAATTATAATTTCGGTTCTCAAGTTGGGTTGAATCGAGTAATCCAAACTTTTAACTCGAACTAATCCTAATTTTTCAATTTTCTAACCTGAATCACTTTGACTTTAATCAATTATGATTAGGTTGATTTTGAGTTACTTTGTGCACCCTTAATTAAAGTGCTTAGGAAATAGTGTTTTGTTAATTTGATCGCAATTCATGGCTTAAATCATGCCTATGGAGCCTTAGGTTTCACCCGATGATGGTGGAGACAATCATGTTCTTCCTTTTTTTTATCAACATTATGCAGAAGAATTCATGTACTGAATTGGAATAATTGAATGAAATTGAGCTGTGGTGTCACGTTCCCGCCAACCAGGAAAATCAAAATATGTCGTATTATTTAAGAAACTGCCATTTCCTTTTTGTTCTTGTTAATAAGGAGGTATTCAGATTTCCTTAATCATTGTACTAGTTCTCCTGGACACGTGCAATCTGCCACTTTTTCCTGTTTTTTCTCTCTCCAGTTACCTTTCTTTACGGGCCTTATGAGAAAACTAGTATTCAGAGTTAAAGAAGATTCTGTTTTGTTTTGATATAGTAGCCGGAAAAAATGTAAGGAGGTTTTTATAGATGAATAATGCTACTTTTATTTTTATATTTTATTAAAAATATTATTTTATGAATTGGTAGTATTGTATTGATTAAATATCACAAAACAGAATATATTGTTTATGAGTCGGCAGTGTTGTAAGCCTCACATTATTGTTTATGAATATATTTAAAAAAAATTGGAGGGGTCTAACTCCTTTTGAATATGTAAGTAAAAAATGAAATTTTTAAATTTTGGCCTCGTGTCGTTTAGAGGAATTTTAATGGTAAAAATCATTTTAGTCATGCTAAAATTTAATTTTAACAATGTTATAGTACTAAAAAAATTATTTTTTAACATTTTTATCCCAACGTTAAAAGTTTATTTTTTGACATTTATGTTTTAAAATATAGTTTTAGTCAAATTTGAGTCGTTAGATTAAAATGATTTATCATTCAAATTATGACAATATGATAAAACTCTTCTCAAATTTGAAAAAAAAAGTTTGACAAATTCAAATTTTGAGCGAACATTTTGATTTAGCAAGTGATTAATCAAAATTTGAAGACAACAGCTCTAATAAATCTTGGATTGGAGCAGCTCTTAGTGGGAGTTTGGGAAAGATTTTTATGGTTATCAACAATGGAAAATGCCCTCAGTTTAAAAAATGATTCAGAAGCATTCAAATACCCTTCCTCCCATTCAAATACCCTTTGATGGCAAACACATCCTCCAAATAGTTGCCAATCTTTTTCTTTTCTTTTTTTTTTTTTTGTTGAAGAAAATACTAGTATTCCATCAATATGTGATATAAAAGTGGATCTTTTAAACCTTTTGAATTACATTATCATTCCATTTTCAAAAAAGTTTTGACTGTTAAGCGAGGTCTTGTTCAACAAAGGGCCTATAAAATTTGAATATTTTATTTTTTATTCTTAATTTTGTTAGAATTTTTTAACAAAATAAAGTTTCCCTTTTTTAAAATTTTTAATTTGTCCATATAAACTTTTCTAAATTTTAATAGCTACAATTTAACCCCTTAAAAATTTTGAATATTGTAATTTTTATCACTAATTTTGTAAGAATTTTTTAACGAAATAGGACTTGACCCTCCCAACTTTTTATTTTATATATTCATACGAAACCCCTTAAATTTTAATAGGGTTAATTATATTTTAGTACCTATGAAATTTTGTCCTGATTACAAATAAGACATTTGATTATCAATTAGTAACAATTCAATTTCTCAATTTTTATTTTTATTTCAATTGAGACCAATTGCAAACGATTGTTAATGGCTATCCTAAATTTATTATATTTTAATACTTTATAATTTCATATGACTTTCAAAATAGTACCATGTAATTGTATATGAGTTTTAAAAGAGGTCATATAATTTTAATGCGTAAACGGCTACCGTTAAGAATTTGGAACGGTCGTTTAGAATTAGTATCAATTGAAATAAAATTAAAAATTGAGGAACTAATTGTTATAATTGATAGTGAGAGTCTTATTTAAAATTGGGATAAAATTTTAAAATACTAAAATATAATTAACCCATTATAATACATACAATTTGACTCCTTCCTAACTAAAATTCTGTATATTACAGTCCCATAAAGCTTTGTGAACATTGTTTTCAATTAATCTGTTTTTGTGGAGTGTTTTAACTTTTAAGGGAAGCTGACATTCTCATATCATAGTTAAAAATTTCCTAGTCAAACAGGTTATTTTCATGTTTAATTTTTTTATATTTTTTTTTAACTTTTGTTTCCTGGACTTTCATGCCTACTTGAAGCAACTGATTATACTACTACACTTAAAAAAAAAAATTGTGAAAACAATGAGATTGCTCTGATTGCTGTACTTTTTTTGTGAAATGGAGTTCAGATTCCTCAATGTCTTTGTTGCTGTTGATGTAATTGTTATTATTGTTGCTGCCATCGCTATTGCTATTGCTGCTCTTAAGTAAATTAAGCAAGAAAAAGGAAAATAGCTTGAAATGGAGTACAGTAGAACTGTAGATATATAGAGGCCAGGAAGAAAACTATTCATCAAATTATTAATTATTATTGGTTAACCAATTGATGACATTGAAAATTCTCCTCTAAAGTTGATAATTCATGTACCCTTTGCTTGATAGAACAATATCTCTAGCCAGTGCCGTCTTTAAACCCTGCAAATGACAAAATTCCTCCAGTCAGTGTCACCAACTACAGCAACACACATGCTTATACATATCCCGGTTACCTCCATAGTTATGCATATTAAAATCTTATATATATATATATATATATATATTTCAGGCAATGGCATGGAAGGTAGCTTGTATAGAAGGGATAATTTAGAACAAGATGTAGATGTGACATTCTAATGTTGAGATAATTGCAAGAGAAAGTAGATGTTCACAGAAGAATAAAGATATGGAGACTCACTGTAGAAACTCTATGTTGATGAATGCAGCTGATGGATTAGCAATGGTGGCAAAAGCAGCAGTAGAGAGGACCATGGTGGTGCCGCCTCTCGACGGCCTAGAGATCGACGTCTGAGCACGATCAACAATCTTCACCTGTATTGTCTCATCGGGTTTGCAAGTTTTAGGGCACAACAGCACTTATGCATCTCACTAAATATTGCCTTCCACAAGCTGCACCATTGTCCCATATCCCCTCACTGGCTGTTGCAAACAAGTTGCTTGAAGGGAACTGAGAGGGGTCATTCCCAAAACAGGCAGTGGCTGTATATATATATATACAAGGAAAATACATATATGAATTGTTATTCGCTGATGATGGTTTTGTTAATGGTTTATTGATCAATGGCACTTACGTAAGTATGGTGGGCTATAGTGTGAAGCTGTGCCAACATCGCCGTGAGATGCATGGAAGAGCAGTGCAAAGATGCAGAGACACAGCCATGTAAACAGTTGTTGTGGCTTAGTCATCCTGCACATAACACACACATTTTGACAACTTACATCTTTTATATATATATACATACACACACATACAGTGGCAGATCTAGACTATTAATAAAAGGGGCAAAAAAAATTTACAAAAAATTCAAGGGGTATCTAATAACAAAATGAAAATTTTGGGGGGGGTAGTTCCTAATTTTCAATTTTTTTTAATAGAAAATAGGAGTAAAATATTAAATTCATATATACATATGCACACACATTTAGCGGGACTTTTATGAATATATAACAAATTTTGAGAGACCAAGTCCTAATTTTTTAAAAAAATCTAACATAACAAGAAATAAAAAAAATACAATTTACAAACTCTTGGGGAGGGAGGGGGGGGGGCATGCCCCCTTATTCTCCCTTCCCTCCGCCTCTATTGTGACTTTTTCAAAACGAAATTCTCTAAGGACAGAGACAAGTGATGGCCCGGGTGGGCTGCAACTCTCCCAAAATCTGATTAAAAAAAAATTTACCTGTAAAATTTTAACCATTTTTATTTCTCATTTTTCACTCCAAAATTTCAACCAAACTTAAAATTTTTTTATCTTAATTATTTCATTCCTCACTACAAAATTTTGACCCATTC
This sequence comes from Nyssa sinensis, assembly GCA_008638375.1. Taxonomy (NCBI): domain Eukaryota; kingdom Viridiplantae; phylum Streptophyta; class Magnoliopsida; order Cornales; family Nyssaceae; genus Nyssa; species Nyssa sinensis. Next base: position 6,765,400 of record CM018046.1, read on the forward strand.
TAAAATTTTGGACCAATCCAAATTTTTGCCACTAAAATTTTATCCAAAATTATTGTTAACCAATTTCAAAAATATTTCCTGACTCCGCCCTTGAATTTTTCATGTTTAACAATCCAAATATTTTACTATTGTACGAAATAATTATCATAGTTAGAAATGAAAGAGACAAAGCCTTCCATTCATGTCAAACATAACCCACAAGTATACAAGAGTAGGTGATCAATTACTTGAATTTTAGTCCATATGAGACAAAATAATTAATAAATTTTTTAACATATTTACTATATTTTGTGACTATAAAAGGAACCCCCAAAAAGAAAAAACATAGTTGATTAGTGTTATAATTTTTAGTTTTTTTTTTTGTGGTGAAGATTAGGTGTTTCCATTGAATTACACTTCAAGTTTGTTCGAAACCCTCCATATATAATCTTATATAACAACTCTAATTAAATTCATTTACATACAATCAAAATACAGTCAAAGATAAGAAGTTTCTAAATTGGATGCTGGGTTGTTATCCATTCGGCTCCGGCCCAAGCGTCTCGTGGGCATCGATTTGTTTTAATGGGTCAAAAATCGGCCGCGCCGGCCTTCTAGGCGCTTTTAATTGTTAAGAGTCCTTAACTCATTTGCTCATGAAAAAAATTATTAAATACTTCTAATACAATAATTCTAATAATAAAATAATATCACACGTGTAAATTTATAATATATTATTATACATATAAATTTTTATTTAACTCTTAAGTTAAATAAGTAACGAATTGAATGCATGGTTAAACTAATTTAGAAGGCAAACATTGTAAAATTAAACTTATATCTAACGAAGTGTTTTAATTATTAAATAATTTAAAAAATAAAAATAAAGTGATAGGAATTAATAAAAATGTAATTCTTATATTATTTAATAGTTAAAGTATCTTATAATAATATTATCTCAACTTAAATACTAGGAAAACATTAATTAAAATTGATTTTGAATTTATAATAATATTATCCTAACTTAAATACTAGAAAAAAAAATTAATTAAAATTGATTTCTTTAAAATATTCATGTTTATCATTAAGAATGTTTGTTTCAAGAATGGGATAAAGGTGGATTAACTCTTTTCTCTATAAATAGTAATAGAATTAGCAATCTTAATTCTTATTTTTTATTATTATATTCATATTATGAATCATTATTTACTTATGATATTATTAGTTAACCCATTCTTTTTAATTCAAACACTTTCACAAATAATTTTTGTATTAATAAAGATTAAAATTCTAAAATTAAAATTTGAAAATTAAATTAAATAAATGCATTATATGAATTGGATTTGAGTCGATATACGTTTAAATGGATAATATATACTTGACACTACGGAAACCTACTCCTATTTATGATGATTTTTTTTTTTCATGAATGCAGGAGCGGCTCAATCAGTAAAGTCAAAAAAACAATTGTTTTAGGCTTCACTTAAAGGTAAAATTTTAAATTTTATATAGTATAATATAATCAAATTAGAAGTCTAAGATTAATAAAAGTCTAACTCTACAAAAAGCTTAGATTTTATGGATTTATAATATAATTAAATTAGAAATTTAAGTTTAATAAAAATCAAATACTATTAAAAAATTCTATAAAGACTTCATAAAAAAAAACTTAATTTAATTAATAAAGTTTTATTCTTATTTTTCTAATATTTTATTACTATCTATTTAGATAAAAAAAAATTATGTAAAAACTTTATTTTAAGAATTTCATTTAGTATATATCTCTTTCTCATTAAAAATAATTAAATTTTATATAATAAAAATAAATATATAAAAAAATAAAAAAATTAGAACAATATTTAAAAAAAATTATTTAAAATTGTTACCGTTATCGCTTTAAGTCTCTGTATATCTAAAGCTGGCCCTGTATGGCCATCTCTTAATCAATAGAATTTAAATTTAATTAAGATCTCATTTGACAGAGCAGATGCAACCTGTGATTTTGACAATATTGTTATTTGTTTCGTTGTAAAAATTACAAGTGGGGCTCTCACACAAAAACTTCCCAACAAATAAATCACAAATTAACTGTATGCCCATGTAAATAGAAATACAATATGGAGGAGGGAGAGATTGAGAGAGATACCTTTTTGAGTCTGTGGAGTCCGGAATTAAGGAATTTGAACAAACCTGCAAGGACAAAAGGTGACGACCAATTTCATCAAACAACTCTTCAAATTTTACCTATAGACTTTTCCCCTCTAACCAAAATTTCCGAATCTAACACACGCGCGCACACACACACAAATATTTATATATATATATATATATATATGCATCAATGTTCAATTTTTGAATATTTTTTTTTTCTTCTTTATAACGTGAAACCCTCTTAAGGAGGCAGTCAGGCCCTCAGCCAAGCACTATCTTTAGAAAGTAAACCCTGAATGCACCAAACCACCCATTAGTCCTGTGCATCAAGTAAAAATAAATCGCGAACTCGTGCAGCGGAAGAGAGTCGAACCCACACCGAGCACCTTTTTCGTGGCCGAGATCCTTACTCTTTACCATCTACGCTATGCCCGATGGCTCAATTTCCGAATCTAGTACACACACACACACACACATATATATATATATATATATATATGCATCATGAAGATAGAAATACGTGGAAGGTAGATTACTTTATTGAGTCTTTGAAATAAAGGAACAAACCTGCAAAGGATAAAAGATGAAAAGCTTTATACAAGGCTTAACACAGAATGAATACACGTATATATACACACACAAGCACCAGGAAGAAGATTGTAACAATCTTTTTATGGAATGCATCCTATTTTTTTATGTGGGGACCACTCACAACGATAAAAATTAAGGTCCACTCGTTATAAATAGAAGGGCTTTAAAAGCGGCTTAAAAGAATGCTGAAATAGTAATTTTGATACTTATATGCCATTTGTTTTTGAAACTAAGGAAAACATCATTAAAGATGGAGAATCAAATACACATACACATGTATAATGCTATTTATTCTTTTGACAAAAAAATCATAACGATGGAGAATCTATATAAATGCATACACACATGTACACACACATATATATATATACATATACATACACACATGCATGTATAACCTTATTTATTTGAAAGTAACAAAAAGATTAGCAGTCCAGTGGTATCTTCTGTCCATTCCTATATAAAGGAGGTAGGGTTTAAGTTCACTAGAGAAAAACTGGAGAGAGAGAGAGAGAAAGGATTAGTAGGGTATCAAAACTGTGAACCTAACAATTGACTAGCAAAAACAGAAAAAGAAAGATCAGAATATATACACACACATACATACATATATATATATATAGAGAGAGAGAGAGAGAGAGAGAGAGATGGAAAACCTTGAATCTAGTTTTTCAAACCAAATAAGAATAGAAATCTGTAGGGACAAAGGGCAGATAAAAATAGTTAACACCTTATACAGTTTTTATATAACAAAAGAAGCAGGCAAATGCAATATTGTGTTATAACAACAACAAAGTTGGGACTAGTTAGCAACAAAACGAGACATGTATGTTCCTTTGAAGCATCAGTTTCCAATTTTTCAACTACTTTATTGTGACGTTATAGCTAATGTTTTAGTCCATAACATGCCTTTTAAGAAAAAAAATTTCAGCATTACACACTATCTTATCGTATAATCGATGAACAAAACTAATCAAACAATTGTATACAAATATTTACAGATAAAAAAAAGAAAAACTTTAGTAATTTGTATAAGAAAATACAATAGAAAACATCACTATGCTCATAACATTATTGCTATATATATATATATATATATATATATATATATATCTCAGTGCCATATCCTTTACATAGATTTTAGTTTGCCACCTTACCATAATTCATTACCGCCATGTTATCTTTGCCGCCTTTACTGCCACATCAAAATTACATTACCCTTTCATTCTATACCACGCATTTCATTTCCTTGAAATGTGATTTGTTTACTTCCATCATGTGTAACGTGGATGTGTGGGACTCCCAAGTCCACAACACATCTTATATACAATATAAATCATTTCAATATGCCATATTTTGTATCTTTGAATTATTGCCCTATTGGGTTTTTATCAAAATGCACCATAGATAAAATTTAGCATTATGTGTATGCATGTGTGTGGACACACATATATATTGCATATGTAATGTTTATGTGTGTCAGTGTGTACAGGGACCGAGTTAGGATGGCCCCAAGGGAGCAATTGTCCCCTTTAATTTTCTTATTTTTTACTTTTAATATTTTTGTTTTTTCAAATATACCCTATTTTCCCCCTACTTTTAACTTTATTTTAATTTTAATTTCACTTCTTAATGGAATTTTAATATATTTTTTTGAAATTTTTTGAATAGCTTTTTAGTTTTTTTAAGGGTATTTTTTTATTAGACATCTTATTTAATTTGTAAGTTTGTTTATATCACAAATTTGATTCTTTATAGAATTTATTATTAATTAATATTAAATTTTTATATTTTTCTAATTTTTTATTTTTAAATTTATGATTAAATATATAACAGAAAAAAGCCTCTTGATGCAAATTTCTGCTCCCATCCCCATGTGTATACAGTATATAGAAAATACATAAATAATTTTCGTATATGTGTGTGGAAAAAAGTACAAGATTGGGAAATTCAAACAGTGTATATATTTATATATTCTTTTTTTGGCTAAGCAAAAAAATAAAAAATAAAATCAATACGTGCAAGGATGCGTTTATATTTTGCGTAACGTATGACATTTTCTAAAGTGGTGTTGACTGATGCCTTTTGATAAGGTTAAAAGGCTGTCATATGTTGTTATTTAATATTTTTTTGGGAAAAATAAAAAAATATACGAAGCTGCCTAAAATAAATTTTGTAATTTAAAAGATTCATGATTATTTTTATTATTATTTAAAAGATATAAATAAGAAATTTTAATTACAAAAATTTTAATGTTGGCTTCTCCATTAATTCTGCTAAAATATATTACTAGTTAGACTAAAATAATATTCAAGATATATGTTAAAAAAATTAATAAAATTAATTCTTTAATTCAAAAAAAATTATAACAATTTTTATTTATCTAACAAATCTAAAAAAAAAAAACTTTAACTTCCTAAAAGCCTTTCCTTTGTATTAAGGGTTCTATTAATTTCTCAATTGCCGTCATATTAAGAAAGCAATACATATCTAAAAATAAAAGACGTTATCTCAAGGAAGTTGATATCCTAAAATCTGTATGTCGATGAATTCTTGAAAGTTACATGTCAGACTTTGGTAACTCTGAATTGCTGTAGTCAAATTATAGTATATATCATCTTTCTTGAGATAAAAAATTTTAAAAAAGGAATTAGTGGCAGCTAAGCCATGCTACGCATAAAAGTTGAACCTAAAATTAAAAGTTAAAACCACTTTTAAAGATCCTGTTAAGAAGAGGCTTCAATTATAGTGTGTATGTGTGTGTATATATTTGTAACGTAAAATTTATTTGGGTTTGTGGTAATGTAAAAATTAATTGTTCAGAGAGTCAAATGTAATAATTCATTCACAAGATCATTGTAATCCCATTCACTTTTTAAGGATCCTACTAAGAAAAGCGTTCAACTATAGTGTATGTGTGCGTATGTATATGCACACATACATTTATTTGGGTTCATGGTAATGTAAATATTAATTATTTAAAGAGTCAAAAGTAACTATTCATTCACGAGATCATTGTAATCCCACTCATTATTTAAGGATCTTGTTAAAAAAGGCCTTCAACTATAGAGAGTGTGTTTGTGTGTGTGTGTGTGTGTACTCACACATAAATGTATTTGGGTTCATGATTATGTAAAAATTAATTGCTCAGAGAGTCAAAAGTAAATGTTCATTCATGAGATTATTGTAATCTCACTCACTTTTTAAGGATCTTGTTAAGAAGAGCCATCAATTATAGTGTGTGTGCGTGTGTGTGTATGTGTGTGTCTATATATATGTGTGTGTGTGTGTCTATATATTTATTTGGGTTCATGGTAATGTAAAAATTAATTGTTCAAAGAGTCAACAGTTATTATTCATTCACGATATCATTGTAATCCCACTCACTTTTTAAGGATCTTGCTAAGAAGAGCCTTCAACTATAGTGTGTGAGTGTGTGTGTGTGAGAGAGAAAGAAAGAGAGAGAGAGAGAGAGAGAGAGAGAGAGAGAGTTTGTGTGTGTGTATGTACACACATAAATTTATTTGGGTTCCCAGTAATGTAAAAATTAATTGTTTAGAGAATCAAAAGTAACTATTTATTCACGATATCATTGTAATTACACTCACTTTTTAAGGATCCTGATAAGAAGAGCCTTCAACTACAGTGTGTGTATATTTATAACGTAAATTTTTTTTGAGTTTATGGTTATGTAAAAATTAATTATTTAGAGAGTCGGAAGTAATTATTCATTCCCATGATCCCTGTAATCCCACCCACTTTTTAAGAATCCTGCTAAGATGAGCCTCCAACTACAGAGTGTGTGTATACACAAATTTATTTGTATTCATGGTAATGTAAAAATTAATTATTTTGAGAGTCAAAAATTAACTGTTCATTCATGAGATCATTGTAATCCTGAAAAGTGCCTTCAACCACTGTGTGTGTGTGTACACACATGCAGTTTGTAACAAAGTACTGATGATTTTAAAAACTAATCCTTCTTTTAATTAGTATACTTTATTTTTTGGAGTGTATTTATATCTTTATATTAAATGTTGTAATAAACAAAATATTAAGACTACAACATTTATTATAAGCATTAATTTTTTGTCATAATATTTAATGTAAAATCATAAAACACTATATTGATTGTAAAAAAATAAATATCCTTGAGAAATAAATAACATAATTTATATATATATATATATATATATATATATATACGGTCTCTGAAATTCAAAAGACAAATTTCTTTAATATATTTGAAAAAATAAAGGTCACACTTAGTCATAAATGAGCATTAACTTCTTATTAACTCCAAAATTCTTTTATTTTTTTGTAACTAAAATACTCTTTGTAGATGTTTTTTTGTATCTCTCCATAATTTGCTAATAGAATTGTGTGTGAACTATATTTCAAGAAAGTTTTTAAAATTTTAAAATTTAATAACTTACCGTATACAAAACCGTAACATTAACTTCATATTTGTCCACACTTTTTATCAGTTAAGTAACGTTAAGCGCAAGCTAAATGAGTGCCCTACGATACAATTGCTTAATAATCAATGCCCAACATTTAATGATGTTATTTAAGTTCTCTGTGTTAATGATAAAGTAAAAAAATCAATAGTAATGTTATATTTACTTAAAACTTTTACCAAAAGTGTTTACACAGTTGATGTGATAGTATTCTATTGATTTTATATCACATCTGATTCTATATCACATCATGATGTGATATAAAACTAATGGAATACTGTCACATCAGCTGTGTGAACACTTTTAGTAAAATTATTGCGTCAGCATAGCATTACTCAAAAACCAAATAAATTTTTGGTGCATAAACAGTATTTTAAGAGTCTGGGATGTGAGTGAGTTGGTTGTCCCGAGTTTAATTCACTATATTTACGACTCATAAAAACAATACCACTTTCTTGGATAAAAAGGAAAAAAAAATAAAAATAGTGTTTTAACAAGTGCTCCTCTAGAAATTCATAAGCAAAAGCCCAAGTTCATAGCCCATAATGAGAAAATAAACTCTCTAATAATTAATTTTTAATAAGTTAATAATCTTAATTAATCAATAGTTATTTCAAAAAAATTTATGTTGAAAATTAATAATTATATTATTTAATATTTAATAACTTTTTGAAAAATTATATATTATTGATTATTAGCATACAAAATATATATCCCCGTGTGTGTATGTGTGTTTGTGTGTGTATATATAATAAAAGAATTACTAATAACATTAAGTCTTTAGTAGTAAAAAGACTAAATAAGTGTTGAAAATTCGAAGGTTTCAGAATTTAATTCACCATGTTTACGGCTCATAAAAATCATACCACTTTCTTTGAATAAAAAACAAAAAGAAAAAAAAAAAAAAAGAATAGTGTTTTAACAGGTGGCCCCTCTAAAAATTCGTAAGCAAAAGCCCAAGTTCATAGCCCACAATGAGAAAATAAACTCTCTAATAATTAATTTTTAATAAGTTAATGATCTTCATTAATTAATAATTATTTCAAAAAAAATTATGTTGAATAATTAATAATTATATTATTTAATATTTAATAACTTTTTGAAAAATTGTATATTATTGATTATTAGAATACAAAATATATATATATATATATATCCTCGTGTGTGTATGTGTGTCTGTGTGTGTATATATAATAAAAAAAATTACTAATAACATTAAGTCTTTAGTAGTAAAAAGACAAAGGATGTGTTCGAGTAGTAAAAAGGCTAAAGATGTGTTGTAAATTCGATGGTCTCGAGTTTAATTTACTATGTTTACGGCTCATAAAACCAATAGCACTTTCTCTGATAAAAAAGAAAAGAAAAAAAAAAAAAAAGGAATAGTGTTTTAACAAATGCTCCTCTAAAAATTCAAAAGCAAAAGCCCAAGTTCATAGCCCACAATGAGAAAATAAATTCTCTAATAATTAATTTTTAATAAGTTAATAATTCTCATTCATTAATAATTATTATAAAAAATTCTATGTTGAATAATTAATAATTATATTATTTAATATTTAATAACTTTGTGAAAAATTGTATATTATTGATTATTAGAATATGAAATACATATCTTCATGTGTGTGTATGTGTGTGTATATATAATAGAAAAATTACTAATAACATTAAGTCTTTAGTAGTAAAAAGACTAAAGATGTGTTGTAAATTCAAAGGTTTTGAGTTTAATTCACTATGTTTACGACTCATAAAAGCAATACCACTTACTTTGATTAAAAAAAAAAAAGAAAAAATAATAGTGTTTTAACAAGTGCTCCTCTAAAAATTCGTAAGCAAAAACTCAAGTTCATAGCCCACAATGAGAAAATAAACTTTCTAATAATTAATTTTTGATAAGTTAATAATCTTCATTAATTAATAATTATTCCAAAAAATTCTATGTTGAATAATTATAATTATATTATTTAATATTTAATAACTTTTTGAAAAATTGTATATTATTGATTATTAGAATACAAAATATATTTCATCATGTGTGTGTATGCGTGTGTTATATATAATAGAAAAATTACTAATAACATTAAGTCTTTAGTTGTAAAAAGACTAAAGATGTGTTGTAAATTCGAAGGTTTCGAATTTAATTCACTATGTTTACGACTCATAAAAGCAATACCACTTTCTTCGATAAAAAAGAAAAGAAAAAAAAATAGTGTTTTAACAAGTACTCCTCTAAAAATTTGAAAGCAAAAGCCCAAGTTAATAGCCCACAATGAGAAAATAAACTCTAATAATTAATTTTTAATAAGTTAATAATTTTCATTAATTAATAATTATTCTAAAAAATTCTATGTTGAATAATTAATAGTTATATTATTTAATATTTAATAACTTTTTGAAAAATTGTACATTATTGATTATTAGAATACAAAATATATATCCTCATGTGTGTGTATGTGTGTCTTTGTGTGTATATATAATAGAAAAATTACTAATAACATTAAGTCTTTAGTAGTAAAAAGTCTAAAGATATGTTGTAAATTCGAAGGTCTCGAGTTTAATTCACTATGTTTACGGCTCATAAAACCAATACCACTTTCTTTGATAAAAAAAAAAAAAAAAGAATAGTGTTTTAACAAGTGCTCCCCTAAAAATTTGTAAGCAAAAGCCGAAGTTCATAGCCCACAATGAGAAAATAAACTCTTTAATAATTAATTTTTAATAAGTTAATAATCTTTATTAATTAATAATTATTCCAAAAAATTCTATGTTGATTAATTAATAATTATATTATTTAATATTTAATAACTTTTTGAAAAATTGTATATTATTGATTATTAAAATACAAAATATATATCCTTGTGTGTGTGGGGGGGGGGGGGGGATTTGTGTCTCTGTGTGTATATATAATAGAAAACTTACTAATAACATTAAGTCTTTAGTTGTAAAAAGACTAAAGATGTATTGTAAACTCGAAGGTTTCGAGTTTAATTCACTATGTTTATGACTCATAAAATCAATATCATTTTCTTTGATAAAAAAGAAAAGAAAAGAAAAAAGAATAGTGTTTTAACAACTGCTCCTCTAAAATTTCTTAAGCAAACGCCCAAGTTCATAACCCACAATGAGAAAATAAACTCTCTAATAATTAATTTTTAATAAGTTAATAATTTTCATTAATTAATAAGTTTTCCGAAAAATTCTATGTTGAATAATTAATAATTATATTATTTAATATTTAATAACTTTTTGAAAAATTATATATTATTGATCATTAGAATACAAAATATATATCCTCGTGTTTGTATGTGTGTATATATAACAAAAAAATTACTAATAACATTAAGTCTTTAGTAGTAAAAAGACTAAAGATGTGTTGTAAATTCGAAGGTTTCAGAGTTTAATTCACCATGTTTACGGCTCATCAAAATCATACCACTTTCTTTGATAAAAAAAAAAAAAAAAAAAGAATTGTGTTTTAACAGGTGCTCCTCTAAAAATTCATAAGCAAAAGCTCAAATTCATAGCCCACAATGAGAAAATAAACTCTCTAATAATTAATTTTTAATAAGTTAATGATCTTCATTAATTAATAATTATTTCAAAAAATTCTATGTTGAATAATTAATAATTATATTATTTAATATTTAATAACTTTTTGAAAAATTATATATTATTGATTATTAGAATACAAAATATATATATCCTCATATGTGTGTGTGTGTGTCTATGTATGTGTGTCACGCCCCGGATTTCTGCTAACCCGAGGAGTGACTGAACGAAATAAAAGAAAAGAAAAGAAATGACAAGTCAGTAAATTTAATTGTAATCTCCCTCATTATTCCTCAAATTTTCCTCCAAGATTAAAATTAAACAGTTGCTATTTCACTTGAACTCAAAACGATCCCCAAATGTCGCCCAAGTCCTTGTCCCAATTAATGTTCCAATTAATTTAAGTCATATTCAAAATTGGTCCTTAAAACAGTCTTAAATCATTTCCCAAATATTTTCCTAAAATGATGTCTCAAATGGCTCCAAAAGTAGTCTAAGACATGGTCCATAAATGAGCCAAGAAACCCACCAAATATCGCCTAAGGAAGAAAGCCTAACACAACCCATATTAGTGGCCCAACATGGCCCAAAAAGGTCACTAAAACAGTCCATAATGCGGCCCAAACATGGCCCAAAAATTGGTCAATCATGGCCCAAAATAATGTCCAAATATGGCTCAAATGGTGTTCCAAAAATGGTTGAAAAAGGTAGCCCAAAAGGTGGCGTAAAGTGGCAGGACAGCAGGTGGGCAGCAGGTTGTCGCGCTACAAGGCAGCAGGTGCGCGCGCGCGAGGGCGACAGGCAGGCAGGGCACGGTGCAAGGCGGCAAGCAGCGCGCGCGTAGGGGGGCTCGCGCGGCTGGGCGGCTGGGCACTACAGGGGCATGTCAGGTCTGTTTTCTGATTTTTCACTGTTCATGGCTGCAACCTAATTTTCCATTTCTGAATTTTTTTCCAAGTTTCTCAAGCCCACTTTTTCCCACTTTTTAGCCCATTTCCCAAGGACATTTTCCTCCTAATTTGGACACTTTTCCCAACCATTTAAATGGTGTTTTACATATTTATTTCCCACTTTAGTTTTCCAAAAACTTGGACACAGTTTCCTTTGTTTCTCTAAGTATTTTACCACACCTAATTTCCACAATATAAATGGTTATAAATTCATAAATATCCACTCTCGCTTGAGGGCCACAATCCTCATAATCCAACATACATCAATGTAGTATACATTAAAATAAAACATCATGCATTCACTAGTTCCAATACTTCCATGGAATACACCTTTAAACCATAACCATCATGCTTTCATTGGGTCACAACCCATACATTTTAAAAGAAAAGTCCAAGGCCTATTGTTCATACACCTCTCAAAAGTAAATACAACAAATTGGGCTTATGCCCATACATTCCAAAAAGAAAAGAAAACATATGCCCCAAGGGCTAAATCTCCAACACTATCCATTTCTTCCCACTCTTCAAGACTTAAACAAGTCTTAAGTGTCCGGGACCTCATCTGAAATATAATTCCCACGAATAGGTCAGCTCAACTGCTGGTATAATATAGCACTAAGACTAGAAACAAATTCAAGGGCGTAGCATGTGCAAGTGTACAGTTCAAAAGTATAATCCCATTTGCCCCCAATGCCATGCAATATCTATATGCGTGACGTACACATGCAACTCTATGCCACCCATGTCTCGCTTCAAGGTTCCTCCCTATTGGCATGCAAGTACCAATATATGCCTCGCTTTACGATCCGGACCTCGTAAGCATGCGAGTACCTAATGGCCAATTTTGAGTTTTTCACCACAGGATCTACACCCTCATAATGCATAGCACCTCGTGCTCAACTCACACCATGATCTCAAGGAATCACACCATGTCAAAATGCCATGCTTTCATATGCAAGTTCAATGTAGCAATGCATCGAACACATGGTATCCCTTATCCCAAATCATATAACTCATTTCATGAATGTTAAATTTAAACTTCAAGGCATCACCCTCACAACATGTATACATCATAATTGAATATATCTATACATATGTAAAACACAAGTCTCACACTTTCAATAAATTCATAAGGGGCATAGAATTCTATTAAATATAAAAGCATCAAACCATTACATGGCCCAACCAAAAGGTGTGTCAATAATTACATGGATTGACAATCTCATGGCACAATTCTATCTATCAAATACACACCAAATAAAGCAAGAAATCACCCAAAATCAACAAGAACAAAAATACTCCTAAACTATCAACTCTAGGCTTTTCAAAAGAGCTACTTCCTAAGTGATCTCCTAACCTTAGATATACATTTACAACAGTTCAAATACATGTAAAAACATAAAAGAACTTGAATCTATTGCTAGCTTAGCACTACATCATATCTAAAATCAGTTTTTCTTGAACTGCGGTGGCTGTGTTTTCTGGATTGTCAAACTGTTCAGTGAAGATATAGTACTCATGGAGACGAACAACTTCTCAGAAGGAAGTTCGGCCAAAATCCCGCTTGAAATATGTATTTTGGCAGCTTGAATTCTTAAGTTTTTAGGGCTTTTCTCACTCTCTCTATAAGAACGTGAAAGGCTGGAGATACAGAATGATTTCTGTATCTCCAGCTCACTGAGGCTGCTATTTATAGTGAGGGGTCAGGGGGTAAGGGCAAATGACTATTTTGCCCTTAATGAGCCCAGAAACCCCGTTACTCTACAGCTCATTCCTAAATGCTTCAATTTATGATTCCGTTTTATCTAATATTCATAAAATTATTTTAAATGAAAACTCTTAGAAGAAAAAACTTTCATTTGAGGTCGGTTTAGGCCCGTTCCACCCAGGCCACCCGAACGCCCTTTTTGTCCAGTTCTGGAAACTATTTCCGTTTTGGCTCAAATTTGTACAGAGGTTACCTCACAATATTCTAAGCATATTTCTCTTCTATGACACCCTCCAAATATGCCTCTAAACATGTCATACGGTGAAAACAATGCATAGAAACGTTTTACCGGCAAAACCGTGCATGAGATATGTCCTACCGGCAAACTGTGCAAGGACCAATGCCCTACCAGCAAAACGAAAAAAAATTTCTCACTTTTTTCAGATCTCTACAATGTGTGTATATAATATAAAAATTACTAATAAATTAGTAATAAAAAGACTAAAGATGTGTTGTAAATTCGAAAGTTTCGAGTTTAATTCACTATGTTTACGACTCGTAAAACCAATATCACTTTCTTTGATAAAAAAAGAAATGAAAAGAAAAAAGAATAGTGTTTTAACCAGTGCTCCTCTAAAAATTCTTAAGCAAAAGCCCCAGTTAATACCCCACAATGAGAAAATAAACTCTCTAATAATTAATTTTTATTAAGTTAATAATTTTCATTAATTAATAATTATTCCAAAAAACTCTATGTTGAATAATTAATAGTTATATTATTTAATATTTAATAACTTTTTGAAAAATTGTATATTATTGATTATTAGAATACAAAATATATTTCATCATGTGTGTGTATGTGTGTCTGTGTGTGTTATATATAATAGAAAAATTACTAATAACATTAAGTCTTTAGTAGTAAAAAGAGTGAAGATGTGTTGTAAATTCGAAGGTTTCGAGTTTAATTCACTATGTTTATGGCTCATAAAAGCAATACCACTTTCTTTGATAAACAAGAAAAGAAAAGAAAAAAGAATAGTGTTTTAACAAGTGTCCCTCTAAAAATTCGTAAGCAAAAGCCCAAGTTAATTGCCCACAATGAGAAAATAAACTCTCTAATAATTAGTTTTTAAAAAGTTAATAATCTTTATTAATTAGTAATTATTTTGAAGAATTCTATGTTGAATAATTAATAGTTATATTATTTAATATTTAATAACTTTTTGAAAAATTGTATATTATTGATTATTAGAATACAAAATATATATCCTCATGTGTGTTTGTGTGTGTATATATAATAAAAAAATAACTAATGACATTAAGTCTTTAGTAGTAAAAAGACTAGGAATTTTATTAAAATTCAATAATTAAAGTTTTTATTAATTATAATTTTTAAATCTCTCAGTAATAATATGAGCATGTTAAATGATATAATTTAATTTTATGCATTTTCTTCAATTTTTTGCCCCTCATTCTCTTTAAAAGCCAAATTGATGTGGAAGACGAAGTCAAAAGAAATCATTAAATGCCTTTCATCTCCAAATGTGAATAGAGAGCTTGGCCCAGCAGTCCATTAGTAAGACCAAAACTGTTATGACATGAAATTTTTTTTTTTTTATTATTATTATTATTCTTGATTAATTAAATTTTTATTTTTATTATTATTATTATTATTATTATTATTATTATTATTATTATCATGGTTATAAATTTTGGTGCATTAGTATTTTAATTATGCATAGTATATATGTGAAGGTATGTGTGAAATAATGTGTGTGCATGAATGTGTAAAATGATATGTGGGAGAAGATGTGGCAGTGCATGGTGTGTATGTGTGACTGGGCGTGTGTGTGTGTGTGTGTGTGTGTGTGTGTGTGTGTTTGTGACCAAACTAGATGGACAGCCGGTTGGGAGTGTGTGAAACTAGTGTGTGTGTGATGATATATATATATACATATGTGTAGATATGTAGTAGCAGCTTTGCATTAAATGCAAAGCTGCATTTGGGGGGAAACAAAAGGTGGCTGACGGTGGAGAGAGGGTCAAGAATAGTGGCTATGAGGGAGAGACGTGAGGGATTTGGTTTGTGTGTGTGCATAAGTGTAGTCTCGGGTGGGGAGAAAAGAGAAGGAAAGAAACAGAAAAGAGGGAGAGAAATAGAGCTCTGAGAGAGAGTTTGAAGCTTGGTTCGAGCTCGGAGCAAGAGGGGGAAAGAAGGCACGGCTAGAGAGAGAAAGCTCAGAAAATCCGTAAGTGCAACCTTTCTGTTTTATTTTTTTTGAGGCATGATGATTTATTTGATACATAGGGTTTTAAAGTGTATGTTATGAGGATTGTTTTGCAAAAAGAATGAAGGAAAATGGTTGAAAAATGAGGGAGAAAAAGGGGTTTACAGGTCACGGTCATGGGGGGGTTAGATTGGCATTTTATGTACAAAGCTTGAATCTAATGAGATAGAAATAACCCTAATAAGTGCAGAAAATGAAATGAGAAAGAAATGATGGAAAACTGCGAATAACTGAGTGAAAAATTGAAGATATTCAGCTGGCCGGAGATTCGGCCATGGGCCTTTGAGCCCTATTTCGTGAAAATCCGTTGGTCTAAACTGAAAATGGAAGATGGGAGTGAAACCTACTTGAAAAACTCTAGAAGATGGCATTTTGAAAACATGAAAAAGCCGCCGGAAATTGGTCGCCGGCGCCGGAGGAGGCGCCGGAACCCTACTGGGCGTCACCGGAAAATCGGGGAAGAAGGGGGGGTCTGCTCCGGGTCGGGTCGGGTCGGTTCGGGTTCGGTTCGGGCGGGTGTGGACCGCCCCTGCCACGTGTCGCCATGTGTTTTAAATTAAAAGATTTAAGGGAGGTGTTTGGTTGTGGATGTATGAAATTGAGAATCTGAGATAAACAAGAACAGGGATATCTTATCCCTGTTTTAGGCTAATCCTTGTTTGGCTGTCCGAATTAGGAATAGGAGAATTCAAATTTACAATTCTGCCCCTGAACTTTTGATAATTGAAAATTAACCCAAGACTTACGGAAATTATAAATTGACCCCCCAACTTTTGATAACTCTGATTTGACCCTCCTAAATAAAATATTAATAAATTATTAATTAAATTAATTAATTAATTAATTAATTAATTAATTAAATTATTTAAATATTCAAAAATATCCCGGAGTCCAAATGGGACAAGTCATTAGTGTATTTTGACTATCTCGGCCATTCTGAGGCCAATGGCGAGGTCCGTCTTATGAGACGGGGTCCCGAAAAATAAAAGACCCGTAGTGACATGTAAAATTACCAAAATGCCCCTGAATTAAGGTACAGTCAAACGAACTCCGAATTAAGTAAACAAATAGTGAAACTTTATTATCTCGAACATTCCGGACTCAACCGTAGAGTCCGATTTGCGAAAAGAGGTCACGAAATGTAAGGACACGTGTAAAGTGCAAAATGACTGTTTTGCCCTTTTGAACCCAGGTGTCCGAATTGAATTCTACAAAAGCCTAAACTTATTTCCTTCGACGCTCCGGACTCAATGGTAGAGTCTAATTTAGTAAAATAGAAACTTATGAATTAAAGACATAAAATTTGATGAATAGCATAATTCAAGTGACAATTAAACTGAGTTTCGTGTTATGAATTTTAGGGACACGGAAAGGCAAAGAGAAGGTGACCTGACCTTCGGTATTCTTACGGTGGTTCCACTTTACTACGAGTATACTTTTTCGGCTTGAGATCGATTACCAGGTACGATATATTGTGCTAAGTAAGAAATAGAATTGAGATTAGGAATACTTGCTTTGCTGCATCGATTGTTCACATGTCTGCTTGAGTGTTCACATGTTTTCGTGCTACGTGCTATCTTGTTAAGTTGCATGATGATTATGGGTATACTGCATGTGTTGGTGTAGTGTGTGAATAATATGTTTTGAAGAACTGCTGATATTATGAATTGTGTACTTGAAGGCATGTTTTATGTATGAATGAGATACATCATGACATGATGAGATCAGAGCATATTGGCATAGTGAAATTCTTTGGACATGGCGTGGGTAAGCACTTGGTGCTTTGCATTATGAGGGTGCAGATCCTGTGGTAAAAAACCCAAAATCGGCCAATAGGTACTCGTAAGCCTGACGGATTCCGGACCGTGAAGCGAGACATACGCGGCGGTACTCATGCCAGTGGAGAATGACCGTATCATGAGACATGGGTGGCATAGAGTTGCATGGGTGCGTGTCACGCATACAGTACATATACTATATACTGTTCATATACTGTCATCACGATATTGAATGCCATATAGAAATAACTGTACACTTGCACTTGCCACGACCTTAGTTTTGTTTCTTGCATTAGCATTATATTGTACCAGCATGTTGAGCTGACCCCTTCAATGGGGCAAACATTTCAGATGATGTCCCAGCAGTACGAGACGTGGAGATGATCTGATTAGGGACCATGTTAGGCCCAAGGGGCGTTTTGTTTTGATATTGTATGAGGGCATAAGCCCAAGACTGTATTTTATTTTACATGTTGTAAGCAAGTGGACTAGATTCTATGTATGTATCAGAACAGTGTACAGAATGTATGAGAATGTCATAATTATCTTTCATTTTCTTATTATTTTATTTTTTCCTTTGTCTCGTTATTCGCGCCTCGGGTTCGCTGGAATTCGGGGCGTGACAAAAACTAAGGGCAGATCCAAGCGTGTTCTCTTTAACTTAATAAACTCCTCACTTATTTTGTGACAAAAATAAACTCCAAGAATTTTTCGCGTTCGCCAAATCTAAGAACTTTTCAAAATTTCAAAAAACATTAACTTACAAAATATAAATAATTTTTTTTAAAATTTTATATATTTAAATTTTAAAAATCGACATCTATTAAAAAAGCGTCATATTGCATATGAAATTCTAAAAAAAAAAAAATCTTCAATCAAATTAGTGGAATTTGCTAAAAAACTGAAAATATAGAAAATTAGGGTTGAGAATAACTTTTTTGGCAAAACTAATGTCGCAACTAGAGGAGCATAAAATAACCAAGAACCAGAGAACCAACCCAACCCGACTTCAATGGGTTCAGGTTGGTTCGGATCAAAGTGAGTTTGGGGTTACTTTGAGTTATAAAACTGAAAAATCAGGTTGGTTCGGGCAGAAAGTTTGGGTTACCCGACTCAACCCGAGAACCGAACCCATAATTTTTTTATAAACTCTTCTTGCTCCATTTTTTTTTTTTAAATTTTTTAAAAGATTTATTAACCAATCATCATAACGATCTTTAATTTCCTTTTATATTTGCATCACAAAAAATATACTCTAAATTCTCTTCCCTCTTGCATTCCCTCACCCAACTTGATGGGTTAAAAAAAATGATAGAAAATATGATTTTAAGTTTACAAACTTTGTTTTAATTATCTAATATAGAAGTGAGAACTTTGTCTTTTGGTATTATAATTTTAAGTCACAAATTAATGGGACAATAACAAATCAAATACATTTGTTAACAGAAAAAATTATAAATTAATTAATTTTCATTGCATATATATATCAAGAGTTAATTGTGTATTTTTGGGTTTCTGTTAAAAAAAAAAAAACTAAACCAACCTGACTTGACTCAACCCAACCCAAAAATGTTTGATTCAGGTTGGGTCGGGTCCAATAGTTCACGTTTCCAGTTCTGGATCTATTTTTTTAGAACCGCCTAAGATTGAGTTGTTTCTGGTTCTACTGCAACTCAACCCATGTGCACCCATATCACAAACTACCTATAAGAGTTTAGGTTGGCTAGATCTCAAAAAAATACATAAAATGCATAAATAATTCGTGTAAAATGGATACCCCAAAGCAAAAAATTATGATAGTTTGAAGTTTTTACACATTAATTGTATTTTCTACCAATTTAGGTACATGTTATTTATTTATCTATTTCATCATATGAATATGGTAAAAAAAATGATGTGTTGCACCTTTAACTTTCTCATATGAAACAAAGACATTATTAAATAAAAAAAGATTTTTTTCACAAAACATTAATCATAAAAAGTTTCAAAAGAAACCAATTCAAAATTAGTTCTACCCTCAATGAAAAAATAAAATTTCATGGTTTTTTAAAAATCAATTTCAATTCATTTTATTAAAAACAGTTTCAATTTGGCTATAAATAGTGAAATTTCAAAGTTTTTATCAAACCAGTTTTAATTCAATTTAAGACAGTGAAATTTCATTGTTCTTAAAATATTAGTTTTAGTTCAGTTTAATCAAACCAGTTTTAATTCTACTATTGACAATAATATTTCACTTTTTGAATTAAATTAGCTTTAGTTCAGTTCCACTTTTAAAAAAATTATAAAATTTCAAAGTTTTTAATCAAACTAATTTTTAATTAATTCAAGATAGTGAAAATTTACTATTTTTAAACAACCAATTTCATTTCAATTGAGTTCAATCAAACCACTTTCAATTCTATTGCAGATAGTGAAATTTCACTATTTTTAAAAAACCAGTTTCAATTCAATTCCACTTTAAAGAAATAGTAAAATTTTAAAGTTTTTTTCTCAAAAAAGTTTTAATGCACTTCAAGATAGTGAATTTTTATTGTTTTTAAACAACCATTTTAGTTCAGTTCAATGAAACCAATTTCAAATCAAGTTCACTTTTAAAAAAATAATGAGATTTCAAAATTTCTATCAAGCAAGTTTCAATTCAATTCATGATAATGAAATTTTACTATTTTTATACAACCAGTTTTAGTTCAAGTCAATCAAATCAATTTCAATTATATTGCAGACAGCGAAATTTTACTATCTAAATCAAACCAGTTTTAGTTTAGTTTCACTTTTTTTTAAAATGTAAAATTTCAAAATATTTTGTCGAATTAATTTCAATTAACTTGGAGACAGTTTTGTTCCATTGTTTTTAAACAACATGTTTCAATTCAGTTCAATCAAACCAATTTTAATTCTACTGCAAATAGTCAAATTTCATTGTTTTTGAAAAACCAGTTTTAGTTCAATTTCACTTTCAAACAAACAGTGAAATTTCAAAGTTTTTATAAACTATTTTCAACCCAATTCCAAACAATGAAATTTCACTGTTTTTAATTAAGTAGTTTCAGTGAAGGTTAATCAAATCTAGTTTAATTAAGTTACTGGAAGTGAAACATCACTGTTTGAATTAAATCAATTTCAAAAAGACATTGATTTTATTATTTTACTAAAAAATATGTATCAATTCACTTCCAAATTAAAAAAGAAAATTATATTTCACTATTTTTTTATTAAGAAAATCATTTTCAATTCAGTTCTAGTATTAAAGAAATAGTAAGATTTCTTTTTTATAATCAAAGTATCTGCTAAATAGTAATTTTCTTTGTGCATACAATTATAATTATTAATTATTTGGTTTTTTTTAGTTTTATATAACTGAAGAGTAAAAAACTGCTTGACCTTCAATAGTAGTTCTAGTTCAATTTAGTAATACTAGATATAATCTAAGCATCGATGTAGAGATCTAAAAGATCAAGGTAAATTTTTTATTTTTGTCGGTAGGGCACTATTCATGCATTGTTTGCTGGTAGAGCACTACACATGCATCATTTAGATATAAGTCATGTTTAAAAGCATATTTTGAGTATGCCATAGAAGAGAAATATACTTAGAATGTTAAAATACACATCCTATGAGAATTTGAGCCTAATCAAAGATAGTTTAAAAAATTGGACCCGAAAATGGCATCCCAAGTGGCCCGGGTAGGCCCAGCCGCAACCGCCAACAGGCGAAAATAAATTTTTTATAAAAATATAATTTAAAATAATTTTAAAAACTTTGGCTAAAGCAGAATGTGAAATTGAGATGTTTCGAGACGGGTTGTAATGTAACGGGGTCCCGAACTCATTAAGGGCAAAAGAGTCTTTTTACCCCCTTAACCCTTGAGTATAAATACAACACTTGGGACATAAATTTCTTAGAATTGGTCTCAGAATATAACAGAAGGTAGTGCATGGAGAAAAAGGTGAAGAAAACCTAGGATTTTTCAACTTTCAACCCTCCAAAACTCATCTCTAGGCTTGGATTTTCATAAGGCTTCCTTCTAGGAAGTTGTTTCCCACGTCAAGGGCTACGTTCTTACCAATTGGTTCAATTGCACAGCAACACAACTCCCTAGGGTTGAGAAAAACCCTTTTAGGTATAATATTTTGCTAAGTAAAGAATAAGGATAAGTTTAGGAGTGTTTTATATGTTAATTGTATGACTTACATGTTTATTTGTTATTAGAAAATCACCTAAATTATAATTACTTTGAAAACCTAGGGTTGGTACCTTATGTACCTATGTATTCTTTGAGAATTTGTTGAAGTGATGAACATATAATATGACTATATGTATAATTCATTGCATTCTAACTTATGTTCATGCAGACAAAGTCTTGTAGTTGGAAAGTTATGATTTATTCAATGTGTTGGTACTTTATGTATTTTGTAATCTTTGAGAATTTGGTAAGGTTGTGAATATGGAATATGTTTATATGTGTAATTGATTGGATTACATGCTAGGCTCATGTAGACAAAGTTTTGTGATTTACAAGTTATTGTTGCTTTAAGTATAATACATTATTTAAGGCATACACCATGTGTTTGATGAAATGCTTCATTGAATTTGCATAGAAAAATCAAAGCATCTTGGCATACGTGAATCTTTGGAAACATGACGTATGTTGAGCACTTCGATGCTATGCATTATGAGGGTGTAGATCCTGTGATGAAAAACTTAAAATCTGGCCAAGGACTGGTACTCGCTGATCCAACGGGAGTGGACCGTGAAACGAGACATGGGTTGGCATAGAGTTGCATGGGTGTGTTATGCTTATTGTCATTGCCTTGTATTGATGAATTGGAAGGCATATAGATTCTAAATGTACATTTTGCACATGCTACGCCTTATCTTTGTTCTTTACATTCGCATTGTGTCATACAAGCCGTCGTGCTTACCCTTTATGGGATTACATATTACAGATGAGGCTCCCGGTACTTGAGACTTGATGAAGTCATTGGAGTATGGAGGGAGAAAGTAGATTTTGAAGTATATTTAGCTTAAGTACTTCATTTTGTATGTATGGGTATAAGCCCAAACAACTTATGTTTAATTTAGAAGAATAGTGAACTATAGGCCTTAGGCCATTTTGTAATGTAAGGGTTTAAACCCAAATGACAAATGAGATGTTTTGTTTAATGTGCATCACATGTAAATGTTGAGAACAATAGTTGTATGTTTAATTTCTATGAATTTGTGGCCATCGAGTGAAGGTGGAATGTATATATCCTTGTATATATGAATTGTCGTAAAGTATTAGCTGAAAAATGCTTAAAAAGTAAAGGAGACCATGTCAAAATTTTATGAGTTAAAGAGGGCCATTAGGTGTGTAAAATGCTCATAAATAAGTGAGAAAAGTGCCAAAAAGTGGGGGTTAAAAATCTTGAAGAAGTAGGTTAAAAATTGAAAAAATCAACTTTCAACACTTTGGAAAAAAAAAATCAAAAAATGGAAAAATCAGCTTGCAGCAAATACACTTTTGCTACAGTGTCAGTGCAGCAGACCAACCCCCAGCCACAACCGTAGCCCCGCGCACCCGGGCGCCTGCCGTGTGCCATGTCGTGCCACGCCTGCCCCTACACGTGCGCGCGCCTGCCTTCTGCCTTGCACATGCGTGCCCAACTTGACAGCCCCTTGACACTACCCTTTTGGGGCATGTTTGGCCATCTTTTTAGGCTATATTTGGCTACCATTTTGGGCCATGTTTGGCCAATTCCTAGGCCATGTTTAGCCACCCTTTTGAATCATGTTTGGCCACCCTATTGGGCCATATTTGGCCACTCTCATGGGCCATGTTTGGCCACTTCCTTAGACAAATTTTGGTAGACTTTTTGACCTATTCTTGGCCTATGTTTTAGGAAATTTGGGGCCCATTTGGGCTATTGTTCCAAGGTATATTTAGAGACATTTTGGAGCTATTTTGGAGGTCATGCTTGAACATGACTTATACTATTTTGACCATTGGTTGAGGGAGAATTTGATTGGCATTTGAAACCTATCTTGGGTAAGTCTAGTAACAAATTTTCATCCTTAATCTTGGAGAATCATGGAGAAATAAACGTGTAATCAACTAAATTCATTTAATGATCTTTTATTAATTTTTCTTAATTCATTTCCATTCACTCCTCGAGTTTTAGAAATTTGGGTCGTGACAATCGAAAAATTATTATAGGAACTTATCACATGTTATAACGACTTCTATAATTTCAATATTTTATGAAATTTACTTGACACTCACTGAATTGCTAAAATTATAGAGACTATTACATATATGTGACAGGTTCATAAAATAACTTCTTCAAAGCATTATATCGTGGTTTAGTAGCACATTTTTATTGAGTTTGTGATGGTTAGGTTAGTTCTAGGGATGATAATTTAATCCGTCCCGTTGGGAATCTGTCAACCCTACCTCTAATAAGACAGGTTTGGGAGAAGCTTTGTCAACTTCATTAGGATTTGGAACGGGTTTGGGGCAAAGACATCCTGTCTCGCTTCGATTATATAAAATAAATTAATAAAAATATTTTGTACTATATGATCAATGTTTATAAGATATATTTTAGTTATTCATTAAAAATTTATACAAACTTGATTGAGTTATATATTTTAAAAAATATATTATTTTAATTTTGTATTAATATGCTTATTTTTTATTTTAACACATGTAGTATTTTTTAAAAATAAATTAATTATGATTAATTTAATAAATAAAAAAATTAAAAATTAAAAATTAAAAATAAATAAAAAAATCCCATTGAAACCTATTTTTGCCTATTACAAAAATTAAACGGATTTAAAAGCGTTTAAATGGTTCTTCCACTCCAAATCTCTTATTCCAACTTTCTCAGAGAGATCGACTAATAAATTTCACGTGAATCTATAAATAATGAATCCTACTTTTATAAAAGAGGTGAGTCAAAAATAGACTCAAAAACATGAGATGTGTACCATCTTGCTGATGACAATATATACCATAACCAATATTGCGTGAAGATCTTGCCACGTCAGATCGTAGTGATTACGTGGCAAGATCTCACGGCTACTGGGCGTTAACATTCAATTAGTGTGAACGACTTTTAGGTGGGATTTGCATTAGCATGTGGCACTAAGCTTTTTCGCTTTGTCGTGATCTCCGGGCTGAATGTTTGTTGTCCGATAATAAGACAAGCACCGACTTCTATATGCAATGCACTGAACTGTGAGATGTGTGTGTGTGTATATATATATATATATATATATAATCAGGTGAGACTGTAGTTTTGTCCTTCTTGACCGGTACAGCTAATTTATGCGGGATTCCTCACATATCCCCTCATGGGAATCACGTCTAGTGAGAGAAAATTTTGAGAGGGAGAGAGAGACATCGTACTCTTAGTAATGTCATGTCTCTCCCAATAATTGTACCAACTTCTCTGAATTATCTTACAATTATAATAATATTTTTATATTTTCTTATAATATATAGATTCACACTCTTTATAAAATTTGTAATTAAAGTTGTTAAAATTTTAATTAAATATTTTATCTAATTATAATATTTTTATATATTACAGTGATTTTTTTTATTTTTTTTAAAAAATTATAAATTTTTTTTTATAATAATTAGACATCACAAAAGAAGTTAGAATAATTATTCATAAAAATAAAATAATAAATTTATATTTTTTGTTGACGTTCGTCTCGCAATAATTTTAATAAAAAAAATTACTGTAATTTCAGAACTATAATTAAGTGCATGGATGCGATTTTAGAAATGAAAAAAAGAGCAGCGTTATTAAAACTAGCGTGCAAGACCTCAATTTTGTACTTTAAAAACTTGGCCAAAAGATTTCTAAATCTAGTTCAATCAAGTCGACTAATCGGTTACTAATATTAAAACTCAACCTAACCTGATGATTAGTTAATTATAATTTAATAAATGCTTTTAAAAATAAATTACCAACACACATCAACACATAAATTGAAAAGGAAAAATGTTCAATAGAAGAAAAAAAATTCCCTCAAAACAATTACTAAATCATTTTGTAGGTTTTGCAAATTAATTATATTTTTCTTTCAAAAATAAAGCGCAAAGCACTTTAATTAATAACAACCAAGCATTTAAAATGTTAAAAATATTTTTTATAAAATAATTTACGTAAACAAATGGAGTGTTAGTAAAATATCTGAACAAAATTTAGATGATTTGAGATTAGTGGCTTTCAAAGTATGGCCTGTGGTTACAAAATCTATATTACGTACATATAGATAAAGGTGACTTGCCTTTATAATGCTCTAATTATGCTTTCACTGACATCCAGCTCATACATGAATGTATATACACAGTTCCATTAAAGTGGCCAAAATGGACAGGTTGGAATATAAAAGATGACAGCTCTTTTTTTTTTCTCTCTCTATATATATATATATATGTATGTGTATGTGTGTGTGTGAGTATGTACAGGGGCCGATGCAGGGTAGGGCCCGGCGCAGATGTCCCACTAAAATTTGTGAAAAAATTAGATTTAATTTAATATTTTTAAAAATAATTTAAATTTACCTCCACTCAATAATTTTTTTCAAACTTATCTTACTATATTTGTTTTGACAAATTTTCTAATTAATTATATTTATGAATGCATACAAAAATAAATAAATAAAGTGTTAAAATATTAAATAATTACTGTCATTTTTATTAGTTTATACTTTTTGAAAATTTTTGGTTTGAAATGAAATAATTTAAAGTAAATTATGGTCTTAAACTCAAATAGCATGAATCTTACCCTGTTATTAATTAATATACATGTTGACTCATTAATGGTCGATAATCTAGCCGTATGGGAAGAGACTTTTAACAAATTAAAAAATTTAGATACAGATTATTTATTAACTTAAGTTCGTAAATGACTTATTGATTTAATATGTAAAAAAAGTGAGTCGTTGCTTCATTTTTAATATATTATTTCAATTGCTTATTCTTGATATACAATCATTTCACAGAAATTATATTATAATTTAAGATTTCAACACTAATAAACATATGATTATATATTTTTTATTTTATGTTTTATGTAAAGAATTAATGATTTTTGTCACTTGAAGATATCATTCAAGAGTTTATTAAAAAATACATGTACTAATAAACATATGATTATATATTTTTTATTTTAAATTCTCAAATGAAAGACACACCATAAAAGGATTCTTAATGTTACTTTCTTTTCATTTTGTTGACAAGAAATATATATATATATATATATAGAGAGAGAGAGAGAGAGAGAGGGAGAGAGAGAAAGAATGTCTAAAGATCTCTTAGGATTGATTGAATAACAGAGTAAAAGTACTATCGAAGAGTTTTAGTAAATATTTAAATATTAGTTAAATAGTTATAACTAATTTATGCTCCATAACTAATTCAAATATGAAACTCTCTAAGTTATTAATATGATTATTCTATGAAGTATTAAAAAATTTAAAATAAAACGAAGAGAGAAAAAAAAATCAAAATGAATAAAAATATGTGTTTACTGGATAAGAGAACACTTATCAGAAACAATTAAATTAAGGTTTTTATATAAAAATTATGAATTAGTACCAATATTTTTCTGGTAGTAATTTCAAAATCATGTGCAAATACTTTTTTATAAATAATAGTAAAAAGTGTATAAAATGTACCCAAATTAGACGAATTCCATGGATAACATGTACTAAGATTGCAAATATTTTAATTATAGCGAAATAGTATTGTTGTTGGATTCAACTTAATCTTATTTTTTTAATATTATGATTAAATATTTATTATTTATCGATTTTTTTAAAATCTTTGTTCGTTGTAATTATTCACAATAAATTTAATAAAAATTAATTTTATAAATTTTTGAAATTAAAAATTAATTTTATATATATATATATATATATATTACCAGGTAACTTCATGGTAATTAGTAATAAGATAGAGAGATAAAACATATGCATGGACAATATCATCAATCAAAATGGAAAAACAATTGAAGAGAACTTGTGATTTTTTTGGTTATGTTGAGTGAGTTTTATGTCTTTAGACTCACCATTAATCACACTTTTCTAAACATATATTGTTTTATCCACCACTAATAACATTATTATAATCTATTTATAAAAAAAAATTACAAAACCAAAACTATTATAACATATATAGTAAAAAAAAGGTTCAGTCATAACAATTTAACTATGAAAATGAGATCAATGATTTGTTTCTAATTGTTAGTAAATTAAAAGGCTAAAAATTAAAATGGCAATAATATATATTGGGATTTTTTTAATAAAAGTTATTGGTTAACCCTTGATTGTTACTATGTATTCTAAAACTCTTCACTCAAATCATATAATTTTCAAATTTTATTTTTAATAATATTATTTGTGTTTAAAATATAATTATTTAACATATTTATCCAAAATTTAATTATTTATTATTATTGTTTTATTAAAATTCCATGATATATCCAAGAAATTACAAATTAAATACATTAAAAAATAAATAAAATTATATTAAAAAAGAATTAATTTTTTAATGGTGGTGATAGATTGATTATCTTTTTCTACCATATAGAATATTAACTTCAAAATAAAAAATTAATAATTAATAATTAAAATAGAAAAATTTATTACTAAATTAATTAAAAATTATTTTTTTATTTAAATAATATAAAAATAATTAATTATTAGTTTAGAGTATTATAAAAATAATTAGTAGATGAATAGTAATTTGGTGGTGATAAGTTGATAAATTTTTTTTTACCATATAAAAAACTAATTTTAAAATAAATAAATAAAAATTAAAATAGATTTTATCACTTACTAGTAAAGATAAACTGAAATTATTTATCTTTGAATTTTTTATTTAACTTTCCTTATTTTTAAAAATAAAAAAGGAAAATGACAACCAAAAGGGGTGGGTTCCTTTCGAGTTGTTGAATCTTATCAAACATTTCCTTTCATTTGTATCCCTTTCCTATGAATCCTATCAATTATATTCCGTCCTACGCGTAACAATATATATACACGAATATATAGATATACATATATACACATACATATATATGTGTGACACTGTGTGCGCGCAAACGCAGAACCTCCCTAGGCAAGGCCAGAGTACAGAACGATCCGCGTTCTCTTTTTTGAACACAGCCCCACATTTAGCCGACTCACTCCTCAACTCTTTCTCTCTCTCTCTTCGTCCAGCCTCCCGATCAGGTTGTTAGAGAGAGAAAGTAGGGAAAGAAAGAAAAAAGGAGCGAGATAGAGTTCACTTTGCCCCCCTTTGTTTGCCCCGGCCGCTTTTGCCGGCCGGAAACTGGCATTTCCGGCGGATTATTGATCGCCGTATAGGACTGTCATTGGTCTCCATTGTAATATTCTTCGTTTTTAAGGTTTCTCTTTTCTCTGTTTTGCATCTTCTTCGTCTCCTTCTCCGGTTCTATCTGATGACTCTGTAGATTCTCTCGCTCTTGGAATTAATAGGTTCGTGCTTGTTTTATATATATACCCAAATGCAGCGTCTTTTATATATGCATGCGTGTATTTTTGTATGTGTTTGTCTTTGAATCTGTTGATTTGGAACGAGTGGATTCAAAATTGAAAGATCTTCGCTCATGGAGGTATAAATGGAGTTTTCTTTGCAAGAAAAATCTCAATGGACTGTTTTGATGCCGAGAAAATCTGTATGAGGTCGTGACTTATTTTCTTATTTTTCTCTTCAGTTTCCCGGCAACCAAACAGAAAATGTTGTTTATTTTGAAGCAGAATGCCGAAATGTGAATAGAATATGACGTTTCTGCACAACGTGAATCTGTAATTTCACAAATTTCTCCTTTTAGGGCATTGCTAGAAGCATCATTCATTGTTGGTGTTGGTTTCAGTAAAATGCCATGTGTGGATTTGTTTTCAGATCACTTTATGATGTTATTTGATAGAGTTATTTTATTAATATTGATTAAATTTTCAACTTCAAAGATGTCTTGGGTCTGCTCTGTTATGTGGATCAGGGTTTTTCTGTATAATTCTTGTCACTTCATTATTTTAAACAAAAGTGATATAATTATTGATTTAGAATCATCAAGCACATGTATCCCAATATGTTAATATGATTATTTTAACATAAAGATTCTGAAATATGAATATTTTTTTATTTATTATTTTTTGGTTGACGCTCAAGAACCTTTTAGACTAGCTATTGATAAACTTTTTTTATTTTTTGGCTTCACTTTTACTGCACATTTCCCTGTAGTCCTGAAAATTACCTAAGCAATTTACAAGGTTTCTTCAAATGTAATAAATTCCAAAGAGCTTGCAGTGTTAATGGTTTTCAAATTTTAGGCATAGGATTTTTATATAAATCTTTACGTTGATAGATGTAAACTTTTTAGTTTCTTGCATTGCAGCATCAACAATGGATAGCATAAGTCCATTCAAAGGGGTCATCAAAGACTTCAAAGGAAGGATACCATGCTATAAGAAAGATTGGGCAGATGGACTTTGTTCAGGCGTTAGGTATAGTATTTTTGTATGTTTCAGAATAGGATGTAAAATGGGCAATTGTATGTTTTGGTCATTGGTCCTAGTAATTTGATTCATTTTCATAATTGATGTCAGGATATTGGCTCCAACTGCGTATATCTTCTTTGCTTCTGCTCTTCCTGTCATTGCTTTCGGTGAGCAATTGAGTAGGGATACAGGTATACCATTAGTTTTTGTCTACAAAGATGAATTTTTCCAAAGACAACATGGAATATGTAAAAGTTGTTTTAACGCAAATTTTGAGTCATGAATCTATGGATGAGTTTTGAGTGCCTATCTTCTTCCTGTGTTAATAAAATAGACAGAAAATATTGATTTATCCTGAAAATTATGTTTGTTTTATGCTAGATGGAAGCTTGAGCACAGTAGAAACTCTCATTTCTACTGCTATCTGTGGTATCATCCACTCAATTTTTGGAGGACAGCCCCTCTTGATTTTAGGAGTTGCAGAACCCACGGTTATAATGTACACTTATTTGTACAATTTCACAAAAGGAAGGCCAGAGTTGGGTCAGGGGCTGTTTCTAGCTTGGGCTGGGTGGTAAGAAAATCTTTTTTCTTCTTTCATCTGAACTATTGAGTGGTTGCAAAGCATCTCAAGTTAGAAATTGTGTTTTACATTAATTTATCTATTTATTGTACAGGGTCTGTGTCTGGACTGCTATCCTTCTGTTTCTTCTTGCAATATTCAATGCTTGCACAATCATCACAAGATTTACAAGAATTGCAGGAGAACTTTTTGGGATGTTGATTGCTGTTCTCTTTATTCAAGAGGCCATTAGGGTATCTATCTGATTAACTAAACAAGTTATCAGTTTCCAAAGCCAGCAGAATATTTTGTTCACCTTTATTTATGTTTGAATCACAGGGACTGATCAGTGAATTTAATATTCCTAAAGCCGAAAATCCCTCATTAGAGAAGTATCAATTCCAGTGGCTTTATACAAATGGGTTACTGGCGATCATTTTCTCTGTTGGCTTACTTTTTACCTCCATTAAAAGTAGGAGGGCTAGGTCTTGGCATTACAGTACAGGTACTTGATATGGCCTCATTGAATTGTTTGTAACAACAATGATTGGTTGATTAGGACCTAACTTTATTGTTTTTTATTTTCCCTCTGAATCCAGGGTGGCTTCGAAGTTTCATTGCAGACTATGGGGTTCCCCTTATGGTCTTGTTGTGGACAGCATTGTCTTTTGGTGTACCAAGCAAAGTTCCTTCAGGAGTTCCCAGGAGGCTCTATTGTCCTCTTCCTTGGGAATCTGGATCATTGTACCATTGGACGGTGATCAAGGTATCGATTCACTGAAGAATCAATTGTCTTCTTTTTTTATTATATGAACATTTCATGTCTTCTTCTGTAGATTGTTTTTTCATTTCCTTATTTATTTCAGGCTGAGTTCTGAATTAGAGTCTGTTGGTGTGGGTTTGGGATGTTTGTCAGAGCAAATCCTAATTCTGTTATTTAAGTCCCCTTATTCCAGAGGAAATGTCTTCCTAAAAGTATCATGGGCCTTTCTTCAGACTCTTTGTCTTATATTAGATAGACACAGCATGTCCTGAGGCTTATAAAGCAGGTGTGGTACCTCAATCTAACAAGGTAGTCTTTTGGATTAGAGACCTTGCCAGTGATAGTGGTATCAGAGTAGATTCAAACCCTTTTCGGTATCACGCCAAGTGCTCACACTAGAGGGTGTTTGCTGACGTAGCGGAAGCGTATGAAGAAGTAGGGCACCGCCTGCTTTTCGGAGAATTGCTCGATTCCATGAACAAAAAGTAACACACTCGAATTCACGAACTTAAAGAATAAGATCTCAGAAAGAAAATTCTTTATTGAATAAAGGTTAACCTTACAATAAAAAGAAATAGCCTTTATATAGGTTGCAAAACCCAATTCGTCTAGAACTATAACTCCTAGTTCAACTAGAATTATAACTTTAGGAAAGAAATAATTAAAATAAAGAGAAATACTAAAATTTTTAAAAATAAAAATATTCTAATTAAAAGCATAAATCAAAAGCCCTAAACTTAAGCAGCAATCTGGTAAAAGGATAACTCCAAACGGCAACTGCAGCTCTCGAAATTAAGCAGCACATTATTACCAAAAATAATAAAAACGTGCTTTTGAAGGCCAACACGAAGGAATTTGCCCGAAAAGCAGCATATGTCATAACAAAGTTAGGGGTATTGATCAGCACATCGATTCCAAGTCACCCACCGAATTTCACGCAATTCCGACACATCTGACATTGCACGTAATTCTGTTCTAGGAATTGAATTCTTCTGCAATCTGTTCTACATCATTTGCATTGGTAGTTGCTTCCCCGCCTATAGGGTTGACGGGAAGGCAGGGTGCTCTGACCGCGATGAGGTCATTGTGTGTTTGGATTGTGGAGAATGTCACATTGGATAGGCATAGGAGTGTCCCGAGGTTTATAAAGCATGTGTGATATCTCCACCTAATAGGTTAGTCTTTGGGGTTGAAGACCTGGCTTGTGACACCTTACTTGTAACGGTGATCAAAGAATAGGGTATGATGTTGGTTAGAGAATACTGTCTTGCAATTTATCCTCGTGACTTAATTAAGAGGATTCTATTTGGCAGACACAATGAAGTCCTGGAACCACCATAGAATTCTAAACTTGACCAGGTCTTTCTTTGTAGTTGGGGTCAATAGGTTGAAACCTTGTAATCTTGGGTCTTGTCAGTAACGTCAATTATTTTTTTTTGGTGGGGGGTCATTTTAGGTTTTGTTAAGGCTAATCATATTTTCTAAGCCAATATTGGTGAGAATTAGCAATCAGATAGGCATTTGATACGAGGATAATTCTTCAGGACATGAGCTTTTTGTTGGAGTTCTGCATCTCGTTGTTTTTAGTTGTTAATGAATGTCACTTTGCCAAAAAAAGGTTGAAATCTTCCTGAAGGCATTGACTAACCTTGGAAAGATTAAGATAATTGACTGAATTGTTTGCTTCATACAATCAAACTGCAGGATATGTGGAAGGTTCCAGTGTCATACATTTTTGCTGCCTTTGTACCAGCTGTGATGATTGCGGGTTTGTACTTTTTTGACCACAGTGTAGCTTCACAGATGGCACAGCAAAAAGATTTCAATCTCAAAAACCCGTCTGCTTACCATTATGATATCTTATTGCTCGGATTCATGGTATAGTTTTTTCAGAAACTTTAATTGTTTTGTAAGTTTGGTTTATTGCTCTGATTCATAGAATTTTTGAACTTCTTTATTTCTGAGTTTAGGACTCACATCTATTTTTCTATAGACTTACACCCTGTTTACAATTTGTTGTTTCAGACTTTGCTTTGTGGGTTGCTTGGACTCCCTCCTTCAAATGGCGTTATCCCACAATCACCTATGCACACTAGGAGTCTTGCAGTCCTCAAGAGGCAGGTGGGAAATGAGATTCTGAAGAAAGTTTTTTTTTCTAACTCCTTGCATCAAGACAATTGGTATAAATTCTTACATAATATGATCTACGAGTTGCAGTTGATTCGAAAGAGGATGGTGAAGAGTGCCAAGGAATGCATAGAACTGCAAGCCAGCAACTCAGAAATCTATGGAAAGATGCAATCTGTGTTCATTGAGATGGACACTGCTCCAATTGTAAGAGTTCTGACCACATTTTTTTTTTTTTGTTTTGGGGTTGGGGCGGGGGTGCACGCATTTGTATGCTGTGCATGTTTGCATTTTTGTTAATCAAAAAATAAGGATTTGTTGCAGACTACTTCCGTAGATAAAGAGTTAGAACACTTGAAGGAGGTTGTAATGAAACATGAAGATGGAGGAGATGCGAAGGTCAAATTTGATCCTGAGAAGCACATTGATGCTCACTTGCCTGTACGAGCTAATGAGCAAAGATTAAGCAACCTGTTACAATCCATCCTTGTGGGCATATCAGTGTGTGCTATTCCTGTGATCAAGATGATACCTACCTCAGTTCTTTGGGGATACTTTGCCTACATGGCCATTGACAGCCTCCCAGGCAATCAGTTCTGGGAGAGAATGCTGCTGCTTTTCATCACTCCTGGTCGTCGTTTCAAGTAAGTCATGCATCTTCATCAATCCTGGAAATGAAATGTTCAATTTTATCTCTACCTCATCTGAATACGGTAGTTTATCGTGTAAAGAGGAATTCTCAACCAATTAACTAAACTAATAATTTTGAAACAGAAAATGAATTGAACAAATAAACTTACTTGAATAATAATATGCTCATCACAAGTAGGTTGAATCACAAAACGGGGTGATTTCATTTGTTTTGGTGCCCAATTGGCCCAATAGTTGCCAAATAATATTTTTCTTATAGAGTAGTTTGTATAAATTTAAGATTCTATTATTATCTTAGTTCCTTTTCTTGTTGCATGCTTTTGGGCAGAGTCTTGGAAGGGGTCCATGCTTCATTTGTGGAGTCCGTACCCTTCAAGTACATTGCCACTTTTACAATCTTCCAGCTTGTGTATTTTTTGGTTTGTTTTGGGATGACATGGATACCCATAGCTGGAATATTGTTCCCGTTGCCATTCTTCCTTCTCATAAGCATTAGAGAACATGTTCTCCCCAAGCTGTTTCCACACAATCATCTTCAGGAATTAGATGCAGCTGAGTATGAGGAAATTGCTGGGCTTCCAGTCCGCAGCAAGAGCCTCTCATTTACGGTATGTCATTTTATTCTTTAATAGTTGATAAATCCTCAAGAGAAATATTATATTCAACTTTCCACTTTGATGATATAATATCAAGTAAAATGTGTTTTTCTGTTCTTTTTGGGTTAAGACTAGATCATGCTATGAAAGTTCTCATCTTATATTTTTGTTTCATACTTTACAGTCAATGTCAATGAGGAGTTATGTAGATCTCCCTTCCTCCCCCCCCCCCCCCTCCTCTCTCTCTCTCTCTCTCTCTCTCTCTCTCTCTCTCTCTCCTTTTAATTGTTTCAAGAAATTTCTGACTCTTTAGCTACAGTTAAATATGATTTCAACATATCACTGGGAATAGTGGTGGATCTACATGGGGGCTAGCCAAAATTTTAAAAAACTGATTTTTTTTTTACCACTATTTTCTATCGGCAATTTTCTTTTAAGAAATTAGTTGTTGCCCCTAAAAAATTCTTTTATTTTCATAAGAGTCGCCCTTAAATTCAAATTCTTACATTCGACCTGCCCCCTTCCCTTCCAAATCAATAGTCTGGATCCGCCACTGACTTAATACAGAAGAAAATGTGGCTCAAGTACAATTTGTAGTTTAAAATCAGAAAGTTTTCTTATCTTGAGTTGAAAATTCCCCTCAGCTTTTTCTCAGTGTCTTTATCTTTCACAGAGCCGGTCTCAATCCTATAAAAAGGAGAGTTGTGATTGGTAGATTGCCAACGTGAAGTTAACTCACGTGTTATGAAACATGGATGGCTATACAAAGAGACCACTAGAGATGATGGATCCATGTAGCCAATAGCTGGGTATTAGGCTTGTTGAGTTGTTGAGTCTCATCTTAGGTTGTAGTAATATGTATTCACTTCTCTTACATGGTCATGATTCTAAACTTCTACTAATTTGCATATGTGGGTGTGAAAATGTGAGCAGGGAAGAGAACTACCTGATATTGATAGCGGGGAAAGTGAAGTTGATCTATTTTCTGCAGAAATTCTGGATGAGTTGACAACCGCCAGAGGCGAGTTGAAACTTAGATCTGTAAGCTTCAATGAAAGGCAATCTCAGGTCAACGACTCAACAATTTTTTTTTTTCTAATTTAAAACATATTGCATGCTTCTGGTAGAATGACTTGGAAGGAATGATTGTCATTTCAGGTTCATTCAAACAATGTTGCCCGGCTTTAGTGGGAGCTGATGTAATGACATTGGTGCTAACAATTCTTGGAGAAAACTGTTCAAGTATTCTTCTTCTTGTGTAAAAGTGGTCAATGATGAAATATCATATATTTATATATACCACTATCGGAAAAGGAATATTAACAGGAAGAAGAAAGAAGAAAGGAATTGAAGCAAATAAAGAAAGAATGAAGCATTTGAAGTGTGTTAATTACTTGTCTCTCCTAGTAAGGGAGGCCATTAGGTTGTTTTCAAGGTGGTTTTATAGCCCTTCAATCATGCTTTTATATTTTTCCTTCCAAGTATAGGAGAAGAACGAGGAGCGAGAGAAAAACGGAACATGGAGAACACTGGAGAAGAAGACGAAACAAGGGGTTAAGGCATAATTGATGAATGAAGGATATTAGTTTTCTTTTCTTTTTTCATTTCTTAAACATAATTATTAGTTTTTTTTTTAATTTAAGAAGACTTTATTGTCTTCTACTCTTTAGAATAGCTAGGAGATTTAGACAAATGTAGTTTCTATAGAAAATTGATTAATGAAAGGACTGTTTTTATGATGTTTTTTTTTTATTTTTTTGGGTGAATACATAATCTCATACTAGGTGCTTGATACACACAAGCACGCACACACACACATATATATATATATGTGTGTGTGTGTGTGTATATATGTGTGTGTGTGTGTGTGTGTATAT
Organism: Nyssa sinensis; assembly: GCA_008638375.1. Lineage (NCBI taxonomy): Eukaryota > Viridiplantae > Streptophyta > Magnoliopsida > Cornales > Nyssaceae > Nyssa > Nyssa sinensis. Next base: position 6,801,955 of record CM018046.1, read on the forward strand.
ATATATATATGTATATATATATATATATATACATGCACACAAGTTATCTCTCTTTCTCTCTTTTGCAAAGGGTTGTGAGCAATAACTTGATCAAATATTTGTATATATATATATTAATAAAAGCTATCAAGATGAAATTGATCTAATCAAAGTTGTCAGATATTAGATGAGTTTTATTTACTTTACAAGTTATATCAAACGATGAGTCTCTCAAAATTTCTAAAAAAAATCCTAGCTAGGAATTTCAAGTGAAAATTCAAATTGTACAATTTCAGTTTGCAAAAAAGAAAAATAATCATGCATAAACTCCAAATTTGTAATTTGTAATTTGTATGCGATTTGTGTGTAGGAATTCAAAGTGAAAATCCTATTTAAACAATCAGAAAGTACAATCTACTCATCAAGCACTATAAAGATTCCTAATTGAATTTGGTCTGATAATCTTAAACTTGAATAGAATTTGAATTGAAATGGTAACTTGGAAATATCATTAACAAATTATTAAAAGAAAACTTGAATTAATTATCGTTGTATTTATGACCGGAGTGATGGTTAAAAATAAAGATTCCTAAAAAAATAATTAAATTAATTAATTAATTAAAGAGAAAGAAGCTTCTTAAAAAAATAATTAAGGTGTTTTTTAATAAATTAAATAGAAAGAAGTTGATAGATGTTTAACAAGGATAATTTGAATTAGAATGGTAACTTTGATATTTATCAATATCAAGAAAGATATTTTTGTCAACAAAAAGTATAAAACAAAAAAATCCGTACTTCTATATAGATAGATAGATAGATAAATAAATAAAGGATCATTTAGTTACAGGTCCTTCATTAAGACTATAATTATAATAGAGCCTAATTATAACTCTTGTAACCCAAGGAGACTTATATGGACAATATAGTCCCCAACTCAAAACTATCCAAAGACGAAAAAGAGTCTAGCACAAAAGTGGCAAAATGAGTATGTCACGCCCCGAATTCTGACCGAACCCGAGGTGCGACTGACGAGACAGAAAGTAAAATAAATAAAAGGATAAAAGTAATTAGATTCACTAAATATGCGTCCATCATCATCCATACATAAAATAACATCGAATACATTGTTCATCAGTCATTCGGGCTTAAGCCCTTACATAACAAAATACAAGTCTCACGAATCACAAATACATCACAGGCTTCACCCTATCAGGGCATCACCGAGTCTCTAGTGGCTGGAGGATCCTCATCTGAAAATGTTGCCCACGAATGGGTCAGCACAACTGCTGGTATGATGAAATGCTAATGCCAGAAATAAAGCTAAGGCGTGACATGTGCAAAGTGTACATTTATTTCTAAATGGCATTCAAACATCGCAGTAATATATATATGAATGGTATGCATGACACACCCATGCACAACTCTATGCCACACCCATGTCTCATTTACGGGTACTCCCCGATGGCTCGAAGTACCAATGCAATGGCCAATTTTGAGTTTTTCACCACAGGATCTACACCCTCATAATGCAAAGCACCATGTGCTTACCCACGCCATGTTCTCAAGGAATTCATCATATGCCAATATGCCAATGCAATCTCAATGAACATGAATCTCAATAATATAACATGCTCGGACAATAAGAAATAAATCACTAGTCAGTTTCATATACATGCATATCTCATATGTTCGTACATCATGATTCATGTTCTTCACTTTATTAACTTACAAGTAACACATAACATGTGAACAACCAATTCCAAATAAACAGGTAAACACATTACAGATAAACAGATACAGCATTCCAGTCATTCACAAATATTCCTAACTTAACTTCATTTCTAACACTAGCAAAACACCATACCTGATGGGTTGGTATCAACCCTAGAAGATCGTGCACTATATGTAACTGAACTGGCGGATGAAAATGTAGAAGATCAAATCGCCTCCTCCTGTCCTATCAGTGTCCCTAAGAGTAGAAATTACAACTCAGTCTATTGTTATTTGAATTTATGCTATTCATCAAATTTTATGTCTTTAATTCATAAGTTTTCATTCTGCTGAATTAAACTCTACCATTGGTTCTAGGATGTTGAAGAAAGTAAGTTTAGGTTTTTGTAGAACTCAATTCGGACACCAGGGTTGAAAAGGGCAAAACAGTCATTTTGCACTTTACACGTGTCCTTACATTTCGTGACCTCTTTTCACAAATCGGACTCCACGGTTGAGTCCGGAATGTTCGAGATAATAAAATTTCACTATTTGTTTACCTAATTCGGAGTTTGTCTGACAGTGTTTCAAGTTAGGGGCATTTTGGTAATTTTAAGGGTTACTACGGGTCTTTTATTTTTCGGGACTCCGTCTCGTAAAACGGACCTCACCATTGGTCTCGGAATGGTCGAGATAGTCAAAATACACTAATGACTTGTCCCATTTGGACTCCGGGATGTTTTTGAATATTTAATTAATTAAATTAATTAAATTAAATAATTAATTAATTAATTTAATTAATATTTTATTAATAATTTAATCAGGTGGGTCAAAGTGTAATTTCTAACAGTTGGGGGGTCAATTTGTAATTTCCGAAAGTTCAGGGTTAAGGTTCAAATTCAAAAGGTTCAAATTCCATTTTAATTTAAAACAATGGGCTGACACGTGGCAGGGGCGACCCGCACCCGCCCGAACCGGACCAGGATCCGACCCGGGACCCGACCCGGTCACCCCACCTTCTTCCCCGATTTTCCGGTAGGGCAATAGTGGGTTTCCGGCGCCTTCTCCGGCGCCGGCGACCGGTTTCCGGTGACTTTTCCCCATTTTTAAAATGCCATCCTCTCCCCCTTTTCACGTAGATCACATCCCCAACCCCCATTTCCCTCAAAGCCTTTTTAATCTTCACGAAATAGAGGGTCAAACCCTCGGTCAACTCTCCGGCCACCCATTTTCCCCCCACTTTCCCCCATTGTTTTGAACCCAAATCACTCCCATTCACTTTCTGCACCTCACCCCATGTTTTTCCCCCTTTTTAAACCAAGGTTTACACATAAAATGTCGAATCCAACACCCCATGACCGTGACCTGCAACAGGGAAGTTCTCCCTCTCCCCTTAACCATTTCTTCTCATTCTTTTTGCAAACAAATCCCTACGTTATGCTCTACACGATTCTACAATTTAAATCAATTGAAATGCTTTAAAAAAAATCGAAACAGGAGCAACCCACTTACCAAAACCTTCGGCCGTTTCTCTCTCTAGCCGTGCCCTCTTCCACCTTCTTGCTCCGAGCCCAACCAAGCCTCCACTCTCTTCCTCAGAACTCTGTTTCTCTCTCTCACTTTCTGCTTCTTTTCTTTTCTTCTCTTTCCACCCGAGAATGCATCCTTCTTTTTCTCTTCACTTCCTCTCTCTCTCTCTCTCTCTCTCTCTCTCAATGACAACTACTCTCTGCCAATTCTGCATCTCCCACTCCCTGAATTCCACTCACACACACAACCCCAACCCACACTTGTTTGAGTGTATTACACTCAAACTCACACACACACACAACCGGTTACACACACACACACACCTCACACACGGTTTTATACACATATTTATTTATATACACTTATATAACTTTACACATTTTTATACACATTGAAATATATATTCATATACACAACAAAAGATTTAAATTATATATATATATATACACATATATATATACACCTACACACATTATCATTACAATAATAATAATAATTATAATAATAATAATAATGATAATAATAATAATTAATATTTGCAAGAATAACTAATAAAACAATAAAATAATAAAAAAAAAAAAAATTTTCATGTTATAACAGAGTAGAAATTAGGGAAAAAAATTTGAAAACACATAAAACACCATCGCGCAAAAACAAATAGCGTGATTCCTATTACTCAAGAAGGAGACACGATCTCACCCATGATCAAACCCACTTCTATATCCATTTAGCATCTATCATCAGCACCGAAAAAGGAGATTCCAAACTCCTGTATTCTCGACATTGATCGGTGTTTTGAAAATAGGAGCGTAAAATTGAATTTTTCACAGTATGACCTATGAAATTTTGGGATTAAAACACAGTTAAGTGGAGATTTTTGATTTTACACAGTATGAACTATGAAATTTTGGGATTAAAACGTAGGTAAGTGGAGATTTTAGAAATCTGAAAAGCAAGAAACCTAACAAAGAGGTGTTATATTTTGTCGAAAGTGGCAAAATAAGATTAGGTTTAGTAACAAATGGCGCCAAAAGTTAAGTTGTTTAATTTTTTTTTTTGTTCAGTTTAATTGTTCTTATAAGGGTCTGAATTTGTTTTGCATATGATTTTGCATGCACAAAGACTTTTGCATTGTAAAAAAAAAAATGATTTTTCTTCACAACTATGATAATGAGCTTATTTTTGGGATTGATTCAGGAAATGAACCAATGACCCCTTTCTATTTGACCAAACCAGACAACCCATTTGTGCAGAGGGTATTTGGAAATTCAAAACGGTTCGATGCCAAGGTTATTAGAGAAAAGGTTTTGGTAGCAATTATAGGAAGAGAAAATCACATAGGCAGGATGTAGCTAGACTTTTATGTTTGTGTGTGTGCTTGACGCTATTTTTTTCAACAATAGGCGTGACAATGAGCTGGGGGTTCATACAATATATAGAAGATATAAAAATAATGAAATTGTATAATTGGGCGGGTGCAATAAGAACTCAGTTGATGTCATCAGTGGAAAGATATTACCAAACCCCAAGAAAAGTTACTAGTTGTGTTGTTTCATTACTGGTATGTAACATTCTGTTAACGCATATATTTTACACACGTAGCACAATTTATCGTTAACAGATTCTATAGTGTGTAAATCCCACCAACATTTTAATTTTAATGTGTCGTAATTTGTTGTAGTATTGGTTGTGTGAGCACACTACCCTGCTGAAGTCATCACCCGAAAAAGCAATCCTAAGAATGATGAAGTGGGACTTAACTAAGATGCAAAAGAGGGTTCTAGGCATAATGTTGAACAGTCTTGAAGGTTGATAGGTATTCAAAAATTTGACAATCTGGAGTCATGTAAATGACATTGTATTGCTTGTTACATTTTATATTGCGTTTAGTGAAAACTTGTGATACGTCAAATATAATTTTATGGGCAACTATAGAATTTTACACTACATCTTTCTGGCATGTAATCAACTATTAATATAGTCTTTCAAAGTTGAAAGGTGCTCATAAGTATGTGCCTTACAATTTAAGTGTGTGTCATATGGACAGGTGAATGGGTCTGAGTTAAACAAAACAAAGAAAAAATTGGCAAATTTGGACACTAACAATGAGGGGAGTAGTGAAACAGAGTCATTCGAACAAAATGTGTATATAAGGGATGGTGAACATGGAATGGATGAATCTGGAGAAGAGAGTAACGAAGATGATTTTGAAGAAACTATTAAAAAAATGCCAATTCTAAAGCAACGAATGAGGGAGAAAGTTGATCATCAAACAATGCATGAAGAAGAGGAAGGTGGTCATTTTGTTGGTATAGAAACACTCCTGTGCATGATTGGTCCAGATATTGAGGTCGTTGCATTAGGGAGTGCAAGAATTATTGAAAGATGTAACTAAATCCCTGTAACACAAGAAAGAGAATGTGCACATACAACACACGTAGTGTTATATAATAGCTTTCAGGCTGATCAAGAGTCACAAAAATCTAGAATGAGTGTTGAAGAACTGTTAAAAAAAGACATAAAATAATTTATTTTTTAGGATAAGCAAGCAAAAAAAATGTAGAACATCTAATTCATGAAAATGAAATTTTACAAGCTATTTTGATAAAATCTGAGAGGGAATACAGGCAGTTGAGAGAAGACTATTCAGACTTGACAAATGATTACAACATAAAACATGAACATGCAAATGCATTGGAAGAAAGGGTGCACGAACTACTTGGACAGGCCATTACACAACAAAAAATTGATGGAAAAGAAAAATCTAATGGACTAGAGGCAACAAAAGATCAGGTTAGTGAAAACTATTGTACACTTCATTTTAAAAGTGTTAAAAAGTAAGATTATAATTACTAATTTGGAATTCAACCACTATTGTACTACAAATCTAGAAATTAAGGAACATAAACACTCTACAAGTAGCTGGTTTTGATAAAAAAATAAAAAAATAAGAAAAATGCAGAAATTGAAACACTTGAACAAATGCTTGATAGGTTGTGAGATGACAAGAAGTTGTTACTGGAAACAATTGAGGAGTTCACAACCCATGCAATCACTCAGCGCCATTTCCAATAGGTTCAGGAAAAAAAGACAAATGAGCAGACACATTCATATGTGAAAAGAATAAAAAGCAAGAAAAGAAATGTGTTGAAATTACTTGACTATGAATATGATCAGACAAAAGTTAGAATGAAGTTACCATTAAGTGATAATCAAGAAAATGCGAGGATTAAAGCTACAAGAAGACAACAAAAAAGGGCTGCAAAGAGAGGAGAGGTGCAGGAACCAATTGATATTGAAGAGCCTGTATTCGAAGAGGCTACAATTCTCCAAAAACAAATCCCCAAGCCTACAAAAACACTGACGCAATTGATTAATACAATGTTGGAAACATCTGAAGTCGAAAAAATGTTGGACAAGAGGGCATTAGATATTATCAAACGAATGTTCGAGCTTGATGGCAAAAAGTAAGTTTAAATGGAAAATATATAATTATTACTATGTGAAGATACAGTAAAAATTTACACAATTAATTGACATTTTATGTAAGATAAATGGAACCAATTTAACAACTGTATAATTTTACACTATATTTACTGACATGTAGCTTTGTGTTTTTGCAGAAAATACACAAGCGTGATCGTGTGGTCTAATGGAGCGATGGATTTTGTGATTTTTGATGACATCATAAAGCTTTTAACAAAAAAAGATACATCAAGCGCGGTACTTAATTACCCTAAAAAAATAGCTGAACACTGAGTGTTTTGTAACCAAAAAAAAAAATCATTTTCTTTTGTGTAGGTCATTGATAATTATGCTAAAATTCTAATGAGGAGACAATGTAAAATGATAGCAACTAGAAAAACACATGACGATGAGGCATCATTCGTATTCAACTGTCACTGTTTGGTAAGTAAAAAGAAATAATATAGTGTATTATTGTAATTTTTATAATTCTTAAACAAAAACAAAACTTATCAAACTCATTTTAATCTATCAAATACCAAAGTTTGATAAAGCAGAAAAATGTTGACTTGAAGAAAGCTATTTTGGACAAGAATCTAATTGATGCCCAAAATAAATATCGCAACTTGCATTTTCCACTTCATGCAACTGGTCACAATCACTGGACGCTCGTGGTATTTGATACAGAAACTGGAGAGTGGAGATTTTTCAATTCATTGAGCCCGAGGGGTGAGATGAAAGATCACTACATTGTTGATACATATATAACGGTAATAGCATGAATTGTTTTTTGTTTTTTTTGGTACTGTATTTTTTACATCGAATGAAAAAAAAAAATTGCAATGATATGATTGCATATTTAGATATAACGGTTGATCAAATTCAAATCTTGAGTATGACTGATGACATTTCTTTATCTCATGTTAATAATTGTTTGAAAAACTACGTAGACAAATTCTTCAATGAAAGACTGTCGAAGGAAACATTAGAAAAATTTGAAATAACAAGCCAATAACTCAAAACATCACTTACAATAATCTCAAATTGCCCCCAGCAAAAGAGTGGAACGTAAGACAATAAATTTCAAAACACAAGAAATGTAATAATTAATAGTTTTGTATTGTGGTACAAAATAAACTGATACATTCACATTTTCATTTGAAGGCTGGATTGTGGAATTATTCTATGCTACATATTGAAGCAAATGATGTCTAATAAGGCACTCAAAGCGGATTTCAATTTGCGTGAGGCATGGCAAATGAGATTAGCACTAGTCAACACGTTCCTTTTTTACCAAGGAAGAACATGGAATGAAGAAGAACGTAATGCCATGAGAGACAAAAAGTCAAATGAATAGTGTGCTAAAAATTGACATGGAACTATAGTGAACAATATGTGATAGATATTATGTGATTAAGTATATAAGATTTTTGACAATTTTAATAGTTGTGAAATATGTAAAGAAAAAGTATGGGTAGTGGTTTATGAATGTATTTTTTTTTTTTTTGGAAATACAATGGATGTGATGCAATTGGGAGAAATCATTGTGTTCAATGGAATGAGGTGTATAATAGTGTAATCATTGTGAAAATGTGAAAAATGATGCACTGTAACATCATGATATATTATTTTTTTGTACTTGAACTATGAAAAATTATAGTACATATTATGATTGGGAGTCTAACAACTATAAAATGCTTGTGTTGTAAAAAATACATATTGAATACTGATACTGACTATATTAACAAGTGTATAATTTTACATATTGACATCCATGGAATTAAAGTACAGTACTGTATTGAATATTTTGTACTGTAACTATGAAGATTTATAGTACATATTATGATTGCGAGTCTAACAACTATAAAATGCTTGTGTGTTGTAAAAATTATAAATTGAATAGTGATGCTGATTGTATTAACAAGTGTATAATTTTACATTTTGACATTAATGGAATTAAAACACAGTACTGTATTGAATATTTTGTACTGTAACTGTGAAAATTTGCAATATCTATTATAATTGGGGTTCTAACAATTATAAAATGATTGTGTATTGTAAAAATTACATATTGAATAGTGATACAGATTATATTAACAAGTGTATAATTTTTCAGATTGTCATCGATGGAATTAAAGCAAACAGTAGTACTGTATTGAATACTGTAAACTCAAATAACAAAAATAATAACATTTGTCCTGACAATCATTTAAATGTAAATTCATAAAACCTGACAAAAAAAATGTATTAATAGCACAACGATGGCAAAAAACAACTTTCACAAAGCTTTTCTACACCCCTTTTGATTGTGGTAACCAAGCTTGCCACACTTGCCTCATCTGATCTCGTTTAACATCTCCCCCTTGGAACGTATTCTCTTAATTCTAGGGCGACTAGGTTGCTTCTTTGATAATAGAGGTAAATTGGACGGTTTATCAACACCAAAGGCTGGTTTGTCAATTGATGCAATCAGTATAATGGATTCTACATAAAATTTTTTGTAATTGCTTGTGTGGAAATATGTTTCAACAAAGGAATCTAAATTTCTCCCAGATTTTTGGATAGCAACAACGGCATGAGAACAAGGTTAACCATTGACTTGCCATTAATGACATGAACAAGCATATTTTGCTAAATCAACAACAATAGAAGGATATGAATGCACTTAAAAAAAAACACATCATCACAAGACTGGCTAACAACCCATGCCCTCCTAATATTCGCCACATCCTCCGTCTTTGATTCTACTTTTGGGCACAACATACCATCCCATGCCTTACAACTCTTTCTCTTAGTGTACATCTTATTCATTATTTTTACACAAATCGTGTCAAGCATTTTAGTAACAGGCAATTGCCTAGCTTTTCAAATCTAAAAATTGAATGACTCCACAACATTTGAAGTCATCTCGCCGTAACATTCACCTTCAAAATATGCATTAGCCCAGTTCTTGAATGGAAAATCTTTAATAATTTTTTCAACTCTCTTCTCACTCTCACTAATCAATTCACCAAGCTTTTCATTGAATATGGAAGTTGTTGGTGCATTTACACACTCTCGGAACTTAAAAATCATCGTATCTTTATATGATTTTTTCACACTCGCAAGCTTGTCCCTTAAATTCGCCTTCAGGTGGTGCAAACAAAACCCATGAAAATAATTTGGAAAAAGTCTGCGAACAACCTCAAAAGGCCTGCATTGCGATATGAAATAAATGTGATCTTCCATTCGTCACCAACAATTTGTGCCAAATGACAACAAAACCAATACTAGTTCTCTTCATTCTCGAAATCCACAATTGCAATGGAAACTGGAAAAAGGCCTGAAAAAAAAAAGAGAATGAATTAAAGGTGTGTTTGAAACTGTAAAACAATACAACTATTTACTGTTACTGATCAGTTTCTGTAAAATTTCACAAATGAATGATTTTAAAAACAATGATGGTATTCAAAGTATAGAAATGCCATTGATTGGTTATATATTCAAAGTATAAATATTTAAAAAGAATGTTAAACAATGAAATTGAAAAAAATGTTGTATCTTACAAAATGTGAAACTGGTTAGTAACTACAAAATTTCACACAAGCAATACATAGAAAGAGGTGATGGGTGTCCTTGATCAGAAACTTGACAATCGTCTATGTATGTCACAATTGACACGACGTTAATCATATAGCAAAATAGAAAGGTACCTTGGTTACCATCTTTAGCGATCGCAGCAAGTAAATTTCCTTTGTATCTTCCTTTTAGGAATGTCCCATCCAAAAAAAACATTGGGCGACAATAATGGAAACCAAAAATATAAGCTTCATATGCAACAAATAACCTTTTAAATCTCCTGGTGTCTTTATCAAAATCCATCTGAATGTGGCTCCCGAGGTTTGCCTTTCTAATTTCTTCAATGTACTAACTCAAATGATCAAATGACAACGCCTCATCAACGTACAACTTGCCTTTGGCTGTCTCGACACCCATCCATGCATTGTGGTAGCTTAAATTAACACCATACTTTTTTTAAAAAAAGTAAACAACATCAACTGGGCGAGTTAACAGTTTACCTTGTACTTGCTCAAGTATAACATCACTGACCAAATTAGAACTTAAGCGAGTGTTCTTTGACATTCGAGCAGCAACACCACAAGAGTGGAAATTATTCAAACTCTGTATATAGAAAAAAATCATTGCATCGCTTAATAAAAGCATGGATGCACCGCATGCAACCCTTTGAAACTTGAAAGAAACATTCAACAATGACTCTTTTCTTGTCATTCTTAATGTAATTGAATTGAGATCCATTCTCAATAGGGTATTTGCAAAGAACATTGTGAAACTCAATAACATCGCCCTCAAAGCATTGACCAACTTCACGTATACCATTGCCCCAACATGATGACAAAAGCGGCCTCTCCTCGTGATTAAAAAATGAGGACAGTAAATCATACTCAATGTCCTCCAATGTTGAACAGTCAACCAACCAACCATCAGACTCGTTATCGTTGTCTTGTGACATTGAACCTACCGAATCCAAAACTTCAACAAAAACCTCAACAATTTCTTCACCAAGTGAGTGCAATAACGCCAACATATTATCAAAATCATCTTCGTTGTCCAACAAACACCTTGAGTGCCCTCTAGTAGAGAAATAAACCAACCAATTGTCAACGGACAACTTGTTCCAACGTATAGAAATAAACTTGATTAAATCATCAAGCCAATAACCCATGCACCAGCGAAAAATGACTATACAATTTTCATGCTTTACCATCATCAATAACAAATAATATCACTCTGTAAAAAACACAGCGCATACAAATGATATTACTACCTCAATAAACTGTGAAATTGTACAAATAATAAAAAAACACAGAGATAAACAAAAAACTAAATATAAAATATGCATTCCTATTATCTTACTTCGTAAAATAGACTGTGAAAATATAAAAATAGTAAAAAAAATAAAAGGATATAGTGTATTAAACATAAACATATGCATTCTTATGACATTACCTCCTTAATAAACTATGAAAATATACAGATAATAAAAAACTAAAAGATAAAATAGAAATTAAGCATAAAAACATATGGATTTCTATAGCATAAACACTTTATGATTAAAAATTGGTTATGAAGTTAAAATGAAATCATTATTAAAAGTAAAACTAATGAGAGAAATATATTAAAAAAAAAAAAAAAAACAAATATACTCACATACGTGCAAATGATCGGAACGTTGAATAATGCTGATCCTAAATCAAAAAACCAAACAAAGAAATTCGAACAAAATCAACATGTAATAAACTCGGGAAGTCAAAAGGATGTGACACTACAGGAAATGGCACTATTAGCGACGCACGCGTGCGTCACTAATAGTGGCCTTTTGCATCGCCAAAGGTCTTTTGCGACGCCAAGACGTGCGTCGCTAAAGGCATCGCAAATACTCGCGTCGCTAATAGTATTTGTGACGAACGCATCCGTTGGCGTCGCTGAAGGTGACTATTAGCGACGCACAACGTGCATAACTAATAATTAGGTAATTGCGTCGCAAATACTACACAATGATGCAGTGTGCGTCGCTGAAATTCACTATTAGTGACGCTCAGTGTGCGTCGCTAATAGAGCTTTCAGCGACGCACACAGTGTGCGTTACTAATATAAATCTTAGCGGCGGCATACACTATACGTCGCTAATGGTTGTTTTTAGCGACGCTTAGTGTGCGTCGCTAAAAGTTTTTTTTTTTTTTTTTTTGTGATGACCATATTTTCTTTGTTTTATTTGTTATTTTATTCATGTTTAAACCTATATCAATTATACATCCTGATATACAATAAAATTCAAGCATTTTGAAATGAATATATTAAAAAAGAAAAATACATTCATATATATACATATATTAAACTAATTATGTCCATTTGTAAAAGTACAATTTAACAATAAATAGAAAAATTAAAAATTGTCTCTAAAAATGTAACTACAGATGTCTATGAAAAGAAAAAAAAAAAAAAACAAATAAAAATAACAAGTTTCGATACAAAACATAAAGACAGCGCGGCAATAATCCCGATCAATCTGAAATAAAGATCAAATGATATATATTAGAACAATTATTAAATATGTATGAACATAAAATTTGAATATATTTTTTTTTTTTGCATGCATAAATAGTAAAAATGGCATAAAGTAGCATAAGTCTATTTTATCATTTGTGAGGTGTGTGATGGGGTTTCGATGTAGTTAGGCCGATATCCGGCATTTTGGTCTGTCAAAACCCCAAAATGGGCCCTTTTAGAGCTGAAACTTGCATAAGTTTCAAACCGGGCATCCGAACCGAGTGCCGTAAGTTCGTGCAATTTTATTTTATCATTTTTGAGGTGTGTGATGTGGTTTCGGTGTATTTAGGCTGATATCCTGCATTTTGGTCTGTCAAAACCCTAAAATGGGCCTTTTTGGAGCTGAAACTTGCAGTAAGATTCAAACCGGGCATCCGAACCGAGTGCCATAAGTTTGTGTATGTTTATTTTATCATTTTTGAGGTATGTGATAGGGTTTCGGTGTAGTTCGGCCGATATCCGACATTTTGGTCTATCAAAACCCCAAAATGGGTCTTTTTGGAGCTGAAACTTGCATAAGTTTCAAACCGGGCATCCAAACCGAGTGCTGTAAGTTTATGAAAGTTTATTTTATCATTTTGGAGCTGTGTGATAGGGTTTCAAGGTTGGTAGGCTGATATTCGGGGTTTTGGTCTATCAAATCTCCAAAATGGGCATTTTTGGAGTTGAAACTTGCATAAGTTTCAAACCAGGCATCTGAACCGAGTGCTGTAAGTTTGTGCAAGTTTATTTAATCATTTTTGAGGTGTGTGATGTGGTTTCAATATAGTTAGGTCAATATCCGGCATTTTGGTCTGTCAAAACCCCAAAATGGGCCTTTTTGGAGCTGAAACTTGCATAAGTTTCAAACTGGGCATCCAAACCGAGTGTCGTAAGTTCTTGCAAGTCTATTTTATCATTTGGGAGCTCTGTGATGGGTTTTCAGGGTTGGTAGGCCGATATCCGGGGTTTTGGTTTGTCAAATCCCTAAAATGGACCTTTTTGGAGCTGAAACTTGCATAACTTTCAAACCGGGCATTTGAACCAAGTGCCGTAAGTTCATGCATGTTTATTTTATCATTTTTGAGGTGTGTGATGGAGTTTTGGTGTATTTAGGCTGATATGCGGCATTTTGGTCTGTCAAAACCCCAAAATAGGTCTTTTTGGAGCTGAAACTTGCATAAGTTTCAACCGGGCATCCAAACCGAGTGCCGTAAGTTTTTGAAATCGTATTTTATCATTTGGGAGTTGTGGGATGGGGTTTCAGGGTTGGTAGGCCGATATCCGGGGTTTTGGTCTGTCAAATCCCCAAAATGGGCCTTTTTGAAGTTGAGACTTGCATAAGTTTCAAACCGGGCATCCAAACCGAGTGACGTAAGTTCGTGTAGGTTTATTTTATCATTTTTGAGTTGTGTGATAGGGTTTTCGGTGTAGTTAGGCCAATATCCAGAATTTTGGTCTGTCAAAACCCCAAAATGGGCCTTTTTTGAGCTAAAACTTGCATAAGTTTCAAACCGGGCATTCGAACCGAGTGTAGTAAGTTCGTGCAAGTCTATTTTATTATTTGGGAGCTGTGTGATGGGGTTTCAGGGTTGCTAGGCCTGATATCCGGGGTTTTGGTCTGTCAAAACCCCAAAATGGGCCTTTTTGGAGCTGAAACTTGCATACGTTTCAAACTGGACATCCGAACCAAGTGCTGTAAGTTCGTGAAAGTTTATTTTATAATTTGGGAGCTGTGTGATGGGGTTTTGGGGTCGGTAGGCCGATATATAGGGTTTTGGTCTGTCAAAACCCCAAAATGGACCTTTTTGGAGCTGAAACTTGCATAAGTTTCAAACCGGGCATCCGAAACGAGTGCCGTAAGTTCGTGCATGTTTGTTTCATCATTTGTGAGGTGTGTGATGGGGTTTCAGTGTAGTTAGGCTGATATCCGGCAGTTTGGTCTGTCAAAACTCCAAAATGGGCCTTTTTGAAGCTGAAACTTGCATAAGTTTCAAACCGGGGATCCGAACCGAGTGCCGTAAGTTCATGCAAGTTTATTTTATCATTTTTGAGGTGTGTGATGGGGTTTCGGTGTAGTTAGGCCGATATCCGACATTTTGGTCTGTCAAAATCCCAAAATGGGTCCTTTTTGGAGCTGAAACTTGCATCTTTATAAAATTAAATAAATTCGTGCAAGTCTATTTTCATATATGAAGTGTCATGCGGTTTGTAAGCCGTTAGGCCGAAATATATATTTTTTTTTACGTAACATTTTATATAAATAATAAATGTACCAAAATAAATAATTTTAAAAACTTACTATGGCTGATCAGAGCCTCCCTACAGGCTGAGTATTGTCTTCATAAGAGCCTCTATATGGGCCTGCCGCCCCTTGAGCTCTGTCATCTCAACCTCATCTCTGTATTCAGTCTCTCAGCTGCCTCAGCTCTCTGGGTGGCTGCATGAAACCTAGCATCGCTCTCGACGGTAAAGGACGATGTCGTCGGCTACATCCCACTTCCTAAGCCATGCATATATCCTGCGCCTCTTGCCCAGAACAGTCTCTCGTATCTGGTCATCGGTCGGTGGTTGCTCACCCTCAGGGGTCGACCGAACACGCATCTCGACCATCTCCTCCTGAAAAAACATAAATATTTGTTACTACTTTTAAACATTTAAATTAATATTAAATTCGTAATAGTGGTATATAAATCTTTTCCAACTTACATAAAGTCGCTGAGCTTCAGGCCCAGTCCAACCCTTCTCGGGATTGTAGTGCGTCCTGTGTCACAACTCAATGGGGCTAGGTGGTGCACCGGTCTCCTGGTCTCGCTGCAGGAAATAAAAAAACATAAATACATTAAAAAGAAGACAGAGAGAGAAAAAAAAAAAAACCATCCTGAATTGCATATCAAATATAAAATCATTTCTTGGAATCTTTGTTTGCTCTGTTTGATTCCTAATTACAAACCATGGAGGAATATCATTTTCTCTTGTTGTAATAGGATTAAATTAAGTGATTTTATTTTCCTTTCCAATATATATTTTCTTTCCCTAAGAACCAAAAAGTACTGTTAGAAATTGCAATGGAGTCTGTTTCAGTACTATTAAAAAAATAGGTGGGGCCATATCACTTTGTGCCATTTATGAGCTGTGGTAGCTGATAGAGTATTAAATATCTAAGTTATACTTAATTTTTTTTAATTATTAAAATTTTAAATGAGTTAATAATTTAACATAATATATATGAGTGTTAATTATAATTGATATAAGTATTGATCGACCCACTCATTAATCTAGTATCAGGTTTAATTATATTTGATACAATATTGAAGATGTATTAAAGTATTAAATATTTGTTTTTGTTTTGGTTTTTGTGATACAATTTTTTTTGTTAAGTATAATTTGAATTATGTTAATAGGTCAAGTCCATTATAAATATTTAAATTTAATAGATTTCAAGTATTTATTAACTGTTTATCCAAAAAATAAATTCTTTAACTCAAACGACATTTATACAGTCATTTAACTCAAATAGTCTATTTTTTGACAATTGAATCAAACAAGCACTTTCAATCATATTTTTTAATATGTGTTTATTTTTTTAATCAATGTAATAAAAAATTTAAATGGGTTAAGCTTGTTTTAAATTTCTTATTTTTCTCATTTAAGATTGAAAAGACAAAATTGATTTTTTTTTTTTTTTTTGGTTTTGTATCATGAAATTTGAGCCTTGAAATTGGATTGTAATGACTTCAAATTTTAGACTAACTTGCATCTAATTGTAGCTAAACCTAATTTTAATACCCCTATTTCACGGTACTAAACAAAGCTTTACAAAATTTAGCACTAAAGTTGAGGTACCGACTTCAGTTTAAAATTTTAATTTGTAGGACAAGCATAGTGATATCAAAATGAATGAGTAATTACAAGCATAGTGAAATAAACCCATGATACTATAAATGAGGAAGATTTCATGGCACAAGGGTACTACGTAAGTCTCTAAGGGAAGAAGTAGGCTAATTAGGCCCCCCTACTAGGGTGTCATGTTGTGTGCATTTACAGCAGTGACCCAAATTCAGATTCAAACTAATATTTGAGTCAAAAAAATATTCATCAACAGTAATTTAAACCTATACCAAATATTATTTACTAAAAAATAAAAAATATATAAATAAGGGGAGTGAGAGTAGAACCCTTGGGAGAGTTCATGACTCTCATGACTTACCAATTAGGCTAGTCCCAGTTAGTTACTATATACACACTCAAATCACCATTCAAAGTTAAATATAAAATTTTTAAGATGAGATTTTTTTTTTTGAGACAATGTGAAATTTTTTAAAAATAATTTGAATAAAAACTAAATAACTGTTAGATAATATAGATAATATCAAATTAAAATGAAACTTTTACTGTTAAAGGTGGGTTAAGAGGACAGGTTGTAATGTTGACATCTAACTTTTCCAAACGCACAAGCTAGTGATGGCCGAGTTGCCGATCCAAGTAATAACTAAATGAACACCATTATACACAGAAATAACAAAACCCTTTACAAGAACAGTCACTGAATGCAAACAAATTTAATATTCTGCAGAAAAACAAACAAGTAATATTCCCCAATATACAAGAAGAAGAAAAAATAATAATTTAAAACAAAGCCAAACCTTTCTGAAACTCGGTGAAGTGCTAAGAGAGAGAGAGAGATCGGAGATCGATCCAGAGAGAGAAACCGACCGACGGAGAAAGCGCGAGAGATCAGGAGATCTACCATCGATCCGAACCAAGCCTCTAAGAGATGATATCGGAAATCGGAGATCCAGTTGGAGAGAGAGAGAGAGCGAGAGTCGAGAGTGAGAGAAACCGACTGATGGAGAAAGCACGAGAGATTGGAGATCTACTCCAAACCGAGCGTCTGAGAGATGAGATCGGAGATCGTAGATCCAGTTAGAGAGAGAAAGATTAAATGAGAAAAGAGAGAGTGCAGATCGTCGAAGGACTGATTTATAAGGGCTTATTAGCGACACCCATAGTACGTCGCTAATAACCTAATGTGCGTCGCTAAATGAACGAAAAACAGCACCATTTTTGCAACGTAAACCATTTGCGACGCCCAGGTGCGCGTCACCACTATTAGCGACGCCCTCGTGCGTTGCAAATGGTCCGTTGTGCGTTGCTAATAATTTCGCGCCGTTCTTCAAATTTTTTATTACTTTCTCCCTGCTATTCGCAACCCATGTTTGAGCGTCGCGAAAAATGGATTTTAGCGATGTTTTTTGTGCATCGCTAATAATGGGCGTCGCAAATACTCTGTTTTTTTTTGTAGTGTGATAAGATCCAATTCAAAGAAGGAATGAAGAATAAAAGGTTAAACACTTGTAAAGCAGCAAAAAAGAATATGCAGAGAAGAAATGATGTGATAAGATCCAATTTAAAAGAAATATGAAACTAATATTTTTGAAAATAGATAAAAAAAAAAATGCGTCAAAGATTAAAAAACAAGTCAAAAATCTAACTAAAAAAAGGTTTCAATCACGTAAATTTAATAACGCATGGACAACAAAAGGAAAAAGGGTAAATTCGTCATGAAAATATGAATGTAATATGCCACGTAATATATGATGTACTTCACCATAAGAAAGTTTAAAAATATGTCCTTTACACTAAAAATGTAAAAAACATGGATTAATTACTAATAAAGTTACTAAGCTAGGGACTAGAAGCCCAATTAACTTGATAAATAAATAAATAATATATATATATATGTATGTATGCATATAGTGTGGATTCATCAAAAGTGGATCTGTTATGTGTAAGAAGCTATGAGGTTGGTTTATGGATGATGAATCAACCATTTTCTGGTTGTAGTCTTTATCATGATCTTATTGTTTCTGTTTTTATTTTATTGTTTTTAATCAAAATTAGCACAAACTATGTTAGTTTTCACAAATTCTTGTAGTGAGATTATTTAGTAATTTATCTAAAAATAAGGCTTTAGAAATTTGTCCCACTTTGAACATGTTTTTCCTCAAATGAGACCTTGGTTTTTCTATTAATTCGTGTCGAAATCCAGCAATTTTCTATTACATGAAATTCTAGATGTGCATGTTTAATGGCCTTGATCTTGTCATAGTTTCAAGAGACCTATTACAAATGGAAACTTTCAATTAGAACAATCTTGATATATATCTCCCAGATTATGTCGAGATGATTTGCACCTATATTGTGACTTTTTATGACGCTTACTTAGATGATGACAAAAATCTAGACCATCCAATTTACAGAGTGCAATTCCAACAATACAAGTATATGTGTCGACGTCATTTCTAGTAGTTTTTTATACTATCATATTTTCACTCGAACACCTAAATATGCAGAGCATGGCAGGAAACATTGAGAGAAAACATGTGAATAAACTTGTATTATAGTGTTGTGTAAATGTGTAACACCCCGATCCCGGATGGACTAGACTGAAGGGTCACGAGACATCGAACTATAAGATAGGTAAGTAATTGAGACTAATCATCCTAGCCAACTGAATAAAGCACAGTCCATTTCTTTATTAGCTCGTTTTCTTCAAATCATTTTGCCTTAATTTGATTCGATTAGTTGACATGCTTATTCTTGTTCAAGTCCCGTAACAAAATTAAATGAAATAGATTATAATAAAGTGTAACTGAACTAAAAATATTCATCAATAATGAATAACAAGGTGAAGTTCAAAGCTGACTCTAACGGTTAATATACAACGTATGCATCATGTCAAAGAAGGGTACATGCACCCTTTACAATGTACAATGAATTAATACAACTATCTAACACCAATGCTACTTAAGTTTTTATCCACCTTATACTGCTCCAACAGTTGTTCTCTACAAGTCCAGTACCTGCCATTTCCATGAATAATAGGGGTGAGTCATAACGCTCAGTAGGGTTTCTCAAAACACACAAGCAAACAGCGTGCAAAAACTAATGCAAGTCTGATGAGGACAATCCCTAATGTCCAATTTGCAATCCCAAGCACACAATAATCATATTAACCAGATCACAATTATAGACATGACAATCAAGAGAATAAGACACGACTTAGCAATAGTAATAAGGTACACAATATACATCGAACATGAAGTATATGAACATATACAAACCTCATGAATCACCTCCATTTCCTGTTCAAATCAGTCAGAACAATGATATCCAATACGAATCATTGACAAAATCAGTCAATAATGTATAATCATTTTACCATCATATAGACAACAAATATAATCCATAACATAACAAGTCCGAGCAATATCTACTATACCCATCAATACAATCCATGTAATGCCATGATGCTCAATACAGAAAGGTAAACGTATATGATTTAAACTGAAATCCAAATCCCAACTTCATATCTTTCAATTCATAATTCAATCACCTAATAGCCCTTGATTTAAACTGAAATGCACCACCACTTGCGCAGATTTATGGTTCGTAACCGAAGGGAGACACAATCCCAGTCACAAAATAATTCTAGTCTCTAATCATGATCTCATCATACACTATTCATCTATCCTATCAATCCATCCACACCACTTAGGTGTGCTCAATCAATACCATAGAGGTCCACGATATAATCCATATCAACTATCATGCAATGCAATGCATGATATCTAAATGTATAAGAATACACAATCATAGCAGATTATAATGATAGTAGCACCGCAATAATAATAAAAATCTCATCATAACATCATACGAGATTCAAGCATCAGAATAATAATGATAGTCAAATCATAAGAATCAATGATAAGTATGCAAAACCAAACGATCATGATGTAATCCTAGTCCCAGTCATCACCCGACTATAAGGAGACACTACTTGTGTCTATCATAACGTATATTAGAACCTCACACATTTCAAGTTCAACTCTTGAGACCACTCTAACCCTTAACATTAAGGTTTCGTAGTGTTTCTTTAAGTCATCTTAGGTTAATTATTCATTAGCTTATATACCGAGTGTCCGTTGTCCCAAACGAATATAAAAATTGTGTTCCCGGACTTTAAAATTCATAAGGAGGTCTCATTGTAAAGTTTCTTAGTCATTTGAATGCCTTTTAAACTAATGAAGGTATTTTCGTAATTTTACCAGGCAAGTTCATGTCTACCAAGATGTCGTCCCTCAAAATCGACCTTGGAATCAAATCCAGAGGGTCCAAAATCCTAAAGAGGTCATTTTTATATTTTATCAATGCTTCTAAGTATCTGTTCCATGTCTAAGGCATTTTAGTAATTTCATATTTTCATGTGGGACTACCTCGAGTCCCTATTTCATTATTTTGATATCATATTTGAGTCTCGGGCATCCAAAAATATTAGAAACGCCTCTTCTAGACCCACATCACCTGGATCTTAATTTAGCGAGTTGCTTAATCAATTTGAATTTTTGGAATAAGGATAACCCTATTCCTATTCCAATAACTTTTGGAATTTCAATTCAACTATAACTAAACAACCCTTCGAACCCAATCAACCATGGGCCAAACCCAAACCTGAGACCTGACGCGATTGACCAGTCAACTCGCTAGAGCTGACTGCCGCCAGCGAAGCTCCGGTCACCTTCTCCTACGAGCTTCGTTGGAAAACCGAAAACCCTAGTTTTTAAATCTATATTTTTTTGCACTGTTTTCACTCCCCTTTTTTCTAATCTTCGTATATTGTCACTTTATAGATTTTAAGGTCTGTTTCAAGCCTTGACAGCCATTAGATTAAGCCCAAATTTTTGAGACTTCGATTTTACGGCAACTGGTGTTCTAGCCAATCCTTCACTGTTTTCTCCCCGTTTTTTTGTCCAAACCCCTTCCAAATCTTCCCTAAATGTATGTCCCACCATCCTACATCATTTTTTAGGACCGATTCCATGGGGATCAAGAAACCCATTTCGATATCTCTTCTTATCGCATGTATATATATATATATACAGGCACACACACACACACACACACTGCAACACACATATAAACATGCACACAGAAACTTTAAGGAACCAAAAGAAACTAAAAATTGTCTAGAAATCCCTACCTTCATTTTTGGGTAGAGAGAGAAAATCACAGTAGAAAGAGAAAGCTTGAAGCTCTTCTCATGGCTGCTGGTTCAAGCTGCTAGTCCAGCCCCCCTTTGCTTCTCTTTCCTTTTTTGTTTCTTTTCTTTTCTTTCCTCTTCTTCTTCTTCTCTTCTCCTTCTTTCCTTTCCCCTTCCTCTCAGGTTTGGTTCAACATTGTGTGTGTTATACACACACACGTACTATTTTACACAATCAAATACTCTCACTATTTTTATCTCTCTCTCAAATACATACTTAAAATACACACCCACAGATTCAGCCATGGTGGCTTTTAGAGAGAGAGAGAGTTGCGTGAGGGAGAGGGAGTCTGAAAGAGAGAGTATGAGAGATAGGGCGGTGTGAGGAGAGAGAAAATCAGAAAAGTGGATGTAAGGACTTGTCCTATCTTGTCCCCTCATTTGCTATGGTTTTCCCCTTATGGTGCACCTCACCCACACTAGATAATGCATCAACATTGGATCCCTTCTAGTCCAATCAATTAGTGCCTTATGTCTATGTCTAGAAATATCCACCAAGATTCTTGAGGAAGCTTTGCACACGTACCAATGTGCCACGTGGCGAGTTGGCCAAATGCAGCGCACACACGCGTCCGAACATGAATTGTCTTGGAACTACTCCAAAGTTGGCACCCTAGCTAATCCCGATACCTTAGTTACAAATATCTTATCCATTTTTCCAAATCCCATCATTTGCATTTTCATAATTATCTACGTCCCTTAAATGATTATGTTGTCCCATGACTCACATTAGTCTTGAATAAATTTTTAAAAATTTAATTTAGTCTTAAAATGTTGCACTAGTAGTTTACTAGCTGATTTTATAATTATTCTAACACATCATCGATGAATTACTCACCTGTCCTCAGTTAATGCTGGCAATTTACCAAATTTCCCATTATGATTTTCTAAATCCTTACAAAATGGTTTCGTGTCTCTAGTGACATGTGAAGTGTAAGTCTGAAAACTTATGTTGTGTCCTTAGTATCATGTGATATATTGTAAATAGAGTCTTACCTTTTAGTATTATAACTAAGGTTATGTCTTGTAATATCATGTGATAAGTGTTATCTTGTAGTATCTACCAACACTTATATATAAGGGTTGTGGTGAGAGTTAGAGGTATTCATTACTTAGTTCACTCTCCCTCTTTTGTTAATCTTTTATTACCTATCTATTCTTGTAATAATAATTTTGGTATTGTATCTTCAATCTCTAAGTTTTATTTTTGATCATTCATCCTTTGTGGTTGTACTTTTGGTTGTTTGAGAGACCCTTCTTACACTCTTAATGGAGAAACTAAAAAATTATCCACCAAATAACATCCACTCTTAAGCAACAAATCAAGAGAAGATACAAAATTTTACATAAAAACCTTCCAAAATGTAAGATAAAAATCACACAAGTCTTTCCAAAATTTTGGAGGGAATATAAATTGAATTTTGCAGTTTTTTCTTTTGCAGTACCTCGACAAACATGACATGAGCGTAAAAGGGGTTGAAGAATCAATTTGCTAAAATCTCTTATTTTGAACTTTTAACCCCTATAAAGTTATCTTTAGATAATATATAAAACATCAAAAACTATGTGTTGAATATTGCAGACTAACGGATCTGGTGGTCGACAATCATTCAAACTTGAAAAAGATTGTCGTGGCACTTGTAGTAGGACAAAGGACTTGTCATGATGCCTTGTATTTCAATGAGATCCGGGAAATAATTTAATAGCCTTATTATCATGTATATGAAATAACAAGTAGGATTGGGGTTCTATTCGAGTGGTACAATTACCCACTTCTTATACAATTAGTATGAATTTGATTCTTCACAGCAGCACACGCACACACACATTAATAGTAGTTAAGTTCCCTTTCATGCATTGTTGTATTCAAAAATAATAAGAAGGTAAAAAAATTACTTAAAATCCATCTCATTTAAGGATTAGGGTTTCTATTGGACAGATACTTCTCATAGCATTAACCCCCCATCCCAAGTTATCTCTTATAACCAATCCTTTTACATTGATTAGATCAGCAGCTGCACTTGAATCCATCTCAAGCACATATTATTCTAAATTCCCTATAATCGATTCAAAATTATTGTACCCTATAGAAATTGTTATACTTTGTATAAATAAATAAATAATAAATAAATAAAAGGCTTACCAAGCCCTAGGTACAATGTTCTTTAAGCATGTTATCATAGGAAGTGTAGAAAAATAATTGTAAAAGATACGAGACCGTCGTCCTTAAAGAGCCCCTCCAAATCTTTCTTTTGCACTTCCATAGTTTCTCTATTTCTCTAGCTAGTCATAATTGTCATGGGCATTATCTAACATTGTCAAGGATCAATTTTATAGAGACATGGACATGATTTTCTTGATGGTAAAAAACTTTATTATTTTAGTCCTTTATGTCCGTATAAAACAATACTCTGCTCCAAACTAGATATGATGAACTTTCTCCTATCTAGGTATGTGTTTTAGCCATAATGTGTCACGTATACAATATATTTATATATATATATATATAATTAATTAATTTTTATTTTTTAATTAAAATTAAATAGTCATATGTATATACATAATATACATGTGATTGTATGTGTGACAGATTAAGGTTACGATAACCTCAATATGTAAGAGGGGATTCCTTGTACCTAGTTTTAAACCAAGTAGTATCCATATATGCCAATTTATGAAAATAGTTCCCCAAGGAAATGCCCTCATTATTCAAGGATTTTTCTTTTTCAGTATTCATATGAAGCTACAGAGAGTGTGTGTGAAAGGGTTTGGATGAAAATATTCTAAAGGTGTGAC
The DNA here is from genome assembly GCA_008638375.1 of Nyssa sinensis. Taxonomy (NCBI): domain Eukaryota; kingdom Viridiplantae; phylum Streptophyta; class Magnoliopsida; order Cornales; family Nyssaceae; genus Nyssa; species Nyssa sinensis. Next base: position 6,826,625 of record CM018046.1, read on the forward strand.
GGTCAACCTCATATTGGTCGACCAAGTGAACCTTTGGCCAACCAATTTATTTGTTAGTTGACCAATTTAGTTTGGGTCGACCTATTAGACCAATACAGTTGAAAAAATTGTGATTTGGTCAACTAAGACTTAACTTGGTTGACTCTCTAACCCTAATCTTGACCTATTGGTTTGTTTTGGCTCTCTAGCCTTGTTGCTCGAGTGCTCTTATTGTTGGTGGAATTTCTCTTCAATAGTTCTTAGTGTATAGTTATTATGTAATGTAACGATAATTATCAAGTTATGTTATCTTAGCATTTGCAATGGAGAAAGTATTTAAAAATATTAGAAAATAACTAATTGGGGCTAGTTCAGTTGGCCACTATGTCCTCCTCATTAGGAAAAGGTCATAGGTGTAAGTCTCACTCCCTTCAATAAGGGGGAATCAGGGGATGTGAGCATTATTTCCACCCAGTCATGGATTGGGCTAGTTTGCCTATCTAAGACACATATTTAAGAGACTCATGTTGCTATTTGGTTTGGTTGATTTCTCTGTTCGAGATTTAGCTATATCATACTATAATGCTGAATTGATTGACTGATTATAACATCCATCACTTCCATCAATGGTTTTTGGACATTCCTTGAGGATACCATAGTCCATTTCAATCTTTTTCTATAAGATTGGTGTGGTTTTTGATAATGTCTTTTTAAACATGAAGGCTCCTCTCTTGTAGACAATGTTTACTGAATTTATTGATCAAGTTGCATTTGGCTTTGTACATCTAATTCTCTCCAAATTCCGCAATGATGAGAGTTTCATACACTCGATTGTCATTTTTAAATCTAGTTGCATATGACTTCAAAAGATAATTAATAGGATGTATTAAAGGTCTTCTATTAGCCATAGAGAGAACTTTATTTTTCCATCCAACCAAAGTTTGGTTAATTTTATGAGTGATGTAATCAGACTAGTCTTTGGATATCCTAAAATAAAGTAAAGGAAACCCCCAAGTACCCATCTAAAGCATTTGTGAGATTAGGAAAATCACATTAAGTACTACACAAGAAATTACCCAGATTAATAAGTAACACGAGAGAGAGCAATCAATGCAAATGCAACTAATATCAATTACATTTCCTTTTAAGGGATCCTCATCACCACTAGTTTCTTAGCTCAGATGGTATTACTTTCTTTTCAGGTTCATCAAAGGCCATGCTTTAAGACCCTTAAAATAAAATAAAATAAAAAGCTTTACCATGTTATGAAATCCTTAATGAAGGTTGTCTAGTCCTGCTGATTGTAGGATTTAATATATATATATATATGTGTGTGTGTGTGTGTGTGTGTGTGTGTGTTGTGTGTGCGTGTAAAACTTCTTGTGGATGATTTCTAAGCAAGATGAATCAACGGTCGAGGTTTAAAGTGATAACCTTGCAAAACAGAAGGGTTAAGAGGTCACCAAAAAAGGTCCGGATGAAGAACCCTCCAATGATCAAGTCAATTGGGGATCTAGTTGATGAAAACTGTAGCTTAAACAAGAATTAAGTTATACCTTGAGGTGAACCATTGCTTCTTTTTTTATAGTCGTACACAAGTCGTTTTGATAAGATTGAGGTAAAAAGAAAACCGGGATTATGCTTATCCTTTTGTGACAATTTCTTAATTGGATTCTGCCATCAGTTCGGGGTGGCTTACCTGAGCTCGGTAGTATTCATGTTGGGTTCAATACTGAAGGGTAACATTCATCCACTTCCTCAAAGTGAGCTTAGCCCCCCTGAGATAGTCAAATCAGTATTGAAGGGTAACATTCACCCACTTTGTATGCAACTTTATTTTGTTCATATATCATCATCTATGTCTTGGGGGCTATTGCAGGCATACCAGCTACTCCCTTCCAGGCCTCAGGTCAATAACCCTGTTTTGACCTGTGGCTAGGGTTACAAGGTACCAGTGCCATGTCCGTCATAAATGCACATAATGGTTCACCAATATACATGCCAATTTATGAAAACATATGGTAGCTTTCACTATTCTCTATCAATCTCTAATGTCTAGACCTCCCAAACAATGGTGGATACAGATTATAGATTTAGAGGAGCAAAAATGTAAGAATTAGTGGGGAGGCTCTGCTTTTGGTCTGTTATAACATGAAAATTTTTTTATTTTTTTATTTTATTGTTTTATTAGTTATTCTTGCAAATATTAATTATTATTATTATCATTATTATTATTATTATAATTATTATTATTATTGTAATGATAATGTGTGTAGGTGTATATATATATATATGTGTATATATATATATATATAATTTAAATTATATGTTGTGTATATGTGTATACATGTGAGTGTATATTTAAATGTGAAAATATATATGTATATGTATATATATAAATCAGATTGTGTGAGGTATGTGTGTGTGTAACCGGTTGTGTGTGTGTGTGAGTTTGAGTGTAATACACTCAAACAAGGTATGGGTTGGGGTTGTGTGTGTGAGTGGAATTCAGGGAGTGGGAGATGCAGAATTGGCAGGGAGTGGTTGGTCTTGGAGAGAGAGAGAGAGAGAGAGAGAGAGAGAGAGAGAGAGATATAGAGAAGGAAAGTGAAGAGAAAAAGGAGGGTGTCTCGGGTGAGAAGAAAAGAAAGGGAAATGAAAGAAAACTGAGAGCAAGGGAGAGGGTTCTGAAGAAGCAGAAGTGACCAAGAGGAACAGAAGGAGAAGGGAAGCAAACCAAAAGGAAAAAAATCCGAAATTTAAGGTAAGTGGGTTGCTTCTATTTCAATTTTTTAAAGCATTTTAATTTATTTAAATTGTAGGATCTTAGAGAGCATGATGTAGGGATTAAATTGCAAAAAGAATGAGGAGAAATAGGTGAGAAACTAGGGAGAAAACCCTAGTTGCAGGTTTCGGCCATGGAGGTTGAACCTCATCATTTTATGTGTAAAACTCCCTTTAAATGATCCTAAAATAACCCTATGAAGTGCAGAAAAAGAATAGAAAAAGAAAGAGGGAAAAACAATAGGAAAATGGGCATGAAATTAGGAAAAATCAGCTCGCCGGAAAACCGGCCGGAGCTACTAAACCCTCTATTTCGTGAAGATTAAAAAGGCTTTGAGGGAAATGGGGGTTGGGGATGCGATCTACGTGAAAAGGGGGAGAGGATGGCATTTTAAAAATGGGGAAAAGTCACCGGAAACCGGTCGCCGGTGCCGGAGAAGGCGCCGAAAACCCACTGTTGCCCTACCGAAAAATCGGGGAAGAAGGTGGGGTGACCGGGTCGGGTCCCGGGTCGGGTCCGGGTCCGGTTCGGGCAGGTACGGGTCGCCCCTGCCACGTGTCAGCCCATTGTTTTAAATTAAAATGGAATTTGAACCTTTTGGAATTTGAACCTTAACCCTGAACTTTCAGAAATTACAAATTGACCCTCCAACTGTTAGAAATTACACTTTGACCCACCTGATTAAAATATTAATTAAATTAATTAATTAATTATTTAATTTAATTAATTTAATTAATTAAATATTCAAAAACATCCCGGAGTCCAAATGGGACAAGTCATTAGTGTATTTTGACTATCTCGACCATTCCGAGACCAATGGTGAGGTCCGTTTTACGAGACGGAGTCCCAAAAAATAAAAGACCCGTAGTAACCCTTAAAATTACTAAAATGCCCCTAACTTGAAACACTGTCAGACAAACTCCGAATTAGGTAAACAAATAGTGAAATTTTATTATCTCGAGCATTCCGGACTCAACCGTGGAGTCCGATTTGTGAAAAGAGGTCACGAAATGTAAGGACACGTGTAAAGTACAAAATGACTGTTTTGCCCTTTTCAACCCTGGTGTCCGAATTGAGTTCTACAAAAACCTAAACTTACTTTCTTCAACATCCTAGAACCAATGGTAGAGTTTAATTCAGCAGAATGGAAACTTATGAATTAAAGACATAAAATTTGATGAATAGCATAAATTCAAATAACAATAGACTGAGTTGTAATTTCTACTCTTAGGGACACTGACAGGACAGGAGGAGGCGATCTGATCTTCTGCATTTCATCCGCCAGTTCAGTTACATATAGTGCACGATCTTCTAGGGTTGATACCAACCCATCAGGTATGGTGTTTTGCTAGTGTTAGAAATGAAGTTAAGTTAGGAATATTTGTGAATGACTGGAATGCTGTATGTGTTTATCTGTAATGTGTTTACCTGTTTATTTGGAATTGGTTGTTCACATGTTATGTGTTACTTGCAAGTTAATAAAGTGAAGAACATGAATCATGATGTACGAACATATGAGATATGCATGTATATGAAACTGACTAGTGATTTATTTCTTATTGTCCGAGCATGTTATATTATTGAGATTCATGTTCATTGAGATTGCATTGGCATATTGGCATATGATGAATTCCTTGAGAACATGGCGTGGGTAAGCACATGGTGCTTTGCATTATGAGGGTGTAGATCCTGTGGTGAAAACCCAAAATTGGCCATTGCATTGGTACTTCGAGCCATCGGGGAGTACCCGTAAATGAGACATGGGTGTGGCATAGAGTTGTGCATGGGTGTGTCATGCATACCATTCATATATATTACTGCGATGCTTGAATGTCATTTAGAAATAAATGTACACTTTGCACATGCCACGCCTTAGCTTTATTTCTGGCATTAGCATTTCATCATACCAGCAGTTGTGCTGACCCATTCGTGGGCAACATTTTCAGATGAGGATCCTCCAGCCACTAGAGACTCGGTGATGCCCTGATAGGGTGAAGCCTGTGATGTATTTGTGATTCGTGAGACTTGTATTTTGTTATGTAAGGGCTTAAGCCCGAATGACTGATGAACAATGTATTCGATGTTATTTTATGTATGGATGATGATGGACGCATATTTAGTGAATCTAATTACTTTTATCCTTTTATTTATTTTACTTTCTGTCTCGTTACTCGCGCCCCGGGTTCGTCGGAAATTCGGGGCGTGACATGGTCATTTGATTAACCTCTGAAGTAGTGATTTCTGTTGTTTTTCCAGAAGAAATCGATTATGACTTTTTGTGTAACCCTAATAATTTCCTCAATGTCAACTTCTCAAAACAACTTCCCTGATTTGTTTGACGAAGGAGATTCTCAATTTCGGGGGAATGAATGTCATGATTTGATCATTTCTTTTAGTTTCCTTTTCAAAATTCAGAGATCGTGGCAATTTTTCTGAAAGTGGATTTTTGCTATTTTCCTGAAATGTTGACTAAACAATCCTTTTTTATAAATATATCTATCCAGTTAACATCTATTTTAGTTTTGAAGAATAATTTTAATAAGCTATTAAAAAATTGAAATTAAAATCACTTTTAAGAGGTTTTTTTTTTTTTACTTTTTACTTTTAAATAAAAAAGTAAAAATTCTAAATTTTACTTATTAAAAGTACTTTGAAATATTTTATCAAAAACATTTACCAAAAGCTATTAATAATCTAAATGATTACTGCAAAGGAATCAAGTTTCTTAACAGCAAATTGACTTAACTATTTTATTTTGGCATAATATTTATTTTTCTTTGTTTGGCATATGAGTCAGTCAAATTGGGTTGTTTGTCCAAAAACATTCATACTTGCTTCAGTAAGTGTAAGTCTGTCTTTAACTAATACCAAAGCCTAGGGACTGTTTGAAAATTCTTCAAATTAGATCAAGTCAGAATCATCCCTATTAAGTTATCTAATATTTAAGAAAATTAATATATTGTTAAAAAGTATTTACCAAACAACAAAAAAATTAAAACCAATTCATCTGTAATTTATAAAACTGATTCTAACCTTTTTCCAAACAGACCCTAGCTATTAAGAATAATTCCAATATTTCCCAATATAAGTTTTGCTTTCATTGTTTCAAATTTTTTGTGGATTTAGAAAATCGAAGTAATGAGAATTATGAAAATGCATGTATTTTTTTTTTTTGTGTCAGTTTCATTTTTTGATGATTTCAAATTTTTAAAAACAAAAAAAAATACTTTTAAGTTCTTTCCAAAGAAGCCATTTTTAGGAGAAAAAATTTGAAGATATCTACCCTAACGCATTTCTATAGATGTTTTTATTTTTTCTGTTTTTGAGAACAGAACAGTTTTTGAAAACCACACATGCCTACAAGTATAAAATTAGCTGCATTTACATATTATGTTCAAAAAAACATGTAAAACTAATAATGTGACCTAACTTAGGAAATGATATTAAATAAAATAGAATGGTAAAATTAGATTTATGTAACTGATCATAAATAATTAAGATAAAATTTTGTTAAATTGAATCGAATTAACGAGAAAACAATACTCAAAGGATATGAATTAGACAGTTGTATCAATTATGTTTCCAAAATAATTTATTTTTAAAAACATAGAATCTTTTTTTTTTTGGTAGGTTAAGAAAAAAGGAATTGAGCACATAAACTTATCTTTTAAATTTATCTAACAACTCTACCACCTCTAAGCCCCTTTATACAAGTCACCAACTACAACCTACAATTTATAAACTCCACAGAACAAATTATAAGTAAATTCAATCATTTCAAAAAAATATACTTAACATGGAAAAAAATAAATTATAATTAGGCTGATTTGCTACTAGTGTAAATTTTACAAGTTAAATATTATTTTTTTTTTTTTTTTGGCGTCAATTTAAGCTCAAATTTTTAAAACTTTTGAACCCACTTATAATTTTTCCTTGGGAATTCATGTTAAGTATAATTCCCACCCCCTCCCCCCCTTCCTTTTTTTTTTTCCTATTCCCTCTATTCATCAGTCACAATTCCACGTATTGCCTTTTCTTCAAACATCCTAGACTGAAAAATGAAACCCAAAGAAATCAAAATTAAAAAAAAAAAAAAAGGAAAAAAAATGGCAACTTTCTAGTTTCTAAAGTGGGAGGAAGCCTCTTGTAAACATAATGGATGACTCTAGGACGAAGCCTCTTGTCTCTTATCTCTTTCAACTGTCAACTCCACCATCACTAGCGAGAATAAGAAGATCCCCATCTCTAACAAGTGCTATATCTTCAATGAGAGCCCCATCTTTAGTTAAAACTTTGGTAGGACAGAACCCAAATTTCTGAGCACCAAGATCAAGTAGCTCTTGAAGTGATTCCGGCAGAAATGCAAGCTTCCCGGCAACTACACCTTTTTCTGGGCAACTAATTGTCACTCTTATTCGATTGTTGAAACTCCAGGGGCTTCCATAATTGCCTTGATGTGGGAGAGGGCCCTTCTCATCTGCTGCATAATTTGATATAACTGCATGAAATTTTGGTCATTTCAAGTTAAAATCCCAAACATCACAGTTCGATATTTAAAGTTTAAGACTAACAAGTCTTCGTAAAATTCAAGCAAATTCATTCTATGATTTATTTGAAAAAAAGTTGGCATACCCAATTTTTCATTCACATGTAGAGCAACATTGTTATCTGTTGTCTTGATAATTCATAAAATTCATAACGAATTTCCCTCGACACTTGAACGTTTAAAAGAATACTTACATAACATCAAATGCTTTCAGATAAATTATGCATCCGAAATCACATTCTTTTCTTTTCTACAGTGCATTTCACATTCCCTAACTTCAATTATTTCATTTGCATTCACAACATTTTCCCAACTGAATTTGGAAAATTATCATTCCTCGTGTTCTAAAGGTGAATTTAATTTGTGTAAATTGATAAAAACTAATGAAAACTTTAAAGTCATACTTACCTTTATTGGGTTTCTGGGCAGCTGACATGATCCCAAACAGCGAATTGTTAAAATGGTTGACCCTTCTTCGCCTACGCAGGTTATTGGACCAGGAAACCTCTGTGACATTCAATGATGTGACTTCAGAGGACAAAGGAGGTATTGTGGGCTCACTCGGGAACTTCTTGAGATAGGGTACACCCTCTATCTCAGGAATCACGACAGGTTGGTTTCTAGTCTCTTTCTTGGTTTGAAATAGAAGTTTTATCTCTTCGTGTCCCTGATATTCGGCCAAAGCCCTTGGGGTCCAGCCATGCACATCTGGCTTGTCAACATCAGCTCCTTGCTCTAACAGGAACTTGACTATTTCAGTGTTCTCTTCAGAAATAGCTGTGTGAAGTGCTGTAGTTCCAATGCTATTAAGCAACGTAACATCCCCACCATGGCGGATAATGTCCTTGAGCAAGTCTAAGTTGTTTTGCTCAACAGCATAGCATGCAAACTGACCCACATCACCTGACGATATCATTGCACCATTGTCTACAAGTAGTTTTGTCACAGATTTGTGCCTCCCCAATATTGCATCCCATAAGGGAACATTTCCTTCAGAATCTGCAAGTATATATTAACACTTACAAGAGCTAGTTTTCTATTCCATAAATAAAGTTTACTGAATTAATTTCAAGAAAACCAACAAGAATAATTTTTCATTGTTACAATGAGCATTGGAGGTCACATAACAATGTTTCTGATTTAAAGTTATGAAGTTGCCAATGGAGAGCTAAGGAAAAGCTCTACAGCTTGCAAGTAGAAGGCAAGAATACTTGTAAACAGAGAATCTATCTTTTTTCTATTTGGAAGTGAATCTCCAATAGGAAATTATGAGATTTTCCAACATTGAAAAATTAAGGAATATAAAAACTAATAGGCATTAGAAAGGAGAAGAAACAATAGAGATTTTAACATGACTTGATTGGGGGATTTTAATTTGATTATAGACCAGTAGATACCTTTTCTATTGGGATCTGCTCCAGAATCTATAAGTAGAAGCGCACATTCCATACTTCCTTTTGATGCTGCAATATGCTGTAGCGTAAAAACAAAAAATGAACTTTGTCTCCGTAAGACATTTGTTTTAGACATTGTGTGTGAATGTGTGTATTGCACAGAGAAAGAGGAAATTGCTCACCAGAGCAGTTCGGCCATTGCTGTCCAATTCATTTGGATCCAAACCCCGTCTCAGCAACTGTTGCAACAATAGATCATCTCCTCTCATTGCTGCAAAACATAAACTGAGAGGCAAATCCATTCTTCCCTGAGCTAGCATGTTCTCTGTATCAATCAAAATTGTTTCCATCAGTGGGTCCCTCCGCTCTTTCAAATGCTGCATCACCCACAAATATAGTGTTTTATATATTAAAAGCTTCCCATACCATATCAAATAACAAGAGTACGCAGTGTTCAGTCGGCCTTAATTATTATATTCCATAGTCCATTCGTTTTCACACACAAGAAGATCAGAACAAAAGGAGTGCAGCAACAATGTTAATGAGGCATACATAATCACGAGTGTTATATTCTGCTAGCATTTTGCAAACAGTATTTCACCCAATCTCTAAGGGCCTGTGTGGGAATCCTTGAAATTGGTCCAGTCTATGTTTGAACCAATTCCTTCTATATGGTTCATGCCTAAACAATTCTTCATGTAACCTAGTTTTACAATACATTTAGTTTGGTTCTACCGGGTATTCCAAGAGTGATCTGGGAGCTTTTCTCTAAAATAAAGAGATGTAAAACCTTAGAAAGCATACTACTTGAGAAGCATCAATAAAACTAATCAAATTCAAATATATAAAATTGATCCATAAAATTAAAACAAATAAAACCCTAAGAAACCAGATACCTACAAATATATATAAACATAGTTAATGTACAGATAACTACAAACATATATAAACATAGAGTTACTCAGTACAGACGTTGATATATATATATATGTATATAGATAGATAGATATATATATATATATAGAGAGAGAGAGAGAGAGATAGAGAGAGAGGAAAACAACCATAAACCCATACGTTTGAATGTAGAGAGTGTGTGATCAGATAGGGGTCCGGAAGAAGTTTATGGGTTGATGTAAAACATTGTTCTCTCTGTATAAAGTTCTCTCAATAGTATAGAAACCTAGTATAAGAAAAAACCATCTCCCCCTTGGATTACACTCGAACTAGTTTTGGGCTCAAATTAGATTGAGTGGGAACCAGTTTTGGGGTTACCAAACTGGGGCCTGAACGTGACACATCAGGACTGCAATTGTGTCTAATAAATCTGATTCTGGGGCTTGCCAAACAGCCCCCAAAGTAAAAATTCTAGCAGAATTATGTAAAATTAGGCATTACATAAGATATTACCAATCAAAAAATATTTTTCCAAAATAAACCTTTGAAATGAGTTTTATGCTGTGAGAGATTTTTCTATGGAAACAAATGGAGTCAGGTGAAATTTAATTGGAGACACTTTACAAACCTGGAGGAGATTTTCCATAATTATTGTCCCATCTCCAACATTTGCCTTGACAATATTTAAAAATGCAGTACGGCTCAACCGTAGTAGCTGACTCAATCGTTTTGCACGAACTGTAAACAGTTGTGGCCTGTAACAAAGGACACCAATCTCACCACAGACATCCCCTGTCTTCAATTCTCCAACAACCTACAATCATCCATGGAGCACAGCGTCTTCTTTAATATGCTAAACAAAGCACAATATCCTCTTTTCCAGCACTCACCAATGAGATGTAAACTGATAATGAGAAGGAGTATATTATTAAACTTACCTGTTCTATGCCATTCCTCTGTCTGATAAGATCCTGTCACAAAGAAATCACTATCAGATTATGTAATTCGCCAAAAGGAAACTCTTAAGAATAACAGAATGCATTGAACAAGAAAAATATTCCCAGTTTAGGAGAATGATACAAGCATCCATTCCCCAAAAAAATTAGAGTGACCCATGAGTACTAATTCTGATAGCTTATAAACATGTTTTGTTTCATGTACTGCAATATTGCTTGACTTCAAGAAATTTCACTGTTTAAGTTCTCCAAAAAGAAGCAGTTAGCACATGCTACTTAGAAGAAATTTTTTCTTTTAATAGCTAAGTGGCCTTTGGGATGAGAGTTGAACCTAAGACCTTAGAAATATTTCGTAGGCCTCTTCCCAACTCAGCCAACCCCAAGGGTTGCTACTTAGAAGAAATTAAAAATGCATGTTTGGAGATTGAACAGAAGTCCTCTATTGAAGCTACACTAAATTATCACCTTCTTTTTTTCTCTTTTCTGTTTGCGCATTTCCGCATACCAAAAGAAAGAAAAATAACTGCCACATCATTCCAGTAGAGAATTAAAATGACACTTTCTGAAAGTAACTTTCAAACACACACTTAAATTTAGATATATTTTCTTTAGGTAATTAACTTCAGATATATTTATTCTAACAGCGGGCAGAAAGCAATTAATGATTGATTAGATTGAAAATTTGTTTGGTTATATTTTCAATTAACTTTTTTTTTTCTTACCGATCAAATAGATATATTTTTTTTTTTCTTGAGAGAGAGAGAGAGAGAGAGTTTACTTCTTACCACTGTTCCAGTAACCAGAATGTACAGGTCTGTTGGTGCTTCATTTTGTAAAATCACGTCTTCTTTGGGAGGAAAATACTCTGGCTTCATCTCTGAGACCTACAAATTTTAAAAGTAAACACAAAATCACGAAACATCCAGCTTATAAGTATGATTGGGTGAATCAATGGTGTTAAGACATGCATTAAATGGGTTAAATTAGAAATGTGCTTTATTTTTAAAGTGGATTAATTGAAAACAAGCACAATCTGAAGCTTCAATGAAATCAAGTTTCTCGAATTTTAAGCCTTTAAAAGATAGGATTAGGTGGGTTTGTTGTTTCCATAAGGGAAAAAAAAAAAAACTAATTACTATACCACTTTTCGCTAACAGAGGAAACACATATAACAGTAAGATCCATCCAAACACCACCAAAGAAGATGAGGTAGTATTAGTAATTACCAGTTGAAAAAGTAAGTCGTTTGAAACCCCGCGGAACAAGTAGACTTTATCAACAAGTGAATAGAAGAGATAGTGTGAAATACTTGATCGAATGGCTTTAGGAAGCACATGAAGAGTCTCTTGCTGCTGCAGCCCTTCTGAGTCAGTTCTGTACCTTAAACACAAGTGAGAAAGCATCTGATCTAGCAGTCGATCAGGTAGTTGGTTCCTTTGTGCAAAACTTGAGGCAGCTTGAATTGTGTCTCTCTTTAATTCCACAAAAGCATGACAGATGGAATTAAAAATTGAAATCCCCACAAATAAGACCAATAGAACAAAGACACAAGCTCAAATACCAGCACAACTTAGAAGACAAACTTCTAGATTATGAGAACATTGCATGACTTTCCAAGTATAAAGGCACAGCCCAAGAAAGTGCATATATCACATCATATGCATCATAAAAATGAAAACTTCTTGGGCATAAAAATCTCCTCTCAAGGCAGTTCGTTGATTTAAAGCTTTGCTTATCACAGGTTCCGTATCAGAAAGTATTTGGTAACACTCTTTAGCGGAAGCAATTATAATTTAAATACAAAAATGTTGAAATTTTATACATAAAAAGTGTTTTGTGTTATAAATTTTGGGTGGGACTTCTTTTTTTCCAATGACTGGGTTGCAAAAATGGGGAGTAAACCCCCTAGCCTGGATCATGGCTAGATTCGATCCTAGGTCTCTGGTATGACTACTTAGAGTGTTTACCAGCTGAGCTAGCCAGCACTTTCAAGTGGTGGATGGAAAAGTTTGCCATTGAAAACGATCACTAGAAAATTAGCTGTGTATTTTTTTCAGGTGTTTAGAAAGATCCTTTGCAGTTTGGCTTTAGCAAAGTAGAATTTCAACATCCTATAACACAATTAACAAAGCAATTCCCTAGCTCCCACAGCAAAAAAGCTTAAGACAAAGGACTTCTTTCGAGCCATTTGAGCCATGTCAAAAAGTTCTTGTTTTTTTGGCCAAAAAAAGGCTTTGTAGACCTAGATAGTCCTTTTGAGATGTCCAGAAGTGTGCCACAACTGCCTAGAAATCAACTAAGCAATGAAAAGGAATTCACTCACAAATTGCCTGGTTCGACTGGTAATATGGACAACCAAGTTGGTCATGTTTCCAATCAGATATGCTGTCAATCCAAGGTTGAAGAGCATGTAGAAGATGTCAAATATCATTTCCTGTGTATTCACAGCATGCAAATCACCATAGCCAGTAGTTGTAAGTGTGGTGATGGACCAGTATATTGACGTCACATATCGGACCCATAAATTCTCTTCACGAAAGTTCTCCATGGCAAGTCCAATCCATGTTCTTTTTGGATCGTGGTAACGAGAAGGCCAGCAGATAGTAGAAGCAGCCAGCACAGTGAACTGCAAGGAGAGTTACCTACAACGACATCAAGAGCTAGCTAAGTTTGATCATAATTGAAGGATCCCTCTTATGTAGGAAACCAAGTATTTCTTACATATACTTACAAATATAAGTTTTGCACATCGAATCCAGAAATAGCTGAAGTTCCTATCTTTCTCCAATCTGTGACGATTTAAGGCCCAAAAAAAATTGTTTCATATACATTATTGCTTGATACAGAAAACATATCCCACATAGGCCCATAATAATAACACTTGGAGATCCAAGAAAATATTTCTAGAAAGCTTCCACTACTTTCATAATAATATTGCCAGTGAATGAGGATCTATAGCTTACAACATTCCATAAAACAACTTCACATATAAATATATATTCAGGAGATTCTTAGGCAATTAAAGAAATTGTTCCAGTGCAACAGCTGTTCTATGGCATCAGCTTCTCATTATGATGTACAAAATAAGATGATAGAACTTATACAAATTTTGAAGTAATTATTTCCAGTGCATACAATTATAAAGAAAACTTATTTTGAAGACTATACTAATGTCCGGATCAATTACCTGAAACGTGGATCGTTATGGTACGGGGAAGGGAACATAGATCGTCACTTGTTATAGAACATGGTTCATTAGGGGTAGGCTTCTTTGGATCGCTTTATTAGAACAAAATTTATTTATTTGGAACGTGATATTTTTTTTTATTATATTTATAAACAAATGTGTATGTATATATAAACACCAAAAAGATTTCAACAAATCCAAGCTATTATAAAATAAAATTCCAATGATGTGTATCTATTTTATATAATGTTTTTGGGACTTCTAATATTTTAGATTGGAATGCTAAATCTTGTGTTTCAAATAGCTAATGATCCATGTTTTGAATCGTGCGATCACAATTCGTCATTCATCACAATTCATCCAATTGAACAAACTTAACAGTCATACAAGAAATGAATCACTTAGAAATTCTCCTACAAGAAAGAGGTAGCCTGAATATTTTACCTGGCAAACATGGCACTGGCTCGTCGAAGACGCCAAAGACGAAGCATATTGAAGTAACCATATTCTTGAAGAGGAGTGGGCAAAACACTCCGAGCAAGTTCAGAAGGGATTATGGAAATCATGTCAAAGAACAGCCAGGTTTTCGAATATCTCCAAGCAATCAGCATTGGGTCATCAATGAGAAGGTAAGTAACTTTATCAAGGTAGGCAACAAAGAAGGTAACAAAAATATCAATGGCAAAAAGTCCGTTGACAACATTATCGGTGATGGAGAGAGGTACACTTGGTTTATCTAGAAATCCAAATTCAAATGGAGACACCCATGCTGTGTAGAATACCAGAAATACCAGAAATGTCTCCCAAAGTCTGTGAATGTCAGTATAGGCAATACTATATTAATTGTAGTATTAAGAAAACAAACAAAATTAATAATAATTAATAGCATATATGAAATCCTTCACAACTAATAAGCATGTATGCAATATACAAATTCAGGAAAAAATTATCCATGGAAAAAAACAATCAACAGCATTGTGCCATGAATTGCTTTCTTGTCCATTGTTAAAAAGAAGGTAAAAATAGAATTTTACGCAGTCTCTCCTGCTGTTCTGAAAACATAAATTCAACTCACTCAAATGATTCATTATTTAAAGCATGAAGCCAAAAATGTATGCAATGCAAGTAAAAAAAATGTGAATTTGATTTTGGCTTAAAAATACACATTACTATAATATGTTGAGTAATTAAAAATAAAAATAAATCGAAGAAATAGATGGGGAGGAAAAGGAAAAATAAGATAAAAGATTGTTGCTTTTGCAAACTAAACTTTTGTTCCCCCACTTCTTTCTTTCCACGTCGTTGCATAAAACTTTAATCATTTCACCAATTTAATGAAAACTACACCTCAAAGTTTTTTTTAAATAGAATTTTATTTATACATTAACTAAAAAAGCAAACAACACATTCATCCCAAAAAAAAAAAATTTAAATAAAATCATAAGACTACAAAATACAACATTAATGCAATAAAAAGTACACCATCAAGGAAAAACTTGAAACCCAAATTTATGCAATTGAAATATCACAAGATAATACATTATTTAGAAGAACCAAAAGTAATATGCATGAATTCATTTAATGTGTTATATATATATTGCCTTTGGGGCTTTAATGTTCCTTTGTAAATACTTGAAAAAATGAAATCAACCCATCTTCAGAAAAAGGAAATAGAACCAAAATGAAATCAACGCACGCACACGTGTATATTTGTGCGTACTGTCTCTTAAATGTTCTCACGTAAAAAAAAAAATTGAACAAATGAAATCGACCCATCATCTAAAAAGCAAATCAAATCATAGAATAAACGAAGATTATAATGTATATATATATATATATGTATGTATGTATGTATATGTAGAGAGAGATAAACCTATAACGAGAATCAAAGGGGGAGATAATGAAGCGACGAAGTTTGGCTTTACGATTGCTTTGGGCTCCAAGAGAAGGAAGGATACCACCGGAGAGGCTATAAGAGCTTCGGTCGTCCCTGGAGAGATGTTCTTTCTCGCTATGCAATCCGCTCCCTCCGCATATTGATACCCTTTTCTTCCACCTCTCCGACATCTTAACCCCTGCCCCCAAGTCTCTCTCTCTCTCTCCCTCCCTCCGTTTTACTTTGTTTTCCTGTCTTCGCTCTCTTCCGCTTCGGCCATGGCGCTCATCTTTATGTCACAGTTATTGAACCTGTTCTTCCATACAAACAGGCTACAAATACGATGACTTAGGAAGAAAATCCCATGGACCCCATTGATGGGGCGTTGCGTTTGTGCGGCCGCTCACGCTCCAATGCTGAAGCCCAAAAAGGACCCAGCTGTTATCAAAGATTATGGGTCCGTTTCGGCCAACCGTTACACGTGTTATTATTAAGGTTTCGTGATATAATTGGCGCATGTGCCGGTGTTAATAGGATTTTTGTTTTTTGTTTTTTGTTTTTTAATTAACAAATTACGTAACATTAAATTTTATATATTTTTTTTTACTAATATACCCTTTTATTACTGTTTATTATTATTTTTTTGAAATAATTTAACAATTGCCATAGTTTCAAAAAAGATTTATTTAGCTTCATCTGTTTTGAAATAATTTGATATTTATTTAAATTTGTATTTACTATATATAGAATTAATTCTCCAATAATTTACTTTCTATTTAAATTTTGAATGTTGTTTCATTACATATAGAATTAATTTCCCATTATGGAATGATTTGATTTCCTTTTAAATTTTGTTTCATTGCATATAGAATTAATTTCATATGATCATCACTATTATTCAATCAAAATTTTCAAAATTTATGACAACCCTCTTCGTCGGTTTATTATATTTCAATTCATCGTTTATCATCTTCTTGATTTAGTCAGTCGATTTTTCACTAGTTTTATTCATAGAATGTATTTTGTTTTTAGATTTTTTTGTTTTATCATTTGTTAAATTAGTTTTCTGATTTTTTTTTTTGTTTTTTATTCTTGTTTTTTCGTTTTCTCTTTTGTTTTTAGCATTTTCCTCGATTTTTTTTTTCAATAAACTTCAATTGAGATATTATCTTATATATTATGTTTTAAATTTGAAGTTTTACTATAATTATGTTCTACATTTTAGTTTTGGTTCTAACAGTTATGTAATTTTTTTCAAATAGATAAATTTTTACTTTCTGTTGATATAGGTGAGTTTTTTTCAGGTAAGGTAAATTTTACCTTATGTTCATATACGTCAATTTTCTTTACGTAGGTAAATTTTTACCTTATGTTTATATAGATGAATTTTTTCAATTACCTTAGGTTTATATACGTGATTTTTTTTAAGTATGTAAATTTTTACCTTACGTTCATATCCTATCATTGATGTTTTCTATTGAATTAGGGCTAAACTTTTTATCCTAACTCAAACTCTTGATTACTTAAGAAAAGTAACATTTTCTTTTCCCTTTCCATACGTTAATTCTATTTGTTATCAAATAAAAATTCATATGTTTTTGGAAATAAGTAATTTTTGAGTGATATAAGTTTTGATTTTGTTTTTTATCCTATAAAATAGGAAGCCTCTTAATTTTTGCCATTTTTTTTCTTTTGTTTTTGAAATCAAATTGTGGATGCTTCTTTTAAAGGAATGTTCCCATATTTATGGGGTAACATTTTGATAATCTCCATAAGGACATTTTGGTCTAAAGAATAAAACGTGAACTTTGTTCTATAACACTAAAATACTTAGGACTAAGGAAAATTTTGCACTTTCATTTGTTCTTATGGCTGAATGACCCATAAATCAATCCGATAAACCAAACCAATGTACCTAACATTACTCTATTTTTTAATATTACAGTGTTACACAACCCACTAATTTTACCATTTCAATCTCAATAAACTCTAAAATTTCAACTATATCATCATGCAAAATTATAAAATTAATTTAACAAGTTTTAATTGTGTTTTAGTTATACTTATTTATATTCCGAATCTATTTCAAAGGAATTTCTAATAAAACTAATCATAAGTAGTTTAGTTTTTAAAATTAGTTACGCTATTCTTTCCAAATTTTTATCCCAAATTTGTGTTTCAAATGATGTGTCAGAATATTATTACGATACATTAATTACATAATTTAATGCATTGCAAATATTACAATATCAAATCATTTGAGACACTTTGAAAAACATAATATTTTCCTTTTTAAATAGAATTAGATTATTTATTCCCTTATTGTGTTGAGCTTAATAAGTTAATGAGTTTTAAATGTGTATTTCAAATGATGTGTCAATGTATATCGTAATAATAAAAACATATTTGAAAAACATACAATATGTTTATTTATTTCAATTTACTACATTTTTTCGTTTAGTAGCATGAAATTTTTTAGCAAGTTTTAATTTTTCACATAATAAATTTTTTATAATGAAATCCTAATAATTAAAAAAAGTCAAAATGTGATCCATTGTCAAATCTATACACTCTGCTTCTTCTCTTACTTAAAGGTGGATAACAGGATCCATTGGTAATGTTGTCATTTTCGGTTTTCTATTTTTGTTTTCAAACAAAGCATTTAGTTTCTCATCTCTAGTTTTATTTTTCTAAAAAAAATTTAAAAATTATACCTAAAAATTTATATAAAAATAAATTGTTTCAATGTTTTTGAAAATGAAAACTGAGATATGTATGGCTTATGGGTACAATGAGGTTGCAATATCGACTTCCATTAGATAAATTTTTTTTAATGTAATGTTTCCATTTTCTATAAAATAAAAAAAAAAATGATATACCACAAAACAACAGACCAATCCTCATGCGACACGTGTGTCTACAGATCAATTAGGGGCTCGGTCATCTAAAGCATGCCGAGCATTAAGAACAGACCTACAAAACTTAAAGGGCCGAGCACACGCCTACAGAGTAGAGCTACGGAGCCTACAGGTCCGAACACGGAACTTCAGAACACTCTCCGCTATTCAGGGCTCATCACCGCCTTAATATCTGCCGAGCAGAGAATAAGGAAACAGTCTCATGCAAGGAAACTACCACACATGGTTATCTCTATTTTGATACAATGTCCAATATGGAAACTACTATCTCCGATGATCAAATCCCTACTTTCATGACTCCAAATCCTAATCAACTTAGGAAAGCCACCATCTATATATTAAACCCTAGAGGTACGCCTTATTTCTTATGTTCATTCTTTGGCTTACATTACAGTCTTTTCAATTCAGTTTATTAACTTAAGCATCGGAGCGGCTACCGCCGGAGCTAATCCAGTGGTCCTCTGATCGTCTTCTTGAGTGTTCTTCAGGTCGCAGAAGGTCAAAGTCGGCTTACAGCCAAAAAGTGCAGCATCAAAAACAATGCTATTGAACCAATCTGTTTTTGTTTTCAGAAAACAGAAAACAATAAACGTTACTTAACACAATGTTTTCATTTTCTAAAAAAAAACAATGTTGGGAAATTGAAAAAATAAACAAGGTTTCTGAATTATAATATTTTTCCTTAAATTTTTTATATATATCTATACATATTGACATATCTAGTTAATATGTTCCTACATAATATTTACGTGTAAGTATTGATATGTGCACACGTATATACACATATATTTCTATATATACTTATATATGCACTTGTCTATATACACATAGATGTGTATATACATTTATATATAATTGAATCCAGTCAATTAATATTCATTTTATCTTTGCATAGTAATTTTAATAAGTTTATTAAAAAATTAAATTAAAATTATTTCTAAGTAATTATTATTAAATGCCTTTTACTTTTTTACTTTTTATGTTTAATGAAAAAAAAAAACTTCAAAAGTTAGTTTTTAGTTATTAAAATGATTTTAAAAAGTTTTATTATACATACCTAAATTAAATTCAAATTTCAGAAAATTTAAAAAGTTTTATTATTTTTCTTTTTCCAGTTTTACTCCCATATCAGGTTATACATGTCAAAATGTAAGTATGGGCCACGTAGCACCAGACAGAGCTGACATTTGTGCCCACCTGAATCCTTCTCGTAATATGTGTCAATTATAAGACACACCAACAGACCAACTAAATGGCTTAGCTAGAAGTGTGTGCAGTGTGGTAGTTAGTGTTCATGAGACCCCTAGTTGGGTTTGTGGTTGAGATATCAAACGGTCAGACTGGCCTGTTTTAGTTGGTTCATTCGAATTACTTGGCCATGTTATGTCGTGCCAGATTTATGTTCAAAATTATTAGGTCAAATTCAGTTTCCGGACTTCTTAATTTTTTTTTTTACTCTTTTGTTTTGTTTTTTATTTTTATTTTTAATGACTAATATTGATTCTAATTTTTTTAAATATTATATTTTTTTTATTATTCTAATCATATAATATTACTATTTTTTTTATTTGTAATTATAATATTTTATTTAACTTTTATATATTTTATTTTGTTATTTGTTAATTTAATATTATTATTATTCACTTTATTATTTGTTATGATAATATTTTGTTTATATTTGTCTTTTTTTCAAAATTATTATAATAGTTTGGTTGAATATATTTACATAATAATAAATGACAATGAAATCGAAAATAAATCAGGTTTAACGTGCCAAGCCAATGGACTACCATACTGAATCGTACTTGTGCCTAGGCCATGCCTGTGCCAGACCTCTAGCCGTGCCGTGTCGTGCCTGAGAGCACCAGCTTGACATGACTTACCATGTTGTATCGTGCCTGGCCCGACCTACCAACCACCATGCCATACCGTTTGTTAACATGTTGTGTCCAACATGACCTAATTGACATATCTAGTTTATGATTTATAGTCTATACCCAATTTCATCTTTTATTCGCTTAAAATTTAAAAAAAAAAGTTTGGCTTTCCAACTTTATTCTTTTTCCCAATTGAATGGGAGAGGTTTTAAGAATTTATGTCGTGTTTTGGTGTCCCCCCACCCCGCTTTTTCTTTTTTCTAATTGATTTTGCGTCTCAAATAAGTAAAGTTTCTCAAAGTCAAAACATTTTCACACAACTTTTGTTGTGCGTAGGGTGGCCCTTACAAAAATTCTTCCAATTGAGCCACTCATGAGATATTATAGTAGCATTTTATTATAATAATTCACACGAATAATTCAGTTAACAAGGATTGACCTGAAATAAGTCGTAAATTTGGATCCAAATTTAATAGATATAGGAAAGATACATATAATAATGTAAATAAATATAAAAAGTGATTTAACTAAAATTTAGATTGTATTTATGGGGGTAACAAATAAGTGCTTTTTTGTGTGATCATATGGCTCCTAGACACTTAGTAAAAGTTTAAAAAAAAAAAAATCCTTAATATGGATGTCTATGTGATTTTCCAAAACTAGGTTAAGCTAGTTCAGTTTACAAAATTGAACACCCCTAACTTCAATGTCACCTTTTCATACAATTCACTTGGCATTTGAACAAGAAAGAAACATAAAATGTGCCTTTTAAAAGTATGTTGATCTAATTTACCTTTAATGACTTTTAATCTCCAAGGTAATCACTAATCAACATCTTGTCATGCTTAAAGACATGGCCTTTATAGATTGAATCTTTTATGGGCCAGCCAGTGCACCTACCTTCTGAAATTGACATGCACTCTATAACAAAAAGGCCGCGTCTTTAAAGTTCATGCATGAATATAGATAGAAACTGTTTTTATTTTCAAGAATAATGTTAAATGTAATGAGTTTTTTCATTTTATTTTGTACTTTTAGATACAATGTAATGAGATTTATATACATATATTATAATGAGTCTCGCCATTTTGTATTTAGGACTAAAAAATTTGTTATATTTAACTTTTTTTATTTCTAAGGTTTTAGGAAAAATTTAAATTTTTTAAGAGTTTGTTTAAAAAAAATGATATACAATAAAGTGACAAACATATTTAAAGCATGAAATGTGTCTATATAGAATTCTTCAGGGTACAAATCAAGAAAGATTATTTTATCCAAATCAACCAGACATAGAAGGTTCAGAGGTATATGGTTCAGAACATAGCATCACCTTCCATATCTTACCGACCTCAAAATCTTCGGATATCTTCAAATCTCTAATTGTATGGATCATAATCTTACTTAACTAGGGAGATCTACAACCTATAAATAAGGTCATAAGGTACGCTTTCAATTTATTTTCAATTTTTCTTTTGAATTACAATCTCTTTTTCATTACTAACTTTATCATCGGAGTGGCTATCACCGAAGCATTCTCGATGGCCTTCTGACTTCAAGTTCTTGAAAGATAGCGAAGGATGGGAGGCCCTTCTAACCAAAAAAGAGCAATATCAGCTTGGCGCCGTTTGTGGGAACGACAATCGTTCTTACTATCTTTTCTTCAAAATAACAAATCTATTATCTTTTTCTTCCAAAAGACAATGACTTCCAGCCTTCGTCCTAGAAAGAGCTCTTAAAACCCTCAGAATCAACCTCCTACTAGAAGAGGAAGGGGACAAACATCCATTCATTTACAACAACAGCTCAATCGGATTCAACGGCAGTCTGATCAGATGCAGGAACAACTCACTACCATGTCGCAAGCTCTAGCTTCACTAGCTCAGAACCAATGGTGTAACCCTCATCCTTCTCCTCCTACTAACGCTGATCACGGAGGACTTTAGCCTCCTGACACCACTACGGGCAGAGGATCCCCCAACGAGGAGTTGTTTAACATGCAACCAGTACACCTCCATGGTACCATTCATATAAGGGCTGATCCCTAGTCGTCAACAGCTGTGGGGAGGGGAATGCCCATGTTTCATCCTGTTGTCCATTACTAGAGAAAGACGAGGATACCAATTCCAACAGCCTTTGGAGCCAATCCAGCGTCGCAGCAATTCCAACCTCCCGAGACTCTAGTCCCCCAATCTTGAAAGAGCAACATCCTCTTGCTAACACTGGACAAATTCCTTCCCTGAATCTAAGACTTGGAGGCGCAAAACAATATCAACAACAAGTATCGATCGCACAAAAAGTCCTACCTAAAGCACCTTAGAGGGTAGAAGAGATAGCAGACTCTCAGGATCAAACAATCTTAATCAGAAGGTTTCATGCCCCTATAGAGCAAAACAAGCTAAGTAAATTGCTCGATGGGTTCTTCATGTCATTTATCTTTGGCATAATGACAAAAGAGTGACCCAACAAGTTTGTTGTCCCAAGATTTGCCATCTACAATGGGTCTGAGGACCTTGGGGACCACCTATTCACTATTAACACACGATATCTCTACATGGAGCTACTGATGCCTTCATGTGTCGAACTTTCGTGGCGAGCCTCAAGGGTACTGCCCTTAAATGGTTCTACAACCTTCCCTAAAAATTGATTAGCAATTTTTATGAGCTTAGTAGGCAATTTGTTAATTGTGAAGCAAGTAAAGGGAGAGTCACTTCAGGAGTATATAGCTTGTTTTAATACCGATCTCACGGAGATAAATAATTACATTCCAAGTTTCCTAGTGGCCGCCTTGACTTCAGGCCTAAGGCCTAGACGCTTCTAAGATTCCTTGACCAAGAATCCTCTTATCGATATGACAGCACTCATGGATAAAGCACGGAAGTACATTAATCTTGAAGATACAAAAACCTCATTCCGAAAAGCTAAAGAACAGGCTTAAAAGTATAAAGATAGATAACAGTGCTAACAAGAAGAGGATTAGGAGTCCTAACAAGAAAACAGAACCCAAAGCCCAGAACAACTCTAACTCTAGGAGGTATGAGACTTACACTCCTCTAAATGCCTCTCTTACCTACATAATCCAACCACGAGTCCCTAGCCTTTCGTCCAATAGGGAATGGACATTGTAGGGCCATTACAAAAAACCCATCAGAACAGAAGATTCCTGTTAGTTGCCATTAACTACTTTTCTAAATGGGCAGAAGCTAAACCACTAACCCACATCACAGAGGTAGAAGTGAAGAATTTCACTTAGAAAAATGTTGTGTATAGGTTCGGTATACCCCGCATCATTATTTCAGACAAAGAGGTATAATTTGCTGGAAAGGTATTCGAGAAGTTCTGCAAAGACCTGCACATCAGTTACCACTTCTCATCTCCAAGGTATCGTTAAGCTAATGGGTAAGCATAGGTCACCAATCGTACTATCCATAAAGCAATAAAAAAGAGATTGGAAAAAGCCAAGGGAAGATTGGTCGAAGAGCTTTCCGGAATACTTTGAGCAAACCGAACTACTAAAAGAACACCAACTACAGAAACACCATTTTCACTTGCTTATGGCACCAAGGCAATCATTCATGTTGAAATTGGCATGCCAACCCTTAAAACAGACTACTTTGACTACGAAGACAATAAAAAATAACTTGCAAAAAACCTAGACCTATTAGAAGAAAGACGTGAGCAAGCTCGGATTAGGACTGAAGCCTACCAACAAAGAATGGCTAAAATTTCAAATAAGGGTTAAAACCTATCAATTTCCAGCTCGGAGATATCGTCCTAAGAAAGATGTTTCCAAACACTAAAGATCTCACCATGGTAAAGCTCTCCCCTAACTGGGAAGGACATTACAAAGTAACCAAGATCGTCAGACTTATGACTTATTGGTTTGAAGATTCAATTGAGAAGTTTGTGCCCAGACCTTGAAAAATTGAACACTTACGCAAGTATTATCAATAATAAAGCTACTTTTTCACTTCAGAGTTTGTTATCAATGCACAGACCCCTAAAGGCCTTGTATCTATTACAAGTGCTACAGGTGTGGTCCATTTTAGTCAATGCACAGACCTCTAAAAGCCTTGTATTCATTACAAGTGTTACAAGTCTGGTCCATTTCATTCAATACACAAATCCCTAAAAGTCTTGTATCCATTACAAGTGTTATAGGTCTAGTCCATTTATTCAATGAACAGATTCCTAAAAGCCTTGCATCCATTACAAGTGCTACAGGTCAGGTTCATTTCACTCAATGCACAAATCCCTAAAAGCCTTGTATCCATTACAAGTGTTATAAGTCTGATCCATTTTACTCAATGTACAAACCCCTAAAAACCTTGTGTCCATCACAAGTGTCACAAGTCTGGTCCATTAAATCAATGTACAGATTCCTAAAAGTCTTGTGTTCAATACAAGTACTATAGGTCTAGTCCATTTTATCAATGTACAGACCTCTCAAAACCTTGTATTCATTAAGAATGTTATGGGTCTGGTCCATTTTCCTCACCTTACAGACCTCTAGAAAAGCTTTATTTTATTTACAAGTATTGTAGGTCTATATATCATAAATTATCAGTATGCAGACGCTAAAGAAACCTCATTTATTTATAAGTGTCATGGTTTTGTATATCCTATTATTTAGACCTTTGACATGCCTTATGAGTGCTTTGGAGTCTTTAAAAGAATTTATATTTTCTACTAGTTTAGATATTGAAAAAATTATCTCAAGGTAAGACCAACCACAAAGGTATCAAGCGACACACAAGTTTTGGAATAACCGAAATTTCATATAATAGCCCAAAAATGGAAAGATTGCAAAAAAAAAAAAGGTAAATACAAAAAGCCCAAGTCTATTCTGCTACTGGCTCGGCAGTCTTTGATTGAACGACTTGAGGGAGTTCTAGATCCGCTTCCTCTTCCTCGTTATTAGCATTCGGTGTATCAATCTCAACTTGGGAGACTTCAATAACATTTATTCCAGTCAGATCCAAGTCGGGATACTTCTTACAGAGCTTCGCCCTGAAGGTTCGGTATCTATATTCAATCAGTTCACCACCTAGATCCTGAACTTCAGTTTTTAGATCCACCTCAGTTTGGGCTCTAACAACTTTAGTAGTGTCCTGAACCTTCTGGATAAAAGCAGCCTGGAAATCAGCAAACCTCCTTTTGAGGTCTTCCAGTTTGGTAGCGAAGGCATCCTTCTCGAACTCTAAGATGGAGTGGGAATTAGCAGCCTCCTTTAGTTTATCCTCGACAGCCTCCATAGAAGACTGCGCCATCCCTAGTTGAAGTCTGGCCTCATTGAGCTGAGATTGAAGGGTATCAATTTGCTTGAAATTCTCAGGGCAGTCCATAATAGCTGCCAAACTATGAATGGTCTATAACACAAAACAAAGACAATCAGGTCAGAACTGAATATGTACAGAATACAGAAGCAGGAAATAGAAAATAAAAGGAATAATGGAAGACTCACCCTCATGTGAGTAGCCATTAGGTCTTTTGCTATCTTTTGGGGCTTCACCCCTATGAATTTACTTGGGTCTGTTACCCAAGAGTCCTCACAGGCCTTCTTCACAACTGCCACGCTAGAGTCATCAGACCCTGGAAATGCAGCAATTGATTTGCCCTTCCCCTTTCTCTTCTTCAGTACAGAAGGTACTTAGGGCTGAAGGGCATCCCAAGTAAGGGGAAATCCCTAAATCCTCCAAGACTGTTCTCTTGAAAGAGTTGGAGATTAACCTCATTCTCTTTTCTAGAGGACGAGGCTTGGCAGGGGACGAACTTTCCCCAATATTCTTCTTTTTCTTCCCTGGCACCCACCCGGTGACCAGGGACTTCTTTAAACTTGTAGTGCGATCTTGCACTGGCCCAGCGTCTATCAAGTTTTCTGGGGTAAGAATGGCCTTGTGCGAACGGTTGTTGGTCTAAAGAAGTTTCTTGTATTTCCTCTAGAGGCCAGAAGTAAAGATCGACCTCTTCCACGCTGACTCACCTACATAGACAGAATAAGTCAAACCAAAATACATAAAAATAAGAGATCGGGGGAAGATAACACAAAAAACAAAAAAAACAAAAACGGGGGTGAGGGAGAGGCTCACCCTTAATACCAATCCTGCATGGGAAGGTTGAAACTTTGTTCTTGAAATCCTCGAACTCCCAGCCTCCTTTAACATAGAAGTATCATTCTTTCCAAGTCTTATTGGAAGAGGGTACAGAGGAAATGGGTCTAAATGCCTTATCAAAGGACATGTAGAACATGCCTTCTGACCTCAGGTATTTCAAATCCATATCACTCCTAATTATAGAGAGATCAATCTCGACACTGTTTAGATGACCCAAAACTATAAAGCCTAGCAATTCCCTCCAAGTATTTATATTCAGGTTGGTTGGGCAAATCTTAACCCAGCTAAAAAATTTCCTAATGAAAGAGTGGAAGGAAAATTGAACCATTATCTCAAATCATTTAAGGTAAGCACAAATCTCACCTTGCTGGATACTAAAGGGACGGTCCATATGTCCTGGTACCCTACAGGACACATTTGTAGGGAAGTCAAAAGCAGCCCTCAAAGCATCTAGTATGCTCTAAGTCGTGGTGTTTTTTCCCTCCTCCCTTTCGTGGGATTTACCTAAGATTTCCCCAACAATATTTCTAGGCTCCATAAAAGCCTAAACTATCCTAACTTCAAAACTCAGAATTGAGTTGTCAACATATTTGTTTTCTACGTCTTCCGAAGGGCTACTAACTACTAAATTTACTTCTACTTGGTCATCTACTCCTTGAAGATCTACGATTTCATGACCAGTGCTTAACCGACCGTCAGAGGCAGACATTGTTCGAAAGAGAAACAAAAGAGAAGTATGTAGAAGAAAGGTAGAAAGAAGAAAAAAATAAATGAAGTAATTTAAGGAACGTTTGTAAACCAAACCTGACCGAGGTTTTGATCGGAAGGAACTCTCTGATACACCGAAGATCACTTCAGAAATTGCTTTTGGGAGACTGAGTATTCTCAAGACAGAATTCCAAGTATTGAAATGGGAAAATGGTGATGCATTGCCTTCTTTTTATAGAGGCCCGATGGGTGCCCACTTTGGGGAACGTCACTTCAAACCGCTGCAGCAGTTGAGGCAATGATAGCCTCGTAATTCCAACCAGCAACTGATATAATAAATGTCACATCAACACTATCTCCTCGGAATACGGAGTGGCGCATTTATGACCACCACGTGTGTAACGTTTCAAAAACCCTAACCTTAGCTCTGAGCATGCCATAGAATAGTGGCTCGGAGGAGGGGGTAGCTGATATACCATAAAGTGACAAATATATTTGAAGCATGACATGTGTCTGTACAGAATTTTTTAGGGTAGAGAATGAGGAAGATTGTTTTATCCAAATCAACTAGGCATGAAAGGCTAAGAAGTATATGATTCAAAACATAACACCACATTCCATATCCTGCCGATTTCATAATAAGGAAACAGAGTTTAATATGGCAACTGCTATCTTCGGATATCTTCAAATCCCTACTTTTATAGCTCATAATCTTACTTAACTTGGGAGATCAACAACATATAAATAAGGTTATAAAGTACGCTTTCAATTTACATTAAATTATTTTTTTGAATTATAGTCACTTTTTTGTCACTAACTTTATCATTGGAGTGACTACCACCAGAGCTTTCCCGGTGACCTTTGACTTCAAATTTTTGACAAATAGCAAAAAACGGGAGGCCCTTCTGACCAGGAAAGAGTAACATAAAAAAATAAAAAATAAGATTCTCATGAAAACTAGATACATGCAATTACATAATTTTTCTAAAAGAATAACCTCGTGTTTCATGCCAAAAAAAAACACAACTAAAATTACTTATTTGTAAGAAATTATATATTTAAATATGAATAAAGATATTGATAATAGGGCTATAAACAAATCAAGTTATTCAAGCATGGTTTGTGATATACCACAAACAGACACACCAATCACCTTGAGACACGTGTGCTTACAGAGTTAATAATCTCAATCATACAGAGCAGCCACTAGCCTTCAGGGCATTCTCATATATATCCTACAGAGCCGACAAACTCGGTCATACAGTGCAGGCGAAGCCTCTAAGGCATTCTCATGCACATATGTTCCAGACCTTATGCTCTAGGCAATATTCATTCAACATTCCATATGGTTCCGACCTTATGACTTCCTTAACAACTACCAAGCAGGGAATAAGGAAACAGTCTTCAACACGGAAACAGTCTACAACAAGGAAACTACTATCTATGATTATCTCCATCTACGACTCAAATGCTCCATAAGGTAACTGCAATCTCCGATGGTCAAATCCCTATATTCATGGCATCGAATCCTAATCAACTTAGGAAGGCCACGATCTATAAATCAAACCCTAAAGGTACGCTTTATTTTTTATGCTCATTCTTTGGCTTTTAATACAGTCTTTCAATTCAGTTTACTTACTTAAGCATCGGAGCGGCTACCACCGGAGCCAATCCGGTGGTCCTCTGATCATCTTTCTGAGTGTTCTACAGGTCACGGAGCCCATACTTATTGCGAGTCAAAAAGTGCAGCATCAGTTTGGTGCCGTCTGTGGGAACGACTAATCTCTAAGTGCTCTATTCACAAACTTATCTTTTCCTTCACCGAAAAATCATGGCACCAAATCTCCGACCGCGACAGAATACTCAGAATCCGCAAAACTCTCAATGTCGAGCGCCTGCTCCTTGTGCAAGGCGGCCAGCGGTTGACCCCATGAGACAAGAGATCGAATCGATCAAACAACACAATGAACTAGTGCAGGAACAGTTGCTTGCCATCACTAGAACGCTGGCAACACTTACACAGAATCAAGCAACGGGTTCTCCTAACCCGCCAGTTAACTTCGCTACAAGAACACAACCTCTTCTTACCAATGAGAATGAGGAACCCCATGATCAGGCTCCAACTAACCAGCCTGGGCACCCCCTGGGCGTTGCTCGCGTTGGCAGAGATCCACAGCCATCAGCAGTCCCTGGCTGGGGAACATCCGCCTTCATTCCTGACGTCCATTACCGGAGCACTACTCGAGCCCCAACTCCAAGGGCTTCGGGAGCATATCCGACACCACAGGAGCCTTATCCCCATGCAGCACCAATCCCTCAGGTTTGGAACCCACTTCCGTCTAAGGGACGTAATCAACCCGACTACCTTGAAGCCGAGGCTGTCAGGCAGGGTTCACAAGATATCAGATTCAGAGACCCACGAAGGGTAGAAGAAATCGCCGAGTCTATGGACCGAACAATTGCTTTGAGAGGTGCCCAGA
Source organism: Nyssa sinensis (assembly GCA_008638375.1). Classification (NCBI taxonomy): domain Eukaryota; kingdom Viridiplantae; phylum Streptophyta; class Magnoliopsida; order Cornales; family Nyssaceae; genus Nyssa; species Nyssa sinensis. Next base: position 6,856,335 of record CM018046.1, read on the forward strand.
ACCTTCCAGAGCAAGACGAGTTGGCCAGGCTCCTCGGAAGACTGGCCACCCCATTCACTCATGCCATTATGTCAGAAGAAAGGCCCAGAAAGTTTGTGGTGCCCAAGTTCACCCTGTACGATGGGTCTGGAGATCCAGGAGATCATTTCTCGCACTACCAGCATACGATGGCCCTTCACGGTGCCTCTGATGCTTTCATGTGCCGAACTTTCATCACCAGCTTAAAGGGAACTGCTCTGAAGTGGTTCCACAACCTCCCTCCGAACTCAATTACCAGTTTCTATGAGCTCGGTAGACAGTTCTTAGACAGGTTTATGACCAGTAGAAAGCTCAGAAGAGGACCAGAATTCCTATTGAATGTCAAGCAGACTAAGGAGGAATCCCTCAGAGCCTACATTGCGTGCTTCAACGCCGAACTCACGGAGATCACTGACTGCAGCCCAAAATTCCTTGTAGCTGCCTTAACTGTTGGACTTACCCACGATGGCTTTAAAGACTCCTTGACAAAGAGCCCTCCAGCCGACATGGCGGCGTTAATGGATCGGGCCAAGAAGTATATCAACTTGGAAGAAGCCAACCGCACGTCCCAGAAAGGCAAAGATCAGACCTAGAGGGATAATCTGAAAAGGGGGGACCACAAGAAGGAGGACCATAGAAGAGACTCCAGCAAAAAGAGGGCCAGGAGCCCAGAAAAGATAACAGCACCCAGAGCTGTGTACAATTTCGGACCAAGGGAGTTCACTAACTTTACTCCTTTGAACACTACACCGAACCAGGTACTCCGGCAGATTCGAGATCGGGAAAACCTGAGGTGGCCGGAACCAATCAAGAGAGACCCCAGTCTTCGGGACCAAAGTAAGTATTGCAATTTCTATAAAGATCATAAACATACGACTAACTCATGCAGGACTCTCCGGTATGAGATAGAACAACTCATAAAGAAGGGGCGTCTTGGGGAGTTCGTCAAGCAAGACGGAAGGCAGAACCCCCAAGAAGACAAGCCTCAACAACGGCCGGACCAGAGGCCTGAGCAGAGGCAAGAGCAGAGGGAAGGACGAAATGAGCCTCAGAGGCAGAACAACCATGTCATCTACGTCCTCCATGCTGACTCCCCTATTACAGAAATGTCCAACAGGGCAAGAAAGAGATACACTTGGGAGGCCAGGGCTGCCCCGAACGTATTGCAGATCTCCAACATTGAAAAGAGGCTCAAGCCAGCACCAGAGATCTAATTCACCGAACAGGACCTAGTAGGGGTACACTGCCCTCAAAGTGATGCCCTCGTTATCACTCTCAAAATTGCCAATTTCGAGATCAAGAGAGTCTTGGTCGATATTGACAGTTCCGCCAACATACTGTTCCATGAACCATTCAAACAGATGGGAATGGACCACGACGACATCAAGCCTACTACTACCGTAATGGCAGCTTTTGATGGCAATCTCAGCACCCCATTGGGGAGAATCGACCTTCTTACCACTGTAGGAGAAGATGAAGGGCAGAAGACCACCATCTCGGAATACATGGTATTGAATATGAAATCCCCCAACAACGCCATAATCGGGAGACCTTGGTTGCACCAAATAGGGGCGGTCACCTCGACCCTCCATCAGTGTCTGAATATGTCCACAACCAGAACATTCACTCTGTCAAAGGGTGTTAGCCAACCTCCCAGGAGTGCCATTCTATTGCACTCAAGAAGAAGGCCACCAAATAGCAACTACAGTACACTCGGGACTGTGCAGATCCGGTTCTCACCCATACTCCCGAGGTGAAGGTTGCCCATCCAACATTGAAGAACCCTTGAGCCCAAGGGGACGAGACAGCCGAGCCAAACCCATTGGCGAACCCATCAAAGTATTGGTCAATTCAGAATCAGAGTGACGTTATTTATACATTGGCCTAGACCTGACACACACCGAGCAGGAGAAGATAGTCAGGTTTCTAAAAGACAACCTCTCTATCTTTGCTTGGAAGACCAAAGACATGGAGGGAATAGATCCCAATCTTATAACTCACAAGCTGATGGTAGATCCAGATCACCCACCAATTAGACAAAAGAGAAGACCGATTGCTCCTGAATGGCATCGGATTATAAATGAAGAAGTCCAGAGGCTGCTAGAAGCCAGGATGATACGAGAAGTGTTCTATCCCGAGTGGCTAGCCAACACCGTCCTGGTCAAAAAGAAAAATGGCAAGTGGAGAGTCTGCGTTGATTATACAGACCTCAACAAGGTGTGCCCCAAAGACAGCTTTCCACTGCCAAGAATAGATCAGTTGGTTGACGCCACTGCGGGACACGAGCTCATGAGCTTCATGGATGCCTACTCTGGATACAACCAAATTCAGATGTACCCTCTAGACCAAGAGAAGACAGCCTTCATAACCGAACGAGGTCTCTACTGCTATAGAGTAATGCCCTTTGGTCTGAAGAACGCTGGAGCCACTTACCAACGGTTGGTGAACAAGATGTTCAGCCCACTGCTCGGCAGTACCATAGAGGTATACATCGATGACATGCTAGTCAAAAGTCTGTAGAAAGGTAGTCACCTCCAGCACTTAGCCCAAACCTTCGATATCTTAAGAAAGCACAAGATGAAGCTCAACTTTTCGAAATGTACCTTCGGGGTAACGAAGGGAAAATTCTTGGGGTACATTGTCTCTCATAGGGGTATCGAAGCAGACCCCACTCAAATCCAAGCGCTGATTGGGTTAAAGTCTCCAAAAACCAGAAAAGACATTCAAGCGCTGAATGACAGAGTTGCAGCACTAAGCAGATTCATCTTCAAATCTACAGATCGTTGCCTACCCTTCTTCAAAGCTCTGAAAGGCAACAAAGCTTTGCAGTGGATGGAAGAATGCGAGAAAGCTTTTTAAGAACTAAAGGAGTATCTAGCATCTCCAGAACTTCTGTCAAAACCAGTACAGGGAGAAAAGCTACTTTTGTACCTTGCAGTTTCTGAAAATGCGGTCAGCTCCGCATTAGTCAGACAGGACAGAGGGGTACAGAGGCCCATATTCTACTTCAGTAAGGCACTACTTGACACAGAAAAGAGATATCCAAAAGTAGAAAAGCTAGCCTTCGCCCTGGTCATATCAGCTTGAAAGCTCCGACCTTATTTCCAAGCCCATCCAATTGAAATCCCAACTGCCTATCCTCTGAAGTCAATATTGAGGAAACCTGAGGTATCAGGAAGATTAGTGAAATGGTCTGTGGAACTAGGGGAATTCAATATATCGTATGTACCTCGAAACTCCATCAAAGGGCTGGCTTTGGCTGATTTTGTTGCCGAGTTCACCCCAGCACTCCAAGACAAGGCACAACTCAACGAAACCTTAGGAACCTAGCTGTTCTACATCGATGGATCGTCAACCAATCAAGGCTCAGGAGTAGGCCTGGTATTACAGTCCCCTGATGGACTCACATCAGAAAAAGCAGTCAGCTTGGGATTCAAAGCTTCCAACAATGAAGCAGAATATGAAGCCCTAATCTTAGGCATCAAATTGGCCTTGGAATGCGAGGCTCAGAACCTCAAAGTCTTCTCAGACTCCCAATTGGTGGTAAGCCAAGTCCTGGGAGAATTCGCCATCAAAGATGATAGGATGCTCCGATACTCCGAACTGGTGAACCACTTGAAGCATTCCTTCCAGACATTCACTATCCAGAAAATTGAAAAAAGCCAGAACTGCAGAGCAGATGCTTTGGCTAGCATGGCGTCCCGCCTAAAGTCTGAAGCAAACTCCACAATAAAAATCTCCTATCAGCCAGGATCTAGCATAGAGGAAGCCCAAATTGCTCAAATTGCTGAACAGCCCCAGAACTGGATGACTCCAATCCTCCAGTACCTAGAGTTCGGACTCCTCCCAGAAGACAAAAACAAAGCCAGGAGAATCCGAATCAGAGCGGCTCGGTACCTGATCTTGAACAACAAGCTTTACAGAAGGTCGTATTCTCAACCTCTTTTAAAATGCTTAGCTCTAGAAGAATCACAACATGTCCTGGCTGAAATACACGAGGGAATTTGCGGGGAATCATAATAGGGGCAGAACTATAGCTCACCGAGCTCTGTCTCAGGGCTATTACTGGCCTATCATGTTAAAGCAGGCTAAGGAGTACATTCAAAAGTGCGACAAATGCCAAAGATTTTCCCCATATCAACATCAGCCTCATCACGAGCTCATCCCGATTCCTAGTCCTTGGCTCTTTGCTCAGTGGGGGATGGACATCGTGGGTCCATTACCAAAGGCACCGCCGAACAGGAAGTATCTCTTGGTAGCCATTGACTACTTCTCTAAATGGGCCGAAGCTGAACCTCTAACACATATCACAGAGAATGAAGTTGAGAGCTTCACCTGAAAAAATATTATTTGCAGGTTCGGTATACCACGTGTGATTATCTCTAACAATGGGACACAATTCACTAGTAAAGGCTTCAAGAAATTCTGTGAAAATCTCAACATTAGGCAACACTTTGCCTCTTCAGGCCATCCACAAGCAAATGGACAAACAGAGGTCACCAACCGAACGATCCTTGACGGGTTAAAGAAAAGGTTGGAACAGGCCAAAAGAAAGTGGGCAGAGGAACTCCCTAGAGTTCTTTGGGCCTATAGAACAACCAGAAGAACTTCCACCTCTGAAACTCCCTTTTCATTGGCTTATGTTACAGAAGCAGTAATTTCGATTGAGATCGGTATGCCGACCCTAGGACTGAAGCCTTTGAGCAGGAATCCAATGATCAGCAGCTGATGGAAAATTTGGATTTGCTTGAAGAGAGAAGGGATCTAGCCAGTATCAGGATGGAAGCCTATCAGCAGAGAATGGTCAACAAATCCAAGGTGGGACTCAAGACGGTCAGCTTTTAAGACGGAGACTTTGTCTTAAGAAAAGTCTTTCAAAACACCAAGGATCCCACTATGGGAAAGTTGTCACCAAACTGGGAAGGCCTCTACAGAGTGACGAAGGTTGTTAGGCCTACCACCTACTGGCTAGAAGACATGACTGGGAAGCCTATTCCGAGGCCATGGAACGTGGAACATTTACAGAAGTATTATCAATAAGAGATGTTTCTTTCCTTTTTAATGCTTCCAAAAAATGTTCATTATATAATGCACAGGCCTCTAGAGCCTGGTCCATAATGTACAAGTCTTAGTACTTGATCCATCTATAATGCACATGTCTCTAGAGCCTGGTCCATCATGTACAAGTCTTAGTGCTTGGTCGACCTATACTGCACAGGCCTTCAGAGCCTGGTCCATCATGTACAAGTCTTAGTGCTTGGTCCATCTATAATGCACAAGCCTCCAGAGCCTGGTCCATTATGTACAAGTTTAGTGCTTGGTCCATCTATAATGCACAGGCCTCTAGAGCCTGGTCCATCATGTACAAGTCTTAGTACTTGGTCCATCTATAATGCACAGGCCTCTAGAGCCTGGTCCATCATGTACAAGTCTTAGTACTTGTTCCATCTATAATGCACAGGTCTCTAGAGCCTGGTCCATCATGTACAAGTCTTAGTGCTTGGTCCATCTATAATGCACAGGCCTCCAGAGCCTGGTCCATAATGTACAAGTCTTAGTACTTGGTCCATCTATAATGCACAGGCCTCCAGAGCCTGGTCCATCATGTACAAGTCTTAGTACTTGGTCCATCTATAATGCACAGGCCTCTAGAGCCTGGTCCATAATGTACAAGTCTTAGTACTTGGTCCATCTATAATGCACAGGCCTCTAGAGCCTGGTCCATAATGTACAAGTCTTCGTACTTGGTCCATTTATAATGCACAGGTCTCTTCAGCCTGGTCCATCTTTAATACACAGATCCTATGATCCAGTCCATCCAAAGACAGAAGTTCTGAACATCTACAAACTAAAGTTTCCTAGATCGGAACACCTCAGATCTGATACTTCGATTATTTGGCTTATCTGTCAACAAGCAACAAGAACTATAGTACCGAGAAGGTGTGAAGTACTTTGATTCAAACCTTCTACAAAGTTTCTTTGATCTATTCTTAGAACAGTCATATATCAAAAGTGCACGAGAAGGTGTTTTAACTCCAGAAGATTACATTCGAATACAAAGAATATCAGATCTGAGAAGAAAGAACTCAATTTTATTAATGATTCAGAAGATTTACATCAGTACAAGGAGACTGGAAACAGAACAAGTACACAAAAAGCTACAACAAAGGCAAACACTATACGACATCATGGCTTTCTGCCTCGGATGATATAGGGGCACAGGATCCAAACTTCCATTACCGCCGCCGTCGGCTCCATTTGAAAGGAAGGAACCCTGAACCCCAATCTGCATCAAGGAGCACCCAGGCCATTTCATCATCGCTATCAATGATCTCAGTACCAACGGATGATGAGAGCTCTGGACCTAGGGAGACTTTTCATTCTCCACCTTTGTAATCGGCATGACACCCCAACAGATTGAAGCAAGGGTCTCTGCCAAGTCACAAAGGGGAGGAGGCAGCCCACCTACATCTCCCTCAAAGCAGGCATGATACCCCAACCGATTTGAGCAAGGGTCTCTGCCAAGACACAAAGGGAAGAAGGCATCCCACCTTCATCTTCATCACCAGTGCTCCAAGCCTCGGTTGAATCAAGGAGGTCCCACCTCCCATCGGAGAAATCTCGACCGAATGCTAAGATGGACAAAAAGATCTTAGCCTCCTCTAATCCTTTCTTGGAGACTGAATCAAAAAAAAGGATAACTCTCGGCCACAGTTTAATCATTCCCAACTCAGACTGAAGATCGTCAATCATCTCTGAATAAATGGTAGTTTTTGAAAAACATTTAAAACCTCTCCAACAAGGAAACAGTCTGAGAGTAAAGTAAGAAGATGGGGCACAACCGTACACTCCTCTTCCACATATATAGGCCTTCGGGGCCCAAAAGCCACCCAGTTGGACCGTCGCATCGGTTAGGCGAAGAGTTAGCTTCAAAATCCCAAACGATGGTGGTGCAATAAATGAGGCATTAAACCGCCCTTTCGGGAGAAGCAAAAGGCAGAGCCACGCAGCAATATATAGACTTTTCAATCTTATCCACGTATATGCAGACGTGACAGTTTCTCCAGGTTATTAACGCTTGATGGGCCACGTATACAACGAAGGTCCATCAACTTTGATGTACCTTGACCCTTGTCTTAAAAGATCTGGAGGCAGAAGCTCTGATCAACCGAACTATAATCACAAGATATCCACTTATTATTATAAGTCTCCGGATTCAGAACGGTCAGCTTCGAAATTTTTCAAAAGAAGTCTTCAATAACTGCCTTATCATAAGTAAAGCAGCTCGGAATACAACTACCTACAGAAGAAAATCTGGTCTGGTATATACTAAGCTCCAGAGCAACGCTATTTGCAACAATTACCACAATTAACTTCAAGTTAAAACACTACAGAGCAGTATAACTCAAGTCATGCACAAACGAATAAGACAAGAGCATCAAGCAAAAGACTGTTCCATTAACAAATGTATATTTCAGTACATTGAAAGTTAAAAATAGCAAAATATACATGCTAAGCCTGATCAGTAGGGGCAGGGTCAACGACTGGGGAAGGATCGGCAGGAGCAGCATCAACCATCTCAGTCAGTATGACCACTTCAGAGGGACCGGCAGGGAGGACATCAGCCACTTCACTCTGGATAACAGCCTCTAAAGGTTCAGATCCAGGTGGCACAATTGAGGAGACATCAAAGTCAGGAAACTTGGCAAGGAACCGGGATCGGAAGTTGTTGAAGCCAAACGTAATCAGGCGATTGGTCATCCCTTCCAGCTTCGACCTCATTTCCACCTCATTATCCATCAAAGCCTACTCCACGACGTCGTCAAGCTTTTGAGGGTATTGATACCGCATGCCATCAATCTCCGCCTGCAATCTCTTTGCTCGCTCAACGGCAAGGTTCCTCTCTGACTCCATCACAATCAAAGAATTTTGAGACTCCTTCAGCTTCTTTGCAGAGTCGTGAGCCTCCGACTGAGCAGTACCAAGCTGAAGCCTGAGATCGTCCAGCTTGGTATTGAGTTGATCGACCTCCTCTGAAGGAGGAGAGACCTCCACCAGAGTGGAAAGGGTATGCAGGGTCTGCAATATACAAAGTAAACAGTTCAATACCAGCCAAAACACTTGGAAAAAAGGGGAAAAGAGATAAGGGCCCGACGAACTCACCTTAACCTGAAGAGCAGTCAGATCAGCAAGAAGCTTCTCTGACTTCTGGGGCTTGAGTTTGATTGAGCCTTTGGCCCAAAAGTCCCTCAAAATCTTCTTGGCCCCCTGATCAATAGCATCAGGGGCCACCGAGGACTATGCCCCTTTGCCCGCTCGTCGAGACGGGGCTGGGGGGACCACCGAAATAGGGGCCGGAATCTCTCTCTCCCCCTCAGTGGGCTCAAGAGAGATCAAAACTAACCTCCGCCTTTTTTAGACGGGAGGGACCACTGGGAAAGAAGCCTCCCCCACTGCCACAGACGAAGATGGCTCGGTTTCCCACCGTGCCATCATATTATTAGCAATCTCCTCAACACTACCCCTGGCAGCCATCAATTTATCAGGGTTAACAATAGAGGAATGGTCTCGATTGCTGGGTTTTAAGAGCTTCTTGTATTGCTCCTGCAGGACAGGAGAAACGGCCGGCCTCTTCCACGTATTCCTAACTGCAAAACAGATACAGAAATTGATCAGTTCAGCAATTGGTGTACAAAACGAAATCAATACAGCCACGAAAAAATTGGGCCTCACCCTTTCGCCCAGTGGTTCGAGGGAATGATGAAGGTTGGCCATCGAAGTCCTTGAATTCCCATCCTCCTTTTATGAAGAAATACTACTTCTTCCAGGTCTTGTTGGAAGAGGGCATGGAAGTAAGAGGTCTGAACCCACTATCGAAAGACATATAGTAAAGGCCTTCCGCCTTCTGAAGTTTTAGATCCATATTACTACGGATCAGGTCAAGGGACACATTGACATTATTCATATGCCCCAACACAATGAAGCTCAACAGATGTCTCCAACTGTTAAGGTTCAGGTCTGCGGGGCAAAGGTCGAACCAACAAAAGAATTGTTTTATAATATCAGGAAGGGGGAGTGTCAGTCCCATTTCAAACCAAGCCAAGTAGGCACAGATTTCCCCCTCTCTAACATCGCTTGGGCGATCCCGAGAGTCTGGGACCCTGAAAGTAACGTTTGTGGGAAGTTTGAATTTCTCCCATAACTCCTTCAACATTTTTTCGGTGATTGCACTCTCACCCTCCTCTCTGTAACCGGATTGACCAGAGGTCTCACTAGCCCTATTTGGGGGTTTATCAAATGCATCAACAATCCTAACCCCTGGACTAGAGGGGGGCTTTACCAATCTGTTCTCATCATCATCTACAGAAGGAAGATTCACTAACTGCAGTTGAGGAACAGTCCTAGAAGGACTGTCCGAACCAGAGGGTGACTCAAGGCCAAACATGGCGAACAAAAGAAAGAAATGAAGCAAACGAGAAGGAATGTAGAAAGGGACTGAAATCAAACTTGAAATCAAGAAAGGACTATGAACACCGGATATCCTTCAAACTTCAAAATATGTCAAATGGCGGTGGCAACCTCTAGTACTGTAGAAGCAAGTGCAGAAGAAAGGTATGAAAGACTTTTCCCTCTCTTTATATACACATTCGAAATATGAGCCTCCCAAGACGAGTCGGCACAACGGTTGAAAGCAATATGGCCTCTCAAGTATCGGCTGCGCAATAAATGACTCATTAAACCGACATCTCGAGAAATAGAGAAACGAAACGTATGACTCTTCACAAAGCCCGTAACCCTAGTTAAGCCCTAGCTTCTAACTAGGGTTCGGGGGGGAGTAGCTGATATACCACAAACAGACACACCAATCACCTTGAGACACGTGTGCTTACAGAGTTAATAATCTCGATCATACAGAGCAGCCACTAGCCTTAAGGGCATTCTCATATATATCCTACAGAGCCGAAAAACTCGGTCATACAGTGCAGGCGAAGCCTCCAAGGCATTCTCATGCACATATCTTCCAGACCTTATGCTCTGGGCAATATTCATTCAACATTCTATATGGTTCCGACCTTATGACTTCCTTAACAACTGCCAAGCAAGGAATAAGGAAACAGTCTTCAACACGGAAACAGTCTACAACAAGAAAACTACTATTTATGATTATCTCCATCTACGACTCAAATGCTCCACAAGGAAACTGCAATCTCCGATGGTCAAATTCCTATATTCATGGCATCAAATCCTAATCAACTTAGGAAGGCCACGATCTATAAATCAAACCCTAAAGGTACGCTTTATTTTTTATGCTCATTCTTTGGCTTTTAATACAGTCTTTCAATTCAGTTTACTTACTTAAGCATCGGAGCAGCTACCGCCGGAGCCAATCCGGTAGTCCTCTGATCATCTTTCTGAGTGTTCTACAGGTCACGGAGCCCATACTTATTGTGAGTCGAAAAGTGCAGCATCAGTTTGCAATCGTTTCGTTCGAAATCTGCTCATGAGATAAACAAAGTAAGGTTAAAGATATCTTAAGACTCGTTAATTTATTGAGTTTGACTTAGGCTTAGCTATATAAGTCAATAAGGTATCTAATATTATATAAAAAATCAAGCTACTAGACATTAGTTTGTGATCGACTTGATTGGAGAATAATTCAAAATTAGTTTAAAAAATTAACAAGTTAAACTTGAACACAGTTTGCAACTCGTTTAATTTAATGAGTCAAATCTGGATAATCTAATATTTAATTTTACTCGAGTCAACTTATCACCGTAATTAATAAAATATAAGATAAAATCTAATACATATTAAATATCTTGAAGATGGAGAATTTATATTCACAAATCTTTTATACGTCCTCATCTTTTGTCGTTTTATTATATATGTAAACGGATTCTTCAGGATTAATTGAGATAAAATTTAATCTTCTTCTAACTTTCTTAATAAATATTCAATGATGGCCAAATTCCACTGTTAGTTTGTTGACCAAATTATAGCGTTAATTTTCTTTTCACATTCACTTTCATTTTCTAGCACTTTTTCCTCCCTAATCAACGGAGCCTTAGGAAAAGATTCTACTGTTAGTTTGTTGATTTTAAGGATATTCTGTGAGATTTTCTTTAGACAAAATCATTAAATAAACTAGTTATCTACTCTAATCAAAAAGGCATGTTGAAAACTGTTTCTAAAGTGAGTCCCTTGAAGTATTTTTTACTTTTCCGAAAGGGTGAAAGTTGACACAAGTTCTCAATTATTCTAGTGTTTCTTTAGTAGAAAGTAAAATAGAAATAATAAAATTATAGAAATTCAGTAATATGTCTCTCGTAAACCGGGCAAGACTCAACTCAAAAAATCTTTCAGTATTTTATTGTTAAAAATATTATTGTATTATAAAAATTTAACATATACACAACTTTAAAAGTGAAAATAAGACGCCTAATGCATTGCATCATTATTTTTTTTCCTTATAAATTTTAAAATTAAATAATTTGTAATATATAAATTTATTTTTTTAAAAAAATATATTTTTTGATTTGAAAAATTGAGATTTATCAAACAAGATCTACATTGCACAAAATTTTTTATCAAAATATTTGTCTTTTTTAAACATAGTGTAAACATTCAATGTACATAACATGTATACAGGTTAAGTCATACTTGACTATGAAAGATACTTGTAGATTGTATATTGCTTGTTATTACGAGTCAAATGTTGAATTCTGGCTTCCGTATATGTCCCCAAATTTCGCGAAGTTACACATTTGGCTTCCGTGTATGTCCCCAAATTTCGCGAAGTTACACAGGGTTAGTTACTAAAGTTATCCTTTTAATCTTCACGTTTCAAACCCACCAGAGAAGAAAGACTGGAGAGAGAAAGTGTATTATATCTCACAATTACATTATCATGTGTTTTATTTTAGATACATATAAAATTTTGTTATGATTCAAATATTGATCTCTATCAACACATGATATAGACGTATTTGAATTAAGATAAGAACTTATCCTATTAACCACTTAAATAGGTCAAGCTCATTCTCTAGTGGACGAATCTTATTCACATATGAGTTGGTCCAAAACCCAAAAACTAACACACAGAAATTTCATCAAATTTTTTTTTATCTAAAAATTCTTTATCCAGTTTAAAGAAAAAAATTGATTAAAATTTAAACACAACCCCAATCCAAATATTAAACAAAATTTACTTTCTTTATTATATCCATGCGTACTAAACAATAAGATACAACAACCATAATAATATTTTCTACATCAGCATTTGCTTTTCATACTTGTAGTTTCTATTTCTAGTTGAATCAAATGGTTAAACTTAAAACACAACCCCACTCCAAATATTAATTAATATGTCTTGCTCCTCCCAAACACTGGCACTAAACATTTTCACCCTCTCCACATTTGACTAAACTAGTTAACACAAACCCTGCATAAGGCTACAAAATGAACTGAGCCAGGACAAAAATTTTGGTCAGTTCAGTTTTGACTCTTTCAACCTAGTCCTCAACTGAGGTCCAAGGATCATAAAAAAACTTGGCTAAACCTGTTCAAACCCACCATCGGCACAATCATCGGTTGCAATAGCTTCCAATAATAAAAATTAGTTCTTCTGTTGACCAATGCAGGTCAATCATGAAAACTCTGACCTCAATAAATTGAATAATGGCTTTTAAAAACTAAGAGACTTCTGAAGTTAAAATAGTAAATTTATGTTTTATGTTAATGTTCGATTTCCGACAATTTTGACAGCATAGTTTCAGTATAATATCAAAAATCATAATAACTGTTGTTACAATTTCCAAATATTACATGAGATGTCAGTGTATTAATCTCAAATATTAATAATATGTTATATATAATATTTAACATATTATTATATAAATGTTTACACACAATGAGGGATCGAGAAATTATAGGTATGAAAATGAAAGTGTTGGTCTTAGAATTTATAAGGGACTCCTATAAATACATAAAGAGATTTTTGGGCAACTCCTAATTTAAAAAAAAAATAAAATTAAGTAATAAAAAATTCAATTATCAATTTTTTTTTTGGAGGAGTCTACATATACACCTATATACACTTTGCACCTTGATATGTATTTTATGTATACCTAGTTGTATATATCCATCCAATGCCTATTTTATATTTGAAAATGATTTTAGTTTGCCTATCCAGTATCCACAAAAAGATAATTTTGAAATTAAAATAACTATTAATTTACTTTTTGATTTAAAAGTTGCTTACAAAATATTTTTATATATTAAAAAATATTTTTAAAAAGCGTTACAAAATGACAACTAAATGTTTTTGACTTTGTTATTTGAAATTGTTAATCTTCTTAGGGTTTTTCTTAAAATTTGCACAAACAAGAGTGGTTCTAAACTTCTAATTATGGGCCATAGACATGTGAAGTGGTTGTCACAAGGTTCATACACTTCTAATTATGGGCCATAGACATGTGAGGTGGTTGTCATAGGCATTGACACGAATTCCTTGTGGTCCAACATTTGCTACATGTACAAGAAATTTTTTTGAATGGATCTGATTTAGTAAAGTGATAATGTATCTATTTATTAATATTTTGTAATGTATAATATGATTGATATTTTTTAATGAAACATTATATATGTATCAGAGTATTATTGAAATAACATATGTATCAGTGTATTAATGTGTTATTAAGACATGAATGCCTTTGTGCACAATGGGTATTAAGTTATTAATGTACTAATGTATCAGACTCTTCCAAGAAGAATGCCTTTGTGCACAATGGGTCAGCCCAGTCTTTAAGACATGACTTTGCACCACCCACCAATGATTGATTTATTTATCATTTAAAGTATTGTGTGTTCTTAACTGCAGACATGTATTTTTATATTATTTTTTTAGGTTTTATGGGCTTTTATATTTATTTTCCAAGTTCATATTTTTGTTTAAAAAGTTTCTTTAAAATATGCTTTTTACTAATATTAATGTTATTTAATTGTGTATACCAACTCATATAAGAACTTGTAAATGGAATAAAAGAGTTTGGGATACAATGCATTTAATGATAAGAAGTAGAATCAAGTCAAAAGAAAATATACAATCATCAATCTCTATCGAGCAATCTCTATAGATCCTCGTCACTGTCACACTACCCACAACTGGTGTGTTAACATACAATGGTGGATCTAGTCGGTCTATCTTTAACCCCAATGGCATGGCAAATAGAGTAGACATGAATGAATGTGATGCACCAGAATCTATAAGTACGTTGGCCTATGAACTAATAACACTTAACAAGCAACAAATATAGTATGTCATGACATACACTTAACAAGTTCTTACACATTACACAATGTTTACAAAAAAAATTCAAATCATGGGTCGTAGTCTCATTGTGTTTAACAACACCCCACGGTCCCTAAATATTCAAACCTAGGCTCTGATATCAAGTTGTCACGCCCCAAATTTTCAAAACTCTGGAAATGATTGAAAATGACTTAAAAAGAATTAATAAAATATAATTAAATGGATTTAGTTGATTACATTTTAATTTTTTCATGTTTTTCAAAATTAAGAATGAAAAATGCTAACTAGATTCACCCAAAATGAGTTCCAAATACTAATCAAATACCTCTCCCAACCAATGGTAAAAAATAGTCTAAGTCATATCTAGTAATGACCTCCATGATAGCCCCAAAAATGTCTCTAATGTGTCTTGAAACAATAACTCAAAATGACCCCAAATATTATTCAAAAATAACTTAGAAAGTTGACCAAAAAATAGTCTAAGACATGGATAAAAACATATAAAAAAGGTTTGCCCAGGTGACACAAATTGATAGCTAAAGTAGGCTAGAAATGCTATAAGGTATAGATAAAGGATAGGTAAAAAAATCTACCTAAAGTGGTGTAAGGAGGTGGCTAAACATGGCCTTGAATAATAACTAAAATGTGTTCCAACTAGGTGCCCAACATAGCTTGAAATGGCTAAAAGGGACCTAAAAGGGACTCCAAAAGATAATGTCTAACATGAGAGAGAATGACCTTGAAATGACCTTAGAAGGCATGTCATGGCATGCCCACGGTTGTAGGTGCGCGCGGGGCAAGCACAAGGCACACAGGCGCGCTCCCGTAGGGGGGGATGGCCAGGCACGCAAGCGCGCACGCATGAATTGGTAAAACAAATTTGAGAAAAAATGTTGGAATCTCTAGCATTACTCGGTGGTTTTAAGCTAAAAATTTTGTCAAAATGTATTTTTTGAAAAGACTCATTTTGATTCAAAATGATAAAACTATTCTTACCTGAAAACTTCACCAATAATTTTTATCATGTTGAATTGATAGTGATGTATTAGTTCAATATCACATCATGATGTGATATAAAATCATACACTACTACTAAGTCATTTGTGTAAACATTTTTAGTAATTTTTTGTCAGCATAACATTATTTAATTTAAAATAAAAAATCATGCCAACGGTAGATTTTTTAACACTTAAACCTTACCCTACAAAGAATTATATCTTCAAGAGACGACTTTAATCTTTTTAAAAGATGCGTCTTTAGAAAAACATGAAGTTATAAGTAAGAAATTGCATAAAAGTGAGAATTTTGTCCTAAAATCACATTAGTTAAATCAAAAACTCAAAATAAAGTATTGAAAAAAAATGTGGAGGCCCAAGAATGAGGCTGAGCCCATCTATAGAGTTCAAAGCCCAAATCACTAAAATCCTGCAAGACTCAGTCAGTTTGGTGATTATGGTTTCATAGGTCCATTCCTTTTTTTATTCTATGTTTTTTTATTTAAAAGAATCGATTGGTGAAGAAGACGACAATGATAAGGGATTTATGGAGAATCGATTTCTGGAATGATAATTTTTTTTTAAAAAAAAAATAGTTATCACCATCCTTAGTGTGGCAAAAGAGTATGAAACTTTTAGGGATGAGGAGTGGTGTGTGGGTTTCATATTTTTATTATTTATTTATTCAAAATAGTATTCTTTATTCTATTAGAATTAGAATAAGAGTTATGATTTCTTAATGAAAATAATAGTATTGTAATTTTATAAATATGATGCAATATAATGTCTTTGTGATTAAGTTTTTTTTTTTTTTTATCAATAATAAAATATTTTTAAATTTTAGAGAATTTATTCTCTTTTTGGTCGATTGTTTTTCTTTGAATTAATTGTTCTTTACCGTAAATATTGACATTAGTCGTATCCGTCATTTCACATTTATGTGTTACATTACTTATTTTGACACATCATATTAATAATATAAATTAAGAATTTTTAATTTTCCATTACATATATGATATGCTAATGAAATGAGACAAGGTGTCCGTATTCCAAATGGTGTTTTATTTTTCTTATCCTTATTGACTTATGAAAAACTCGTATTAATCCTACCCTATTTATTTAATTAGAAGGGTGTTGCACGAACCTAAAGAAATTTAGATTCTTTTATTAAAAAAAAATATTATAATTTTAATATAAATAAAAAATAATTAAGCAATTTCATACAAATAATAGTTAATATTAAAATCCTAATTTTTGTGACTAAAATAATTAATATTAAAAAATATACAAAGAATGATCAAGATAAATAGATATATACATCAAAATCTAACCCTCTCTCCTCTTTTAATCATAATATATCCCAACTATAAAAGTCCCTCCAAAATCCAAATATCATTATCCCACAAATTGGGAATGGATTTTACCATTAATGGCTTGAAACTTAATAGAGCATGGGGAGGATCCTTGGGAATTTTCTTTCACACCCACTACATTCTAATAAAGAATGTTTTTAAAATTACAAAGTTAAATCATTTCCAATTTTATTTTTATTCTTCAATATTAAGTAATACTCATTTTTTGAACTAATAAAATTCACAAAATTGCAATTGAATCATTTTAATTTCAAACAATATATATATATATATATATATACTTATATTTATGTGTGTATATATATATTGACTGTTTTCTTAGTCTAGTTTATCAAAATTACTGAAATTATAAAGTTTTATTGCATTTATTTTTTTGGTATAAGTAAGAATTTCATCAACTTGAATCCAATTTTTAATAAAAAAAATTATTCCAAAATTGATATGATATTCCCAATTTAAGGTTAAGTCTATTTCACACGAATATTATGAATTTCAGTAACTTATGCCAAGAAAAATTGTAAAATCATTATCATGAATTGTTGGCCATTAAAATTCAAAATGATGATTTAAATCACAGACAAGAAGGAAGAAAAAAAAATTGACATATCAAAACGACGTAGTTCCAATTCACAATAAGATTTCCTATTCCCCCCCCCCCCCCCTCTCTTTTACGACACCGTTTTTATTTTTATGTTTGACTAGGGCAATTTCATCGTTCCCAAATTGTCGTGAAGTACTTGACGATTCTTCGAGAGATTGAGGGTTGTGGATACAATATCTATAGAGAGAGATCGAGAGAGAGTCACGCAGGTAGCCATGGCTTCGTCATTCATGAAATGGCTTGTAGACCCCAAGAAGAACTGGTTCGCAGCTCAACATATGAAAGCCGTCTCCAAACGCCTCCGCCAATACGGTTAGCTTTCTCTCCGCTCTCTCTATTATATATGTGTGTGTGTGTGTGTATATATATATTATATATATATATATATATCATCACATTACTTTTCTAATTCAATCTCGAAACCCTGATTCTAACTTTCTCATTATTTCAATTATTTTATATTTGTGCATAATTTTAGGCCTTCGATACGACGATCTATACGATCCCATGTACGATCTGGACATAAAGGAAGCTCTAAATCGCCTCCCCCGAGAGATCGTTGATGCGAGAAACCAGCGCCTCAAGCGCGCCATGGACCTTTCCTTGAAGCACAAGTACCTCCCTGAGGACTTGCAGGTCTCTCTCCCTCTGTTTGATTGCTGAGAAAATGTACATTAAATTATATAAAAAAATTATTTGTTTTATGTTAATTGTTTTTTTTACTTGTTTTGTGTTAGTTTGGTTTCTATATAATCTCGATTCCCTTGCTATAAAATGTAGGCAAATGAAAGGAAAGAAATTTTTTTTTTAAATATTTATGTGTTACACAGTTTTCTACCAGGAAATTCATTGCTTTCTCTTTCTTTGCAATTCCCCCTGCGCTGCGCAGAATTGTAGTTTTTGTTTCATTTTTTATTTCAATCTGTTATTATCCATTTTCCTTCTGCTTTGTTCATGAGAAAATTTAGGAGAAGGAATAAAGTAGAAGAAAGTTTTGGATCATAAGTTGTTTGTTTGGTTATTTTTTGGTAGGTAAATCACACTTGCACACGCACCTTGGCCCTCAAGGGGACTTGAACCCTCAACCTCTCATATGGGGAGGTGGAGGAAATACCTACTAAGCTTGAGCTTGTTGGTGCTTGTTAGTTTGGTTATTATTTAAACTTTTAGTTGATCTAAGCCCAGTTGAATTATTGATATTCATGAATTTCATATGGAATCCTCATCAAAGGAAAATTGGGATGCATAGCACATATCCCAATAGATCACACTTATGATACTCTGTGTTCAATATACTTATACAGTTATACTCCTTAAAGCACACATGATCCTTTGGTATTTTCATTTGGCATGTATACCATTGCACCCTTAAAAGGGCTAAAAATATGAAAAGTACACAGTAACTGTTGGATAAGATTTTGTTAATATCATATGAAATGGTTAGAGTCATGGATTTGAATTGCGGTCACGGGATACGAATCGATCGCGGTCGCATTGTAATGGTATCGGGAGTATCGGGTCATTCGTAATGGGAATCGGAAACCGTAACCGTGAATTTTTTTCAAACACTAGCAAATCTCATAAAAGTCATTGATACGTATATCTTGATTATAGTCATCACATTTTAATCTTTTTTAATATTAATTTTTAATTTTCTAACACCTAAAAAGATTTTTTTTTTTTTATAAATAACACTTAAAAAGATATTTTATTAATTTATATGAATATTTTAAAGTTAAACTAATAAGAAATATCATTTAATTTGAGTAGCATTACAAAGAATAATATAAATAATAACAAAATATTTATAAACATGAAAATAAATTTAGTTGATTAGTTATGGAATAAAAAAAAATTAAAAATTTTGAGGCCAAGAAGCCTTCTCGAGTTCGTATTGACCCGAATGTTTTGGTAATCCATTTCAATTTTTTTTGGTTATTTTGTTAAGTATCTCTCTTGTATATAAATGTTATAAAAATAGAAATCATAAGAATTCTGTAGAAAAAAAAATTAAAAAAAATTGAAAATAAAAAATTGAAAAAAAATATATAAAATAGATGTAATAGTCCCTTAGCGGTCCTGTAGCGGCTTGTAACGTCCATAATGACCGATATAGTTGTAAATTTTAGTAACAATGATATATCGGTCAATATCGGTATCGAAGAATCAAAAAATTGATACGTAATAGCCGTTACATTACCGTTATTTAACACCATGGTTAGAGTACTACAAGCAGCTTACTAACTCTTCTTTTAGATTGCTCGAGAGGAGAAAGTAATGATACTTTTGATTTGAACCACATAGGACTGTAGAAACACCACGTGGTAGTGATTGGAGGGTTAGTTATATTACATTGTAGGTGTAGCTATGGAATGTATATTTAATATTTTTGTCTTCGTTTTGTATCCTTTTGATCAACATTTTTTATTCCTTACCACCTTGTCACATAGCCAAGTGTGTTAATTTATGCAAGGATATGCCCCTACATAGGATTGATTGAGAAGAATGATTTATGCATGCAACCCCTGAGTAGTTGGAATCAAGGTTATGTAGTATTCCTCTAATTCACGCTGAGCTTTTCATTAACCCTTACGTCTTTGTTATGTACCAGGTCTTCCTTAATTTGTCAGTTAATCAATATTACAGTATGCTTCTAGTTCTTTAAGCTAATAGGAAGGCTGATTGCCAACTTCATTCATTTTGTTTCACATTAAATTCTCTTGTGAATTGTTGATGAGCGAAATTTGTTAATTTTATGATTAGAATTATGTGTATGTCAACCCTTGGGTTGGATGAGTTGGGAAGAGGCTTTGGTAATATTCCAAAGGTCACAGGTTCAACACCCATCCTAGGACTACTTTACCTATCAACTATTAAGCAGAAACATTCTATTTTAGCTCACGTGTCCGTGTCGGACACCGACACTCGAAACACTTTCTAGACACGTATTGGACACACAAAAAAAGTGTCCAATTTCTTTTTTTTTTTCTTTTATGAGTTTCACATACGTTCCGGACACATTATGGGGACGTTTTCTTTTTTCTTTTTCTCCTCTTCTCCTTGATTCTTTTTTTGGTTATACACACACACACATATACGTTCTATGTTATAATTAGTCTTGAACCATGGATATTGTTGATTAAATGAAGAAATTCTTGAATTTTTTATTTAATGGCTTTGTTATTTTAATATCTTAATAATATTTTTGTGATTTGTGTGTTTTTATAACAATTTTAATTGAAATAATGTTAAGTTTTTATTATATGGTCATATAAAAAATTTATTTATATTCAGTGTTCTTAATGTGTTCGTGTCTTACTTTTTTGAGAAATGACACGTCCGTGTCGTATCCGTATCCCGTGTCCATATCTGCGCCTCTTAGCCTATTAAAAAAGAATGTGTATGTATATTTATAAGTATTAGAATATATGTATATGAATATGTTGATCTTCACAACTGTTGGGGGGGGGGGGGGGTTGTTGCTCCATATGACATGGTGAGGAAAAATCTCTGATAAAATAGGTTTGAACCTATGGTCTTTGGTTATGAATCATTTGAACCCTTTCGGAAGTATACTGAGAACTATATAATTTGTATTATCATCCTGAACTCCTACAGAAATTAATTTGCTTCACGTATATTGGAAAGAAAAAAAAAAACATTGTTCTAGTTGATCTTTGTCAATAATCTTGATAATTATTTCTTGACATAGATGACTGCAATAACCAACAAGCCCTAGTTTGGTTGGTGCCTCCTCCTCCTCCCTATATGGGAGGTTGAGGGTTCAAGTCCCCTTGAGGGACAAAATGTGTGAAGCATGATTTACGTATCAAAAAAAAGAGAAAAAGAAATAGATGACAGCAATAGACTTGCAAATTTTCTTGCAGTTCTGTTTTGGTGTGCAACAACTTACATGGAAACTTTTATGTTTACTTTCTTACAGGCAATGCAGACACCATTTAGGAGTTATCTTCAAGATATGTTGGCTCTTGTAAGTGCTTAAATAATTTATTGCTCGTACTTCCTGTGGAACTTTGCCATATTGTTTTCATGTTCGTGGGGATGATTATATTTTGTTCTTTTAAATCACGACCAAAGAGGTAGACATCCTTTTAATCTTTATTGTGAGGTTGTTAGTTATCTATTTGTAGGTGATTAGTTTTGAATGTTTTAGAAATCTATAATACAGTCAATTGCCATGTTCATTGTGGCTGTAGTGAACCAACTCAATTTTTAGACCGCTGTCATTTGGGAGCAAATCTAAATGAATATTCTGTTTAATTGTGAATTCTTTGGGCACTTAGTGCTTACTTGGCATACTGGGTAAGTACGTAATCCAGCTCAAAGTAAAGATTTCAATGCTACAAGGCCAAAAATTCATAGAACCTCACCAAATGAATTCTTAAAACTTTCAGCATGGAATACTTGATTTCCATGAACTATGTAGTTTAATATTAAACCCTAAAAGAATCAATTAGAGGAACAAACATAAAACTCAGAAATCTGAATTTTATTCTATATCCAAAAATCCTAGTACAACCACGGCTAAAGTCTAGACTGAGACCGAAACATATCGTTTGTGCCATCTCACTCTTGAAGCCTTTTAGGTGAGACCAACATGGGTTACACAGATTTATTAAGACACCTTGTTTCAGGATGTATCATGTGATGTCTTGCCCATATTGCCCGTTGTGTTGTCTTATCGGCACAACATTGCATGAGACAACTTGCAGTACGCTGAAACAATGTGAAGATGACATCATTTGGTAAGTTAGATTAATGGAAGTAACAACCATTAACCTTAGTAACAATCCGATCGACAAACACATCCTTGTGTCGTTCAAGCTTAGATCTCAACTTGAAAACTTAAGCCAATGCTTTGGTCTTCATCGATTTGATTGTGAGTGCTTCAACGAATGAGGTGTATTTCCCAAGCCTAAATCATTTACTTTTCCAAAGTCTTGCTTTCAATCTCCATTCTCAAGTCTTAAGTAAAATGCATGATTTCTCATTCACATGTTTTATTTTCTTGACATTAAATAAAACTTTCCTTCACTCTCTTAATCAAGATTGAAGACTCACTATCTATATTTATTCTCCAACAGTGTGTCCACTCTTATTTATTATTTAGTTATTTTTTTAATGACATCAGTTGAACTCACTCTTATTTCCATAACATCTATAAGGCTTAATGGTTAATAGTTGATTTGTACAGTTTTTGACAGGTTTAAGGGTCTAATATAGAGCTACCTTCTTTTTGTAAACGAAGTCTCTCTCTCTCTCTCTCTCTCTCTCTCTCTCTCTCTCTCTCTCTCTTCAGGCTGTCTTTTACATATAGTTTACTTGTAAAAAAGAAAAAGAACTCCAATAGTGCCTATGTTGTATGTGTTGGATAAAATATTTTATTGATTTGATAGATTCACTTTGTTGTTAATTTTTTTAAAGTTTTGATGATTTTTAATGTTTTAAACATTGTATCTAGCATCTCATTGCATATCACCTGATACCAATTTGCAGTGCCTTGATCAAGTCATCTTGAGGTCCTCCCAGTCAGTGACTGATCTTGTGAATTTGAACTGTGAGTACAATATTTAGACACACATTACTTGGTCCCTAAGCGACCTAATGTAATAATTAATTGGACCTATCACAAAAA
The DNA here is from genome assembly GCA_008638375.1 of Nyssa sinensis. NCBI lineage: Eukaryota > Viridiplantae > Streptophyta > Magnoliopsida > Cornales > Nyssaceae > Nyssa > Nyssa sinensis. Next base: position 6,879,289 of record CM018046.1, read on the forward strand.
GGATCCATGACCTGACCTTGGCACAGACTCAATCATACCCTAACATATGAAAATGATCAATTCTAAATTAAACAACGAGCCTAATGACTCAAACTTAGATAACATTTAACAAACTCTTCGTAGGTTAAAAATGTAATAAAATAGCCCCTTAATTCATCTTTTAATGGAAATGTGGTCATCTACCTCGCATTAAAAAGTTAATGTTCAATTTTGATTGCATTAGCATACTGATGTAATTTTCCCAATATTTGCTCATTTCCATTATGAAAGATTTTTTTTTTTTTGATGCCACGATTGATTTTGCTTTCATCTTGCTACAGATGTGTTTTTGGAGAACTTTTTTTTATTTTATTTTATTTTATTTATTTTTACTGCGTACTGAATGATCACTCAGATATTATATTTGTTGGAGCTGAGAGCTCAGACGATAACTTGCAAAATTCAATTGCTTTCTACAATTATTCAACTTGTTGATTGATGTCTGTCTCTCGCTTGACTTGTCCAATTGACCTCAGATTCTGCACCCCAAGCTTATCCATCATCATATTCGATGATATTGAGAAATGACATGGCAGTGTTTCTGTAGAAGAATGAGATTGTATCTCATGTTTTGAAGTTGTCTATTTGCACCTTAGGAACCAACCTTGTAGACCTCAACCCAGAGTCTAAAATGGAGCTTCTGATTTTAATTATTTTGCAGAGTTAATGTAATTTACGCATTTTATTTAATGTCTAGGGCAGATTTTTCATTGGTTCATATAAGATACTCTCCAACTCTCCGAAGGCTTGTCTGCTTTTATGCCTTCCTAATGGTTGACAAATGGCCTTTGGTGTAATCCCTTGCATATCAGTCAATCCTTTTGTCTAAAAATGTGTTCTATAATTAGGTGTCAGCTGACAATGTCCATTTCTCCCTCTACCCCAATTTGGACATTTTGCGTTACCATTAAACAATGTCCTGTAGACTCTGCTTGCACACCAATCCAACCAACTTCTATGACAGTGAAAATCACTGTCATGTTTTTCCAGTTGTGGTATGCCTATTATTCCTTCATCTTATTGTATCTTTTTAGGAGTTGCTGGTCATTGTCTGTTTGTATCACCTTGTAATTAATTTGTCTGTGTTTCTATCCGTTGTGAATTCTCTCTTTTCTGTGTCTGCTTTATAGTATTTTGGGCGTATACGCACAATCGTATTTCAACCTTTGTTTGGATTTGTGTTTGTGATGTTGTATTATGCTGCCCTGGGTTGCCCCTTTTTTTCTACTTTTATTTGTTTTGTTTTTTAAAACTTCTTTGCTGATTGCAATCGTATGTAATGGAGATGGTCAAGAATAATGCTTGAAAATCTTGGTGTTTTTTGTGTTTTGCAGGTAAAGAAGGAGAGAGAAGAGCGTGAAGCTTTGGGAGCATTGCCTCTGTATCAGCGCACCCTTCCATAAGGCTATTTCAATTTCTATGTCAACTACTTCAAATTGAAGGACATCTTTGACTGAAAAATAAGAATAATATATATCTGGTAGTTTTCCATGGACGTGTATGGTTTGTGACTGAATGGTTGAACCAGTCACGAAGGCTGTTTTATTTGATTCCAAGCATTATTAACTTTTGGGTTATGTTATTTGCCTACATTTATGTTATGCAACACGGGTTTTGTTCTTTTTAAATTTGGTATATTCCTCATGGTTACACCACTCAAGAGGCGATTGCCCTTTCAAGAATTAAGATGGCGTGACATTCTTAAAATTAGTTTTAATTAAGAAAATATTTTGAAGAAGGTTTAGATTCTTTGTGCTGTCTACATCGTGTCAGTGGTTAGACCAAACAATTATTTCCTGGCTTTGAAAAAAAAACATTCAATGTCGAGTTAGTATACTAATCCTTTACCCTGCAATATAATTTTTAAAACATTCAAACTCAATTTTGGTGATATCAAAACTTTGGTATGAATTCAGGGATGATATGGATTTTAACATATATACATTACAATGAAAACTAGAGTATTTTTTCAGTAATTATTTGAAGAAGAGATATGTGATTCTGAAATGTAAAGCACTGGTGTCTCAATTTGGTAAATAATGAGTGAGGCATGGGCTAACCCTGGGTCCAATGTCAGACTCTAAGACCACAAAATCTTATTATCAGATCCGAACTCACCATGCTGTTGCTTGTTTGAATGCAATGGGTCATAGAATCTCATATCAGATCCGAATCCACCAATTTGTTCATCGTTTGAATGCAATGTATCATATATAGGTTTGTGTCATGAAAATTATATATTCACTTGCAAGAACAAGATTGTATATATCTAACTCTTTCGTGCATTTTGATCGAATGAGTTTTCAAGTAAAACTAAACTCTTGTATGAGTTAAGAGAATGCACATTTAACTTCTTTCCCTACTTAGAATCTCATATGAGTATTTGGTGTAACTTTTAGAAAATATAGTCGTCAAATTGCTCAAGCGATGACCTAACTTACTACTTAGGCATCCGTCCAACTAAAAAATATGGTATAAAAGTGATCTAATCATTATTTTAATTCATAATTTTACATAATTTATTTTATTGATAAAAAAATTAAATCAATGAAAAGAATATTCCTATTTCTAAATAAAAATATGAAGAAAAAAAAAAACACAATAACAACTATGTATTATTAATGTTATTTTGTGTCAGAAAACAAACAGTTTGAATTTTAGAAATATTGTAGCTTATGTAAATAAATAAATAAATGATAATATAATAGAAAACACTTGAATAAAAGTTAACCCATTCAAATAATAAAATTTAATGATAATTTAAAATTTAATATTAAATAAACTTGATAAAATTCAGAACAATTAATGAATATTAAAAGATTATAAATGTAATTCGTTTTCTTTTGACAACAAAATAAATAATTGAAGGATCAGATAATATCAACATATTATTTTATGGATATTTGATTTTATCTATTACATGTAAATAAAATAAGAGGTTGCTACATATATATATATATATATATATATATACAAGAACTTTAAGTACAAATAACCAAAGTTTGAAAAATTTTCAATCACTTTATTAGTTTTAATTGAACTAGGGGTGCATATGAGTCGGATTACAAAAGAACCGAAATCCAATCCGACCTCGAACGATTCTAAGAATTAAGAACCGGACCCGAACTGTACCCGAAACATCAAATATATCATTTGATTCTTTCTCTAAAACTCTTTCTGTACTATGTATGTGCATTCCATCACACGACACATGTATATTTATATTTATATATATATGCTAAACGCACCTAATGTATATTATATATAATATATAAACACACATAATATTTATATATATGCTACACGCACCTAATGTATATTATATATATATATACATACATACATACATATATTTGTAAATCTATATTTTAAATGCATCTGATGTATACAGTATATTACATATGATGGAAATGAATATCTAAACACATGTATATACAATATATATATATAGATAAATAATTTTTTGATTTAAAATAAATTTTATTTGGAGTTCGGTTCTTAAGTTGGGTCGGTTTACCCGAACTTTAAAGCGGAACGAACTCAAATAAATCGGATCCAAAACTAACCCAACCCAAATCTACTTTAGAACCGAACAACTCAACCCATTCGGTTTGGTGCGGTTCAGATTTGTTCGATTCTCCGATTCTTACATGCACCCCTTGTTTTAACTCATTTATTATCCTATTCTCGATTTTTATGTGTACCCTTAATTTTAACTCATTTATTTATAAATAAAACAAAAGGAAAGAAAAACAAAAAAATATATAATAATGAAATAAAAAATTAATTATGTATTAAAATTAAAAAAAAATTAATAACAAATTATTATTCACAAATTCAAGAATATATTCAATCCTTAACAAAATAAAAATAAACAAAACAAATATAATAATAAAATAAAATTTTAATTATGTATTAAAATATAAAATTTGACTAATTAAAAATATTTATTAACGGGACAAATTGAGCGTCCGTAGGACTGTCCAATTTTTTAAATTCAAGCAATCATCGCCTAAACATTTTTACTCCAATCAAATGTCTAGACAACCGCCCAAACATCCGGCAATCGCACGTAACAATTATGTTAGAGAATGATGCTCCTATATTTCTCATCTAATAAACTGCAATTGGAAGTACTAATCCCATGCAAGTTTTAATGCAAAGCAAATTAAGTGTCAGCTGAATTGATGCCAACAAGTGGCCTCTCCCTTTCACTTAACGTGTTGCGTCTCCATATAGTATGCATCTGCATTCCTTCTTCTTTCTTATGTTGGTTGAACTCGAATATAACTAGAATTTCAAAATCATCACATGAAAGTTAATTAAAATATTTAATATATTTTTTATTCACTATAAGTTCTTTAAATATAAGAAGATAATAACTAATCACGATTTCACTATTTGACAATTATTAACCATGACTCTTTTATCTTAATAACTACTTAATAAATCTACTAATATTTAGGAGAGCAACTTGGACAAGTCAACCCAAACCTAATCCGAGCCTGGTTAGAAATTTTTTAGGACTTGAGTTTCATTTTTTATGCTTTGGCAAAAGAATTCAGGTCTGATCTAAATTAGAATTGAACTTGAATTGAGATTTTGAAAACTCGAATCTAACCTAACCTAGCCCCGAACCCAAACCTGAAATCAATATTTTTTATATTATATCTTTTATACTTTAATTATCTACCATTAGATTAATAGAAATTTTATTTATAATAATTACTATTTATATTTTTATAATTTCATAAACATGTTGACTTTTAACATTTTTTCAAAATTAAATTTTGTTAAAATGAATTATTTTAACAGTTTTTTTTGTTTCTTTTAGAAGAAAAGTTGAGAGAAATTATTGGAACCTATAGTGTTTAATCAAAATAGGAAAAAAAAGATAGCAATTTATTAAATAATTCGTGAATAAAATCTAAAAATTAGAATTAATAATCGGATTCAGGTCAGGCTCGAGTTCAACTTGATACTAAAAAAGTTGAATTTGGGTCGGGCTCGAATTAAATTGTTTAGGTTCAGGTTTGAACCAAACTCAGATTAACTGTTTTAGAATTTGAGCTACACTTGAACATAACTCAATTGTAACCCAATCCATTCAAATTGTACCCCTATTAACACCCCACCACTAACCCATTCACTAACAAATTTAAATACATCATATATTTATAAATAAAAAATAGGCACCTAGCATTCATATCATTTTACTAATACGCAACAAGTTCTAAAACTGATAAAACATGTGAAATCAAGTCTTTTAACTATTTGATAACAAAAACCTTGTAGTCAAAGTGGTATCTCCTGACTTTCCATAGAGAATGTCCAGGGTTTAAACTTTACCAATGTAAGGTAAAATTCCAATTTATTGTATGGGTAGGATGGATAGGGTTGAGAAAGTAATTGGGTGGGCTTAGTCTTCCATCGGCCTATAGGGTCTTAGGAATTCTTATCATGTAAAAAAAAAATTATTTGATAGGTTCTTTTTCTTTTAACACCTGCTTTATACTAATTGTTAAAGGGTTGATTAATACGTTCAAAATAACAATACTGATGGTACATGAGAAATTAAATTTTTAATTATTTAACATGTAACAAAGTATATATATATATATATATATGTGTGTGTGTGTGTGTGTGTGTGTGTGTTGAACATAAATGTCTGCAGTAATGCTATGCTTACTTAAAAGCAATGTTTTCAAAACTAGACCGGACCGGACGGTTCGACCAGTCCAAGGAACGGTCCGGTCGAACCCGAGAAACCGTTTCAACCTCAAAACCGGTCTTAAAAGGCAAAACCGTCCGAACCGGGCGGTTCAACAGGTGAACCGGTCGACCCGTCACTGGGTCACCGGTTCGGACCGGTTCGGAGATTCTCGTCTCTCTGTCTCTCCAAAAACAGTTGCAAACTCTTGCTTCAGAGATTCTCGTCTCCTCTCTCTAAAAATTATGGCTCTCACAAACAGCAGCTCGGCTCTCTCCTCCAATTCTCTCCTCAAACCCCAACCCTTAACACCTTACTCCAAACCCATTTCTTTCTCTCACCTCCCCACCAATTCTAACCCTAAACCAAGACCAATCAACCCCATCTCAGCTGTTCATGCCGCCGATCACTCTGCCAACAAGTCATCCAACTCTACCCTGACCGCCAACACCACTCCTCCCAGATGGACTCTTGATAACTAGGAAATCAAAGCCGGCCCTCCAACTTCCGGAATACCCTGACCAGGTCCAGCTCGACTCTGTCCTCAAAACCCTGGCATCGTTCCCGCCGATTGTCTTCACTGGAGAGGCTCGGAGCCTCGAAGACTGACTGGCTCAGGCCGCCGTCGGGGATGCTTTTCTCTTGCAGGGAGGCGATTGCGCCGAGAGCTTCAAGGAATTCAATGCCAACAACATTAGGGACACCTTTCGGGTCCTCCTTCAGATGGGTGTTGTCCTCATGTTCGGTGGACAAATGCCTGTTATCAAGGTCCTACGCTCCTTCTCTTTGTTTGTTATCTTACATTTGGACTTCTTATTTTTTTTTGGTGATTTAGAGGAAAAAATATTTTTTAAATTTAAAATATTAATAATATATATTATTAAATTTATTAATTACATAATTATGACATCACTGGTTTGATTCCGGTTGACCCGACAGTTGAACCGGTAACCCGTAACCCGGACAATTTTCCAGTTCGATGAACGGTCCGGTTTTGAAAACATTGCTTAAAAGTGTTTACATAGCTGACTGTGGCAGTGTTGTATTGGTTTTATATCACATCATGCTTACTTAAAATTTTTACTAAAAGTGTTTACATAGCTGATGTGGCAGTGTTGTATTAGTTTTATATCATATCACACTTTTGCTTAGAATTATTGGGTTGATGTGATATAAAATCAATACAACACTGTCACATCAATTATGTAAATACTTTTAATAGAATTATTGAAGTCAGCATAACATTACTCAAATAGCTTGTGGCATAAGAATGCATACGTATGCTTTTACTCTATGCATAGTCACATCCCGACTATGTGACATTGAACACTGCGTCTATGCTTGGCTATTTAAGTGCCAACCTGCTTTCACTTGTATTTTTCTCTTTTTCCTCTTCATTCTGTCAGTATGTATATATATATATATATATATATATATGTACTGTACTTGCTGTAATTTGTTTTTTCCCATATTATGAAATTAAATTCACCTTTAAACCATCATATTGACGAGCTCAAATTAAAAGTAATGAAGATTAAGAAGAAAAAAAATTATTTTGATAAATACCGCAAATTAACAGGATTATTATGCTTTAGATGTTATGTGTGTGTGTGTGTGTGTGTGAGAGAGAGAGAGAGAGAGAGAGATCATTTTCTAACCTCATGTCTCTATATCATCTATAGAAAGAGAGGTGAGAGTTCATGCCCTTTGTTTGAAACGGACCATATAAACTTTCCTTTTATTCCACAAAAAAAAGAAGGGAAATTGGAAAAGAGAGAAAAAAAAAAAAAGGCCATGAATTCTTTTAAAATCAAATCAAGAAAGGACACAGTAAAGTTGCAGGAAAAGAATTATTCAATTTTGTGTGAAGATTACTTTGCTCAATCAAATAATTAGTGGTAGTGAAATCTTTTTTCATATCAAATGTGTTTGCACATGGATCACCTACACTCAACCCTCTAATATTTAACATTTAATAACTTACTATTTTTTATGAACTGATAAACTTAGTTTCACCATTAATAATTAATAATTTTATTATTTAATAATAAATATGATTCCTATTTATACACTATTTTATTAATAAATTGAACTAGAAATTTATATATTATATATATATATATATATGCATCTACACATTTTATGTTTATCATAGTATCCAATATGTGCGTTTTAATGAAATAGATTGATACACAGCCGGAGCCAGCTAAGGTTTAGGGGGGCAATTACCTCCCCCCAAAAATAAAAAATTTTAATTTTTTATACAGTTTCAAAAACATTTCAATTATACTTCTTTAATTTATATTTTTACTTCTTCTAGATTTTTTTTACACTGTACCCTTGTTTTAATTTTAATTAATTTTTCAATGAAACTATTATCTACTTTTAAGGAATTTTTTTTGTATATCTTAAAACTTTTAAGAGTCTCTTTTTTTTATTAGATTGTTTTGTTTAATTTGTAAGTTTTTTTTATATTAATGAATTTAATTACTTATTAAAACTATTTTTAATCAATATTAAATTTTTATTTTTAAAATTTTTAAATTTATGATGGAAGATTAGCAAAAAAATTTATTCCCTAAAATTAATTGTTGGTTTCCGTCCCTAGATTGATATTCTTTACTTGATAAAGACATTAAAGTTTTACCTATATCAAATTAAAGAATATTATGCACAATTTTTTTTCTCGTAAATATAAAAAAAAAATATAGTTGAAAAGATTATATATAATTTTATTTTTTTGCATAGAAAATCATGTAAAGTTAATACATAATAATTAATAAATATGCATCTCCCATAATCATTAATTATTAGGGGCTAATTGTGAATGTGTTTACATCCTAGGGAGCACCATAGCTTGTACTTTTAGGTTTTTTGAATTTTACCCAAGTAAATGACAACCACAAAAAAATTTTCACTTTCATTTGCAGATTAACTTGAAGCAATAACAAAACAAAACAAAAAGAGACCTTTTGGAAACATTACACTTTAGTTTGAATGGAAGTTGTGTTATGGCCAGCTAGTGTTGTGGTATATGTATCACAGCTGGTCTATCTTTTATCCCATCATATGGTCTAACATTAAATTTTAGAGAGAGAAAGAGAGATGAGAGAGAGGGGGGGGGGGGGGGGGATTATGAAATACAGTGTCTAGACTCTAGTACTGAGGGATTTTGGAATAATTGAACAAAGGAAATTTGATGTATTATTGGACATTCCATGTGATACCATGAGCCCATGCTTTAATGGAGAATTGTTTATTGTAGTAATAAACCATCCTCCTCTTTGTCTCCCAAGATGTGTCATAATAAATATAGTCTAGACCCCATCTCTTCCAAACTGCAATATTTGCAAAAACTTGGTTTTTCACCATGGGGCACCTATATATATATATATATATATATACATGGTCCACTCTATATAATTCGATACCAAAAATAATAAAGTGATAATTCAAAATAAGGTTTTTTTAAATATTAATGTAAATTCTTTTATTTAATATTAATACTATAAAAAACTACTAAATATATAAAACATATATATATATATATATAAATATTTTAATACTTTGTTTTATTTATATATATTATATATATTTATTTTTTCTAATATAAAATTGTAATAGTTTTTCAATAAGACAGCTATATATTGGATAAAACTCTAATGATAGAGTTGTTACACAATTTTTTTTATCTAAATAAATAGAAATAAAAAAGTAGAATAATACGAATAAATATATATTGATAGAATTTTTTTTTCAGTGGAGTCTTTATAAGTTTTTTAGAAAGACTTTTATTAATTTTTGACTTATAATTTAATTATATAATAAATACATAAATTTTGGAATTTTTTATTTAAGTGAGATATAAAGCGATTGATTTGTTAACTTTTTAGTGAATCCCGTCTATATATATATATATATGTGTGTGTGTGTGTGTGTGTGTCCATATATATCATGTGCCTTTGATAATATGGGTGAACAAACAACAATCTCATATTAATAATACAATTGTGATTTGTGAACGCAAATGCTGCACAAGAAAGTATAAATTAATATATGTCTATATATATATATATATATTAAAAATGAGAAGTTCAATGTTATAAAATTTTATTTGAGAAAACCTAATTATTTGATAGAAAAAGAGATATATGGTAAGTAATTGTTGAAGTAAATATATTATTACAATCTATAACTTTTCTAGCTCATGCTTTTTTGGCCTTGCAATACACTAAATAGGCTCTACAAATGAATAGCTTCACAGCCTTGAAGCAATTATTCAAACACTTGCCAATAATTGGAGACAAAAATCCAAACATATATATATATATATATATCTTAGCCAAAATGCCAAATGAATGGATTGAATGTCAAATCATTAACAAGTACAGGTTGAAACTTGAGAATTGACACAACTAAATATATTAAAATGAAGAAAAATATATATCTAGGTTTGAAACAGAATTATTTTTTTGTTTTTTTTGATAAACTACTGATCACCGAATTAATACTTATCTTCGATCATGTACTCGGTTGTAAATTTAAAAGTTTACTATCCTTATATACTGGTTAAATTTAAAAGAGGTGGCCTCAAAGAAATGGTCCCAAGAAATGTCATTACTTCTGTAAAATATTGAACTCATGATCTGTACCCTGTATCATATAATTCACTACCACTTAGCTATCCTTTTCGGTTGAAACAACATAATTGGTTTGTTGGGGTGTCCAATCTCCAATTTTAAGAAGGGATAAGGTTGAATGCAACCATTAATTTCACAATCCATTGAATCTTGTGGGGATATCTATCAATGCTAATTTTCAATTTTTGATTGACAAAGGAAAGGAAGATTGATGATATTTATGCCAGGAAGAATCAAATTCTAATTTAAATATATTATAATGTTACCATTGTTTCTCGAATGTTATGAGTTTGAATTGTGAAATGGTTTTTTCATTTGTAAAAATAAAACTGCAGAGATTCATGTTCATATGTAGTCTAATAAGATTTTACGTTGGTTATCAGATACCTAACGCATCCCTCCTCATTCCTCCAAGTCTCGATCTGACTGTGTGATGATACAACATTAAGTTCAACACATGCAAAGTTATAATATAAGAAAATTCATATTCTATAATTATTTTTGAAATAATAATACTGTAAAATCAAATTTATATGTTACATTACCAAAAAAATTAGAGATAAAAAATTGTGATAAATTAAATACTAAACTCAAACTTACAAAAACATTTCCATCAATACTTCTTTGTAAACAGAATACCAAGCTCTCGAACATACCGTTAAATTAGTATTAGTAGTTGTTGAGATGTCAAATCCAAATATGAAATGAAGTGAGATTAGATTAGTAGATTCATTTGATACATCAGTCTTCCTCCGCAAAATTCATTGAACTTTCACTTCATATACATATATGATTGCTGCTTATATAGATATATGGAATGGACTGACATTACATGTATATAGGATATATGGTATTTATGTGCTGATTCATACTCTTCAAGATAATTTCTATATTTATCTAAAATAATAGATGAGGACAGTCTTTGCGCAATAATGAAACTACTATTATACTTTGAATATTAAAGTTATTTGTGAGACGAAAGTTAATTTTTTTAAACTGATTTTAATCATGAACATTTTCAATGTTAAATATCATTTTATTTGTCAATTTTATAATTTCGCATGTTACAGTATAAAAATATCAAATTTTAATAATTATGTTTCAATATTAAAATGTCATTTTTTAGCATAATAATCATTTTTTCTTTCATAAAATAGCATGAATCTTACATTTATTTGACATATGCAAGTTGTGTTCTATGAATATCATAAACTAGCATTAGTTACTTTCAATACTAAATATGACATTAAAAATTGTATTGTCATTTTTTGGCAAGTCAAACAGCACATTATTTGAGTAACATTTTTTACATCAATTCCAAATTTTGAAATTAGCATATCAAATATCACATGCATTGAAGTGACTTTTTTTTTTTTGATTGATTAGTTAGGAGATATTCTGAGTCAGCGTCTACATATCAGACTAAATTTTTTTTTCATGACAATTAAATTCACCATTTAATCTTTTATTGTCAACGATAGGCGAAGAAAGGACATATAAAAACATTATCATTATTATTATTTTGAAGTTTGAATTCTTATCTATATATAGCTATAAAGTTATTTAAAAATTAATTAGTATGAGATCTGATTATGATTTAATTAAATCTTTTTATATAATTTATTGTAAAATAATAGTTTTTACTCCTTTAATCAAATTAAAGAATTTTAAAGTAAAAATTAATTTAATCACCTTTACTTGTTGCATGAGTTAAAATAAGATAAATATTTTTTAATGCAATAATATAGAAGAAAAAATTAAACTCACATCATCATTTATATGAAAGTGGCACTTGATAACTAGCAAAGTGGCTTTCCAAGTTCTACTACATCGAAAAATTCGTTATTGCTTCCGGTGCGATGCACTTAAGTGAATAAATATTTGTTACATATGTAAATCATATATTAATGTAATGGATGTTTACTAGCTCTAAAAGACTACAATTGAGATTAATAAATAATAAAAAATATTATATTTTTTAAATTTATATCTTAAAATTTTGTTTTAAATAATATAATATTAATATAATAAAATCATATTAATTATAAGATTTTAAATATGACTAATTATTTATAATTATAAGATTTTAAATATGACTAATTATTTATTATCATTTAATACTATATTATTTAAAATAAAATTTTAAAAAATGTAGCGTGAATAACAACAGCTCATCGTTCCCCACCGCTGACCTTTAGCAAGTCATCGGAATCATAATCCGTATCCGCTAGAGACAACTTCATTTAAGGTAATCCACGTGTGTATTTATTGATCGCCTGATACTGTCTGGTTCGTGGGTCCCATATTTCGACCTTTTATCTTCCCAAGAGAGGATCGGTTGTGCCGTCTATTTTTAACTTGAGCAGTGTTAGTTATATTTTTATATTATATTAAAAATATTTATTTTCATGAGTTGATAGTATTATATTGGTTAAATATTATATTATATTAATATTATATTAATTAAATATTACACATAATGTCATATGGTATTAAATAAATATTACATTATATTATAATATCATGTAATATCTAACTAATATAATACTGTCAATTCATAAAAATAAATATTTTTAATAAAGTTTTTAGGTGAACTTAGTATTATTATTTTAATTTTTACTTAACAATGACTCAAAAATCGAGAAAAGCGCGTAAACGTGTGGTATTTTTCGGTGGTCCTTCTTCATGTTCTACGGAGATGAGATGAGGTAGGTGCCACGTGTACAAGAGTTTATATGTAAGTAATATTATGATCCCTTGCATCAAGAAATATCTTTTCATCACAAGTGATGAGGTTGGTGCCACATGTACAAGAGTTCATATGAATCCACTGAATCAATGATTCACATATTTTGTTAATACGATTAATGTTCATTATTTTGGATCTATTAAGATTAATAAATAATTTTTTTACACACTTTCTTTTTATGCAGACTTAATAGTAGGAGAAACTTGATATTATTTTTATTAAGAATGTTTATTTGTGTTATAGTATCGTACAAATGTATACATATTAAAAAATATATATAAATTTTAATTTATACTATTAATTAATCGTGTCAAGTTTTAAAATTCAAACCCGATCTATTTATTAAACATACACGCATCGACACAATTAATTTTTAATTTTTATTTTTAAATAAAAAAATTACCTAACTATTTTTTTATATGTATAGATAATTTTTAAGTTTATTCAACTTTAGATAGAAAACTTATTTTTTTATAAGTAAAAAAATTTTCAAACCTTAATAAACTTTTGATGTGAAATGAATTATTGTAATTTATGTTATTTTTTTATAATTAAATATGATTAGTCGTGTTAAATAAGTTAACATTAGTAAACCTTGATAACATGAAAACATTAAATATTTAGACAAAAATTTCTTTTATAAGTAAAAAATTTTTAAAGCTTGATAATATTTTTTATACGATATGTTTATTAATTGTATTATATATGTCAATATATTTTTGACCCAAACTTATTTATACATGAATCAAATCTACTAATTTTATATTATATTCAAATTATATTATTATTAATTATATTATACATGTCATACGTCCACTTATTTTATCATTTTTTATTTATTTTGTTGTCAAATGCAATTACTAATTAATTGTAATTGTTCATACAACAAATTAGTGTGACATGTTAAAGTGGGTTCATTAATGTTAAAGGGTCAAGTTCAACGGGTCAAATCATTTATAATTGGGTAATGTCTTTACTGTGCCGTGTCAATTATTGAAAAAATCTAACCCAACTCAACCCATTGGGCGTTGCCCATTAGAGGTATAAATTGTATGAAATTATCAATATAAAACCAGGAGAACCCATATTTACATGTTTAGCCCTGTTCTCCTTCTCATACAACAAACTAGTCTGTATTTAACCTTTTTTTGTCTCCTTTAGTCACCCTTTCTAGTTTTTGTTTAGCCCTGTTCTCCTTCTCACCATCTGGCTTAATTGAAACATATAATACACAACGTATGATTTTGGAAGAAAATGGAAGAAAATTATAATTTAATCTTTTTTAAAAATTAATTTACGTGTATCAAATTAAGTATTCTTCTCCTTAAGAGTCAACTTACTTTTTATATTTTAGCAGTCAATAATCGATGCAAAAGAGACTCGAATTCAAGACGCTTGAATTTTATCTTCAATATCTTTATTACTCGGTCACACACTCGAGTGATAATTTAACCCTTATTATTACATGTACAATGCAGGTGTTATGTTTTTCGTTAAATATAAATGCTCAAATGAGACGGAATGACCTTATTAAAAATGGACAAAAATCTCAAGAATAACTTGACAATAATTACAAAAATAGGGAGGAAATTGAAACTCTGCAAGTAAAGTACACGTGGAATTTATCTCAATGTACATCAATTATGAATAACTATAATTTCTTCAAAAATAAATTTTACAATGATAAATTTTAGACATAATTCAATTATTTTCAAACTCCCTTGATAGAGGCAATTATATAGGTTTATGAAAATTAGTCTCAACATAAAATGAGATGATTATATCATGATATTAAGAGTAATGTATCATATTAATTTAGTAAATAGGACCATATGTTTACTAATTGACAAATTTCATTAGAGGACTACATGGATCACAAGCTTGAAGATAGAAAGGTGATCATCATCTTTTGTGTGTCCCTTTCATTGAAGATCATTGGAATAGTCTTCCATTAATTCATGATTCTATCCACCATTCAAATTATGATAGTGGCATTTAAGGCATGCTATGTGTATTTTATCAATTATTCAAATTATGATAGTGATATTAAATTATGCTGTGAGTGTTTCTATTTTATGAAAATATCTTTTTATTTTACAAAAAATTAAAAGTAAATTCATCGCATTTAAAGACATCGATAAATATTCAAATTGAAGAATTATTGTATTGTTTTATTATAATATCAAATATGTCTGAAATCATAAATTTAATCGTTCCATGAAAATATAAAAATTATCATATACAAAAATAATATAACGAGATTTCTTATTTTCATAAATAACTCCATCTTGACTATATCTATTAAAAAAAAGTGTTGTATCAAATTTGATATTTAAAATTTTAAAGTTGGTCATTAAAAAAAAACCTAAAATTCTATAAATATGATTTGACGTCTATCAATAATATGAATTACTCCCTCCGTTCTAAAATAATAGTCTTTTTTGGGTGTTCTAACTTTTTTGGAAGTATTATTTATTTTGAAATTATTTAAATTTTTCATATTGTCTTCATTTAATTGTAAATCATGTTCATATTATGTGTAATAAAGGATAATTTTAAAAATTTATAACTTAAAAATATATTAATTTTTTAAATGAAACTTTTAAAATAAATAGTGATAAAGAATTCTTAGGAACGGAAGGAGAATTTGAAATGCATAATTTTAATATAAAAGGATTAAGGAATAAAAATTAAATAAATATGCAATGTGCCGAGTATTAATGATGTTGTCTTTGACATTTCACGATGAACTAAGAGGGATTTCACGTGGGAAGGATGATTGCTCTATGATTTAAGACAACAAATCGAGTTAAGAAAATTGACTAATGTTGATCAATCATGATTAGTGAATTCCAATGAAGATATGAGTGGGGATCATGCAGTACAAATATTCAAGCATCTATTTGAAAATTGAAAGTAACCTTTCACTTTATAGTTTATTTGGTCGGTGAGAAAGCAAGGGGGAAAAAACGAGAAAGGGAAAATAAAAAGAGAAAAATGTGAGGACAGAAGATTATTATTATTAGTTTGTTGGTAAAGAAGAGAACATGGAGAGAAAATAACAGTGTTGTTAGATACATCTAAATATCACGAGACTTATTATTTATGTGCTGGTTGAAATTATTGCAACACTTTTTTTAAATTATAAGTAAAAGAATTAAGTTTCTTTAAAATTTTAAAAATATTATTGAAACATTAAGAAGTAAGAAGAATAAGTAATTAGTTTGGATATACAAAGTATTTCTCCAAAAATAAAAGATGAAAAAAGGAAAGATAAAAATATTATTGAATTCGTTGCCAAATGTCCAAACGGCTCAACCCCAACTCCAATTCCAACTCTGATCCCAACCCTAACCCTCGGACCAAGGTTAAATGGGACCAAAGTATTGAAATGATATTAAAAAGTAGACAATACTTAACTCCAATCCTATCCAAATATGTGTCACAATTTTAATATGTTATATATGTAATCACATGAATATCATGTGATTATTTAATTTAAATTTAAAAAAATAATAAAATAAAATAAAAGACACATGTATTGTATACATAGAAATTGTGATTAAGATATGTATTCAAATAAGAGAAAATTCCTCCAACCTAATTTCAAACTAAGTATTTCTTAAAATTTTATTGATAGTGATTAAATAAGAGGTGACATGGAAAGTAGAAGGGAGTAATCATGGGGATAGTAATGGTGTTCTTTCTTTGATTGCTTCGATATATTGGACTATGAAGAAATGAAATTATTTAGATTTAACTTGCTTGTTATTATTGCTTCCTTCGCATGCTTCGCTAACTACTTGTTTGTCATTTCACTCGCACATGCTTACACGTATTAACATATATTTTTACTTTTATTTAGAGGTTCTTATTGAGATAGTTGTATTAACCCTTACTAGACACAGGAATGGGTAAGGAGTTGGCAATGAGTTGATGGATCATAGTTCTGCTACCTTGGAGAGCTTCTTTTGGACATTTTGGGCATACCCCCACATGTGGATTTATGTTAACCTTTTCCTTGTTTTGAGAAACTTGTTTGTATATAAATAATTTTGTGATGAATTATATATATATATATATGATGTTGGATGTGTTACTTGAGAATGAATAATGAAATGAAGGTAGATGGAAAGAAAAAGAATGTTTATGAGTTAAGAAAATAAGTTGGACCAAGAGTTGAGACCCAAAATAGGGACAAATTTTGAAACAAGGACAGATCATGTGGCCACTGCCAATCGGCACCCTGAGGTAACCGATCGGCCTAGAGAGGTAGGAAAACCCCCTCTCTGTGTGTCGATCGACACTCAGAGGGCAGAGGGGCTTTTTGGTTTTCCTTTGTTGTTTTGACATTCCAGATTGATTCCTCTCTACCCAAATCACAGATCGTGACATTCCCACTCTAATTAAAAATGGATTAATCATAAATTTCGCCTAATTACCCCACTTAAAATGATTTGAATTTATAGTATGGACCTTACCCTCGGGTTGCCTCGAGTTTGGGGCGTGACATAAATCAACTCTAGTATAGGTCATTTGAAGGGTAGTTTGATGGGTCATTCGAATGACCTCACAAGAATAGGATTTTCCACTATTTTCATAATTTGTTTTACTTGAAAAACCCTAGATCAATACAAGAGGCATTTTACACAATAATTTAGAGTTTTTTTTACAACAAGAACTTGAGAGCAATTATTGTGAGTTTTCAAAACGTGATTTCCTTTTTTTTTTGTTCATCTAAAAAACACAGTCTCCTTTTAAAAAACCTAGATTTTCACCATCTTAGTTGGAGTACTTACACGAAAGATTTCGGCTTATGCGATTAGTGGATAAGGAGATAACGAGCAGTCACATTATGGTTTTGGTTTGGCATTACTTGAGGATTCGAAGACATTGCAGATATGAAGAAGGCTCAAGGAGTCAAGTAAAAAGAATATCATATCATCTGCCACAAGACTTAAGGTACAAAGATGGTATGAGTCAACTTGAGTCTGTAAGTTCCTTTATAGTGGATTGGTGTATATCTAGATGAGGTCCCGTGGTTTTTCCAGCAAGGGTTTCAATGTAAAAAATCTTTTGTCTCTTTTGTGTGATTACTTTTAATTTTTATTGTAATTCTACATGTATCAATATTGCACACATGAGAATCTTAAGATACAATGCTAATCAAAGTGAAACCTTAATTACTAAATTTAAAATTGGTCAAGAAATTCATACAATTGCCAAATTAACCTATTGACCTCCGTCTAGGTCAAATCTTTCATTTTCTAGATTACCTAGGGACTATCTCAAAAACCAATTTTATATTAATTTTTCTTTCAAAATACACAAAAGTATATTTGCAAAAAAGTAGTCATAGATTGTTTTTCCTAAAAGAATTTTTATGCATTTAGGAAAACAACCCCAAACAACCACTAAGACTCTTCATAAAGCTCTCTTTTGCTCCTTGAGTTTTTTGATTTAAGGTCACGAACTCTACATTTTCTAATGTATATAAATAGGAAAACAATAACCTTGATTAATGTTATTTTTTATCAATTAAAGAATATGCATGTTACCTTAGTTTAAAAACTAGCCCAACTTTAGGTGCAATTATTTAGTTGGTATACTCTTTAGATTTTTTTATCATACCAATGGAGTTTTAAATCAAATTTATCACATCTATATTGTTTTGCAAACACATGTTGTTTAGAAAGACACATTTCTTTAGTAAATAACTTTTAAGTTACAAAGCATTCGTTCGTATATATAACTTAATAATTTTAATCAAGTTGCATCTCTTGAAAAGACACCTTTGGAGGTGTCTTGTCAAGAGGCACTTCTTCTCTATTTTGATTTATATTTGATTAAGAATTATCTTTTCAAGAAACATCTATGATGTAAGGGCATGAGTTTGATGAATAAATTGAAAACTACGGAACTCTAAAAAATTTGATTAAAAAAGATGTGTTGGATCAAAATCTCGAACTCTTTAACTCATTGTACCATGGATGACTTCATTAGGCTTAGAGAAACCTATGACTAAGAGAGGATGCACTTCGTTTTGTAGCCTAGTCATCTTATTTAAGAAAATAAAATTAGAAAATAGAGGCTACAATGTATGATTATTATTGTAAACTTATTTATCTATTTTCAGTTTGTGACACTATGTTCACATAAGGTAAAAGCTTTATGGATTCCTTAAGATTCTATTTGGTTTGAGGGAAAAGAAAAAGGTAAATAAAAATAATGTTTAATATATTTTTCTCCTATTTGAAATAAAAGTAGAAATTATATCTTTCTTTGGTTTGTGATTCTAATAAGAAAAATGAAAACATTATTTGAAAAAAAAATTCTAATTTTATTTGAGTAAAAAAGAAGGATAAATTACACATTTCAACCATGTAGTTTGCCCTCGGTTTCAATTTAGTCGATGATCTTTCAATTATTATAAGTATAATAATTCATGACCCATGTATACCCGTATACTTACATGGCCAGGGTAGAGTCTATCATTATGAGTTCCACTAACAAGACTCATTTCATGTAAAGCACCAATACATGGACAACAAATATTATTCTTGTCACAATGTTATCCTCACAGTTTTAGTCCTTTTCCAATGTAACGTATCCATCCATTTCATCCATCTAATGTGGATGAAAAAGCCACACGTAAAACAACACATGAGTAGTTATGGGCATTTAAGTCATTTTGCTACCATTATAAGCCATCTTCCTCCAAAACTAATTTTTCAATCTAGTCCTTATTGACATCTCATGCATTAGAGGCTTGAAAAATCAGGGCAAATAGAGGGTTTTCTAATATAGAGAGAAGGGGGGAAGGAAGAGAAAAAAAAAGGAAAACTAAAGTGGTAAATTCAATTGAAGTTTGTGGATAATTTCATAAAAAAATTTATGATTTATTCTTTAATAAAGAAACCTGAATAGGTTGTTTAGAGCATAAATGTACTTATGATTTCTCTAAAGATATTTTTGGAGGTACAAATTTTCTTTTATTGGGGTTGTCATAGTAAATTAGGTGTTTAAATATTTTAATTAATTTCAACGAAAATTTTTGAATTATCATGTACGTCTTTAGAATATATTCATTACCGTTGACCTTTTTATAATTAATGTTCAATAAATTAATATTTTTAATAATTAATAAATATTTAAAAAATAACTTGGTTCTATAATGAATAATTAATAATTATATTACCTAATAATTAATATGATTTTCAAAAAAATTATTTATAATATTAATTATAAAAGAGATAAAATAGTCATATATACTTATATATATTTCATCTATAAGATATCTTGATAATTATATTTATTAATTTTATATAATTGAAGTAAAAGAATTACAACTGTAAAAAGTTACAACATAAAAATTGTAGAAAATACAACTTATTTAGCTCAAAAGAATATTAAGAGTTTTTTGAATAACTAAGTTGAAACCGTATGAGTATTTTTTTTATTTATTTATGAAAGATTAAAATATTGTCGAAAAGTTTCATATAATGCACCGAAAATCATATACCTGTAAGGAACACTTTTAAATTAATGAAAATATATGAAAATTTAAAAATTAATAATCCTAATAATTAATAAATTTCTATCTTTCATTGTTATTAATTATTAGAAGGTTAACTGTATATGTCAAAAATATTAAAATTTGTTCCCAAATATGGTGGACGTGTTTTAGTTATCAGTACAAAAAAATGGTAAAATTACAAAGGACGAAATATATATAATTTATCCAAAAGAAAGAATTAAAATATATTTTTCACCAAATCTGAAAAGTAAACAAAAATAGTTACAAATTTATCTCTCTAATGCATGCTGTAACTATAAATATAAAAATAATACATAATATTTATTTTTTTATTTGAGAATTATATGTTACTATCATTAGTACACAATATATTAATGGTAGCATTTTTATTTTGTCTTGGCCGACAGCGGTATTAACCTTTTGAATAAGCAAATGAGGGTAAATGAGTAATTTGGTATGACTTTAGTTTGGGCCAAGAGAAAATTCCAGAGAGAGAGACAGAGAGAGAGAGAGAACAGAGGGCCCGTGATATCCGGCCTACGCTCGGACGTCCACATGCACTTAACAGAAACGAGACGAGGCTGAGGTTTCATGTCGGCCCACCTCATACAATATTTTAAGCCTACAGGCCCACGTGTCCTAACTCCATAAAAGCCCAGAAACAAGCCACGATCCCTGGTTTTCCGGATTAGGTTAGATGGATTTTCTAGTATCCCCACCCTGCCTCCTTCTCGCGGGTCCCAAATCATCTGATAACTGGACCCACAAATCCTCGTGATATGTTTCTTTCAGTTTTCAAACTAGAAAAATTTTATACGAAAAAAAAGGGAAAAGATTTCCCAAAAAAGTTTTTCTAATAGGTTATGGCCAAGTAGAGATCATATTTGAGTGGTTTAATTACTTATTTTTTATGTCATAAATGTAGGTTTTATTCTTTTTTCTCTCATCATTGTATCAAAAAAAAAAATAATGATCACATTAAACATTTTTGTCATTTGATATTTAGGTACAATGTTTTTTAATATTAAAAACATGTCATTACGTACAATATTAATCTAAACATGCCATATATAATAATTGTTCCAAGTATAAAAGAGGTACTGGGACCAAGTCAAGATTCTATTTGAAATGATAAAGTCCTTTCTTTTGACAAACGTAATCTAAATTTGAGATTCAGCGTATGAGTGCACACACGTAAGTAAAATTTTTCACTTTCCTATCATTGTATTCAAATTTATATATATACAAAGTTACTAACAAATGTGCCTAATTCACCGGACTTTTATCATTGTAAGATTTTGAAAAAGTTAGGTATAGGCAGCATTATTATGTAAGTGAACAAGTTTTCACATAGGAAACTCGTCACGTTTGAATCACAAAGTGAAAAAGTACATACATAACATTTAAAAAAATTGAGTGAAATTAAGGATTCAAGGATTCAATTTTCAATCTATAATTAAAAATACAAGTTGATATAAAAAGGGTGCCCTAGTTCTTCTGTGAGTGAGAAGTGTCCAATTCAATGGACTTAAATATAAAATTCTACCCATTAAAAAAGAGGAGTGAATGAATTTTCCTTTTTAGCTTTTCTAAAGGAAGACAACAAAATATGATTGTCTTTGTCACAACCCATTTTGCTTGAAATCATGACAGCTTGATTGTTTGTATAAAGGAGGTGAACAGATGGAAATTGAAGGAGACACCTTGTTGCTCTAAAAAGATTGTCACATGCTATTCTAAGAGGTCGGCTAGTTTTTGGTTAAGGAGAATTGAACATTACCCTTTTTATTATTTTTCTTAATTTTTTTTTTCAAAATAACTATAAAAAAAAAAAAACATGTTTGACAGGATATTTTTGAGAATTTGGTCTAAAAAAAATTCTAAAAATGAATTCTTTTAAAGAAACTAGTAGAAATAATTTAGAAAATGAAAATGATCTAGAAAATACGTCTAATTTTCATTCTTGAAAAGTAATAAATAAAAAAAGTGAAAATTTATCCAAATGGGAAATATATTGTACAATTAATCATTATTTTACAAGTTTACAAGAGTTTCTTAATTTTGAATTTTGGGAAACCAATAACTCAAAAACAAATGTAAACTTTTTTAACTAAAATTATATTTTTCTAAAATAATATAAATATTAAAGCCATTTTTTCAATTGACTATGGTATTTTGGCATGATTCGAGTAATTTCCAACGGATGCTTATAATTAAAGTGAATTGAAGTGAATTTGTTAAATTAAAGAATTTAATTATTTTAATTAAAACAATAAAACCGTATTTAAAACTCGTTTATAATTAAACTGAACTGAATTGAAGTGAATTTGTTAAATTAAAGAATTTAATTATTTTAATTAAAACAATAAAATTTTATTTAAAACTCGTATACAATTACATGATACAAAAATATAATTAACCTATAATTAAATTTAGACAATTACACAGGCTTTACTTGTTGGGGGTATTTTGGTTATTTAAACACAAATCATAGCGAATTACGAAAAAGGCCGGTAACAAAATCTAGCAAAAACTGTCAGTGATCTTGGATGCTTTGCAACAGCCTAGGTAGCAAGCCATGTGAACTCTGAGCTGCAAAAGAATTCTAAATTTAGATTATGACACTACTATCAGTCAAAAGGACAAGCTTGTCCTTACGTAATCCATGTGGCATTACTGTTAATACTAATGCCATTTCTGATATTATTTCGAAATCTGAGGGCTTTGTTGGAGGTTGTCATGCATAAAAAGCCGTTGGGCGCCTCCTTTCTTCCCAACGCATATCCCACACCCTCTCTCCCTCTCAAAAAGGCAGAGAGTTTCAGAATGCAGGCGGTCACTATTCTGTCGGTGCTATTGTGCGCCACCTGCCACATCGCCTTTGCCTTCACCGACGGTAAGCTTTCTTCAAAATGATATATATATATATATATATATATTGGGTTTTCAAACTAGGGCTGTTATTGGGTAGTTTCGACCATTGATTTGTTTAAATATTTTGGTTTTCCAAGTAGCCAACGGTGGAGATTTGAGCAAGCTCTCTACCACTTTCACTCTAAAGATCATTTAACACTCATGTTTTCATCCAAACTGTGATTATATTACTTAATTAATTGTCCTAATAAAAAGGTACTGGAGTGACCATTGGGCTATGGAAGGTTTTTTGAATCCAAATGACCAAAACACCATTAACCCTGTGGCTTAATTTCAATTCTAACCTTACTGCAACCCTTTGTGTTTTTTTTTAACCTGCTTCTGTTTTTTTCCTGAGAAAATTTTCTATAAATAAGTGGACCATGCCATGTAATGTTAACAAGTTGTATCATTTTTAATAAAAAAAATAATACTTTTTGTGTAATTTAGTGAGTGAATTAGTTTGATTCATAGACTTACGGTAAGTTTGGCGGAGCGGTGGAGGAAAAATATAGCGGACCATCCTGTATTTGGCGATATAGTTATAAGGAGACAGGGCTACAATTCGGAAGAGAGGACTCGTGGTCAAACGGTCTCTCAGTCGATAAATTCAGTTCATGAAAAAAACTGTTTGTTTTTTTCACCAAGATTCTGCCCTCTTCTCAATATGAGTTTGTACTATGTGAGGTAGAGACTTGTGAAAATAGGCATTTTAGCAATTAATGAAAGCTTTTTCTCCTTTTTTGAAGTCAAACATTGCAAGTTGTTCTATTTTCTTTATCAGGATTTAATCTTATATTAGTTTAAGGATCAGTATTTAGGTATATTAGAATAAAGACAAAAAGTGAGAGAGAGAATGGGTTACAATCCTGGATATTTTACTGCGTATATTATATATATATATATATATATATACACACACAAGAAAGAATAATACTGATATATTTCAGGGAATAATATATACGGGCATATTTCAAGATATAGCTATATAATATAGATATAAATACTATGTGTGATAGTACACGATAACAAAGTAAATGTTTTAAGGTTTAAAATTTCATTTTATGCTTACATAATTTACATAAGATTATATCTAACTGTGGGTGGCAATGGTGCACATGCAAACATACCACTGATCATAGGCCACATGACACTTTGCCCATATTCTGTCAACAGTTGCGATTGAACCTTATGTGGGGTCAGTTTACAACTGGCTCTGATAGTCTTCACCTAGCCCTTCCACATGGTGGCAAATTATCTTTAATACCCACCACCAGATAGGTCGCAGTCACCCATGGTACCATAAGGGTTCAACTTTGAAGCACTTTACTCCTATAACAAGTAACAGGTCAATTGTGTCATTATAACTAAAATTTTCTGTAACTACGTAAGATCTTGTATTGTGGTAAGAGAAATTATTCAACGATCCAAACTCCAAAAGTCGCAGTACAATAGTTCGAAGAACAAGTCTCAAGTTCTTTAAGTCTCAAGTTCTTAGTATACCAAATTCAAATGTTTGACTTGAGTTCAAATCCTACTTACAACCGGTGTGCAAGTCTCTGATTCAATTGGTGGATGTGTAAAATTATTATTGTAAAAATAACTTTTTTCGTCTCTAAATTTATTGTAATTAATCATGTTGTTAATTATGATTACGATTACAGATGAAAGTAGGGGTAATTTTGTCCATTCACAATATTTTTAAGCTGAGTTTTTCAATGGGATAAATCAAGTGTCAAACCTAAATTCCATTTTTACCCTTGAAATTTACAGGATTATTAAGGAATGGCAACTTCGAGATCGGCCCCAAGCCATCGGACATGAAAGGCACGGAGGTGCTGAGACACGACGCCATACCGGAGTGGGAGATCTCCGGCTTCGTCGAGTACATAAAATCCGGCCAAAAGCAAGGCGACATGCTGCTGGTGGTGCCGGAGGGAGCCTTTGCAGTGAGACTAGGGAACGAGGCATCGATTAAGCAAAGAGTGAACGTGATGAAGGGAATGTACTATTCCATTACGTTCAGTGCGGCTCGGACTTGTGCTCAGGAGGAGTGGTTGAATGTGACAGTGGCGCCGGACTCCGGCGTGCTGCCAATGCAAACTTTGTATAGCAGCAATGGATGGGACTCCTATGCATGGGCATTTCAAGCTGATCTGGAGTGGATAGAGATCATCATCCACAATCCCGGCGTGGAGGAGGATCCAGCTTGTGGTCCACTTATTGACTCCATTGCAATGAGAGCTCTCTATCCTCCTAGACCAACTAATAGTAAGTTTTTCGTACATGTTTCTCCTTTTGGACCACTTCTAATTCGACAATGGCAGCTTCCATTGTTTTCAAATGATGTGCCTGTGTGCGGACATGCCCAAAAGTCAGTGTCTCAAAATTAATTGGGTTAACCTATTTCGACATGTAGATTATGAGTATGAGATCTATTTTATGTGTTGGCTAGGGGGGGTTATGCCCCTCCAAAGTTTTGAAGTTTTAAATTTTTTTTAATCACTATTTTTCGTAAAGATTTTGCAAAAATTAGGATTTGTCCCCTCTCAAAAATTTCGTATTTTTATAAGAGACTCTCTTCAATTCTAACTTTTATATATTTTCCCCCTCCCCCAAACTCTATGGTTTAGATCCACCACTGCTCCTATGAACCTTGTCCTATGCTATTAATGCACATGACATCAATACCGTAACAACCGCATATTACATTCTTTCATCCTTTTTAACAGTTTTGAAGTCAAAATTTTATGATTCTACTTACAAATATATATATTGTGGTTCATCAGCCACATCTCTTTGGAGTTAGGTTGCAGTAGCCATCACTGTTATAAATTCAATATACAGTAGGCAAAAATATTCTTCGTGGGCCTTTGATAAAGTTGCCTAAATTGCGTGATCTATATGACTTGCTTGTATATATAACTTGCGTACAAGCCATCTTAGCCTGTTTTTGGGTAATGCGTATCTTTCTGCCTAACTATATTCTTGTTGCAGTAAAATGCAGGTTCTGCTCATCCTCATGTGCCATTCATATACATCCATGTATAGATATGTATATGCACATGCAGCACATCTGTGTTGTTGGCACAGCTATAAGATGGGCCCAAGATATTAAATATTTGGTCAATTCAGCTATCTCTGGAAAATCATTTTCAGTGGCTGCAAAATTGAGTTGGCACATACATTTTTATTGATGTATAAGTCTAATTATAGTGTCTCTAGCCGTCAGCATCCAAGCTGCAATGCATGTCTAAAATTGTTTTAACACTGAGTTAATGACCTCAACTTTGTGTCTGCATTTAGCTTTGCCGGATTTGGGTAGAAAATATTAGTATTTTTCACCATATTGAAGATAGTAGGGACAGTGTCTTTCACTTCAAATGGGGATTTCAACCTCAAACATAGATATGATAACCATGCCTTGCAATTACACCAATTGTCACTTTTGTTTGTTGATTATTGGGTTATTAGGTACTGATTCTGGAAGTTCATATATATATATATATATATATATATATATATATATATAGGTACTGATGCTTCAAGTTAATATATATATACACACACACACACACACAAATAAATATATTGGTTATAATGACTTGTGTCATGTACTATATTTGTGCAGAGAACCTATTGAAAAATGGTGATTTTGAGGAAGGTCCATATGTGTTTCCCAACACATCTTGGGGTGTTCTTATCCCACCAAATATTGAAGATGATCACTCTCCACTACCCGGTTGGATGGTTGAATCTTTGAAAGCTGTTAAGTACATAGACTCTGATCATTTCTCAGTACCACAAGGCAAAAGAGCCGTTGAGCTAGTGGCAGGAAAAGAGAGTGCCATTGCACAAGTGGTTAGAACCATAATTGGCAAAACCTATGACCTCTCATTCGCAGTGGGCGACGCTAGCAACTCTTGTGAAGGGTCCATGATTGTTGAGGCTTTTGCCGGTAAAGACACCATTAAGATTCCTTATGAATCCAAGGGCAAAGGTGGGTATAAGCGCGCTGTGCTTAGGTTTGTAGCTGTTTCTACACGAACTAGGATCATGTTCCTTAGCACGTTCTACACCATGAGAAGTGATGACTTTGCTTCCCTCTGTGGCCCTGTTCTTGATGATGTTAAGCTGTTGAGTGTTCGCAAACCACGCCGGTTGATGTGAATTGAAGCCACTGTTACGGCAGACTACGTGTTTTGAATCTTCTGTTATACTAAGAATATTTTTATTGTTAAGGGAAGCAATATTGAAGGGTTTTTAGTTTCAAGTTAGCATATTTTTACTAATAAAAATAAATTTATACTAATGTCAGAATGGTATATATATATATATATATATATATATATAGTGTAGCATGTGTGATTTTATTGAGTGGTTATATATGTATTTGAGCAAAATAAATGGGAAAATGGAAATTATTCAAGATTATATATGCTTTTTGGTGAAAATGGAAATTATTCAAGATTATATATGCTTTTTGGTTTAGATTAAACTTTGAAGACCATTATTTTTGGTTTGGACCTATATATGCTTCCAAGAAATTCACACTAGACTAGGAAAAGGGCACATCATAATTTTCAACCCAATGCTTGAATATGTGTATATCAGTGATGGTTTGGTTGAATTTTGAATTGATTGTCTAGCTGGCATTAATATTGTTGTATCATTAAACTAATCATTCTATAGGGTACACTTAATTATAATATTACTTAAAAAGACTAATTAAGACGCTAAAATCATAGTTGGGGTTAAGAGGAAATTTCCCCTTTGTACTATTATTTATGGTCTAGGTCCGCCACTAGACTGGTACTCCACCCGTGCCCTAGCTCATCTAACGTGGTTGACATGTCAAAGGAAGGAACATCTCAACCATTAATCTCATCAAACAAGGTTTTGATGACATGGGGGAGTATACAGATTTTTGTTTTAGGAGAGTGGTATTTTTCTGTTCATGCATTTCAATTTGTTAAAAAATAAATAATTACATTTTTAATGGAGACCATGAGAAGTAGAGCATGGAAAAGTGATAAATTTCAATAAAAGATACAAAAATGGCAGAAATCCACGTGTCAAAGATGAAGATTCCAAAAGAGAGTTTGCACAAACTCTTTTTCTATCAAAATGAAACCCCTACTCCTCTGCTTACAGAAAAATACAATATATATATATATATATATATATATATCCAAATCCCTGCAAAAGATTCTAATTTTTTTTTATTTTTTTTGAGTATAGGGATTAAGGTCCACAAAATTTATTAATTAAACCATAAGATTTTTAAGCTAGCTTGGAAATGTTAAAGGAAAAAAAAGAAAGGAACAAGTTTTATATTAATTTATAACTATATGCTTTTTAAACTAATCATACTACTAATTAATAATCTCATTACTTTAAGGATATTATTAATATTATAAAAGAGTTTATTAAAGAGTTGTCTCATGTCCCTTTGCCTCTGTTAGATTTGGTGGAATAATATAAAAGAGAAAGGCAAGAAATAAAGAAGAATGAGAGAAAAGGGAGAAGGGAAAAACTCAAAGGACTATATTGTATTAGACTGAACTATTGCAAAACTATACAATAGAGCTTCTTATATAGGAGAGTGATGAGGTTGTATATGGAAAGTGTAAATACATGAAAAGTGTAAATAAAGGAAATAAATTATGAATCCTAATCCTACTAGAATTACATAATACTATATATGTAATCCTAATATACTTCTAACACCCCCCTCAAACTCAAGGTGGGAGGTAGACCAACTTGAATTTGCAAACAAAATTTGAATGTGGATTGGTTGACTTGGTGGTGTTGTGGTTGAAATGGAGATGTAACCCAAATATGGGGATGGAGCCGGACTTTTAATAGAATTCATGACGACGCATAGAAATGCGGAGCTAGAACTGAAGGCGGCGCATGGAAGCGCAAATGATGGTATGCATAACCGAGGAGCAGTGATGGTCACGACTAAGCCGGATGGTTGATCGAATGTTGACAAGGGACGGTGAGGAGCAGTGACATGATCACTATTGAACCGGATGGTTGATCGAATGTTAATGAACAAAAACGTTGCACCGATGATTGACAGATTGCACCGATGATTGGCAGACGTGGCGGAGGTACAGGGGTGAAATAGGTTATTGCGGGTGTGTGATGGTGAGAGTGGAGAAGATGACGGTATGACTGAAGGATTTTGTACAATGATGAGAAGATTTCGATGGTGCAACAGTGAGTGAGTGAGAGAGTGAGACCTTCTGTCTGTGACTGAACAATAGTGAACGAGCGAGTGAGTGAGTAAGACCTTTGGTTTATGATTGAACAATAGTGAATGAGTGAGTGAGTGAGACCTTCGGTCTGTGACTGAACAACAGTGACAGTGAATGAGTGAACGAGTGAGTGAGTGAGACCTTTTGTTTGTGACTGAACAATAGTGAGCGAGTGAGTGAGTGAGACCTTTTATCTGTGACTGAACAAAGTGAATGAGTGAGTGAGTGAGACATTCTGTCTGTGACTAGTGGCAACAAGTGCTCTAATCTGTTGAAAAGATGAACAGTTGATTATGTTCTGCGAAACACAACGATGACTGAGAGACGATAGCCAATAGTATTGACCTGCGAGGATGATAATGGAGCATGATAACTTGTTATGATCTGATTGAAGAGCAACTGATGATAGCTGATGGTGATGAGTAGAGTGATGGGTGGAGGAGACTCTAAGGTTGAGTTTGAGGCGAAGGTTAGTGATGGTAAGTGGCAGGAATAGGAGGAAGAGGTAAAGATCAAAGAAATGGTTCGCCATGCGAGAGAGAGAGAGAGAGAGAGAGAGAGAGAGAGAGAGAGATTTGTTGATTTCTAGCTTTATTTTCTTGCAATCTTTATAGGTATGGAAGCAAAAATACAGAGACGTCTTCGGTTTATTTCAGTGTGTGTTTCATACACACAACCAGCGGTCTTGAAGGAAGCCTTGACAAAGGTTGAGGCACTGAAGGCATTAATGGCCTCACAATTGCGGGAGCCCTTGTTGGTGTGACTTAGTTAACAGTAAATGGAGGTGGAGCAGAAATATTGGGTTGAGCTAGTGGCAGATGCAGTTTGGGTTGCTATGTTGCTGTGGTTTGGGCTGCGGTTTGGGACGCTATGTTGCTACAGTTTGGGCTACTGATTGGGCTGTAGTTTAGGCTATTGTGTTGCTGCGGTTTGGGCTGCTGTATTGTTGAGGTTTGGGTTGTTAATTGGGCTGCGGAAGAAAATTGATTTGGACGTTATTGTGACTTGATTAGCAATAATGTTGCTATTGTGATTATGATGATCTGATACCAGGCAAGGCTTCTGGAAGAAATCTGATTTGGTGCAGAAGTCGGATGGTTATTGTGACGCGTTGATGATGATGTCGCAACAACTTCAATGGTTTCGCGATGACGTGGCTGATAACGTGGTTGAATAATCTCGGGATGGTTTCGCGATGACGTGGCTGATGACGTGGTTGAATAATCTCGGGTGAGAAGGGTGGTGATGTGCGAGCCGTGGTAGATGGTGGAGGCCACTGATCAAGATGACTCTGATGCCATGTTAGATTTAGTGGAATAATATAAAAGAGAAAGACAAGAAATAGATAAGAAAGAGAGAAGAGAGAGAAGGGAAAAACCCAAAGGATTACATTGTATTAGACTGAGTTGCATACATCCAAAGTAAAATGTGGTAAGAAGCATATAATTAATATGAGAAATTTAAACGTTTCTAATCTAAAGGAGTTATTGTAATATCCCGTCTCACATCACTTAGGTGAGAAAAGTTTGATTGGCATATATAAATACCTAAATTTTTTTTATTATTATTTATTTTCAAAAAAAAAAAATCTAAGAATTTTGGTTTTAATTTGTTGACCATAGAATTTTCTACATTTGGTCATTAACAAATAAATTGTGACTTTATCGAACCCTAACCACATGATATATTGGTGGTGAGCTGCATAGAATGGAGTTATCGAACTAGTCTTATCGAATATCGATCTCAGTCAACGATGTTCTAATTTGCTGACCATAGAAGAGGAATTTATTGGCTTGAATCCTTATGAATATCGAATATGAACTATGATTGAACTGTGATATTGACCGTTGAACTATGAAATTGTTTATCGAACTATGTTATTGGATTATGATTAAGATTGGACTATGATATTGACCATTGAACTATGAAACTATTTATCGAACTATGTTATTGGATTATGCTTAAGATTGAACCATGATATTAATTTTGAACTATGACAAAGATTGAATTGTAATATTGACTATTGTTATCGAGCTATGTTATTGAACTATTATTATGATTGAACTATGATATTGATTATTGAACTATGACTATGATTGAACTATGTTATTGATTATTGAATTGCAACTATGATTGAACTAAGATCTCTATTGAAAATGAATTTGATATTATTCTCTGAACTCTTGTGTTTTGATATGACGTACTCTAATTCTCAATGAATATAGACTTTTTAATATAGAACTACATAGTAGTTTTGAAATCTTTGGTATGTTATAGAATTCTCACCAAGCCATCGAGCTTATTACAGATGTTGACCATGTTTTCAAGTAAGGATTAGGCAGACTCGTTTTCAAGCATTGCAAACTAAGTGCTTAAGGGATGAAGTGAGTTGTTTTGATAAATCCTTAACCGAAGATAGATCAGATGATTTTTTATTATTTGAATTTCAGTCGTGTAATTTTAAACTACTCAACACTGCATTGTGACATGGAAACTATATATTTCAGAGACAATGTCTAATTGATTGATCAGGTTATGTGACTTACTTTATGAATATGAAAAAAAAAAAAATTCCGCTGCGTTTGATAAATAGTAATTAAAAAAATGATTTGATTATTGAAAGGCCTTGGTGGCCGTCACAGACCCTTAATCCGCATAGGCCGGATTTTGGGTTGTGACATGGTTGATGCTTAATGATGATTGGCGACGGAAAGAATTCGTGGGTTGCACGTCCTTGAAAGGAAAAGATGAGAATGTGATAAATGACCTAAGGGTAAAAATGTCATAAATTAAAATTAGTTAGTGCCAACTCATCAAAATGGGCCTAAGCTCAAAAAATAAAATAATTAATTATCTTTCAACTCAAAAATAAAAAATCCTAAACTTCATGATAATTTAGTATCCTTTTTAAGGACTAACACCAATTAACTCTTGAAAAAAAAAACGTTAATAATTTAGAAAAATTCAAGATAATTATTTTAGTTAGAAAAAAAGTGATGCATGTTAAAAATATTTGATATAATTACTTGGAATAATTTGAAAAATTCAGAAAAATACAGACATTATTTAACATGTCAAAAAAATGAAGTATAATTCGAGAATTTCTCAAATATTTGGGATAGTTTTGGGATTCGTTCTTTTGATAAAACTATTGAGATAAATTCATGAGATTCTAAAAAATTTGGAGAATATTATTACTATGTGCCCATCTGTGCTCATTTTTGTGCTTCTAATTTCCCCCCAAAAATTATTGTATATTAATACGGAGCATGTGAGTTAAAGAGGTAAGAAGTAGATTATTTTCATACATCAGTATCCATTAACATATTATATAAAATTTCATGGACTTCTTCTAATTCTTATTTGACATTGATTGGATGACTTAACTTTCACTGATTTAATATTGATTTGTGTAAGCTTATGTCGAAATATTAATGATTTATGAAGTTTTGTGAAAAACGCTTGAGAAGGGGAAGAGAAATACCATTTAGGGTATGGTAGAGTGGTAAAAACTATTGATGATAAAATTTAAGCGTCTCAAGTTCAAGTCTTCTATAGTGCCGATCGTTGGCTGCCACGGGGAGGGGACTTAGTTTGATGTGAGTAAGCTGGCCTAGGATATCCCTAACCGATCTTTCAAAAATAAAGAAAAAAAAGAGAGAGAGAAATGACACAGAGAATTTATGTATTTCGGTAGTATCCCTAAGTCCATGAGAGTAAGTGGCTATAATCTTCACTATATAAAGAGAGGGTAACAACATATTTATACTATCTTGCATTTAAAATCCTAACCCTAATCCGATAAATTGAAAATTTTCTCACTATACCCTTTATCATATGTTTTTCGTGCAGTTCACATCACCCATAAAACATATATATTAGTTTCACATGTTACAAAAATATGAATCACTATATCTAACCATTTAACTAGAGACAATGCCTAGCTACCCATTCCATGAATATGTTGTCAATAATAAATGAAAGTTTGCTATATTTTCTGTTTTTCTTCTCTCATTTGTGCTTGGTTGTTTTCTCCAACACCACAATATAATCTCAACTCATATACATTTTTCACCATATCAATTTTAAGAATACACACAAACATAAAAAAAAAAAAAAGGGAGAACTTTTTATAATGCATAAGATTTTTATTATTACGAGATTAAGAAGAGTTAGATGTATGTCTCTTACTCTTCTGAATAAAGAGATTGTTTCTATAATTTAAACTTGTGACTTTCAAATAATAATTAAGTAATCTAAAAATTAAAAAAAAAATTGTGAAAAGATAGAGACCCAAAATAAAATACAAAATGAAATATTGAAGGCAAAGGAACCAAAGTCGATCATAATTTAAGAAGCTTGGGTTGCGTTTGAATAGTGATTCAGATATAATTTTTTGAAATTTTTTTCTGAAATGTGTTTCAGAATTTTGTAATTGATTTTTGAAAACTGAGAAAATGAGTTTGGTTATGCTAATCAGAATTTAGATTCAGAGTTAAAAATAATGAAAATGCGTTTGGATATAATTCAGTATAATTTATTTTAAAATTAATTTTTTATTATTATATATATATATATTTTTATTTACATTTTTTTTTTTTGCTCTCTTATTATGATTTTACCACTGTAAGAAAAGTGAAAAGAATCAAGGGTTGAAAAAAATTTAAACCTCATTTTTCTTGCATTTTCTTAGCAACCAAACAGACTCATTCTACTTTTTCTCCAATTTCACAACCAAGCCACCACTTCCACTATACCAAAAGAATAAAGAGATGCAAGTATATACATATAAAATTTTCATATATATGCATATACGGTGGGATTTGGGCGGGACTCTGCATATCTATTCTTGTGGTTACATATAATTTTAGGTTTTTTTTTTTTTCTCTCTCTTGTTACAATTGTTGGCCGATTGTCATTGCATATGCATCTACGTATATAGATTTAGAGAGAGAATGACTATCAGAAGAAATGAATCTGCATCTTCATGTGCATATTCATTGATCGTCACCCCCCCTCCACTTTCTCCATCGCCAGTGACTCCACCTTCCTCTCCCTATTGCCTCTTCCATGTCCATTGTTGATGAAGAGGCTTGCAACAAGAACCATATTTGGGGTCGACACATAGCTGACCAGTCAAAGATGGTGATTATCGCTGGGTGAGAGAGAGAGAGAGAGTAGATTTCTTTGAAGTTGGATGAGAGACTGTGAGAGAGATCGTGAATAGTGTCGGTGGGTGTTCAACGGCTAAATTCGAATGAGTTACTGTGAATAGCTTTAAGTTTCTCTGAGAGTGTGAGATTTGATGGAGACAAGTTGAAGATTTTTTCAGATATGGCATAAGAAAGAGTTGAAAAAATGGTTTGAATATAACTTGGATACATATGTATCCAAACGCTTTTTTGAAAAAAGTGATTTTTGAAACTCATTTTGAGCTTCTATCCAACCAGGGCTTGGTGTTTAGTTATACATGATATATAATTCACAGATTAACTTTTTTTTTATATATAAAAAAAAGCCATCTACTTGTGTCTTTGTGCACATATATATATATATATATATATAGAAAGATATTCAATGGGGAAAGATTCTCTGCTACATGCAGCAGTGTAGCAACTAGTTTTTTTACCTTAATTGTTTGATTAATTAGTAAATGTAAATCAATATTCTAGTAAGGCTAGTGCTAGATTTCTATATCAATTATTCCTATATTTATACAAGTGGAGTCCACTCACTCTAAGCCTCACTTAATAGATTCAACTTGTGTGAGTGTAAGAATAATTAATAGAAAATTCTAATATTATTTTTCTAAAAATCAACAAAAGAAAGCTTAAGATAATTAGATATTTAAAATATTCAAAATGAGATTTAATTTCTTAGAGAGAAAGATACATTATAACCGGATTGCAGTATGTACTTTTAAGATCCATCTAATACCATTTTAAAAACTATGTTTCAAAAGGAACAAATTAAAATTTGTTTCTCTCTGTTTTTTTAGACTCTTTTTTAGGTCAAATATGGATTTTGAAAATCCAAACTCGGAAAAATAAATACGTTCTGTATTTCATACCTATTTGTTTCACCCGTCTTGTTTAATTTCTGTCTAAAAATTAATTTTTTTTAAAAATATTAAAATTAATAAATCAATATTATTACAAATATAAAAACCTATACATACATATATATACAAATAATATATACGTAATATATATATACATATATTTATATTTATATATGTGAAAATATTTAATAAAATATGAATATGTTTAAAAGTTTTATGTAATTTACATATATAATGGGAGTATATAAATCCATTGCTGCTTCAAAATTGTATGTAATTTTAATATATATATTTTAATTTCTATCCCAAACCGGTTTAGTTTTTTTTCTAAACTCTTCTTATTAAAAGCCGGGAAGCGATTTTAGGATCCCTATCCGCTATCCCCTACCTAAGCCCGAATACTAACCGGGTGGGCCCGCGCCCAACGGGTTTGATGATGAATCAAAATTTCAAATTCAAAATTCGAAAATTGCCAACCAGGACTATTTTATACAACCAGGGCACCATCACGTGAGTTGCATGTGATTCTATAAATGCTTTGATCGAACGGCCCAGAGTGTCGCGTCAGGTTGAAGCTAAGAGAACCCCCTTTTTCTTAGCTCTCATCACAGATTGACAAAACCTTGCATTGGACTTGCGATATATATATATATATATATATATATATATAAATTCCCAAAACTCTGAAACCCGTCTGCCCGATCTCTTTCCCCTTTCTCTCATTAGCTCCTCTCTCTCTAAAACTGCTCAGTTATTATCAGAAGTGAAATCGATGGTAAGTTCTCATGCGTTTCTCTACGATTTTCCCACTGATTCGTTCTCATTTCTGACATTCTGTTATCTCATCTCGCTCTCTTGCTACATGTTATTTTGATTACATAACTGCATACATGTATACATTCATATATAGTATACAGCACTTATGTATAAATCTGTACCTATATATATATATATATATAAACACATACATATAAAGTATTGGTTATACAAGATTTTGATTTTATTTTGATCGTACTTCCCTCCATCTCTTTTTTTTTTTAAAAAAAAATTGTGCTGCAGGCTTTGCCGAATCAACAAACTGTTGATTATCCGAGTTTCAAGCTTGTAATTGTTGGTGATGGTGGAACAGGTAATTTTTTTAGTGTGTATATATATTTGTGCATATAGATATGTCAGCGTCTTCTGTTTGGTTGCTGAGAAAATATGGGTGATAAAGGAGATTAGAAGTTATACCTGATTGATTATTACTAGGGGCTTAAATGAATAAATACACTCAGCTTATAGTGATAAACATTTCCCCTATTTAGAAATACATTCAGTATGCCCCTCCCTCATCAGTGTCGAAATACATTCATTTTCTTTAAAGCTGCAGCAACATGAATTTCAAGGGTTCGGGTTTTTCTTCTTTATATTTGTTTCTCGTGTTCTTGGCAATCAACATAGGGTTGTGCTAATTTAATTATGGTATTGCTAAGTTAATTGTATCATGGGGTTGTCATTTGTTTATTCCTTCATTTTAGGGTTTTTGGATATACATATTTTAGCATCTGTGACATGGTTATCGTTTTAGTTTTGAAGCATCGAATTTTGTTGCTTGTTAGTAAAATACATGTGTCATCACAGCAAGTTTGTTCTTGATGTAGGGAAAACAACATTTGTGAAGCGACATCTTACCGGTGAATTTGAGAAAAAATACGAACGTAAGTATGCTAAAAATGTTCCTTTTGTTTGCATTTGGACTTGTATTTGTATGCTTTATATGGATTTTTTCCTCTATGAAACTGATCATGCATTTTTTTTTTTTTGTTTAATCATAAATAGCAACCATTGGTGTTGAAGTTCATCCATTGGATTTCTTTACAAACTGTGGGAAAATTAGGTTTTATTGCTGGGACACTGCTGGGCAGGAGAAATTTGGAGGCCTTAGGGATGGCTACTAGTAAGTCATTGTACTGATTATTGTCTAAATGACTTTTGGTCAGAAAATTGTTGTATAGTTGACTTCCTTTCAAACATTCAATAAACTGTTATCCTTATTCAATTGATTGTTACATTTTGTTTGAAAGCATATTTCTTTTTTCATAAAAATAAATTTTAATTTTTTGTTTTGAATCATGATCAGAATAGTAGGATCATACACGTCTAGTTACATCTTTATGATTTCAATTCAACTATCACAGAACAACTACTGGCCATATGTTCACATGTAGGTAGAAACATGAAAGATTTACTACATTGCGTTCTGCTTGGGACATTACTGCATTTGACAACATTTGTTATTGGACTTCCTGGTTTAGACCCTGCCAATAGAAATATATGTAATGTGTTGTCATAATATTGGTCCATATTTTAAGCAATGTGGTGCTTTCAAAATGCTCGAACAAAGCAGGGATCATGTGGGTTGAGTGTGGATTGGATTTTTATTGTTATTATTATTATGGTGGGGAGAGGGGTTTGGGTGAAATCACCTTTTGAGATTCTTATTAACTTTTGCATGATAAATTTACTTATATGGCATGTAGATGCTTTTGATGGGCTATAGATTT
Source organism: Nyssa sinensis (assembly GCA_008638375.1). Classification (NCBI taxonomy): domain Eukaryota; kingdom Viridiplantae; phylum Streptophyta; class Magnoliopsida; order Cornales; family Nyssaceae; genus Nyssa; species Nyssa sinensis. Next base: position 6,917,750 of record CM018046.1, read on the forward strand.
TTTTTTTAATATTATTCAACTATTGTGCTAAATGTTTGTACCATGTGCAGCATCCATGGACAATGTGCCATCATCATGTTTGATGTAACTGCACGATTGACATACAAGAATGTTCCAACATGGCATCGAGATCTTTGTCGGTGAGTCTAAGAAATCATATTTTCTTATTCTGAGTCACTTTATAGCGACTTCTGCAAGGGAGGATTGAGATATTTTGAATACCAGTGTTGCCAATCACAGGGTGTGTGAGAATATCCCAATTGTACTTTGTGGAAACAAGGTTGATGTGAAGAATCGACAAGTGAAGGCAAAGCAGGTTACTTTCCACCGCAAGAAGAATTTGCAGTACTATGAGATATCGGCAAAGAGCAACTACAATTTCGAGAAGCCTTTTCTGTACCTAGCCAGGAAACTTGCAGGGTATAGACAATTGTTCCTATAAAAACTCATGTTCTCAGAGATATCCGGAATGCAGTTTTATTATGGCATTCGACTAAAGCCTTTTGTGGTTGTAGGGATCCTAACTTGCATTTTGTGGAGTCTCCTGCCCTTGCTCCTCCGGAAGTTCACATTGATATGGCTGCACAGCAACAGTAGGCTTTTTAACACAACCATCTCTCTCTCTACCCAACTCATTTGTACTTGCTTTGATATTTCCTAACATTCTGTACCGGTGATTGATGACTATCACAGGCATGAAGCTGAGCTTGCTGCAGCTGCAAGTCAGCCCCTTCCTGACGATGATGATGATGCATTTGAATAGGTGGAGTTTGCTCTTCTTGGAGAGAAGTGTGCAAGTTATCTCATTGCCTATGTTATACATTGGTGTCCCAGATTTTCTAGCATACATGAATTTTTCTCGGGATTTTGTGCTCCAGATTATTGAGGCTTTTGGATGATAATGTGGGGTTTTTGAACTATTATTGGACCTGTGATGGTATTTGTTTGTGCTGGCGAGAGTATAAAATGTTTAATTACATCAATTGCATGTTGTGGAACTGTTACCTGGCTGTGGTTGATTATATTTGTACACAATGCAGTGCACCCTTTGTTTTTATTTCCCCTTCCTCTTAGAAAGCTCTCAACTGTTGTCAAGTTACTTCACTCCCTCACCTACTTCACCATCATCTCCGCCAGACCACCGTTTCTGGCCTCATAACAGTCTTTTTAGGTCTGCTTCCTATCCCATCTTATTGGGAGATTGTATTCATTGGTCCTGGGTGTATTGTACCCAGGCCAACAGGTGCTTTACACGTCAGCCTGTAGCTGAGGTGTTGAGGATTTGTATGGGACCATGAATAATTTTTCTCTTATTGCACCCTCAAAGCAGTAGCTGGTGCTGATGTGTTAAATGCGTTCCTCTTATTAGACTTGTATTTTGATAGACCAAAATCCTCTAGATTTGCATGTCATAACACAGGAAAATCGAGCTTGAGGTGATTTGAATATTACACGCTAATAGCTTGCCAATATTGCATGCATTGGAGAATTTTTTACATTTTTGTCAGCAAACATTATTGTTGACACTGACAATTGAGGCTTTAGAATTAGTGCTCGTTTGTTTCAATTGTTAAAATGTGTTTTTGAGATGATTGTGTAAAAGTGTGTTTTGAGTTAATCAATTGAGTGTGTTTAGATGAGTTTGTTAAAAATTATTTAACAATTATAAAATGGTGATATTTTTATAGATTTGATTAATTTAATAAAAAAATTGACTTACCAGTTTAATTTAAATTACACTTAGTTAGAATTAGAGAGGGATTTGAACTACCTTCTCACTAATTTTAACATAATTCTAATTTTAATTCTCAATTTTTATATAGTCTTAACACAACATAAATAATTTTTAATTATTTCTTCTAAATTATGATGGATAAATTACACTCAACTTCCTTGACTTTTCGTGAGATTTTTTTAAAAGTATACGAACATTTGTTATTTTACTTGATAAATTACAAATATTTTATTTTAGTGATTTTTTTTTATATAGTTTTCAGTTTTGACCAATTTTTTTAATTTTTTTCTTTTTACATTTTCAAATAAAAAATGATTAAAACTTTAAATTTATTTTTATATAAAAAATAAAAAATTATGAGTTATTAGATCTTCTTAAATACACACATGATAATAGTAGAGTGAAGGTTCGGATTCACCGTGATGGACTCCAAACTTTTAAAAATTTGATTTTTTATTCCTAATTCGTATGGAAACTTTTTAAAAAAATTAATAATAGCCTCCTAAATTTTGTAATATTTTTATAATAGCTCCTCCTAAGTTTCAATTTTTATATTCTTGCCCAATATCAGAAAATCATAGAGTTGAGGAAAATCCTTATAATATATGTGGACATAAAACACAATACGGGGAATGTATTTTGAGCCATACAACTTCCACTACCAGAGATGGAGAATTCACATCACCACCTATGAGCCATACAACTTCCATTACTAGAGATGGAGAATTTACACCACCACCTATAGCTAAAACATAACATCAAAATTTAAATTCAGTAGCAAACATCTGTTTGATACAACCAGTTCCGCAAAGTAGTAAATAAATGCAGGTCCTGGGATAGCGGCCGATGTCTTCCCCTCAACAACAACAACAACATTATTCTTACCAAATTTTACACTTTCATTAGATGCCAGATTCTTCAGGTATGTGGCGATGACATGATCACTTCCTCATGCTTCTTGCTCATCATCTGCTTTTGCACATTTTATTGCTTCATTGAAAATCTCTTTCTGGTCTCTTTCACTTAAAGGTGACAGAATCTTGCTGTGCTGTGTGCCAAGTTCATTGTCTTTGTTTCTCTTTGGAAACTCAGTAGGCTTGGTCGACAGCAGTCTGCTTGTAGGCATTACTTCGTGCTAACATTATCCCATTTAATTGGCCTCGTCCCGATGTTTCACGAAATCTACTATGAAGAAATTGAGACAAATGTACTGAGTCAACACCACTTAATACCTCAAGCCTTGCCACTGATCTTTTTGCCACCGGGAGGTCATGCCAACAACTTGGAGAACGACCTTCCTTGTTTTTTAGCTTTAAAACCATTTAAAGCTGGTTTGAACGAGTTATTTGAGCACCATGGTTTGATGTGGTCAAACTTGCAAACATGGTTATCAAAACAAGCCTGGGCATCAACTCTGTGAGGGGACCGAGTGGATGGGTCACGAATTCAACTGTCAGGCTTACTAGTTGAACAGGATGTATTTCAATTTAATTTTAAAATAAATTATTAATTATAAAATATAAGAAACAATGACAAAATTATATAAAAACAAAATTCATAGGGACAAATATAATTATATATACCTATCTCACTCATGACCTCCTCGAGAGGGGCTCATCTTTGCTTAAATTACTGAGAAAGATACTAAATTTTTGAATCTTAAGCTTTTAAAGAGTTGCATACACAATTAAGCAAGACGAATTCTGCAATTCGGTTTCGTTGGCTAAAGAGCTTCATACTAAGTTTTCTCGTCTTTTTTCCTCTGTTACACAACAAACAAATGGGTAGTTCTCGAAAAATAAAACTAAGTTTAAAAGAGCATGTTAGTTCATACAAATTAAGAAAAAAGTTATATAATATGCTGAAATAGAGATTAAATTAAACCTAATAAAAATAATCAACCAAATCTATTTTAAACTCAAATTAACAATAGATAAACTATATTATCCTAACATTGACGAAATTCATAAAATGTAAATGCAATTGGTAATATGAAGAGTAAGAGAGAAGTACCTCTTGTGAGGATTGCATATAGGTAACACTGCGAGATTTCAAAAAAAGATTTCAGTAGATGAGGGGTTCGAGGCTTCATTAACCGACCGAAGATGGCTTGTGTAACTATATTGCGCATCTAGCTAGAGATCAGTTATCATGCCAAGAAGGTGTCTGATTCAACATCGGAAAAAAGAACCAACAAACCAAAAAGATTGAGTCCGATGACGAAGAATGGCAGACGACGACGAAATGACGATTGGCTTGGGTGACTCTGAGTCTCAGTTTCTGAGGTCAAACAAGAGGGGCAAGATCAAGTTCTCAAATCAGGCCTCTCAATTTCTGATTTGTGCACCAAACAACTCGAATACGACTACCTTTTTATCATCAAGTACTACAAAATCTGGGCACAATTGTCTTTTAATTGCATTTGTTAAAAACTGGACAGTTCTCTTTAACCCAGGCAAGCCACACGATTCCCCTAAAACGCGGCCAATCCAATGCAGTTCACTCCCTTATCCGATCATAAACTCAACCAGCCCGATTCACTGGTTTTCTGGTCCAATCGGCCTGTCCGGTCCCCTTTTTACAACTATGCTTGCAATTTGACCAGGAACTCAACCTTTTGCCTTGTTTGGGTGCAACTTACCTCGTATTCACAAGTTCTTCATGGTCAACTTAACCGCTTTTGGTGCCAACTTCAAGCATATGACCATCCTACATAGAATTACCTTACTTGAGTTGGAGAGTGGATTTTATTTTAGTAGGTAAGTAACCCTTGGGGTGGGGATTGATCTTAGGACTTTAGGGATAATATCCAATCCTCTTCCCAACTCATCCAACCCCAAGGGTTCGAGAGTTGAGTTGAGTCCATCACAAATTCTATATGCATGTTGCTTGACTGCCAGTATACGTTAGTTATTTTGTTTGTCAGTTTGTGCTTCTATTATTTAATACAATTTGTGTTAGATAAACTGGTAAACTAAGACTAACATGTAAAGACAAAAGACTGAATTATATGATTTTTAAGAATATCTTAATCTATACTCCTCATCTTCTATTAATTGTTATGTTTAGCTCATGTACCTAAGGCATACCTCTCCTTCCCTTAGTGCCTTCTTAATTTTCATTTGGTGATCAATTGAGGAAATCATGAAATTAATGAAATTCAAAAAATTAATATTAATCATCACTTTCACAAATATCCAAATAGAATACATTAAAAAAATTCAACTAAACAAATGTAATAGTTGATAAGTTATGGAACATATATACAACTATTTTAGGAATTTAAACCATATTTATCCTAAAACTAACACAAAAGCTAAAAGCTCACCAAGATATAATGATAATGAATTTTTGAATGACTTCATTTTTATTAACATATTTTCATTCGTATTAGTATTTTTTTATATGTACATTTATATTAATTATTTTCATGTGCACTTCACCTTCATACAATACTGGTGTCACTAGAGAGAGGCCTTAAGCTTCTATATGAACCTCATCTATCAAATTCAACTCAGAACTGGATCCATCTCGACCCCATGGTACCCAAATGTTTTAGACTAAATGGAAATGACACTGCATTAAGGAAAAACATTATTTACAACAATAGAAAAACAGATTATTATGTGTACTAGTGAAATAATGAAACAATGAAGAGTAAATCACCAAATAAAATGTAATCAATATAACATTGTGGAATATCTGAGTTAAAAGTTTGACAAGAAAACCTTCCATATCAGGATTTTCATGGCAGCTTATTTCAAGTTCCAGTTTTACTTCTTTCAGAAGAAGAAATGATTGCAGTTCACAGCTGACCTGAAATGAGATGCATCAATAAACAAGATTAAACAATAATACCAGTAGCAGGCCATGAATTTTCTCATCGGAAGTGGATGCAGATATTGTCCCATTGCTTAGGTCAACAGAAAGGTAGCAAGACCCCAGCATCATCTTTAGACCTTTGGAAGCAAGGGATGCATGCCTCCAACTCTGGCCCTGGAAAATGCAAGGGATTCATCAACAACATCCTTAAAAGAGAACTCCAAATGCTGCCAAATTGTATGAAGACAACAAAACTATTCTAAATTTGAGCCAAAAATATATTTATATCAAAATTAAAAAGCATGGAATAGCTTCATACCATTCAATGCATTATTCACAGAAGTTAATGTCATAACTCCACTATAATGTAATACAATGGATAATAAAGGGAAAAGCAATAAGCACACTTCCCATAAATTTTTGGAAATATAATAACGTCAATAATATCCAGGGGACCGGAGTTCAAATTCAATGTGCAAATGTTAGTAGCCAACCAGAAAGCTTCCATGTTCTTTTGTAAAGCACTAGACCTTGAAATCATGTGAGCCCCATCCGGTATAAGATAAAATTGATATGAAAAATTAAATCCATTATACATCTGTGGATAAACTTGACCAGCTGGTTTTGGTGTATGCACACATATGCAGTAGGCAACGTCTCAGACTTGCAACCCTTGTAACCTTCTGTACTTTCATCAAACATAGAAGCATATGATTTAAAAGATTTTAGTTACAACCACAACAGTATTATTTAATTTAATGATGGATATCTAATATCAAATGGAAACACAATTTTATCACTGTATCCCTTACAAATGACACCTGCAAGGATACAACTGAAACATGGAGACTTAATTTGAATAATCTGCCAATTAAATATGGTGCTTTTGGCTCACAACAACATTTTTCAAAAACTGATAAAAGATATTCTAGATCTTTATTGCAAATTTGTTACATAATTTTGGAGTTACAAAATCCAACTCTATAGACAACAGTAGATTAGAGAACTAAGACAAGCTAAAAAAATGTAACATAACATCCTGCTTCTTACAATGATCTTTGGACATTATAGACAAGAAAGAAAATGCTACCATAAAAAGAAAAAGAGAATTCCTTCCATTAACTATTAACTAATATGAATACCAGTTCCAGTGGAAATTAAACTCCTCAGCTCCATCAAATGTTCATCATTTGAAATATGGAGTGTAATACGGAGATTTGTCAATAATGCTTCTTGTTCCCAACTTAAGGGGCCAGAAGCATATAATGCCTCAAGAGTGCGGTGATAAGCATGCAACTCTAACCTATGAATACTTGCTCCCACTTCCTCTTGCAGAGGAAGGGAACGATTTTCCTCCTTATCTCCCGAGCAATAAAAGGATTCTGCATCACCACATAGGGTATATGTATCCTGACAAGGAACTGTAATGAAACAACCAGAAAACTTATTTGGACTCTTACTGATAACACTACAACTACCAACAGAGCATGCATCACTATCAGAATCATTAGGTTCTGCACTTCTTGCAAGGGAATGGCCAACAACACCATTTTGTTTTGCCCTCTCCATTTCATAATATCCATGTGATCTATTGTTAAAGGAAGAATGCATGTATTTTTCACCCAGATTTTCTCGTGGGTAAGCAACAGCATCTACCTTTTCCAATGATGAGGATGTAAATACTCGTTGACGCCTACCCTGTTTGTCAATTGCTCTTACTTTCATAATGTCCCCAGTACAAGCTTCAATAATGGAGGAGCAATACGGGGATGGTCTCTTTAGCGTTCTAGAAGTGACTATATGAGACTCCTGCAATCCAGCATTGTTCTGAACAGCAAAACAATCATCTCCTGCTTGCAGTTTACTCTTTGTATTGTCTTGCCGCACTTGCAAGCTTGCCTTCTTATAACAATTTGAAGTTGACAGCTTATTGTGTTTCACACCTTTACAGCTTCCAGAACCCTGTATGCAGCAGTCAACGTAATATCAAACAAGGCAAATGTGAGGATGGTGAATAAGAACACTAATGTTAATGCATTTATAAAAAATTGGGGCGGGGGAGCATGCACATGTAAAAATAAGGGAGGGGCATGATTCATTTTAAAGTCTCCAAAAGGCCTAATAATAATCTAAATACTTGAGAAATCATTATAGGAGGCAACACTTAACAAACTTGATGTAATGACCAAAGAAAAAAACAGGCCTCAGTTGCTAAAACTCTTTCACGAATGAGGTCAAAATAACTAGTACATGCATATAAATGAAACAAATCTGCAAGACAAATTTTGTGAACTACATTTTGAAAGTTATCATTCTGATCAATAACAAATAAGAAGAATTTAGAAGATTTCACAATCGCATCAGCCAGAACATAAAGCAGTTCACAAGGGACCAAGTAAAATGATTCCACACCCTCGCCACAATCTCAATAGAGTTTGACATTAAAAAAGAGAAACCACAACAGAAAATAGAGAAAGAGTCAGAGTAAACCAGATTGAAAGAATACCTTTCCAATGACAACCCATTTTTCATCTTCCCAAGATTGCCGCACCCTGATGTTAAATTTGTGGACTTTAAATTCCTGCGAAAATCCAAGTACCCTCACCAAATAGTAGCTCTCCACCCAAAACCTTCAAGACTCTAGCAATCTTCCATGAAATATCATCAAACACTTCCACAACGTCACCAGCCACCAGACTCTCAACACCCTTCAACGGGGGAGGACAAGGCCTAATAGCTTTCCTAGACACCCTCTCCACAACCGCCTCGCTTGTGGATCCCAGATTACAATCATACCTCACACTGTAAGTATGCCCATTACCAGAAATAATTTCAGCAGAACGCCATGAGATTGGCACCTCCTTTCCGATCATGGCCTCCACTTTACTTCCTTTCTTGAACCTCATGATGGGTTATGATTATGCAAACCCAGCTACACGAAACCTGCCATAACCAAGAACATTCGAATCTTTGCATCAGAAAACAAACCCAATCAATTCCAAGAGAACAATGATTACACCAAAAAATGAAAGTAATAGACTAAAAGTCCAAAACCAGTCATCCTTTGAAATTCAGAGACTGAGTTATGATTGATAAAGCTCATGACCTACAAAGTATTGTGCATAGAAGGTATCTTTTTTCCATATAATATCTAAGGTTTCATGATTTCAAACTGACAACAAACCTTAAAATCAACAAGAGACCTTATAAAAGTGGTAAAACTTTTCAGCTATTTCTATTGACAATAATCTGTATTAAAAACCCTACAATCCCCAAAAATACAGGATTTAATTGAAGATTAACAAAGCCACACCATTAGCATATGACCAGTAAACAAACCACGAAAGTCCTAAAAAACAAAGAACAAGCAAAAAAATTAACAAAAAAATTATAATATGTCCAAACATCGATCAAAATCCTCCGCTAAAGGAAGGAAAACTGATCAATTAAAATCACAAAACATTCAAATCATTCAATGAAACCAATTAAATTAATTGCAAAAAATCTAAATTCACTATGCAGTAAATAAGCATAACAATTAAATGGACATCCATAAAATTCCCAATAAATATAGAAAAATAAAGTTTAATAACTCTAGCGAGCATAATTGATTGAACTGTTCTCCAAAAGCTTAGAATTTTTTACAATTTAATTGCTTAAAAAAACACTTAAACTGAACCAATTAAGAATCGGAAATGCAGAAATTGAAACCCCAGAAATCAAAATCACTAACCTTTTTTCAAAATTTCTTCAAAATCTTGATCTCAGAAGCTGTTTTTGTTTTATTGTTTCTTGTTTCGATCTCTCTCTTTATGAGCTTTGAGTATTTGCGTATCTAGGGTTTGTGTGAGAAAAATATTTGGGGAAAAATAAATAAAATTATGAAATATAACTGTGGGTGAGGGTATTATCGGAAGTTTGTAGTTTGGTGTGCAACTCATCAACCAGAAAAAGTAGGAGCCCGTGCACGCACACTCCTCGCATAATAAAACAACTTATTGCATTAGGTCACGCGCCCAATGGAGCCTGTTAAACACGCAATTGTATGTTAATTGTTATCTTGTGGGAATATGTTTGGTGTTTTATTATGTTGGTCCACCCGAATATTGTGATCTCTTATTGATATCATGTTTGGTCTTAATTTCAAATCAGGAAGTTATTTTATTATTAATTAAAATAATTTAATTTCTTAATTTATAATTATATTTTAATTGAAGTCAGTTATAAATAATTATTAAACGACAGTTACTTACTAAATTACATGTGATTATATTTAAGTATTCTATAATTTTAATTTAACACTTGCACATGTAATACGTGAACGACTGCTATTAGTAATTTAAAACGTTGGTTTGTAATTGATCTCAATTAAAATAAAATTATAAATTAAGAGACTAAACTGTTTTAATTAATAATAGAGTGTCTTATTTAAAATTGAGACCAAATTACAAGATACTAAAATGTAATTAACACATTGTCTCTGATGATTAAGTAACATTAAGTGGCACTTTTTAAAGTGAAGATTATTATTTTAAAGTTTTCTAAGAGCATAGACATAAAGGGTAAAAAATTAATAGAGTTCAAGTTCCATAAATCCAACAATTGATTGGCATTAACATCAAAGTTTCATCTAAGTTGATGCAACAGCTTATTCTTTATACAATTAACATGAGTTGGATTCCTTTTATTCATATCGTTGTATAAAAAAAATAATTTTGATTGACATTATTTTAAGTTGGTCAATTGCTAATTTTGGTTGGATGCAAATAATTTTTTTGCTTGCCCCATAGTTTAGAGAGAGAGAGTATGTGTTTGGTTTGTAATTTTTTTGCTGTACAACTTCGTTTGATTACGTTTTTAAAAATAGATTTTTAATTTCAAAACACAGGATATATGTTTGATAAGTTATTTATTTTTATTTTATTTTACTTTTTAAAATTTAGATTATCATATTCAAATATATTTTCACAGTTTTTAAAAAATTAATTACAAAATTTTCAAAAATATTTTTCAAAACACAGTATACATATTCTTCATGCATATTTTGTTCTATTTCAATGGAACAAAAAAAATTACAGACTTAGAGATGATCTGTTTTACTTTAAGTTCTTTAGACTATATCTGTTTTACTTTAATTTCTTTAAAACAAGTGAATCACATTTTATTTTCTGTTTGGTTAGGAAGAAAAAATAGTAAAAAGTGAAAGTACTGGAAAATGAAATGAAAGAAAAGAAAGTAAAAAGAAAATTATTTTCTTTCCTCTATCTGTTTGGTTATGGAGGAAAGTGAAAAGAAAGTTAGAAGAAAATTAGTTTTGTTGTTTGAAAAGCATGAAGTGAAAAATAATTTTTTTTATGTCTAAAGTATTCTATCTATATTACTTGTTACAAACTCGTGTGTGTGTGTGTGTATTGGAAAGATTCAATCAACTATTTTTTTTTATAAAAGAAGTCTATTTTTTTTCTTTAATTTTTTTATGTCATCATGTTATGATGTTTTTGCGATATTGCCTTTTGTTTATATTGGTTTTAAAATTTACATAAACATGAACTCTTATAATTATTGAATGGTAGAAGTATAAAAGAAGTAGAATTTATTAGAGCTACATATAAGTATAGAATTACATGGTGTGTGCGCGTGCGCGTGCGCGTGTATATATATTACGGAAATGAATTAAACTATTAAGGATTTTTTTATATAAAAATTAATAAGTTTATATACATATATATATGTATCCGTATAAAAAATTATATATTAACTATTTAGTCTATTTGTTGTATAATATTTGATATAGTAGGAATATGGGTTATTGATAAATATTTTTACGAGAAAATATAAATTTTCATATAATTTATCTATTATTATTTCTCTCTAGTAAACTTATATTTTCCTACATCAATAGTGATACAAGTTGTTTCATATTATAAGTCTTTCTTTTTCTTTATATTTAATCTCAAATATTATACAACAAATAGACTAAATAACTTAGTTTGGTTAGGTAGAGAGTAATGGAAAGTGAAGAAAAGGGAAAAAAATTAAATTTGTTAAGAGTTTGGTTTACAAGAAAGAAAAATTTTTTCATAAAAATAGGAAATATGTAACTGTATAATTTTTTCAAAAAGATGACTTTCCGTTTGTTACAAAAATCAAAGGAAAATATTTTTTTTTTCGTGAAAAGTAATTTATAATCTAGATTAGGGTCACTTATTTATCTGTTAAAATATATTTAGGATTTGTATATATAACTCTTTGTACCTTATTTTTTTACTATACAATTAAATTATCAAAAGAGTTTATGTTTGTATAAAAAAATTCTTCATTTTAATAAGATAACTTGGGTATTTGGGCTTAATAAAATTTCTTACCTATATATATAAAATATTAAAGAAATAAGCAACAATGTCTTTCTAGAACTTTTATTTAATAGAAATAACATACTATCTTTCCAACTGATGCTGCACTTTTCGACTCGCAATAAGTATGGGCTCCACAACCTGTAGAACACTCAGAAAAGGGATCAGAGGACCACCGGATTGGCTCCGGCTGGTAGCCGCTCCGATTCTTAAGTAAGTAAACTGAATTGAGAAGACTGTATTAAAAGTCAAAGAATGAGCATAAAAATAAAGCGTACCTTTAAGGTTTAATTTATGGATCGTGGCCTTCCTAAGTTGATTAGGATTCAATGCCATGAATATAGGGATTTGATTATCAGAGATTGCAGTTACCTTGTGGAGTATTGTGTTGTAGACGGAGACTATAATCATAGATAGTAGCTTCCTTGTTGAAGATTGTTTCCGTGTTAAAGGCTGTTTCCTTATTCCCTGCTTGGCAGTTGTTAAGGAAACTATAAGGTCTGAACCATATGAAATGCTGAATGAATATTGCCCAGAGCATAAGGTCTGGAGGATATGTGTATAAGAATGCCTTGGAGGCTACGCCTGCTCTTTATGACCGAGGGCTTTGTAGGATATGTGTATAAGAATGCCTTGGAGGCTACGCCTGCTCTTTATGACCGAGGGCTTTGTAGGATATATATATATATATATATATATATATATATATATATATATATATATATATATGAGAATGCCTTGAAGGTTGTGTATGCTCTGTATGATCGAGATTATCAGCTCTGTAAGCACACGTGTCTCAAGGTGATTGGTGTGTCTGTTTGTGGTATATCACCAACTAATAAAAATTAGTTGGAAAGATAAAAATTAAGGAATATAAAAAAAAATTAATTCTTTTTACCAACTGAGAAAAAAAATTAGAATATGAAATTTGATTTTTTTTCCAATACAATTTTCATGTTAATTTCTTAATTTTTCCTTCATAACCAAATGAATGTAGGAGAAATTTTCTTTTTTCACTTTCCTTTCTTTTACTTTACTTTCCACCAGTTTCACTTTCTAATATTGGATTAATTGGATAACAATACAACTATTTTCACGTGAAAAAAAATTTCCCTGCAATTTTTGCAAGAAACGAGAACTCATGTTTTTGGGAAAACTATATAATAACGTGTATCTCATGTACAAATTACTTTTTTGAGTTTATTATTTTTGACAAAAGTTAAAAATGATTTATCAGTAAGGGTGCCCTATTTAGGAAGAAAGTGTGATGTGTGCCTCTCATGCTAATTATAAAAGTTTTGAGAAAGAAATTTGTGGATTTATGAATAAAAAAAATGATAGCATATTCAAAATTGTGGTGAGAAGTACATTATTTCTAGAGATATTTTCATTGGTTTAAGATTGTCAAATCATTTATTTATTTATTTGGTAAGACCAAATCATTTAATAAATATATTTATTTTTCTATTGTAAATTTTTTAAACTATTCAAATACTATAAATATAATAAAGGAAAAGAGCTTGTAAAATTTCTCACCATTAAAGCCAATCTGATCCACCACAACTTTTTAACCCATACATTTTTTTTATGAAAAATTATTTCATGTGATTGTTTCACGCTGTGTGTGACAGCTACTTTAAATCCACTAATAAAACTTAACCAATATTCAAATTGTATTAACTGTGTGACATGAATATGACAATCACACAAAAATATTTTTTTTTATATTTTGTACATTTCCCTTTAAAAAGAATATATACCACTGCATGCTTTGCCATAATCCAAACTTGATCGACCCAAAAGTAAATCAAATTCTCAATATGATATTATTTTAAGTAAATTATATTGACTTTACCTGAAATTCTTGACACTTATACTAATTTCTATTAAAATTTTTGAAATTACATAACTTTCTCTAGCTTTACTTTGACAATATACAAATACCCCTTCCAGCCAAATTTTTTAATCAAAATGACAAAATTGTCCCCTCTATTTTATTTTATTTTTTTGCATTTTTTTTACCAATTTTGACCACTTTTTTTAAAGATTTTTTTTATATAAAAATAAATTAAAGGAAAATAGCTTATTTTTATTTTATATAAAAATAAATTAAAGGCTTTAATCAATATTTATTTAAAAAACGAAAAAAAATCAAAAAATATGGTCAAAATTACAAAAATTGAAAAAGAAAACATGAAAGAGACAATTTTGTCATTTTGGAGAAAAAAATTAATTAAAGGAATGTATTTGTATATTGTCAGATAATTCATAAATCTTAAGAAATATTAGTGTAATTGTAAAAAACTTTAGAAAAGATCGGTATGATTTACCTTATTATTTTTGTATTAAATGGCATTTGTTCTCTCCTTTTTTTTTTTTTTAATTTTTTTCCATTGATAGACAAAGGGTTTGAGCAGTAACTTTTGTTCCAAAGTAGCCAGCAAGAACAAATTGCAATTAGACTTTTTAAAAGAACAAATAAAAATTCTATAAAAAATAAAAAAGCCCATTACAAATATTATCAGATAATAAAAAAAGGCCTAAGGGACAAAACAAGTTAGCAACTTCCTCCTATCACTTTCACTGCTGCAAGATTGTTGACAGCAATATGGAAAGCTGGGATGCTTTCGAGTTCCAATTATGGCTGGACTAAATCACAGACTTTGGAATATTTTTTGTGATACTAATTAGGACTGATCCAAAACTATTGTCACATTGTGTTGCCTATCTTGTCCTTTTTTATGAAGCTGATTCCATTTACATATTTTGTATCGTTTCCTCAGCCACTTCGGGCTGAAGCTGCTGGACTTAAAATGGTGACAAATTTGATATCGGTTAAGGTTTTTCTATTTAATCACAGCTAAGCATTCTCTTTTGGTGAAATAACAAATATATATATATATATATAGAGAGAGAGAGAGAGAGAGAGACACACACACACACACACGCCAGTATCCTGTACTTTGCACAGATATATCAAATAAAAATACAGCAGCTAATTCAACAGGAGGTTTGCGGTTCTTTATATGGGCACCTTCCTTGATACTGAACTTGGCTGACTTTAGATGACTAGTCAATTGAATTTTAAGACCATGTAGCCAAGTTTGACTCTTGAACTAGTCTGATGGATGAAGATGACCACAGAGATTTGATGAGAAGATATGCGCGTGATGATCTTTATGATTTAGTAAGACAATAAATTCTACGCGAATCTCACAAAATATGAAAATTATTAAAGTCGTGACAAATTCATAAAATAATTTCTCAAAATTGACCCTCCCAATTCATGGTATATTGAAATAAAAAATGTGACCCTTCAAATATTTCCTTCAATGTATCCATATTTTCAAGGCCTCATTATATCCATTCTATCAAAATTTAATGATACTTTATGAACTTTAATCAATTTGTATGATATTTTAACAGTATATCAATATCTGTTGACACATTCATCAAAATAAAGTACTTCTAATAAATTAAAAATAAAAGTGTATTTGATAATCATTGATTAAAAATAAAATAAATTGTTATAAAAAAAGTAAAATAAATCAAACACGATTTCTAATTTTTTTATTTAAAATTTTACTTAAAAAATATTATCAAATGATATCGTAGTAATTTTTTTTTTTATTTTTTGAGTTATAATATATACATTTCATCTGTATTATATTTGTAGATCCCCCAACCAAGTCTCAAATATTATGCTTGTTGCCTTTATTTATTATTTTTTCTTTTTTTCTGTATTGCTCATATTAATAAGAAACTGTAATCCTAATCCCTGTAGAAAGCTAAAGCTGGGTGACAAAGGTTTTTATATTCTGGGTATTGGGAAGTAACAGAGGTTCCAAACCATGATTCAATCGATAGGACACATGTATTTATAATATATTGTTGTCAATGTGGACTATTCATCTAATCCTTGAAACCACCAAATAATTGCTCATCATGTGACTGATATACTTCTAGGCCAAACCAACCTGATTTAATCTCGATATTTAGCTTGCTATGTCCTGAGATTTTAATACTTGTAGGCCAAGCCAAGAAAGCTCATTCTTATTTTTTGCAAGGCCAAACCAAAATAACTTTACTAAACCAAAAATAACATGAATGTATGATTTTTAAGGAGAACCTAACTAAAAGGATATCAACAGTAGAATGACCCCAGGACAAGAACAATGTTGCGCCTTACATGCAAAAAATGAGGACATACTTCTTAACAATCTCTAATTATTTGCTTTACTAAGTGATTTACGCTAGACACCCAACTTTAGAAGGGGAAAAAAAATATTCCACAAAAATTAAAACCTAAAATCTCTCAAAATTTCTATAAATGTATCTAAATACAAGAAATTTTCTTCTCTAACTCATAAAAAAAGAGTACACAAAAAATTATCATTAAAACACCACAAAGAAAGCTCAATCCCATAAATTTTTTAAAAAAAGAAGCAATTATATGGGACAATAATTAATCAATTATATGACCATGAATCTTAAGAATAATCACGTAAATAGAAACAAAAATATATACAAATATATACCATTTTGGCTATCTTCCCATGTTTTCGCCTGGAGGAGAATGTCTGGAGATGGCGGCATAACAACCCCAAAAAAAGCAGTTAAAGCTGGAAAAAAAAAAACCCCAATGGGAAACAATCTCCATGATGTCAGTCCTGGAAACCCCTTTGCAGCCTGACATTATTTGATCAATATCCTGTCCTGAACTGAAGATCATTAAAAAGAATAAGCAAAATTAACAGCAGTGTTAAAAAGTTAATGTTAAATTTAACAAAGTGTCAATTTTGCAACTACAACATAGCATCTATAAGGGTCGCAAAATATCAAAAGGCATTAGAGTAACAAAGAGAAGGTTCACAAGGCATACATTCTCAAAACAGTTCAAATTCTGATCTTTCAGCTGAAGGTGCCAGTTCGGTTAGCAGGTAAAGTCTCCAGGTAGCATACTAGAGACTTGGGCTCATTCTTCTTTTACTTTTCATAAAAAAGGGTTGACCTACTTATATAGGACATCTTACCAAAAAAGTACAGAAATAACTACACAGGCTTCAACTCCCAAATCCAATTAATAATATATATCTTTTACAGAATGATTAGCTACTATACAATGTTCACTGCTATTTTAAACTAAAAGGACTAAAACAATTTTCACAAGAGGTCCAAAACAAAGCATCCAGAAAGGCAGAATATTATAAATAAAGAACTAATAGGTTTTTGGTCTGAGACATACGTGGAGTTAATAGTGTTTTCAAGCTATCAGAAAGACAAGGAGTATTTATAACCTGGATAGAGTTGCAAATTAACTGAAGCTACTATACAATGCCATCATAAAAATTGTTCTACTAAAGATAAAAGGATTGGTTTTGGCCTTCTTTCCATACACTTAAAAGTTGGTTAAGATGACTATGTATTCTATCCTAACACTGGAGCATTATTAATCAAAAAGAGAGGTTTCTCAGTTTCCATAAATCTCAAGTGGATGTTATTTATCCAAAAATAAATAAACAAGTCTCAAAGGGATGTCTCGCATCTTGTTATTTAAAGTTTGAGAAATATATGAATTCTTGCAAGATTTCCAATGTTCCAGACCTTGTTGAGCTGCTTTTCCATTCTAATATAGTAATATAAGAACAAGGTAAGAGGTAGGAAGTGGTGGTAGCCTAACGAAAGAAAATGATTCACTATTAGAGCTTTTTTCCATAGTACCAACCAATAAATCCAGACTAATAGATTTCCCCTCTAACAATATTAGACTCCCTTTATAACTTTCAGAATTTCCTTCCTCACTTAGACAGCCTTGTAAGTTACAGCCTTATTGGGCAGGACATACAGTTGAAATTGACCAAATATTGCAAGGGTCTAGGGCAGTCAATAGTTGCAGCAAGTTCTTGGCACATAAGAATTTACTGGACAATCTATCTTTTTTTTTGATAAGTGACAATCTATCTACTCAGTGCCACTTTCCAGCAAGCTTTCTTTTTTTTTTTTTCTTTCTGATAGGTAAAGATATATTTAAGAACCACTGAAAAGGGGCGAACCCAAGTACAAAAGAAAGGGGCAGCTCTCACAATTAGAGCTAAAGATCCCCAAAAACTGAACAAAAGAATCTACCCGAAAAAAAAAAAGCTATTGAGTTTCAGAAAATTGATGACCTAAACCATAGTTACTGAGGGGTCCAATCTCTGTCTAAGTGTAAAGAATTAGACCTAGAGGGAGGTGAATAGGCTCTCAAAAATAAAAATTATTTGTTTAACTATGTTAAAATTCACTTGCTAGTGGATGTAATCAAATTCAGTGACATGCAATAATAATCTATAGTAATAATAAATAAAGCAATAGTAAAAAGATAGAGACGGTGCACTGAATTTGTTGATGAGGAAACCGTCACAGATTAACTGAATCAGCTTTGGAAAATCTCGGGGTGTTGACCCAAATGTGAATCCACTAGAAGAGATTCGATGATTACAGACTTTATACAACTCAATCTTAATCCCTCGAGCCTCGTTGATAATTTGAATCTTCTCAAACTCGAATCCTTAGGTACCCTTTAAGTGTAATTGTCGCTTCGAACTCCACGAACGACAATCCAAGCACTAATTGCTGAACTCCACACAATCTCGAACTCTGTTGATTGCACGCACAAACTTGAAATCCACAAGTTTGTACTCAACGAACTATGTAAAAGATGAAATTCAGGTTTTTTTTCTTCAAGGATTTGATCTGTGTGTGCAATATACATATGAAGAAAAATACTTTTGGAAAGTTTAGAATCTCCTTTTGATAGCAACCAAAAATCCCCCCACGAACTAGAGATCAAATCCTTATATAGGATAGGTTTTGAAAGGAAATCGCACTGTTTTAATCCAATTACAAAACTAATCTGCGCGACATTCGTTCCCATGAATTGGGTGTTCGTTTGCACGAACCTCAATTCGTTCGAACGAACTATCAAATAAATGTGATATGAAAGTTACTGAAAAATTCGTTGAATCATCTGTTTGAACGAGTATCCAACTGAATAGGTTTCTGGAAAATTCGTTTGATTGAAAGATCGAACGAATATTTCGTTAATATATGCGAAAAACACACTGGAATATTCGTGCGAACGAACTCATGATTCGTTCGAATGAATATTGTAAAAACCCTAAAATTTTCAATTTTAGGTCAATGACATATAATAACCCACTTAAATAATCTTTTAGTACAAGGTATAGTAAAGTGAGTTACTATTATTCATTGAACCATTGTACTATACACTTTCACATATTAAAATAGTAAATCAAACTTAATGCATGAGAGTGTGTGTGTGTGTGTGTGTGTGAGATAGATCCGATCTAAACTTACCAAGAGCTTACCAATGCTTTGCCATGCGAAAATAAAATAGCCTTTTTACTGGAAGTAGACACGTTCTTCAATGATCACAAGGTATAAGGACTCTAAACTCAATAACTTGGTGAACTTTACAACTCAATGACAGTTTTGTCTCACAAATTAGTCAATACTTGTGACAAATAGTCCTAACAATTACAGAAAGCACTAACATTTTTTTTTTTTGACAAGTCAAAAAGCACTAACATCCTAATTATTTAAATTTTGGAGAAGGCATACTAGAACACAAAAAACTTCAATTTGAAAATAATAAATTTAGTATTACAAAAAGATATGTTCTCATTTATACCTTCAATTTTTCTTTTTAAGAGAAGAATGTTATGAAAAGGCCATAACAAATCAAAAGTTGTTCTATAGAAGTTCCATTTTAAATTTAAGGGTGTGCATCAATTAAGAAATACGCTAAACACACTTCTCTACTTAACGCACGTTGCTTTAATTTATTTATTTTTTTATTTTGACAAGTATGTTGCTTTAATTTTACGAGTAACACCATCTTCAATTTCTCCTTCCTGATTAATAAGTGAACCTAGATAACAAAATTTTAATTATATACATACACATATATGCATATATGTATGTATAAAGTAAACTTCCAAGAAAAGACGCAATGCAATCTAAGAGGTGAGCTACACTGATCGGTTGGAAATCTTTCGAGATTAATCCGATTGGTGACATCAGTAAGGACATTCTCCAGATTGTGGAACGAGACGCAGGTTGAGTAAGGAAGATATGGGTGGAGGAAGACTGCTTGAGATGGATATGTAAGGAACTTGACTCCATGGGGGGGAAAACCAGTGGGAAGGCGATCAGAGGTGGTTTTTCATAATTGTGCAAGGAGTCTACGCATGATCCGGAAATCAAATCAAGAAGGTTCCTATGTGCGGATTGAGGAGTGGATGGAGAGATTAGGAGATGAATATATGTACCAGAAGTTGATTGGGGCGGGGGATGGAGTTTTGCAGCAGCGGCTTTCTGAAACTTAAGAAATATCTCAAGGGAGGGTCTGATAACAGATGGTCGCTCTTTCAAAGAGGTGGCAATGATATGAGGGTGGCCGCATATGATGATCAGGATTTCAAATTTCCCTTGAAGTAAATGGGCTGATTTTGAGGTCGACCCAGCATCATGCAAAGATCGAATGGAGTTCCTTAGAAAGTGTTTGGTCGGAAGGGTGGGAATGAACACACAACCAGTCCCAGATCTTCACAGGGTACAGGAATAAAAGGTGGAGGGCTTCAGCAGGGGTCAAAGTAAAGAATATGCATGGAGCTCTATTTCTGTTTGAGTTCCCATCAGAGGAAGAGGCAAGCAGAGTTTTGGAAGTAAGGAACTGGATGATGGATGGTCTTCCAGTTGTTCTTGATCGATGGGTAGCAGTGGGTTGCTGTCAAAGGAAAGGATGGGAATTGGATAAGGTGTGGGTGAGATTTCTTGGTCTTCCAGCCTTCTTATGGAGCCATGAAATTTACCAGAAGTTGGGTAATATCTGTGGGGGTTTCATATCCACAGATGACACAAACAATCAGAGACGTCTGAGATGGGCAAGAATTCTAGTGAGATCCTCCCAGCAACAAATTCCAGCGACGATCAAGATCACAGTCGGAAATGAGGGGTTCGAAATTCCTGTATGGATGGAGAAGGGGCCAAGGTTTTGGTCGAAAGAAGAAATTGCAGCACTAACACAACTCACCGGCGACGAGGAAGGTGAGATAGGATGGTCGCATGAGCCACACAGGCCTAGGGAGTGTGGGGGAAGGCAGGATACAGAAACATCTAGAAAGTATGGAGATAAGAGGAATGCCCAACACGTGGATCATCAGAAAAGCAATTCAAATTTTGAATTGAGGCAGTACGATGATCAAAGGAAAGGAGGGATGGGCTAGGGAGGACCAGCCCAGCAACACAAGGAGGGGAAATGGGCTAGGAAGTCTGGGACACCATCTCGGATCTCCTATAGAGGACCGATTTATGAGAAGGTTGGGAGTAGCTTTGGGCCTATTTATAAAGGGCCCTTAGCCTAGAAGTTTGAACCAGTAAGTTCATAAACATCAGAGATTGGGCCAGGCCCAAGATGATATGCACCCAAGCAATGAAAAACTCACAGGAGATGAAGCCCTGGGACGAACTGCTGGAACCATCACCGTCTATATTAGGCAAGACAAAGGAGGGGAGAAAACATGGAGAGGAGATGGCTTCAGGTTAAAAAGGCAGTGCGAATGAAAGGAAAGGAAAAGTTAATCCAGAAAGAGAGGATGGAGTTTGCAATGGATGGGCAACAGAAGGATTGGGATACAATGGTGACTGCAGTGATCACTATACCAGAAATTTTGAGAAGGGCGAAAGCAGTGCAGGCTTGGAATAAAGACATTGGTTATGGGTGAAGAAATGAACAGAGGAAGATACAGATAACGAAGACAATCCAGAGCCCGCTTTGCATGGGGAGGAGCTAGAGAAGCCAGTAGGGGTTTGTGGAGGGATGACAGGGACGAATAACTCAGACTGAGAACTCAGTGAAACGGGGATGAAAGAAACAATTTCAGAAAACAATTCTGCTCTGGTCATCTCTTCTGTGTCACTGTGTGCAGTGAGTCAGAGTTAGAACACATTCGTAGGTGGGTTGAAAAGGCTACTAGCACATGGAGGACAGAGCCCATCAAGGGGGTGCGGGGCATGATGGAAGAGGCCCTGTACAGAAAACCGTTGGCAGTAATAGCACCCGTCCAAGATCCAGAAGGGAGGGAGATAGTTGCTCTGGACAGCAGAGGCTTCAAGTTGACGGAAGCTTCCAGATGGGTAATGAGAAGAACAAAGGTAGTGAGCAGAAGTTTGGGAGTGTCTTGCAGAGGTTTTGAAAATGAAATTATTGAGTTATTTGGGAGAATCGAAAAGACAAATCGACAACAGAGGTAAACAGAAATCAGGCAACCGGCTTCACAGAGAATTGAAGTCCACAGTAAACTATGAATCAAGGGGGGATGAAAAGCAGAAGGGAGGAAGGGGCAGATAATTAAGCATTTCGTATTAAATGAAGCTGAAAATATTGTCTTGGAATGTAAGGGGCCTCAATGACCCACAAAAACGCATAGCGGTAAAGAGTTTTCTGAAGAAGTGGGGGTTAGCAGTAGTGTATTTACAGGAGACAAAACTTCAGCAGATTCCACAGAGGGATGTGCAGAGCATATGGAAACCTTAATGATTGGGAGGTGGAGGAAGTACTTGATTTTATGGCTCTCCTTCATAGAGTCCATTTGATCATGTATCTAGAAAGGATGCTCTGTGGTGGAAATTGGATCCTAAAGGAAAATTCTTGGTAAGATCCTTTTAATTGCACATGGTGAATAAAGGTGTAGGGAACTTCCCTTGGAAGGTTAATGCTCCCTCAAAGGTTGCCTTTTTTGCTTGGGCCATGTTATGGAAAGCAATCTTAACTCGAGACAATCTCCAAAGAAGAGGTTTCTCCTTGGCAAATATATGTGTTATGTGTTGTGAGGGGGAAGAGAGTATCAGTCACTTGCATGTCCATTGCCACTTTGCAAGAGATACTTGGCAAGTATGCCCATCACTTTTTGGGTTAGTATTGGTGATGCCTTGGTTGGTTGGAGATATGATTAGAAGTTGGCATGGTACTGGGGTTGGTCGTCACATAAAGAGGGTGTGGAAGCTTGTTACACTTTGTATTTTTTGGAATGTGTGGAGAGAAAGAAATAGTAGGATTTTTGAGAGGGAAAATTACTCCCCTTAGTAGATTCAAAGATAGGTTCTTACACCTACAGTATTGTATTTTTGGGTGAAAGAAGCTTATCCATCTTGTCTAGATTCTTATGTAGATTTTTTATTTTTTATTTTTGGGGGGAGGGGGGTTAAGTATATGACATAAGACTCCTTTTGTTTTCTGCCCTCCTTGGGCTGTTAATGAAATTCTCAGTTTTCCTATCAAAAAGAATATGCATGTATATATATATACACCTCAAGGAGAGTTCCAAGCCAAATCCCCCACACCCTCACTTTCCACAAAAGAACATTTGAAAAATACATGAAGTTGGCAACAATATTCAACCAATCATTTATCTTAAACCTGCAGGTTATCAGTTTATTACATACCTAGAAATCAGGTGGTTCAATCATGGTTTCCTTATGATTAAATTTAAATACTGTTCATAGCATACAACCCAAATGATAATGATAAAGTTCTTTTTAGATGGATACAACTAAATTAATAGATAATACATTAAAAAGAGGCAAGTAGACTTGTGATTTATACCTTGTCAATACTGAAAAATTGAAGAGAAGATTGGAATTATTTGCACCAAATTTGGGCATTTTGCTTTGATGAACTGAGGGTGAACACACACTCAACCTAGAAGAGACAGGTAGAAAAAGAAGATAAGCAAGTGATGCACTAACCCACCACGGTTCTAAGCATATTCAATAATACTGACAAATGAATATTACCTTTCCAGACATAGCAGCAGATGGACAAAATAGTTACCTTCTTCAGGGACCAAACAAACAGCTGGAAGTAATTTATGAATGCTAACCATTCACTGGTTATTCAGACACGTGAAGCCTCGACAGGGGAGTTATTCCCTTTTAACTTTCCACTTACAAGAATGTCATAAGTTGTGTCATCAGGTATAAGACCTCTGTCAAGCATCTCATCATGCAATCTAAAAGCCTCCTGCAGATTCCCTGCCCTGAAGTATCCAGCAATCAATGTATTGTAAATAAGAACATTAGGAGCCATACTCTTCCTGTCCATCTCTTCCAAGACCTTGCGTGCATTCTCTAGCTGTCCTTTATTACAAAGACCATGTACCAGAACAGTATATGTGACCACATCAGGCACGATGCCCTTGGCAAGCATCTCTGTGTACAGATCTGACGCAAAGAGTATTTTTCCTTCTTTTAGAAGCCCGTCAATTAATGTAGTGTATATTCCCAAATCACATGGAATCCCCTCACTGATCATTTTCTTATGCAAGGCAAGTGCTGCTTCCATGTTATTTAGATTTTTGAATCCACTAATCATGCTATTATAAACAACTGTATTAGGAGATAACCCAACTTCAAGGAGTTCATCAAAAAATTCACATGCACTTACCATGTCTCTTCTTTTGCAAAATCCATTAATAAGGGCACTATATGCAGTAACGTCCAATTCAAGACCCCTGTTTCTCATATCATTCCGCATTTTCAGAGCAAGATCAATGTTATTGCTTTTGCAAAATCCATCAATCAAACTGGTACCAGTGACGACATTAGGGGAAACACCACTTTCACACATCTCTCTATAAACAGCCAATGCAGAATCGATGGTACCCTCCTTGATAAAACCATCCACCATGCTATTGTAAGTCATACAGAAGGGAATGAAACCCTTCTCCACAAACTTCTTCAGCATATCCCTTGCCTCAGATGTGCGGCCCACTTTGCACAAACCATTAATTATTGTATTATATGTGAAGTCAGAGGGGGAAATTCCTAAATCCACCATTTGTTCAAACATGCCGAGGGCATGTTCGGTCTCACCTTTTTTGAAATATCCATCAATCAAAATACTATATGTGACTACGTTAGCTTTCAAACCCCTTTCCAGCATCTCAGATAATAAACTTGATGCCAAATCCATGTGCCCTTTTCTGCAGTGGCCAAGTATCAGGTTGTTATACGAAACTACACTTGGTACCACTCCCTCGTTCACCATCTTATCCCATACATTGCAGGCCTCATTCAACTTACCTTCCTTACAAAGCCAGGATATGAGATTATTGTAAGTGAAAACAGTGGCAATACCACTCTCAACTGCCTCATCAAACAGCTTAAATGCCTCTTCCCACAACCGAGCTTTTAGTAATCCACGGATCAAAGAGTTCACATTATAGACACTTGGCTGGATACCTACGAGTTTCATTTGGGCGTATAGTTCACGTGCCTTTTCCATGTTTCCATTCCTACAGCATCCTTCAATAAGAACCGAGTAAGTGACCTTGTTTGGAACAAGCCCATCCTCAACAATCTTATTGAACAGATCCAAAGCACTGCCCAGGTTTCCCTGCAAATAATATCCCTTCATCAAGCTAGTCGCAGCCACCAAATTCATTGGCTTCCCACTACTAACCATTTCATCCTTTGTCCTTAAAGCCTCTACCATATTTCCCTGCTTCACACAAGCACCAATTACACACGTAAATGTGCCCTCAGAAGGAACCCATCCCATTTCCTTCATCTCCTCCAACAACTCACATGCCACAATTGAATTGGGTTTCTTACAAACAGCCTGTATAACAGTACTATATGTCGGTGCATCGAGCTTAAGCCCACTGGCCTTAGCTTCCCTAAAGCACTCCTCTGCTTCCTCAACCTTCCCTTCCTTCAAACACGCACGCATCATCACATGTATAGTAGCACAATCATAACTAATTCCTCTTGAAACCATGTTGTTATACATATCTCGTAATTCTTCAATCATGTTTTTCCTAACCAATGCAGTCAAGAGAATGTTTATATATGTAACCGACGGATTTATATCACATTCAATCATTTTATTAAAACAATCAATAGCATCTCCATACCGTCTGGCCCTAACATAGCTGTTCAACAAATAATTGAAAGCCCGAGAATCTAATTCAAAATCAAACCTTTTCGAGCAATCAACCAAGTGATCAACAAGAACACTAGCTGCGGGACCAGAATCGCCCAAAACACTTCGATTAAGTAAACTCTGAGCAACCCTCTGATGATTAGGCGAACCCATCAGAATGTGAAGTAAAACACAGAAGGGATCGACGATTCCACGGACAAAACCTCGTTGTTTTTCCGCCCATCCGAAGTACTTCAAAGCAGAATCAGGGTCGTTCCTGTGGCTTAAAAGAGTTTTGATTACATGGGTTGGTGAAAGAATTGCGTTTTGTGAAATGGGTTCAGTGTAGTCGCTACTGGGTTCAGCGGAAGCTGTTAGTTTCCCGGAGAATTCGCGTTCTAAACTTTTCTTGGAAAAACTAGTGTCTGTATTGGGATTCTCGAGAAATGGTGATGACTCTGAGTTGATTGGTGTGTCTGAAAGTTGAGAATCTGAGATGGGTTCCTTGGAAATCTCTGGTTCTGAGATTGGATTGGCTGCCAAGAAGTGGTCTTGGGAGTTTGAGATCGTAGCAGAGCAGAGAGATCTGTAGGCGTTGCAATAATGAATCGGCCATGGAGGGAATGCCGAAGAGGCGAGCCGAGATATCATCTTTTGGTTTCTGAGGAAGCCAACACCCTGCAAAAAACCATAGAAAACCTACCGAGGTTTTCGTCTTGCGTTTCCCCTTGTTTTACAATATCGGCATTTTGTTAATGCTCCCATTGCCCTGGGGTTTTTACATGGACATGAAATGACCTAGATGTCCTCTTTATCTGCCTTCTCAATTCTCTTTACATTTTACAATCATAGCAGTAAGAGAGAATGACATTTTCATCAATAAATTTATTTCTTTTCTAAAAAAAAAAAGAGAGAAAATAAAAATTTATAAGAGAGAACAATACCTTTTCCCTCCCTCCCCCCCCCTCCCTCCCTCTTTGCAATGCAAGGAGTTTAATTTATAATCAATCACAAGAAAGTCTCAGTACCAATAACTCAGTTTATTCTTAGGGACGGGACTAGGATTTTATTTAGGGAGGGGGCAAATTTTTTAGTTACATGTTCAATCATAAAATTAATAAAATATAAAAACTTAATATTAATTGAGGATATTTTTGAAAGGTGAACAAAACTATTGATATAAAAGAGTTTATAAACTAGACAAAATTCTAATAACAAAGAAACCCCTGAAAAATCTTTTGGCTATATAAAAACAACTGCAAAAAATTATTAAAAGTCCCATTAAGGGTCAGATTGAAATTAAAAAGGTAAAATATGAAAAAATTTAGACTTAGGAGGGGGCAAAATTATAAATTAAAATGTATATTTGGAAAAAAAATAGAAAGTATGAAAAAATTTTGAATAAAAGAAATTGAGGGGGGCAATTGCCCGGTAGTTTCATCTATGCCTAGTCCATCTGCGAAAAATTGATAACTAAAAAGGAATCTCACTTCTTGAGAGTTGACATATTGTATAAATAGACAAAATACAACATTACTATTAAGAACATCGTAGAGAAAACAAGAAGTTAGAGTAGATGGAATCAATGCCTCACACAAGCAAAATTAGCCATTACATCTATATATTTGAATCTCAGCTAAGCCCATTTGAATCATATATCCAAAATGTACCTTTTTTATTTTTTTTTTACTTTAAGGATGTTTGGGGCAAAGATGACGACAGAAAAATTGTAGTACAATTACGTTCGATGATGTTTGCTTAAAATGTATCATTTAATGGTGTATTAAAGAGAAAAAGAAATTGTATTTCCAACTTAACTGTTAAGAAGAAAGGAGGAGATAAAATTGAACTAGAAATTGTATATCTCATTTCGTATTAAGCTTTACAAATAAATAGATGTACAATGAGCTATGTAAGGAAAGTTTAAACAAAAGGAAAATAAACTAATGTCAATGGAATCCTAAAAATAAGCTAATTACAAAAATTGTGCAAGTCTTGACATGGTAAGAAAGCTGTCAATGGAATCCTAAAAATAAGCTAATTACAAAAATTGTGCAAGTCTTGATATGGTAAGAAAGCTGTCAATAGAGAGCTGTCAATACTCCCCCTCAAGTTAGCGCATGGAGATCCGTAATGCCCAACTTGCCCGAGAAATGATGAAAAAGTGCATGTCACAAAGCTTTGATGAAGATATCCGCAAGTTGCTCATTGGAGGAAGTGTGGAGCAGCTTTGAGGAGGCCCGAAGCGAATTTTGTCGCGAATGATATGGCAATCAATCTCAATGTGTTTGGTACTGCTCATGAAACACAGGATTTTGGGCAATATACAGAGCAGATTGGTTGTCACAATGGAGAGTGAAAGGCTCGGGATGAGGAACACCAAGATCAGTGAGAAGCTGTTTTAACCAAGTGAGTTCACAGGTGGTGACAGCCATAGCACGATACTCAGCTTCAGTAGAAGAACGAGAAACTGTACTCTGTTTCTTGGTGCGCCATGAGATCGGACTGGTGCCTAACTGAATAAAGTAGCCGGTGGTGGAGCGGCGGGTGGTGGGACAACTGGCCCAATCAGAATCTGTATAAGCGGAAAACATGAGTACTGTTGGATGAAGGGAAGAAAATGCCTTGGCCCGGACAACCTTTGATGTAGCGGAGAACTCTGGTAGCGGCAGTCATGTGGGGAACCCGAGGAGCATGCATGAATTGGCTGAGTGTGTTGACGGCATAAACAATGTCTGGTCTGGTGATGGTCAGATAGATGAGACGACCAACAAGGCGACGATAAAGGCCAGGATCAGGGAGGAGGTCGCCGTTTTCAGTAGTAAGCTGCAAATATTGCTCCATAGGAAAAGGAGCAGTCCGTGCACAAAGTTGGCCACTGTCAGAGAGAATGTCGAGGGCATATTTGCGCTGATTAAGAAAGATGCCTGTGGGAGAGCGAGCAACTTCGAGGCCAAGAAAGTATTTTAGGGAACTGAGGTCCTTTGTTTTGAAATGAGTGGAGAGGATTTTTTTGAAAATTTCAATCTGAGAGAGATCGTTACCTAGCAACTAGGATGTCATCAACGTAAACAAGAACAAGAATGATGTGAGTGAAGTGGTGAGAGTAAACAAAGAATGATCTGCCTGAGACGAGTGAAAACCTGCATCAAGAAGCACAGATGTTAGTTTAAAAAACCAGTTCCGGGAAGCTTGTTTGAGGCCATAGAGAGATTTGCGGAGGCGACAAACATGAGTCTCCCCTTTAGGACAATATCCGGGTGGTGGGGTCATGTAGACTTCTTCATCAAGATCACCGTGCAAGAAGGCATTATGGACGTCAAGCTGATGGATAATCCAATTTTTGGTAGCGGCAACTGCCAATAAGCAGCGGACCGTGGTCATCTTGGCGACCGGAGCAAAAGTCTCATGGTAGTCAAGGCCTTCAACCTAAGTATAGCCTTTGGCAACAAGCCGAGCTTTGTATCTCTCGATGGAGCCGTCGGCTTTGAGTTTGGTTTTGAAAACCCATTTGCACCCAATAGGTTTCTTATCAGGGGGAAGGGGCTCTAGAGTCCAGGTGGAATTATCCTCTAAAGCACGAAGCTCAGCAGTCATTGCCTCGCGCCAGTGAGAGTGGCGGATAGCAGTGGTATAGCAAGAGGGTTCAGGAGAAGATGTAAGAGCATGTAAATAAGTAATATGTGAGGGAGAAAAACGGGAATATGAAAGGAAAGCAGACAAAGGATGAGTAGTACCTGAAGCCGGTGAAACAGGTGTAGATGTCGTGGGCTCTGCATGTAAGGTGGGACAAACATAGTCATGAAGATAGGCAGGGCGAGTAATAGTGCAACGAGGGCGAAGAGCTGGTGGAAAGGGACTGGGCAATGTCACGGGGGTTGGGGAATCAGGAGAGACATGAGAGTCAGAGGGGGCTGGAGGTGCAGGAGACATAAGAGGTTCAGGAACGGGAAGAGGAATTGATAGGGGTGGGGAGAGGTGGAAGGTCATGGAGATCTTGGAAAGGGAAAGTGTGTTCGTGAGAGGTGACATCGCGGGAGTAAAAGACGGATTGAGTCTGGAGATTGTAGAGCTTGTAGGCTTTATGTGTGCTCGGGTAGCCAAGGAAGACTGCATTTAGTGGCACGGGAAGAAAATTTGTCGCGGTGAGCGCTGAGAGTTTGGGCATAACAAAGGCAACCGAATACGCGAAGGTGGTCATAACTAGGAATTTTATTGAATAGAATTTCAAAAGGGGATTTATTTTGGAGAGTGCGGCTAGGGGTGCGGTTGATGAGGTAGGTGGCGGTGAGCACACAATCACCCCAAAAAGATAGAGGTAAGTGTGCTTGAAAACGAAGACTGCGGACAACATTTAGAAGGTGTCGGTGTTTACGCTCTGCAACGCCATTTTGTTGGGGAGTGTCGACACAGGTACGTTCATGAATGATGCCGTGTTTGTGCAGGTAGGTTTGAAATGGCTGGGAAAGAAATTCTTGTCCATTATCAGTTCTAAGAATGTTGACAGTGGTGTTAAATTGATTTTGGACAAGGGCAAAAAAGTATGTTAAATGGGTGTAAACCTCAGATTTAAAACGCATAAGATATACCCATGTGGTGCGAGAAAAATCATCAATAATTGTGAGAAAATAATGAGCGCCACATAAGGATGCTGTGCGATAACCACCCCAAATATCAAAAAAATGCGATTAAAACGAGAATCACTTTTATTGGTAGAATTGGAAAAAGGTAATCTAGTATGTTTAGAACGAGCACAAACATCACATTCAGAAAGAGTACATGGGGAATTAAAAATACTAGGAATGGTAAAACTAGAGGGATGACCTAGACGTTGATGCCATAAGGTCTTATTCGCAGTGGTTTGAGCAGCAAAAAAGACAAGAGATTCGGGGCGGTACACGTAGAGCCCATTGCATAAATCATCTGTTCCTAATCGGCTTCATCGATTAAGAGTCCTGAAATAAACAAGAATTAGAAGAAAAAGTAATAAGACAAGAATTATGGAGTGCAATTTGGGAGACGGAAAATAAATTAAAGGAGAGAAGTGGAACATAAAAAACATTATGTAATGTGAGAGAGGGAGAGAGGCGACAAGAACCCAAGCCTTCAGCTGGGATATCTTGTCCTATTGGAAGCCGAATATGGTGAGGAGTGGCAAGGGGCTTCAAATCGGCAAGGGCAACACGTTGGTGATAGATGTGGTGGCTCGCACCACTGTCCACCACCCAATGAAGGCACCGATTGAAGGTAAAATCAGATGGGGAGAAGAGATTACCAGCAAAGGATGCAAGGGATGGGTCAATCGGTGCAGGCAATGGTGCTAGGAGGTTGAGGAGCTTCTGATACAGCTCTGGAGGAAAAGAAACGAGGTTGGCCGACGACGAAGGAGGGAGTGAGACCGAATTTGCAGTCGACGGAGGTGGACGTAAGAGAGATGGCCTTGATTTGGTGGTGCGAGGCTCTCGGCCTAGAGGGTACCCTAATGAGGGTCCAGCAACGGTTACGCGTGTGGCCATCTTTGCCGCATGCGGTGCACATCAGGAGAAGGACGGGGGCGAGTTGCGGTGCAAATAGCCATGGCCATGGTCTCGGACGACGGTGGTTGGAGATTGAGAAGCCTCTGTTGCTCTTCTTGAAATAGGATGGAGAAGACCTTGCCAATAGAGGGAAGCGGATCCATGGCCAGAATTTGAGTGCGAAGAGGAGCAAAGGAATCATTAAGCCCAAGGAGAAATTGGAAAACCCATTCATCATCAGCCTGGCGTTGCATGTCTTTGGGGTCAGTTGCAGGGTTGAAGATGGCTAAGTTCATCCCACAGCTGTTTGATTTGGTTAAAATAGTCATGGGCAGAGTTTGTGGTTTGGTGCAGAGAGGAAAGAGCACGTTTTAGGTGATATATGCGGGCATTGTTCCCATGACAAAAACGGGAAGAGAGGTCGAGCCATACAGCACGGGGATTGGTATGATATTCGAGGGAAGTGGCGAGGGAAGGGCTGATGGAGTTGAGGATCCAGGTAAGAACCATATCCTTAGTTTGGTTCCACTGAGTATATTCTGGTTTGGTAGGTTCAGGAGGGATAAGGGTGCCATCGATAAAACCAAGTTTATTCTTGGCATTAAGGGCTCTGTTTATGGATTTTTGCCATTTGGGGTAGTTGTCTCCTGTGAGAAGGCCATGGACAAGGATTAAACTAGGAGAGTCGGAAGGGAGGAGAAGATAAGAGGAGGGAATGGGTGGCGTGGTGGTCTCGGCCATGGAAGAGTGGTTGGATTTTTTGTTTTGTTAGGCTGAATACCATGTGAAGTTACCAACTCATCTAAAAGCTTAAGCTATTAGAGAGGGTGTAACTTTATTATTATATTCTCTAACACGTCCCCTCATGTGTGGCCACTTTGAGCCTATACGTGTCAATTCATATTTTTTAGGTGACGGTGAGATTTGAACTCAGGACCTTTGACCTGCTCTGATACCATGTTAAGAAGAAAATAGGAGATAAAATTGAACTGGAAATTGTATATCTCATTTCTTATTAAGCTTTACAAATAAATAGATGTACAATGAGCTATGTAAGGAAAGTTTAAACAAAAGGAAAATAAACTAATGTCAATGGAATCCTAAAAATAAGCTAATTACAAAAATTGTGCAAGTCTTGACATGGTAAGAAAGCTGTCAATGGAATCCTAAAAATAAGCTAATTACAAAAATTGTGCAAGTCTTGATATGGTAAGAAAGCTGTCAATAGAGAGCTGTCAATATTAACTAGTTGTTATAGCATTGCATATCACCTTAAGCGGGTTGATTCATTGGTTCGATTCTTTTTCCTTATAATCAATATTATCAAAAATATAAATAAATAGATTTAAAAAATTAGTAAAATTTTTTCCAAAATAAATCATTTTTATATAAACAAAGTTGGTTCCCTCTAATTATTTTCACTCTAATATAGTAAAAAGTGTCTCATGACATTACGACCCAGCAAGTCATTTGTCCTAGAAGAATGCTTTGGCCATAACCTTTTCTTTTCTTTTCTTTTATTTATTTATGTATATTTTGCTGGTCATTACAGGCCATAACCTTGTTTTCTTTTTCTTTTTTTAAACTTCTTGGATCTAACACGGTAAGAAGAATTAATAGAAGCCAAACCTAAGAGAGATGGATGGAAGGAGAGATTGGCCTGAACAATAATGGAAAATGCTATAGATCCCTAATTTATATCTCCATTTGTATCTCAAATGTGATGTGTCGGGATATAGTGAGTTTGGATCCCACAAGATTTGATTTCTAAAACATTATATCCTACCTGACACATTACATTGAGAATATAAATTAGAGATCTCTATCATTACTTGAACAATAATAAGTATATACAACCCAAAATCTCATAGGACATCAAGTGAAAACAACGTAAAAGAAAACTTAAAGTTGGATTTGGTAGGCTAGGTATCAGCTCATATAAATCAAGTTGAACCCTTATCAGGGTCATTGCTACATTTTCTATTTCCACAACCTCAACAATTTTCCCTACTGCAAAGTTTTGTTGCCAATAAGACAACATTCCAAATTTCCAACTTTTAATCACCTCCTCCAATCTCAATGATAAGTCATAAGAAAAGAAAAATAATGATAAATTATCAATCTGACAAGTGGAGAACAACTATTGCCTCCAAAATTGAAATTTGAATTTTGTCCATTTGATTAAACTCCATATGAATTAGAGATTTGGAAGTTCGTTACAATAGATCAATCAATTATCTCAAGCAAGTCCAAAGAAAAATGCTCAATAAGTTGGCTGGTTGTCATTCAAATACTGTTCACCTTAACATCTGTTTATGAATAAAAGGCCTTGGAAAGACTTAAAGATTATCCAATTGAAAGTTTAATTTCTCCCTAGATGATTTATACATGTTGTGTCGTCACTTCATCAGTTTTCTTTTGAGAAAACTTGATGGGTCTTCCTTTAGCAACCCCAAAATTGAAATCTGGATTAAATAAATTTGCAAATTAAAATTCAGTTTACCACCATAAATAAATGAAATGCTGAAGAATTAATATAGAAATTTACATCCCAAGCCAGAAGTACCTTTAGACTAACAACAACCAGCATTAAGAAAATCTAAAAAACTACCAACCAGTTGTTCAATCCAATTATTTGCATTACTGAGATTACCATTTATCCATTGTTGCTAATCTAATGCCAAGAGTTTCCCATTTCAGAATCACCATTGGTTGTGGGTTCCCTTTCTTAAGTTGACTGAGGGGGAACCCACAAGGTTCAACTTGAAACATTGAGAAGCAATAACAGCATTAAGAAGACTTTTGGTGAAGATATCAGCAAATTGTAGAATATAAGGAATGAAGCGAATTTGAAGAAGTCTTATTAAAACATTTTCAAGAACAAAATGATAATTAAGCTCAATATGTTTTGAACGAGCGTGGAAGACATGATTTAAGCTCATATACACAGCACTCTGATTATCACACCAAAGAATTCCAAAAGTAGAAGGTGGATGACTCAAGTCCTGAAGAAGGTAAGTGATCCAAGTCATTTTAGCAGCAACATAAACGAGAGCACGACATTCAGCTTTAGCATTGAAACAAGAGACTATAGGTTGCTTATTGGCACTCCAATAGATTAATTTTCAATCCAAGAAAATAACATACCCAGAGGTAGAACGTCAAGTGTCAGGACTCCCAGTCCAATCAACATTAGAGTAACTAATGAGAGTAAGAAAACTATCAGAATGAACTTGAATGCCATGATGTAAAATACCTTTAACATGCCAAAGGATGTGTTTGACAACTTGAAAGTGAGCAACTATTGGAGCATGCATAAACTAACAAACATAATTAACATTGAAGGCAAGATCTGGTCGAGTAAGAGTCAAGTATTGAAGACCACTAACTATATTATGATAAAAAAAGTCTGATATCTTAAAAGAACATCCCCTTAAGTCAACTCTTGACCAGCAATCATAGGAGAGTAAATTGCCTTAGCACTCTTTATTTAAGCACACGTGAGGAGATTCAAGGCATATTTGAATTGTGTGAGAGAAAGACCATCATCATGGCATGCAATTTTAACGCCCAAGAAATAATGAAGATGACCCAAATCCTTCATACAAAGATAGAGCTTGAGATTATCAATGAGAGTGGAGATCAAAGTAGATGATCTGCCTGTAAGTATGATATCATCAATGTACACTAAAAGAATAAGAGTGCCAGTAGAGTTTGTCTGTATAAACATGAATGATTTAGATTGACTAAAACAAAATCCCAATTGTAGAACATAACTACTAAATTTCTCAAACCAAGCACGGGGTGCTTGTTTAAGGCCATATAATGTTTTTCAAAGTCGACAGACATGATGAGGGAAGTGAGGATCTTCATATATTGGGCTAAAACATATAGACCTTTTTTGTAGATCACCATGGATGAAAGCATTCTTAACATCTAATTATCGAATATCCTACTTATCGACACAAGCCAATGATAGGACAAGATGAATGGTAACAAGTTTTATCACTAGGACTGAATGTCTCATTAAAATCAACTCTTGATAGTTGAAAATAGCTTTTGGCCACAAGACGTGCCTTGTACCAATCAATGGAACGATTTGGTTTTAACTTTGTTTTGAAGACCTATTTACACTCAACAACATTCATATATTGGGTGAAATTAATAAAGTCTAGGCGTGATTCTACTTGAGCGCCTGAATCTCTTCATCCATGGCAACATGCCAATGAGTATGTTTGACATCAAACTTGTAGTTACGAGGTTCAGAAGTGGAAAGAAGAGTAGTAAAGAAGGTTGTTGTGCCACGATCGTAAATTAAGAGGTGGCGGGAAGGCAAGAAATGGCAGGTGGTAAAAGAATGAAGGCTAGCATTATGAGAGGGAGTCTAATGTTTCATAAAATTGAAAAATAAATAAATAAATAATGAATAATGTTACCTTTGTATGATAATAAACCTCATGAACATAATAATGAGATAGAAAGAATTTAAACAATATAATATAGAGTGTGATGATACAGGTGGAATAATTGGAAATGAATGGGCTATTCATTCGAACGAGCACCAGAAAGTCTAGTGAAACCTTCGTTTGATACTCGTTTGAACGAAGGGCACTCATTCGACCGAAAGCCTTGTTCGTTCAAACGAGCATACAATATAACACTTTTAAGTTATGGGTAGAAAAATAATTTTGCCCAAATCTCATTTTTCTTCTTCTCCAAACTATCTCAAGCCAAGGGAGAAAAATTAGGGTTCTTAGGGATTGATGGATTCCATGGAATCCTAAGATACACACATATCTTCTAGTGCAAAGATCCAAGCTTAGAAAGATTTCTCATCCAATTGAAAGTTGGGATTTCAAAGATTTCTTCAAGAACAAAAGGTAAAATTTGGGAATTTTCATTTCTTTTTCAAATTTCTTGCATTTCCTTGTAGATCTAGCTTGTCTGAGTAAAATAAATAGTGTAAATCATTTCTTAGGTTTTGGGAGCAAGGATTGAAGCTTGAAATTAGAATCTATCTTTCTCTCTCTCTCTCTCTTTTTCTTTCTCTACACACAAATCCACACCTGTTTTTTAGGTAGGGCTTCTAACCTAGGTGAAGTATGAATGTTAGGGATAAAAAAATGCATATTATGACATCTCTATAGACCATGTTGTATGAAAAGCATGTAGAAAAAATTATGTAAATTGCTAGATGAATTTGTAGATGAATGTTACATGCTTAGCTTTGATATATTCTTGTTTACAATGATAATATATGTATTCAATGCATGATCCCAACTTAAAATTCGTCTACTCAAATATTCAAGAATTATTTACTTGCTATTCATGAACTCGTGCGAATTGATATGCATAACAAGTATTTGATAGAATGCTATAATGACTTGTGATGATGTTGTATTGTGAAGTTATGTGTTGTGTTGTCTTTGTGACGCTTTCCTCTTGATATGAATATCATTTCCCCTTGAATACTCTTGGTTTGGAATGGAAAACTTGAACAAATGCTTTGTGAGGAACGAGTGATCATGATATGGGTATTAGATATAGTTTAAGGTTAGGGTTGGGGTTGAGAAAAAGGTAGATCAATGGAATGAGTGAATGTAAAACTTGAACAAATGTTCTGTGAGGAACAAGTGATCATGATATGGGTATTAGATATAGTTTAAGGTTAGGGTTGGGGTTGAGAAAAAGGTAGATCAATGGTAGAAGGGCCACCAGGGTTAGAAAACAGATCAAGATGGGGAAGAGGTATAGTTTCGGGTTCTATGCAAGTTGGTGAGGTGGAATTCTCGGTGGAAAGGGGTGGGAAAGGTTGTGACAGAAGATAATGTGTTTGTGTGATAGAAAACAAATGTGTAAATATGGTAGGCACAAAAATACCATCTTCATGAGGGATAGAGGCCGTAGATATGGTAGGAGATGAGTAATCAATGATAAGAGTGATGTCCTGGTAGGTCAATAAATATGCTAAAGACACATGGTGTGAAGGATAAGATGAGGTAAAAAAAATGAAAAAACTCACTTATCAAATACAACATGACGAGAGATATAAACTTTGTTGGTGGATTAATCTAGGCAACAAAAATCTTTGTGCATAGAGCTATAACCAATGAAAACACAAGGGACACTTTGAGGTGCAAGTTTATGGGAAGTATAATCACAAAGGTAGAGGAAACATAGGCATCCAAAAGCATGAAACATAGAGAGATCAGGAGCCTTACCATAGAGCAGAAGGTTTCAACCCAAAGAGAAGATATAGTGTGCCTATGGAATAACAAGTTAAGACTGATTTCAGTCACGTGTTAGTGTTTTCATTCAGCTCGACCATTTTGAGCTTGAGTATGAGGACATAAAACACGTTTGAGGATACCATAATTAGATAAATGTGAAAGGAAAGAGGTACTAGAGAACTCACGAGCACCATCCCGTTGAAAAACTTTAATTTTTCTCTCAATTTGATTTTCTACCATTTTTTAAAATTGAAGAAAAATAGAGAGAAATTCATATTTGCATTTCATAGGGTAAAACCAAGTGTAACGACTAGAGTCATCAATAAACACAATATAATAGTGAAAACCAAGAGGAGAAGTAACATGGGAAGGTCCCCAAACATCTACATGGATTATGTCAAGAGAACAAAGACTGTGTTTATTATTTCAATCAAAGGGAAGTTTATGGCTTTGGTCCATTTGACAACTAGAACAAATAGATTTATTGGACTCAATACAATTAGTTAACATAATGTGTTCATTCTTATTTGAAACACCACTAACACTGGTAGACGTATGACTAAGACGATTATGAAAAATGTAAAAGTGGCCTTCACTGATGAAAGATGGCTTGATAAATACGATTTAACATGTAAAGACTAGAACGTCTATGACCCGTCCCCAGCATTCTCCCTGTTCCCTACTCTTGAATAACAAATCCAATTGAAATTTAAAAAAAAAAATAATAATTGTTATCCATGGTAAACTAGCTAACAGAGATTAAATTTTTATGAATATGTAGAACCGAAAAGGCATTATTGAGAGTGACATTGTGAGAAAGAAAAATAGAACCAACATGGGAAATGGCGATAGTGGCCTTATTACCTACCAGAACATCACTATCACTGTGATAAGGTTGTTTATGAGAAAAATTACCTTCCTCGTGAGTTATGTGGGTTGTTGCTGCACTATCAGGATACTAATCAGAGTCTTGAGGGTCTTGGATGGTAAGGGAATAAAGAGCTTCAAATATGTGGTTAGTTAGAGATTAATGTCTTGTTTGTACTTGTTATAACATCGAATAGTAGAATGCCCCGTTCTTCAAATTTGGCAAGTAGTGAAGGGTCGACCCATAACACCTTGTTGAGGAAATGCAAAGAAATGAGGAGAAATGTTAAAAGAATACTGATTTTGACCTTGAGATGTGCAATTACCAAGTCTTTGAAATGTGATTTGTAAGTTTCCTTGCTATAGTTCCTCTAAGTATTGTTATTAAAATTGTATTGTGCTTGATTTCATTCACCACCTTTCCTACCTTGACTAGTATAACCTTCCTTTTGTGTGCTATAAAGGCATTTTTTGTATATCATGCTATAGGGTGAGGGAAGATTCTTAAGCAAGATTTCATGTCTTAAAATAGAAGGAACCACTTCCTTAAAGGGTGAGAATGGTGACTTGGGGAGGGTGGTGGTAATGAAAGTATGAAACTTTGAGCCAAAACTGTGAAAGAATCAATAAACTTTGTCCATATCTGACATAGGACTTCCTATAGTCGAAAGTTGATCACATAATGCACAAAACTTATGAGAGTAATTTGAACAAGAAGATATACCTCTTTTGGAATTTTGAATTTTATCACAAAGTTGAAGTTCACAATTCTTGGATTTGTGGGAGAAGGATTCTTCTAAAACATCTCATATGTCATGAAAGGTATTTCGATCTGTGGTAAAACTCATGACTCCCTCGATGAGAGAAGAGTTAATGAGACTAGCAACAAACCAATCTGCAGTATGCCAAGTATGATATGCATGATTCAAGATTATTTTTCCAAAAGCATTCAAAATGGTAGGATAAGGAAAAGAGATAGAGTCATCGACATATCATTGAAGGTCTTGACTTTCCAATAAAGGAGACTTTGTTTCCTCTAGAGAAGATAGTCTATAAAAGATAATTTGATGGAGATTGTGTGAACAATGGTTGAGAAAGGCAAGGAAGCAAGAGAAGGTTGGGCTTTAGAATTAATTTTGGGTGTTGCAACATGAGATGATTATGTAACTTACGATTCAACCATTGAAGTGGAGATAATAGAACAACAAAAAAATGATCAAGAATATTGTTAGACAAGTAACTCTGATACCATAAATGAAAAAATAAAGAGAACAAATTTAAAGAGAAATAAGAAAGAAAGAAGAATAATGAAAGATACTCAAGAATGTTAAAACATGTTTGAAAAAATTCTAAGATCCCAAGTTGCTTTTAGGCTTTGTTTTTCACTCAATATATAGAGAATTTACAAAATATACATTACATGTATGTATGGGATTATAGTCCTGTATTTTAGAAAGGAATCCCATGTATTCAACTTTCCTAAAGGATACAAATTCTAATTTATACACAAATTTGGAATATACACAAAATCTCATTAATATAAGTTTAGATATTTAAGTTGACTTGATTTTTTATCTTGATATGTTAGTATAAAGTATAACCACCACATTTTCAACGTCAACATTTTATAAGAACCTTGCATCTAAAAAACATATCTTAATCGTCAATTATTGATTTAATGCATTTTTTAAACAAACCTAGTCCAAGAAGTATCTAAAACACAAAATCATTGTTTTACAACTTCTTTGAAACAGATCCAAGTTTAGACTCAAATAACGATGTTTGTGACTTACGTGCAATGGGATTATTGTTTGCAATAAAGCCTTGAACTCATCTTTACGTGGTTAGACAGAACTTTTAACTACAATTTCTTGAAATATTTTATTAGAATTTGTGTGGTTATTGCCTTCGATGGTTGCTCAAAATCTGATAACGATAAAAAATTTTAAGATTAAAGAATGAGGCTATGATCGATTGGAAGATTGGGTGAAGAAGTGAAAAACGTGAAGAAGTAATAGATTGTGTAATTTGAATTTTTCTTTGGATTGTGTAATTGGAAGATTGTGAAAAGTAAAATTGGAAAATAAGGAAGGAACGTGTTAGGGGGGGTTATGGATGGGGAGTTATTTAGGTGATTTTTTTTTGTTATTAAAAAATTAGGAAATAAGGAAGGAAAAGTAAATTTGGAAAAAAAAAAGGAAAAAAGTATCTAATTGAATAATTTTGCTTTTGGAACCGAAAGGGTAATTTAGGTAGTTTTTTTTTTTAAGTTAGAAAAAGTAGATTTGGAAAGAAAAAAAAAGGAAAAAAAGTATCTGACATTTTGATTTTGGAAACGAAAGGGTTATTTAGGTAGGCTTTTTTTTTTTAAGTTAGAAAAAGTAGATTTGGAAAGAAAAAAAAAAAAGAAAAAAGTATCTAACTCAATAAATTTGTTTTTGAAAATGAAAGAAAGGAAAAAAGTATCAAACTGAATATTTTTTGTTTAATTGAGAATAAAAGAGAGATGAGAAAAAATGCAAAGTACTTTCAGGAGTGTGTCACATAGGATTTAGAATTAAAGAAAAAAAATAGAGTGCCACATTGGCACTACATTGTAACAATATATAGTACAAATATATTTAATAGATTTTCAATGTTGAATAATTTTATAGTACTTGAGCCTTATTTGCTAAATTTCATTTTCGGATTGGAACAAATTATTGGATCAAATATATAATAGTTAACGTATTAGGATTTAAATCAATCAATAAGTAATCCGTTGGATTATCGAATCAAATTGGATTGGACATTATTTTAACGAATTGGGTTTAGATCACCCCTAAACAAATCTGTATCTAATCCATCTATGTTAAGAGTATTAACTTAAAGTTATACAAATCATGAATTCAAACTTTATTGTCACCTGATAATTATAGGAATTAAATAGTTGAAGGTCTGAGAATAAGAGTCTACATGCTAAGGTGCAAATCAAAACATTATAACTCAAAAAGTCTCTAAATTTTTTAAATTATGAGAGATTAAGTCCAAACATGTTGAGTTGTCATTAATTTATTTTTAAAATGACGCTTTTAACCTCGATACCTCCCGTCCTTTTCCCCCTTAATTTTCAACCCTAACCTGATTTGTTTTTTCTATTCCTGAATATATAGAGTTGAGATAGAAAGAGAGAGAAAGACATGGGCATGAGTGGTACCTGCTGCTTCGTTAGTTCGCCCCATAAGTGGTGGCGACTCCTTCTCTGATACCATCTGCCGTGAAGCCAAACCACCACACCACCAATCTTGATGTTGATATTCTCCAGACCCACCATAATTCTTTTCTTCACAGGCACACAAACCCTCTTGCAACAATGTCACCAGGTCGGTTTTGCCTTCAAGGTTTGAGATTGGAGGTTTAGATGAAACAAGATAGGAAGTACTTGGCCTCTACTATGCTAAAATGCCTTATTAATATAAGTTTAATAATCATTATCCATGTAATCATCTCCAATAGTCTGTATTATTTCTATGATTGACGGTTCTGATAGACACATCAGTGATATGTGATCTCAATATCTTTGCTTTGTATTATCTTTGGTTGAATTTGATGGGCATGTTAGTTACAAAATCAGTTTGTAGAAATTACATTTTGGATGGACATGTTGCTCTTAGTTATGTTGCTGTTAGTTCTTTTAGACCTCTGAGAACATTAAAGGAAGCTTTGAGTCAAAAGAAACTTAATTTTATTTTGATAGATTGATAAGAAACTTGGATCAATTTTCTTTTTGAATTTTCTTAGCCCATGGATTTTTTATAGCACTAAATAAAGCAGAGAACCTTGAAAGAAATTACAATTAAGCAGGACCTTTGATGGCACTAAATGAGTTTAACTTACTGTTAACTCATTGCAAAAAAAAAAAAAATTGGGCAAGAAAATTTCACATTTTTATAAAACCTTTTTTTTTGGACTCATTTATCTCATAGGCCATCTTGTTGATGATGTAAGAACTCACTTGGTAGTAGCAAACTAGAAGCACTAGCCTATATAATTCTGGGCAATATATAGATTTTGCTTTTATGATTCCACACTTTGTATTTTAGATTTTGTAGTACTATATTTACTTATAATTTTTCTTGGTTCTACTGATCTTTTTACCTATATGCGTGTTTTTATAAAACTGTAATTTAATTGCCCAATTGCGAAAAGAAATATTGTGAGGAATAATATGATGAATATTTATGTAGTTTGCAATGCATTCCTTGTTGGATTTCAAATTCATTGTACTCTCATTTTGTTTTTAAGAAATTTTTCAAAATTCTTTGTTTGAGAAATATTTCTTTATTGCTATATTTTTTTTAGTTGGTTATTATTCTTCTTATCTATTTTTTTTTATTTTTTGTTTTACCAATGTTGGAGTATTATTACTTTTCTAAAGAACAAAGATTGTTCGATGCATTGTTAAAAACACGTGTAATAATTTTTTTGTTTAAAAAATTTCTCAAAATTCTCTGTATGAGAAATGTTTCTTTGTTGCTATGTTTTTTTTAGTTGTTTATGCTTTCATCTATTTGGTTTTTTAGTTTTATTAATGTTGAAGTATTACCACTTTCCTAAGGAACAAAATTGTTTGTTGCATTGTTAAAAACATGTGTAATACGTTTTTTTTTGGTTAAAAAATATGAGTTTTTTGACAGGATTTTTAATTTATTTTTTTGTTTTATCATTGTTAGAGTATTACCACTTTCCTAAGGAATAAAAATTGTTTGATGCATTGTTAAAAACATGTGAAATATTTTTTTTGTTAAAGGAATTTCTCAAATTTTTCCGTCTTAGGACAAAGACATTTCTCTGTCCATGTTTAGCGAAAGAAGATTTTTGACAAAAATTTTCTATTGAAAAAAGACAAACTTTTTTGATAGAGTTTCTTATGCAATATGAATCTTGTTTAATAGATTACGATTTTTAAAATCTAAATATATATAATTTTTATGAAAAATGGATTTATATATTACAAGATATTTAATTTTGAAGTTTCTAAAATAAAGGATTGATGACTTGGCAGCGGATGGGTGCAGAAAGAGAAACTTCAATTCTTTCTTCTGTGTTTTCACATGGAAGGTTGTTTTGGTCAAGTAAAAAATGAAGGACTTTTTTGGGTTAATGAAATTTGGGTTGGACCTTATACTAGTTATGCACTTAATCAAAGACCCATGAGTGAGTGCCCTTAATTATAATTGATGCATGTATTGATCCACTTATAATGAAGTGTCTGGCTACACATTAGGGGACGTGTAAAAATGTTAAAGACTTAAGTTATACCCTTTCTAATAACATAAACTTTTAGATGAGTTAGTGGTTTAATGTAATATGTCAAAATGTCTCCAATTTATATATTGATGATGTTTTAATGATTTTAATAAAATAAGTTTGTATACATTTGGACTTAAAAGGCACATTAAACAAAACCACTCTTTTGTTTAATAATTATGGTTTACAATTATATTAATACATGAAATTTCATGTATAGTTGACCCATTATAATTAATATTTAATCAATTAATAATCTTTATTCATTAATAATGTTTTGAGGAATCAATTTTGTTTTGTGGCGAATAATTAATAATTCTATTGTTAGTGATATACCATAAAACGATAGACCAATCACCATATGACACATGTGACTACAGAGCTATTAAAGCTTAGCCATCCAAAGCTCTCAAATCGGAAGCCCGCATGACCCTCAGTCTCACCTTCAGCTTAGAAGTTCCACACAGGGAGATTCAGAACTCGTCACTGCCTTAAGCACCCTATCGAGCTAAGGATAAGGAAACAGTCTTCAACAAGGAAACTGTCATCCATGAATATCTCTCAAGCGCAGTGTCCAACATGGTAACTGCCACTCTCCGATGATCAAA
Organism: Nyssa sinensis; assembly: GCA_008638375.1. Lineage (NCBI taxonomy): Eukaryota > Viridiplantae > Streptophyta > Magnoliopsida > Cornales > Nyssaceae > Nyssa > Nyssa sinensis. The sequence goes on from CM018046.1 coordinate 6,962,157, forward strand.
TCCTTATATTCATGACTCCAAATCCTAATTAACTTGGGAAACCCACAGCCTATAAATAAAACCATTACATTCATGTTGATTCTTTTCATTCAATTAAAGTCTTTCAATACAGTTTATTGACTTAATCATCGGAGCGGCTACCACCGGAGCCAATCTGGTGGCCTTCTGATCTTTCTCTTTGAGTGTTCGGCAAGTGTAGGAGATTGGAGCCCACTGATTGGAAAAGTGCAACATCAGTTTGGCGCCGTCTGTGGGAACGACAATTGTTTTTCATCAAGAGTTCCTTTCTTTACAAGTGAACTCGTAGTCTTACTTACCGGAGGACCATGGTTGCCTAATCTCCGTCCAAGGAAGAACGCTCAAAATCCTCCAAACCAGCCTCTTGCCAGAAGAGGAAGGGGACAATCATCTGATCCCATGCAGCAACAACTTGACCAAGTTAAACGACAGAATGAGTTAATGCAGGAACAGCTCATCGCCATCTCCAAAACTCTAGCGATGCTTACCCAGAACCATAGAACCCCTCCTTTAAATCCATCCCATCAATATAGTTGACCCAAGGACACAACCTCCTACCGCTACCACGGGTGGAAATCAACTGGTGTACCCCGAAGGTACCACCCACACTAGCGGAGACCCCCAACCATTGGCAACCGCAGGCAGGAGGATACCAGCCTTTATTCCAGATGTCCACTATCAGAGCACCACAAGGGTCCCAACCTCAGGTAGCTTTAGAGGCAAATCTAGCACCTGCAAGAGTTTCAACCTCAAACGGTTCTAGTTCCTCCAGCTCAGAAGGACAAAAGTCGCCTCCTATCTATGGACCGGGGTCGCCCCATCCATGCAAGTACTGAAGCCACAAGGTAGGATTCGCAACAACCACAAACGCCTAGGAACCCACCGAGGGCTGAAGAGGTCGCAGACTCTATGGACCACACCGTTGCTATGAGAGGAGCTCACATCCCTCCTGAGTAGGACGAGCTAGCCAGGCTGTTCAGAAAGCTCTCCACACCATTCACCCCCTACTATCATGGCCGAGGAGCGGCCAAAGAAATTTGTTGTCCCTAAGTTCACTCTCTACGATGGAACTGGCGACCTAGAGGAGCACCTCTCTCATTATCAACACACCATAGCATTGCATGGGGCCACTGATGCCACTGATGCCTTCATGTGCCGAACATTCGTCACCAGCCTCAAAGGGATAGCTCTGAAGTAGTTCCACCACCTCCCCCCGAGCTTAGTCATCGGCTTCTACGAGCTCGGCAAACGATTCCTTGATCGGTTCATGACGAGTAGATGGTTGAGGAAGGGCCCAGAATTCTTGCTAAACATAAAATAAACCAAAGAGGAATCTCTTAGGGAATACATTACGTGTTTCAACGCCGAGTTCACTGAGATCATGGATTGCAGTCCAAGCTTTCTGGTTGCCGCTCTGACCTCCGAACTTGCTCAGGGAGGCTTCTGGGATTCACTAAAAAAGTACCCTCCTGCCGACATGGCCGCTCTCATGGAACGTGCTAGGAAATACATAAATCTGGAGGAATAAAAAAATACCTCCCAGAAGATTAAGGAGCAAGCACATAAGGATGAACAGGAGAAAGACTCCAGTGCTACCAAGAAGAGGGTGAGGAGCCTTGATAAAAGAACGACACCCAGAGCTTCAAGCAATACTGGTCCTGGAGGGTTTGTCACTTTCACTCCCCTAAATGCCTCCTTGACTCACATACTTCGGCAGGTCCGAGCACGTGAAAACTTGAAATGGCCAGAGCCGTTAAGGAGCAACCCCAACAACAGGGACCACAATAAGTATTGTGACTTCCACAAAGACCATGGGCATACGACCGACGGGTGTATAACCCTAAAACGTGAGATCGAGCAATTCATAAGGAGAGGGCAACTGGAAGAGTTCGTCTGGCAGGACGGGAGACAGAACCCTCGAAATGACAGACCTCCGCCAAGGAGGTAGGAGCAGAGACCGGAGTAAAGGAATGAGCCCTAGCAACATAATAATCAAGTTATTTTCGTCCTTCATGCGAACACCCTGATTGTTGGGATGTCTAACAGGGCAAGAAAGCGTTATGCTCGGGAAGACAGAACTGCTCCCTGCTTGCTCCAGGTCTCGCTATCGAGAAGAGGTTACGGCCACTACCTGAGATCCAGTTCACAGAGCAAGACCTTGAAAGGGTACACTGCCCTCACAGTGATGCCTTTGTCATCTCTTTTAAAATAGCCAATTTTGAGATTTGAAGAGTTTTAGTGGATACAGGGAGTTCTGCAAATGTGTTATTCTACGAGCTCCTCAGACAGATGAAACTCAGCCCCAATGATGTCAAGCTCACTGCCGCCATCATGGCAGGATTTGACGAAAACCTCACACCCCACTAAGGAGGATTGACCTTCCTACTACGGCAGGGGAAAAAGATGGACAGAAGACTACCATATTAGAATACATAGTTCTGAACTCCAAATCTCCATATAATGTAATCATCGGTAGGCCCTGGCTCCACCAAATGGGAGCGGTCACCTCGACCCTCCACCAATGCCTAAAGTATGTGCATAACAACGTTATCTACTCCATCAGAGAATGCCAACCGACTGCCCAAGAGTGCCACGCTCTCACGCGTAATGAGAAGGCCCCCAAATAACAATTACAGCATACTCATGAAGACGTGGGTCCAAACCTTTCCCACTATCATGAGACAGAAGAATGCCCCTCCAAGATTGATGAGCCTCTAAGTCCTAGAAGAATGGATAGCAAGGCTAAGCCCGTAGGTGACCCAATCAAGGTGCTGGTTAGCTCGGAAGAGCAAGGGCGTTACTTGCAAATCGGTCCAAACCTGACACTTGCCGAGCAAAAAGAAATGGTAGAATTCCGGAAGAACAACCTTTTAGTGTTTGCCTAGGAGATGAAAGATATGGAAGGGATAAATCCGGACCTCATCATTCATAAATTGATGACAGATCCTGACCACCCTCTTGTCAGGCAGAAGAGGAGGATGCTCGCCCTAGAGCGTCATCACATCATCAATAAGGAAGTCCGGAGGTTACTGTAGGCCAAGATGATACGAGAGGTATTTTACCCAAAGTGGCTTGCCAATACAGTTCTGGTCAAAAAGAAAAATGGCAAATGGAGAGTTTGCGTTGATTATACAGACCTCAACAAGGCTTGTCCCAAAGACAGCTTTCCTCTCCCAAGGAATAACCAGCTTGTCGATGTAGCAATAGGGCATGAACTTATGAGCTTCATGGACGCCTACTCTGGATACAACCAGATCCAAATGTACCCACCAAACCAGGAAAAGACATCATTCATTACCGAACGAGGGCTCTATTGCTATAGAGTGATGCTGTTTGGACTCAAAAATGGCGGGGCAACATATCAACATCTAGTTAACAAGATGTTCAGTCCTCTGATCGGCAGTACAATAGAGGTTTATATAGATGACATATTGGTCAAGAGCCTGCAGAAGAGCAGCCACCTCCAGCACTTAGGTCAGACATTCAACATCCTAAAGCAACACGAGATGAAGCTGAATCCCTTGAAGTGCACCTTTGAGGTGACCAAGGGAAAGTTCTTGGGGTACATTGTCTCTCAAAGAGGTATTGAAACCTATCCTACTCAGATCAAAGCCTTGATTGAGCTGGAATCACCAAAGACCAAGAGGGACATTCAGGTTCTGAATGGCAGGGTTACAACTTTGAGCGGATTCATCTCCAAATTTACAGATCGCTACCTACCGCTCTTCAAAGCCTTGAAGGGTAATAGAGCCTTACAATGGTCCGAAGAATGTGCAAAGGCCTTTCAAGAGCTGAAAGAATACTTGGCTTCGCTCGAGCTCCTGTCCAAACCGATTCAAGGGGAGAAACTGCTCCTCTATCTCGTAGCATCAGAAAATGCAATTAGTTCTGCTCTGATCAAACAGGACAAGGGCATCCAAAAACCCATATTCTACATGAACAAAGCACTGGTAGATGCGGAGAAAAGATATCCCGAGATTGAAAAGTTGGCTTTCACCCTAGTAATTTCTGCGTGGAAGCTCCGAACCTACTTCCAAGCACATCCCATAGAAATTCCAATAGCATATCCACTAAAGTCAGTCTTGAGGAAGCTTGAAGTTTTGGGGCAACTCGTCAAATGGTCAGTGGAATTAGGGAAATTTGACATATCCTATATTCCACGAACCTCTATTAAAGGGCAGGCATTGGCAGATTTTGTTATTGAGTTCACTCCAGCACTGCACGATAAGGCACAAAACTATAAAAGCTCGGCTACATGGCAGCTCTACATTGACGAATCATCCACAGATCGAGGATCTGGCGTTGGTTTGGTGCTACGATCCCCTGATGGGATGGTATCAGAAAAAGCAGTAAGTTTGGGGTTCAGAGCCTCCAACAATGAAGCCGAGTACGAAGGCCTCATTCTTGGAATGAAGTTGGCCCTGAATGCGAGGCCCAAAACCTCAAAGTCTTCTCTGACTCCCAACTTGTGGTAAGCCAAGTTCTGGGAAAATTTTCCATTAAAGACGACAGAATGCTTCGGTACTCAAAGCTGGTCAATTCACTAAGGCGCTCATTCCATGAATTCACTATACGAAAAGTTGAAAGGGGTCAAAACACAAGGGCTGACGCTCTAGCAAACATGGCTTCTCATTTCAGGGCAAAAGGAGATTCCATCGTGAAGATCTCTCACCAACCAAGGCCAAGCATAGAAGAGGCTCAAGTTGCCCAGATTGTCGAACAGGCCCAAAACTGGATGACCCCTATCCTCCAATCCATTGAAGGGGGGCTCCTTCCAGAGGATAAGAATAAGGCCAAAAGAATTCGGATCAGAGCACCTCGGTACTTGGTTATAAACGGAAAGATCTATCGCAGATCCTACTTCCAGCCCTTGCTACGGTGCTTGACTCCAAAAGAGTTACAATATGTTCTAGCGGAAATACATGAAGGGATTTGTGGCAACCACAATGGTGGCAGAACCTTAGCCCATCGTGCTCTTACACAAGGCTACTATTGGCCTAGCATGTTGAAACATGCTAAAAAATATGTTCGAAAGTGTGACAAGTGCCAACGGTTTGCTCTGTATCAGCACCAGCCCCACCATAAGCTTGTCCCAATAGCCAGCCCATGGCCCTTTGCTCAGTGAGGTATGGACATTGTGGGGCCACTACCAAAGGCCACCTTGAACATGAGATATCTCTTGGTCGCCACTGACTATTTCTCTAAGTAGGTAGAGGTTGAGCCCTTAACACATATCACGGAGGCAGAAATAAAAAGCTTCACTTGGAAGAACATTGTATGTAGGTTCGGTATACCACGTGTTATCATTATAGACAATAGTACACAGTTTGCAGGGAAAGTTTTCAATAAGTTCTGCCAAGATCTGCACATAAGTCATCATTTCGCTTCCCTAGGACACCCACAAGCCAACGGTCAAGCAGAAGTCACCAATTAAACAATTCTTGATGCTCTAAAGAAAAGGTTGGAGGACGCCAAGGGAAAATGGGTCGAAGAACTACTTGGTGTGCTCTGGGCCTACAGGACCAAAAAGAGAACACCGACCTCTGAAATTCCATTCTCACTTGCCTATGGCTCAGAGGCAATAATTCCTATTGAGATCGGTATGCCTACGCTAAGGACAGAAAACTTCAATCCAAAAACCAATGACCTACAGCTGGCAGAGAACCTGGACCTCCTTGAAGAAAAGCGTGACCAGGGCCAGAATCAGAACCGAAGTATACCAGCACAAGATGGCCAACCATTCTAAACGAGGGTTAAAGCCCTCCAGCTTTCAGGTTGGAGACCTCATCCTAAGAAAAATGTTTCCAAACACTAAGGATCCTACCATGGGGAAGCTATCACCCAACTGGGAAGGCCCTTATCGAGTAACGAAAATTGTCAAACCAAGCACATACTGGTTGGAAGACATATCTGGGAAACCTATACCTAGGTCATGGAATGTAGAACACTTACGGAAGTATTATCAATAAAGAATTTTCCTTTTCTTCATCTCCACCAAGCACATCCATCTAAATGTACAGACCCCTGAAAACCTTGCAACCTATACAAGTGTTACAGGTTTGATCCATCTCAATGTATAGACCCCTAAAAACCTTGCAGCCTATGCAAGTGTTATAGGTCTAATCCATCTCAATGTACAGACCCCTAAAAACCTTGTAACCCATGCAAGTGTTATAGGTCTGATCCATCTCAATGTACAGAACCCTAAAAACCTTGCAGCCCATGCAAGTGTTACAGGCTTGATCCATCTCAATGTATAGACCCCTAAAAACCTTATAGCCTATGCAAGTGTTACAAGTCTGATCTATCTCAATGTACAGACCCCTAAAAACTTTTAGCCCATGTAAGTGTTACAGGTTTGATCCATCTCAATGTACAGACCCCTAAAAATCTTGCAACCCATGCATGTAGAGACTTGAAAAAAAATAAAATAAAATAAAATGAAATAAAACAAAGAAGCAAGAGAAAAAGGAAAAAGAATAGAAAGAAAAAGGTGTCGGCAATGTGTGGGTACTAGTGTGTGATGTTTATAGAATATATATTATAATGTATACAAGTGAAGCAGCAAACAAGAAAGATAAGAAAACAAAAGAAAAAGGAAGAAATGAAAAGTCAAATAAAGTGGCTGTATGGTGTATGGTGTACGTGTGGTGTGTTTGTGTGTCTTATATATTATTATATGATATATATATATATATATATCAAATCTCAAAGTGAGACAAGAAAAGTAAGAAAGGAAAAAAAAATGGAAAAGTTAGAAAAGGGGGGGGCGTGGGTTACAGCCGAGAGAAAGATAGCAGTGCAGGAAAATTTTGCATATATTTGTGTGTACAGGAGTGGTGTACAGCAAGAGAAATTAGAGAGAAAAAGATCAGAGTGGCGGTGCAATAAAATACTATCAGTCTATATTTAGGTATGTGTGATAGCAGTACAGTGAGGCAGCAAAGCAGGGGATGTGGGCTGTTCCAAAAAGGGGTTTTCGTTTCTTTTAAATTTGATGGGTTAAATTCATGTTGGTGAGGGGGAGATTTCAGATCTTATGCAGAATTTGGGTTGATGATTTGTTTAAATTGGGGAGAAGAAGAGGGGGCTGCCTTAGGTGAGGCGGTGCAATAGGATAAAGAAATTGAGAACTAATAAAGAAGAAGATGGCTGTTGCGTGATGAATTTGGAGAATTGCTAGCGGCTGTGAAAGGCTGCTGTGATGAAATTGGGAAAAAACCAGGAGGAAATTTGGAGGGATTGATGTGGTTCCTTGTGATAGATCGGAGAGTGAATTTGTGGGAAAGTTGAGAGAGAGGGAAGGGGAGATGGCGCAGCAGTAGTGCTGCATGGAAATGGCAGTTGCGGCTTAAGGAAGAACAGGCCGTGAGTACAGCAGGGCCATTGGAGGAACTGATGCAGTTCCTGTGATGGGCTTGAGGTAGAACTTGCAGCTGTGCAGAAGGCTGACCGGCATGTTCGGCATAAGAAGAGAGCTTAACAATTTCAATGGCTTTAGGTAGTGGCAAACTAGAACGGAACTAGGAGCTAGTACAGAGGTAGCAACGTGGTAAAATACTGAATTTTAGTCTTGGATTTTAGAAGCATGAATAATTAGATTGATTGTGGAATCTCATTTTTTTTGCATAGAAACTGTTTTAGAAATTCAAATTTGGAATCTAGAAAATAATAATAATAATAATAATACAGGAAGGAAACACAGCCGCTAGGCTAAGTTTTGTAATTTTATTTAGGTCAAACCGGGTTGAGTCTGACCCAACTCACCCATTAAGATGGCTGCCTAATACTGTTATTGTATGGGTAAAATTTTAGATTCGAGTTCGGAAGGTGTTTGGTTGAAAAGGAGAAGTTATCCAATGATTGGCTTAAAAATGAAAATGTACTGGAAAAACAAAAATAGAAACTTATTGAAATTGAAAAAAATTATGGGCAGATTAAAATAGAAATTGTGAGATTTTAATTATGCCAAAAAAATTATAGTTAATTATGAATCAACCCGAGGAATAAATTAATTAAATATTAATTTAATTCATTAGAAAAAGAGAAATTACCAAAATGCCTTTAAGTCGGAAAATAGTCCAACGGACTCCGATTAAAATAAAAGAATAGTGAATTCTAATTATTCCGAGCATCCCGGACTCAACCGTGGAGTCTGATTTGCGAAAAGAGACCTCGAGAATTGGGAAACCGTGAAAGGACCAAATGACCATTTTACCCTGTAGGGTACAAATGTCCAAATTGAATTCCGCGAAAGCCTGAACCGACTTTGTTCGGCGTTCCAGATTCAATGGTGAAGCCTAATTGAGTAAAAGAAATACCAATCATAAAAAGACATAAAATTTTTTGAATAGCATAAATTTGTGTAGCAACATATATTGAGACTTGTTTGTGAATTTTAGGAACATCGAAGCGAAAAGGCGAGGACCCTCTAAACATATGCAGTGGGAGGACTGAAGCTATCCATCAGTTGATTAGACTACGTAGTGGACACGACTTCTGAGGGTTGAGATAACCCGATCAGGTATGGTACTTTGCTAAGTAAGGAATAGGATTAAATTAGGATTGATGTGCATATTGATTGAGTGGTTCTTGTGCTTATCTGATGATAGAAAATCATATAGGAGTTATTGCTTTGAGACACTTTGAGTTGATTGTTTATGTGCTTCCGTGCTCTTTATGATTATTTGGGAGTAGTGATTTACTTCTTGAGTTGTCATTATATGTGATTTATGTTTTAGAAGGATTGTTGATATTGTGACATGTGGATTTGCGTAAGTATTGAGATTGATTGTGCATGATGCGTACATTTGTGGATGAAGTCTTATGATTTAGATGCTATTGTTATTTTTAAGAGGACGATATTGTTTAAAAGGCATGCTTTATGCATTGGTGAACTATTTTATTGAGATTGCGATATTGCATGATGAAATTATGGCATATTGGCATAGTGTGATTCCTTGAAAGCATAGTGTGGGTCAGCATGAGGTGCTGTGCATTATGAGGGCGTAGGTCCTGTAGTGAAAAACCCAAATTCTAGCCAACATCAGTACCCACGAGCTGACGGGGGCGGACCGTGAAGTGGGACATGGGTGACATAGAGTTGCATGTGTGCGTCACGCATATTGACATCGCATTGTAGAAATTCATGAATGTGATATTGATTTTGTATAGATGCATTATTTAAATTGCCATCACAACATATGAATGATTAGGGAGGCATGTAGACATACATGTACACTTACACATGCCACGACTTAATTTTGTTCCTTGCATTAGTATTGTACCATACCAGCAGTTGAGCTGACCCATTCGTGGGAACCATATTTCAGATGACACTCCCGACACCTGAGACTTGAGGAAGTCTAGCCGAGTGGAGGAGACTTGACTGTAGATGGATATTTGGCCTGAGAGGCGTGTTTTGTGATGTACGGGCTTAAGCCCAATGACATATATGTTGTATCATGGTTGTATATTTTCGGTTGTATAATTAGGCGATGTATATTTAACTTTGATAAGATTGTGGCCATCGAGTGAGGATGGATTGTGATGTGTTTGTATATATATGATGTATTGTGATTATCAGGGGGAAAAAGGCTCGAAAAACAAAGGAGGTTCTGCCGAAATTTTTTTAAAACAGGAATGTATGTAGGCTTGTATCTAAATTAGTTAAATTGCTATTATTTATTTATTCGTCTATTTCGTTTCGTCTTTTATTTGCATTCATTCGCATTCCCGGGTTCGGTTGGGAATTCGGGGCGTGACAATGCAAGTGTTACAGGTTTGATCCATCTCAATGTACAGACCTCTAAAAACCTTGCAGCTTATACAAGTGTTACTAGGTCTGATCCATCTTAATGTATAGACCCCTAAAAACCTTGCAGCCTATGCAAGAGTTACAGGTCTGATCCATTTCAATATATAGACCCCTAAAAACCTTGTAACTCATGCAAGTGTTACAGGTCTAATCCATCTCAATGTATAGACCCCTAAAAACCTTGCAGCATATGCAAGTGTTACAGGTCTGATCCATCTCAATGTATAGACCCCTAAAAACCTTGCAGCCCATGCAAGTGTTACAAGGTCTGATCCTATCTCAATGTATAGACCCCTAAAAACCTTGCAGCCTATGCAAGTATTACAGGTCTAATCCATCTCAATGTATAGACCCCTAAAAACCTTGCAGCCTATGCAAGAGTTACAGGTCTGATCCATTTTAATGTACAAACACCTAAAAACTTGTAGCCTATGCAAGTGTTACAGGTCTAATCCATCTCAATGTACAGACTCTTAAAAATCTTGTAGCCTATACAAGTATTATAGGTTTGATCCATCTCAATATACAGACCCCTAAAAACCTTGCAGCCCATGCAAGTGTTACAGGTCTGATCCATCTCAATGTACAAACTCCTAAAAATCTTGTAGCCCATGCAAGTGTTATAGGTCTGATCCATTTCAATGTACAGACCCATAAAAACCTTGCAGCCTATGCAAGTGTTACATGTCTGATCTATCTAAATGTACAGACCCCTAAAAACCTTGCAGCCTATGCAAGTGTTACATGTCTGATCCATCTCAATGTACAGACTCCTAAAAACCTTGTAGCCTATGCAAGTGTTATAGGTCTGATCCATCTCAATGTACAGGACCCTTAAAAACCTTGCAGCCTATGCAAGTGTTACAGGTCTGATCCATCTTAATGTATAGACCTTTAAAAACCTTGCAGCCTATGCAAGTGTTATAGGTCTGATCCATCTCAATGTACAAACCCCTAAACACCTTGCAACCCATGCAAGTGTTACAGGTCTGATCCATCTCAATGAATAGACCCCTAAAAACCTTGCAGCCTATGCAAGTGTTACAGGTTTGATCCATCTCAATGTACAGACCCCTAAAAACCTTGCAGCTCATGCAAGTGTTACAAGTTTGGTCTATCTTAAGGTACAGACCCCTAAAGACCTTGCAGCCTATACAAGAGTTACAGGTCTGGTCCATCTCCATGTACAGACCCCTAAAAACCTTACAGCCTATGCAAGTGTTATAGGTCCAGTTCATCTTAGTATACAGACCTCTAAAAAAACTCTGCTAGCCCATGCAAGTGTTACAGGTCTGAATCATCTCCATATAGGAATTTCTACAATTATCCATCATGTCCGGCTAATCTACTGAACTAAGGATAAGAATACTTGACTTAAGTTCCCGATCAGTCGATGCCAATTTTGGCTTAGTTATTACAAAGCTTCGAATTCAGTCGTTATTAGTCATGATAGCAGAAGCTCTAATTATAGAGGACTTGTCCAAGGTCTCCTCGTCCAATTATTATTAGACCTTGGAGGTTACAAGCTCCAGAAGTGAAGAATTTGTTCAGATATCATCATAATTCTTCCAAACAGATCAAGATGGATGTACTCCAGCATCCTACAAGTCTCCAAAGTTATTCAGCACCTGTACTGATTCAATCACTCCTATTATCAGATCTAGCTCTAGATCAGACATCTATACAGACCTATCTACTCAACTATTACCGATCTGAGGGATCAAAATTTTGATTGCAAGGGATCTCTTTAGCTACAATGTTTGATTATTTACAAGTTTTGCTGCTCAGAAGATCTTATTCGGAGCCGTCTCAGTTAAGAGTTTGATAAGGAGATCTGAAAAGCGTTCAACTCTTGAACACTCTCCTTAAGGGGCTAGAGCCCAACTTATATTACAGAGCAGTGACATTACTTAAGTTTGCTTGGCATACTACCAAAATATGCAAGTAAAGCTACTCTGGGGAAATAGTTAACAACAGTACTCAGAAAAATGAAAGATGCTCAAATTCTGAAGAAAAGAAGATTTTTATTTGATAAATAGCAAGGATACATCAGCTTTGAAGAAAAGAACTCAGTTTCATTGATAATCAACAAGGAGTTACATCAATTCAGAAGGTTTATAAAGAAACAAAGTATAACTCTAGACTACAATTGATTCGGACAAGTCGTCATTCTGCCTCATGTCATCATTGCTTTCTTCCTTTAGTTTCACCGATGAAAGAAAAGGGATTCTGAATCCCAAGCCGTCATCATCACTGTCCTTGGCTCCAAATTGAACGAAGGAAGAAGGCTCCGAATCCCATGTTGTAGTCACTCTTCTCATTCGTTCTGCTCAAATTCAGCACATTGCACCCTATCCAACCTGAGCAGGAGCTTCTATCAAAGGAAGGATGAGGGGGGCACCTCACCATCGTCTTCATCACAATCATCATCTTCATCATCAACGTTCCAAGCCCCGACCAAATCAAGGACTTCCCACTTCTGAGCAGGGAAGTCATGTTCGGATACTAAGATAGACAAGAAGGCCTCCGCCTCCTATTAACCTCGCCTTGATGGCAGAGGCAGAGAACTAGGGCCGCCACTAGCCATAGTTTGGTCTACATCCAATTCGGACTAAAGATCGTCAATCATTTCCGGATCCATGATGGTGACAAGACCATGCATGAACTGCAAAACGTCAGATATGCAAGTTAGTAAAAAAATAAAAAAATAAATATATATAATGTCATTGCCAACACCAAACACACTGTTTGAGGCCTGTGTGTCAAAAATAAGAAGGAAGAAAAGAGGAAAGGATGGAAAATAAATAAAAAATAATGAATAAAGTCAAGCCTAGACAGTGGAAACGGAAGAAAGCTCCGGACGGCGACAACCTCCATGAAAACTCCGTTCATTCTGATGGAAAAACATCTTGGAAGCAAAGAGCAGGGGGAATAGGAGTGAACACACCCCCTTTTCCCCCATATATAGACTCTTAAAATCAAAGGGCCATCAAGCCAAACCGTCGCGACGGTTGGATAAAGGGATGGCCTCGAAAGCCCAAGCGACGGTTGCGTAATAAATGACGTACCAACAATTGTATTGAAAAATAGAGAGACAAGCGCATGACTTTTCGAGGACCCGTAGCCCTAGTTATGCATTGAGCTAAAACTAAGGCTCGGAGGGGGGGGAGTAGTTGATACACAATAAAATGACAAACCAACCACCATATGACACGTGTGACTACAGAGTTATTAAAGCTCAACCATCCAGAGCTCTTAAATCAGAAGCTCGCACAACCCTCAGTCTCACCTTCAGCTCAGAAGTTCCACACAGGGAGATTCAGAGCTCGTCACCGCCTTAAGCACCCTACCAAGCTAAGGATAAGGAAACTGTCTTCAACAAGGAAGTTGTCATTCATGAATATCTCTCAAGCACAATGTCCAACATGGTAACTGTCACTCTCCGATGATCAAATTCCTATATTCATGGCTCCAAATCCTAATCAACTTGGGAAACCCACAGTCTATAAATAAAACCCTAAGGTACGTCGTTACATTCATGCTGATTCTTTTCATTCAATTAAAGTCTTTCAATACAGTTTATTGACTTAATCATCGGAGCAGCTACCACCTGGAGCCAACCCAGTGGCCCTCTGATCTTTCTCTTTGAGTGTTTGGCAGCGTAGGAGATTGAAGCCCACTGATCGAAAAAGTGCAGCATCAGTTAGTATTAATTATTAGAAAAGAAAAATACTTATGCTTATGTATATATATTATGAAAAAATTACTAATAACATTCCTTTTAATAATAAAAATGAGATTATAAGTTTGATTATAATTTAAATTAGATATGATATATATATATATATATATATTTAGAAAAAATGTTAATCACCCTTGAAAATATATACGCATGTCTTATTTTTATAGTAAAATTTTTATACTTATAAGAAATTTTTTATATTAATAAAGATTATAGTAAAACTTAATAATTAATATTTATAGAGTCATTTGACCAACAGTCCATAAAAAGTATCAAAATTATTATGAAGTCTAAGTTCAAATATATTAAGCCATAAAGTTCTTTAATTACTAAGTGTCAAAAATACCCTTCCTGTGAAGCCCCAGAAAATATGAAACAACCCCAAAAAAGTTTTGTAAAACTTTAAAATTCAATGACCTGTAATTTTTAAATTCATTTTTAATAAAATTTATATATTTAGATTCTAAATACCAAGATCTATCAAATAAGATTCATATTATATATGATATTTTGAAAAAAAAATGTTAAAAATTGGAAGCCCAGCCCATTCAGCTCCTTAAAATTCAGGTGTTAAGAAGAGGGGCAGCCAGCCATATAGATAGCGTAGAGGGGCTAGAGGCGAGCGATGTAGGACAAACCAACACGCCCCCTGGACTACATTGCTCGCGGAGGGAAGCCAGGTGAGCGCGCCTCGATTCTTCTAACCCAAACCAGACTCTAATACCATGTTGAAAATTGGAGGCCCAACCCATTCAGCTCCTTAAAACCCAAGTGTTAAGGAGAAGGGCAACTAGCCATTTTAAATAGCATAGAGGGGCTAGAGGCGAGCGATGTGGGACAAACCAACACGCCCCCTGGACTACATTGCCCGTGGAGGGAAGTTAGGTGAAAGCACCCCGACTCCTCTAGCCCAAACCAAGCTCTGATACCATGTTGAAAATTGGAGGCCCAACTCATTCAGCTCCTTAAAACCCAGGTGTGAAGGAGAGGGGCAGCCAGCCATATAGATAGACCAGAGGAGCTAGAGACGGGCGATGTGGGACAATCTAACATGCCCCCCTTAACTACATTGCCCGCGGAGGAAAGCCGGGTGAGCGGCCCCGTACATCTAGCTCAAGGTTAGATCTCTGAGCTGGCTCTGATACCATGTTAAAAATTGGAGGCCCAGCCCATTCAACTCCTTAAAACCCAGGTGTTAAGAAGAGGGATAGTCAACCATATAGATAGCGTAGAGGGGCTAGAGGCAGGCGATGTGGAACAAACTAACAAAAAATAACTCCAAAATTGTAAAATTTTGTTTTAGAAAGGGTAGAAATTTACACTTCTAGAAAAACTATAAAACTTTACAATTTTATAAAAATTGAAAAAATTCTCAATTGTTATTAATTTTATTGAGTTTTTGAGACACGTGATGGATGGTCAAAAGAGACTTTCAAAGAAGTGGAAATTTGTCTTAAAAAATCAGTATTTCAATCGTGGTGATTAAAAACTTAGTGGTTTTGAAACTATAAAATTTTATGTCAATAACAAGAAAAGGTTAGAAAAACACAATGCATGATGGGGAACAAGTGTCAGTTAGGAGTGTACTCACTACATAAAATGACAATTCGAAACAAAATGAAAGAAAACCCAAGGCACCTATATAGTTCGCAAGGGTGACCTTGTTACGGAGATGCTTTTTATTGGAAGATGGAGGCTAAAGAGTTCAACTACAAATGGAGGTTAGACAAGTTTTTCAATTCAATTTCATTGAGATTAGGTGACTTTTGTGGGGAAGAGCTACTTTTCTTAGCATTGCTTCCAAAATCTTCACTCAACTTGCCTGACAACTTGTTTTGAAGTGGAAGCTATGCATTATAAGCACAAGATCTTAAGTTTGTGGCCAATCAATTTAGACATCTCCATAACAAGAAACTAAAGCACACTTTCTATTTCTGCTCTCATGGGCGGAGGACATGGGATGCGTGCATCATTTAAACAAGTTGGCGTTGGTAAAAGAAAAGGGACCGCCTTTTCCATCAAATCGAAGCAGGCAGAGCACATCATTCCGATAATGGAGAACTAGACTCCACCGATCTCGAAACCGATTCGAGGTGTGGAGCTACCGATGGAGCGATGACTGGCAGTGGAAAGAATGGCTGGCATAGGGAGTCGGAGGACAGAGACAAAGTGATTGAGCAACTCAAAGATGAGTAATAGAGAATCGTTGGTTTAAAAAAAGTCATATTTTAACTATAAGGGTAAAAAAATTATATTTTAAAATTGATTGATGCCAGCTAATAAAAAAATAAATCTAATCTCAAAAAATAAAATCAATTCTCCTTCGTCTTAAAATTAAAAAGTGCTTGAATTTTACAATAATTAAGTATTTTTTAAGGCACTTAAGGCTAATTACTTCATATTTATACTATTATTTAATAATTTTTAAGCTTCCCAATATTATTAATTATTAGAAGATTGATAGTCACAAAACATTTATAATCACGTATAACAAATATTGTTGATTGAGTAAAAATTCTAAAAATATTATAAAACAATAACATTATATCTAAATGATCAAATTGATGGTATTGAAAGAGTTTTCTATTTGAAAAAATATTTTTGTTAATTAAGACATTACCTTGTTTATATGTCAAATGAAATTCTTTGTTAATTGAGACATTACTTATTTGAAATGTCAAACGTTCCTATTTATTGATTGAGACAATATTTAATTGAATGTAAAAATTTTCTTTTACAAATCCAAGTTGTTGTGCATGATTTACATTTTCTACCTTTCTTTTTATCCACATATAGATATACACACCACTGAGAGAGACCCATTATGTCTCTTACCTCTCACTCTCTTTGCACACAACACACACTCACACACAACACGTATATTTACTCACACAAAAACACACGCACACACCACCTGAGAGAAACCCATTCGAGTATCTCATATCTCATTCTCTCCCTCTCTCTTTCTCTCTAGGCCATTGTCTCTCTCATTTTATGTAGAGATCTGAAAAATGAGGATAAATTTTTCATTTTTATCGGTAAGGCACTATTCATGCGTAGTTTTGCTAGTTGACCATTTACATGTATTATTTAAGCATAAGTCATGTTTAGGAGCATAATTTGAATGTGCCATACAAGAGAAACATGCTTAGAATATTAAAATGCACCTACTATAAAAATCTGAGCTTATTCGGAGACAGTTTAAAAAATAGGACCAAAAGGGCGTCCTGGGTGACCCGAGTGGAATTGGCTAAACCTGGTCACAAGCAAAAATTTATTTTTTTGAAAATTTTTATTTAAAATGATTTTAAGAATTTTGGTTAAAACAAAATATAGAATTGAAGCATTTTGGGACGGGTTGTAGTGTAATGGGGTCTCGAATTCATTAAGGGCAAAAGGGTTATTTTGCACCTTTGCCCCTCCACTAAATATAGCCCCTTAGTGTATTTTTATCACAAATTGGTCTGAGATTCAGAGCAGCTCATGTTCATGGTGAAAAGGTGAAAAAAAGCCCTAGGTTCTCCAAGCTTCAAGCCACCAAAACACACCCTTAAGCCAAGATTCTTATAAGGCTTCCTTCTAGGAAGTTGTTCCTCTCATCAAGACCTATATTCTCGCCAAACAGTTTGGCTGTGCAGCGAACACAACTTTCCCGGTTTGAGAAAAACCATTCTAGGTATGATACCTTGCTAAGTTAGGAATATATTTGAGTTTTCTTGCCTTTCTATATGTTGTTTGAGTGTTTAAGGTATTTACTTGATGTTAGGAAATCACTTAGGAGGTAGATGTTTTGATAACTTAGAGTTGGAAGTTTGGGTGCTTGTGTGTTCTTTAAGTTAATTAATGATTTGTTGCTATAATGAAGATGTGTCTTGCATATG
Organism: Nyssa sinensis; assembly: GCA_008638375.1. Taxonomy (NCBI): domain Eukaryota; kingdom Viridiplantae; phylum Streptophyta; class Magnoliopsida; order Cornales; family Nyssaceae; genus Nyssa; species Nyssa sinensis. The sequence goes on from CM018046.1 coordinate 6,979,615, forward strand.
TGTTTGGATTGTTATATTTTGGCTTATATTCATGTTAATATATCTTGTGTTTGGGAAGATGTGGTGGTTTGAAGCATTGGTGCTTTATGAAATTATGTGTTCTTTGTGAATTAGTGGGATTGTGAAAATGTGGCTTGAGTATGTGTTGGAATGGATAGTTTATAACATATGTTCATGTAAAGGGAGTTTAGGGATTTTGAAGTTATGATTTATGTTGGGTATAATGCATGACTTGAGGAGAACACCATGTATTTGATGAAATTGTTACATTGAAGTTGCATAATAAAATCATGGCATTTTGGCATATTGTGATTTCTTAGAAACATGGTGTGGGTTGAGCACTTGGTGCTATTCATTATGAGGGTGTAGATTTTGTGGTGAAAAACCCAAAATTGCTCATTTGGTACTTGCATGCCAACGGGATCCGGACCATGAAGCGAGATACACATTGGTACTTGCATGCCAACAGGGAAGGACCGTGAAATGAGACATGGGTGGCATAGAGTTGCATGTGTGTGTCATGCATGTTGAAATTGCATGGCATTGAGGAATTATGGGGTTACAGCTTTTAAAAATGTACACTTGCACATGCCATGCCTTAAATTTGTTCCTAGCATTAGTATTGTGTTATACCAGCTGTTGAGTTGACCCATTTGTGGGATATCATATTATAGATGACACTCCTGGTACATGAGACTTGTTGAAGTCTTGGAGAAAGGAAGGAAAATGGACAAGAAGAAGATTTGGCCCTCGGGGTATTATATTTTGATGTTGTAAAAATGGCATAAGCCCTAAACCATATGAAATGGTATTGTAGAAAAATTGTGTATTATGAAAAGAATGAAAAAGACCTTGTATGTTGTAATAAGTATAGTGATGTGATTTTTAAAGTTCAAGCATATGTGCATGTATGAGAATTGTATAATTAGATGATGTATATTAAACTTGTATGAGATTGTGGCCATTGAGTAAGGATGGAAGTGTGTAAATCATTGAATTGTAAAATGTATCATGTATATTAGGTGGGAAAAAGACTTAGAAAACAAAAGACGTTATGTCAAATTTTTGGGAAAATAAAAGAATCGATTAAGTGTGTAAAACACCTTTTAATTAGGTGAGGAAAATGCTCAAAATGAAGGGTTAGAAACCTTGAAGAAATGGTTCAAAAATGAGGGAAAAGAGGCCTTTAAAACTTGGGGAAAAAAGTCACAAAATGGAGAAAATTTAGTGTAACAAACAGAGAAATTTGCTTACAGTAAATACATTGTAGCTACAGTGATTTTGTAGAAAATCAGAAACAGCTTGCAATCAGTACAGTAAAATCAGCCCAGAACAGCCCCTGCCATGCGCCCTGCTATGCCCACTGGCTTGCCTGCTATCATGCCATGCTGCCCAGCCCTTGACACCCCTGACACCAGCCCCTTTTGGCCACCTTTTTGAACCATTTTTGGGCACCTTTTGGGACTATGTTTGGGCACTATATTGGGCCATGTTTGGCCATCTTTTTGTGCTATTTTTGGAAACATTTTTGGGCCATGTTTGGCCCCTTTCTTTAGACAATTTTTTATGGACTTCTTAACCAATTCTTGGACTATGCCTTAGGGTATTTTGAGGCCCATTTGGGCCATTAATCCAAGGCATTTTTGGAAATGTTTTAAGACTATTTTAGCAGCCATTTTTGAACATGACTTAAACTAGTTCAAGTGTTAATTGGGAGAAATGTTTGAGCAACATTAGGAAACCATTTTGGTTGGGTTAAATGTCAAGCCTTCACTTATAATTTTGGGGAAACATGGGGGAATGAATGCATATTTAATTAAATTCACCTTGATTGACCTTTCATTTATTTTTCTTCTTTCATTTCACTCACTCCCTGGGTTTGTGTAAATTCGGGGCGTGACAACGTGGTATCAGAGCCTAGGTTCGAATACCTAGAGACCATGGGGTGTTGTTGAACACCATGAGGCCATGACACATGACTTGAATTTTTTTTAGTAAGCATTATGTTAAGTGTAAGAACTTGTTTGGTGTATGTTAAGACATGTTATGATTGTTGCTTGTAAATTATGAGTTGTTGACATGTATGTGCTTCACTTTTTTTGTATGCTTATGTCTAAAAGTGAAAAGGAGGTATTAATTTTTTTTTCTTGGACCTATAGACTCATGCCACCAAGGAGAGCTCCTGCGAGAGCTGGACCACCTAGGCGAGGTAGGCCTAGGGCTGTTGCACCACCGCGGCGTAGTAGACCCCAAGCTGATGCTCTTGCTCATAGCACAGCTAAGAAGGCTGTTACTTTTGCACCTACTTCTGTACCTACCCCAGCAGAAGAGGTGGAGCAGACTATTGGCGCCAGAGATATGGCGGCTATTCTACAGGAGTGCTATCGCACTATCTAGGAGGCTAGGCCTACTAGTAGGGAGACTAGGGATACCTTCATGATGAAGGTGTTCCAGCGGATAAGGCTTCCTATATTTGCAGGGCAGCCAGACCCTTTAGTTGCTGAGGAGTGGTTGTATTAGATCACCAGGATTTTAGACTCCTAGGGGATTGTTGGGCCACACCTGAGGATTCAATGTGCCACCTTTCAGTTCACGGAGTTGGCCAGTCAGTGGTGGAGAGTGACTGCTGACCGTATAAACAGGTTTGGGGAGGGATGGGATGTGTTTGTGGCCATGTTCAATGACCACTATTTTCCCGAGGCTGCCAGAATAGGATTTATGGACAAGTTTATGGCACTCCTCTAGAGGGATATGACAGTGACTCAGTATAAGTCCCGATTTACTGCGTTGTGGAGATTTGCCCCACATATTATTAGGGAGGAACGACTGAGAGTCTTCTATTTTGTCAAGGGATTGAAGACCTCCAATAGGGACAGATTGGCCGGATACATTATTGACACCTATGACGAGGCAGTGACTAGGGCCACCTGAGCAGAGAGGGAGCTGACTGACATTAGGGGGATCAGGGAGTCCCAGACCTAAGGCAGGATAGCCACAACACAGATATCTACGCTTGCCCAGCCTGTTATGCCTGCCTTGACTTACACTGAGGGGAGACCGCAGAAGAGGTACCGAGCTAGTATTTCTTTTATACAAACACCGTCGAGGCCCCTCCAGTCTTTAGCCCCCCAACCTATTATGTCTGTTACTCCTCGGGGGGAGGGGTATCTCAAGGACCCATTATATGTTACCGGTGTAGACAGCCTGGCCATAGAATGGCCGATTGCCCGTAGAGAGATCCTAGTCAGGGATATGGGACTGGACCGAGTCAGATGTCATCTTCACCCCAGGTATAGGGTCAGGGGTGGGGAGTTCCATGGCTTTGCTATACCTACTACCAGACGGGCCATATTAGGGTCAACTGTCTTCAGGGGCAGACTTCACAGAGCTCATAGAGGCCACACTATTATCAGCATACACAGATGCCTCTACCATAGCCACAGTTAGGCCCTAGACCTCTAACACCACATTTCCAGTCTGCACCCTTCGCACAGAGTGTCAAAGCTCCCGAACAGAAAGGAGGAGGCCAGTAGGGACAGAGAGGGGGAGGTAGGCAGGGCCAGACTAAATAGGGTCATGTTTATGCAGTAGCCACACTAGAGGCATCTACTTCTGGACCTTCAGTGGTTCGAGATACATTCCTTGTGTTTAGCTCATGGGCCAGTGTACTGATAGACTCGGGTGCATCTCATTCATTCATATCTACCATGCTTGCTATGACATTGGGGTTAGACATAGATCGGTTAGATCCACCACTGCATGTTGACACCCCAGTTGGGGGTAGTGTGATATTGATGAGAATTTTTAGAGATTGCTCGATAGAGATAGCTGACTGCATCCTTTATTTTGATTTCATTCTGCTTGACATGTCTGATTTTGATATTATTTTGGGGATGGATTGGTTGTTTGCTTTCCGAGTGAGTATAGATTGCTACAGGGGGAGAGTGACAGTGTGTACTCCTGAGGGAGATAGCTTTTATTTCACTGGAGATCGTGGGGATTTCTTAGTCCTACCCTTGTATGACTCGAGGAGTTGGGGAGGTCATAGTTACATGTTGGCTAGCTTGATAGCAGGTAAGAGTGGGACTACGGGAAGGGTATTACCAGCCGTAGCGGATGAGTTCCCCGATGTCTTTCCAGATGATTTGACTAGTCTACCACCGAGGAGAGAGATAAAGTTCATGATAGAGCTTGTCACGCCCCAAATTCCAGCGAACCCGAGGCGTGAGTAACGAGACAAAAAGAAATAAAATAATAATGAAATGAAAGATAACAATGACATTCTCATACATTCCGCACACTGTTCTAATACATACATGAAGTCTGGTCCGTTGGTTCACAATGTTCAAAATGAAATACAGTCTCGGGCTTATGCCCTTACAGAATATCAAAAGCGCCCATCGGGCCCAATATAACCCTCAATCAGACCGTCTCTATATCCCGTACAGCTGGAACATCATCTGAAATGTTTGCCCCACTAAAGGGGTCAGCTCAACATGCTGGTACAATATAATGCTAATGCAAGAAACAAAACTAAGGTCGTGGCATGTGCGAGTGTACAGTTATTTCTACATGGCATTCTATATCATGATGACAGTATATAGACAGTATACAGTATATGAGCAATATGCATGACACACCCATGCAACTCTATGCCACCCATGTCTCATGATACGGTCATTCTCCGCTGGCATGAGTACCGCCACTTATGTCTCGCTTCACGGTCCGGAATCCGTCAGGCTCGCAAGTACCTAATGGCCGATTTTGGGTTTTTCACCACAGGATCTGCACCCTCATAATGCAAAGCACCAAGTGCTTACCCACGCCATGCCCAAGGAATCACACCATGCCAATATGCACTAATCTCATCATGTCATAATGCAATCCCAATGATACATTTCAGTCATACATAAAATATGCTTTCAAGTGTACAATTCATAACATCGACAGTTCTTCAAGCAGATAATTCACACACCACGTTAATACATGCGATATACTCATAATCATCATTCAACTAAACAAGATAGCACATAGCACGTAAACATGTGAACACTCGGGCAAACATGTGAACAATTTACACAGCAAAGCAAGCATTCCTAATCTCAATTCTATTTCTTACTTAGCACAATATATCGTACCTGGTAATCGATCTCAAACCAGAAAGGTATACTCGTAGTCAAGTGAAACCACCGTAAGAACACTGAAGGTCAGGTCACCTTCTCTTTGCCTTTCCGTGTCCCTAAAATTCATAACATGAAACTCAGTTTAATCGTCACTTGAATTATGCTATTCATCAAATTTTACGTCTTTATCTTATAAGCTTCTACTTTGCTAAATTAAACTCTACTGTTGAATCCGGGACGTTGAAGAAAATAAGTTTAGGCTTTCGTAGAATTCAATTTGGGCATCTGGGTCAAAAAGGGCAAAACAGTCATTTTGCACTTTACACGGGTCCTTACATTTCGTGATCTCTTTTCACAAATCGGACTCCACGGTTGAGTCCGGAATGTTCGAGATAATAAAATTCTACTATTTGTTTACCTAATTCGGAATTCGTCTGACAGTGTTTCAAGTTAGGGGTATTTTGGTAATTTTTCACGTTGCTACGTGTCTTTTATTTTTTGGGACCCCGTCTCGTAAAACGGACCTCACCATTGGTCTCAGAATGGTCGAGATAGTCAAAATACACCTATGACTTGTCCCATTTGGACTCCGGGATGTTTTTGAATATTTAATTAATTAAATAAATTTAATTAATTAATTTAATTAATATTTTATTAATATTTTAATCAGGTGGGTCAAAGTGTAATTTCTAATAGTTGGGGGGTCAATTCGTAATTTCTGAAAGTTCAGGTTAAGGTTCAAATTCAAAGGTTCAAATCCAAAGGGTTCAAATTCCAATAAAAGGTTCAAATTAAAACTAGTTTAATTTGTTATTCTAAATCAGGTTAACCAAACAGGGTTTATCCAGAACAGGGATAGGATATCCCTGTTCCTATTTTAATTTAAAAGTTTTAAATTCCTTATCTCCGTAACCAAACGCCCCAATTGGTTTTTAATTTAAAACCAGTGGGCGACACGTGGCAGGGGCGGGTCAGCCCCAAGCCCGACCCGACCCGAACCGACCCGACCCGACCCGTACAGTGCCCATCTCCCCCCCCGTTTTTCCGGTAGGGTTCCGGCGACCTCCGGTCATCTTCTCCGGCGACGTCGCCGGAATTTCAGGAAAATCAAGTTTTCAAACTTGATTTTCTTGGTGTTTTTGATGCCCCTTTCAATCCCAAACTATTTTAAAACACTTTTGGAACCCTTTAACATCATTTCGAAGCTCTTAATCACAATGAAAAATCAGATTTCTCCCCCATGGCCGTGACCTGCACATCCATTTTTCTCCCTCATTTCTCAACCATTTTGGTTGATTCTTGTCCCTAAATTCTCCACATTTTATGCTCTATAAGTTCTAACAATTAAATCTAAGCAAAATGTTACAAAACAAGTTGGAAAATTTAGAGATTTTCTAGAGAGAGAAAGCTCACGGTTATGGGTTTCCAACCCTGTGATGGTGCTCCACTCCTCTTGCTTTGCCTCTGTTCTCCCCCTTGGCCTCCTTAGCTTCCTTCTTTCTGCTTCTCTTTCAAAAACCAGAGCACACACCTCACTCTCTCTCTTTCCTTTCACTTTCTCTCTCTACACTTCTCTCTCTCTCTCTCTCTAAAATCCCACGACCAGTCTGTCTCTCTCAACTCCCACCACACACTCATATACATACAGACTACACTCACACACCTCCAACCACTCTCTTACACACACCATGCCTCCCATGCCTTATTTGAGTGTATCACACTCAAACCTACACACACACACAACCGGGTACACACACACACACCACACAACCTGATATATATATATATGTACATATACATACATATTCACATATTAATATACACTCACTTTGTACACATATACACACACAATTTAAATTTAAATTATATGTATATATATACATATACATATATACATGCATCCATCATAATAATACTAATAAATATAATAATAATAATATTAATAAAATTAATAATAACAACTTGAGAATTTAATTTATATAAAAAAAAAAAAATTTCAGGTTGTTACAGAGCTTATCCCAGGCACTACACCAATCTCCATTCCACCTTACCGCATGGCTTTAGCTAAGTTGAGGGAGCTGAAGGAGCAGTTGACTGATTTGCAGTGTAAGGGTTTTATCCGTCCTAGTAATTCTCCGTGGGGTGCTTCGGCACTATTTACGAAGAAGAAAGATGGGACATTACGTTTGTGTATGGACTATAAGAGGCTGAACCGGGTCACTATCAAGAATAAGTACCTGTTGCCGAGGATAGATGACTTGTTTAATCAGCTTAGGAGTTCGAGATGTTTCTTGAAGATTGATCTTAGATCGGGGTATCATCAGTTGATAGTACGGGATGAGGATATAACGAAGACAGATTTTCGTACTCATTATGGTCACTATGAGTTCGTAGTTATGCCATTCCGTGTGACGAATGCCCCAGCGGCATTCATGGACTTGATGCATCGCATTTTTAGTCCTTATTTGGATCAGTTTGTTGTGGTGTTTTTGATGATATCTTGATTTATGCACCTTCTGAGGATGAGCATGCCTTTCACATACGGACTATGTTACAAATTTTGAGGGAGCACCGTTTATTTGCTAAGTTCTAGAAGTGTGAGTTTTGGCTTCAAGAGGTACAGTTTCTAGGCCATGTTGTATCAAGTAGTTGAGTGTCTGTGGATCCTTCTAAGATTGACGTTGTTATGAGTTGGGAGAGGCCGAAGAGTGTATTTGAGATTCGGAGTTTCTTAAGATTGGTTGGATACTACCGTCGCTTTGTAGAGGGATTTTCTCGTCTTGCAGCGTCGATGACTCGTTTGACGTGCAAGGGCATTAGATTTGAGTGGACAGATGATTGTGAGCAGTCATTTCAGGAGCTAAAAAGAAGGTTGACTTCAGCACCTGTCCTGATTATACCTGAGGGAGGTATTGGCTATACCGTGTATTGTGATGATTCACGAGAAGGATTAGGCTGTGTATTGATGCAAGAGGGTAGAGTGGTAGCCTATGGTTCTCATCAGTTGAAGAATCATGAGCAGAACTACCCCACGCATGATTTAGAGTTAGCTGACATCATCTTTGCACTTAAGAGTTGGCGACACTACCTATATGGGGAGAGGTTCGAGGTGTTCTCAGATCACAAGAGCCTTAGATACATTTTCACGCAAAAGGACTTGAACCTTCGACAAATGAGATGGATGGAGTATATAGAGGACTATGACTTTGACCTTCAGTATCATCTTGGGAAGGCCAAATCCGTAGCCAATGCACTTAGTAGGAGGTCGAGGAACACAGTTGCTAGCATTACTATTAGGGAGTGGGAGATGATGAGAGACATTGGCGAGTTTGACTTGGAATTTGCTAAGTCTGAGGGACATGCCACACTATTCAGTTTATGTGCACAGCCTACACTTTTGAGTAGAGTCATTGAGGCATAGTTACAGGACCCAGAGGCAGAGCATATTCGAGCATGAGTTGCTAGTACCGAGGGCTTTGAGGGGTGTACAGCTCATTCTAACCTTAGCCTGAGGTATATGGGTAGAGTTTTTGTTCCAGAGTCTCTTAGGGCTGATGTTCTTAGAGATTTCCATCATTCACGTCTAGCAGTGCACCTAAGGGGCACTAAGATGTACCATGATTTACGCCGCTAGTATTGGTGGACAGGGATGAAGGGAGATGTTGTACAGTTCGTGTCGAGATGTCTCACGTGCCAGCAGGTTAAGGCTGAGCACTAGAGACCTAGAGGTTTATTATAGCCATTACCAGTGGCCGAGTGGAAGTGGGAGTACATTACGATGGATTTTGTGATGGGTCTTCCGAAGTCACCTAGGGGTCACGATGCAGTTTGGGTTATTATTGACAAGTTGACGAAGTTCGCACATTTCCTACCGATTAGAGCGACTGATTCAGTGGATGTCCTCAGTGGGTTGTATATCCAAGAGATAGTGCTACTATATGGGATTCCTATTTCCATTGTTTCAGACAGAAACCCACGTTTCACTACACGATTTTGGCAGAGTCTTCAGACAGCCTTAGGGACTCAGCTACTGTTTAGTACTGCTTTCCACCCTCAAACTGATAGCCAGTTAGAGGGTACTATTTAGATCCTTGAGGATATGCTTAGAGCCTGTGTTATAAACTTCAGGGGTAGCTGGGAAAATCATCTTGCTTTAGTAGAGTTTGCCTACAACAACAGCTATCAGTCTAGCATTGAGATGGCACCTTTTGAAGAGTTGTATGGTAGGCCGTGTCGTTTACCGGTATGTTGGACTGAGGTAGAAGAGACAACGATTTTAGGGCCTGACATAGTCCGTGAGACCATAGAGAAGATACAGGTGATCTGGCAGCGTCTGTTGACAGCACAAAGCAGATTTGGGCAGATCACCTCTATCATTTGATGTTGGGGGACATGTGTTCCTCAAGGTAGCCCCACGGTGGGGATTGAGGAGATTTGGGCGTAGCGGGAAACTGTCGCCGCGGTTTATAGGCCCATTTGAGATCCTTGGGAAGGTTGGTGAGGTGGCCTATAAGCTGGCATTACTGCCACAACTATATGGGGTCCATGACGTCTTCCATGTGTCAATGTTGAGGAAGTACGAGCCTGACCCTTCACATGTACTTGATTGGGTAGATATTTAGGTAGATGGTGATGCTTCTTATGATGAGAGACCTGTAGAGATATTGGACTCGAGGGACCAAGTTTTACGAGGCAAGACCATCCCTTTGGTCAAGGTTCTTTAGAGCCATCATGGGGTCGAGGAAGCTAATTGGGAACGTAAGGCTAAAGTCCGTGCTAGGTATCCCGAGTTTTTTATTCATAAAGGTATATTTCTAAATTTCGGGATGAAATTTATTTAAGGGGGAAGGATGTAGAGATCTGAAAAATGAGAGTAAATTTTTCATTTTTGCCGGTAGGGCACTATTCATGAGCAGTTTTACCGATAGACCATTTACATGCATCATTTAAGCATAAGTCGTGTTTAGAAGCATAATTTGAATGTTTCATAGAATAGAAACATGTTTATAATATTAAAATACACCTACTGTAAAAATTTGAGCCTATTCGGAGACAATTTCAAAAATAGGACCAAAAGGGCGTCCTGAGTGACCAGAGTGGAATCGGCTAAACCCGGCCACGGGCAAAAATTTATTTTTTAAAAAATTTTCATTTAAAATGATTTTAAGAACTTTGGATAAAACAAAATATCGAATTGAAGTGTTTTAGGACGAGTTGTAGTGTAACGGGGTCCTAGATTCATTAAGGGCAAAAGGGTCATTTTGCACCTTTGCCCCTCCACTATAAATACAGCCCCTTAGTGTATTTTTATCACAAATTGGTCTGAGATTCAGAGCAGCTCACATTCATGGTGAAAATGTGAAAAAAATTCCTAGGTTCTCCAAGCTTCAAGCCACCAAAACACCCTAAGTCCAAGATTCTTACAAGGCTTCCTTCTAGAAAGTTGTTCCTCTCATCAAGACCTATATTCTCGCCGAACAATTTGGCTGTGCAGTGATCTGTCATGGAAATCAATCAAATTACCAAGCTAAACTACTAGTCTAGTAGAGAAGTAAGGGTCAAACCCGTAGAGATTGTTAATTGTTTAAAAACCAAAGTTGAGATTAGTTTTAATTCAAATTCATAAGAGTGATTGTTTGTTAATTTTTTTTCTAAAATTAAATGAGAACTATAATTAAAGCAAATATTCAACTGAATTAACGATGAATCAAATTAAAAGAGGATTCCTAGAGTGTTGAATCCACCACTAATCTTGTAACTAGCTTCAATTGTATTAATTCTTGGGTCATTAAATTTGGATGTAAAAGATGTATTTTGGCTACAAGTCTCAATACAATCATCAAGAAAATCACGCACCAAAACCCTCAGCACGAATCATCTTTGGTCAACACAAATTGTCTACACTAATTCTAAGGTCATAGTCACAATTTGTTTTCCCTGAGTTATGACTTATCCTACGGTTTTGATGTATGTACAAATATTACTATTGTATAACCACTTAAACAAAATCACAGAAATTGATTATGTGAAACCGAATAACACAATCATTGCCTTAATAAAATTCTAAAGTTATACAATCAACATCCAAAACTACTTAACCCAAAAATAAAATACAAAGAAGCAAGATTACTTGACTAGGGTTTCATCTAAACCCTAGGAATGAGAGAAGCTTAGCCCATGATGGTGGAAGAGGAGAACACCATAGCCATGGAGTTCTTCATCTTCTTCTTTAGAGTCTTTTTCTTCTTCCTTTCAACGTCCCAATCCCCCAAAAAAATAGCCGCCTCTCTTCCTCCTGATCTCCCATCTTCTTCCCCACCAAAAACTCTAAAAATAAGAATTCATTCCAAATAAAATAATAATCCCGTAATTAGACATTAGGGGCCCAAAAAGGGAGGCTAAAGTGCTCCAAAATAGAGTCTGTAATGCTAAAATGGGCCCTGGTCCACCAACATATGGATCAAGCCTCTCTTCTAACCCATGACCACTTGTTTTCCACTTTTTTTAGCACTTCAAAGCCCAATATTTTCCTTTTACTCCAAATTCACCACAAAATCATCAACTTTGTCAAGCTTTCTCTACAAAAAAGATAAAACAAGAATTAACTAGCAAATGCATATAGATTGGAAAATTAAAATAATAAAAGTGCAAGAATATCTAAGGTTAACAAAATAAATATGCACTTTTCAACCAGTTATCATGCAGCGAACACAACTTCCCCAGTTTGAGAAAAACTATTTTAGGTATGATACCTTACTAAGTTAGCAATAGATTTGAGTTTTCTTGCCTTTCTATATGTCGTTTGAGTGTTTAAGGTATTTACTTGATGTTAGGAAATCACTTAGGAGGTAGTTGCTTTGATAACTTAGAGTTGTGATAATGCCCTTAAATATAGTAAAATGTCATGCTACCCAAATAAAATAAAAGGGTAGTGTATTTTAACTTTTTATGGCATTCTAGATCCAACGACGAGGTTCATTTTACAAGATAGAATCCCAAAAAATTTAGACACATAAAATGTAAAAATTACCATTTTACCCTTAATGTTGCCCGAAGCCAATTAAATATAAGAAGGAGTCAATCTTGATTATTTTGGACAATCCAAATTCAACAGTAGAGTTCATTTTAGCAAACAAAGTACCGAAAAATATGACACGTAAAAGCATAAAATTTTGAAAATGCCCCTAGCTTTAAATTAAACTATTGGTACGCAAATTTAGATCTGGAAAAACCTAAGCCGATTATCTTCGACACTCTGGATTTAACAGTGACATCCTTGTGAAAAAAATAAGACTCGAAAATAAACTAAAAAATTACCGATACATCCTTAAGACTTAATGAAACTACCGGAAGAATGTAATTGGAATAGAAAGAGTTCTAAGTTAGCAATCAAATTGTGTGATGCTTTAAACAAGAATGTAACAAGACTTTGAATTGTGATTATAAAGACCTTCGACTAAAGGAAGGATTTTTGAGTAAAAGCTTTTGGACTTCAGGTAAGTATTTCATGTCATGCTTAAGGTAGATTTTATTATAGATATAAATGTTGAACTCTTTTATGACTTTGATGATAGACGTCTTTCATTTAATATCGTTTTGAATAACTTATTGATATATATTACCATTTCATTATGACCTTGATAATAGATATATTGTACCTAGTATATGTTTTGAATGATTTATTGATATCTCTATTATCTTCCTTGATCTAAGAAAATGTTTTGTAAGGTACTTTAAACACTATACAGTTTTTTTACTAATCCCTGAATTGTTTTGACCAAAAACTAGATATAGAACTCTTATTTGGATATCCGAGCTTGTTATTGATGATTATTGATTTTGGATATGATTTTAATGTTTTGAATGGAACACCCTTCTATGATCGGTTATTATTGAATAGATTGTGACTTTATCGAACCCTAGCCACGGTGTATATTGGTGGTGAGCCGTACAGACGGCATTATCGAACTAGTTATCGAATATCAATCTCAGTCAGCTATGTTCTAATTTGCTGGCCATAAAATCTTCTATGATTGGTCATTATTGAATAGATTGTGACTTTATCGAACTCTAACCATGGGGTATATTGGTGGTGAGCCGCACAGAACGACATTATTGAACTAGTCTTATCGAACATCAATCTCAGTCATCAAGGTTCTAATTTGCTAGCCATAAAAGAGGAATTTATTGGTTTGAACTTTTATGAATATCGAATATGAACTATGATTGAACTTTGAATCATCAAACTGAGACTCATTGAATTATGAAATTGTTTATTGAACTATGTTGTTGAACTATGATTAAGATTGAACCATGATATTGATTTGAACTATGAATATTGTTATTGAACCATGACTTTGAACCATAACTATGATTGAGCTGTAATATTGACCATTGTTATTGAACTATTATTATGATTGAACTATGTTATTGATTATTAATTTACGACTGTGATTGAACTAAGATTTATTGAAAATAAATTTGATACTATTCTCTACTCTGTTGTATTTTGATATGATGTGTTCTAATTCTATATGAGTAAAGACATTTCAGTATAGAACTACATAGTAGTTTCGAAACCTTTGGCATGTTATGGAATTCTCACAGAGCCATCAAGCTCATTACATACGTTTACTATGTTTTTAGGTAAGGATTAGATAGACTCGTTTTCAAGTGATATAGACTAAGTGCTTAAGGGATGAAACGAGTTCTTTTGATAAGTCTTTGACTGAAGATAGATTAAATATTTTTTTTTTTATTTTGTGAATTAAATTGTGTAATGTTATACTACTCGATACTGCTTTGTGACATGGAAGCTATATCCTTCAGAGACAATATTTAATCAACTGATTAGATTGTGTAGCTTACCTCATGAATATGAAAAAGATGTTTAAAGAAAAGAAAAAAATTTATTTCTCTACGTTTGATTAAATGGTAATTAGAAAGGTATTATGATCATTGAAAGGCCTTGGTGGCCGATCACGAACCCCTAATCTGCATAAGCCAGGTTCCTGGTCATGACAAAAAATGAGTGCCACGTTGATACTATATTGTAATCATGTATAGTATAGATAATTCTTTTGAGACAGATATACATACAATACAAGGAAAAAACTCTTATTCTCCATCTATTATCTCCCGTAAAAAGCCATCATCTTTTTATTAATTAGAGGATCGTGAAGAATATATTTTAGGTATGAGCATTTACGAGTATAGGTTTGAAAAAGTACCGAAAAATATGACATGTAAAAACATAAAATTATAAAAATGCCCCGAGGCTTAAATGAAACTATTGTTACGCAAATTTATATCTAGAAAAGCTCAAGCTGATTATCTTCAACACTCTGAACCTAACAGTGACATTCTTTTGGGAAAAATAAGACCCGGTAACAAACTAAAAAATGATCGATACGTCCTTAAGACTTAATGAAGCTATTGGAAGAGGATAATTGGAATAGAAATAGCTTTAAGTTAACAATTAAATTGTGTGATGCTTTAAACAAGAATGTAACAAGACTTTGAATTGTGATTGTCAGGACCTTCGACTAAAGGAAAGATTTTTGGGTAAAAGCTTTTGGACTTCAAATGAGTATTTCATGTCATGTTTAAGGTAAGTTTTATTATAGATATAAATATTGAACTCTTTTATGACTTTGATGATAGACGTCTTTCATTTAATATCATTTTGAATGACTTATCGATATATATTGTCATTTCATTATAACCTTGATAACAGATACATTGTGCCTACTATATGTTTTGAATGATCCATCGATATCTGTATTGTCTTTTTTTATCTAAGAAAATGTTTTGTAAGGTATTCTAAACATTATACAGTTTTCTTACTCATCCCTAAATTGTTTTAACCAAATACTAGATATAGAACTTTTATTTGGATATCCGAGCTTGTTATTGAAGATTATTGATTTTGGATATGATTTTAATATTTTGAATGGAACACCCTTCTATGATTGGTCATGATTGAATAGATTGTGACCTTATCGAACCCTACCCACAAGGTATATTGGTGATGAGCCATACAAACGGCATTATCGAACTAGTTATTGAATATCGATCTCAGTCAGCAACGTTCTAGTTTGTTGGCCATAAAATCTTCTATGATTAGTTATTATTGAATAGATTGTGACTTTATCAAACCCTAACTATGGGGTATATTGGTAATGAGCTGTACAGAACGACATTATTGAACTAGTCTTATCAAACATCGATCTCAGTCAACAAGGTTCTAATTTGCTAGCCATAGAATCTTCTATGATTTGTCATTATTGAATAGATTGTGACTTTATCGAACCCTAACTATGGGGTATATTGGTAATGAGCCGCACAGAATGACATTATTGAACTAGTCCTATCGAACATCGATCTCAGTCAGCGATGTTCTAATTTGCTGGCCATAGAAGAGGAATTTATTGGTTTGAACTTTTATGAATATCGAATATGAACTATGTTTGAACTTTGAATCATCAAACTGAGACTCATTGAATTATGAAATTGTTTATCGAACTATGTTATTAAACTATGATTAAGATTGAACCATGATATTGATTTGAACTATGACTATTGTTATTAAACCATGACTTTGAACCATAACTATGATTGAGCTGTAATATTGACCATTGTTATCGAACTATGTTATTAAACTATTATTATGATTGAACTGATTCTTGATTTACAATTGTGATTGAACTAAGATCTATTGAAAATGAATTTGATCCTATTCTCTGATCTGTTGTATTTTGATATGGCGTGTTCTAATTTTATATGAGTATAGACATTTCAGTAAAGAACTACATAGTAGTTTTGAAACCTTTGGCATGTTATGGAATTCTCACGGAGCCATCGAGCTTATTACAGACGTTTACCATGTTTTCAAGTAAGAATTAGACAGACTCGTTTTGAAGTGATATGAAGCAGACTAAGTGCTTTAGAGATGAAACGAGTTCTTTTGATGAGTCCTTGACTGAAGATAGAGTAGATTATTTTTTTTATTTTGTGAATTAAGTTATGTAATGTTATACTACTCGACACTGCTTTGTGATATGGAAACTATATCCTTCAGAGACTATTTAATCAATTGATTAGGTTGTGTAGCTTACTTTATGAATATGAAAAAGATGTTTAAAGAAAAGAAAAAAAGATTATTCCACTACATTTGACTAAATGGTAATTAGAAAGGTGTTATGATCATTGAAAGGCCTTAGTGGCCAATCACGGACCCCTAATCTGCATAAGTCGGGTTCCGGGTCGTGACAAAAAGTAAGTGCCACATTGATACTATATTATAATCATATATAGTATAGATAATGTTTTTGAGAGAGATATACATACAATACAAAGAAAAAACTCTTCGTCTCTATCTATTATCTCCCGTAAAAAGCCATCATCTTTCTATCAATTAGAGGATCGTGAAGAATATATTTTAGGTATTAGCATTTGCGAGTATAGGGTTGAAAAAGTCGACTATTGCACCCTAGAAGCAAAAGGGGATCCAAGAATTGTGGTTAAGAGGGGCCAAGGTGTATATATTAGAAATAAGAGGGATTTTTATATAAATTTAACAATTTTTTTTGGGGAGAGGGCATGTAACATCCCGACCCAATAAATTGGGTAATTTAATGCAGTGTACCAAGGACAAGTTTAACGAAAAATCTCTTAAGGCCAAATGTGTAAATTAAAAACAAAGATTAGACAGTCCAACCTAATCACAAGTAAGACTAACCTAACTCAAGTTAATGAGACTAAATGACCAAATACACCATCAACCAAAAAGGTTAAAAATATATATTGAAAATATAATGACTATCTAACTGACACATCACGGACACAACAGACATAGTGCCACGTACACATTTATATACATATGAGTTAGAATATATATATAATGTATATATATATATGTATTTGAATATGTATATATATATATACAATAGTGCATGTGTGTGTGCGCACGCTTAGTGTGTGAGGTGTGTGTGTGAAGTAAAAGTGTGTGATTGGTGGAAGAAAAGGGAAGTGTTGTTCTCTATCGCTTGAAGGAGAAGGGAAGAGGCTACAGCTCTTGTAGTTGTCGCCTAGAAGGAAGGATTTTGGTTGGAGGAAAATGAGGTAAAGAGAGAGACGGTTCATACAAATATATATATATGTATGTATATGTATATTGCGGCCTAAGAAAAATTTAGCAAAGAGAGGAACGTGAGAGAGAAAGAAGGGATTTGTTGTGGCGGGAGGGAAGAAGCAGCCATAACTGAATAGAGGGAGAAAGAGAAAGTAAACAGGTAACAATCCTCTCTCTAAAACTTTTCAAATTAGCTTAAGTATTAGTAATTTAGAATGTATCTATTAACTTTCTTGTCAATATACAACAGCTTAGAGGTGGAAACAAGACTGAACGACCCCCAAAACAATAGGAAATCGCAAACCGCCATTGTTGAAACCTATGAGACTAGGTCTAAATTGACCTAAGCTAAACTGGATTTGAAAACCATGGACTGAAACTGTCACGCCCTGAATTTTCACAAACCCGGGAAATGAATGAAATAAACAAAAAGGGAATTAATAAAGGGTAATTACATGGATTTCACACACTAACCCAATTCATATTATGATACTAATCCATAAGGCCTTGCCCGTTGTTTTATAACATACAAATAAACATATATGGTTTAGGGCTTATGCCTTTGTACAACATCAAAATATGCCCCCACGGGCCAAAAATCCTCCGTGGTCCACGTTTCCTTTGTTCTTCAAGACTTTCTCAAGTCTCAAGCACTAGGAGCGTCATCTGTAATATGATATCCCACGAATGGGTCAGCTCAACAACTGGTATAACATAATGCTAATGCAAAGAACAAAGTTAAGGCGTGGCATGTGCAAAGTGTACATTTATAATCTAGATACTTTCCAGTTCATTTATACAATGCAATGAAAATATGCGTGATACACACATGCACTCTATGCCACACCCATGTCTCATTTAC
Organism: Nyssa sinensis; assembly: GCA_008638375.1. Lineage (NCBI taxonomy): Eukaryota > Viridiplantae > Streptophyta > Magnoliopsida > Cornales > Nyssaceae > Nyssa > Nyssa sinensis. Next base: position 6,997,733 of record CM018046.1, read on the forward strand.
GGATCATGTCCATTGGATCTGAGTACCAACACCCGTTTACGGATCGTCCCCGTTGGATCTGGGTACCAATACAATGGCCAATTTTAGATTTTTTACCACAGGATCTACACCCTTATAATGCATAGCACCACGTGATCAACCCACACTATGTTTTCAAAGGATTCACCATATGCCAATATGTTTTAACTTCACCACGCAATAATACAATCCCAATGAAGCATTTTACCAACCCATAGAGCATGCTTTAAATAATACATTACATTTAAAGCAACAATAACATTTGAATCACAAAACAGCTCCCACATGAACATATGTCATATACCATCAATTTAAACACGTAGTCATAGTTCATGCTTATCACTCTACTAAGTTCCTAAATAATTCAAAGAACACATAAGTACACAAATCACCAACTCTAGGTTATTAAGGCAACTAAATTCTAAGTGATTTCCTAACAGCAATTTAAACAAATAAATCATTCAATCAACTTACAAAATACTCCTAAACTTAACCATATTTCTTACTTAGCAAAATATCATACCTAGAAGGGTTTTTCTCAGCTTTTAGGAGTTGTGTTCGCTGTGCAACCGAACTAAATGGTGAGAATGCAGTCCTCCTACTGTATCTGTCTAGAAGGTTGAACTACCTTCTCCTTGTCTTTCGGTGTTCCTAAAATCATAAAACACAACTCAATCTATTGCTCCTTGAATTATGTTATTTATCAAATTTTATGCTTTTATATCATGAGTTTCTATTTTACTAAAATAAACTCTACCATTGAGTCCAGAATGTCTAAGAAAGTCAGTTTAGGCTTTCGCAGAACTCAATTTGGACACCTGGGTTAAAAAGGACAAAACGGTCATTTTGCACTTTTACGGGTCTTTTATTTTTCGAGACCCCGTCTCGCAAGACGGACCTCACCATTGGTCTTAAAAGGTCCAAGATAGTCAAAATACACTAATAATTTGTTTAATTTGGACTTCGGGCCATTTTGCTATATTTAAATTAAATTAATTAAATTAATTATTATTATTATTATTATATAATATATATATATATATATATATATTTGTGCCCAAAATTGACACGGGATTGTCCTGTCCTCTTTGGTTACACGTGCCACATTTACACGTTTGGTCCTTGGTTAGATTCACAAGAGGCGCAACCCCCTTTTATTTTTTGATTTTTCATGAGCCAAATGACAGATAGACAACCTAACCCCGAATAGGCTATTCAGTTCCAACAGGGAATATCAAATAGGCACCCTATCCCCGTAACCAAACAGTCTTAATTTAACTTAATTTAAAATAGTTTAAACCTAAAAACGACACAACATTTGCCTCAACTATTTCTAAACGACATCGCATAGTGCATTGTTTATCATCCTTTCCCCCGACTTTCCGGTAGGGCAACACTAGGGTTTTGTCGCCATCTCCTGTGACGGTGACTATTGTCCGGCCAGTTTTTACTTCTTTTTAAATGTGGTTCTCTTCATTTTTTCATAAGGATCACACATCTTACCTTTGTTTTTCATTTGGACCATTAAATCTTGACGAATCAAGCAACAACAATGGCTCCGACCAACTGTAATGTTTCAATTTCGAGCATCTTCACTCATTGTTTTCTTTCATTTCTTTTTTAGTTTCCTTCCTGCACCATTGAGGATTAGTTCCTCATGGCTTGCATCAAGTTTAAAACATAAAATCACCTAAATCATATTTTATCCTCTTAACCTGCAACTGCCAACATCTCCTTCAACTCTTAACCATTTTTTCTTAATTCCTTTTGCATTAGATTCCTTATTTCATGCACAATATATCTCTACAATCAAAACTAATTATCATGACTTACATTTTAAAAACAGAACTAAATTACTCACCTACTCTCTTGATTTCTTTCTTGGTGCAGCTTCTCTCTTCTTCTTCTTCCTCATTTTTGGTTCAAGCCTCTGAATCTCCCAGTGTTTCACAACCTCTCTAACTTAGCCTCCTCCCTTCTGATTTTCTCTCTAACCAACGCACATAGCTAACATATACACAAAACCACTCCACCGCCCAAGTCCCATCTCACTCTTGGTTCTCCCCTTTCCTCTCTCTTCCTATCCCTTTTCTGACTTCCCTTCTACTTTCTTTCTTTCCTCTCTTATTTGCATTAAATGTTTGCTTGTATTTTGGGTTTACATATATATGCATATTATATTACACACACTCTCTCACACACTCATTTGCCGACCTCTTGGCAGTACACACATACATCTACCAATATGCTTGCATGCTATGTGTATATTATATAATATAGTTGTTTTACCTTATGTATACATGTATATTTACATATATATATATATATATCACACAATACTATGTACATATATAAGTATACAATACATCATTTATACATTTTTTACACACGTACACATGCTCATATATACGCATAAAAAAATCTATTTCTAATAGCGTATACATACACTCATTTAAGTTAAACTACGCGTATATGAAATCATACACATGCATAGAAATGCGTGCATGCACGCATTACGAGACTCGATCCTGGGTTGCTCTCGGGTGTTGCCTGACAATGGCAGTATAAAATAAACCATTTACATTCCAAAATCATTCGGTACATGTGATGTAATAATATGAAGCTTTAACTGCTCGGGTTACAACTGGTATCACACTACTCGGCTTGGTCTACCTCAGTTTGCATGCCACATTTGGAAAACAAAAAATTTACTCTAAATTTCTAGGTCTCTACAAAAACTAGACCCCACGAAGGTCATAAAACCATTGAACCGCGATCACAAAGTTCAAGGATGAGTTTTGTAGATCGAGTTGCAGGTCATGACCTCAATACCAAATCTTCCAAATCAAGCACCAACCTTGATTTTTAGAATGTATTATTAACCTTCACGCCCTTAGGATCATTACAGACAAAAAATTATCAAGTTTGGTGAAGAAACAAGCTCAAACCAAACCAATAACTGCCATGAGTATCGAATCCCAATAGAGCTTTTGAGCTTACTTTACCTTCAAAATGAACGGCAAAATTAATCTTCCAAAAGTTGATTAGGATCACGAGCACATAAAAAAAGGCTATAAAACATCAAGAAATAGGACTGAAAATAATTAGGTTTGGAGATGAATAGTAGCGGTCGCGATGGTAAAGAAGAAATACTATCTGTTCAAGTCACTGGTCGGGTCATATATAAGTTTGGGCTGACCCATATGTAAACGGATCCAAGAGTAAACCAAAACATTGTCGTTTTGCTTAATGTGGCACTAATGTCGTTCATATGTCATGATGACATCATGGTGATGCAATGGACCAGTGAACTAGTTAGTTTTTAGCTGAATTGAACTGGTTCACTCATAAGTTAACTAGACTGGATGGTTCGTTAATAAATTTCCTAAAATTGTATTTGAACCCCAGAATTTTAGGTTAATTATGAAAAAGCTCAGAAAATTAATTAAAATTTAATTTTAAAATCCTTTCAAATTAAGGGAAATTATTAAAATGCCCTTAGGTTAAAAATAGGCCAAACAAAACCAATTAAAATGCAATAAAAGTCTAACCTAACATTTTTGGCCATTCCAGACTCAATAGAAGAGTTTGATTTATGAAATTAGACCCCAAAAATTATAAAAAGACAAACTAAGATAATTCTAATTATGTCTTAATGTATTAATTAAGCTACCAATTGAATCCCGATGACTATAAAAGTACCTACCTTAACATTTTTCAACGTTTTGGACCTAATGGCGGGAGCTATTTTATCAAATGAAGTCTAAATGATTTAGATACGTGAAATATAATAATTATCATTTTGCCTTTAGTGACACCAAAGTCAATTAAATGTCAAAGAATGCTTATTCTTACTTTCTTTGACATTTTAGATTCAACGGTGGAATCCATTTTAACCAACGAAGCATAAAAAAATATGACACATGAAAGTGTTAAATTACGAAAATGCTTCTAGACTTAAAATAAGCTACAAATAGGCAAATTAAGATTCAAGAAAGCCTAAATTTATTATCGTTGACATTTTGAACCTAATGAAGATGTTTTTAAGAAAAATAAGACCCAGTAACAACTTGAAAAAATGACCAATACGTTCTTAAGACTAAATGAAAATACTAGAAGACTATAGGTGGACTTAAAAAACCTATATTGATGTTTTAAGGACCATTTGGACTAAAACATGAAATCCACTTAGGCAAACGATGAGCCGAACAATGTAAGACATTAAAGAAAAAATGACCAAAATGCCCTTAAAGGCTAAAGTAAACCATACGATGAATTACGAAGTGTTAAGAATTCTAATTAAAGACCGTGAGGGAATCCTAAACAGTAAGGTTAAGTCTAGAAAATATTAAGAACACTAAGAGTTAAGTTGAGATGTGTACTAATATACTATTAATATATTCTGATTCATAATTAGGATCACCAGCAAGGAAGTAGGAATAAGATGAGTGCCAAGCAAGTCGAGTAAACAAGTGACTATGGACTCTAGACAACATGTGAGTAACCCTGAACCTCGAAGTGGAGATATTTTCTATGAAATGCAGTTCTTTATGACTTTACGAAATTACATGCAGTTCTTTTCATCTTTATGAACAGTTTTTCAGATTATTTTGCTAAGTGTTTCAATTGCATGACTGTTTTTAGAATACTAAGATAAATGTTTGAATTGTATGATTTCAAGTAGCATCTCTTTAAATGTTTTACAACATAGATAGCTTAAAGAATATTTTGCAAGTATGTTTAAATGAAAAGTTACATACCTTACAAGCATAAGAACACCCTACCGAGGGTTAAGCCGGGTATGTATCAAAACCCTACCGGGGGTTTAAGTCAGGTATGTATGAGAACCTTGTCAGGGGTAAAGAGCCGATAGACTTTCACATAAGTCTTTACAGATAGTTATGTAACCCATGAGCTCTAAATTATAGTATGGTCACTACGGTGACAACAGACAATCCTTCGAGACAAAGTTTAAAGTTGTGGCATGTATTATTTTGATTACAGCTTTTACAATAGCAAAATTCATGAGATGATGTTTTATATTGCAAAACTATTTAGCATAAAGCTCTTGCAATATTTTGAGTAAATATCTTGAAACTTTCAGTTATATGTTTATGTTTAAAGAATGCCAGCAACTTTTAATACAACTTTTTTTAAATTGTTATCCACAAAAGTTATGAAAGTTTACGAAAATTATGAAAAGGGTTCCAAAAACCCATGACATGGAATGAGTGTTACTCATGAGCTTTTCAATAAGCTCAGAGGGTTTTATCTTGTCTTTTCAGGTGTTAGCCCGAAAAGTTCAAAATAAAAGACTGACTTAAGGTTACAACCATTTTGGGAGTGATCTCGGTTTTTGACTTACATAGTTTGCTAGTATTATGGATTCCGAGAAAAAAAAATTATGGGATGTAATATTTAAACATCAGTATAATGTAACGAACCAGAATTTAGTTATGCTACCACATTTTTTTAAAATTTTTGTTGCTATATACAATTATGAGCGCTGGGATTTATGTACTAATCAAGAGGCCTGGGGTTAGACACGTCATCAATATGCTAAACAGAGTTACTGTATTGGCGAAGTGGCTAACTGATCGGTCATTATCCCTAATCCGCATATGGTGTGTTATGGGATATGACAAGGCAAATCCTAATTTTTAAAAAATTTTAGCAAAATTACAAGGCAAAAGTTTAAATTTCCAAAACAAATTGGGGGGGAGGGGCGTGGCCCCCTTGGCCACCCCCTAGATTCGCTTCTGTCTAGAGGGTAGAGTACCGTCAACTTGCTAAATTGAGATTTTTCATCCGATAAGTGGAAGGGGGCATTACTCTTAAGAATAATGTTTTACATACCTCAATTGAGCTCTAAATTTTATTCATTGTGTTTTCAGTCATTAACAATATTCTTATCCCAAAATATTCCAACACAAAACAACCAATTCATACTCATTTTTGTCAGCCAAGTTTAATGGCATGAACTCTTGATAAGTTGTTTGTTGTATAACTAAATTATAATTACAAATTTAAAGAATATGATATGAACAAAATTAAATTTTAATAACAAAAAATTCACATACTAACTTGGCGATGTGCCACACATGTATAAAGACAAGTCCTAGAACAAATAAAGAATCATGCTACGTGTTTCAAATTTTACATTTTAAATAATGTGACAATATATTATTAAGAGAATATTAAATAATGTGTCCAATTCTATTTTAATAATATAATGTCACATTATTTAAAATATAAAATTTGGTACAAAAATTTAAGAAACATAATGTTATTGCAAAATAAATAGGCAATACTTGGCTTAATTAAAAGATATGAATACTTTGTGCCACCATAGCTAGATTAGTAAAGTAAAGAAAGGTTATTAGAAAAGTAATGGTCCTACTAATAGAAAATGAGTATTATATCACAATGATTTTCCAATTTTTGGATGGTACTATGTTAAGGTTTCTTAGTTTAGTTTTTTTTCTAATTTGTAATTCCACCAAAAATAATTATTACATTGGCCTATTGAGAATCTATTTCATTAACTGGAGATGGTATTAAGTGATCCCTATCACGCCCTGAATTTTCATAAACCCGGGGAGTGAGTGAAATGAAATAAGAAAAATAAATGAAAGGTAATTAAGTAGATTTAGTTGATTAATCATTTATTCCCCCATGTTTTTCAAAAATTTGAAATGAAAACTTGTTATCAGACTTAACCAAAATGGTCTTCTAATGTCAACCAAATATCTGCCCCAACCAATATTCAAAATTAGTCTAGGTCGTGCCCAAACATGGCCTCCAAAATAGTCCAAAAATGTCTCTAATTATACCCTGTAATTTTTTCCCAAATGAGCCCTAAGTGTCCTAGGACATAGGCCAAGAATATGCCAAAAATTCTACCCAAGGAAGTCTAAGAAAGTGGCCAAACATAGTCTATGAGAGTGGCCAAACATGGCCCAATAGGGTGGCCAAACATGGCCCAAAAAGGTGACCAAAAATAGCCCAAAATGGTGGCCAAACATGGCTTAAGAATTGGCCAAATATGACTCAATAGGGTGACTAAAAATGGCCCAAAAAGGTGCCCAAACATGGCTAAAAAGGTGGTCAAACATGGCTCAAAAGGGTAGCCAAAGGTGAGTATCAGGAAGGGTGTTAGGCACTGGGCACATAGGGGGGCGTGGCATGGCGCATGGGCGCACGATAGGCAGGCGTGGGCACACGACGTGCGCGGGAATGCAGCTGGGCATGGGTTGGGGCTATCCTGGGCTGTTTCTTACAGAATCACTGTAGCAACAGTGTATTTACTGCAGCTCAATTTCTTTGTCCAGCAGCTAATTTTCTCTGTTTTTAAAATTTTTTTTTTTCAAAGTTTTGAAGGCTACTTTTTTCCATTTTTAACCTATTTCTTCAAGGTTTCTAACCCCTCACTTTTTGACACTTTTTCCACATATTTATAGGGTATTTTATACACCTAACAAATCTTTTAATTTCACAAAATTTCAATATAATCCCCTTTGTTTTCTAAGTCTTTTCTTACCTAATATTCATAATACTTCATATAAATAAGGATTTATACATTCCATCCTCACTCGATGGCCAAAATTTCATAGAAATTAAACATACATCATTTAAATATACAATCCACCATATGTACTCATATACTTGAAATTTAAATGTTACAAACTTCATGTTCATTACAAATATAAGGTCTTGCCCATTGTTTTCATAATATACAAAATTTCTACAAGTTTATTTCATATGGCTTAGGGCTTATGCCCTTATACAACTCAAAATATGCCCCAAGGGCCAAATATCCTCTGTGGTCCATTTCTCCTCCGCTCTTCAAGACTTAATCAAGTCTCAAGTATCGGGAGCTTCATCTATAATATGATATCCCACGAGGGGTCAGCACAACTACTGGTATGACACAATGCTAATGCTAAGAATAAAATTAAGGCGTGACATGTGCAAGTGTACATTTATAAGCTATATACCTTTCAATTCATCAATGCAATGCAATGGCAATATGCGTGAGACATCCATGCAACTCTATGCCACCATATCCCGGTTTACGGATCGCTTCCGTTGGATCAGCGAGTACCAATACCTGTTTCACGGATCGCTCCCGTTGGATTAGCATGCACCAATGCAATAGGCCAATTTTGGATTTTTCACCACATGATCTACACCCTCATAATGCATAGCACCAAGTGCTCAACCCACACTATGTTTTCAAAGAATCACCATATGCTAATATGCCTTGATTTTTTTTATGCAATTCAATGAGGCATTTTATCAAATACATGGCATACACCTTAAATCATGCATCATTCATAAAATAAATTCTAACTTTCAAACCACACAACTTCTTCCACATGAACATATGCTATATACAATCAATTTAAACATATGCTCATGTTATATGTTCATTACATTACCTAATTCTCAAAGAACACATAATTACACAAAGCATCAATGCGTTAAACAATCATATCTTCCAAAACACAAGGTCTATTCACATGAACATAAGCCACAATGTAATGAATCAAACATATATTCAAGTTATATGTTCATCATTTTGACAAATTCTCAAAGAACTCAAAGAACTCAAAGAACACACAAGTATACAAATTACCAACTCTAGGTTTTTCAAAGCAACTACATCCTAAGTGAATTTCTAACAACAAGTAAACATATAAATCACTCAATCAACATATAAAACACTACTAAACTTAACCCTATTTTTTACTTAGCAAGATATCATACCTAAAAGGGTTTTTCTCAATCTTAGGGAGTTGTACTCACTGTATGGTAGAACCAATCAGTGAGCATGTAGCCCTTGACTTGGGGAACAACTTCCTAGAAGGAAGTCTTGTGAGAATCCTAGCCTAGAGATGAGTTTTGGTGGCTTGAAACTTGAAAAATTCTAAGTTTTTCTTCACTTTTCTCTCCATGCACGACTTCTGCTTCTTTTTAGATCAATTTTTGAGATTTTTATCTCTATAAAAGTGTATTTATAGTAAAGGGGTCAAGGGGCAAAATGATCTTTTTGCCCTTAATGAGTTCAGGACCCCATTACACTACAACCCGTCCCGAAACGCCTCAATTCAACATTTTGTTTTAACCAAAGTTCTTAAAATTTTTTTAAATGATGTTTTTTCAAAAAACTTATTTTCGCCTGTGGCCGGGTGCAGTCGGGTCCACTCGAGCCACCCGGGATGCCCTTTATAGTTCATTTTTGAATTTGTCTCCGATTAGGCTCAAATTTTTACAGGAGGTGTATTTTAACATTCTAAGCATGTTTCTCTTCTATAACATACTCCAATTATGCTTCTAAATGTGACTTATGCCTAAATGATGTATGTGTAGTGCCCTACCGGCAAATAGTGCATAATTAGTATTCCTACCGGTAAAACGAAAAATTTACCCTTATTTTTTCAGGTCTCTACAATCCCGGACCATTGGTCTAGTCGAATAAATATTAGTCATGTATCAAAAGATGAAGAAGATAAAAAAAGTTGTCATTAGTGTCTTTATTGTGCACATTAGAGCCTTTAGAGGTATCCACTAGTTTACAATAACAAGGGTATTTATGTCATTTAAAAATTAATGGGTAAGGACTATTTTAGATACTCGTAGAAATTGGATCTCTGCACTTTTATTGGTCTGTGCAAGTCATGCATGCTCATCACCTGCTCGCTTTAATTGCATGCACTAATGAGAGTAACAAAATTTGATTTCTGTAGTGTAGCTAGCATTTTGCATAAATGCGCTATTCAGGTCATTTCAAATTCAAGGTTGGCTCTACCATTAAGCCACCAAAGCAACCGCTTTAACATCACTTATAAAGAAGGTTTCAAATTTTACGTGTCTATAATATAATTCAAATTAGAAATTTAAGACCAATAAAAGTCTAATTATAAAAGACAGTCCTTTTGTATATAGTATATAATCTAAATTAGAAGTTTAAGAATAATAGAAATCTAATTCTACACAAAGAAGACTCATAAATACTTTAGGAAAAAAATTCAATTCTATTAGTATGTCTACATAAAAAAATAAGTGAATAATTTTTTTTTGTGCTATCTAACTTATATTTTGGTAAATTTCAATTTTAGAGTATTTTTTATTATTAGAATTTTATTCAAATCTACACATTTTCTATTGAAAGAGTATTATAAACAATATTAATATATATTGAAAACATATGTATATGTTTTATATTTATTAAAATTTTATTTATACTTAAATTATTCAAAACTCTTACATTTTAAACTATTTAATTATTTTTTAAATTACTTTTTTTTATTAAAATATGATGTTTTTTGAAAGAAGTGAGATGATGTTACAATTTATGTATAAAATACTTACATCTCTTTATAAAAAATGAGACTTAAATCTATTTTCACTCTTTTGGAAGAGACATAATAACCAACTATACTAGCCCAATTGGTTAAAAAAATTATTTTTCTTACATCTGAGAAGTAAAAAAACAGAAAAGGAAAGAAAAGGAAAAGTTTCATTGCTTTAAGCTTGAAATTGTGTCACGTCTTAATTTAAACAAGGGTTAGTTCAGTAAATACATAAACATATGAAGTTGCCGGGTTCCCTTTATAAGTTTAGGTTTTCTATCTCGTACACTCTCTCTCATCGCTTCATTTGTGTGGAGCAGCAGCACTACTAGCTGCACCATCTATCAGGTAAAGTTAGGGTTAGGGTTTTTGTACATATACATTTATTCGATATATATAAGTTATATTTTTTCTCAATGTGTTCATGATTTGGATCGAAGTCAATCGAGTTGTTGGAGCTTCTCTGCGATAAATTCTTGTGTTTTCTATAATTATTTTTATTCTCAATTTCGTGAATTTCTGGTACTACAGGTTATGCTCACGGCACTGATGATGTGATTATGGTGTTCTTTTGGTTTAGTGCGATAATGGTCATGCCATGTTTGTTTTGTTTGTAACAAATTGGTAGGGTTTGGGGTCTGTGGTTTGGTTCAATAAGCACGATACCATCGAATGTTTTTTATGGTCCTAAGTAGATATATGATGAATTTCGGTTAACTATACTCGTATATATGTAAATATAGATGCGTGCATGCTTGTACTTATCTTAAAAGGAAGACCCTGTTTTGGTCACAAGCGTGATGAGCTCATTGATCGATCTGAATTTTGTGTCAAATTCTTCCCTGAGTGAATTGTTTCTTGCTTGGTGGGGTTTAAAACAATTCAGTTTAGACCCATGCTTATGATTTTTTACTGCATGATGCTGGCCTGGAAGTACTTAATATGATCTGTTAAAATTTCACTTCGACCTATTTTATGGGACAGCAGAATTTAAGTGAAGTATTTGTTAATGTGATGAGAGGTCTGCAGTTTTTTTAGTTGGATATATAGACTGCATTATGAACTGTGTACATTGATTGGATGGTGGACTGTGTTGCTTACTGATTAGGCGATTACCCTTTTGTTCAAAAAGTTGGGTTTGGTTTGTGTTTGAATTATATGGTTGGTTGGTTGAAAATTTCTTGAGTTGAAGTACCCTCACATGTGGCATGTGTCAAGCGCCGTTGTTTGAAAATTTTGTGTGGCCGATAAAATTCATGCCTGTTAATTGGAAGTGACATAAATGAGGAGATTTAGGTGGGTGAGAGGAAATTCAAGTAATGATGGATAAGATGAATTGAATGTCTTCATAAGATGTTTGAGTTGGTGCCACACTGCAAGTTGAACATAAGTGAGGGAATGTGGTCAAATGGAGACTGCTGATTGCACCAGTTTGGAGCGATTTGATTCAAGTTGGTGGTGCAAGGACAAGATGAAGGCTAGAAGGGAAAGACTTCTGTTGAGAAGGGGCATTGTGTTCTTTGATGAGATAGAGGATATGTTGTGGGTAAAATGGAATGGTGATAGATGAAAATTGATAGAGGAAGTCAAACTCCAAGTAGTTGAGATATACGATTTTGTTGAGTTAATTTAAATTAAGAGGGAGTTAACAAATTATTCTTTTTTATTTTTATTTTTTGATAGGTAAATAGCCCTTGGAGTGGGAGTTGAACCTGGAACCTTGGGGATATTACTCACGTCTCTTCCCAACTCATTCAACCCCTAGGGGTTAAGTTAACAAACTATTATTGGAATCTATAGCAAAGGTTCCTGTCTTCCTTTGCTCTCCGTTTTTGGCCATGTATCTAATTGCAATGTTTCCCACCATTTATTGTGCACCATACTAGTATACAAGTCACGTGATGTTTGGCATGGGTTCTCAAGCCATTTTAAGGCATTAGCATAACATGTTTTGAGTTGTATAGATGTTAGATATTTCTTGCATTGAGATCATTTTGGCAATTTTTTTTTTCTCGTGTCGTGCATTTTTGGTAATTTGGTTTTTGTTTATGTTTTTGTGTTTTCCTACTAATACGAATTAATGGTGTTATTGCTAATGCATAACTTTTCTATCAGACTATTTGTGAGGCTGGCTTGTATTTGTATTCCTGAAGAACTAACAAAATGAGCAAGAAGAACCCACTGGTTTTTTTGGACGTGTCTATCGATGGTGATCCCGTTGAAAAAATGGTTTTTGAGGTATTAGTTTTGAAGCATCAAATGGAATGTCAGATGAAGATTTTTTTTTTTTTTTTTCATTTGTGCAATTAATGCTATTAAGCCTTTTTTCCCCATCCTTGCTGAAAAAAAGGATATTTGTACAATTAATTCATTGTTTATCTTTGGGCTTGCAGCTTTTCTATGATGTTGCCCCCACGACTGCAGAAAATTTTCGTGCACTCTGTACAGGTAATTTCTTTTTTTAGTAATAATTTCTTCTCCTTGTTTTGATACACTTTTATTTATGAAGTTCCATGTTTTGCTTGTACATTGTTAATCCTGTCATATTTATATAAATCCATTCAAAGATATTACCTTTTTTTTGTTGCATATATATATATATATGTATTTAAATCAGTTGCCTGTGTATAAGGAGAAAGAATGCGAATGTAACTTGTGGTTGCCAGTTTAGAGCTAGTTCTATATATGTCGTGGTAATGAGTTATAACACATTTTACTTGTAAGAGAAATCAATAAGATTGAGTTTTTTTTCAGAAATATACATTGTATTGCTTTTTTTGATGTTATTTGATATGTTTAATTGGAAAATTTACCTTTTATGCCTTCTCGTGCATGGCTGCATGCTAATTCATTTTGTTCACGACAGTCATTTTTTTAGATTTGTTTTCTGATTTTCTGTGGTTTGATTATTTCATAGGAGAGAAAGGAATCAGTTGTAAAACTGGAAGACCTCTACACTACAAAGGATCTTTCTTTCATCGCATTATTAAAGGATCTATGGCTCAGGTATGTTTTTTATTTCTTACTTACATCGAGAGTTTTTCCATAGATTAATTGTAATCGGTTGCTTCTGTGCTTAGTTTTCTGGTTGAGCATGACTTAGAAGTGGTCTCTGTCTTTTAGTCAGCTATCCTTGTTTATGCTGTAGGATACAGGGCTGATGGTCACGACTGCTTTTCTTGTGATGTAATTTTGAGGTTGTACTTGCTAAGTTGTCCATCCTCAAAAATTTACTACACTTCGCCATACCCAACCCAATTTGTACTGATAATTGGCTTCTTGATTCTAGTGGATTAATTGTTGATATATATCTTTTTATATTTTTTTGCAGGGTGGGGATTTTCTTAAACGTGATGGTACGTCTTCTTTGGGCAGTCATTGGTTTCTATTGTATCATTTCATCTCTTGTCTGAGGAACCGAGGCAAATTATGATTCGAATTCGTTATCATGTCTAGATGGGTATTGTTTGATGATTAAAATCATCCAATTATTATCCCCGAGTCACCTTTAAAATTTTTTGAACTCTATAAATGCTGTCACTGACATCAGATAGTTGAAATGAAGCAAAACCTCTCTCTCTCTCCCCCCAACCCCCCAAAAAATAAAAGAAAAGAGATTTTTTTTTTGTTTGTAGCTCTTTTCTAAACTTTTGGAATACTGTAACCATTTTATGAATAAAGTTTACCTGATCAAAAGGGTTGAGTTGACTTTTTCACTTGAACTTTTCATTTCATGACCCAAATCTACGAAAATTCCCCTTATGAATTATATTATAAAAATTCACCAGCTCTGAACTTTGGAATGATAGAAGACAACAAAAGACCATAGTAGTTACCACAATTTGCTCCATCCTTAGCGAATTGTGAATTGCGAATTGGGATCGCACGATCTAAAATATGGATCATTAGCGATTTGAAATGCAAGATTTAGCTAACCGATCCAAAATATCACAAGTCTAAAAAAAAATACAACATACAAGAAAATACGTACACATCATTGGAATTTTATTTTATAATGGCTTAGATTCGTTGAATTTTTTAAAATTTATGTATATACATATAGATATTATTACAAATACAATCAAAAAAATCTCACGTTCCAAATAAACGTATTTCGTTCCAACAAAACGATCCGAAAAAGTCGACCCCTACTGTACCACGTTTTATAACAAGTGACAATCTACGTTCCCGTTTCCGTTCCACGTACCATAACGATTCATGTTCCAAGTAACATTGGACCATACACATTTTGTAGTTCATACAGTCTTGTAAACAGGCCTTGGGCAAATGGGCAGTGACAATGTACATATCCATATTTGTTTTAAGAAGTCGACAAGTTTGAATATTTACTATTATCTCTCCAGTCTGAAGTATTATGAATATCTCTCTTAAATGTTCTAAAAATAGGGTACAAATGTATTGCATATGCCAGTTTGCTATGTTTTTCTATTGTCGTACCCTTAATAATGTGGACCGCGTTCGAACGTTGGAGATCAACTTCAGTAGGGATGACATGTATAGTTTGTTTAGGTGCTGAAACCAAATATGAAGAAAAACAGGAGAAACAACGATAATATGAATACATTTTGGAAATTTTCAATCTTTATGATGCCGTCCGAAATATTAACCGACATGGAATTAATAATGAAGGAAAGCGAGAGACGTGGGTCAGATGTGAAGGATGAATCGTCAAAACCTGGCAGGACCCTTCTTCTCCACGGTCCTAATTTTAATTGGTTGCGGAACCTATATATGGAGAAAGGATTAAGATGTTGACTGCAAGTCCAGGAATAATTCTAGACTTAAGGTATGTTTGGATGTGTGGTGGCGTTTTTGAAACGGGCATTTTAGTGTCCAAATCGGGCATTTTTGATATTTGAATGTTTGTTTCAACATTTTCGAAACTCACGTTTGGGCGTGTCCATTTCCACACACTCGTTTCAGAAAAGTGTCACCGAGGGGCTTTTTTTCCAAACTCTCGTTTTGGAAATACCCGTTTTCTATTTATATAACACATTCGACACTTTTAACAACTTATCCAAACATTACAATATCATTTAAGTCCGTTTCAATTACATTTATCCAAACACTCACAGCTTAACTCGAACTGCACTTTTCTCAAACCACACTTTTTCACTGCTCAACTAAACGAGCACTTAGTGATATTGAGGCCTGGGGTTGAGGATGAGGAAACTTCAGCAGAAAATAGATCCTAATAGTATAAATTGATTGTGCTACATCATCTGATTAAGCCTGTTCTGATTTAAACTGTTTTATCCATACAATTGATTAATAACTGCCCTTCACAGTTGAGGGTGTTGATGCACTGTCTGATGATTGTTCCACAGTCAATATAACTGCTGAGCTTCCATGCTCATTTTTGACTGCAAATTGTTTTTTTCCTGCATACTCTGCAGGGACTTTTGGAGAAAGCATATATGGGGAGAAGTTTCCAGGTGAGAATACAATTATATTCTTGTTCCTTTTCATGTAAATCATGTATTTTAATCTTGATGGTCTGGTGATGTTGCATTCCCTGAAATATTGAGTGCATATAACTTCTGCAACATCTTTTTAGGAGTGTGATTCATACTGTTGACAGAAGTTTGACCCAAATGCACACTGACACATAGATCCATATATGTATATATATTTTTTTACACAAATCATTTGTATCTTGAGAGCGTGTGGGTTTCCTTTTGCATTGCCTGTGAAGGTGGGGGCTGACTTTGATCTTATGCTCGGTGCATGGGAGCTTCAACCCAATGAAATTGGACAATAGTATTTCTCTCTTACAATGGTAGGGTGTATGACTATTATGTTTACATGTATTTTCTGTTTTTTGATTTCTGATGGTACCCTTTATGTGCCCAAATGTGTTTAAAGTATGCGTGTTTCGAACTGAAGGTATCTTCACCTTTTATGTTTCTTCTTTTTTTACTTAATTCCCTTATCTTATTCTTGGTGTATGCTTTTATTTTTTTCCCCTATGTAGAGAGTTCGTGCATGTGGGAAAAAAATATTGCAAGATAGATGGTCTTACTTGGGCTAACCTTTGAGGCATGCGAGTCCTGTTGGATTATGTTTTTATGTAATCGTACTTTTATATTGAACTCTATTTTGATGGTTAGCATTACATATTGTAGTTAATGGGTGGAGCAGCTCAGCTGTTTGAACTATGTAGGGTTATTTGTTGTTAAGCCATACTACTTGGGTTTTACTGTTAGCCCAACTTCGCTTGTATTCAATTATATGCATTGGGCAGATGTTGCTTTTGATCGCTTTGTAATTTCTCCTTATGATCACCAAAGCATCACTGGATGTTAACAAATGTCAACCCTAAAAATCTGAAGTTAGTATAAGTTTGGTTATTGGGTTGTGATTTGTGAACTGGACGGTTCTTTTGCGTAGGTACTGCCTGACATGGTGAAATAATCGTGCAAGATGGGTAGCTCATTATATATATATATATATATTATATTTTAAAATGCAATTATCTATCATGGTGATGCTCCCATGACATTTGTAATTGGACTGCAGTGTATGGAACCATGTACGTTGAACAACTGGGTTCCTGTTCTGACAAGACTTTATTAAAATTGCAGAGGTTTTTTAAGTCATGATCATTTAACTTGTTATACAGCAATGTTTTAAGAGTTATTCTGAGCAGGCTGTTCCTGAAATGCCTTAAAGCTTTGAAAACAAAAACAATGGTCACGAGAAGCTTATATTTCAAACTCTATGGTACTTAAAAGCAACGCTTTAAACACTTTATGTGCGTCCAAAATGCTTCTATAACTTTGGGGACTTCAAAATAAATTAAAAGAATACGAATCATTACTTTGTAAATATCGATATAAAAGAATAAGGGAACTTTAACCTGTTACTTCAGTTCAATGGAATTTCTCAATTGAGAACTTGTTTATTTTAATTTTAATCCTAACACACTATTAAAAATGGATTTTACATAGCTGGGTTTACACTTATGCCTTTTGTATGATATTAGATCTTTTTTTCTTTGTTAACAAGTATGAGACGGAAGGAGTAAAACTGTGAATTTGTTAGATATAACAAAAAGTTCAAATTAACATTTTTGAGAGAGATTTGCTGAAATATGGTATGTCCGCTATTTTTAAGGTGTGGATGACTTGCGTTATGATTAGTATGCCGAAGACCACATTGTATAATGTATATGTGAATTTCTATACTTATTATTTTGCAGATTGAATTATGAGCAATGGTGGGCACATTACAGTTTCTTTTTTTTCTTCCCCTCCTTTTTTCTTTCTTTCTGTGAGGCATGATATTCAAGATGGAGTATCCTTTTAATTAATAGAACTTATCAAAAAAGTGAATTTATAAGTTTCTGTTTGGTGGTCGCTGGTGGATGCTCCCTTGGCAGTGCTGGCCATGGTGGACCTAGTAAACTTTCTACTTAAGTGAAAAGTCTAAAAGCTCATACATACTAGCTTAGGTCCAACATTCAAATCTTAGCAAGGGTCTACACTATTGTCTCACTCCATGAGCAGCCATTCAGGCAACATTTCCGCCACTGCTGCTACCTTATTTTCATCTTGATGCTAACATTGCTGTGAGGAAAGCTTGACGCTACCTTTATGATCAATACTACTGCAGCCATCAACACACTCTTTCCCATCTTGTACAACTTTTGCAACTGCCAACACCACCAATACTGTTGTAGGCTTGTAGTCACGATTGACGCAATTGCCTCTTTGATTAATCACAGCCTCCAAGGCTGCCTCTCACTTCCCACTGAATTGATTGCTAAATTATGGTCTTCCCGAGTTCCACCATCACATGTTAACTGCCAATGCTTTGTTGCTGCAGCAGTCACTGTTGCTTCTACTATGATGCCAACACAACTGTCATTACCAGCCATGCTTTATCCATAGCTGCCTTCATCACTATCACCATCAATGTCACCGTCACCATTCATCTTATCCAAATGCCATTTTCTATACTACATTATTTATTCAGAGATTACTTTTCATTTTTGAATGGATAATGGATCATGCCACTATGCAACGTCGAATGTGCATAGCATCTTGCATTTCATTGGAACTGAGAATCTTGGTTTTGTGATTATGAAGTAGGAATCTAATAGCATTGGCATTGCACCTGCATTGCTTATGGGGATATACATATGCAGCTTCATTTTTGTGGGTTTTCTGGATTTTTATAGTTGTCTTATGTAAACTGGCATTCTTCTATCGTATATTCTACCAAGGAGTGACGGTGGTTGTGACATGTTTCAGATGAGCCACCCAAGCTAAAACATGATGCGACTGGTCTTCTGTCAATGGCAATCACTGACCGTGATGCACGTGGTTCTCTATTTATTGTTACTTTCAAAGCTATTCGTCATCTTGACCGGTTTGTTTTTCTGCTATGCTATTACAGTCTTGATTCGCTTATACGGATGCAGTTAAACTGTTAACATTTATGGTTGTTGAAAATTGCACCAACTTCATTTGATAGAAGTATTTGCTTCTTCCTCAATTCTCTTCATTTGTGGTTCTATTAACAGGAAGTGTGTAGTCTTCGGGAAACTTGTGCAAGGACATGAAGTGTTGAAAAAGATTGAGAATGTGGGCGATGAAGAAGGCAGCCCAGCTGTAACAGTGAAGATCATTAATTGTGGTGAATTTCATGAGGGTGAGAATGAAAGTAGTATTGATTCCAGTTTGAGGTTCCATATGTTATACACATTTTCTAAATTCTTGCTAATTTAATGGATATTAAATATAAAACTTTTATTATTTGATGCCATCTGTGTTGTGTAGTGGGTTTTTCCTTTTTACTTGTTGACTTTAATATCTTTTTAAGTGCAGAGAAAAAGAGAGCAAATAAATTGAAAATGGGGAAGGATGCTTCTTCCGAGGCTAACAGCCATGAACTACGGCGTAGAGGAAAGCACAAGAAATCTTCTAGAGAGAAAAGGAAAAAGAGAAGAAGATATTATACTTCTGAATCAGATAGTTCCTCAGATACTGAGTTGGAATCATCTGAAGCTGATACTGATTCTGACTCATATATATCATCCTCGTCTGACTTTACTTCTTCAAGTGATGACAGGCGAAAGAAGAGAAAGAGATCTTCTAAGAGAGACAGATATAGACGTGGAAAAAGGAGGGATAGACGTCGTGATAAAAAGCATAAGAGGCGTGATAAGAGATCAAAGCACAGATCAAAAAGGTAATTGTGGGGCATTAATGATTATATACCCGTGTTTTCTCATTCCCTATTTTCTTCATATGTATTCTCGATTCTTTCCTAACTTCCAAAGCTTATTTTTGCTGATAATTTACATGGTTGAGACCATAATCTCTTGAATGCCTGTGTTGAATCTGTTCTGTTTGACTTAATGACCTGGCAGGAACCTCTGTTTGGAGATTTTTGTACGTAGAAGATGCCAGAATCGTTATATTTTTATACCTCATTATACTGATACAAAAAATTTGTTTTTACCTCATTATAGCATGGTTCTCATTAACACAGTCCCTATTGTGAAAAATTCGTATTGACTTTGCTTCTTGGTGTTCCATTCATGTCTACAAAGCATTAGACTTGCCTTGAAGTGAGGCGTCCTCAAAAAAGCTTTGAAGAAAAAAAAAAAAACTAGGGAAGCATACACTTGAAACTCTAATGCTTTCAAAGCAACGCTTTGAACACTTGGTGCTCAAAATGCTTCATAACTTTGGGTTTCAAAAATAAATAAAAAAATAAAATAAAAGAATATTAACTCTTGCCTTGTAAAAACTGACATAAAAAAATGAAGAAATCTTAACCCTGTAATGGAACCTCTTCATTGAGAGTAATTTATAATCAACAATGATAGTTGACCATTTTCATTGAAATCCTAACACATTATTAATAAGGGGTGCTTTTTTTGGCTTATGTTTTCTTATGATTTCTAGATGATATTAGATAATTTTCTTTCTCAATAAGCACAAAAGAGAGGGAAGAAAGTAGGAAAAAGTGTTGTACCGTGAATTTTTAATATAAAATACTTTCAAATTAGTATTTTTAAGAGGAAGATTGTTCATTTCCTCAAAATTTTGAAATTATAACGACAGTCAAAGTTTCAAAATATTAGTTTTTTCCTTTTGACTTATAATTATATTTATTTAATTTTTAATAAAGAAATTTAAGTCTCAAAAAGCTTATGCCTTGTTGCTTTGAAGCTTAAGCTTAGCTTCAACCACCTTGCTTTACGCTTCCACCTTTTAGAATAATGTTTTGAATTGAAGACAGTTTATTAGTCATCTAAACTGCTCTCCTTATGATTAGCAAACCAGCAAGGAGAGAGTATTAGTTTGGCTATGTTGTGTTGCTCTCTCTCTCTCTCTCTCTCTCACACACACACACACACATTCTTTCCATCAATTGATTTTTTTTTTTTTTTGGGGGGGGGGGGGGGGGGGGGGGGTTTCTCCTGGAGACCAGGGGTTGCCATTGAAGAATGGTAGGAGAACATGTTATTCTTCCTGAGCTTTTGAAGCCAGTTATAATGTTCTGTCATGCTGTTTTTAATGTTATGATTTTATATGCCATGCTGAAAGTTCCCTTCTTTCTGTTACATTTTGAAAGGGCGTCAGATAGTCTTAGTGATACTGAGAACGAGAATAAAAGTGAAAGTAGCTCTGATGACAATGACATTGATGTCCGAGGGCCAGATCAGAAGCAAAAAAAACAGGCTCATCTAACTGGTATGGATGAAAATTGTTTCATTTTTTTTTCTTCTAAGCCTGCATCTGCTATTGCTGTAATTTTTGATTGCTTATCTTCTCTCTCTCTTTTGGAGGTTTTGCCAATCCACAACACCCCCCCCCCCCCCCCCCCCCCCCCAAAAAAAAAAAAAAAATAGTGCTGGGAATCAACTGTTGTGTTTAATATTTATGCTGATCATACATTTCTGTTGTTTTTTTTTCAAAAGAATGTATTCATTTGTACAACTCAGATTATTGGACTCCAAGAGCCACTAAATTTTTTTATAAGTAAAATAATTCACTCAAAAGACTCCCAAAAAAGGGGAGTGCTCCCGTACATGAAAGGTGTATATAAATCAAGAAGAAAAAAATTGCCGATTCTTTTTCTTCTGAACGCACTATGAGAGGCGTAGAGGATTTGTAGCCCACTCTTAAGGAGATTTGTAAGTGTGTCCAAACCAAAAAGCATGAAAAGCAAACTCCACAGGTCTGTAGCTACCAGACTATGCAAAAACAAAGGATTAAGAGATTCTTCATAAGACTAACAAATATGCAACACCTATTAACTAAGTAGAACCCTCTCTTCAGATTATTGACAGTATCCTAAAGAGCCGCAGACCACCCAAAGAATGTCACATTTAAAGGCGCCCTAGTCTTCCAAAGAAGCTTATATGGAAAACTTATATCCGCCCTAGTCCCCACCAATAAGAGCCCCATAGTAGGAGTGCACACTGAAAATCCCACCTCTAGTATGATTCCACCTAATAGAATCATCGTCATCCAGCTAAAGTTGACAACTACTGAAGAAACTCATAAAGCTTTTTACTAAATCCACCCACCTCCTGTTCTACCTATTAAAAAAAACCGCACCTTCCGTTCATGGAAATTCCTCCGGATAGTAGGCTCCCAAATAACACTAGAAGACGATGCATCCCAATCCTCTGAAATCTGAAACAAGCAAGCTGCCACCGATGCATCCCAATTCTCTGAAATCTGACACAAGTCCGGAAAACAGTATATAACAATATTAGTTCAAATTATGATTTGTGCAAGTACCTCAAGCATTGACCACCAGATTGTCTGCTGGTGATAATGATGTTAAATCCCATTCTATTTGTTGTATTTTTGTGTGGTAATATGAGGGAAGAGTGTGTGAATGATGATCTGTCTGAATGCTTGTTTCTTTGTGTGGCGCCATTATTTGAATATTTGAATGCTTGAGAATTTTGTATGAAGGCCAAAGCATTTCGTTAGAATTTATTAATTGTATTTTGATTTCGCACGGATTGTGTTATTTGCGGTATTTCATTTAAGGGCCACGGCATGTTCTTGGATTTTTGTAAAAAGCATCTTGATTTTGTTAGCTACCACATTAATCTTGTTTGCTTATCAAAGAAAAATGATTAATCTTGTTTGTTCTTTGCTTTCTTGATTGTTTTATTGAGCCTCTATAACTGGTTTCTTAATTTCTTAGTTGGAAATCACTCTCCTTTGATTGAGGATATTGAAGCGTCTTCTATTCATCATAAAAACGGGGAGGCTACTGATATGCTTGAAAGGGAAGAGGGTGAATATCCCAAGGAAAATGGAGGGCGGCAGAGCAATGGCATGGAAGAGGAAACCAAATCGGTAAAAAGTGCTGATAGACCTGATGTAGTAGATGATCACCCTGGCAAATCTAGGTTTACTTTCCATTCTTTGCACACCTTTGTTATTCTTTATGCTTACCGGTTCTCCTAGATCTGGTATTTTATTAAAAGTTGATGAACAGGAGCCGTAGCATTAGTCCAAAAAGGATGATGAGCAAGAGTATTAGTCCCAAGAGGAGTTTGAGCAAGAGTCCTACTGTGAGTCCAAAACGGAATTTGAGCAGGAGTCCAAGTGATAGTAGAAGCCCCCCACATGTCTCACAGAGAAGCAGGAGTATCAGCAGAAGTCCAGCTAGAAGTGTCAGCAGCAGAAGCCCAGCCAGAAGTGTCAGCAGAAGTCCAGTAAGAGGGAAAAGGGGAAGAAGTGTCAGTCAGAGCCCGTTGAGAGCCCGATCTAGAAGAAACATCAGCAGGAGTCCCACACAGTCCCCACCTCAAAGAAGCCTTAGCCAAACCCCACCAAGAACTTTATTAAGGAAGTCATCACGAAAATCAGTGAGCAGAAGCCCTGTAAGAGTTGCAAGGAAAAGCGTAAGCAGAAGCCCTGTTAGATCTTCTCGAAGAAGCGTAAGTAGAAGCTCAGGTAGGGCTCCGTCTAGGAGGAGCCCTAGCCGAAGTCCAGTTAAGGCAACTACCAGAAATAATCGTCGCAGCTATTCAAGAAGCCCTGTTAGCCCAGGACGCAGGGCAAGGTCGCCTATTTCTGATCGTGGAAGGGGCTCATCAAGAAGTCCTTCCCCAGATGGGTCTCCCAAGCGCATCAGAAGAGGGAGGGGTTTCAGTCAGCGATACTCTTATGCACGCAGATACAGGACCCGTTCTCCTCCTGATCGTTCTCCTTTAAGGTCATATCGTTACGGAAACAGAAGTAATCGTGATAGGTAATAAAGACATGTTTTTTTTCCCATTTAAATGTCATTACTTAACTATTTGTGGTTTTATTTTGCTAGATATTCGAGCTACAGGAGATCCCCTAGGCATTACAGGAGCCCACCTAGAGGAAGAACGCCTCCAAGGTATGTGTGCTGCCTAGATTTGTTAATTGTTTAATTGATGCAATATGTCATGTTCCAACTTAATTTCTTCGTCACTTTTAAGTGCCTGACTTGTTTTCAACTGAGAGATTACTTTTGTGGGTAAATACATTGGGAAGCAGATAAGTAAGGTGTCCTGAATTTAAGTCCGCCAAATTTTATGCTATCTTCCTCATCCTTCTGTCTTTTAGTTTTAAGTAGCATTATGGAGGATCCATGTTGTCATAGGCTCAGATCGACAACTTTGGACACACTAGTGGCATTTGTTTCTCATACTGCTGGATAGTTTTATCAAGATGCATAACCTTTCTGCCTTAGTATGAAAAGATTGTAGAACTGTTAAAGGAAATACATGATTTGTGTTTATATTCAAATAATTACAATTCTTGGAGCAATTGCATAAAAGGAGAAAAGGAGTAAGGAAGAGCATGTTGACATATTTGTATTGCATTGAGTCCTTTTTGTTTGGTGCAATTAGACCAGGGCAATTAGTTTGGATGTGGTTCCTATCATGGGTATTCATTTCTAGCTTCTCTTCCAAGCATGTGCATATGTATGTATACTTGTGTATGCATGTGTGCATGAATGTGCAAAGGTACAATTAGATGCTATCATGCTGAAGCATATCTTATTGCGATTTACTCCCATCTTCAGTGCACCTTTTTGGTTGTTGTTAACTGCACTAGTTTTGCTGTTGTGATCTGCTAATGAAGTTGGTATGTTCTCAGTTGTTCCTATCCTGTTCAGAAGCATTTTAGTCCCAAATGGGGTTGTAGATTTGTGACCTGTTTTCTTATTGTGTTGTAGTTCTAGTTGTTATTGTTTATATTGTTGGCTTCATTATTCTTCTTCTCATTATTGATATGGGTGACATTAGCTTTTGTAGCATTTAATGCTTTGCAACACCTGTTTGCTGCAGATACAGAAGCAGAAGAAGCAGGACTCGGAGCCCAACTCCACGGAGTCCAATCCGCTATCGTAACCGCCGTAATAGCCCTAGCCGCAGCCCCATACGAAGCCGATCTCCTGTTGAGACATCTAGATTCCGTGAATCCCCGCGTGCTGTGAGGCGGAGGTCACCTCACAGCAGGAGCCCATCAGAATCAAGGTCTTCACTCGATTCGCAATCACCCAAGCATTTGACCAAAGAAAAGTCAAGATCAAGGTCTAGATCATCATCTGGAAACCCCCCTGGGAAGAAGGGCCTGGTCTCTTATGGAGACGGCTCTCCAGACTCTGACCAGAGGTAAGAATGTAGTGGTGATGATCATGGTGGCACTTGTGGTTGTCTCAACAGCTCAAGTTAATCTTTTGATGATTGGAGAGGCTTGCGTATTCTTACTATGGACATTGAATGATGTTTCTATTCTGTTGTGAGTTACATTTCTGATGTTAAGCTTGGATAGGTGTTCTAGTGTTCTAGAGATGCATGTTGAATAATGGAATGTCACTTTGCATTATATATTTAGTAATTGTGGTCGTAGATTTTTTTAATGTCATTTAACTTGGGCCATCAGTTGAGATTACTTTTTTGGAATTTGGTTGTTCCTTTGAAAGGGATGAAATCTAAAGAATATTTGGCCATGGTGTTGTGTTTCAGATTGATAAACTAATCCAATGCTTTCTTTTATATATTTATATATATGGTCATTCTCAAGTAAAAATTCTTCTTTCTATTTGACTATTATATGCATTTCCAGTAATTTTCAACTTGGCATGTGTTCAATTTTTTGGTGCAATGTTTAAAGCTCAGGCTTTAAAATGGTAAGAGTTTGGAGGCAGCTTCTTAGCACCATCTTGCGAGAGTGGGAAATAACCTTATGATTTATTTTTCATTTTTATGTTCTGACCACGGATTGCAAATTATCTTCTTTTACTTGATCTACTGTTATTCATTTAATTCTATCTTTTCCAGTTCATGGCGTTGTGGATATTCATTCTGCTACATAGTGATTTTGTACGTTGTAATTTTTTTTAAAATCTTTATTTTTTTTTGGGTTCTATTTCAAAAAAGTAAAAATTAAAAAGAAGTGCAAATAAGAAAGAAAGATAATTTTAACTCTTTTTTTTTTTATTTTGGCACGTTGTATATTCTTATACAGTACTCATGTCAAATCTTTTTAAAATAAGGGCGAAACTGTTCAAACTTCTTAATCAAGCCCAAATATTAGTCGAGACTTGATAAATGGTCTATCCCCTTGTTTCGGGCTCAGATCATCTCCAACACTAAAGAGACGAAACTCTCGTTTAGCTAAAATAGCTGAGTTTCAAACCAAGTCTGATAGCCTTGCCAAAATAGATACTAGTTATCTCCCTAGCTAGATTTGACGAGGAACTTTGACTCTTCAACATTGCTCGCAAAGTGATTGGATGTGTTAGAGATGTTTGAAGAAGGGTGTTTTTTCACTAGTAAGGTGACTCGGAGATTTCAAAGATTGAGGACTTGAGAGAGGAGTTTTGAGCTGAGGACTTGCCACTGACCTTTTGAAGATTGAGAGAAGAGAAACTATTGTATTGACCGAGTTACTTATGAGGCTATACAAGGACCTCCTTATATAGGAGAGTTAAGTGGATATACATGGAAAAAATTAGAAAAGGAAACAAGAAGAAAAGGAAATAAGGAAACAAACTTAACCATAATCCTAATACAAGTATACAATAATGCTACCCCCCCCCCCCCCCCCCCCTTTTTCTCTAAACTCAAGGGGAAAGAGTAGAGACAGACTTGAGTTTGATTAGTAAGTCACGATAGCATCGTGAATAGTGAATCTTGGTGAAGATATCTGCAATTTGAGCAATGGAAGAAACAAAGATTAGGCGAAGGGTGCACTCGTGAAAAATATCATTATGAGCAATTTGGTGGCACTTCAATTATCACAATGAAGAGCGGTAGCAGAAGAATGATTAACACCTGTCCTTTAACAACCAACGCAACCATAAGAGCTAAGAGGTGGTATCGACAAGAGCCTTCTATTCAGCCTCAGTACTAGACCTAGCAGTAATAGTATGCTTCTTGCTACGCCTAGAGCTACACCCAAAACACACAAACAACTAATAATAAACGTATAAGAGAATAAACAATTAGTAAAACTATGGAGATCTGATAATGAGTGTGCAATACTAGCCAATCAATGTATAATCTAGTCTTCATCATCACCAGATCATAAGGAGAGACTACTCGTGTCTTTCATAATATGTATTAGATACCTTATACATTCATAATTTAACTCCTTAAGCCACCTTGACCCTTAATACTTAGGTTTTATATCAATTTTGTAAGTTTTCTATGGTTAATTATACATTAACCCGTGCACTGAGTGTTTGTTTGCCTAAACAGATGTTAAAAATGTGTTCCTAAACCTCAAAAATTCTAAGGGGCCCTATCCTGACGATTCTATATCATTTGAATGTCTTTTAAAATCATAAGGACATCTTCGTATTTTTACTGGACTAGTTTACCCCTATTGAGACTCTATCTCAACAAATAGACATTATGATCAAACCTAGAAGGTCCAAAAATCCTAAAGATGCACTATTTGTATTTTATTAACTCCTTTAGATATATGTACTGTCTCTATAAGCATTATTATAATTTTACACGCTCATGTGGGACCAAGACCATGTCCTAATTTTTCAATTCTGACGTTGTATTTGGACTCAGGACGTCTAAAAATCTTGGAAACATCATTTCCAAATTTAAATTAACTTTTTAATTATTTCATTTAATATTAGAGGTATTATCATGACTTTACCAATTTAGGTGGGACCATTGCGGGATCCATTTTTTCTTAGTTTGGCATCGTCTTTGAATTCAGAGCGTCCAAAAATCTTGGACACTATCTTTTCAAATTTTAGTTTGTATTTTAATTGCCTAATTTAATACTAGGGACATTTTTGTCATTTTGAATTTCTATTGCCTAATTTAATCCCAAGTCCCAAATGTCTAAACATACCTCGTCATTGAGTCTAGAGTAGCCATAAATCTTGGGTGTGCCCCTTTTTATATTTTATTTGTCTTTTATTTACTATTAATAGACCCAAGGATAAAATAGTAATTTAATTAGTCATAGGGGCATCAATTTAATTAATTAATTAATTATGGGCCTTTTATAATTAGTACAAAATTCTAAGGTCTACTTTATAATTTTTAAAGGTCCTGGTTCAGCCCAAATTAGACTAAGACCAAATGAGACTAGTTATAAGAAAAGGGTAAAAAAGCAGCCGATCTAACCCCATTTAAAATGGAGAGTAGCATTGGAAATGAACTTTCAAAAAGTGACTAGTTAAAATAGATACAATGGTTTTTAGCTAAAATGTAACATCGATCCCGACCTAGTTACTAGATAATTAGGGATGCTTAGTAAGCTTTAAAAGAACATTAATGTATAATTAGATCATGACAATAATGTCGCAGTGTTAATTCTTGAGTGAATAAAGATAGAAGAAATTGATATGAAAGATAACGACGTAATTAAAGATTAATTATTAAAGTAATATATAAATATTAAGCCTAAATGTTTAAGCTAGTATTATAACTAATCATGTTAATTAATTTAACTACATCAAAAGAGAAATCTTCTTGAACGTAAAATATACACCAAGTAATTAAGAAATATACAAATTATGTATATTCAATGAATAAAATATTAAATGAAAGTGTAAAATTCTCCACCAACACAACAAAAGAGTAAAAAGGGATTTGCCAAGTCTTGAATTCAAGACCTCAAGTAAAAGCTACCAAAACATTTACCATTAGGCTACTAGCACTTTTATAATTTCCATAAGAAAAATACTTAAAGTGAAGCTGTTTGGAAAAATGCCATAAAGAAGTGAGGTGTTATCACCTTAGTGGACCAAAACCCCAACCAATAGAATTTCATGCACCAAGTCTTTATGATGCAAATACAGCTCATGATGTATAATGAGACTTTGAGTGTGTGTTGGGTAAATCAGACTTGCGTGTGGGTATATGCTGTGTATTTCAAGTCATTAGAAATGGTTCAGAGAGAGAAAAAAAAAGAGATTAGAAGAAAAAGAAAAAGAAGAAGTGCTTGCATGTGAGGTTGCCCCAAACCAGACCAAAGAAAGGGAGTTATATAGCCATTGGAGACCTAGAAGGGTGCCCTAGTCGTGCATGTAACAAAAAATAAGCTGAAGAGAAAAGCTTGGTAGAGAAAGAAAGTGACTGTAGAGAAAGGAATTTCAAAACCACTGTTAAACAAGGTCAGAACCCAAACTTCCTTATCTATATGATTTTTGCATATTTATTTAATTAAAATAATGCAAAATGAGTCTAAGAAGAACCCTAGAATCAACTGTGAATAGTAGGCAGCCAATAACAACCTTGAGATAAACTCGGTTCCTTTGACCTATACCAAACCAAACCATACT
This sequence comes from Nyssa sinensis, assembly GCA_008638375.1. NCBI lineage: Eukaryota > Viridiplantae > Streptophyta > Magnoliopsida > Cornales > Nyssaceae > Nyssa > Nyssa sinensis. The sequence goes on from CM018046.1 coordinate 7,026,910, forward strand.
TCAAGAACCAAGGACTTAAACTAGACGCATTTGGGAACTCAGCACCACAGAAACCAAGCCAAACAGCTTAGAAACAAGCCATAGAACCTGATTTGTAGGTTCAAGTTCAAAAAGTGAAAGCTATAGATGGGAAACCAAACTCAAATTTAAGAACGGGGATTGAAAGTCCCTTGAAAAAGATGATGAACGCAATTAGAATCCCCTGATTTGGTCAAGAAATGGCCATAAACTAGACCTCGCATAGTAGCAACCATGAGAGGTCGGATTGAGCTATTAAGGTTGATTCGAGCCCTTAGATAGAATGCTTAATGAAGTTACAAAAGTGATTTAGGATCGAAAGAGGGTGAAAAGAGTCAAAGAAAATGAAGAAAATGCGACCTAAATTTCTAGAGTTTTCGCTGGTCCAGTGGCGTAAAGAAGAAGACGAACATGTTCATGGGTCGGGTTTTCTGGGAACCCGCCCAAGCGCGGATTGGGCTAGCCGAAGATGCGTCGTTTTTGGAGGATTTTTAAATATTTAAAAAATGTGATTTCGAGTGTTTGGTTGCAAGAATAAGGCACTGATTGATGTCCCTACACGGAATAGGGATACCTTATCCTTGTTTTGATCCGTCGAAAAAAATGAAGAACGCAATTGGAATCACTTAATTTGGTCAAGAAATGGCTATGAACTAAACCTCGCACAATAACAACGATGAGAGGTCGGACTGAGCTATTAAGATTGATTCAAGCCCTTAGATCAACATTAGAATGCTTAATGGAGTTACAAAAGTGATTTAGGATTGAAAGAGGGTGAAAGAGTCAAAGAAAACAAAAAAAATGCGACCTGAATTTCTAGGGTTTTCACTGGTTCAATGGCGTAGTGAAGAAGACGAACATTGTTCATGGGTCAGGTCTTCGGATTCGGGTTAGGGTTGGAACCCTCCCAGGCGCGAGTTGGGTTAGCCAAAGTTGCGTAGTTTTAGGAGCATTTTTAAATATTTAAAAATGTGATTTTGAGTGTTTGGTTGCCAGAATAAGGCACTGATTTGATGTCCCTACACAGAACATGGATACCTTATCCTTATTTTGATTTGTTGAAAAATGAAGAATGCAATTGGAGTCACCTGATTTAGTAAAGAAATGGCCATGAAGCAGACCTCGCACAGTAACGACCATGAGAGGTCGGATTAAGCTATTAAGCTTGATTTGAGTCCTTAGATCGACATTAGAATGCTTAATGGAGTTACAGAAGTGATTTAGGATCAAAAGAGGGTGAAAAGAGTCAAAGAAAATGAAGAAAATGCGACTTGAATTTCTAGGGTTTTCGCTGGTTTAGTGGCACAGTGAAGAAGATGAACACTATTCATAGGTCAGGTCTTCAGACTCGAGTTTGGGTCGGAACCTGCCCAGGCGTGGCTTGGGTTAGCCGAAGCTTCGTCGTTTTAGGAAGATTTTTAAATATTTTAAAAATGTGATTCCGAGTGTTTGGTTACAGGAATAAAACAGTGATTTAATGTCCTTACACGGAACATGGATACCTTATCCATGTTTTGATCCGTTGTCCATCGTTTGGCTTTCAAAAATTCAAAAAAATAATGGAAAGCGCAACCCCCCAGCTTTGAACCCAAGACCAACAAGCCGCAAGAACCTATGGGCTCAATGGCTAACAATATACCACTGACCACCTTGTGTATTTATCTAACATAATAAATATATATTATATAAGTAATTAAATTAAATTAATTAAATGTTGTGCATATCCAAATAAAATAAAGAGTGTCCACCCTATCATTTTTTGACGTTTCGGACCCAATGACAGGGTCCATTTTATGAAATGAGATTCTAAAAATTAAGGCACGTAAAATGTTATAATTACCATTATGCCCTTAATAATGCCCAAAGCCAGTTAAGTGTCAAAGAAGGCATGTTCTGAAATTTTTTTGACATTCCTAACTCAATGGTGAGGTCCACAATACCAAACTAAATACCAAAAAAACAAAACACGTAAAAATATAAAATTATGAAAATGCCCCTAGATTAAATGTAACTCACAGATAAGCAAATCAAGATCTGGAAAAGCCTAAACCGATTATCTTGGCCATTTCAAACTTCATGGTAACGTCTTTTTAAGGAAAATAAGATCCAATAACAAATTAAAAAATGACTTATGTGTCCTTAAGACTTAATGAAGCTACCAGAAGAGTATAAGTAGCGTAGAAATGACTCTAAGTTAACACTTTAAATTAGGTAATACTTTAAAAAAATATTTAATAAGATCTTGAATTGTATTATAGGGACCTTTGACTAAAGAAAGGATTTTGGTATAATCTTTTTGGACTTTAGGTGAGTATTTCATGCCATGTTTAAGGTGGATTTTATTATAGATATAAATATTGAATTCGTTTATGACTTTGATAATAGATGTCTTTTACTTAATATTATTTTGAATGACTTATCCAATATAAGTCTTAAATGATTCATCGATATATATTGTCTTATTTTTAATTCAAGAAAACGTTTCGTGAGATATTCAAAATACTATATGGTTTCTTACTCATCCTTGAATTATTTTGACTAAGTACTAGATATAGAACTCTTATTTGGATAACTGAGCTTATGATTATTGATTTTGGATGTGATTTTATTATTTTGAATGGACCAATCTTCTATGTATGGTCATTATCGAATAGATTATGACTTCATCGAACCCTAACCACAGAGTATATTGGTGGTGAGCTGCACAGAATGGCATTGTCATGCCCCAGACCCCATAACCCGAAGGTGTGATATTTAAATTAAGTTAAATTAAAATTGTCACGACCCAAAACCCACCCTATGCGGATTTGGGGTTCGTGACCCGGGTTTGCGGCCCGTGGGCCGTTCCCCGTCTAAAAGGATCTGAAATACTGGATAAAGTTTTAGCAAAATATTTTATAGTCATTAAATACACCTGGTAGCATAGTGAGTTCAAAATTGGTTACATGCCAAAAAAAAACATAAGTGTTTAAATACAGATCCTCCAAAAAGAACATCCTTCCAGGACCGTGGTGACATGGGAGCAATTAAGACCTTCAATATTTAACTTAATACAAAACTCGCCAAAATAGCTACCAGTAACTAGAAGCGTCTAGACCCTTGAGGTGCTTGAGGGTTCCCCAACTTCTTGTTGTCCTGAAAAAAATATAAGGGAGGGGGGTGAGCTAATAGCCCAATAAGTAATTTCCTAGCTTTAACATGGGTTAGGGTTACTCTAAGGGAATGATAGAACAAAGAGATAATAGATAGCCAATAGCCAAATGAGCAACAAGGAATACATAGCCAGTCACCAAGATGCACAACAACATTGACCCGAGGGTCCAAAAGAGGCATATCCCAATATAAGGCAAGAGGCAATAACAAGTTCAATCAAAGTTGGGATCTAGCCTATCATGATGGATTGCTGCCACAACAGAACGTTAGCCAATCAAAGTTATATCATGCTTGCTATAGTATGATCATTCATAGGGCATAAAATATGATCATCCAACGAATACAAGAATAGATCATCATCGAGTTCTAATAACCCAGAAATGCGTGAATCACCCGGGGCCCGGCATGCCCCACTGGAACACACATTCAGTCTCGCCTCATTATCCCGGGCTTACTGAATAGCGCTAGAGCTCTTTTCTCTACAAGTCCCGAAGGATATACAAGACCTCCAAAGGGTTTTTCGCCTACGCAATCTGTGAATGGATGGGTCATTGTGACTGAGCACAACCCCGGGTACATTCCAAATACCATGATCAATAAAATTCCACACAGGATGTACAACCGTACAAAACAATTGATATCACAATCAACAAAACATAAAGTGTGTAGAATATCAAGATTTCTATCAACATGATATATCTCAAGACTAGGTCATGGTATGATAGTGCAATGATGCTCAATATCAATGATCAAATTCACAAAGATGTAAGCAAGCAAGTCATATCCAAAGATCAGGCGTAACCGATAACCACAAGTTGATTGGCTCAAATTAAGTACATTAGGTAGTGATAGAGTACAAATTTGGCAGCACATGAAAGATAACGTGACTGGCTGGGAATAACCCATATTAAAGCATTGGAATTACTTACCTCAAAAATAGCTTTCGGCAGTTCAACTAATTTAAATCTCCTACTCCTTCCCTTTGGAGGTTCCTATAAATCAGAAATTTAATCGTCATTAACCCATCTCAATTATTCAGGGTTGATGTTACTGTTCGTTATTTAATTTAACTCTCTCGGTATTATTTAATTACACTCTTAAGGTTGCTAAGTGTATTACATCGGCCTTCAGGATATTTTATTTAGGTAAACGGGCCCTACCGTTGAGTTTGGAACGTCCAAGAAAATAAATCTAAGTCTTCGTGGCTTTTTATTTGGCTTCGGGTACCCTTGAGGGCAAAATCGTAATTTCATATTTTAGGTGACTTAATTTTTTGGAACTCCGGTCAACAAAACAGACCTCACCATTGAGTCCAGAATGCTCGAAATAGTAAGATTACACTATTTATTTATCAATTTTGGACTCCGTTTGACCTATTCAATGTCCAAGGGCAATATAGTAATTAATCCCTTTCAATAAAATAATTAAATAATTATTTTATTATTTTTATAAATTTTCCAGTGGCATAATTGCACGAAATTTCCAGAATCTGGGCTATAGTGAAATTCTGTGAAACTGTTGGGGTCAGGTTGCAATTTTTCAAAAGTTTCAAACTGAACCAAAGGGTTCAGTTAACCCTTAAGTGAACCGGGCTGGGACTCTACTGAACCAACCGGTCTGTCTGGTCCAGGATGTAATGCTGACGTCAGCCCAAAATTTAAAATTTAAAAATTCCAAAAGCAAAACGGCGTAGTTTCATTAATGCGGTGGCACGTCCCACACGTCGACACGTGGCTGAGTTGGCACGGAGGGTTTAAACGAGTTGGGCGAGTCGACTGAGCCGACTTGTCATCTTCTTTATCACACAGTGACTGTAACCCTAATTCCCGATTTCACACTCTTCCAATTTCGTGGCTTTTTGGAAGGCATTCTTTTTCTGTTTTGGATGCTATTGATCACTGGGGGTGAGCGAAACGGTTTGGCATTGGTTTTATGGATTGAGATGAGCTCGAACGTTCGGTCTATGATGGGATAGCCGAACCTGTAATCGGCTTATAAACGGTCGTTTCAACACCATTTTGAGAGTGGTTTGGTTCGTTGTGACCGTATTGGCAAGGGGATTCGATCCCCATTCTAAAATCTCAGCTTTGGTGTCGATTTTCGAAGTTAGGTTTTTGAACCGAAACCTGTAACTGGTTATTTGATGGTCGACTCTAGGTTTCTAGGGTCGCGGATAAGTGTTTTTGAGGTTTTGGTGAAGCCTATTCATGGTCTTAGTGGGAAAAACTAAGTTTGGAGCTAGTGGTTTCAGACCTGTTCAATCCAAGGTCCTGTAATGGTGACTGGGTGTTCGACTTAGAGTCCTAGGGTTGTTTGAAGTCCCCTATTCATGCCTTGATCAATATTGTATAGTCTAGATATCATGCATGCCACTAATAGGGCTCAAAATATTAAAAACAACAGAGAAATTTAAACGAGAAAAAAATGGAACAGTTTTGAGGTTATACCTTTTGACAATGGTTGTTCTCTTCTTTGGCTTAGTTCAGGCCCTCTAAATGCTCCTTAGGGTTGCCCAGATCCCTCTCTAGGTGCACTTGGTGACACTCACTTGCATGCACACACACACGAACATGCACACACACACCCTTGCATGCACACACTTGATCTCTCTCTCTCTCTATATATATATATATATATCAGTTTCTCTCTCTAGATCCTTCTCTCTCTCTAAAGTTCAGAACTGCTTTTCACTTTCTAATTTTCCTCTTCACACGTCCTCACACCAACTAATATATAATCATGTATATTATTTTATTTGTTTTGAACCAAAATGATTATTTTGGTTTGCATGTAAGGTAATTGGTGAAGGTGAGATCAAGTGCTCCAAGGTAGGATGATGAAGGCTAAAACATAGGCTGATGTGGGCTGATGTTGTTGCATGAATGGCCATTGGCCAATTTGGGAGGTGGGCTTGGGCAACTTTAGTTCATATACAATTCTATTGTATATTTGGACAGAAAGTGGTTGCTTGCCCAATTGGTATTTTTTTGAGTGTTTAAAAACTTGCTCCACTTGGTCAAGGGTTCAAATCTCCTTGGCCTCACATTTTGACATTTTTCTCATTTTGGGCACTAAGCCTTGTTTGGCTGGCACAAATTTCCATTTCGGCTATTTCCTTAATAACTTTTGTTCTATCGCTCGTTTTACGAAGCGGTTTCTTCCGGTGGCTTCCTATTCAGACTAGCTTCGTTATCAAAGGCCTCGTGTCAATTTTTATTTTATTGTATTTTCCACGATTAGCTAATTTGAGTTTTAATTACGATAAAATAGGGCTTAAAATAGCTAAGTTACTACATTAAATTCCCAAATGGACTTCATTACATTAATTAAGTAGGAAATTAAGTTCGGGGTGTTACAAAAATGATTAAATTAATTAAAACATCTCACTAGATTTTAATAGTAAAATATATATAAGTTTAAGTGTGGGAATCGATTAAGGATAACAAATATGAGAGTTTCTAAAAGCCAAGATTTTTAAAAATAATTGAAAGGGTTCGCCCTAATTATTGGCTAGTTTTGCCTTTCAAGTGTTTAACACTTAGGCAATTTTTCACTTATTCACTCTTTAGGTACTTGCCAACCTGATAGCCCATGTACAACAATTATATAATTTAGTACATACTTCATTTCATCTCTTTCTCATCCTACTTAGCGTACATTATAATACATACATTTTTATATATGGAATTTATTTCCAAGTTACTACGTCATGTCCCAAAACACATATCAATCTCATTTACATATCCCAAGAAATATACGAATTTCATACTACATGATTAACAAAAATAATGGAGAACGTTCCATTAACATCAAAGTATGTCCTTGTATATATCAAATAAGCCCAAAAAGAAGAGGCACATCAAGTCTATCAACATGTATTCCTCAAGACGTGGGATCCTTCCCGGTACCTGCATCTGGTAAGGGTCAGTACCCTAATAGGATAACTAAAACAAACGAAACATGAACGTTGCATAAAAGTGTAGGCTTGTGCTCAATGGGTGGCATACTATGACAGTTTATAATCGATTAAGCATATATAGAATCCATATTTATCTTATTACGTTTTATGAGATTTACTTAAGTTCCACTTGAGTTCATTCAAACAATGACCAAATTTCTAAATCTCTAGGTTTTATTAAAAACCCCAAAAAAATACCCAAGTCCCAATTCATCATTCATCAAGTAATCACCTTGCCTCCGATATAGCGAAACATGGTTTCACATGCTACTAACCTGTAGGCAACCAAAACTTGTACCACCACGTGGGATTCTCGACTCAACCGTCAAACCTCGGATATACACATTCACAACTCTATCCACACCGCAACATTTCGAGTACTCACATTATCTCATAAGCATACAAAATGTGTTCTAAACCAACACTTTTGTTCTTTTCATTCTCACTCATTATTTAATCTTTTCAAGAAATTTTCTCAATTTTTTTTCTATGGACAAAACAAATAATTTTTTTTTATATTATAATCTCACTCCACACTCCTCACAAGTGTGAGTAGTAACAATATTATTAAATAAAAACACATGCTTAGGGTCCTAACAACCCTAATATAAACACAAATTTTAATTTGAGAATGCATGGGCATGCTTCACATACATATTAATTAACAAAATTGAAATCTAACACACAACATGGCAATCCTAGCATGCTTTTTTGAATGAATGTCCTCTAGCAACCTATTCATTCCTATTTCAAAATTTTTAGAAAGCCTACTTTACTTTTGTACAATTTTGACAAAGTTTTCTTTGATTTTTTTTTTTTTTCGGTTAAATCACCCAAAATCAAAGAAAACTGTAGTAGACCTCAACTCTCACGAAAGCTCGAGTGGCTTGCCAAATTTTTCTCCTTTTTTTGTCTTCCTTTCTTCCTCTTTTTGTTTCTTTTCTTCTCTTCTTCTCCACACTGTTGTGCGTTTGGAATTGACTGTGTGTGTTTTGTGTGAGTTTTAATTGGTGTGGTTGACTTTTCAACCACACCTTTTGCCTTTATATATATATATATATATATATATATATATATATATATATATATATACTGTACATATATTAAACCATCACCACACACCACTGCTACACACACATTGACTTACTTCTTTTTTCTTTTTTTTCAATTGCCTTGGACATTATTTTATTTCCTACCCATATACATGGACTCACTTAAATTTTGTTGAGCATATTTTATACCTCAACTAATTTAATTAGTTAATTAAATTTTAATTTGTTCTAAAAAACTTTATCTATTGTTTTTAATAAAAAATTTTTTACGGATCTTTACAAGCGTTATCAAACTAATTCTATGAATTTTTATCTCAATCAATGAGGTCCTAATTTATTGACCATAGAAGATGAACTTATGGGCTTGAATCCTTGTGAGTATTGAATCTGAATCATGATTGAACTCTGAACAATCAAACTATGATTTATCGAACCATGAAATTGATTTATTGAACTATGACTATGATTGAACTAAGGATTCTTGAACTATGATTTTGATTGAATAATAAGGATTATTGAACTATGATATTGAGTATCTATGATAATGACTTGAGACTTTTGATTTAAATTATTCCCCTAGATTGTTCGACTTGCTTTGAAATTAAATTTGATATTATTCGTTGAACTCTTGAACTTTGATTTAATTATAGACTGGGATATGAATTATTTTGTTTCTAAATGAATATAGACATTTCAATATATAACTACATAGTAGTTTTCAAACCTTTGGCATGTTATGAAATTCTGACAAAGTCGTCGAGCTCATTATAGATGATTACCATGTTTTCAAGTAAAGGTTAGATTGGCTCGCTTCAAGAAATGCAGATTTGGTGCCTAAAGGAAGTAGGCGAGTTGTTTTGCTTAGATAGATTCTGACCAAAGATAGATTTGTGAAACTTTTTCTAAAAACAAAAATCTACATGTAATATTGGTGAGCTTTTTAAGTTGTGTAACTAAAAATACTCACTCGCATCTTTTGTTATAAGAACTAGATTATATTGTGATGATGGTTTGAATAGTAACTCAAGTTGAGTAATTCACATTATAAAAAAAAAAAATTGTTATTCCGCTGTGTTTGAACAATGGTAATTATAATAGGATTTGATCATTGAAAGGCCTTGGTGGCCGATCACGGATCCTTAATCCGCACAAGTCAGGTAATGACTTGTGACATAAAATCTAGCCAAAATTTGGCAAGTAGTATTAGAGATGTTTTACACCCCAAACTTATACTTGTGCTTAGTTGAGTTAGGTCTATCGGCCTGCGTGAGCCATTAGTCTGGATTGAATCTTGAAAAGGTGTATGATTGTATTAGTTAGGGCTTACTATGAAATTTCATATGGAAGCCAAGGTTCTGCAAGTTTGGTTTGATCTTGTTATGTTTATTATTACTACTTCTAATATGGTAATAGTTTGGAAAGGGTATAAAACTCAAGTTATTTTAACCTAAGGAGGGGCTTTGATAACTAACAAGTTCTCGCTTGGTTGGTACTTCTTCCATCTTTCCATATGGGAGGTTGAGGGTTTCAACTCCCCTAAGGGGAAAGGAGTGTAAGCGTGTGAGATTTACCTATACAAAATGAGGGGTATTGATAGATAAATTTGTTGTCATCATATTTGCTTATGTTATGCTTGGAGAAAGTTATCCCATACAATAAATACCCGTTTGACAAGCCATTTCACGTCTCACGGCTATGGAAATACATGGTTTTACACGAAACAACTTACAAATCAATTGGGCAAATACTTATTTAGTAAGAAAAAAAAAGTGGAGATCCATTAAGGCTTCATGAAATGGATTGACAATCCCTCATTTATGATTATTATTATTTTTGTTGATAATTGAGAGAAATATAGCGAATCAAATTGAGGTCATAATGGAGTGCTTGGGCTCTTTTTGCAATCAATACAAGAAAAATGAGGTATGAAAAGTAAAAGGTGTTTGTCTTTCTAAATATTAGTAACCAACAAGCAAGATTAATAACTTACCCCCCCCCCCCCCCCAAAAAAAAAGAAGAAAAAAAAAAAGCAAGATGTATAAGTGAGAAAACTAGTGTTCCTCTAAACTTGTGATTTAGGAAAATAATTAAGTGTTCCTGTCATGTCTCAAATTTTCATAAACTCAGGGAGTGAGTGAAATGAATTTATTAACTAGAAAAAAATAAATAAATAAATTTAAAACATCCTTTAATTCTCAGCAGAAAAATTCATTATTCCATACTCTAAGGTCATTAACCAACCAAAAAAAAAATATTTGAGAATCATTTGAATACATTCTGAAAAATTTGTTTAGGCCTTTATACCTTTCGTGGTCAATTTCACCCAAACATATTTGGAGTCTCAAAGTGTAATTATTTTTAAACAAAAATACTCGTCGAGACAATCAGTTTAGACTTTTGAATCACTCAATTCAGATTTAAAATGAATTTATATGAAAATCAGAAAGTTTGAAATAATAATAAAAAAAAAAAAATTTAATTTCTGATGAACAGTAATCTGATACTCCAGTAGTTGAAAGTGAACAGTAACCTTGAAGGTTATTGTTTACCTGGAGCAAAAATTCCACTTCAGGAAAATGCTGCTCTGAACCCCTTGATTCAAATCGATTTTTCTCTCAATATACAGATCCAAATGTAATGAAATCTGTGCCAAAATCTTCCTTATTGAGTCTAGTTTCTATACCATTTTGAATCACGGAAAAATTCCATGTAGAACTCAAGTTATAATGAAAACACTGCCCATAGGTCAGACTTTGCACACTTGAAGCAAAATCAATATAACTTTCTCATTTTAAAAGCTTTCAAAGTCCATGGTATATAAAAATAAAGCTAAGAGATAAAACTATCTAGAAATGTAAGGCACTTTTATTAATTCAAAAGGACCAAAAAGTTATAGTTCCACGAAGTGGGCTGATCTGCCGAAATGATTTTGTAGAATCAAAATTAAGGCATGTTGTATGCCGTTTGATATTCCTTCCAATTCTTCAAGCTATTTTAACCCCAACTTTTTTACCAGTTTTCTCACTTATTCATAGGAGTTTTACACACCTAATGGCCTTTTTTAAGTCAGAAAATTTTGACATAATCTCTTTTGTTTTTCTAAGTGTTTTTCTCACCTAATTTTCACAACATCCATATTTGTAAATGCATAAAACAACCCACCCTCACTCGGTGGCCACAAGTTCATCAAATTCAAACATACATCTTCTATTTTCAACATACCCATTTAGTACACATTAAACCAAAAACATTATACATTCATTTGGGTCTTAACTCATACATTTCAAAATGGTCCAAGGCCTATTGTTCACAAATTACCCAAGTCTAAATACAATAAATTGGGTTTATGCCCATACATTCAAAAACATGTCCCAAGGGCCAAATCTTTAACATAATCCATTTCTTCGCATCCTTCAAGACTTAAACAAGTCTCAAGTGCCCGGGGCCTCATCTGAAAAATGATATCCCACGAATGAGTCAGCTCGACAGCTGGTATAACATAATATTAAGACTAGAAACAAGTTTAAGGGCGTGGCATGTGCAAGTGTACATTTTAAAAGCTATAATCCCATAATCCTCCAATGTCATGCAATGTCAATATGCATGACACACACATGCAAACTCTATGTCACACCCATGTCTCACTTTACGGTCCTTCCCCGCTGGCATGAGTACCACCTGTATGTCTCACTTTACGGTCCGTCCTCGCTGGCATGAGTACCAATGGCCGATTTTAGATTTTTCACCACAGGATCTATACCCTCATAATGCATAACACCACGTGCTCAACCCACACCATGTTTTCAAGGAATCACATTATGCCCAAAATGCCATGATCTCATCATGCACCCCAATGTGACACTTTATCAAACACATGGTGCCCCTTTTTAAGTTATGCATTTTATCTCACATAATTCATAACTTTAAAACTCCAAAACATCTTTCATATAACACATGTCATAACTATACATATCAACACATATTCAAACCACAATTTCATAATTCTACTAATTCAAAAAGAACATAAAATTTTCATAAAGTACCAAGGCACAAATCCTTCACATGGTCCAAACCACAAGGTGTGTCAACATGCATATAGGCCAACAATGTAACAATACAATCCTATCAACAGAACACATCTTAATCATGGCAACTATTCATCAAATAACCCAAAGAACATATATATTCCTAAACTACCAACTCTAGGTTTTTCAAAGGAACTACCTCCTAGGTGGTTTCCTAACCTCAAGTAAACTCCCTAAACATTCAACCAACATGTAAAAATACAAGAAAGCTTAAACCTATTACTAGCTTAGCACCATATCATACCTAGATAAGTTTTTTTCTCAAACTGCGGGAGCTTTGTTTGTCCTATAGCCAAACTGTTTGGTGACAATATAGGTTTCTATGAGAGGAACAACTTCTCAGAAGGAACCTCGACGAAATTCTGACTCGAAGAGTGTGTTTCAGGAGCTTGAAGCTTGAAGAACTAGGGCTTTTTCTCACTTTCTCTTTATGGACGACCATTGCTCTGAATTTCAGAATGAATTCTGTTTCTAATTTGTTCTAAGGGTTGTATTTATAGTGTAGGGGCAAAGGGTAAATGACCCTTTTGCCCTTAATGAGCCCGAGGGCCCCGTTACTCTACAATCTGTCTCGAAACATCTCAATTTGACATTTTGTTTTAACCAATGTTCATAAAATTATTTTAAATGAAAATTTTCAAAAAAATAAGTTTTTTCCCGCGGCCGGGTTTTTAATACCCCGACCTGAATTAAGGACTATTAAGCCATTGGTGTTAAATGGGTAATCGACACCTTAAGTAACGAGGTCGGTTTCAACCCCGACACGCGAATTTTTAGTAATAGTCCTGAAAACTCAGGACAACTGTACGTCACTTTCGTTGCAGTCACTAACATGTCGGTTCCGTGATAATTATATTTTCACGTCAACCGCCGGTCGTCGATACAAGTATGAGATTTGGGCACGCATTTTGAGGTTATGAAAAGTTAGTATAAGGATGTCTACACTTAAGAAAATGATTAATTAATTTAATATAATTAATTAATTACATTGATTTGTTTAAATAACTAGAAAATACACACATTAAAAATGTATTATGTGCGTATATATATAGCTAAGTATATATATAAATGTGTAAGTGTATACATGTATAATTAAATATATCCATGCATAGTACATTGAAGCATGCTAATACCTAAGGGGTAATGGGGTGTGTGTGTGTGTGTGTGTCCAAGAGGGTTGGTGTGAGTTATATTATATGTATAAATTTAGATATATATATATATATATAGCCATATATAGGCAAAATAAAACACACACACCCAGCCATCATAGCTTGCCCCAAAATAATAAAAGAAAACTGAGCATGGATGCTGCCATAAGTTAGGTTATTTGGTGGGGAAATCAGAAAATGATTATGTGTGCAACTGTATACGTACATACATAATCATATACACATTGCATACACGCACCACACGTTTTTCAGAAACTGAGAGAGAGACAAAGAGAAAGAGAGAGAGCTCTGGGAAGCAGAAAAAAGGATTCAGAAGGGAAAAGGGGAAGGAGATCAAGTAACAAAGGTGAGAAAATGTTTAAACAATACTTTCTCTCTCTAAGATATTTTTCATATATATAGGTAGTTCAAGTTCTGTTATGCACGTATGATGCTCAGTATATGTTTTAACTTAATTAAGCATAAGATTTGACCTTAGAAACCATAAAAAATATCAGACCCATATGAGTCGGCCATTAATGGACCATGCTGAGAGCAGGTCTGAATCAATGGCAACCCAATCCAATTTGGCTCATCAAGACTTAAAGTAGACCCTACAAGCATCCCCAAAACACATGACCGCGATCAAAAAGCCCAAGAAATGACTCTCAAAAATCGAGTTGCAGGTTACGGGTTTGAAACCCAAACCTTTAAACTCAGTGTTAAATCGACATTTATGAATGAGAAATGAAACCCCATTAAGAGGGGATCAAAACAGAACAAACCCCAAGTGATTTGGCTAAAAAATGAGCATTTACGATCGGTCTACAGGTTTAAATTATCGAGTCCAAAATCGAGCACATAAACCCATTTCAAACCCTCAATTGAATGCAAAAATAATCCCTCAGATGTCAGAAACATTTTTGATTAAAAACAATAAGGATTCATGGAGCCAAAACTCACGAAATTGAAAAAAATGGAAATCGAGAATTAGGGTTACAGTGGTGGATCGTGGGGAAGACGATGGTGGGTCAACTCGGTTTTAAAAGCCCTGACCGAGTCGACTCAGACACATGGTGGGTTCTAGAGCTGCCACTGAATTAAAAACGACAACGTCGTTTTTGGCCTAATACACACACACACACACATATATATATAACACCGTTTAAATTTTAAGAAGAAAGAAGGAAATTTTGCTGCTACGGGGTTTCGAACCCCTGACCCACGCGCCCCCACTCCCCTATTCTAACACTCGGCCATGCACATGCATGTGTACGTATATGGGGCGAAATATGTATATATTATATATTTAATAAATATAAATCAAGAAAAAAATAAAAATGGTGCATTCTGAACCTAGTGGGATTTGAACCAAGGACTGATATGGAGGGGAAGTGACACGCTGGCCAGCGTGCCACCAATCCCCAACCATATTTGCGCACTAAATATATATATATATATATATATATACTATACTTTAAGAATTTAATTTAATTAAATTAAATACTCCAAAACGGCCCGAAGCCCAAATTTGACAAGTCATGTATGTATTCTTACTATCTCGAACCTTCTAAGTCCAATGGTAAGGTCCGTGTCATGAGACGAGGTCCCGAAAAATTAAAGACCCGTAAAATGCTAAAATGACCAAAATGCCCTTACTGCTACCAAACTCAAACTGAGTCCCACGAAAGTCTAAACTTACTTTCTTTGACGTTCCGAACTCAATGGTGGAGTCCAAATTACGAAAAAAAGTACGAAAAATTTTGACATGTAAATAGGTAAATGACCATTTTGCCCCTTTAAATACAAAAGTCCGAATTAAATTCTAAGAAAGCCTAAACTTACTTTCTTAGGCATTCCGGACCCAATGGTAGAGTCTATTCAACCAAAAGAAGTGTCTAAAATAAAAAGACATAAAATTTGATGAATAGCATCAATCAGGTGGCTATAAATTAGAACACTACCGAGTACAAAACTAAGGCTTGTATGTTAAAACGAAATACGAGGAGACTCGACACGTAAACATGTGAAATAATTAAAATTAATTTAAAGTTAATGGAGCTACCAGAAGAGTATGAATTAAAAATAAATTAAACTCCTAACACATTAAATTGTGTCATAGGTTAAGAGTACGAGTTGAATTAAGTACATAGGAAATTATGAAGTCGTTTTAGGATTAATACGATCTAAGCATAAGTTAAGAAGCATCAATAGGTGATATTGCAGTGATGTGAAGTTAATGAGACTATATATGAATTGTTCTTAGGAACTACAGAGGAAGCAGGAAAGCGCATTTTTAACACTGACCCTAAGGACCGAGGTGAGTAACCCTGCCTTTGAAGTGGAGATTTAACTACATGAATTTGAAGAAGTTTTAAGTTCAATTTATTTGAAGCCTCGAATATCAAATTCAGTATCATATGATTCCTGTTTTAAAATGTTTTCTGCTTTCATAAACTGTATTGTGACATGTTGGGTGATTGGTTTGAATCACGGTTTTCCTTTTTAATTATGTTTCAGCATGTCTGGGTTTAAAATGCTAAATTTTCATAAATGTTCTGAATTTGATTATTCCAAATATTGAAGTTTTATTGCAGATAGGTTATATATGTTTCATGTTTTAAATATTCATAAAAAATACCTATTGAAGAAGCCATGTGATAAATGTTTTATAAGATAAATTGTGCATAAGCACCCACAGATTTTTAGGTTGTATGGAGCTCAATTAATCTGTAAAAATATGATGGGATTTTGGGTTGTACAGAACTCAATTGACTGTCAAAATTCCAGGTAGCAGGATCTGATCCCCCTGGTATGGGATATCTCCATTGTAGCATTGCAGCATTGTAATAAAACAAGAGTCTAGTTCGAAACAGATTCCATCCAATCAAAGAGAAAAGATGACAAATGATTTTGGAAATGGAAGCAGGTTTTTACCCCCATTTTATTATACGTGTTTATATGCTTTTAAATTACATATGCTCTACTTGAAGAAATGTGTATTTAGCTTGAATACTTTAAATGTTTCAAAGTTATCTATTTTAAGAATGCATATACTCTGTGTTCCAAAATGTACGAACAATTGGTAGTGAATATTTTATAAACTCTCATGTGCTAAACCACTACCAGATGAAAACCCCATGACGAATGCAGGAATTACTCACAAGCTTAGATTAGCTTACCCGGATTTTTATTCGGACCCCTCTTTCAGGTAAATGATGGTAGCTTGATCTTGATGGCGATGATGATAAGCCTATCTATTTTGGAAGAAGATTTAGGCAACTAATCACAGGACTAGCAATTCTCTTGGGGATGAACTATGAAGTTGGCAATATTTTATATTAGGAAGTATTTTGCTATTGTGTATTAAGTCCCGTGGAACAGTTAAACATGTATTAATTATGAAGCCTTTAAGTTTTTAGTTATGCTTTGAATGTGTGATCATGTGTACCATTGTGAATAGCGGCAGTATCGGACGGATGTGCAAATTTCAAAATGAGAAAAGAAAAGAAAAAGTTTTTCATGCTTCCACAACCACATGAAGCACATCTATTCGATATCGTTGCAGATGCAAACCTTGTCCCAAGGCTTTCGGGTCTTGGGGCGGTGGTCTCGACGCGGGGTCCACGCGAGGCGGATTTTGGGTCCTGACAGGGTTTGGCAGGTTCCATCCGGGTCACCCGATGCCCTTTTGGTCCAATTTCTGTAATTATTTCCATTTTGGTTCAAATTCATATAGTAGGTATATTTCAATATTCTAAGAATATTCCTCTTCTATGACATACTCCAAATATGCTTCTAAATATGACTTACAGTCAAATGATGCATGAAAACGCCCTACCGGCAAAATCGTGCATGAATAGTGTCATACCGGCAAAACGAAAAATTTACCCTCATTTTTCAAATCTCTACAGGTCCCTTAATTAATGGGAGAGTGACTAAAGTCACATGTTTTAAAATGTTAGGAAAAAAATTTAGTCTCGTTTGTTGGGATACAGTTGAGAGATCAAATTTGGTGCAAAATGTCACTTATTCTATTCTCAAATGTGTTATGCAAACAATAAAACTTCCAAATGCACATTTGAAGAGATGGACATATATAATTGGAGGTTCATTTGGAAAGGGATTGGAAATAATGAAAGGTTCATCTTGTGTGCTGGGATTAAGGCTACCAACCAAAAGACAATGGAAGACTCAGGTTTAAATTGGCAAAAAGAGAAAATCTTAATCTAGCATTGGTGGTAGACTTAGGATGGAAATTGATTATAGACCAATCCAAGCTATGGACTTTAGTCATCCAAAGCAAGTAGCTAAGAAAATATTCATTTCTTGACTATGGAGAGAAAGTGGGAAACTAATAACTCTTAAACTTGGAAAAGTATGCTAGAAGGAATGAAGGAAGGAATAAATATCTTATAGGAGAAGTTGCGATGGAATTTGAGTAATATGAGATATCTAAAATTTGGATTAAAAAAATGGTTAGAAGCGAAGCCTCTCATTGAAGAAGACAGTACACCTGAGTAATTCTTGGGTGGACTAGGTCCATGAGTTAAGTTTTGTGAACCAAACCAATCATAGTTTGCCAACTGGGGAAGAAATATTATTGCCTAGATATTTACTCTAGAGTGGGGGGGTGAATAGGGTATTTTAAAAATATTGGTTTTTTTTTGTATCTTAAAAAATAAAAGTTGTAAATGCATAATAAATAAACAATAGAGAGAGATATCAAACACAACAATTTTACAAAATTCAAAAAACTACCTACGTCCTCGACTCAAGTATCTTCACTTGAGTTTTTCCACTATCGTGACCTCCTTGCATGTGGAGACCAAACCTTTACAAAGCGAAGACCGCAACCCTTTTGTCTTAGAAAAATATACCATTTTGCTTTACCGGGTAACACCTACCCACAACTTTCACCGCAATGAGATGATACAAAGATGTTTACTAAATATCACTCTCTTTTATAATAGTTTTGGTGCAATAAGATGCTCACTCTCTGAAGATTAATCAGGTGTAAGCTCTGAGTATTTAAAATGAGAATAATTCTTAGATCTAGATTTGGAAGATGTTAGATCTAAAGTCAATAACAGAGATGTGATAGTGTAAGTTTGTAAGAGATAGCTTGTAAAGCCTTAGAGAACCTCTATTTATAGCCCTTTAAAGTATATTTCTGTTGTTTTTCAAGAAGAGTCATTTTCTCCCTTTTTTGTCTATTCAAAATTTGAATTTGCGATTGTTAGATCAACAAAATTAGTCGACTGAATCATTAACCAGTCGACTACAATGAGGACTGGTCAATTGATTACGTCAACTGATTTTTTTAGAGGGTTTGAGGTTCATTTGGTTAAGAATAATCAGTCAACTAGTTTTGAGTTTCAGTCGACTAGTTTTATTTGCACACTGTTTTTGCCTTTGAAAAGTGGTCGACTGATATTGCTTTTAGGTCGATTGATTTGGACAATGTGCTTAGACAATTCATCAACTGGTCATTTAGTTGACTAGTTCTATAAATAAGTCGACTGGTTTTGTTTGTACACTAATTTTGTTTTTAAGGTCAGTCAACTGAACCTCTTTAGATGTCGACTGATTTAGATAGTGAGTCTTTAGACTGTTTTGTAAACCATCACTTAGTCGATTGGTTCTTAGGATCAATCAACTGGTTTGATCAGTATAACAAATAAGCTTTAAGAATTAGTTGTCTAGTTTCAAGAATTGGTCGACTGGTTTAGACAATGAGTGTCTTCTAGCCTATTTTTTTAGTGTACTTTTATCAAAACTTTTTGATCTTTCAAAACTTAAGTTGTGAAAATGTTTTGTTTTGAAAAATAATTTGATGTTAGTTCTTAGATGATCATTTTAAATAGTGAGAGCTTACGAACAATGATCAATCTACTCAACGTTACTCAAAACCCAAAACCCAAAATAAGAAAAAATAAAAGTCTTCACTTGAATCCTTGGGTTTGAGTGTATCCACCTTACTTGAATCATCATGAAAGCATTCCACTTGTTTTGATATTTTCTTTGGAGCATACTCTTGAGTGGAATCTTTTAGCTTGATAGACTTTGTCATTTTCTTGGTTAACAATCTTCTTTGACCTAAATGACCTATTTGTATTGTCACTTGAATAAAATATTAGTCTATTGGATAATATTTTGTGATAATCAAAATTATTGAGATGCTCTTGGTTGAAAACCTTTAGGGCTAACAAATACTTTTTGTCCTTTCAAAGCCAAACAACGGACAATAAATCATCCATATGGCAGATTATAATTAGCCTGATCCATGAACCAGGTTCATACAAGAATTTCTCTAGTACACCCTTCGCCACACACCAACTAGTACTGCCTTAGAGTTGGCTCAACAAAACTTGGTTGATATTTCATTAAATCATTAAATATATAATCATGCAATGAATTTAAAAATAATTAGAATTTTAGAATTTTCGGAATTGTTATTAAGTAGGTTCATTATTATTAGAAAGGTTTGACTAGAGAATTAAACTAATAGTTTTTTTTTTTTTTGGAATTTAATTTACTAGTCAAACAAGATACTAATTGAATGAGCGACACTATATTGCGACTGATGTTATTGTGCAATCTCAATTGTTAATGTATTTTATGCAGAATAATAAAATATCTTACTTAAAATGTTGGGTTAACTAGTAATTAGCCCATTGTATGGACTTTGTGGGAGCGTGAGTACAATTTTTAACTTCTTTTCATTACAAGTTCACTAGTAAATTTGTGTTTTTTAGATTAGGCATTTGTTGATTAGCTGACATATATTTGTCTTTCTGAATAACTATTTTTCCATTCATTGTATTAGTCAGCGAGAGAATGTTATATTAAATATTCTTACAACAAGCTTGCTTGAACTTCTCTGTGCACACTATTATATAAATTTTTTAAATTTCTAAATTCAATAACTTACATTATATAAATCTATTTTTTCTAAATTTGATATTTTGGACTCTAAAAGTCAAGACCTATCAAACAAGATCCATATTAGATATATTGTTTTTATTAAAAAAAGTAACAATTTTGGACCATGATGTTCTATGTTGATGTATGGAGCAAAATAATATGTAAGTAAACTTCAACTAGTTTTTGTGTTATTCATGGAAATATAATTGAATCAAAACCAAATAATTGATCATTTTAGGTGCATGAACAAAAAATTGTTATTCAACAAATGATTCCATTAAAATAATGAAATTTAACTTGTTTTTAAATATGAAACAATGTTGAAACTGTTTTATTAATTAAAATAGTGAAATTTCATTGTTTGTTCAAAATCGGAACTGAACTAAAACTATATTGGTTAAAATAGTGAAATTGCACTGTTTGTTCAAAATCGAAACTAAACTAAAACTATATTGGTTAAAAACAAAGAAATTTCATTGTTTTTTTAAAATTGGAACATATTTGAAACTAGTTTGATAAAATTAATTAAATTTCACTATTTGTTTACAAATGAACTAAACTAAAATTATATTGATTAAAACATTGAAATTTCACAATTTTTTTGAAAGTGGAGTGAATTGAAACTAGTTGAAATCAAAACTTAATTAAAATTAGTTTGATTAAATATAATGCAATTTCACAGTTGTTTTGAAAGTGGAAGTGAATTGGAATTGGTTTGATTAAAATAGTGAAACTTTATTGGTCTAACCTAATTGAATCTTGTTAGATTAAATTCAGAGAAATTTCGCTCTTTTTTTGAAAATAAAAGTGAATTGAAACTGATTTGATAAAATAGTGAAATTTCACTATAACTTTGATTCATATTAGACGTACATATATAATTAGACATTGTTCTTGGGAGTACCGTAAAAAAATGAACCTTTCCTCTCCAAGAATTCTTGAATAATGAACAACTAGTTCAAATACTAAGGTCAATCTCGTTTAAATATACAACATGGATTTCAGCATCACTTCAATTGAGATAATGAAAAATTATTTCATCTTTTTAAGTGTTTCAGTCGATGGAGCGATTCTTAGATGAATTTTCACTATGCTTGGGCATCATTTTTAATACATTTGTCTAGCACGTTTAGACAAATTGAGTACACCCTATACATGATCCTATCTTGATTACGCCTAATTCCTTTATTCGACAAAAGGTGCATACAATAATTGCATTGTATCGGTGTACTTAATTGAAACTAATTTGATTAAAACATTAAAATTTTATTATTTGGAACTAATTGAACTTTATTTGATTAAATACAATGAAATTTCACTATTTCTTTGAAAGTGGAAGTGAATTGAAACTAGTTTGATTAAAATAGTGAAATTTTACTATTTGTAACTTAATTGAAATTAGTTTGATTAAAATAGTGAAATTTAACTGTTCCAATATTATTCAAACTAAATTGCATATGGTTTCATTAAATGTAGTGAAATTTCACTATTTTCTTGAAAGTAGAATTGAATTGAATATGGTTTGATTAAATATAGTAAATTTCTTTAATTTCTTTGAATGTTGAACTAAATTGGAGGTGGTTTTAATTTAAAAAGTAAAATTACATTATCTTTTATAACGAATTGATATTAATAATCTCTTTGTTTAATATAAAGAGCTAAAATTGTACAAGAGAGCAAGAATTATACATTGAACAATCATTTTAATCTATTTTTTCCCACATTCATATTATCAAAAAGATAATTGAGTAACCTATTTCTATAAGTTGGGAAAAAACACATTTCAAATTGTCATAACTTTGTACTTGGTTATCCATTTTTTGTAAATTATATATGCATTTCATGCTTTTGTTTCAAGATCTAACCAACCCACACTATTGTAATAACAATTTTGCAAAAAATGTCATTTTCAACCTTATTTTGCCATTTTTCCTAGGAAAACAACCAATTTTCGTTACACAATGAAATCTCACTGTTTGGGGATTTTTTTTTTTTGGGAAAGTTTTTATATGTAAATTTGAGTTTTTAAATTTGTGTTTTTATATATTATGAGTTTTTAAATTTGAAAATTTGAACAAGCTTCGTGAAATACTTGTGCTAATTCAAACACTGATTTGTTAAGTGTCGTTTAGTAACACTTTTTTTAAGTACTTTTTAATAAGCAAAAAAGTAATTTTTACAATTTTTGCTTTTTGCTTAAAAAAGTAAAAGCATGTGTGTATGTGTTTATATACATATGTATACAATCATATAGTTATATATATATATATATACACACACACACACATATAAATAGTTATATATATATATACATACATACAACACATACAATTTTTATATTGACATTCTTATATATATATATGTGTGTGTGTGTGTGTGTGTTTATAATGTATACAATTTTATATCTATGTAACACGTATGTTTACAATGTAAACATTATATATATATATATATATATATATATATATATATTGTGTAGAGATCTGAAAAATGAGGGTAAATTTTTCGTTTTTGTTGGTAGAGCACTATTCATGCTCAGTTTTGCCGGTAGGACATTTACAGGCATCATTGAAGCATAAGTCATGTTTAGGAACATAATTTGAATGTGATATAGAAGAGAAAAATGTTTACAATATTAAATTACATCTACTTTAAAAATTTGAGCCTATTCGGAGACAGTTTCAAAAATAGGACCAAAAAGGTGTCCCGGGTGGAACCGGCCAAACCCGGCCACAGGCGAAAATTTATTTTTTTAAGAAATTTCATTTAAAATAATTTTAAAAACTTTTGCTAAAACAAAATATCAAATTGAGGCGTTTTGGGACGGGTTGTAGTGTAACGGGGTCTCAGATTTATTAAGGGCAAAAGGGTCATTTTGTACCTTTGCTCCTCTACTATAAATACAGCCCCTTAGTGTATTTTTTTCTTCATATTTTGGTCTGAGATTCAGAGCAAAAGTCGTGCATGGAGAAAAATGAAGAAAAAGCCCTAGGTTCTCCAAGCTTCAAGCCACCAAAATACATTCCTAGGCCAAGATTCTTGCAAGGCTTCCTTCTAGGAAATTGTTCTTCTCATCAAGACCTATATTCTCACTAATCGGTTCGGCTGTGCAGCGAACACAACTTCCTCGGTTTGAGAAAAACCATTCTAGGTATGATACTTTGCTAAGTTAGGAATAGATTTGAGTTTTCTTGCCTTTTCATGTGTTGATTGAATGAATTAGGTGTTTACTTGATGTTAGAAAATCACTTAGGTGGTAGTTGCTTTGAAAACCTAGAGTTGATTGTTTATGTACTTGTGTGTTCTTTGTTATTCTTTGGGAATTTGGTAAACTGATGAACTTGTAACTTGTTGGTATATTTGATTCATTGTATTCTAGCTTATGTTCATGTAGGGAAACTCTTGTGGTTTGAGAGGTATGAATTATTCCATGAATTGGTAGTTTGTGTATTTGTATTTTCTTTGAGAAATTGTTAAAGTGATGAACATGAGACTTGATCATAGACTTAATTCAATGAATTGTGACTTACATTCATGTAGACAAAGTGTTGTGAAATTGAAGTTATGCTTTACTTTATGAAAGAGGCATATTTTTAAGTCATGCTCCATGTGTTGATGAAATGTTTCATTTAATTGCATAAGAATGAAACCAAAACATGTTGGCATAGTGTGAATCCTTGGAGACATGGCATGGGTTGAGCACTTGGTGCTATGCATTATGAGGGTGTAGATCCTGTGGTGAAAAACTCAAAATTGGCCATTGGTACTCATGCCAACGGGGACAGACCATGAAGTGAGACATAGAGTGGTACTCGATGGACCAATGGGGAAGAACCGTGAAACCGAGACATGGGTGTGGCATAGAGTTTGCATGTGTGCGTCATGCATATCACCTTTGCATTACATTGATGAATGGGTAGATGTATAGCTTTTAAAATGTACAATTGCACATGCCACGCCTTAAATTTGTTCCTAGCATTAGCATTGTGTCATACCAACAGTTGAGCTTACCCATTCGTGGGATATCATATTACAGATGAGGCTCTCGGTGTTTGAGACTTGATGAAGTTTTGAAAAATAGAGGAGACATGGACCACGGAGGATTTTTGGCCCTTAGGGCATATTTTGATGTTGTACAAGGGCATAAGCCCTAAACCATATGAAATGGTATTGTAGAAAAATTGTGTATTATGAAAAGAATGGAAAGGACCTTGTATATTGTAATGAATATGAAGTTTGTGATTTTTAAGTTCAAGTGTAGGTGTATGCATGATGGATTGTATAATTAGGCGATGTACATTTAAATTCTATGAGATTGTGAGCATCGAGTGAGTATGGAATGTACACTTACTTATACATGTGAATTATTGCAAGATATTAGGTGAGAAAATGCTTAGAAAACAAAGGGAGTTATGTTGAAAATTTTGTAAAAATTAAAGCAGAAAGTAGGTGGGTAAAATATCCATGAATAAGAGAAAAAAAGTGCCACAAAGTGGGGGTTTAGAAATCTTGAGGAAATAGGCTAAAAATGGAAGAAAAGTAGCTTGCAAAACTTTGAAAAAAAATCAGAAAATAGAGAAAATCAGCCTCTGCTACTACAGTAATACCTGTAGAAAATGGGAAAAATCACTCTTTGTTGCTACAGTAAAAATGCAAAAAACAGAGCAGGTCAGCCCCAGTCGCTGCAGCCTCACGCGTCCTTGTGCATGCCCACACGCTCATGCCGAGCGCCAGCCCGCCCCACGCGCATGTCCTGTTGCCTGTTGCCTGCTGCCTGCTGCCTGCTGCCCCTCCTGTGCGCCTTGTTGCCCTGCCTGCTGTGCAGCTGCTGTCCAAGCATGTCATGGCATGCTATGACCTACATTTCAAGGTCATTTAATTACATACTTGACCCTATTTTTTTGAGCCTATTTTAGGGCATTACATCAAGCCATGTTGGGCATTATTTTTGGGACACTTTTTAGTCATGTTTCAAGGCCATGTTTGGCCACTTATTAAAACTATATTAGGTAGGGTATTTGACCTACTCTTGGCCAATGTCTTAGGACATTTGGGGCCCCTTTAGACCATTATCCAAGAGCACATTTAAAGACATTGGGTGGGCTATTTTTAAAGCCATTTTTGAACATGATTTAAACTATTTTAAATACCAATTGGGAGAGATGCTTGAGCAACATTAGGAGACCATTTTGGTTGAGTTAAATGGCAAGTCTTCACTTACAATCTTGGGGGAACATGGGGGAAGGAATGAAAAATTAATTTAATTCACCTTAATGACCTTTCATTTACTTTTCTTATTTCATTTCACTCACTCCTTGGGTTTGTGGAAATCCGGGACGTGACAACATGGTATCAAAGGAATGAAAAATTAATTTAATTCACCTTAATGACTTTTCATGTACTTTTCTTATTTCATTTCACTCACTCCCCGGGTTTGAGGAAATTCGGGCATGACATATTGTGTGTGTGTGTTTATATAAATATTGTGTGTGTGTGTGTGTTTATATATGTATACACTTTATATATATATATATAGGCAATAACAAAAGCGGCGACGGTGGTGGTGGCAAAGATGGTGGTAGAATAATTAGAACAAATAAAGCATAAAAGTAAATTTTTTACTTATAAAAAGCAAAAAAAAAAAAATGGCTTTTTACTTAAAAGTACTTTTTCTCTTCTAGTTTTTTGATTTTTTAAAGCATTTTTTTAGTGCAAACCTAACACTACTTTTTAACTTTTTACCTTTTTGTTTAAATAAGCAAAAAAGTACTTAAAAAAAGGTTACCAAACGGATACTAAATTTATTAAGAAAGAAACATGCAAGAAAACATAGGGACATTTTTGTCACAAAATTGTTAAGGGATTTTTGGGGTTAAAAAAATGGGATTAGACTGTCTTAATTAGTAATATATTTGAGAATAGTTGAAGAACCCTAAACTATATTGAGATTTTACACTCCATCGGTTGAGTGTACTCTAATTAAACAATTATAGTGCATGATGATTATGTTTTTTTTTTAAACATTTAATTTGTTATGAAATAGGAAAATAAATGCACACAAATCAATCATACAAGTGCACACAAAGATTTACGTGGTTCGGCTTCAGGCTTACGTCCATGGGCGGAGAAAAGAATATTCCACTATTTTGTAGAAATGTATAGAAAGGTGAATGTAAAGATCTGAAAAATCAGGATAAATTTTTCGTTTTTGCCGGTAGGGCACTATTCATGCACTATTTGCCGGTAGGGCACTATACATGCATCATTAGACATAAGTCATATTTAGAAGCATAATTTAAGTATGTCATATAATAGAAATATGCTTAGAATGTTAAAATAGACCTCCTGTGAGAATTTGAGCTTAATTGGAGATAGTTTAAAAAATAGAACCGAAAAGGGCATCCCGGATGGCCCGGCCGCAACCGCCAACAGGCGAAAATAATTTTTTTAGAAAAATATCATTTAAAATAATTTTAAGAACTTTGGTTAAAGAAGAATGTTGAATTGAGGCATTTCGGGACTAGTTGTAGTGTAACGGGGTCCCGCAACTCATTAAGGGCAAAATGGTCTTTTTACCCCTTAACCCCTTTAGTATAAATATAGCCCTTGAGAGTTAAATTTCTCAGAATTGGTCTGAGAAAACAAAGCAAGTCGTGCTTGGAGAGAAAAGGTGAGAAAAACCTAAGTTTTCCAACTTTCTACCTTCTAAAACTCATCTCTAGTCTTGGAATTTTACAAGACTTCCTTCTAAGAAGTTGTTCTCCATCATGATGGCTACATTCTTACAAATTGGTTCGGTTGCACAGCGAGCACAACTCCATAGGGTTGAGAAAAACCCTTCTAGGTATGATATTTTGCTAAGTAAAGAATATAGTTAAGTTTAGGAGTGTTTTTATAAGTTGATTGTATGACTTATATGCTTACTTGTTGATAGAAAACCACCTAGCATATAGTTACTTTGAAAACCTAGGGTTGGTACCTTGTGTGCTTATGTATTATTTAGAAATTTGGTGAAGTGATGAACATGTGACATGAATATATATATATATATATAATTTATTGCATTCTAGCTTATGTTCATGTAGACAAAATTTTGTAGTTTGAAAGTTATGTTTTGCTCAATTTATTGGTATTTTATGTACTTGTGTAATATTTGAGAATTCGGTAAGGTTGTGAACATGTAACATGATTATATGTATAATTGATTGGATTATATGCTATGTTCATGTAGAAAAAGTTTTGTGGTTTAAACGTTACATTTTGCTTTATGTTTGATGCATTATTTAAGGTACACTCCATGGATTGATAAATGCCTTATTTAAATTGTATAGAAAAATCAAGACATCTTGGCATACTTGAATCTTTGAAAACATGACGTGTGTTGAGCACTTTGGTGCTTTGCATTATGAAGGTGTAGATCCTGTGATGAAAAACCCAAAATCTGGCCAATGACAGGACTAACGTGCTGACAGGGGCGGACCGTGAAACGAGGCATGGGTGGGCATAGAATTGCATGTGTGCGTTATGCATATTACCATTGCATTGCATCATTGAATTGGAAGAGATATAGCTTATAAATGTACACTTTGCACATGCCACGCCTTATCTTTATTCTTTATATTAGCATTATGTCATACAAACCATCGTGCTTACCCTATATGGGATTATATATTACAAATAAGACTCCCGGCACTTGAGACTTGATGAAGTCATTAGAGCACGGAGGGGAAGATGAATTCTGAAGTTTATTTGGCCTAAGGGCTACATTTTTTTATGCATGGGTATAAGCCCAAATAACTTGTGTTTAATTTGGATAACAGTGGACAATAGGCCTTGGGCTATTTTGTAATGTATGGGCTTAAACCCAAATGACAACTAGTGTATTTTTGTTTAATGTACATCATATGTATAGTTGGGAACAATGTAAGAAAAAGGACCATGATAAGGATTATATGCAAGTATGAATGTTAGTATATTGAGGAATTAGAAAAGTAGGCATTGAGCCTTGAACTTACTTAATAATGCAGGTGTATGTTAAATTTTTATAAAGTTTTGGCCATCGAGTGATGGTGGATTGTGCATATACTTGTATATATAAATTGTTTTAAAATATTAGGTGAAAAATGCTTAGAAAATAAAGGAGATCATGTCAAAAATTTTGTGAATTAAAAAGAGTTGTTAAGTGTGTAAAATGCCTATATATAAATGGGAAAAGTGCCAAAAAGTGGGGGTTAAAAACCTTGAAGAAGTAGGTAAAAAATTGAAAAAGTTAGCTTGCAGCA
Organism: Nyssa sinensis; assembly: GCA_008638375.1. Taxonomy (NCBI): domain Eukaryota; kingdom Viridiplantae; phylum Streptophyta; class Magnoliopsida; order Cornales; family Nyssaceae; genus Nyssa; species Nyssa sinensis. The sequence goes on from CM018046.1 coordinate 7,055,536, forward strand.
CTTTGGAAAAAAATTCAGAAAAGGGAGAAAACAGCTTGCAGCAAATACACTGTTGCTACAGTAATCAGTTAGTGAGTCAGCCACCAGCCCAGCCACGCGTGCGCCCGGCGCACCTATCGCCCGCCTCACGCCTACTATGCCCTCATCGCTCGCTCGCGCGAGCATGCGTGCCACTGCTTGTGCCCTGCGCCCCTCTTGCCGTCAGCCCTTTTGCACCTCCATGCCATTAGCCCTTGGCCACTTGTCTTGGGTCACGTTTGACCAACCCTTTTGGGCCATGTTTGGCCACCTTTATGGGCCTTGTTCGGCCACCTCCTTAGACAGCTTTTGTTAGACTTTTTGACTTATTCTTGGCCGAAGTCCTAGGGCGTTTGGGGCCCATTTGGGCCATTGTTCCAAGGCATATTTAAAGACATTTTAGACTATCTTGGAGACCATGCTTGAACATGACTTAGACTAATTTTCACTATTGGTTGGGGGAAATATTTGATTGGCATTTGAAACTTATCTTGGGTAAGTCTAGTAGCAAATTTTCATTCTTAATTTTGGGAAAACATTGAGAAATAAATGTGTAATCAACTAAATCCATTTAATGGTCTTTTATTAATTTTTCTTAATTCATTTCCACTCACTCCCCGGGTTTTAGAAATTCGGGGCGTGACAGTGAATGGTTACAAAATACTCTACTAATTTCTCTCTCTTTCTTCACTTTACCTCACTTCATTGTGTCCTCTTCTCATTCGGACAAAGGCTTATATAGGCATGATTTTGAATAAAGAAAACACCCACTTGAGTTATGGTTTTAACTAACCATAAAGGCTCTCAAGTGGGTTTCTCAACATTGATGACATCCACACACACATATTCATAAAACTCCCTATTGGACGTCTGCCACTCTTCAATGTCTTCTTAATATCCGCTCCCTCTTATTGCAGTTTGAGTTTAATATAGAAGATCTTTGAGGCGACACATTCCACATTTATGTATTAGCTTTTTGAAAGTTGTTGTTGGCAAAGCTTTTGTGAACAAATCTGCAAGATTATCACTTGAACATATCTGTTGAACATTAATATCACTACTCTTTTGGAGCTCATGAGTATAAAAAAACTTTGGTGAGATGTGCTTGGTTCTGTCTCATTTAATGTAGCTTGCCTTTAATTTGTGTAATACAAGCTGCATTATCTTTATATATTATTGTTGGGCTAGCTTGAATTGAAGATAATCCACATGATTTATGAATGTGCTGGACAACAGATCTTAATCATATGCATTATCGACTTGTCTCATGGAGTGCTAGGATTTCAGAATGATTTGAAAAAGTGACTATCATTGTTTGCTTTGTAGATCTCCATGATATAGTAGTGTCTTCATAGGTAAATACGTATCATTTTTGTGATCTGGCTTTGTGTGGATCAGAAAGATACACAACATTTGCATACCTGACTAATGGTAATTTTGAGGTCCTTAAATAAAACAAACCCATATCAATTATTCTGCGAAGATAGCGAAAAATATGTTTAACACCATTCCAATACCTTCGAGTTAGAGTAAAACTATATATTTCCAGTAAATTAACAGTAAATGTAATGTCTGGCCATGTATAATTTGTAAGAAACATGAAAGCGCCAATTGCATTAAGATATGGTACTTGTGAACCAAGGATTTCCTCATCATCATGTCGAGGGCAAAAAAGGATCTTTCAACACAGCAAGTGATTGAACAACCATAAGAAATGTTAATGGATGACCTTTATCCATATAAAATTGCTTTGAAACTTTCTCTGTATACGTAGATTGATGCAAAAGGATTCTTTTTGGGAAGTGCTCGATCTGCAGACTGAGACAAAATTTTGTTTTTCTCATATCTTTCATTTCAAACTCTTGCTTTAAATAAGCAGCAGTTTTTTTAAGCTCTTCAGTTGTCCCCATAAGGTTCAAATCGTCAACATATACTACTATTATGGCAAATCCAGTGTCTGATCTCTTTATAGAAATACATGGACAAATTGGGTTATTCATATATCCTCTTGTAATAAATATTCACTGAGATGATTATACCACATGCGCCCTGACTGTTTCAATCCATACAATGATCGTTGGAGCTTGATTGAATGCATGCTTCAAGATTGTGCATTTCCTGCTTCAGGCATTTTAAATCCTTAAAAGATTTTTCATATATATATCACTATCAAGTGATCCATATAAATATGCCGTGACAACGTCCATTAGACACATATCAAGCCCTTTTAAGAATGCCAGACTAATCAAAAATTGAATGTAATTACATCCATCACAAGAGAGTGTGTATCTTCATAATCAACACCAGGTATATGAGAGAAACCTTGTGCTACAAGTCTTGCTTTGTATTTAATAATTTCATTATGCTGATTACGTTTTCGTACAAATACCCATTTGTACCCTACAAGCTTTACATCTTCAAGCGTTTGAACTACAGTTCCAGATACTTCTCATTTTGCTAACGAGTCTAACTCAACCTGCATTACTTAGTTCCACTATGGCCAATCATTTCTACGTCGACATTCTTTGCTATTTTTTGGTTCAGGATCTTTATCACTTCTTTAAGTGATATTGCGAAAGCAAATATATGATTAAAATTAATAACGCTTCGATCTCATATATCTCTGCTAGATATATAATTTATTAAAATCTCTTTATTTTTAGGTACCTGTGCCTCTTCAGGGGCTACATGTTCCATTTCAGGGGATACATCATTTTCAGGAGGTATTTCCTCTTCAGGAGGTGTTTGTTTACCAACATTAGATTGATTAATCATCATATAATGCGTGGTTTCTTCAAGAGTCGTCACTTCTTTTAGTGGACCCATTTTAGTACATTGTAGGTGTGCAATAGAAATTTGTACAGCACAACCAAAAACTCGTAGGTGAGAAACATTTGGTGGATGACCAAGTATAATTTGTAAAGGAGAATATTTGTAGTAAGAGGTTGGTTAGATATGGATTAACGTTGTAACATGTAATATAGCATATCCCCAAGTAGAAACAGGTAGTTTTGTTTTCATAAGTAAAGGTCTAGCAATTAATTGGAGACGCTTGATAAGAGACTCGACTAAACCATTTTGTCCGTGGGCGTTAGCAGACGTTTTTCATTCTTCACCCGGTCCTTAGTAGCGTTTCCAAGTGTGTACATAAGCAACATGATGTTCAATAGTAATTCCAATTGACATGCAATATTCGTCAAATGCTTCGATGTAAACTTACCAACATTGTCAAAACGTATTGTCTTGATGGGATAATCGGGAAATTGTGCTCTCAACTGAATGATTTGAGTAAGAAGTCTTGTAGATGCAACATTGCGAGATAAAAATAGATAGACATATGACCATTTAGTTGATGCATTTATTAAAATCATAAAATAATGAAATGGTCCACATGACAGATGAATAGGTTCACATATATCTCCTTGAATGCGCTCTAAAAAGGATAGAGATTCAACACTAACCTTTGTAGGAGATGGTTTAATAATTAGTTTCCCTTAAGAACAGGCAATACATAGATATTTATCTGGTAAAAAAATGTTTTGGTTGTTTAAGGGATGTCTATGCGAATTCTCAATGATTCTATGTATCATTATTGCCCCTAGGTGACCAAATCGATCATGCTAAAGAACAAAAGTCTTTGGGTCGGTGAACTTCTGGTTCAACTTGACATGTGATTCAATTGTCCTTATAGTTGTTTGGTACAAGCTAGATGAGAGAGCATAAAGTTTTTTCAAAGTATGCTTCTTATTTGAAACAATATAAGTAATGAAAAGATATTCTACATTACCTTTAGTAATAGTTTCAATATGATACCCATTTTGCTGAATATTTTTAAAACTTAGCAAATTTCTTCTAAACTTGCTAGAGTATGAAGTACCATTTATATAAAATATTGTGTCATTTGGCAACATGGTGCTGGCTCTTCCGAAGCCTTCAATTAAAGTTGCAATACCAGATATTGTATTGACATTAGCTTCAGTTAATTTTAAGTTCAAAAAATATTTTTTATCTCGAAGGATTGTGTGTGTAGTTACACTGTCTGCCAGACATATATCTTCACCATTCATCTTAAACTCTATCAATTCATTAGATGCATTTATTATGAGAAATAAGAATAAATTTATATTAAAAATAAATAAAAAAGATAAAAATTATTAAAGTAAAATATTATACGAGATATAATAAAAACATTAGTCGATCGGTGTGGACATTTCCATCACTGATTAAATGGTTAATTTTTCCATCAGGATCTACAAAGAAATTTGTGACATCTAAATGTGTGATGTCTACAGAACCATCAGTAAAATTTATTTCTATTTCTTTTCCTTTTATTGAGGCTCGGTAAAGATCCATTAAATGTTTGGGTGTACGACAGGTACGCAACCAATGCCCTTTTCCCCCCACACCGATAATAAGATACTTCACGATCTTGAGGTGGCATATGACACGTACGTGACCAATGTCTTTTTCCCCCACACTGATAACAAGATTTTTCAAGATCTTGAGGCCATTTTCGTTTCCCCTTCCCTTGATTTGCCTCCATATTATTATTGCACTTCAAGTGTTGTGGTGTGTCTCTTCTAGGATAATTAAAGGAATTGTTCTTATGACCACCTCGCTATATCTACGACCATGTCCACGGCTATATCTATGATCATGTCCACGTCTATCACTCTGTCTGTATAATGCGGTTGTATTTGCTTCAGGAAATGCAATTCCATTCGCTTCAAGGAATAGTGTATAGCCAGTGGGACGTAAGTTATGATTTTTCATAACAAGGTCATTATGTTGTTTAGCCAGGAAAAACATGATATCAAGTCAGAATATTTAGTAAATTTACACTCTCGATATTGTTACTGCAGGACAATATTCGAAGGGTGAAATGTAGAAAATGTCTTCTCTAATATATCTGCATCTATAATATTTTCTCCGCATAATTTCAATTGCGAAGTAATTTTAAATAGTGCAGAATTATATTCACTGACTGATTTAAGATCTTGCAACCTCAGGTGCAGCCAATTATACCGAGCTTTTAGAAGAATAATAGTTTTCTACAGATCATATATTTCATTCAAATTTTTCAAAGGGTCAATGAATCTTTTGTTGTAAGATATTCAAATTTCAAGTCTTCTTGAATATGACGGCGAAGGAATATCAATGCATTAGTTCGATCCTGCGAGGATGTTGTATTTTCTTCTTTAATAGTATTTCTAGGATTCTTAGCTTCAAGGTGAATTTCAACATAAAAAATCTAAGATAAAATATTTTTTTCAGAAATATTTAATGCAATAAACTCAAGTTTTGTGAGATTTGACATTTCTTGTTAAAACGAAAAATATAATATAATCAAATAAATTATTAAAAAATACGAGCGAATAGTTATTATAGTATTAGTGTTATAGTTACAAATTTAAATTAATGTATAATAGATTCTAATAATAGAATATTTGTTTATCTTTATTTTACTTGTCTCAATGGATTAGAGTCTCGTGCTAATAACGTGTTATAAAATAAAAAAATAAATACACAGAAATCAATCACACAAATGTACACAAAAATTTACGTGATTAGACTTTAGGCCTACGTCCACAAGTGGAAAGAAAAATGTTCCACTATTTTATAAAAATATATACAAAGATAAATAGTTACAAATTACTCTACTAAATTCTTTCTCTATCTTCACTTTACCTTACTTCACTGCATCCTCTTCTCATTTGGACTAAGACTTGTATAACTATGATATTGAATAAAGAAAACACCTACTAAATTATGATTTTAACTAACCAAAAGACTGGACTTCTCATTGATGACATACACACACATTCATAACATAATTCATTTCTCTTGTGACATGGTAAAATTATGATGCGTGATTCAAAAAACCGAAAATACCTCCACCTGAATCAGCCAAAAAATAGTTAGAGACAACATTTCGATCTCTATCTCTCCTTTGTGTCTGTTGAGTTGAGTTGGAGCATGTCAGTGTTGGGTCGACCTGAGACATACATCGGAGGGATAATGTGGAGAAGACTCGTCTCAACTCAGCTCCAAACGCTGAGCACATGGCGACGACTCGCCCCCGGACTCATTCGATCCGCCGCCATTTCCGGCCACATCACCACGACGACTCGATCCCACAACCCCATTTCATCGTCCTCCCATACGACGCCGTTTCAGCCAACCCCCACACTCTTTTCTCAACGGGCCATATCTGACGCTGGTAACCATTCTCTTTGTGTGTATCTCCCTAAACCCCAAAACTCCTTTCATTTCCCCAGAAAATGCGAGAAAAAGCTGAATTAAACATTTAATTTGAAAAAAAAAATCATATCATCTCCTTTTCATCCATACAGGGACGATTTCTTTTAGATCCCGCACATACATATTCTGTGCATGCATACGTAGTGAAGATATGATTAGAAATGTAATTTCTTTTGTTAAATGATGGCAGATACTATTCTGTCCAAGGGGAAGAAGAGAATTGAACATCTAATGCCGATTGCGACGGGACACGAGCGTGAAGAACTTGAGGCCGAGCTTGAGGTTATTATTTTTATTTAGTGATGTTCAACATATGTATGTAGACACATTTATCTGGATAGCTTGGGTAAGGTGATTGTCATGTTATTTCGTTACTTTGATTCAGGGAAGGAATATTCTGGAGATAAACAATCCAGTTGGGCCTTTCGGTACCAAGGTTAGAATCAATTTACTTTGCTGTATCCTGTTAATTCTATTTTACTCTGCTTTCAAATATTCAATTGTAATGAGTGTGTATGAATGGATTGCTGCAAATCAGAGACATGTATTCTTTCTGGGTCACTCCCAGTTGTGTGAAATCAAGTTGCTCCAGTTGGTTGCATGATGAGACTGATTCCACGATTGGAATTGAGTCTTGCAATCTTAGGATGTGACTGGTTGAGAAACGACACAAAAAGTAAATATTTTTATATAACCTTTTTTAATTGTTATTAGTTTGGATGTAAAGTAGTGAAGCAGAAGGGAACGTGAAAAGATGGATACGACCAATGTCAATATCCACCACAAGAAACAATCTACCCAAAATACGACCAATGTCAATATCCAGGAAACAATCAACCCAAAATAGGATAAATTTTCTAAAATTTAAAATTATCGAAATTATATTAATATTGATAAAAAATTGTCTATTACATCATATATATATATATATATATATATATATATATATGTACAGAGAGAGAGAGAGAGAGAGAGAGCGCGTGCATTAAAAGACTACTACTTCGAATAGGAAATTACTACTTCTTATATTAGTCCTAATAAAATTCGAAAACTAGAGAAATTAGGAAAAAATCAAAATTGAAAACTAAAGAATTTTACAATAATTCTGAAACAAATATATGTTTTGATAAGTACCATATCTTTCTTACATTAGACTCCCCTATTTGAAAAGAACTCGTTATCGAGTTAATTAAATGTACTCAACCTTGAATTCGTTCGTAACCCTGCAATAATGGTTGAATCTTTTGAAGAACAATCAAAGACTTAAAAATTTCTTCTTCTTTCTCCACAATAAGAGTTCCAACCAATTCATCTTCTTTATTATTCGCACTATCTGTTTCAGCAATATCAATAGAAATAAATTCAAATTAATTTTCTTTTAACTCATTGTGAGCGTTTTCAATTGATGAAATAACTTGATCTGCGTTTTCTATGACAAGAGAATCGTTTACACTAATGTGCACGACTTCCAATAGTTCGATATGCGCAACCTTATCAATAAAAGTCTGCTTAGCAAATTCAAATTTCTCTTGTGCTTTTCCCTTGGTTCAAAGAATAGGTTTTGGAGTTTCATCTTTGTTGTGAGCAAAATATTCTGGTACTCTAACATTATTTCATGTTGGCATGTATTCATCTTGCAAATAATTTCTTGACAAAAATCTATCCATCATTAGCCTCCTCAATCTTGGCTATGATCGAATACACTTTTTACCTTGACATTTTCTACGCCTTTATAGATCAAACTACTACGTTTTCGCAAATCCAATAATCTTATTTTCTGTCCAAAAATATTCTTTTCCTTTGAAAATTTCATGTATTCGAAACAAAATACTAATTCAAATAGGAAACTATTACTTTCTATACTAGCCCTAATCAAATTAGAAAATTAGAGAAATTAGGAAAAAATTTAAATTGGAAACTAAAGAATCCTACAATAATTTTGAAACAAAATACATGTTTTGGCAGGTACCATATCTGTCCTACATCAAAGTGTTATTTTTCATGAAAAATTCACATGAAACTATGAAAGGCAAGTAGGTTTATCAATGCTTTGAAGGAGGTAGCTAAGCAAGTTTATTTTTCATTTAAAATTACCCAAATTGCTGCTCCTTTTAATTTATATGCAAGAGCAATTCGTGTTGTGGTATATGGGAACTTTCATGAAGAATGGAGAAGTATTTTCTTGGGGTGCAACTTGGGTGGGCTAACATGAAACGAACCCGAGCGCAACCTGAATTTATTAGGGCTTGGGTTTCATTTTTTATACTTTGGGATGAGCTCGGGCAAAAGAACTCAAACCCGATCTGAATTAGGGTTGAACTTGGGTTGAGACTTTGGAAACCCGAGCCCGAACTTAGTAATTTATATATTGTATTTTTTATACTTTAATTATATATACCAGTAGGTTAGTGAAAATTTTTTACAAGCATTAGAATTTATATTTTTAAAAACTTGTTAATATTTAATTTTTTTAAAATTAAATTATGTTGAATGAATAATTTTAACGGATTTTGTTTTTTTTTTTTTAAAGGAGAAACTAAGAGAAATTGTTGAAACTTTTAATGTATAATCAAAATAGGAAAAAAAATCAATTTATTGAAGAAATTGTGAATAAAATCTGAAAATTGGAATTGATAATCTAAATTGTTAAAAATTCGTCGAGTTCGGGTTGAACCTGATACTAATGAATTTTAATTCGTGTTGGGCTCGGGTTGAGTTGTCGGGTTTAAAGTCGGGTTTGGGCTCGGTCTCGGGTTAACTATTTTAGAGTTTGGGCTCGGTCTCGGTCTCGGTCTCGGTCTCGGTTAGGGGTTGACTATTTTAGAACTTGGGCTAGGCTTGGGCATGACTTAGCCTAAGCCCGCCCCACCCGAGTTGCACCCTTAGTATTTTCTAGATGTATCCAGTTGACCCTCTAATTATTAATAATCTTTTGGGAAAATAAAAAATTATTTGTTATAGAAATATTAATTATTAAGTTTTACCATGATTGTTACTAGCAAAGAAATTTCTTATAGCTATATAATTTCTAATATTAAAATAGGACATGTATACGGATTTCCAAGGTTGACATAGTTTTTTTGAAAAAGTATATGTTATATCTAATTTAAATTATAAGAAAGCTTCTAATATCTTTTTTATCACTAGAAACTAATTGTTACCAATTCTTTTTATATATAATATATACACAAGCATGTGTATTTTTTCCTTTCTAATATTTAATTTTGTAAAATGATTTTTTCATAAATTTATTAATTATTAAGTAAAATAATTATTAATTATTCACCATGGAATGAAGTTGGTTCCTAAAAAATTATTAATCAATAGAGGTTGTTAACTTATTGAATATTAATTATTAGAGGATTAATTATATTTCAATATGTTTTCTGCGTCTTAGTTCATATTTGGTATCTGCTTGGATTACTATGTTTTTATGAACCTTATCATGTTTTCTTTCTTAAATTATTTTGTTGGATTGCTCATCTTCGTTGGGGTTATAGATTACTCTGCTTTTGTATTTTATTAGACCTGCAAATTTCTATAACAATTTCATCTTTCCTTTGTAATAAGGTAGATCTCCTAATATTTTATAGCTATAATCACACAAATCAACTTATTGCATTCACATAGAAAGTAGGTAAATGGGATTCTGATTTTACCTTATACTGCATTCCTTGGTGAGTTCAGTTTTTGTACAAAACAAAAAATGTAATGACAAAGAACTTTTGTGATGTTGGAAAATTTTTCAAAGCCACATAGTTGGTAGCTCAGCTTGATTTTGAGAAGGGGGAGAGTAGAGGTGGTCTGCTTGTAGGAACTGGGATAATATCTGGGGAGCTTAAATAGAGTTGGTTTATTGGCGGATTAGGCGAAGCATACACCACTTTTTTTTATCTGGTCAAAGTGTTTGGAACGCACAATGTACTGGGAATACAAGTCAAGTTGTGATTCATACTTTGATTTTTAAATCTTAAAAGATCTAGAAATTAGAATAATGATGTGAGAATGGTAAAATCTGTGAAATAATTTGACGAACCATACGGTTAATTATGATGCACACAAATTTTTTGACCAGCAAGAGGTACAAAGTCTGAAACATAAGCTGATCATGAAGGCATGAGATGCTAGCCTCATGGGATTTGAACCTGCAAGGTTTCGTTGCATTTCCTGGGCTACAGAAAAGATGTACCTGGAGGAAATTGTATTTCCGACAAGGTTAAGACAGATTAATAGGACCCCAAGCTATATGATAAAGAATTGTGGTTCTAGTTACTTATCAAAAAGAAAAAAACAATTTTTGTTCAGTTGAAATCCTTAATATGAGTGAAACTTAGCTGAATATTCACAAGATGCTATGTTTATTATTTTTTAAAAATAAATAATTTTCCTATTCCAAGGTCAATTTGAAGCAGAGAGGAGCAATCGATCAGGCAATGATTTACATTTTTTTAGTGCAAACTTGTTTGACATGCACTTTCAGTAGGTGTATAGTTTCTTGGGATTAGTAGTCATCCGTTAGTATCTTATTGAAAATTTCCTAACAAAGGTCTACTTTCAGAGAAGTGGTGGTTTATTCTATAGAAACATTAGTAACTTGTAAGATAGGCCGATTAATTCCCTAGGGCTATGTTTACTACTCAAGAATGGAATAACCATTCCCATATCCATTCCATTATTGTGTTTGGTACAATAAATTTAATCGGAATGGTTATTCGGAAGTAATGACTATTCCTCTATTTTTGTGGGACTAACATTCCTTTCTAAGACGTAAGGAATGATTAGAAGATATATAGATGCATATAAATACATATATAAATCTATATACATACATATGTCTATATATTTGTGCAAACGCATGTGTATATGTATTTATATTTATTTATATAAATATACACTTACATACATGTACATATATATACATATACACATACATACGCTTACATGTGTACATATATAGGTAGATACACACAAACACACAGATATATTTATATATATAAATATATCTACTATTTTTAATCAATTGGAGTTTCTGTTTTTTTTGGATAGGTAATTGGAATTGTTACCTTTTTTTTTTTGGATAGGCAATTGGAATTGTTGGTTGTTACCAAGTAAAAGAATGGAATGGATTAAAGAATGACTATTCCTACCTCAGATGTTTCCATTCCTTTGTCATTCCATTCTAGTGCACCAAACATTGCCTAAATACTTTGTTATCATTCTTTCTTTCTCATTGTTATGGCACACTTAAGCTACTAGACGGGCTGAACAGAGGAACTGTTATGGGAATGGATTGATTGGGAGCTATGAAGCATGGACATTATTATATGATATAGAAACGTTTTGATACAGACACATCTATATGTCAAATTCTAAAAAAAGGATACCGATACAAGAATACGACCTTATATATATTTTTATGTATATATATTTCAAGCTCTTATGAGATTGACCGTTGGAAGGATATTAATAATGGGTGGAGAGACTTCTTGCAGTTTATAGTTTTGTGGTGGGAGATGGTAGGAAGGTCAGATTTTTGGCATGACAAGTAGTACAAGGAAGGACCTCTAATATCCGTCTTGACAGGGTTGCTCTTGTTTCAGATTATGCTGTTTTCTTTCCCAACAGTAGGTCATGGACGCATGGGACTCAAGATTCATGAGTAATCAGCAGGATTAGGAATTGGAGGAGATAAGCTGGATGCTTGAGTTGCTTTATGCCCTCCACTTGAAGGGAACTTCTGCTGATCGCATTATTTGGGGCCCAGATAGGATGGTTATTTTTTTGGCGCAAGGTCTTTAAAAAGTTGTGAACAGGAGACTGGTTGCTCTTTCCATCAAAGGACATTTGGAGAGTCAAGACCCTTTTGAAGATTTCATTTTTTGTGTGGACAGCTGTTTGTAATTCAATTCTTCCTATGGGCAATCTGCAAAAGGAGAGGCAAGACCATAGTCAACAAATGCGCAATGTGCCAGTATGTAAGAGAGGGAGTTCGTGAATCACCTCTTGCTTCACTATGAGGCTGTTAGGGAGCTTTTGTCTTTGCCTCATGTGGTGCATATGGTGGGAGCGGAATAGAAGGTGTTTTGAAGATGTGGAAGTTCCATAATATAGGCTAAAAATACAATGTTACATTTTTTTGTTGTCCGAGGGTGTTTCAGACTCTTGAAATAGCTTCTTAGACTTTATAGATGATCTGAATTGTAAAGATTAGTTTTTTTTAAAAAAAAAAATTCCTATTCCTTTTGTACATGGGTTGCACCCCCCCATTGGGTGCTCATTTTTAATATATATATATATATATATATGCATATATATACTTAATATATGTATGTTTTTTTGTATGTATAGTGTACACATACATATTAAGACAAAAAACATAAATCTGTCAATTCTAAATTCTGACTTATAATCAAAATTCACATGGGAATGTAAGGGTTATGTCCCATAGACATGGTAGTGGGAGCAAATTTGAAAGTATTTACCCTCATATATCTCAATTCATGTTCTCTAAAAAATAATTTGTAAATTTGTGACCCTTTTTATATTTTTCTTAAAAACTATACGATAATGCTACACTAGAAATGCACCATCTCAATTTGCAAGATGTGTTCGACATGTATTTCTAAGTATTCAATAACTATTGGATATGTGTTTGATTTCTTATTTTAACTTTGCTTTTAATTATAAATATGTTCAAGGAGTATTGGACACCTAATTTTATCCAAGGAATATCTATATCCCATATGAAATGGCTCCCTTCTAGAAGGATCCATGTTTCATAGATTGGGGGCCTCAGGGCACCTCAGAGTTACCCTATCCCAAACTTGGGACAGGTTTCATAACTTGTCTTCTCCTTATTGTAAAACATGCTTGGGCATGATCCCACTCCATGCCATCTCACCCATTCCTATGCTAAACAAAAAGCACAGTTCATACATGCTGCTTCTCCGATCTATCTCCATTTAAAGGAATGTAGAAACTCAAACAGGTCAATTATAGTTAATAAAGTGTTTATAATCAGCCCAGATATTTGTCACTGATCTGGCAAGATGGCAAGAAGGCAGGCAGTAAGGTGCAAAGCTGTGGGGATGAATTCCTTATGTGAAACTGTGGATCCATTTTTTTTTGGGATAAGAACAAGAGTTCATTGAAGAACTCTCATGGGGGCACACCCAAATACAAAAGAAAGGCATCAGTCGATACAAAAATCAGAGACTAAAATTCCCCAAGAACTAGGGATGGGAATTTGCCCCGCCCCGCCCCGCCCCGCGTGGAATGGGTTTGGGGATAAAAGTGAAAAACCCCAGCGGGGTCGTGGGAGGGGCCACCTTGCCCCGAACCCGCTCCGATTATACTTAAAACTACTCTTCTACCCTTATTAGTTTACTGTTTTGTTTACTTATGAGGATATTTTTTTGAATTTGTAGTAATTTTGTGATGTGGTGACTTGGGAAGTTAGTACTTAGGATTTAAATTGTTTCATGTTTGTGGATTTGTAGTATTGTTTTATTTATTTGCGGGATATGATTTTAGTAGTGAATTTTTCTATATTAATTCATTTGATTGAGCTATGATTTTAGTAGTGGATTTTTTTAGTATTAATTCATTTGATTGAGCTAGGCATTTGGGTAGTATTGAAATTTCATCAATATTAAAAATTGGTTATTAAAATTTGTAATTTCAGCACTTTTAAATTAGACTTATAAAGTTGTTTGATAATAGCTTTTCGGGGAGCGGGGCGGGGCGGGGCGGGGCGGGGTCAGGGGTGAGAATTTTAAACGGAGTCGGGGTTGGGGGGCCCTGTCCCAAACCCGCCCCGTTGCCATTCCTACCAAGAACTTTACAAAGGCATCAATAGAAGACGTATATGACCCCATAACCCAAAAGTATAACTCTCGGAAAAAAACAAGGAGCTTAATTCTACAAGGGGAGAGCTCCTGCCTCTCAAAAAGTCTCATATTTATTTCCTTCCATATACACCAAAATAAACACAAGGGACGTCCCATATGTTCCTAAGGCTCCGCTTGATGGGGATCAAGGACTTCACGGACCAATAATATTTGACCTGTGAAGATATTTATTTTATTGTGTGATTTTTATTTTTATTTTAGGAATTAGTTTATTTTGATAAATTTTAGTTCTTTGTTTTTAAGATAGGATGAAGTTTTCGTATTGTTGGGTTTATCTTGAATTTGCCTATAAAGGCATTGAATGTGATTGATAGATTTAGACTATACAGACATTTCTCAGGCTTTTCTCTCTTGGGTTTCTCTCTTCTTTCTATCTCTTTTCTCTCTTCCTATTTCGTCCTCTTCTTCCCTTCTCTTTCTTCTCTTCTTTAATCTCTCTCTACCAGTTCTACATCAATTTGGTATCAGAGCCTAAGTTCAATCCTTCTTCTGCTACTGTTCTGGCCATACCCATCGCACACTGTTCATCACACCATCCATCACAGCCCATTACAAAAAAAAATAAAAAAATTTATCATCAGTTCGTTACAGTTAGTCGTCATCACCGCACAGCTTCCATTGCTGCAATCAAAGAAAAGAAATCAGTCAATTCATTGTCATCATGCACAGCCGCTGTCCATCAGTTGTTCATCACCATACACCCACCACCCCCGGATCGATCACCCATCATCATCAACGATCCAAAAAATAAAATAAAATTGGATCTACTTTTAGCAAAGCAGACCACAATTGCCGCAGCACACCAGAACAATCAACATCATCGGAAGCTTTCATCATCGGAATCAGCCACCTTCAGCGTTGTCTTGGCAACCTCCATTGCTTCTCACCAACACGATCAGCCACCATTGCAGACCAGATAATTTTCATCACCAGTCTATGTCGAAGCCCTGGCATCAGTCGTCGGGGTATTCAATTGCTTCACGCCCATCGCAGATCAAAGTTCTCGTGCCATCATTTCCGGAGAACCCCATCTGGTCCACAATCGTCATCAGCCATTTTGACATAAGAGTTGCAGACCGTCATTCATCATCACTGTGTTCGGAAAGAAAAAAAAAAACTTCGCCGCCGTCGAGTGGAATAAACCTCGCTACCGCATGTCATTCACAGAAACCTTTGACATCCTTGCTGTGTGACGTGATAATGTGCAAAATGGAGTTCCCCTTTTGTTAAAGCAATGTGGAGTAAAAGACAAAACAAACAGTGTGATACAGCTGTAAGTCTTAAACCCACCTGCTCACCAAATTTACCCATTAGGCCTAACCCTCTCATTTAAACCCATTGGACCTGTCACCCAATTAAAACAGCCAATATCTTTGACCCATATAAACCAGCCTTGACTCAACATTTCTCAGTTAAATCAGCCATATAAACCCAACCCACAAGTCATAAAACCCACAGCTTTTAAACTCAAATCCCTTAACCACAAAGACACAAACCAGTTCTTTGTCTAGCCCAGTCACTCTTGATTAGCCTAGCTGCCATGGTTGGCCCATATTTCTGTTAACCCAAGACCAACCACCAAGCCAACAATTCTTCCATGTTGCCGAGAGTTACCTAGCAGCTTCTACCAATCACATATTGCCAAGAGTTAAAAAAAAACAAAAAAAAATTCCAGAAGATAGCCACTCGCTTCTCAAGAAAACCTGGAAATACAGCAAAGCTACTTGTGGACCTTGAGAAGGTATGCATTACTCTCTTTGAAAATTGTGCTACTTTTAAATTCAATTTCGTATGTTAATTAAATTTGCACAAAGGTCCTCATGACATATCCTATTTGTCTTTGATTGCCATTTTTCAAGCTTTCATTCTCAGTTTTCCTCTAGCCCTCAACATGTCGTTTCAAGTCTTGTTTAGTTTTACTTTCTCATTGTTAATTTTTCATAATATTTGTCTCATTCAAAAAAAATAAAAAAATGTTTTGTGATTCTTCAACATATAGATATAGAAAAAGAACCACTAAAGAGGATACCAATCACTACCATAGGGCTCAACATACTGATAGGTATCCTAGGTTCTATGAGGGTAAAAATGATGACACTCTAAGACACTCTTATGCATACAGTGGGTACCAACTAGGAGGCACGGATATGGACATAGGACACGAATACGACATGACACGGACACGCAGACAGGTTATTTCTCAAAAAAGTAGGACACGGACACGTTAGGGACACGTTGAATATATATAAATTTTTTATATGACTATAAATAAAAACCTAATGTTATTTCAATTAACTTGCCATAAAAACACACAAATTTAAAAAATATTATTAAGATATTAAAATAACAAAGCCATTAAATAAAAATTAAAGAACTTCTTCATTTAATCATCAACATTCATGATTCAAGTGTCCGGACACGTGAGTCAAAATAGAGTGTCCGTGCTTCTTAGGGTACCAAGAACGGTTCCTTAGGTGTTCTTCCCAGAGCTACTATTATGATTCACCTAGGTATTCTCATGATGAAATAAATGACTCTAGGTATTTGCATAATGAAGAGGAGAACTCTCAAGTGAGTTATATGCCACTTCCACAAAATATGTTCCAAGTTCGATCTCAGAGGTATCCTTTGGAACCCTCTAATTTCGAATCTTATCCTAAGAATTTGTGGTGTAACTTACCTAACCCTACCCAAGAAGATGCATGGAAACACCTATAACTCTTTCGAATTAATCTTAAATTTGGGAAAAGAGTATGCAAAATTCTCTTGATGGTCGTAGTCACGTTAACATCATGTCAAAATTTGTTGTCACTAGAATGAATTTTACGACTTGAAACTCATCCCCAACCATTTGAGGTGGAATGGATAGGTGATGTATCTGTGCTAGTTATATAGAGGTGTCTAGTGCCAATACAAATGGGTGATTATTCCGCCAACATTTGGTGTGATGTTTTGCCTATGAAAATCAGTCATGTGCTTTTAGGAAAACCTTAGATAAATGAGCTTGGTGTGACCCATAATCTGAAAGATAACACGCGTTTTTAGGACCATCAAATTAGTCCCTTTCAAACCCAAAGAGCATGACAAGAAAGAAAATCTTAGGCCCTTTCTTCTTATTCCTTGTGACCTAGAACCTAATTGTGAAATTCCTAGGTCCATTCTTTATTGTCCATCTAAAGAGGTAGTTGACCCACCATTTGTGGAAACTAAAACATTCAAAGCTTCTCAAGTTGAGACCCCAAAGGAACCCCATGATGCGTTACCTCAAATTATAGAAGAACAAACACTTTTTATCTTAGATAAATTTGAGTGTGAGCATCCCGAGCGAACATTTGATCCCATGCATGTGGAAATAAAAAGAGTTTCTAAAGACATTTGCACTAGTTCACTTGATTCTATTCCTACATTAGATCATTGTGTTGCGTCTGAATCTATCTTTCCTTCCTCCACGAATTTTTCATCTAAACCCCATTGATAAATTTCTGCTATTCTTGAATTTCGACCTAGTGCTTATTTTCTTGACATACCATTAGATTTTTATTGAAGTTCAATTTTCATTGTGGCGAAAATGCTAGGTTTTCATGCAGGTGGTGTAGTTTTTTCTCCGATGTCAGATCCAGTACCTCTACCATTCTAGCATCCTACTGTGCATCATATGGAGTTTGTTCTTGCGAGTCAATATGAAAATTCTTTGGTCTTTGATTATTTTCGTGGATTGAGGGGCGATTCTTCTTTAGCTAGTTCGTCTCCTACCATTATATTTTTCATTGATGATTTGCACATTTTGGAGCAACCTTGACATTTTAACTCGTCAGAGTCGAGTTCTTTTTAGCCGGGGAGAAATGATGGGGATCAAGAAGGACTTCACGGACCAATAAGATTTGACCCAGTAGGATATTTATTTTATTGTGTGATTTTCATTTTTATTTTAGGAATTAGTTTATTTTAATAAATTTTAGTTCCTTGTTTTTAGGATAGGATGAAGTTTTCGTATTGTTGGGTTTATCTTGAATTTGCCTATAAAAGCATTGGATGTGATTGATAGATTTAGACTCTGATTATTGAATATACAGACATTTCTCATGCTTTTCTCTTTGGGGTTTCTCTCTTCTTTCTATCTCTTTTCTCTCTTCCTATTTCTTCCTCTTCTTCACTTCTCTTCTTTAATCTCTCTCTACCAGTTCTACATCACCGTCTCTTGCGTCCCTCAAGCCAATTCCTAGGAAATGATACCACAGCATCCAGGTACAACCAAACATCGAAAGAAGACGGCTTCACAAGCCCTTAGCCATCACATAGTGGAGAGCCATTGATCAGTTCCTCTTATTTACCAAATGAGTTGGCTGGAGCTCTCATAAAGCAAGAGCAATTGAATAGTTCTGCATCTTGAGGCATATTGGCCTAGGGCCCTGATCATGACCTGAATTAAATTTGAATTAATGTTGTATTTCCATACTCGCTGCCACATCCCTGATATGAACCCTCCCAAATCTGTCTCAATGGAGACAGTTTTCTGTATAAACCACCCATTGCCATTAGGCCCACTACTAATGAGACTGGAGGCCACAATATGATTCTAGTAAATGAAATCAAGCAATCACTTGCCAAAGCTTTTTTATATAGCGCTATTTCCATATCGACGTTGAAATGGACGTGGGATGCAGATCCAACACTCCCTTGTCCCAATTGGGACTTGAATCCTCAACCTCTTATTTGGGAAGTAAGGGAGATAGCACTCAAGCTAACACTTGGTGGTATCAACAAATAAATATATTAGTAAATAATAAATAATTATTTTTGTTTTCTCATATCTATTTAATCATATCCTTTGAGGCAACTTTGACGAGGTGATCAACTTCTTATTGGTTCCCTCTTTTCCATGTTGCCTATATTGTAATTGAATACATTGTGGAAGCTTGGAATCAATTAATTTTAGTTGGTTCATGTTCTTCCATATCTGGCAACATGTTTTCTATGTTAGATCTAGAACGATTCATCATGCGGAATAAACAAAACTGAAATGAATCGTAGAACCAAAATATACAATAAAGCATACCTCCGGCCATTGATGTTATCTCTGTATTCACTGGTTTTCTTCTCCGTTTGGCACTTCCAAGCTCTGCTCACTCCAAATTAGATGGTGTAAACTGAAGATGATTGAGTCAAGCGAGTTTGGGGACCAAACGGTGGTATTTATAGCCAAAGCTTCCATCAAGCTTTGGCAACACGTGTCCCACGTTCACAGATCATCATGTTCGGCAGTTTAGTCCCACGTTCAGCAGTTCAAAACGATTTCAAACGTGGAGTGGATCATTTTCGAGAGAAACGGTTAACATTCTCCCACTTGATCCACACTTCACATCTTAAACCCATTGATAATCTGTATTAAGTAATAAGTACATGAATCATGGCGATAAGTCTTCTTATGACGAGTATTATCTTCCATGTATTATCATGTATTTATTTCTTAAAATTTATGTGGCAACAATTTTTGAATGAATAAACCCTATGTTTATTCTTGGTCCAACACACATATAAATTTTTTCTCAAATTAAAATTAAGGTGCACATGAATATGACAAAAATTACATTAAGTAAGAGTTTCAATAAGGAAACATAATTCGTACAATGAATGAACTACATAATGGAATTAAGTCCCATTGACATTACATGATCCTTGAATTTAGATGGTGGCATGCCCTTAGTCAAAGGATCAGCAATCATCAATTCAGTGCTAATGTGTTCAATGACCACTTTTCCTTCCTTAACACATTCCCTTATGGCTAAGTACTTAATGTCGATATGCTTACTTCGACTACCACTTTTGTTATTCTTAGCCATAAGAACAACAGCTGAATTGTCACAAAATATCCTCAATGGTCTATGGATAGAATCTATGATTCTAAGGCCCGTAATGAAACTCCTAAGCCATACACCATTCGATGTAGCCTCAAAACAAGCCACGAACTCAGCTTCCATAGTGAAAGTAGCAGTCAAGGACTGTTTGGCACTCTTCCATGAAATAGCTCCGCCAACCATCATAAAGATGTAACCTGATGTTGATTTTCGTGAATCCACACAATCAGCAAAGTCTGAATCGGAATAACCAACTACTTCCAAATTTTCAGTCCGTCTGTAGGTAAGCATGTAGTCCTTGGTGCCTTGAAGGTACCGCATTACTTTCTTTGCAGCTCTCCAGTGATCTAAACCTGGATTACTCTGATATCGTCCCAACATACCCACAGCAAAAGCTATGTCAGGTCTAGTGCAAACCTGAGCATACATTAGGCTTCCAACAGTTGAGGCATATGGGATGTTCTGCATTTGTTTCCTTTCTAAGTCATTCTTTGAGCATTGGTTCAAATTAAACCTATCACCCTTCACAATGGGAGCTACACTTGGTGAACAATCCTTCATACGATATCTCTCTAAGACTTTATTGATATAGGTTTCTTGAGACAGACCTAAGATGCCTTTGCATCTGTCTCTATGGATCTTAATGCCAATGACATAAGATGCCTCACCCATATCCTTCATATCAAAATTCTTAGAGAGGAATTGTTTCACCCCATGCAACAACCCCTTATCATTAGTTGCAAGTAGAATATCATCCACATATAAAACAAGAAAACATATCTTACTCCCACTGACCTTCTGGTATATACACTGATCAATGATGTTTTCAACAAATCCAAATGAAGAAATAACACCATGAAACTTGTAATACCATTGGCGGGACGCTTGTTTTAAACCATATATGGATTTATTAAGCTTGCAAACCAAGTGCTCACCATCACTAGAGGGAAATCCTTCAAGTTGTTTCATGTAAACCTCCTCCTCTAAATCACCATTGAGAAAAGCCGTTTTCACATCCATTTGATGCAACTCCATGTCAAAATGTGCTACTAATGCCAAAACAATCCTTAAGGAATCTTTCTTAGATGCAGGAGAGAATGTCTCCTTGTAATCGATTCCTTCCTTTTGAGTGAATCCCTTAGCAACAAGTCTAGCTTTGTATCTCTCAATGTTGCCTAATGAGTCCCTTTTGGTCTTAAAGACCCATTTATTGCCAATGGCTTTGGCTCCATTAGGCAACTCTACAAGGCTCCAGACATTGTTGTCCCTCATGGAATTCATTTCCTCTATCATAGCATTGTACCAATATTCGGACTCTTTGCAATTAATGGCTTGTGAAAAAGATTCGGGACAATCTTCAGTTTCTATATCATAGTCAGTTTCTTGTAGATACACCACATAGCCACTAGGAATAGCTAACTTCCTTGTTCTAGTAGATCTTCTTAATGTTACACCAACATCTTCTTGGGGAGGATGTGGTTCAACTGGTTGTTCAGGAATTGGTAATTCTTGAACTCCCTGACCTACTTGAATGATGTCAGCCGCTTGTGGAACTTCAATGATTGGTTGTTCAACACCAATTTGTACTGAAGGGGTGTTATGAACAACAATCAATCTATTACTTGAAGTGGAAGGTTGATTATCTGAATGATCATTTTCAGAAAATGTGTTCCCTGAATGATCCCTCCCACTGATCAAGTCATTCTCAAGAAATTTGGCATTCCTTGATTCCACAATCCTAGTGGTATGAGATGGACAATAAAATTTGTAACCTTTGGACCTTTCAGCATATCCAATGAAATAGCCACTAATGATCCTCGGATCTAGTTTCTTCTCTTGTGGATTATAAATCCTCACTTCAAACGGGCATCCCCAAACACGTACATGCCTTAAACTCGGTTTCCAACCTTTAAATAACTCAAATGGTGTTTTAGGAACAACCTTGGTTGGGACCCGATTTAAGATGTACACAGCCGTCTTAAGTGCCTCAGTCCACAAGTTCTTAGGAAGATTGGAGCTACTCTGCATGCTCCGCACCATGTCCAATAATGTTCGGTTTCTTCTTTCAGCTACACCATTTTGGTCCGGTGAACCAGGCATGGTGTATTGGGGAACAATCCCATTTTCCTGAAGAAACCTCGCAAAGGGACCATGTGCTTGTCCATCTTCTGTATATCTACCATAGAATTCTCCACCTCTGTCTGACCTCACGATCTTAATTTGCTTACCGCATTGTTTCTCTACTTCAGCCTTGAAAACTTTAAAGGCATCTAATGCTTCGTTCTTATTATGAAGCAAGTAGAGATACATGTATCGTGAATAGTCATCAATGAATGAGATGAAGTATTTTTGACCATGTGAGTCCATGTCTGGACTACAAATGTCTGTATGTATGATTTCTAATATGTGAGAACTCCTTGTGGCACCTTTCGTAGACTTGTTGGTCTGCTTTCCCTTTATGCAGTCCACACAAGTTTCAAAATCAGTAAAGTCAAGAGTACTAAGTACCCCATCATTTACTAATCTTTTAATACGCTCAATGGAGATATGACCTAATCTCCGGTGCCATAATGTAGAGGAATCCTCATTTACAACACATCTCTTTATGCCAGTGTGAACATGCATAGCATTATAAGTGGCATCATTTTGCAAATTAATACAGAAAAGACCATCACACATTGTACCAACTCCAACAATTTCAAATTCATAAATTAAACTGAAAGATGTATCTGAAAATTTAAAAGAGTATCCCAGTGGTACAAGTCTAGAAACTGAAATTAAATTCCTAGAAAAACTAGGAATATAAAAGGTCTTTTCTAAAATTAATACAAAGCCACTACTTAAAATCAAATTGCATGTTCCAACAGAATCCACATGTGAACGCATCTTGTTTCCTGAATAGATGCATTGTTCACTTCCCACCGGCTTCCTTAGGTTTCGCATACCCTGCAAGGAATTCGAAATATGGATTGTAGAACTAGAATCAATCCACCAAGTGTTGTAAACAACATCAACCATATTGGATTCATAACAAACTAAAGATAGTTGATTACCTTTCTTCTCAAGCCATTTCTGGAATTTGGGACAATCTTTCTTAACATGTCCCTTCTTCTTACAGAAGAAACACACAGGATCTTTCTTTATGTCAGCTTGTGGAGCCAACTTCTCTTTCCCTTTCCCTTTCTTATTGGCTTGAGGTTTATTCTTTTCCTGCATAGCCAGCATTGCACTATCTCCCATCTCCATAGTCAATCTCCCTTCCTCTTGAACACACATGGTCATAAGTTCATTAATAGACCATTTATCCTTATGTGTGTTATAAGAGATCTTGAAAGGACTGTATTGAGGTGTGAGAGTATTCAGAATATAGTGCACGAGAAAAGAATCTGAAATTTCAACCTCCAGTTTTTTAAGTTGAGCTGCAGTGTCCCTCATCTTCATGATGTGCTCACACACACCTCTCACAGTGTCGAGCCTTATGGAACAAAACTTCATAATTAGGGTACTAGCAAGCGCCTTATCGGAAGTGACGAATTGTTCGTCAATGGCCTTGAGTAAATCACGGACTTTGGTATGCTGATCGACTGAACCACGAATACCGGCAGAGATTTTGGTCTTTATGAACATAACACTGAGTCGATTGGATCGTTCCCAATGTTCATAAAGAGCAATCTCAGCTTCAGTGCTGGTATCGGTAATTGTAGGTGGTTCATCTTTCCTTATAGCATAATCAATGTCCATCCACCCTAAATGAAGTAAGACCCTCTCTTTCCACATTTTAAAGTTATCACCCTTAAGTTCGGGAATATCACAACCGACATCAGAAAATTTAACAGGTTAACTAGCTGCATAAATTAAACATACGTGCTTATATTAAAATGAGGCATAAACAAAATTTCATGGTTTACCAATGTAAATCATGCTTAAAAATTGAACCCAATGACATAAAAATTGCCTGTGAGCTAATTTTTTTAATTTAAGCAGATTCAATTATTCTTTATGATAGAATTTATCAAATTATTTCTTCAATAATCATGTATAAAGCCTATTTTACCGCAGAAACAAATAGTACTACTAAGTAAGTTCCCAGGAAAGATTTTTCTTTCCTAGACAGAACTTCAAGATTCTCAGGAAAGATTGGAGGGGTCACAATGGTCCCACTTAAAATCCAGTCTCCTAGACAGAACCTCCTTAGACGTACACATTCATACTCTCACAGCAAATAGTCCGTTAATGATTATAATTTGATATATATTCTATCTAATATTAAACTTTATGATAAAACTATCAAATTATTAAATTAATTCATAATTCCTGTGGGTAAGTTATGAATAATTTGATATTTTATCCTAATTAATCATATAATAAAAATTCCTGTGGGATAAAATTTATTTTACTAATTATGATTAATTACAATTAATGTCTAAATATTATTTATGTGATCCTAATCAATCATAATATATGAATTTTATTTAATTAAAGATGCTGTGGCTATTCTCTAATTAACCAAAAATCATTTAGATCACTAGACATTATACCTTTATACATAAGGATTAACAAAAAATAAGAATAATGATAAATTGCATAATTTTAACTAAAATTAACATGTAATTATTATGCATAGAATATTCTCACAATTTAAGCATAAACATTGCATAATTAAAACTATAATATTATGCCTAACATTTAATTTCATGCCATTAACTATATATATATATATATATATATATATATATATATACACTCATCCAAAAATTACATGTACTAATTTAGAACATAAATAATCAATTCATGCAAACTAAATATGAGCATAATTATTAAATTTGCACAACAATCATCTAAATTGCACACAATTAAATTAAATAATAACTGTATGCAAAATGAGCAAAAATTTATCAGATAATTGATTTGATGCAGAAGACTTTATTTAGGCTGGTCACTTTTTCCCATCCAGTGAATTATTTGTAAGCCACTGTAAGGTAATAGCAAGTTTTTCCTGTTATTTTTCATTTCCAGTGCATTTAAGCCAATGTAAACCAATCATTGGATAGCTTCTCCTTTTTAACCAAACGCCTCCCAAACTCAGATTTAAAAATTTACCCATAGAGTAACAGTGTTGGGCAACCATCTGAATGGGTGGGTCGGGTCGAACCCAACCCGGTTTGGTCCAAATAAAATCACAAAAATCCCAGCCGCAGAAAAAATCCCAGAAAAAATCCCACTGCTGGTCGGTCATCTTCTCCGTCAATGGCGACTTGCCGGCGGCGGATTTTCTCGCAGTTTTCACTGGGTCCGAACCTATAGGTTATGGGCAACTCAAATCTACCCTCAGTTTTCCGATCGGATAGCCGGATCTCCCCAAAATGTCCAGAAATCATGGCCAAAAAAAACAGAGAGAATTTTCGGCCAAAAAACAGAGATAGACAGAGAGAGTACCAAGGCAGAGATGTAAACCCTGCTCTGATACCAAATGTTAGATCTAGAACGATTCATCATGCGGAATAAACAAAACTGAAATGAATCGTAGAACCAAAATATACAATAAAGCATACCTCCGGCCATTGATGTTATCTCTGTAGTCACTGGTTTTCTTCTCCGTTTGGCACTTCCAAGCTCTGCTCACTCCAAATTAGATGGTGTAAACTGAAGATGATTGAGTCAAGCGAGTTTGGGGACCAAACGGTGGTATTTATAGCCAAAGCTTCCATCAAGCTTTGGCAACACGTGTCTCACGTTCACAGATCATCACGTTCGGCAGTTCAGTCCCACGTTCGGCAGTTCAGAACGATTTCAAACGTGGAGTGGATCATTTTCGAGAGAAACGGTTAACATTCTAGACATAGCTTTTCTTACCGATAAAAAAAAAATTTCATTTTCTTCCCATTATTATTATTCACCATGTTGTGAAACTAACCCTCTCTAAGCAAGCTACTAACCCCCCCCCCCCCCCCCCCCCCCTCTCCCCAAAAAAAAAAAATTGAAAACTCTCAAAGCAAGCACCAGTCTTTTAAATGAAATTTCATAGATCAAGACAGCATGAAGATGTTTTTAAGGGAGCTAAAATATTTGTAATAATGGAAAAAAATTATATGATTTTGAGCCATTGCCATTGTGGATTCTTTTCTCCTAATAAATTTTTTTAGGTATATTTAATAAGAACAAATCTGCAATGGCAATGGTTCTTGCAGGGTATTATATGCTCTCTTATATCAGCATTCTTTTTGCTACATTGCACACTCCAAGGCATCTGCTCAACATGTTTGTTGTGAGACGCCCATATCAAAAGTTGTATGTTTTGAAGATGTTGGACACCTTGGATTTATGTGCTCCCCCCAACCCAAAATAACTGAATGGCTTTCTGAGCAACTCACAACAGACAAAAATCTAGTACCTCTGCTAATGAGGGTATTCTTGTTGTAGAAAGGAAATTTTAAAAAGAAAAAGGATAATGAAATTAATTATGCTATTGTTTGGACTAGCATAATCTACCCAATTCATATCATTTGTGTGTGTTAGTTTTTGGCACCAATCAAGATGAAGTTTATAATATGTTTAAGAACTGGAAATTATGTTCATGCAGCACATTAATGAGATGTGATTATGTAATGCTGATTTCCTGATTGATGAATGGGTAATAGCAATGTTACAGGGAATGTGAATTGTTCTGATAGAATAGGAACAGGAATTCAGTATGCTGGTTACTCCAAATGTAGTATGATAGAAGTAGATTTGTATAGATGACTGGCGTGGATTATGACTGGGTATGTGTAATTGTAAGAAACTTTTCTTTTTACATTAAAGATGAGTAATATTATTGAAGTTCACAAGTTGTTCATATAATTGTAAAAATTGATTATATTAAAATAAAACATGTAAAATTATCGGACCAGGAAACCTATTTATGTTGATCTTTTGATAAGAAGAAAATTCTGGGATTACCAAACTTAGTGTTTGGGAACGAAAGTGTTCTCTGTTCTTGAACCACGTACCAAACACAGGGTTTGTTAAGGTATTAGTGTTTTCTGGTAACTTTGGATAATAGTAATTTCATTAACATGGCATGGTTTTAGGTGATTTATTTTTTATATAATATTGTTGTGTATTTAGTTATGTCTTGTTGCCGGATTGTAGGAAGCGCCTGCTATTGTTAAATCTGTTTATAACAAAAGAATAGTTGGATGCCCTGGTGGTGAGGAAGGTAAGACCCTTATTATTTCTGTGGTGCATTTCTTTTTTGTTATGAGAAAATGTTTTTGCTATCTACCGACTCATTCTTCAGTGTTGGCAACTAACCATGCTGTGTAAAATTATTTAAATTTACAGAAGATGAGCATGATGTTGTGTGGTTTTGGTTGGAGAAAGGCAAACCTCATGAATGCCCAGTCTGTTCTCAATATTTCATGGTAAGTGATAGTTTTCCTCCAAATTAGTAACTGTGGACGCGTCTACTTCCCTTATAGAGGCCGCTTTAGATTATAGTAACAATGAATTACCCACTTTTTTTCTTCTTCTTATGTTTATCGTGAGTGGCCTTCTGTTTAAGTCTCTTCACATCGTAAAGCAGAAATAGTTAGATTTTGTTAAATCCACTTTATTTATTTGTTGATGTTTTGCAGCTTCAAGTGGTAGGACCAGGAGGACCTCCTGATGGCCATGGAGACGATGATCATCACTGATATGGAATGCAAGTTTGTTGGCGTAATAAATTTGGTTAGATGACGAGAAGACAGTTTATTATACAGCATAGCTTCAACCACTTCTATATTTCATTTGTTTTTTGTTGGATCCTTAGTTCTTGACAATATTGTGTCCAAAGATGTTTGGGTTGGTGAATTTTGTTTCATGGCCAGGTCATAGCCTAGGCCTTCTTTAATATAGCATCAAATAATTCATGGCTACGTCTGACTCTTTCATGGAGTGTATATATATATATCCACCACAATGTATTATTGAACTGGGTATTTTAATGTGCCCAAATACCAGTTCATGGGTGTTGCTAAAGATGTTTAAGAGCCCAACTAGGCAAATTGATCGTGACAGGATTTTTTTTGGCATTTTGATGAAGTTCATCCAGCTTTGTTACCCCAAAATGCTTATAAATATTACAATGTTATCTCAAAATAACATTATATGTTGAATGGACTTGGTACAATGTTATCTAAAAGCTGGCATTATATGTTGTTTTCTTGTTTATACCTTGTTTTTAATATTTAGATGTTTATGATATTGCACCCATGCAGTGATGGATTCTGATGATTATATTATTTTGAACCACGAAAATATCGAAAAATAAAAATAAAAAATGGAAAACAGGCAACCAAAGATATGGAGTTTTTTCCAATGCAATAAAACATTGGAATGATCTAAATTTTGTTCCCAACTTGTATAGTCTTTCTATATATTGACAGGGTCATCAGTCACCTCAGAAGAGTTAGAACTGTCAACATAATGCCTCGGCTCCATGATACCATTGTTCAGTGTTTGTCTGAAGCTCAATCTGACTCCCATGAAGTGCAACATAAAGCTCTCCAAACCCTAACTTCCATCACCAAGTTTAGTCCCCCAAACAGAAACTTACTTGCAGAGACAGATGGTGCCATCCTTACCTTTCTCACCCTATCCAAGTCATCCTCCCACACCATCCAGACTCTCTCACTATCCATTCTTTTTAACCTCTCCCTAAACCCTAATTTAAAGCAGTCTCTTGCAGATATGGAAACCATCAGCCATCTCAACTCTGCAATTCTCTCCCCGACCTCCCCGGAATCAAGCAAATTGGCAGCTTCTTTGATTTGCAGCTTGGCAATGCTGGACAAGAACAAGGCCAAGTTTGGGGTGGCAGGTACCATTCATTCACTGGTGAAGGCAGTTTCAGGACCTCGTGGTCCTGCTGCTCACCACCTCCTTAGTTCTCTGGCTGAGCTCGTGCTATTCCATGGCAACTGCACTGTAGCTGTCCGATCAGGAGTTGTTCAGGTGCTGATTGATGTTGTGGAGAGCACCGATGGTGAGGATCTAGCCGGAACTTCTCTTGCCATCCTGGGGCTCCTTGCTAGGTTTGAAGAAGGATTAAATGCTCTGAGAAAGACAGACCAGATTGTGAGTTCAATGTTAGAAGTGTTAAAAGGGAGGAGCATGTTGAGCAAAGAGGGGGCTGCCGAAATACTTCTTCGCCTATTTGAAGAAAGCGAGGGATGTGTGAGAGATGCTTTGAGGATGCCAGAATTCTCATCTGTGCTAGCTGATCTCTCTGTGAGAGGAGCAGGAAGAGCCCGAGAGAAGGCTGGTTTGCTAATGAAGAAGATGATGGAGGCTGACATGGATTCCTATGTTGATGGGAGCCCCATGTATTCCCAATGGTAGTTTATTGTCTGGTTTTGGCAAGTTTTACAGTGTTTTGAGTAATTTAGTCGCTTCAGATGACAACGGGAGACTTGGAAATGCATTCTCTCCAACCGTGGAAAAGGAATTTCCTGCACCAGCAGTGGAAACGAGTTCCAGTCCCATATTAATGGAGAACGTATTTGTTCCTGCTTATTTGAATTTGGAATTTGATTGACACTGAAGATTGGGGTTGCCTGGGGAAGGGTGACACATATGATAAAGAATGGAAAATGCAGAACATGTCGACTGTATGATGGCTGCTTATTTCTTCTAATATATATACTTTTGATGTATATCTTCACCATTCTTTTTATATTGATAACTATATCTTCATCACCGGCCTTGATTCTTCAGTGCGAAATGAGTGCGCAATGATATAGAATTTAGTGGCAATACAAATCTATGAACCTTTTGTCATGAGTCATGGTAACTCTTCTTTTATTCTAAGTTCTAACAACAGATTTCAGACTAATACTAACTGGTCCATGATGCAAAAACATAAAACTGTCAATTTGGTCCAAATCTTGGAATATGAACATTGCTATATAGATGAAGGATGATATTTTTGTACAAAATGCAGATTTATTTGCATATGAACATTGTTGGATGAATGACTGAACAAACATTAACGGATTCCAAGTCTGATTGCTGGCAAATTGTATTCCGATCATCCGAACTGTGTGAATCTAGCTGTGGAACCTTCGCCGTCAAGTCTTGGAATTTTCTGTGCCTCTGAATTTAAATAATTATCACCTACCTGCATGCTAAGGAAACAAGAGATTGATTGCAGGAAGGATAGCAAAAATGAAACAGAGGGGCAGAGTAGATGTTTAAATCACTGCAATTGAAAGCAACCTGGGCAATCCTGAATGTTTGGAAAGCGGGAAAAAGCCCTGGATGAATATCATGGAAGAACTAATGGAGGACAAGAAATTGAATAGCAGCACCACATCAGCAATCCTAGCTTTCCTCATTTTGATTATCATTGGCATGTCTCTCTTATTTTTTCACATGGCAAACCTCCAAAGTCATGTTGATCCCTTGAGGAGATCAATAGACAGTCAAATGGGAGTTTGAATTGTTTACAGCGCGGCTTACTACAATTCTAAGAGTTTCATCCAAATATCGGCAGAAACAGCTCAAAGCAGCAACCAAATATCCGAGTACGGCTTGGAAAGAGAAAAAAAAAAAAAGAAGTTTAATGATAAGATAGAATGAAAAAACTGTATGGTCATGTATATTAAATTCTAACATGTGACTTATATTTTAATTAAAGCATTATTATTACATCACTTAAACCAAAAGGGTGTTTATCATTAAAAGGAAATCCGTGGTGATCAGTGATAGTGTGAAGAAAAATACATGTCATTTTTAGGTTGACAAATCTTTTTAAAATTTGTGTCTCTATTGTTGGTGCGAGTCAATGCTTCTTGTATGGTTAGGAGATGATTTTATAATTATTAGGATTCCTTGTAATTAGCTGTCTTTCCTTTTTGTTTTGGTTACTAAGTCTACTTGTACTCCTATATATATTGATCCTCCAATAGAGAGAAAAATATACTGATTTAAATCCCAAAACCTAGTATTCTTTTTATCTTGGTATCAGAGCAACCGCCTATACCTTGGTCGGCTGGCCTCATCCCCAACCCTCCTATCGCTGACCATCTAGTGTTTTCTGGCCAGTACCTAAACACTACCCTACAGCCAATTAAACAAATTCTACCCGAATTTCTTCCCACCATGGACAAGGAGACTTCTCAAAAAAATTCCTCTTCCATTGTACTAGTTATCAACCCGGTTGTGACTGTCCAGAATGATTCTTCCACAATGCCATTTGGGTTCAAATTCAATGGTTCCAATTATTCAATTTGGTCGCAAATGATGGAACTACATGCTACAGGACAAGGAAAACTTGGTTACTTGACTAGAAAGACTCCTCAGGTTGAATCCGATTATGGTTTTATGAAGTGAAATATATAGGATGCAATTGTCAAACGGTGGTTGCTGAAAACCATGAAGCCACATCTACTTGGGCTATTCCTTAGCCTACTAACTACTAAAGATGTTTGGGAAGGCTTTTCCCAGATGTATTATGATGGATCTAATGAGTCACAGATCTATGAGTTACGTTGTAAGGCTACCCATATCAAACAAGGTGGTTGCCCAATTCCTCTGTATTTTGTAGAATTAAAGAGTATATGGCAGGAGCTTGACAAAAGACGCCCTATTAAGATGATATGTGTTGCTGATATAAAGGTCCACCAAGAAGAACTGGTGAAGGATCGTGTCTATGAATTTTTGGCAAGGTTGGATGATAGATTCAGTAAGGTTCGTAGTGATCTTTTGAGGATGAAACCACTTCCTGGATTCGAGGAATCGTTTGCATATGTTCGTCGAGAAGCCCAACGTCAGACTATTATGCTTGGTTCAGGGAGAGATGTTGGTGACCCATCGGTTGCCATGGTTTCGAAGGCCCCTGCCATCATGGCCCCTTGTATCCCTTGTCCGTCTGTGATAGAAAACAAGGATGCTTTACATTGCACGTTTTGCAACGGTAATAGACATACTGAAGATACTTGCTTTAAGAAACATGGGTTTCTCGAATGGTATTTGGAGTGAAGGAAGTAACTTAAAGCGGAGCAGGCTGCTAGACGACCTGGCCATGCCAAGACTGCTGATGCCGGGGTCAGAGTTGTTGCTGTTGCCACTAGCCAATCTGGAGCTACTACACCGGTCTTGGGTAATGCAGGACCAGTTTTGTCCCTTATTTCCCAGCTGTCTTTCTCTGATTCTCCGGAAGATGCAGGTAACTTAAAAAGGGTTCTCATTACATCTGATGTCCATGACCCAGGTTGGATTATTGACTCCGGTGCTACTGATCACGTGACTTATGATAAATCGTTGTTTCAATATGTTACTACTCCTCATAAAAACAGTGTAGTTACTGCGAATGGTGAAACTACCCCCATGACAGGGGCTGGTTCTGTTGCCCTCACTCCATCCCTATCTTTGCACCATAACTTACTTATTCCTGCTTTGTCAAATCATTTGTTGTATGTAAGCCAAGTTATGAAACAATTGGATTGTATTGTATTAATGTTTCCTACTTTTTGCTTGCTCTAGGATATCCAGACTCGGGAGATCATTGGACGTGGTACTAAGAGAAAGGGAATATACAACATTGATGATATTGCATTGGGTCGCGTCCATCAGGTTTGTGGGACAAAAAGTAAGAAAACTAAGAAAATTTGGTTGTGGCATCGTCGCCTTGGTCATGCATCTTTTGGTTATTTGCATCGGTTACTTCCTTCGTTGTTTAGTGGAGTTGGTGACTCAAAGTTAACATGTAATGTTTGTATTTTGGCTAAGAGTCATCGAGTGTCTTATCCTTTAATTTAATATATTCTGATGTTTGGGGTCCTTCTCCAGTTTCTACCCATTTCGGGATTAGATGGTTTGTTACTTTTGTGGACGATTGCACTCGAATAACTTGGTTGTATGTGATGAAAAAGAAAAGTAATGTTGGCTCCATCTTTTGAATTTTCTATCAGATGATCAGGACCCAATTTTCTCTTCCCATCAAGGTTTTTCTTTTTGACAATGGTGGAAAATACGTTAATGTTGAATTATCTCAGTTTTTTCAGGAA
Organism: Nyssa sinensis; assembly: GCA_008638375.1. Lineage (NCBI taxonomy): Eukaryota > Viridiplantae > Streptophyta > Magnoliopsida > Cornales > Nyssaceae > Nyssa > Nyssa sinensis. Next base: position 7,088,611 of record CM018046.1, read on the forward strand.
CAAGGAATCCTACATGAAATTACTTGCTCTCAGACACCCCAACAAAATGGAGTTGCTGAGCACAAGAACCGGCATATTCTGGAAACTGCTCGAGCTCTCCTTATTGGTGCCTCAGCTCCACAGCATTACCAGGCAGATGCTGTCACATATGTTGTATACTTAATGAACCAAATGCCTTCTTAGGTTCTAGAATTTTGAACTCCTATAGAGGCCTTGGCTCTTCACGTCTCTCTGCCCTCCACCTTACATCTTTTCCAGCGTATTTTTGGATGTGTGGCATATGTTCATTTGCACAAGAATTAGTGGAGTAAATTGGATCCCTGTGCCATCCGGTGTGTCTTTCTTGGGTTTGCTTCACAACAGAAAGGATATCGATGCTATCATCCTTCTACACGGAAATTTTATATTACCATGGATGCCATCTTCTTGGAAGCTGAAATGTATTTGACCACTGAGTTATCCAACTATGCTCTTTAAGGGGAGATGAGTACACTTGAAGGACTTATTTGGATTGAGGTTGCATTGAGAGAAGAAGAATGAGGAGTTCAAAATATGCATATTGAAGAAGATAGGCCTAGCAGCTTGATGACTCCCAGCCAAGCCAAGCCTAGGCCTAGCAGCTCGGTAACTCCCAGCTAAACTGAACCTAGGCCTAACAGCTCTGCAACTCCCAGCCAAGCTGAGCCTCGCCTAGCCTCCAATCAAGCCGAATGGATTCAACTTGAGCTAAGACAAGCCAGTGCTAGCCAATTCGAGCTGTCTGAAGAGAATCTAAAGGACCTTGATGACTTCGACCCAACCTAAGAGGATCCGAGTACTACAGCTACTGGTTTTAATCCCCTTTCTCTCGATTCTATGGTAACCGCTCATACTCCTATGGATATTTATGAGGTAAGTAATTTGGAAATTAATACATTAACTAATCCTAATATGGTTAAAAGACCTTTTCAATTGCCCCCTAAACAGAATCGTGGGAAACCGCCAAACATATTTTCACTAGAAGGAAAGACGAAGTATTCTATTGTTAAGTATGTGTCCACTCACAGATTGTTTCCACAGTATTAAGCCTTTGTGAATCAAATGGCAACAATTAATATTCTGAACAGAGTTGAAGAAGCCTTGAGGGACCCCGAAGTGGACAGATGCTATGAAAATAGAGATGAAGGCACTACAGAAAAATGGGACTTGGGATGTAGTCTCACTACCAAAAGGGAAGAAAACAGTGAGATGCAGATGGTTATTCACCATCAAACATAATGCTGATGGAACGATCGATAGATACAAGGCGAGATTGGTGGCTAAAGGATACACACAGACATATGGTGTGGATTACCAAGAAACCTTTGCACCAGTGGCAAAGATGAATACCATTCTAGTATTATTGTCTTTAGCAGCTAACTTAGATTGGCCCTTGAAACAGTTTGATGTAAAGAATGCTTTCTTGCATGAAGATTTAGAGGAGGAAGTGTACATGGATTTTTCACCTGGTTATAGGATGATTGATGGATCAGGAAAAGTGTGTAGGTTGCAGAAGGCACTCTATGGCTTGAAACAATATCCTTGAGCATGGTTTGGGAGGTTTACCGGAGCCATGAAAAAATATGGATATTGCCAAGAAAATTGTGATCATACCTTGTTCATCAAACGCAAGGGTGGTAAGATTACCTTATTGATTATCTATGCTAACGATATGGGGGTCACAGGTGATGATGTTGATGAGATTCAAAAGCTGCAAGGATATTTGGCTTCTGAATTCGAGATGAAGGACTTGGGGAGTTTGAAGTATTTTCTGGGCATTGAAGTAGCTCGTTTTAGTGGTGGCATTTATTTATCACAACGAAAATATGTGATGGATTTACTGGCTGAAATTGATATGTTAGGGTATAAACCAGCAAATACTCCTTTTGTGCAAAACTATCACCTGGGGATATATCCGAATCAAGTTCCGACTAAGAAGAAAAAATACCAAAGGTTAGTTAGGAGATTAATTTATCTATCGTTCACTCGACCTAATATTGCATATGCAGTTAGTGTTGTTAGTCAATTCATACACTCTCCGAGTGAGGACCATATAGAGGCTGTAATGCGCATTCTGAGTTATTTGAAGTTAACTCTTAGGAAGGGTCTGATATTTCGAAAACATGGACATTTGGAGGTTGAAGGATACACAGATGCAGATCGAGCAGGCAATGTTACTCATAGGCGCTCCACATCAGGTTACTTTATGTTTGTGGGAGGTAAACTGGTTACATGGCATAGTAAGAAACAAAATGTGGTCGCCCATTCTACAGCTGAGGCCGAGTATAAGGGTATGGCTCAAGGAATTTGTGAGCTTCTTTGGCTGCATATATTGCTTACAGAGATAGGTTTTAAGCCGCAGGGTGCTATGCAACTTCACTATGATAATCAAGCTGCTCGAGAAATAGCAAATGATCCTGTTCAACACGATCGAACAAAACATGTGGAGATGGATTGACATTTTATCAAAGAGAAGCTAGATGCAAACTTGGTTGATATAGTTTTTATTAATTTCAAAGGACTGCTTGCAGATATGTTGACACATGAAGTATCAAGGAAAGTTTTCCATGAGTCACTCGACAAGTTGGGCATAGGAGATATCTACGCACCAACTTAAAGGGGAGTGTTGGCGTGAGTCAATGGTTCTTGTATGGTTAGGAGATGATTTAGCTCCTTGTATGGTTAGGAAATGATTTTGTAATTATTAGGATTCCTTGTAATTAGTTGTCTTTCCTTTTTGTTTTGGTTACTAAGTCAACTTGTACTCCTATATATATTGATCCTCCAATAGAGAGAAAAATACACTGATTTAAATCCCAAAACCTAGTATTCTTTTTATCTTCTATTTGTTAGGCTTAGTTTGGAAGTATGGTTTAAATAGTTTGATTGAGTTGAAGAAGGCCTTAGTGTAACTTGACTGAGTAAAAGTATAGTTCTAAAGGTGGTATTTTTTGAAGATATATATTCAAAATTATTTTGTGAAAAGTAATACTCCTGCATTTCCATTTTTATGTTTTGAGAACATTTTATATTTTCTACTCTAGTTTGGATTTTGATTTTAAGGGTTCATGACCTTAGTTTTGACTATATACTAATTAATTAATAGAAATGATTTTAGCATTCATGGACTTCTTTGTTGATTTAATTGTGTGGAATGAATATGCCAAATAGTAGGCTTATTGTTTGAATGTGTGTTAGGTTCATTGGAATGCACATCACTTCTATTGAGTCGATCATTATAACGCTGCTATGTCTCGTTCCCTTGTAATTGTGATTTTTTTTTTATGTAATTGTAAAATAGTAGTCCAACCGTTCAAGCGTACAAAGTTTTCATTTGAATGCGTGTGTTTAGAATGTGCTTCATTCAAACATGTGTGATTTGCTTTTTAAAGCGTCTAATATTGTGTTTTGTAAACAATTTCGAAAAAGTGGTTTCAAAAGGGCTTAGGGGACCAAGGTCCCATCTCATATGCCAAATTTCTCTCCTTCCATAAACATAGCCCCAGGTTCAAAATTCAGCGCATGCACGGACACACACTTAAGTAAAATTTCCCTTTCTCGTGCTCAAAAAAGGGGTTAGGTTTATAGTTGCCTTTGTAGTTGTTATATTTTCCCTCTCCAGGCCAATGTTGTAAAGATGCCAGAAGAAAACATGGCTTCGGACAATCCTTGCAAGACCAAAGAATCATTTTATGCTCTCTTACATCAATTAAGAGGCACTGAAGGTTCATAGGAAAGCTGGGGTCACCATGCATTTTACCAAATGGATAGTCAACTTGCAAGGAGGAACAAGGTCAAGAATTTAATTTGGGGCGGCAATTTTTTTTGCCAAGTACCTGAACATAAATTTAAAAATTTATTTATGATACTTTTAATAGGTAACTAATTCATTGATATAAAAGAATTTACAAATTAAATAAGAAGTTCAATCAAAGAAAATGATGCTGCACTTTTTCGTCCTGGCATATAGTAGGCTCCACGTGCATCATATTATCCGCTTTGGGTTGAAGAGTCCTTACAACTTTATTCTTCTTGGGCGGAAAAGGTTTGATGCAAGGGAGAGGACGACTGGGGCTTATAAGGGACGCTAGTATCCAACTCCTATTCGATGTGGGACTCAAAGTGGCACAACAACTACTCCCCCCAATCGGGACTGGTGGAGCACGAGAACGAGGCATATGGCCCAAGCATTCCAAGGAATGAGGCACGTGGCCCAAGCGTTCCCACAGACGGCGCCAAACTGATGCTGCACTTTTTCGTCCTGGCACATAGTAGACTCCGCGTGCATCATATTGTCCGCTTTGGGATGAAGAGCCCTCACGGCTTTGTTCTTCCTGGGCGGAAAAGGCCTGATGCAAGGGAGAGGACGACTAGAGCTTATAAGCAACGCCAGTATCTGACTTCTATTCGATGTGGAACTCAAAGTGGCACAACAGAAAAAGACCTTTGGAAATTTTTAGACTATTAAAAAATTTTAAAAAGTTAATAAAAATTTCAATAAGGAGTCAAATTGATATTAAAATAAGGATAAAGTATGAAATATTTTAGACTTAGGAGGGGCAAGGGTATACTTGATTTTTTTATTATTTAAAAATGTGTAAAACAATTTGCCCAGAAACTGGATAATATGCTTAAGCCACTCTTGTTTTGTTGAAATGGATACTCTACTACTCAAGGTATAATTATAATGTATTTACATGAAGGAAAAAGTGTTTAATTTTCTGGATGTTAACAAACTCATCGGAACAAATGAACTTGCTGCTGTGTCTTTGATCAACTTTCAAGCATATTTATGAAAACTTGGGTGTCTCAACATTGATGGGTAGCTGCTAGTAATGATTAAAAGAGACTTATTCAGCATATTAAGGGCAGCATACTAAGGGCATGTTTGGGGGGGGGGGGGGGGGGGGAGACGGCGGCCCCGCTTTTCTTCAACAGAACCCTCACCAGCATGGGAGAGAATCGCATGATGATTCCGTCATTTTGAGTCCCTCACGCGGGGCCAAGCATACCCCTTGTCTAAGTGCACCAAAAGCATGCATATTGGTCGGTTTCTTGTGTGATGGTCTTCAATCCAACACTATATAGTCAGGTCCAAACATCAGAGCCTCAGAGATTTTGCCACTCGTACCGTATGGATGCATGCATCAACCTTATGCTATTTCTATTCCTTCATTAAAAAACACCGTGGGTATTTGCCAATGTGTCAGAGAACGTGAAAAAACAACATTCCTGCGTGAAGCACCTCCTCATGTATAAGGAAACTGGCCGTAAATGCATTTTCTACTATTGAAAAAAATCCAAATAGTGAATATATTTGTTAAATAATGTGAAAATATAAATTTTCTGAGAACCTGAATAATAATTTTTCAAAAACATGCAATGCTTACCAGTAATGGTAAAATGGTTAAATTTAGTTTTTATTCCACTAAGCTGAAAAGGAAGGTGTTATCTCCCCAAACCACCACAACAGGGAAAAAAAAAAAAGGAAAACCAGAAAAGGGTGAACCGCGTTGTTTTGTTTTTAGTTTTGTTGAATAAGGTGAATCGTTTGTTTTGTTTTGTTTTTGTTTTTGTTTGTATAGGTAAGATGCATCATCATTGTTAATTAATCTTGTCATAGCATTTTCAAATATTCGTGTGGTTCATGTTTTTTGATTTTTTTTCTCTTTTAAACCTTCTTGTAATTAACAATACTAAGATAAAAATGCACAACATTACTTCTTTTAATACTAAATATAAGATTTATAAGTCGAGAGTTCAATTCTCACAAAGTGAGAACTTTTTAGTCTAACAAACTTTAAAAAAAAACCCTAAAGCTGTTTTATATTTTTGTGTGGAAATAATAACTAATAAGACATTGAGATTAATAAGGCTCATCATTATGGTACTATAAGATCTATAATTGAAAAATGAAGCCTTTAATTTTTTTTAATTAAACTGAATAAAATCTTCAATATATCAACAGAATCCTTGACAATCTGTCTCCTTTTCCTTTCCCAAAATAAAAAAGGGTACTTTCTTGGTAATATCCTAAGAAAATCCTCTTTCAATAAACTCTAGTCTTCTAAATTTCAAGAATCCCATCATTATCATGAAGAAATAGAGAGAGAGAGAGAGAGAGAGTTTGGAACTAAGCATTATTCTATTTAGAAAACAATGTTAAAAAAGTATAAAAAAAAAAAAAATTTGAGAGGGGGGCCAATGCGGCCTAGTCCTCGAGTGAAGTGAGTGTTTGGAATTGTTTTTTTCTTCTTCAAATGCATTAGAGAAAAGCAATTTAACACAAAAGTAGTTTTACAAGTTTTGACTAAATATTCAAGTACATTTCTCAAAATAATTTTTCAAATACAAAGCCTGCTCCAAACAGACCCTAGTGGAAGAATAATTTCTCCAATTTTTCATGAAAGCAATGGGGAATGTTGGTGATGTGACATTCCAGAAGACAATTATAGGTGTTCACGTGGTGACCATTCTTAGCAGAAATGGTCCAAGTTTGAGGCATCGGGAATCTGGATGTCCATAAAGAATTTATAGAAAATCCAGTAGTTCAACTGGGTAGGTCTTGGATGTTCTCGAGAAGATGCACTAAGTTCGAGCAGTCCGGAGGTCATCTTCTCGCAAACTTTACGTTTGCGGAAAGGCTAGTTTTTGCTCATACTTTTTATACAAAATGAGGAGTTCCACTCAATTTTCAAACAAAAATACTTCTATAAAAGTTTCATAAAAGTAATTTCTTTTATTTATGCACATTTACTTCTTCTTTTTTAATTTAAATACATAGTAAATTAAAATCTCAAATAAGCTTAGGTACCATTTGATAAATAAAAAAAAAATTATAACAGACCTCTTATTTATATTATAATTTAGAAAGTGTTTCTTCAAAATTTTTATGTTTGTTATTTTTTTAAGTACAGATTTGCTATCTCAAATGGGAGCTCAGTTAATTTTATAAAAGCACTTTTATATATATATTTTTGTCTCCCTTAACAAAATTTCTAAATCCGTCATTACACATGATAATAATCCCTTAAGCCACTCTTGTTTTGTTGAAATGGATACTCTACTACTCAAGGTATAATTATAATGTATTTACGCGAAGGAAAAAGTGTTTAATTTTCTGGATGTTAACAAACTCATTGGAATGAATGAACTTGTTGCTGTGTCTTTGATCAACTACCCTTTCAAGCATATTTATGAAAACTTGGGTGTCTCGACATTGATGGGTAGCAGCTAGTGATGATTAAAAGAGACTTTATTCAGCATATTAAGGGCAGCATACTACGGGCATGTTGGGGGGGGGGGGGGGACGGCAGCCCCGCTTTTCTTCAACAGAGCCCTCACCAGCATCATCCGTCATTTTGAGTCCCTCACGCGGGGCCAAGCATACCCCAAGCCTAAGTGCACCAAAAGCATGCATATTGGTTGGTTTCTTGTGTGATGGTCTTCAATTCAACACTATATAGTCAGGTCCAAACATCAGAGCCTCAGAGATTTTGCCACTCCTACTTTATGGATGCATGCATCAACCTTATGCTATTTATATTCCTTCATTAAAAAAACTGTGGGTATTTGCCAATGTGTCAGAGAACGTGAAAAAACAACATTCCTGCGTGAAGCACCTCCCCATGTATAAGAAAACAGGCCGTAAATGCATTTTCTACTATTGAAAAAAATCCAAATAGTGAATATATTTGTTAAATAATGTGAAAATATAAAATTTCTGAGAACCTGAATAATAATTTTTCAAAAACATGCAATGCAGCAAGATCTTACCAGTAATGGTAAAATGGTTAAATTTAGTTTTTATTCCACTAAGCTGAAAAGGAAGGTGTTATTTCCCCAAACCACCACAACAGAGGGAAAAAAAAAAAGGAAAACCAGAAAAGGGTGAATCGCCTTGTTTTATTTTTAGTTTTGTTGAATGAGGTGAATCGTTTTGTTTTGTTTTGTTTTTGTTTTCGTTTTTGTTTTTGTTTGTATAGGTAAGATGCATGGCCATTGTTAATTAATCTGATCATAGCATTTCCAAACATTCTTGTGGTTCATGTTTTTAATTGTTTTCCCTTCTAAACCTTCTTGTATTTAACAATATTAAGATAAAAATGCACAAAACTATTTTTTTTAATGCTAAACATAAGATTTATAAGTTGAGAGTTTAATTTTCACGGAACAAAAATTTTTAAGATTGACAAACTAAAAAAAAACCTAGAGCATTTTTATATTTTTGTGTGGATATAATAACTAATAAGACGTTGAGATTAATGAAGCTCATCATTATGGTACTATAAGATCTATAATTGAAAAATGATGCCTTTAGTTTTTTTTTTTTAATTAAACTGAATAAAATCTTCAATATATCAACAGAATCCTTGACAATCTGTCTTCTTTTCCTTTCCCAAAATAAAAAAGGGTACTTTCTTGGTAATATCCTAAGAAAATCTTCTTTCAACAAACTCTTGTCTTCTATTTCAAGAATCCCATCATAATCATGAAGAAACACAAAGAGAGAGAGAGAGCAAAAAAAAAAAATTATTGATTTTGGGTTCTGCACTTCCATTATTCCCTGATCATCGTGATTGTTATAAGATATTATTTAGCTCAAGTAAGAGAAATTTTTTTATTACTTACGTACTTGTCATAATTATATTCTATTACACATACAACATAAATATGATTTTTAATTTTCTTTTATTTAATTTTTATTTTTAATTAAAACTAAATAATTATATAATATATATGTGTGATATATTAAAATTTTAACATGTATATAAATAAGAGAAACTTTTTTCTACCTACTCTGAAACTAAGCACTATGCACTATCATTGTTATAATAACAATCATTCCCAAATAATGAAAAACTACATTTGATCAACTTCTATTCAAACTTTTATGCACAACAATTCCCCTGCCGCAGTGATTTGGAGTAATCTTTTACCTCAAAACATGTGTAATTGGCTTGATGAGCTTCTCATAATTCCAAACCATTGACATGTAACATGAGCAATTCTGCCAATATATGCTCCTAAATTAATCCACATCCCCAAGATATCTCTCCCTTTTAAATTATTATTCTTAAGGCTACATGTGTACGTGTGTCTATGTATATATATCATCTCAATTTGTTTTATATTAGCATTAAATAAGTTTGTTGTGTAGAGATCCTTGAAGAAATGTGGTTATTTTGTAGCTGGCTAGTTGTCTTATATTGAGAGATGTGCCTGTTCTTTAAAATGCTGTGGGGGAGAGAGAGAGCTTTCATTTTCAAAGGAATAACCTCTAAATTTTGCAATTAAAGGCAAACTTTTCACATTTTGCTTTTTTTTTTTTTTTCAAGCTAGAACACATTGCATTAGAGGTGGCAAATATTATTTAAATTCGTCAATCTATTCTAACCTGTCTAGTAATTCATGGATATGGATAACTTATTTAATTAGCGGGTTATAAACGAATCAGGTAATAAGAAACCCGTCAATTTAACAGGTTAATATGAATATTTGGCGGGTTGAGAATAGAAAATAACAAAACAGTATAAGAATATATATATATATATATATATATATTTCTGTTTGAGAAAAAACAAAATAGTAAAACATATACAATATATAGTTATGATAACTAATGGATACTTCATAAGCAATTTGATAATTTATAAAACTCAAAATTCAGTCTCTCTTACTCTAAAAATTGATAAACTTTTAATTATTTAAAAATATTAATGAGTAGTTTTATGTAATTATACATGGCACATATATATAGTATATTATATATATATATATAGTACATATATCTATATCTAAAAATATATATGACATATATAGAGTATACTATATATATATGTATATATACAATGCATATATACATAATACTATATGTGATCCGACCCGTATTTGATCCATTTAATTATGGGTCAAATATGAATTCAATTTGTTTTGACCCAACCCACTTTCAACCCGCCCAAAACCCGTCTAACCCGCCTATTTTGCCAAGCACACATTGCACTAATCAACTTCTACTTGCTGGCTCTTCTTCCCTAATATCTCATTAACCTTCTTATTGACATAATACAATCGTCAATTTTTTATAATGTTAATTAGCATAATACTCAACAAGTGGGAAGATTCCCCACTCTAATATGACTTCCAACACGACTCAATTGATAAGAATACTGCCAAAAAATTGTAATAATACAGCATAATTACTGGCATAAACTAGCACTCAATGGTTAATTTGAACCGTGAGCGCAGAAATCTTTTAAAATTTTCCGACAAACCGTATAGAATTATTGTAATCTTTTAGTCTAATCTCCACTTTGAACCATTCTTAAAACAATAATATAATCACATTAATGAATATAAACTCTTTTACCAAAGTTTGTAGCATCAGCATATGATTATTTTATCAATAATATAAGATTGTTAAGCAGAATCCTTACTCATGATTATTCCAATGGTAGACTACTAACACTTTTTTAAATTTAAAAGGAATTTTCTATTATTACTATGATTCCCCACTTATTTAGTGTGGTGTATGAAAAGAGTTGACAAACTAAAGTGATATCATAAAGTTTCATACCTAAAAAATGTATCACTCTTTGATTTTTTTTTTTTTTTCATACGAAGAGAATCTTACGTGTCGAGTATTATTCTAATTTCGTCTGTAGTTAAATTTTTTGGCCCTCTCAGGTCTTCTTCTAAAATAAGATTTATGTTTAACGATAGATGACCTCCACAGAAGATTTTGTATTTAGTGAGAGTCGAATTAGAGACTTACATTTGTAAAGTGCCACTAAGCGACTCCTTTGAAGTCCACTCTTTGATTTTCAATTAAGTGAAAGATGATTTCTTATAAGATATGTGTTTTTTCACCCGAAGATTTTTGGTGTTCATTGTGTAACAAGTTTTCAAATTTTAAGAATTGGAATTAGATTATGAACGAGGCAGTACTGTATATATTATAGAAATTGAGCTATGATTAAGGAAAGGTTATTATTTACCTTAAATTTGTTGATATGCATATTTTCTAAGCTTTGCTACATGTGTGCATGAATGCACAATAACAAGTGACTGGCACACACACACACACACAATCTCAGTACTAAATTTGTTTCAGGCCATTCTCATGTGATTATTACTGTTGGTTCATACACATGCACAGAAGTAGAACTAAAGCCAAATTTGAAAAGCCATTTTCTTTTTATCCATTGATTAAGTTATCACATCATTCTCTATCAAGATTCTTTATATATATATATATATATATATATATATATATATAACATTATATATTTCCAAAGAGTGAAGCTGATGTATTTTGTAATTTTAAAACTATAGTTACATTACATGGTATAGGAAATGTATCACGTATGTAATCAGATGAATATAATGTGATTATTTAATTTTAACTAAAAAAATAAAAATTTAAAAATATATGTATTATATATGTAATAAATTGTGATTAACACTGTATACATACATGTGGCATTATTAAATGATTGACACTTGTCAATTGAAGAGCATGAATGTGGGTGCATACATGTGCCACATGACTACACTTAGTGACATATGATGAATAGCATCATCCACACTACAAATGGAATGTTAGAGGTCCCACAGGTACAAATTTCAACCCATGACAAAGCAATGTAGGAATATCACGTGATACAAAATAATGGCCACGTTCACATGGCCCAATAGGCTAGGACATCATATTTAGAATTTTCTAGAGAATGAAAATTTTTATATTCTTCATATTCTTTAGGAAGAGTAGGGATTCAACGGCTATAAGTTTTATTAAAAAAACTTAATTTTATTTTTAATAGGACAAATATAAAGAAAATCAGTTATGTATAAAAACTTTTCTTGGATAGGGTGGTGGTGTGAGATAGGGGTGTACTACTAATAGGGTGATGTGAGGTCAGGATGTATTTTTCTAAAAGATAAAAATGTAAACGGATCAAACATAGATCAAACTAATTAATGATTGATCTAAATTCAAATTTATTAGCTATGAAATATTCAATCACATAATTCGATTCAATAAATGAAATTCAACAAAGAATGCTTAAATAATATAAAAGTATTTAACTTTAAGAATTTACATGAAATTCAACAAAGAAGTAGTATAAAGTTATATATATATATATATTTAACACATCATATTATTTATATTATACATTATAAATGTATCATATTGAATTTTTAATGGATATAATGATTCAAATTCATATTCGGCCCATTTATTAAATATTCTTACTACATTCGAATTTGGATCAAACCATGGATCAAAAAATGTAATTCATATCCAATGATAGGCTAGAAGCCAATCATGGTTCATCCCTAGAGAGGGCAAGTTAACCCCTGCCATACCTCGTCCATTATGGGATCGATTTGGGGAAAGTTATGTTAACCCCATTAAGATTTGGGGGCGAGGTTGAGATGAAGACATCTTATCTCGTCCCGTCTCATCCCGATAATATAAAAAAAAATAATAAAAAAAAATTGCGCTACATAATTAATGTTTATAATGATATTTTTTTGTCTCACATGCGGAGTTTAGATAAACTCGATAGAGTTATATATTTGAAAAAGAAAATAATACCATTCTAATTCTCTATTAACAAGAACATTTCTTATTTTAACATATGTAACATCTTGTTTCAAATGTGTTAATTACAATTAAATTAATAAAATAAATAAATAATAAATGCTTTAAAATAAATGGTTACCACAATGGGATACTTTTAAACAGGTTGGGGGTAACCTTTTTTCGTAGGATGGAATTGGAGAAAAGGTTTCCCGCCCTGAGGGCAAAGCCATAAAGGATTTTTTTTTTTTTTAGTTGAGGTGGGAGATTTCAAGGTAATTTATTTTTTAGAATTAATTAGTAGAAGGTCCTTGAAAACATGTGTTTAGATGCTAAGGTCCAATGAAGAATTTTTTAACCCCAAAAGTCCCTCAATTTTTAAATTGACCAAGCTCAAGTCCAATGTGACTGATGTGTCATCATTAATTTTTTTTATTGACAAATTTGCCTTGATTTTTCCCTTTTGTGTTTTTTCCCAAATTGCGATTAAGCCGTCATCACATCCCGCCGTCGCAAGCACAATCTTCTTCGTGAGTAGTCCAGGTTTATAGCTATCATTGTTTCCTTCGAAATCTTTGTCATTATCTTCAATTTACATGTGATTACTTGTTAGACTCCCCACCTGTCGTTTCTCTCTACCTTTTTCATAGATATTTGCCCTGGCCCTCTGTATATTATTATGCATATCTATACTCTCATTTTCTTAAAAATTTGATTCAAATTGGTTGTTTCTGATTGTGGATCACTTTGTGAAGAAAAGAGTTGAATTGGTGTTCATTTGAGATTGAATAGTTAAATATTGAACTAGAACTTGAATTGTTTAACGTTAAACAATGGACAACAATAAGGAATTGTATCCAAAAATGGCAACATTTTGGATGTTAACAACATTAAGAGAATGTAGATGTTGAATGTGAATCGGAGATGTCACGCCCCGAATTTCTGACCGAAACCCGAGGTGCGACTGACGAACAGAAAGTAAATAAAATAAAAGATAATTAAACAGATTTATGAATTTACGTCAAATTAAATAGAGTTCTTTAATTTTCTAAAAATTTCGGCAGCACCTCCTTTGTTTTTCGAACCTTTTCCCCCTGATAAACACAATACAACATATATATATATATAACAGTTACAATCCATCCTCACTCGATGGCCACAACTCTATCAAAGTTAAATATACATCACCTACTTATACAATCCATCACGTCTACTCCTACACTTAAACTAAAAGATCACAAATTCATTATTTATTACAATATACAATGTCATTTCCATGCTTTTCAGAAATACACCAATCTTTTATAATGTCTAAATACGCCCCAAGGGCCCAAATATTCTTCCAAATTCATTCCCTCTCCTTTCTCCAAGATTTCATCAAGTCCCGCGTGCCAGGAGCTTTATCTGAAACCTGTGCCCACGAATGGGTCAGCGACAACATGCTGGTATGACATAATACTAATGCAAGAAACAAAACTAAGGTCGTGACATGTGCAAGTGTACAGTTAGTTCTATATGGCATTCGATGTAATGATGACAGTATATGAACAATATACAGTATGTAAGCAGTATGCGTGACACACCCATGCAACTCTATGCCTACCCATGTCTCATGATACGGTCCTTCCCCGCTGGCATGAGTACCTCCACGTATGTCTCGCTTCACGGTCCGGAATCCGTCAGGCAGGCGAGTACCTATTGGCCGATTTTGGGTTTTTCACCACAGGATCTGCACCCTCATAATGCACCAGCACCTCGTGCTGACCCACACTATGCTTTCAAGAAATCACACGATGCCAATATGCCATGATTTCGTCATGCAATGATACAGTTCAAATGTAACATCTCTTTCATAAGCATATGCAACATGCTTTAAATAATGCATCACATTTAAGATCAACAATAGCATTTAAATTACAAGATTTCATCCATAAATCTACGTGTCATGCTCGATCAATCCCAACACTTATACAATTCTACATGTCGCAATATCAGCGATCCTTCTAAAACATAAATCACATTTGATGACAACTCAAGAAGTAATTCATAACACCCACAGATTCATAAAGAACACGTAAGCATATAAACAATCAAATTCTAAGTGGTTTCCTAATAGCAATTACGCATAGAGAACATTCAATCATCTTATCAAATACTCCTAAGCTTAATCTCATTTCTCACATTAGTAAAATATCATACCTGATAGGGTTGGTCACAACCCTACTAAGCGGCATCCACTATGCAATCCAACTAACCCGTAAGTAACTTGGTCCTCCAATGGAATCATATCAAGCTTATGCTTATCTCCACTCAGCCAATCTTTGGAGAATTTGCAGTCAAGCGTGAACCAAACCCTCGTGCATCCCGAGTTTGAGGTTGCTCTCCAGTCCATGGTTCAGCAGTTGAAGAAAACACACCCGCAGGCTGATCGAGTCGGCCAGCCATTTTAAATCCAGTTTTATCAGTTTCTTCAGCCTTGACCCCATACTCAATTTGGATAATTGAATTACTACATACATTCCTCACCGTGCCATCATGACAGATAACATCATCCCAGAGGATGGCCATTAAGTCTTTGAATAAAGTTCCAGGCTCAGTCAACCGTCTAGATGAACGGACAATAACTTCTCTTGCTTGAAATTGAGTGAGCCATCTGCACTCGAGTTTGCATCATTAAACTCAGTCCATCTTGAACAGCAGGTGCTGCAGCACTCCTACAGCGCTTACATTCACCGACTATTGAAATTGGAGTTCAAACCATCCAACACCAAGCATGACTCACACTTAACCGGCAAGATATACAAAACATCCACAACTCCGAGCTACAAAATAACATCTCGTACCATAACTCCCCTAGCCTTAGCCATCCACGACTCCGAGCTACAACCGTAACATCTAACCAGCCCCTGGAATCACTTCGGTTCAGGAGCATCACACAGCCTTTCTTGAATTCCTATCAATCATCAACAACATCATGTTCTCATTTCACCGCATCGAATTGAACAAGAGAGTCACTCCACCAATTATTTAAAGCAATCTCCATGAATAACCCCTGTTCTCAACCGAAACAACGGGACAGAGGAACCCATCTCAAAATCGCAACCTCAACCTCACAACTGTTCATCAAACCCCAATGATCCTCCCAACAATTTGAGACACAAAACTCCCCATTCATCTCTCCAAAATCAGCTCCCTTTTTACACCACTTCACAAACACACACACAAATATATATATATATATATATATATTTGTATTTTCCTGCACACAAACACGCACCACACGGCACACACAGCAGTTCCTACTGCATTTCAACCCTTCTCCATCAAATCACGGTTACCTTTTCTGTACATCACCACGCCGGACACTCCACGGCCTTCTCACGAACCGCAACATTCACACCACCCCGGGCTGTATCAAAATCCATCACCTGAACCTCCACCGCAGCTGATGTTACACAAAATTCCCAACAGCAGCGACTTCTCTTCCCCAAACCGCTGCTGGTTTGCCGCTGCTGTTACGGCCATTTCCCTGAACCACCGCCACACCGTCTTTCACCGTTTCTGCCACAGCACGATCACACATCGTTACACACATAGCTACATACATACTACATGCCGCACCATTACTCTCTTTCTCCCCAAATTTAAACAAATCATCAATCATCAAAAACCCAAAATATCAAAACCGTAGCAGCAGTTCTGTCCATCATGAGATCTTGTTTTCCCCTTTGAATTTACCTACTGATCTGAGGCTGAAAGAGGAGAGGTAACCACTGGAAAAATCACAGAGCCGAAGCTCTATTTTCGGTTGGTGATTCGCTGTGCGCCGATCGGAGTTTCCCTCTTCAACGTCACACACACGCACATATATACTCCTCTCTACCGCTTCTGCGTATTGCCCCTTCCGATCTGTGGCTCACCCACTGCTTCGCCACCTCTGGAAGTCCCAAAATCCATCGCCAAGCCGTCGCAAAGCCGTCGCAAATCCGTCGCACTCCGACGCGAGCTTGGACACGCGAGACGCGATGGCCGTCGACCAGATCTCCCCCCTCGCGACCACCGCCGTCCGCAGCCCCGTCCGTTTCTCTCTCGCGACCACCGCCGCCTCACCCCCTTTCCTTTCTCTCTTCTTTCTTTCTCTCTTTTTCCCCTTTCTCTTTTTCTCTCTTTTCTTTTCTTCCTCCCCTGTTCTTCACGCGACCTCAGCCGAGACTGCACCGTCCCCTTTTCTTCTTTTCTCTTTTCCCTTTTCTTTTTCTTTCCCTCTTTTCTTCTTTTATTCATTTTCCACCACACCCATATATATATATATATATTATACCATACTTTATATTTTATTTATGTATACTATTACACATTTTTATTTTATTTTATTTTTCATATATTAATTTTGAATGTAAATAAAGTTGGTATAAAGCTGGCTCAATATCAGTATTATTTGTTTTGACGTCTCTGGGTGTCCGTTCGTGTCTTATGTCACTTATTATTTATTTATTTATTTTTTTTTTTCAAAATTAAATTAATTAGAAATTTAGGACATTCGCAGTGTTCTAATAAAAAAAAAAATTTATCCCAAATTTTCGAATCTTTACAGGAGAAGAATGTCACTTTTATAGAAAAAAAAAAAATGGTGCGTGATTTTGACATCGGAGGAAGAAAATATTGCTGATTTACTAAAAAATGTTATGGCCGCCTGCAATTGCGTGTGGTATAAACTACGCTTTTTGCAGTCATTTTATTATGAAACCTGATTTCCCTCCAAAGGTTCTAGGTTGCACGCCATACATCATTGGAAAGGTCTAAAAGTCTACTTTCCAGCAAAAAATATGGTTCGTAATTTTGACCCTTGTGGAAGGAGATATTTTCATTTTACTAAAACATATTTAAGCTGTCTCGGACATAGACATTCTTGAAAATGTCACTTTACAGTAAAACCTGATTTCACTCCGAAGGTTCCATTATGTACACCATAAATCATTGGAAAGTTCTATGAGTCTAATTTCCAGCAAAAAAGGCGGTTTGTGATTTCGACTCCTATGGACTAAGATATTACCGTTTTACTAAAACATGTTTGAGTTGTCTCGGATAGAGACATTCTTGGAAAGGTCATTTTATAGTGAAACTTGATTTCACTCCGAAGGTTCCATGTTGCACGCCATACATTGTTGGAAAGGTATATGAGTCTAATTTTTCGAAAAGGGAGTTTGTGATTTCGACTCATGTGGAAGGGGATATTGTCATTTTACTAAAATGTGTTTGAGCTGTCTCAGACATTCTTGGAAAGGTCACTTTACAATGAACCCTAATTTCACTTCACAATGAACCCTGATTTCACTTTGAAGGTTACATGTTGTACGCCATAGATCGTTGGAAAGTTCTACGAGTCTACTTTCTAAAAAAAAAGGCGGTTCATGATTTCGACTCATGTAGAAAGAGATATTGTCATTTTACTAAAATGCGTTTAAGCTATCTCAGACAAAAATATTCTTGGAAAGCTCACTTTACAATGAAACCTGATTTCACTCCGAAGGTTCCATACTGCAAGTCATACATCGTTGGAAAATTCTACGAGTATACTTTTCAATAAAAAAAAATGTGGTTCATGATTTCGACTCCTGTGGAAGGAGATATTGCCATTTTACTAAAACATGTTTGAGCTGTCTTAGACAAAGATGCTCTTAGAAAGCTCACTTTACAATGAAACTTGATTTCACTTTGATGGTTCCATGCTACACGCCATACATCGTTGGAAAGGTATACAAGTCTGTTTTCTAGCAAAAAAGATAGTTCATGATTTTAACTTTTGTGGAATGAAATATTATTGTTTTACTAAAACGTGTTTGAGCTATCTCGAACAAAGACATTCTTAGAAAGCTCACTTTATAGTGAAACCTGATTTAACTCTGAAGGTTCCATGCTACAAGTTATATATCATTGAAAGGTCTACGAGTTTATTTTTCAGCTAAAAAGGCAGTTTGTGATTTCAACTCCTATGGAAGGAGACATTGCCGTTTTACTAAAACGTGTTTGAGCTGTCTCGGACAGAGACACTCTTGGAAAGCTCACTTTACAGTGAAACCTGATTTCATTCCAAAGGTTCCATGCTGTATGCCATACATCGTTGGAGAGGTCTACAAGTTTACTTTCCAGTCAAAAAGGCAGTTCGTGATTTTGATATTTAGCTAAAGAGAATATATGGCCTACTCTAAAAGTTCCATGCTGCACACCATACTTTTCAAATCAAAGTCCTTTTTTTGTGGCCAAATGGCCTATTTTACCATAAAATTGAGAATTCACAATTTTTGGACTCACTGTGTATTCTTTTCTAAATCTATTTTTTTGGTTTTATCAATATAGGAGTATTACCACTTTCCTAAGGAATAAAGATTATTTGATGCATTGTTAAAAATATGTGTAATATTTTTTTTGTTGAAGGAATTCTCAAATTTCTCTATTTCGAGACAAAGACATTTCTTTGTTATGGTACAGAGAATATTCTTTGTCTTAGTTCTGTGGATAAAGAATTTTTGATGAAAATTCTCTTTCGAAAAACATAATTTTTTTACACAATTTCCTATACAATATGGATCTTGTTTGATACATCTCAATTTTTAGAGTCCAAATATCTAGTTTTATGCAAAATAGACTTATATGTTGTAAGCTATTTAATTTTAAAGTTTCAAAAATAAAAAGGTAATAACATAGCATCGCTGGAGCAAGTTGGAGTAGAAAGAAGTTATTCCCGTGTTTTTACAAGGAATGACATTTTTGTCAACAAAATTTCTAAGAACTTTTTAGGTTAAGCTATTTTGGGTTGGATCTTATGTTAATTAAACACTTTATGAGGGACTTGTGATTGAATCACCCTTTTTTTTTATTCTCAAAATTAGAGGATGATTTACATGTATTTTTTTGCAAAATTTGGAAAGGAAAAAAAATTTCTCAAAATTGGAGGGAAGATTTATATATAATTTTCTTTTTACAAAATTTGGAAAGTCTTTATGTAGATTCAACATTGTCTGTTTCAAACTTTTTCTGTTGTCATTTTTATTTAACCCTTGTTTTATCATCATTCTTCTTTATTGAAGAGAGACTTTTTTGAATGAGAGAGACATACCAAAAAAGTGTATTATCAATGTTAAATATAATGTATATTGTAAATATTTTTTTAAAACAAATCATAGTACATATAATAAAATATTACTAAAAAAACATAATAAGAGGTGGACCACTGAAGGATGTCTCAGACAGAAGAAGTTGGTAAACAATAGGCAGAAAATGTGCATATTTTTTAATTTTGAAGGGCAATTTGGTCAGATAAAACAGCTGTAAGAAAATGACCAATTCTGGACTTTCCAGCTTCTATCTCGTGTCTTGGGGTTTCTCCGGGGGCCAAAGTATAAACAAACAAAACCAAAGGTGGAGAGAGAAAAGTGGAAAGGAAAGGTGGTAATATACAGAATAGAGAAGAAATTGAAAAGCCCATATGCTTTTGGATTTGTTCAACTCTAGAATCCCAAGTCCAGGTTGGTGCAAAAAGCTAAAACCCCACCTCTGCTCCTCACCTCTAAATTCTATATTATTTCCACTTATATCAGATCTTTACTATATGTGCAAGTTTCTGCTAAGCATGTTTTACACCATTTATCAAGTGAACCTTCGAACTTCTAGATTTGTGGTTAATGAGTACCCATCAATAATCACAGATATATAAAATCAATGGAAAAGTTACATTTATATACATGTGTGTATATATATATGTATATGTATTTTGGGTATTGGGTATGAAAAATGGGATTTTTTTTTGGTTGTTTTGGAAATATTCTTTGGTGGTTGTAGTTGAAAACTGGAAGTGCTTTACTTTGGTCACTATCCTTAAGCATAGATTCTTTCTCTGTGCATTGCATACCAGTGAGGTTGGGTGGCTTATGGCTCGTTTTTGCATTTATGTGCTTCGATCTGTTGTGGATTCTTTGCTCATAAAGAGTTATTCCTCCTTTTTGTCCTTTCTTTATCTTTCCTTTTCTTGGGTTCCTTTCTTTTTCGGATTAACTTTAAGGCAGTTTGAGGAAGTGTGTTAACTGGTGTGCACTCACAGTAGTTGATGCAGAGTCGCGGGTTATATTCCATTTTGACCCTCCAAAATGGGTATAAATAGAGATACTCAATTTTGATTTTATTCATTGCAGGAGCTCTTCTTAATCATTGCAACAAGGGCTCTGCATAGTATAACTATTTGGGCAAAAAGATGAGCTTCAATAGCTCTAATGTGGGATCTGGTTAGTCTTTTTTCCCCCTTAATCCAGTATATACTTTATCTGGGCACATATGGAATGTAGTTGTCTATCAATCTGTAGTTTTTTTAACTTTGTTCTGCAATGTTTCAGGGAGTAGAACTTCTAGAAGCACATTTGAGTTTGGAAGGACCCATGTGGTCAGGCCTAGAGGGAAACACCAAGCTACTATAGTTTGGCTACATGGCCTTGGCGATAAGGGCTCAAGGTACTAATGTGTCTTTTTCACTGGCATCGTTCTCTATGCCATTAACATCGCCCTAGTTATAAATTAATATGCTTTAAATACCAATTTTATTTCGAAGTCATAGGTGACTTTAATTTAAGTTTGTCTAAACTATCATATTTTGTCTTATGGTTTTTGTTGAAATGCATGGATCTAAAGTTTGTGAGATGGGACTGACTGTGGATTGCTGGATAATAAGCAGTGTTATCGTCTTTATTTTCTGCTTTATAAGTAACATTTTGTGAAGTTAGGTTCCTTTTGCTTGTCTTAAACATATGCCTTGCATCGTTGTATGAGAATGGTGGACTAGTTTTGTTTTAAAAAAAAGGAAGAAAGGGAGTAACAGAATATCAATATTTTGTCCTGTTCTCACTAGGAGGTTTGATGTTAAACAATTTTTTAAACTCTAGTCCTTTCTAGAATATTCCCATTTTGATTGATTTGATGGGAGAGAGCAATAGCACCGTGAACTGAATAAGACATGTTTAGTTGCATTTTTTTTATCCCCTCTCTTGATTATGAGGTGTGTTAGAGGGCATCCTTCAATCTGAAAAGTGTATATGCTGAATAGAATAGGGGACCACTTATTCACTACCCTGCTTGTCCTTTCAACTTAGCAGATGAAACTAAGACTAAGGATTATATTAAATAATTCTCATTTTTCTTAAATTTATTGAGGCCAGATCAAATTTTTCTAAGGTCTAACTTGATTGGTGCTTATTTATTATCTTGATATTTATATTAGTATATTTTATCATTTCTAACATTATTGTAAGGCATGTTCTCAACTTTGAGGGTGGTCCCATGGCTAGATCACATGATTTAAGTGTGTGTTTCTTGAATTAAATTAAAAGGTCTTCAAACTTCTTGAAGAGTGCTGGGTACTACATTTGCAATTGGGTTCTCCTTTTTTTTGGTTGTAAATTCAGCATCTGTTTCCTGCATTGTCGTGTAGTTAAAAGTAGCCAATGGAGACTAATGTTGATTCCCTGTTTTGAGCTTTGTGTTGCAGCTGGTCCCAGCTCTTGGAAACCCTTCCTCTTTCAAATGTAAGGGATAAGTATATATTTAAATCATTTAGTACTCTCTGTACTCACATGCAACATGCAGCAGCAGTTTCCTTACTCCAAAGTCTTAGACAACTATTTTATCTTTTTTTTTATTTATAAAATCTATGATGCAGATCAAATGGATTTGCCCAACTGCTCCTACTCGACCAGTAGCTATATTTGGTGGATTTCCTTGCACTGCTTGTAAGATTTACTTCTTTGAAAGCCATCTTTATATTCTTTTGGTTCAATACCACCTTAAAAATTATGGTTGCTGCAAGCTTGAATAGTTATCCATGCTTGTGTAAGAAAGTTATTCAGTTTATTATTTAACGTTCTATTTTAATGATGTTAAAGCCCATGTTTTTCCTGCTATTGAAATATTAATGAAGATAACATGCTCACCTGAATCATATCAGGGTTCGATGTAGGAGATATTTCAGAAGATGCTCCTACTGATTTGGAGGGGTTAGATGCTTCAGCAGCACATGTTGCAAATCTCTTGTCGACAGAGCCAGCTGATAGTAGGTTTTTCCTTGGTTACTTTCAGAACAAACACACACACACACACAATTAAAGAATTTGCATAAGATTGAGGATTTAGATTCTTCAAGAACAGAAAAGGAAACCAAACAATTGATTTCAGTTTTGAGGGTTTTGGCAAGTTTTTGCTGAGTATGTCTACATCTTCTTCTCTTTTTGTGTGATATGAGAAGGTCAAAATCTCTCTCCCCCCTCCAAAAAAGAAGAAAAGAAGAAAGAATGGAGAAAATTTATTGCCTTTTCATTTTTGTTCAGCATCATGGCTTAACTAAATCAATAGTGAACTCTGCTTGTGGTTTTTTCTGTAAGTCATTATTTATTTCTAACCAATACCCAGATTTTGCAATAATAGTTGTACATCTTGGTATTGTGAACTTGTGGGATTTGTCATCTTGGGAAATTCTGAATTTTTTTTTTTTTTTTTTTGGAATGATTCTACTGATTTTATTTATTTAGTTATTTATTTTTTTGAGGTGGGGTGGTTGTTTAAAATAAAAGATTTGATTGATGAAAAAACTATAATTATGTACACTGCATAGGGACTAAGGGATGTTACAAATGCACAAAGAGCCCCAATCCCTATGAACTCATTTATTTTAAGTTAATATTTTTATTTTTTAAATGGATGGCTATAATAAGTTAAGGGCACTTTAAGATTCCTATACAAATTTTATTTTCTTTTGGTTTTGATGATGTTGCCATTATTGGTTGTTTATAATAAAAGATTTGATTGATTAAAAAACTATTATTATTTACACTGCATAGGGACAAAGGGATGTTAAAAATGAACAAAGAGCCCCAATCAATATGAACTCGTTTATTTTAAGTTAATATATATATATATATATATATATATTAAATGAATGGCTATAATAAGGGCACTTTAAGATTCCTATACAATTTTTTTTTTTTGGTTTTGATGATGTTGCCATATCATCTTACTGACTTGTATGCTAAAATTCAATATAAAACACAACAAGTTGTTTGGAATTTCACAGAATGCCCAAAATCCAGATGGATTTATGGACTCTTGTTTCCATAGTAAAATCCTAAGCTTTGCCTGAGAAATCCTATACCATGCATTAGTGGGGAGGCTTTGTTCCTTGAGTTTGTTGCATTCTGCATTGAATTTGAGTCAAATCCTTCCTATGAATTCTTTAGATCTGAATAAATCTATGTGGCTTTCTTAATAACTATAACAAGGGCACTTTGATATTCCAATAGAAAGACCTCTTTCAAATTCTGTTTTGCAATTTTGATAATGTCTCTTTATCATGCTACACTTGTATACTAAAATTTAAAATGCAATATAACAATATTTCTGGGGTGGAGGACCCCCAGATTGATGGACTTGTGTTTGCATGTTAATATTTAAAGCATCACCTAGGAAATCCAAATTAATGCATTGGTTGGATGCTTTGACCATACTTGACATGTACTCTAAAGCAAAGTCACCATTAATTACTCCCAAAATGCCTGAGCACATATTCTTTTCTTATTTCTTTTTGTTGGTTTTGGGGTGCCATTTTTTCTTCTAATTGTTTTATTGTTTATTCCAATAACCTAGTCCCAAGGATCAAAATTTCGTTTCTTTTCCATTGAAACGGCCTAAACGTTTTCGTTTCTCAGGAAACAGAAACGAAACATTAGTGAAATATCGAAATTCACATGTTTCCATGAAAACAAAATTGTTTAAGTGGAAACATACCGAAACTAGTAGAAACATACCGAATTAGAGGAAACATTTCTTTTGTATCAACAATAATTCTAGAAGTTAGTAAAAAATAATATCCATTTGTTTTTCAAGGATTAAGACTTAAAATTACAAGAAGATATTTCTATTATTTTTTCTAAAATAATAAAAAAGTAGTAGGGGAAATAAAGTTTAGAGAAACAACTATTTTAATACTAAGTTACTAATTATAATAGGTTTAAATTGTTATTTGTTTTACTTTTTATTTTATATGTAACTTGTGTCAAATTTTCTAATTCGTGGATATTACATAGTATATATCTATTATGTCATCTATCATGAATTAATGTTATTTATCATGAATATGATGTATATGCCTTAAACATGCACAAATATTCAATAAATAGGCTTATTTGTATAAATAAATAAATGTTAAGTTATGTTTCCAAATGTTTCTAATTGTTTTCCCGTTTCCATTATGTTTCCGAAACATTTCCGAAACGTTTCCGTTTCCGGACAGACCGAAACTATACATCGAAACGATATTTTGATCCTTGCCTAGTCCTACATTATCCCATTTATTTTCCCCAAGGTTTCTGATATATTGTTGACCTTATTGGCCAAGCTAGCCAAGATTATGGTCCAGCATTATCCCATTGATTTCCCCTCAAGGTTTCTGATAGATCACTGACCTTATTGACTAAGGTTGTCAGTGTTAGCAGAGATTATAAAATTATAATTATATCCTTCAGTTAGTTACCGTGGCTTACAAGATTAATAATGAAACCAAGCATGGATATCAGTGTCACCACAATGACAACATAGGGAGTTAGTGATATTTTCAGAAACTTAGGGGTTTCTAACATGTTCTATATATACATATATATATATATATATATATATATTAAATTTGCTACATATTTGTATAACAAAATAAAAAAATTTCTACATGCATACAAAAAATTCTTGACCTTTTTCATTTGCCTTATGAAGATGCAACTATGTTAGTACAATCAAGATGCAGAATGGAGTGCTTATTGTACAGGGTATTGCAATTGCTCCATGATGTAAAATTTTATCATTATTGTACAGTCAAACTAGGTGTTGGGGGCTTCAGTATGGGTGCAGCAATAGCCCTCTACTCTGCCACTTGCCGTGTTTTAGGGCAATATGGAAATGGAAACCCATTCCCAGTTCACCTAAGCGCAATTGTTGGTCTCAGTGGCTGGCTTCCATGTTCAAGGTTTGGCCTCAGTCTTCATCCCTATTTACACTTGCATGCACATCTATATTACAACCTACATGCTCTTTGTGGATAACCATTTCATCCCACTCAACGGATATTCTTTATTTGTTTTCTAGGACTTTGAAAAATCGGGTGGAAGGATCACACGAGGCTGCTAGGCGTGCAGCATCCTTGCCCATTTTGCTCTGCCATGGCTTAGGTATTTTTTTATATACCTCTCGTGTATATCACAAAGTTTGATATATTTTGGTGTATACTTATTATAGCCTGCACATTTATTTCTAGCACTGAAGATATTTAGAAGAGCCTGCGAGGGATTCATTTATAGTTTGACTGCCTTCTTGTGACTTCAATGCAAAATGTTACTTTATGCCTGCAACAAGCTTACGTTCGCTGTGTTTGATTGATCCAAGCACATACAAATCTTTGAAAATCCTTTATTGTAAAATTTTGAAATCTTGTTAGCCCCTACGGGCTTGAGGCTGATCTCAGTGACTCCAAAATATCACGTAGATGAATTCAATGTCCACTTGTTCTTCCACAACCTTGTCGTGTGACTCCTGTCTCATCTTAAAAGAGGCAGCAGACCAATTGTTATAGCCTCCCCCTCCCCTTTCTTTTGTGGGTAAGCTTAGAATCCATATTACCAAAAAGATAGCTGGTACAATGAAGCTCAACACACTTGGGAGGCACCTAAGAACACACCTCTCACAACAAGAGGGAACAACTCAACACTCCTAAAAATGTGAAAAACACTTAATCGACTAAAAAGACACATGCCCAAAGGCAAGGAACATCTCTTGTAACCTGAATGGATAGGCTAACTATTCACAAACAAAAGAAACTATAAACACAAAAATAGAGACTCAAACATTCCATAAAGGCACTGAACCATTGCATGAATTGTGTCAAACCGGAAATGGGTACTCCGGAAACCTGCACGTGCACCAAAGATTGCCTCACATTACAAGCTCAGATACACAACCAGTTCAGCCCTAAACCAGAACCAGATCATATGACAGAAGATGGTGCCATTTAAATTTCAAAATTTTGGATTTGCTTCCCAATCAAGGATGGAGCCATGTATAGTTGAGTAGGGTCAATTGACCCCACTGACTTTGAAATATATATATACATTATATTGTCATACAAGAATTTTGAACAATTTTCCTAAATTGACCCCACTGGAATTCAAGGAAAAAAAGAGGGGGGGGGGGGGGGGGTCAGTTTTGTACTTTAGAAAAATAAGATGAGTCAAGGAGATGGGAAGTAGAAATTTTTTCCAACGTTACTACAATTCCAAAAACTTGAGAACTCTCTCCCACCAAGGGTCTTAAGTGCCAAGGACAATCCCTAGCAAATTCCCCTAATCTTTTAAAATTTGATGGCAAACGTCTCTCCCAGAAAAAAAACTCACAAAACCTCACTGTCTCGAGTGATCAGCAGTGACTACTAAGGTACGATTCTCTTCCCTCTTCGGGGAAATCTATGGTTAGGAGATTGGCAATGCCTTTTCTAGATATGCCCTTCCTATTTCATCTTAATCATTTGGATGATAAGATGAATATTTTTTGCAATCTTGCATTTACTGGAAGAGGTTTGCTTGGAAAATTTTCATGTGTGATCACTAGAATGACTTTTTGGAATAAGAGATGAATCTTGTGCCACTATATTTTATTTACAGAAATTTATTCATGGTTTAACTCATCATCATATTGAATCACAAGTCAAATTTATGTTAATTTATTAATGATAATTTAATGTATATTTTTTGATAATCACAAGTCAAATTTATGTTAATTTTATCAATCACAAGTCAAATTTATGTTAATTTTATTAATGATAATTTAATGTAGATTTTTTGACATGGTAATAAGTTATCGAATGACCTAACTGGAAAAACTCCTGGCTATGCCACTGTAATCCCGATGTCAGACATCCACATCGAAATGCCTCCAACGATGCACTTAGTGGTCATCAATAAGAGCTGATATTTAACTGAGAAATCTGGTTAACAATGTCTGCCATCAAGGCCAAACATCCAGTTGTGGACGCAGTTATACCAACCAAAGCCACCCTTTGCTCTCTGTTGGAGCTACCCCTCAGACTTTACACATGCTCATTATGGATGTTCTCCTCACTCCTTTTGCTACTCGAACATCTCAAGATCCTCATCAAGCCACATAAATCTTCGTGTATTTCGAATTCTAGCCAATCATATTGTCCATCTTATGCGAACTAGCCTTCTTTCTAATTGGAATGCATCATATGGTTAATACTCCATCTCTCCTCTTAACCACCCAATACAAGAGAACACATTACTGCTTAAAAATTTCTTGAACTCAATTTAACCATTCCATGTTAGAGAACAAATCATTCGCCCCAATATCTCATAAAACACAATTTAGTCCCCACCTTTTATGGGCAGACATTATCTGCACGCCTACTGAGTGTTTAATTTTAAATATATACTGAATATATATGCACATAAATTTACTGAATTATTATTGGATTTATTTATACTTTAAGAAAAATTGATAAGATAATTGGGAAGCTAATTTTTCTATTTTTCATTTCCAAAATCTTCCTCGAAAGAATTTCAATTTTTTTTTTCCATTGGGGCATTAGATAGACTGAAAGAATATCAATGTTCAAGGATGAAATTTTGATTGTAAATTTAACTTCTATTTGATTTTGGTCATTCAAATTCAGTTGCTTTAGGCTATCAGGTTTAATCATAGTAATTTAGTTGCCAATTTTCAGATTTATTGGAAAGAATGTCGATAATAGGATAAATTGACTCACCACAGAAAACTTAACATTTGAGAACAATAGAAAAAGAGTAATAAAATCATGATTTTCTAAGCTCTTATTAGTTGCTGATGATCCAGATTGATTAAAACTTATCTATGGAATTATTTGGAAGGACTATCATAAATTATGATATTGTTGAATTAAGATGTAATGTCAGAGGGGCTCAGGGGACTCATCAGCCAAAACATGATTTCCCTTGTTGAGCAAAATCCTGGCTCCACCACAAATCTCTAATAAATGTGTGGAGGGCTCAAAATGATTGGAATGCCCTAATGCGGGTGACTGGAAGCTCGCACCTACTGCCCCACTCAAATATCTTGTTATCACCTGGCTTTGGGCTCTGATGATCTAGACCATACTAGAACAAAATCAAAACCACTTCCGATAGACTTGTACTAGAAACTAATGGTGAACAACGTGGTGCTCCACCCCATCCCTCCGACCCAAACCCCACCTCCTGAAGAAAAGGGGAATGGAAACTGGGACCAAGCGGAGACAAAAAAACAAAAAACTCACAATTTGGTGTTGTACAAGATTTGTAGGAAATGTACACGAGATGCTTCCAACAGAGCAGGAAACCATATTATATACAAGAACCAAAACGTTTCTATCACTAATATCAGAGAGAATTTGTCAAAATCTTGACAATAGTCAATTAAAATAATGACATGCAAATAATAAATAGAACATGTTTTACTCCAAGTGCCCCAAACAAGTCTTAGTGGTACACTTTCTCTCGTTAATTGCTTTTGTACTGTCAAACGAGGCTTGCACTCCTCTGTATGCCTTCCATCAGGAAATCCAAAATTATTAGTGGTAATTTGATCTCATTTAGATGATATAGACTGTATCTAAACATTTCTATGTTGTTTTCCTGTTTCAGCTGATGAAGTAGTGGCATATAATCATGGAGAGAGATCTGCGCAAACCTTAAGTTTGGCTGGATTTCGGAATCTAACATTTAGAACCTACAATGGGTAATTAATTGCTGTTTGGCCTCAGAAAGTACCATTATGTTTAATTATAACTTGTTGAATATTTGATTTTGTTATACAGGCTAGGTCATTACACCATTCCTGAAGAGACTGGTGAAGTTTGCGATTGGCTTACTGCAATATTGGGGCTTGAGGGATCCCAGTCATAATTGTAGAAAGAGCTGGTGAGGAAGCATGGGGTATACACAAGGAAGAAAAACATAGATATATTTGTAGGGAGTAGAAGAGCAGCTTAAATTATATGCTGGCATGGGGTATACGGTATATCTGTTATTCCCTCTTGTTCTTGTCTTTTTCCTTAAATAAACTTCTTTGACTACGATCACTTTCATATCTGGTTTTCTGGAATAAGTGCTATTGTAACTGGTGAAATCTGTATTTTTCTTTTTTACTGGAATGGGAGGTTTGGGTTCTTGGATTTTTTTCCTTTTGGGTGGATGGTGTAATAAAGAATATCTTCATCTGTAAGATTTCTGAGCAATGGATGTATTTTCAAATGCATTTCTGAAGTGCTAGGTCTTGCTTGGTTCATTTCCTTTTACCTGTACCTAATTTATCGCTATTGCATGTTCCATTTGTAATGTTTGTTTTTCTAACAAGTGAGAGTTGAACCTGGGACTTTGGAGATATTATGGGAGCCTCTTCCGGACTCATCCAATCCCAAGGGTTCACATTTGGTAATGTCGCAAGGCCACATAAAGCCAACTTAGCTGATGGTAGGTTGGCTCTAAAACTGACGAGTCCTAACTAGTCTTAGGAGAAAAAAACTCTTCACAGGGTCGGCTTGTAGATAGGGCCACATAATTGAAGGCCCCATATTTTTTTTTTTTTTTTGGGGGGGGGGGCTGGGTCACAGATCTAGGGCTAAGTCTAATTTATGCAAGGGTTGCTCCTGGCATTGAGTTGAGACCACACCAGGGTACTAGTATTTGGTTTGTTCTTTAAAGGCAATGATGCAAGATCATTATTTATTTTTCCTTCAATCCATTTGCTGGGAACTGCTAAAATAGGTGGTAACAGCTCTGGTATCTGGGCTGGTCTGAGGCTGGTGAATCCAATTCCTTTTAGACTGCTATTGATGCTATCAGGCCATTTCATTAATCTTAAATACCAGACAGGTGCAAGAGCATGTAGCATTGGAATGTCATTGAACACGAGATCATCGTCCGTGCCATGGTTGCCGAGACCTAAGGCGAAGAGGCTACCAGAACAGACAGGTATGGCTCCATTTCCGGGCAGTGGTGGTTTGAACTCTGAATACTAGGTGGTCTAGGAAACCATTTTTGGCTGGCTGTTCATTTGCAACTCCAACTTTATTTACATTAATTTCAAGTTATAAAGATAGGGTATGGCCTTAAGAGTAAAATGATAAAACAGGATTTATGACTTTGTTGAGCATCCAGAATGGTTTTAAGTGGTGAGGTGATGACAATATCGGTTTGCTGAAAGAAAAGTGCCTTTTTCTCGGGTTAAAGCCTGTTTGGTTTATTGCTGACGGTGGTACGGGGCAAGAGTCGACTTCTCCATCCTCGTTTTTGAGTTTCTTTGAAACTCCAGCTTTATGTGTTAACACAATTAACTCATTCATTTTAATTTTTCAACTTTAAAAGTGAAAAATTATCCCTTTTTTATAAACGTAGTAGTCTCCAAATTTAGTAGACTTCCAACGTAGTATAGAATAAAGTGAAGACCTTGATATGTATGTATATATATATATATATATATATATATATTTAAACTTTTAGTAAACTATCAATGGAAGACATTATTTTGACTCATGATCCATTTTTAAAAATTAAATAAATTCACAAGACTACAATTCAAACACGTGGACCCAGATGTCATTCAAACCTAATTTATGCTTAATCCCCAACCTGCTATAAAAAAACTGACACTTGTAAAATTTTAAGTGGGGTATTATAGGTTATCCTATTGAGTATAGAAGTTATGCTTGTCCTTTTCCAGGTCTTGTATCAATCATAAGATTGTTTTAATTCTTTTGGTATTAATAGAATCACCTCTTTCACTTCAACAAGCACCTTCGAGCTCATCTAGGCTTCGTCACTCGAGCACTTTCTTCTCAGTTCAAGCACTTCTGACAGGATATAAATCTCTGTATGCTTATCAATGTGCAAGTATAGCTCATGCTGGCATTCATAGGACGAATACTATTTTTATCGGTTCGTATTCAATACACATTCTTTGAATGGACTAAAAATGCTAAGAATTCTAAGGAAGAGCCAATTATGCTGCAGGAAGAAGGTTGAGGACATAGAATCTATGAATAATTCTATAACACAAAACCAATTGAAAAGATTTTCCTTGCATTACCTAGATAAATTCTGTAAGATCATCCACTGCTGCTTATCCTGTCAGCATGCAATTCGGGAACTAGAGGAAAATTTGTACCACCTTTTCCCTCCAATTTCTGTTCTACAGCCCCGATTCCATGCTACTAAAGGCAAGGTCGCAAGAGGAAAGTAAAGAACATTAGGGTACCTTTAAAGCTCTGAACTCTCAAGTTCATTCAACTTTTAAATGCAAATTTTTACAATTTCAATGATCTCGGATCAACTATTGAGATATCTCAAATTATTTATTTATGCAAAAAATAAAGAATGCATTGGATAGTGAATAATACTGCTTGTCTTTTACAATAATGTGAAAAACATGATTAAAATTTTTTTTAAAAAAAACAGAAGATTAGTTTCTAAGTACTTGTTCACTTGCCACCTCTTTTTGGCTTCCTTCTCCAGTAATCTGATTTGAATTTCTCTAAGCATCAAAAATATGTTTTGGCAATAACAAAGTCCTAAAAAAGATTGTACCCTACGAACAACGTGGGGGCCAAGTGAGCAGCTGCCCAGATGATCTAAAATAGGAAATAAGAAGCTATAGGTGCCCTGGAAAACTCTTCAGCCCGAATTCAGAGAGAAAAACTGCTTATTTGTTGCCCTAATGAAATAGGTGCAACCCTCATATGTCCTTCACTTTAACCAGAATGAAAGAAATTCAATCAGGAATCAGGAGTAAGATCCAACTGAAGGAAGTAAATCTAAACATTGAATAAGGAAAAAATTGAAAGAAAGAAAGAGAAGGCTACACAAGAAGATGTAGTAGCAATAAAGTGAGCTTTTATTCCATCTTTGTGCATCAACCCTTTGAATCAATTTCTGCTTCGGTTCCTAGTTTAAAACAACAAATAATGTAGGTAACAAGCATACATATAAACAAATAGGTAATGAATAATAAAGGCTTCTACAATCCAAACCTGAAAATATACAACTGACCGATCATTATGTGTAAATGGTGTCTTGTGTGTCAAGGATGAAAAGCGATCTGATATTGTAATGACCTGCAAGATCAGGTAGGAGCTAGTAAACAAAACACATTAGCATGCAGACCAATCTACAGCTTGACAATGGTCTTATCCCACCCACATGAGCAAGAGAGATTAGTAACTATATTCAATGAATGACGAGGAAAATTTTACAATTGCCCACCTCAAATTGTGTCAGTCACATGTTGCTACTATCATCTTGAGAGTCTTCTATATTATGATTGGTTCCTTCTTTTGAATCAATACATGGAGTAAGAGGTGGGAAAGGAGGCATGGCCTGCAATATCAACTGGCGACTTCTCAAGCTTGCCGAAGAGCTAGATCCAAGCTCATGCAAGCAACTATGAGGAGGAGAAACCCGCTTCTTATTTGGGGAGCTTCCTTTCATGGCATTGAAGTGGGTAGGAGTATCCTTCAGTATCTCAGGAATGTCATCTTCCAGTATGTCATAAAGCCTGTCATCAGAGTCAAGCACCTGAAGAAGTTTGGCTCCACCAAACTGGGTCATTGGGGTGATTGGTGAACTACGCCAACAAAGAGAACTCACTGACGAGGAATGACCACTTCCAGGACACAATTGGCCTCTTGAAACATTAGTCCAGTCCATTGTTTTTGACGACATTGAGGAAGCCTTGGCCATTGAGGGAGGATCAGGCAGTGAAGTTAGATGATGTATATTGGCAAGTACATCGCATCTTTGTGAAAATTCGCCTCCTGTCTCTGCACTGTCATAATCCAGTTCCTGATGACATGAAACCACATCCAGAATGTCTTTCCTCGTTTGAATTAGCAGGTCATGGTAATTGGAATTTCTAGGAGATTCCGAGGACTTTCTGTAAGGTGGCAATGAGGCAAGATCAGATTCAGGTGACAGGATGTATCTTCTAGAAGGAAATTGGGATTTTGATGCATCGTTTCTATGGCTAGGTTGTAAAAAACAGGAGCAATCAGCAAAAAGGAATTATGTTAGCATATCTAGTCTATCCAGAATAAATTGAAACATCATATCGAAAGGAATCTTACTCTGAGCACTGGAATGATGGTGTCAAAGGTGTCAAGTTGTGAGGATTACACTGCTCAATTTGGAAGAAACTGTTTCTGCTTGCCACCATTTTGAGCTTCTCGTCAAATGCATCTTCCAATCTTTCATCTGTTGATTGTTTGTTCACCACATCCTTGGTCATACCATATTCTGAAAGAGCAATTTTGGTGGCAAATTAAAGAGAACCCAGTTCAAATAAAAAAACAAAAGGAATTATTAAGCATTTATTAGCATACAAAAGTTTTTGATTAGTTTTATGATTAATTTGCAAATATCTTCAGATTCTTACTACTTAACACTAGTCCCTTATATTTTCCATTGTGGAATATCTTTCTCTTTATAGAAAGCTCTCCATAAAATCAAAATTTGCAGCACCTAACAGGTTTTGAGAAGCAAATTTGCATAATATAATATCACAACCTATCGAAAAGTCCAACATCAGAGAAACCTGTACTACAAGCAGAGTTATTAAGATGAAAATGAAATTAAAAACTATGAAATGTTTTCTCAGGAGTAAAATTAATGACAGAAGTTGAGAAGAATATATTTCACAAGTCTCCACTAATTGAAAGGCATCCAAGATTCCTCAATTTCTCTGCAAGAGAGAGCGTCCATTTGGTGGCATACATAAAATTTAAGGGATGCTTATTGTAAATGAATAGGTGGATCCATTCCCAATAGGAGATTCTTCATAATTCTTTTAAAACATGACAAGCAAAAGGCAACAAAATCATGTCACTTGAATGACAGGGAAAAAGGTAAAGGTGCACTGCCTAACTTGAAAGCTCACTATGAATAGGCTTACATAGCTTAAGTACATTACACAATTTTATGTTGAAAATTGTAGAACAGTTTTTCAATGCTGAACACATTCTCTTTTCAATTGTTAATGATAATTCATTAAATAATCCTTAAAATTTACAATTTTCTATCACTTTTAAGAAATTTGTCTGTCATGTACAAATAATACAAGGATATAACACTACTTATTTCCTATACAGGATGGAATCTTGATTTATAGCATTGCCACAATTTGATCTCCATCCTATTATAGCATGATTCATTATGGCAAGAAAGAAAAAAATGAGGGGAGAAATAAGAGTTTCCAAGGAGGCCAACATAAGTGCCGTGGAAAGATAGTTTACCACATTTCTGGTCATACAATCCAAATAGAAAAAGTACTAACAAAGTGTTATAACATTACATAAATAATGTGAGAAAAAACTATTTTATTTACGTGCTTCTCAAAATATGGAAGGAAATATAGGACAAAAGGACATCAATATTCCACAGATTCAAGTATACTTTGATAGGTAAAGAACAATATGTTAAAATTACTATTATGGGTTTGTTTATTTTACTCACGAATGAAAATCTATTTGTCAGAAATTGAGGCTGAGAGGAATCTCCTTAAAGGCAAAACTCAAAAATGTAATTGAAACCTGCTTGATGGAAAAAGTGGGACTTAATGTATCTCACATTTGAACCTTATCATTTTTATTTTTGATAATTGAAGGATAGTATTATAAACAAAAGATGCCTAAGGGGGCATAAAAGTGCTATAGGACCTCCTCAATACAATTCAGCTCTCCCAAAAAACCAACAAAAGGAATGAACCCTATCAAGCTATGGGACAGCAAAGAAATTGGTGGGGAACATTTTGATGTCACTGTACACCATCTACCTGGACTGTGGTATTTGCAGTTTCCATTATTTAGGTCCTCACTAATATATTTGGAATGTACACATCTATGCAAGACACTGTCGTTGAAAATTTGGAAAGAAAATGGTAGGCTAGAAAAGGGTTTTATTATCAAATGGTGGTATGTTCCCTTTGATTGGACCTCGCTATTGTAAGCTACATAATATTAGACATCATTGTTCTTCGTGTGACACTGTTAAAGAAGTCTTAAATTTATGACATGAAATTTTTATTGGAAGAGTTGGGTTGGGACGCAGAGTTTTTCCAACAATTATCATTTGTTGAAACAGAAGACTGCTTGTAGTCTAGTTGCTTGTTAAATTTACATAAACAAATGGTTGAGGAAATAGCTCTGGTAGAAAAGGGTGTCACAAAATAGGACAACAATAATGTCAAGAGCAGTTACACAGCTTAGGAAGACTATTAAGGTGTTTGATGACTAACTGTTTTGTTCTAAGAAGCACGCATATGGACAAGGATACAACACGACACGACACGGATACGCAGACACATTATTTCTCAAAAAAGTAGGACACGGACACGTTGAATATATATAAAAATTTTATATTTTTTATTTGACCATATAATAAAAACCTAATGTTATTTCAATTAAAATTGGCATAAAAACACAAATTAAAAAAAAAAAACCATTATTAAGCTATTAAAATAACAAAGTCATTAAATAAAAAATAAAAAACTTCTTCATTTATTCATCAACATCCATGATTCAAGTGTTCGGACACATGTCCGGGAAGTGTCCGACACAGACACGTGAACCAAAATAAAGTGTCTGTGCTTCATAGGTTTTGTTTAATTCAAAGCAAGTGTGAAAGGACAAGAAGCTATCGTTGCATTATATCTTCATTGATTCAGGATTCACAGCATGAACGTCCGCTTTTAAGTGGAATCTAGCTAATTGGAAAGAAGGTTTTTTTGGCAAAACATTGTCTTCTTTCATAGTTTTGAGATGAAATGGGTCCAACGGATATAAAAGTCCAAATTCTGGAGGAATCTTCAAAAGGTTTCATGTTGTATGTTCCAAGTAAAGATTGACATGTGAAAATTTTCCAAGACCTCATTTTCAGAATGGTGACCTAGAATGTCCTAATACTAAGTTAATTTCACTTAATATCTGGCTGAAAATGTTTGATAACATTCTCCTTGTTAACCAATAAAAGAAAATGCTTTGCTAATTGATGTGTTTCAGGGAAGTGATGGAAGAGTCAAAGCCCGCAAATTCATCTATTGCAAGTTTGCAAGGTCTAACTGTGTTTGGAGAATGTCTATATCTCATCTTGATAGTCAATGGACTTTCTCCATCTTTTTCTTGTGAATTACTTGTGGGTTAAAGTGGAAGGTCTCTGAGTCCAGTTTCCATTACAAGCATGCACCAAGAAATTGATGCATTTGCAACCATATCTGAAGGTATGGAAAGTTAGGATATGTAGAGAGTAATAAAATATATGTACCATAGTTATATCATTAAGGGTATAATTGTAATTCCTGCATCTTTATTACAAATATGAGAAGAGGGTTAACAGACCCTAATTAAGACTGTTTCCAACAATTTTATCTCTCCTTTCTCTTCCTTTTCTAATTGCTAAAACATTATTCTAAAGACCATAACATATTTTACCAATCACAAAAAAAAAAAAATAACATGGTGTAAGTACTTGACCCCACCTCTACCTTGACACATGGCACTCCTCACCTCACCACGTGAAACTCCCAAAGTACAATGTGGCACCCTAATGCAACTTCGCATCCTCCATTCAATGTTCACCATGTGGATGTTTCTACCTAGACGCATACTCCACTGAGAATGTGACATGAGGCCAGTCCATTTATTCACACCTCTCTGTGCCATATGTCAAGTCTCTTGTTGGGTCAATGCACATAGTGCTTTAACCTAGAACCTCAACATGATCTCCTTTTCAATTTAGTGCAACCCGTCGATCCCTTGTTGGGTTAATGCAAGCAGGGTCTTGACCGAGTTTCTCAACACATAGGTGTGAATTGTGATAGAGGGAGGGTCCTTATACTTAATTTTTCTCCAGAGTTCTCTCTACATTAAATGAATGCCAGATCAAATCTTTACCACAGTGGTATCTCCATCTCAAGGTTACCCCTCCAAGAGTCCCGCCTTAGGTGTGTTCACTTATTGAATACTCATCACAGGTGCGTTCACCTTTGAAACCTCTATTTCAAATATCTCTACCTCACTTCCATTCTCCACAGTTGCACCCCCATCATGCTTCAGCTGCCACAGGGCATCACTGGCAGCCACAGGTTGAAGACTTTTTTTCTGACATATTGGATCTTGCATTGAGTGCATTCAATTGGTGAATCCATGGTTCTAAAGACACAAGAGCACTAAAAATTGAGTTTTAGAAATCCTAATCAGATTATTACACCTATGAGATTCGGCAAGTATAATTATCAGGACCAGACTCTGGCTGCCAAACTCTTTATCACAGGTCAATGATTGTTGGGGTACATCACAGGTGCTACTGAGATGCCCGAGAAGAAAATTGATGAAAGATATCAGAAGTGGAAAAAGAGAATGCACAGGTGATGTCTTGGCTATTCAACTTCATGAAACCAAAGATTTACAATACCGTGGCATATGAATTTCAAGATAGGGAGTAAGGTCAACTCTACATACAAAGGAAGAATATTGCTATGTTTTACCACCCAGAACAAGACATGGCCAATCTCAAACAGGATGAAATGTCAGTCTCGACATGCTATGCAACTGACAACTGAACTGAAAGGATCTTGCAGATGGCAAGTTATACCAGAAACAGGTTGAAGAGAGAAGAATTTCAAATTCTTGGCTGGTTTGAACAATGTGTTTGAAGGAGTTAAAGGTCAGATTCTTACTAAAGAGGAATTTCCCATTTTGGATCAGACTTTTTCTGGTAAAGAGTGAAGAAAACAGATAGAGGGAGATGAATTATAATTTTCTCAATGTCACGGAACTTCAACAGTTAGTTTCCTCAACTTTTAAGGGAGACAGGAAGAGAAATGAAAAGAATAATAAGACAAATTCCAAGGAAGAGCTATATTGTAATCATTGTGGCAAGACAAAACATGTTGAGAGCATTTATTGGGTGAAATACCCTTACCTCAGGCCTGCTGCAGTAAGAGAAGGAACTCCAAAGAAAAAGCCACAGGAGGAGGGTATTCATGTTACAGAAGAAGCACCTATGAATTCTTCCTTTGCTACTCATCTGTCGCGGGACATACGGTACATACCTACTACACTTCCACTACTCGTACAAACGTCTCCTCATATGTGGTAGCTAAACTCAGAAGACTTCTAAATCACCTCAATAGTTCTACAGCTTCCACTACTCTTGTCAAATCAGGTAGAACTACTGCCTTAATATCTTGTCAGTTTCATTCTACTGCATCTTGGGTTATTGACTAAGGTGCTACTAGTTATATGACTAGTTTAGTTTCCTTGTTTTCTTCTTATAGCTTAAGTCCAGGACAGGAAAAGACTAGAATTGTTGAGGGGTCTCTTTCTACAGTTTTTGGAAAAGGGATATCGGAATTAGTAAGGATTTTGTCTTGGATTCGGATCTCCATTTTCTAAACTTTGGTACCAATTTGCTTTCAGTTAGTTGTCTCACTAAAAGTCTGGATTGTGTTGTAACCTTCTTTGCTACTCATTGTGTTTTCTAGGATCGGCATGTTAAGAACTTGATATACATTGTTAGCCCATTCTCTAACAGCTTAACCTTTTGAAGCAATTGGTTGCTTAACATGGTATCATAGCTTTTGTTACAGAGGTTTTAGATTCAAGTCTCTCCATTTGCATTTATATTATTAGCCCATTCTCTAATAGCTTAAACTGTTGGAGCAATTGGTTGCTTAACACGGCAGATGAAGCAAATGATTGGTAGTCCTTCTAAAGCTGAAAGGCTTGATGGAGACATCAATCTCATCACCTATGCATTTCAGTCTTCTATTAGTAATTGTAGGAAAAATAAGGATGCTATATCCAAGGTGCACCTTTGTCATGCGAGGCTATGGCTGTTGTCATTCAAATCCTTCAAAATTCTATTTCCTCAATTGTTCAAGTTTGCTTCGCTTGAATGTTCTCAGTGTCATATTTGGCAGCTGGCAAATACATTGGAGAGATACTATATATGTATATATATATATATATATGTATGTATGTATATTATTTTATTTTTAAATTATTGTTTATGATTATCACTTTTGTCAAGTTTTCTAGATGAACAACATTAGACGAATAAATCAAAAGAAAACCAACAAAATAAATTACTTCATTCTAGTTGCGCTCCAACATAGGGCACGTTTGCAGAAAGTTAACTTGTGATCATTGATCTCGTTGCCCTATAGAATTGGAAGTAATACTAAAGAAAGAGAATATAGATTGAGAGAGAATAAAGATGATTTGCTAGTATCTGAGGACTGTCATAGGATTTCTATAGGCTAACAACTAGCCATTTTAGGCAATGGTTGTGACCATTAGGTAGACATCGTTTCACGGCTTGTTTTGTGACTTTTCAAGTTAAGTAACAGTCAAATGTTTTATTTTCATTAAAATATATAACAATCCCACTTTTAATAAAATAAAACATGATTAAAAATATTATAAAATCACAAATATTTATATAAAAGTTTTGGACAACTTTATACCATGCAATGGGCGTAGGTGTCTTTCAACTTGATCCTCACTTAGTGTTCATTTATTTCCAATTAAAGAATCATAGTGAACTAACTAGACCCTTTAAGCAAGATTTCAACTAGTCACACACATAGTATCAATAAAGGACTTGTTGACGAGATAACGCCATTATGGCCATGCACTAATCTTGATTCTCATAGAACCTTTAGAGACTAACCAAGTTCTCATGTCGCAGCCTCACAACAGTGAGTGCTTTAGGGGTACATGTGATGTGTGCATCGCAGTCAAACCCTACC
This sequence comes from Nyssa sinensis, assembly GCA_008638375.1. NCBI lineage: Eukaryota > Viridiplantae > Streptophyta > Magnoliopsida > Cornales > Nyssaceae > Nyssa > Nyssa sinensis. Next base: position 7,129,118 of record CM018046.1, read on the forward strand.
TCTATTTTAGTAAGAGTACTACATAGATGAGTCCTCCAAGGTACAAAAATTTTTCATCTCGTAGACAAAACTTCTTGCCTCATTCTCCTAGAGAATAACACTCATGCTAAATGTCACACGACATCAGCACTATGCCTTAGAGATGAACAAGAGAAATTTATTTTAGTGTCACCTTTTTTTAAGAGTGTTGGAATATAAGTCACGCAGTATGGATTGTTCCTTCCATTGAAACTTCATGGGGTCTTCAATAGCAAAGTTGGGTTATTTCCCTAGGTGACTCCTTTACGAGCATCTGCTCATCCCTTTCGACAAATATGTATTTAGCCTCCATGCTAGTCCTAATTTATTTATTTTAGACTCGCCAAATAAATTCAGTCCAACAACCACTAGTGCGAATCATTTCAGCAAATAGTAGTCTTACTACAAGGAATCACAACTCAAAAGACTAATAGCCTACTATTAAGAACTACTCCTTAATAGTAGCCATTTTTCTTATAACGTACTAGGAACCACTATTTCAATTTGTTTTGTCAAAATTTTATAAAATCTCACAAGTATATGATAAGGTGAATAGGGGTTTCCTTTTGTTTGTGCTTCAAAAGATGGGGTTTACGAGAAGAAGGGATCTTAGAATTATCCATTGTGTTCTGGCTTGTTTTGAGACAATGCCAGGTTTGAAGGTCAATTTGAACAAGACTAAGATTATTCTGGTTCACCACGTGGAGGGCTTGGAGGGGTCGAATTTGAAGTTGGGGTGCAGGGCAAGGAGTCTTCCAACAACTTACTTGGGCCTTCCTCTGGGTTCTTTATCTAGATTTGCAACAATCTAGGATGTGGTGATAGAGAGGTTACAAAGGAAGCTTGCAAGGTAGAAGCGGCAATATCTATCAAAGGGGGGTCGAGTCACTCTTATTAAGAGTGTTTTGGCCAATCTTCCTACTTATGTCATGTCTTTATTTCAGATGCCAACTACTGTGGCAAAAAAGTTGGAGAACTTTCAGTGGAATTTTCCATGTGAAGGGAAGCAAGGGGAGCGGAAAATTCATCTTGTGAGCTAGGAGAAATGAAACATCCATTGGGGGAAGGTGGCTTGGGTTTAGAGATATGAGGAATTTCAAAAGTAAATGTGTATACATGTACTCCATAGTGTATAACCAATAAACATTGGTTATATGTAATAATAAAATGGAAGTCAACATTCACTACTCTGTGCATTTTTAAAATCAAAACAAAATTGAGCCATGTTGTATCAATTCCTCATTTTGGATTTGTCTATAGATTTTGCCACATACTTTTAAGTCTTTAAGACTTTAACTAACAAGATTCTAACCGAAAATTGAATTTCATGACTTAGAAACATATCAAACCCATCCACTTGTTATCTCATATTGGATGCAACTGTTGTAGTTAAATGAGAAATTAAACTACCAAAGTTGGTGGACAATGACAACTACTATATTTAAGAACAATCCTCACGAAGGCTTTAGTCCAATTTCTGTGTTGCAACATTTGTACTTGTTGGTATGCATTTTTTTCACATATATTTCCTGAGAATTCCTCTTCCTTTCTTTTCTTGATGAGACGCCTCATAATTAATAATCTTGGGAGATTCAAAAATTAATAGAATTATAATTATTAAGTTTTTTAATAATTTTTATTAAAGAAAAAAAAATTCTCGCAAGTATATGATGCATACATATTCCCAAGGGTGATAATTTTTTTCCATAGAAAATGTGTATTCTATTTAATTTAAGTTATAAAGCTATTAATCTCCTTTTTATTACTAAAAAATTAATATTACTAATACATACATATTAAATATATATATATATACACACACACATGTAAACTTGTAGTTTTCTTTTAAAAAAACAAGCATTTTACGTTTATAAATATTGTGAGCCATGTGCATTATATTATTCAATTTAGAAATGAAGTAAAGCATTCACGCCTTATAATCAACTTTAGTGAATCTATAGCCTTGCTAGTTATGCCCTTCTCCTGCATAATACTTTCTATTAATTAATCTCCTTTTTGATTACCAAAAAATTAATATTACTAATGCATATACATATATATATATAATACACATATACAAACATATATATATATATATATAATACATGTGTAAGTCTGTAGTTTTATTTATAAAAAAAAACAATCATATTACTTATAAAAAAAAAAAAGACATTTTATATTTATAAATATTGTGAGCCAGGTGCGTTGCGTTATTCAATTTAGATATGAAATACAGCATTTGTGCCTTATAGTCAACACTAGTGAATCCATGGCCCTGCTAGGTATGCCCTTTCTACATACTACTTTCTCCCCCACCCCCAACCCACCCTCAGAGTTCCATACGTGCAACAATAATTGTTCATTTTTAGAATTTCTGACTTTTTTATTGCAATATGAAGACCCAGTACAATAAGTAGGGGGAAGGAGGATTTTCTTCTTCGTATTGGTTTCACTATAGGGAATGGGGCTCGGGTGTCCTTTTGGAAGGATGTATGGTGTGGGGAAAATTCCTTGAAGGATAGATTCCCACAATTGTTTGGTATTGTTTCGAATCAGGATTCTACGACGATGGATTGTCTTGTTTTTGCAGGAAATGGTGCTATTTGGGATCCTCATTTTCGTCGGAACATGAATGATTGGGAGATGGATGATATTGTGTGCTTCTTGAATGCCCTTAGTCATATTAACCCTAGACCAGATGTTATGGATGTGATGATTTGGAGAAAGGACAGCTGCAGGAAATTACTACAAGGGCCTGGCTAGGAAGGAGGTGAGTAATTTCCCTTAGAGGATTGTTTGGTGCCCAAAAACTCCATTGAAAGCTGCTTTTTTTGTTTGGTGTGGGGTTGGGGAGGGGTTTTGACGGCAAAAAATCTTCAAAAGAGGGATTTTCACCTTGCAGGGGAATCGGTGGATCTTTTATTTCTTCATTACTCTTTTGCGAGGGAGGTGCAGAATCTTGTGTTCGCGTTTCTTGGATGTAATGTCATGACTCATGCCACTCTTGGTGCTCAATTTTTTGCAAGGATGGCATGATATGTGTAGGAGGAAATGGAGAAGGAATGTGTGAGGGATGGTGCAATCTTGCTTCTTTTGGTGCATTTGCAAGGAAAGGAACTGTTGCATCTTTGAAGGAACCGTGCCATTTTTTGAGAACTTCGTTTTTTGGTATATAGAATCATATCCCCTCGTATATTAATATTTTTGTAGATTTTTTTAACTTGAGACTTAATTGAGTCTTTGATGTAAATGGGCTCGCCCCCCTTGGCCATTTTTATCAATACTTTTACATATAAAAAAAGTATAAAGATCCAGTTAAGTATCAATGTTTACCCAATTGTTCACCAAAATACCCATATGTTTATCAAAAATTTCCTCAATGGATATATCCTGTTATACACATCAAGTGTAAAGTCAAATACATATGACCTTATCACCCTTCAAGATAAACCATTGGCAATTTAGCAGCCACCAGAGCTAAGCTTTGAATATAGTTGCTCACTTCAGCAATAATTCACATTCTAACAAGGTTAACATGCATAAGGATATTTCACTAACATTACTCATTCAATATTGTTGCTTATGATTTCATAAATTGAGAGGAAAGATATCATGTGAAATGTTACCTTCCTTCCTACCATAGACATTTTTACATCCTTCACACCGGCATCCATCAGAGCATCCAACATTAGCCTTTTTAGAAGCCGCAGAAAAATAAGTTTAATTAGTGAAAAGCAAAAACAGCGAAAGCAAAATTCCATGGATCAAGCAATAATAAAATACAAAACCTGATAGCACTCGCAATATTTTTTCAGACACATAGACTTCTTGCAATTGCACCCTCTTTTGTGCTTTGTCGAGGATGATGTCAAACAATTTCTCTCCTGCAGAGAGTTGATAGTATTATAAAGTTTCTTTGCTGAAGAGTATCCATAAAAGTTTAAATTGTCAGGGTGCAATACCCTGCTACTGTTTGCAGGAGACTTGCTGACACTCTGGACAATCTTTGGAGCAAATGCAAGTGGATTTCGTGATTCAATTTGTTGCCGAGTCTCAAGGACTGTATCTTCATATTCAGGTCTGTTGAAGCATTCTTGACAAGCACAAGGTTCCGCACAATAGATTCCACCAGCAAAACAGTCACAGTATCTGCAATGAAACATATTACAATAATTCCAGTGGAAGTGTAAGGTCTACTGAAACAAATTTCTTTCCACTTACAGTTTCAAGCATTTGGTCTTCTTACAATTGCAACGTTTGCAACCATCACCATCGCCATCACCATCACTGGTCCCTGAAGCCTTCTTCCTGGAAATTTATACACACACTGTGAACCCAGTAAAGATCTTTAGAAGCACTGGAACATTAAATTATGAGAAAGTAACATGCAGGCGTACCTTCCCCTTTTGGGGTTTGATTGATTCAACTCCTCGACACTGTCAAGATAAGACTTCCTCTTGTGATTTGGAGTTGCTTGACAATCAGTTGGCTTCAACAGTGCAGGATTGTTCAAGGGTTTCACAATGTGGGGAGACTGAGAAGTGGAAGAATTTGCTGCTATAGAGGCCTGCATTTCATGACTACCATCTTCAGTGCTTGCTTAAACTTTCTCAATCACATCCGATAATATAATCAACCCTCCTCAAGTTTGGAGGAATCCTAGAACTTTTTAAATTTTAGAATATTAAAAATTTCTAGTTGTTAAAATCATAAGTAAATATAAAACTACAAGAAATGTGATATGTTATGCAAGAAAATGTGACTGTGAGCTCACACAGAAATATTTCTAAGTAATGTTCAACTCAAATTGATACCCTGCAAGTTGATTTCAGCTGTGTGAAGAAGGACAAATATAATAAATAATGTAGAGATCTGGTTGTTAAAAAAGAAGTTTTGGTAGAAACATGTGAATTTTCTGATGCATGGTAAATTCATTTTCAGAGCATAATGTAGAGATCTGATTGTTAAAAATGAAATTTTGGTAGCAACATGTCAATTGTCTGATGCATGGTAAATTCATTTTCAGAGACATTGAGTTTGCAGAGCAATTTTTTTTTTCTTTTTTATTTAAAGATGAACAATCAACAAAGAAAAGGATGCCTGGGATTCAAATGCATGCATTGGATTCTATGATATTAAATTAGAAGTCAAAATAAGACAATAAGTAAAGCATTTAAAAAACCAACATATCCATCTCACCAGACACAAGATAATAGATAACTTGATAGAAAATCTTGCAATTTATTAATTTATTTATACCTTGGGATCAAGAAGCATCACATTCTCAACAGGTTCTTTTGACACTGTGCCAGTGGTCTCACCACAATCTTCATATTCCTGAATGATATGCAAAATTTCTGGTTGAAACTGACGTGTACAATCCAAATCATCCTTACAGCCACCTCCTGCATGCTGCAACTGCAGCATCTTGTGATTTATTGTAACAAAAACACGTAAAAAGGCATATTAAACCTTATCAGAATTAAAAGGTCAGGTTCCTTTTAATTTTATGAAAGAGGACATGGATTAGCAGTTACCTGTGCCACCGAGTGTTCACAATGTTGTCCTACATGAGCATGACCTGTAGACAAATTAGATTCAAAATTTGGGCAAACACAACAAGGAATTTCACCACTTCCCTGCTTCCCATTAGTGTCAACAGTCTTAATATCGTCGAATGATGACTTCCCTTGAAGGTCCTCAGCTTGCTCTAAAATGGTATGAAAAGCACCCACCGGCTTATCTGCATCTTTTCTTACATTATTTTTGTTATAATGTCTTGATATGGATTCTTTCCAGTCATTGAAACCATTCAATGATTGAGGCACATCATCAGATTGTTTTGAACTTAAATTGGCTGAACGTGCAGAATCTGCAAACTCCACTCCCGCAGTTTCAGTCAGGTATTCATCAACACATCCTGCGGAACTGCCATCCTGGTCTTGCACAGAGCTCTTATTATCACTTTCCTTCTCAGTGTAAGGGATAAACCCACTGTTCAATTGAGTATTGGACTTCCCAGATATATCTGAACCAGTGGCAATTTTCTTGCCTCTGTCATCCTGTCGAGATACTTCTGGACTGAATGAGTGGGGGTATTGAAGCCTGCATAAAGTAGCATTTTCACATAATCAATTTTCACGTCATGGCCCATGTTATTAAATCTGAAAGCAAATAGTTAAACTGTAAAATTCAGGACATCAAACCTTTTTGGATAACTTCTCTCCCGGAATGGATTAACACGTGGTGATGTGAATACAACAGGAGGAGAACTAAGTCCTGGAAAACCTGGTGCAACAGGTGCCGCCTTCACAGGCTTTATAGGGGATAGGTTGCTTATGTAATTAAATATAGTGGAGTCCTAGTACCAAAGAAAACAATAAAATATATAAGAAACCTTTGGAGTGGCGCACCCATCAAAGTCCACTAAATATTCGCCCCAAAGATGCTGCTTCCAATGAAACTGGAAATTGATGCTTAGTTGCTCTCTTTTTTTTTTATTCGATAGGTAAGAAACACACCCCCATTTGTCCCAATTGGGACTTGAACCCTCAACCTCTTCTTTGGGAGGTGGAGGATATACCACCTAAATGGTAAATACAAATTAGACACCCTGATTGGTTGCTGTAAAACTGGCACAAAAAAAATACCACCTTGTATATCTTGCAAGTAAACAACAGTGAACCTCAACTACGTGTATATAATCACTTGCAGAAAGTCAAGACAATTACTTCCCATGAATTAAAACATAAAAAATATATGTCAAATTTCCACTTCTCCACCCCAGCTTTCTTGAAAACAAAACAGAACAGAATTTGAAGGAAAAATAACGACTCCAAATTCTGAAAATGTTCCATATTTACCAAGAGAATCAACTGTACAAGTATTTGTGAGTTAAGTTGAAATTTTCAATTTTCTTTCATCATTTTTCTAAGCAGCCAAATAATACATACATATATATATATATATGTGTGTATGTGTGTGTGTGTGTGTATTTTGATAGGTAAGCGGCCAAATATAATATCAACGATCAATTTATGCAAAATGTAAGTACAATTTTTCTAAGTTTAGACTTTGAGAAACCAAGAGAATCCATTAACCACATCCCTCCATAAATCCTGAAAACGCTTTCTATAACCCTATTTCAAATCACGCTCCACCAAAAATTAGAGTGAAACCAAATATGTAAATCCAACAAATAAAACCCTCCAAACCATGATCACATTTTCCAGAAAAAATTTCAAAGCCACAACCCTAGAATTAACTCACTCCAAAAGCAAACTGCCATCCAACAGAACCCATTCGAAAAAAAAAAATATTCAGAACATACAGGTAAAAGTAAAAGTAAAAGTAAAAGTAAAATTAAAATGAAATCTACAACACGTACTGGACATGCATATTCATATATACATATATATGTTGTACTTGTATAGATCATAAAAAAAAAATGAGACAGTGAAGAAAGATAAATAGAATTTGAGAGAGAGTGAAAAAATTAACATACTTGGATTGCAACCGAGTCTAATGAAGAGGTGGAGGTGGTGGTGGTGGTCGTCATCTTATCAGTTTCGAGGGAGTCCATTATTCGAATCCCTAATCCTAGCCCTAAAGCACTCCTTCCGCATCCCTTTCTTCCCTCTCCTGAAACTGACAATATGATGATAAAAATGATGATAGAACAAAGAGCTTTTTTAAATCAGAGGCGCTTGAGCGGGAAAGAATGTTTTAAGGCCGTACGTTTCGTTTGGACTAATACTCAATTAATAAAGTTTAGGTGTGTTTCAATTAGCCCCAGTTTAGCCCAATAGTCTTATCCATTGTTTAGAAGATTAATTTATAGCTAAATTATATTAATTTCGCATAAATTTTTTGACAATTACGAAAAATGAATTTCTAATTTTTTTTAAATGATTATGCTGTCTTTATTTTTATTGGCATAGTATAATTACCTCTCCTTAAAGTACCCCATTTATATTTCTCATTTTTGTACATTTTTTTAACTTTTTTATTTTCAAATAAATATTAATTAAGATATTCTTTGACTAAAAAATATAAATTATTTATCTTACATTTATTTTTATATAAAATGAAAATTTTCTTTAAAAAAAGTTTGAAAAAAGTCTAAACAAAAAAAAATTCTAAAAATTTAAAATAAATGAAAGGGACAATTTCATCATTTCGAAAAAAAAAATAGGCTTGAAGGGAGGTATTTGTAGTTTTTCAATAAAAATATGATAGATCAGTGTAATTTCAAAAATTTTAGGAGACATATTTGTAATTATTAGAAATCTTAGGAGATGTCATTGTAATTTACTCTTAATTAATTTATTTGATTATCTATTTATATTTTATAGAATAATTACACTTACATCTCCTATGATTTCTGATAATTGCAGAAACTATCTTTAGGATTTCTGAAATGACACTACTCCTCTAGTTCTAATGACGATAACAGATTCTCCCTCCATGAGCCTCCATTTATGACAGACGTTAATTGATGATGTAAATCAAAGAGTTACATTATATTCCCAAATTGTCCTTGATATTTATATAGTGACTATATTAACCCTAAAGTGAATGTGAATGGACCAAATTAACCTTACTATGATGAGTGGAAAAGGAAAACTCTACCCTTAAATTAACTGTGTATTCCAACCTAATTTCTGTTGAATTTCATGATTTATTTAAAGACGTCTGGCCTATTTCCCCTTTAACCCCACTTGGCAAATTGTCCTTTTGCCCATTTGCCCTTTTTGACCAGCAAGCCCCTTTTCCCCCACTTGACCAGTAACTTTTCAGCACCTTTGTAATTGCAATCTTATTTATTCTTTATTTCTAAAATTAACATATAAATTATCTTAACCCTACTACTACATTCTTATAACTTCTTCCTTGATTAGTTCATTTCAATACAAATTTAATTAGTCATGCTAATAATATGATTATGTATAAATTTTCAGATGGCCACTTCAAGTCAGATTAAAATTGCGACAAGGGTTTGAAATATGCGAACAAGTTATGCAATTGTGGCAAAAGGGAAGTTGTAAAGATTACATAATATGATGGAAAGAGAAACAAACGTTGATTATACTATACATGTGAAGCTAGAATATACACATTATGGGAATGATGTGATCCTTTGGAAGCATCAATGGAGAAGTCTACTTCCATAATGAATCGTCAAACAGTTGGGCATAATGGAAATGGTGTTGCTTAATTAGTTGATGAATTGTGTGAGATAAAGACTGAAATGAGGCGCATGTCTTTGAGATTGCAAATAGTTAAGCTCAAATGGGGAATGTTAAAAGTGTCGGTGATTACAAGTTTTGTGCTGTCTACTTTTACTTTCTTGGTAGCTTTAGTGGGGATGATTCTAAGGTGATGAGATGGCTTGGTAGGATAACTTAGTTTGGCTTTCTAGAACATTATGGTTTGGTAGGATTTTTGTGAAATAAAAGACTATTTTGTGAACTGACCTCAAGGAAAATATTTTGTACTAAACTATAATATGTAATGTAAACAACATGTTATAATGTGGACTTTGACATTTTTTTATATAAGGACTATACATAAAGGTCATATTTAGAAGCTTATATCTCCCAAATTTACTTGAACTAATTTGTGATACTTATGTAGAATTAAAGATCTATCTCTTAGCTTTAAAATGACAATGGACTATTTAGACTATAATTTGAGTTTGAGTGCTTCCAATTCCATATAAAACTAGACTTAATAAGGAATAATCCTGTAAAATTTCATTAAGTTTCGATCAACGGTTTGTGAGATATTGAGATTTGAAGTTGGTTGACCTGTGTAGTGAAAGCTTGAGACTAGGGAAAACTGCTGAGCTCATTCAAACGACCGGAGTAGAGGCTCTTTGCGTGTTTTCATTTAACCACCTCTTTTCGAACAACCGTGCATCAAAAGCTTAGATCGCAAATTTTAAAAAGGGTTTTTCTTCTCATTTTCTTTATTCATTCTCTTCTTCTTTTCTCTCAAGCCAAAAATGGGAAAAATGGTTAGGGTTTCTTAATGTTCTCGGAGCCATTCTACCTCATAGATCCACACCACATAACTTTTCCTAGTACAAGGAAACAATACTTGGAGGATTCCTCTTCACATTGAAAGCTAGGGTTTTAAGAAATTTCACAATTATTCAGAGGTAAAATTTAGGAATTTCTTTTCCTTTTCAAATTTCTCAAATCCCTCATGGATTTAGCTTATTGGGTAAAGTTAATAGTGTATTTCCTTTCTTAGAGTGTGGGGGAAATGATTGAGGCTAGGTTTAGAACTTTTCTCTCTACAACACAAAACTCATTCTTCTTAAGCTTTGAGGTAGGGATTCTAACTTAGGTTGAAGGTTAGGTGTTTTCCATGTGAACCATAATGCATTTTACTCATCTTGAAATTTTCTCTACAATGTCATATTTTGCTATATTGCTCATGCCTTGAATTTTAATGAAATGTTGAATATCTTGATTTCATTAGTATTGATATATTTTTGTAATAAATGATGAAATTACTGGATGTCGTGTATGTGTGTATTTCCCATGCTTAAGTTAAATGATTGGATTATTGAAAGTTATAAAGTTGTATCGGCATTGTTGTGTTTGTGATGAATAATGAAATGATGTGAACTTTGGACATGTTTGTAAATGAAGTAGAAAACGTTGATAAAAGATGAAATGTGAAAATGGAAATGGAATGCGGGACTGTGGATAATTAATCTTTAGAACAAGTTGAGGGACAAGAAAGAATGGCATGTTGTGAGGCCGCATTAGAGAGCGGGAATATTATGTGATAAGGATTGTGTCTCCCTTCGGTTGCAAACCGTAACCCCGCGCGGGTGGTAATACATAGCCAATGGGTTAGTAGCTTATGAAGTACTAGACTTTTTCGGGGGCTATAAGGTGATTTGACGATGTGATTTTGTTTAAGTAAGAGTAATAACGTGAGGCTAGAATGATAATTTATTTTGCACGCATTTAATTGTGACTATATAATGATTCTCCCATTTACTTATTGTTATGTTTTTTTGTCGTTGGATTGACGGGTTGCATTGTTAGAGACATGATGAATAATCTATTGATATGTATGCATATTAGTTGGACACTTGCTTGACACTTCACATCTCACATGCCTACACCTTACACCGCCTTAACTTTTCGTATTTTAGAATCTCTACCGGGGTCATTTTTTTTTACCCTTACCAAATGCAAGTAACAACAAGGAGCTGACACCTTGATGACATGGATTAGAAGGACATCTCTTTTGGACTCTTATGTTTATTTTGAGATGTAATTAAATTCACAACTTCTATTTTGGTCTTTTACTATTTTTAGGAATGTAAAAGACCCTATGGTCTTTATATGTTGATGTGAAGGCTCGGAAGCCTTAATGGGACTCGTCTTCTTTTGACTTAGAAATAGAAATCACAAGATGAATATACTTTTGAGATTTATGTATGTAAGCCTTGTTAGGCTATATTGATAGTATGTGAATGAACATTTATGATATAAGAACTCAAGTGAGAATATGTTAATCACAAGGTGGTTTGGAATGTACAAGAAATAGTTTATTTAGTTTGACTTTGATTCATAGGGTCACCCTTGGTTCTTTGGGGCCTAGGGCATGACAGGAGAGCACTTTGATAATTTTAGCATATCCCTATTCCATATCAACTATTTTGGCCATTTATGGGCATGCATGTAATTTTCATGCCATTTTACCCATATAGGGTTAATTTGGTAATTTTAGCCCTCAGGGACAATTTTGACTTTTTATGCCCTAGTTACATTTTTGTAATTACCTTGTCCTTAAATTCTCTACTGAATTAGGAGCGATATAGTAAATATAGGTGTGCAACTAAAACTTGCCAATTTTCCTCCCTTGTCCTAATGGATTTGTCACGTCCTGGGCCACCAAAACCCGGGTGTGACTTTGTAAATCAAGCTCAAACTGAATAAATAATCTATGTATATCTCAACCATCTGTGATTAACAAATTTTCACTTAAGATTTCATAACATGTAAATTCATCACATTCCATTTATATAAATCCCAACAAGTTTTACATATATAAATCTCAAAAATGTATTCATCTTATAATGTGTCTTCCTAGTCAAAAGAATACATGTTCATGTTTTCAAGGTTTTCCCTTGTACATACATAAAATAGAGTCCAGGTTCCATTGAGGCCTCTATGCCTTCTCATCAAAATGAATAGAGACCATAAGGTCTTTTACATTTTCAAAAATGAACAAAATATCAAAAAAAGGTTGTATTCAATGCACGTCATCAAGTAGCCGACTCATTGCCGTTACCTGTATCTAGTAGGGGTCAAAACAACAATCCTAGTAGAGATTCTAAAATAGGAAAAATTAAGGCGGTACAAGGTGTAGGCATGTGAGATGTGAAGCATCAAACAAATGGCTAACCAACATGCTCACACATTACAATTAATAGGCTTGAGATACTCCCAACAAGATAGTTAATAACCCAGACATAAGAAAGTTATTATGAGTAACAATTACAAATGAACATCACATAATTCATAAGGAAAGTAAAGGTACGCAAACAAGCCATTATTTCCATCCCATTTTATTTCTTTTAATAGATCCCAAGTCGTTAGTCCTAATTCTCACCTCATAAGTGAAATCAACTAATGGGCCCTAGTAAGGCTTGGCACTTCTCGGGCTACTAACCCAATGAAAAGGCACCACCACCCACGCTGGGTTATGGTTCGTAAGTGAAGGGAGACACCATCCCCATCACAATATATCCCCAAGTAATTTTGAAATCTCACAAACACTCAACTCTCCTTCATCCATCAATTGAGTCATTTTACTTTATTTTTATCCATAGTACTAACAATCTTACAATTATCTCAATCATTGTTTAACAAATTTTCAAGAGGATTCATTCACATTTAAGTCATAAGCACAATTGGGCACATCAAGATTTCTATCATTCCCTAACAAGGATATAGCAAAATAGTACAATTATGTGACATTCAATATACCCACCAATTTTTAATAAGTATATGGCAAGATTAATACAAGTAAATGGTATTTAACATTTCCACCAATCATCAACATGTACATAACAAGAATATTTCAATTGTATGACATTCCATACTTCTACCATTTTCCCAAAGCATGATACATATGTATATGGATAATGACATTTACAATGCAAGACATAAAACCAAATAGAATGTTCAATGTAGCCATGTAAACACCCAACCTTCAACCTAGGTTAGAATTCTTACAGCAAAGCTTAAGAAGAATGTGTTTTTGTGTTATAGAGAGAAAAGTTCCAAATCTAGCCTCAATCCTTGCTTCCACACACTAAGGAAAAGAATATACTGTTTATTCCAATAGATCAAGCTAAATCTACAAGAAGATTCAAGAAATTCGAAAAGGAAAACAAAGCCCTAAACTTTCCCTATGATATTTGTGAAATCTCTTTAAACCCTAGCCTTTAAAGTAGTGAAAAATCCTTCCAATGATGAATCTTAGCACTATAAAGTATTTGTATGGTTTAAATCTCATGAAAATAAGGTGGCTCTTAAGGGAATTAAGAAACCTTAACTTTCTCCCTTTGGCTTGAGAGAAGAGAAGAAAAGAAAAATGAGAAGAAAGACCCATTTTTAAATTTCTGATCTGGGCTTCTGCCATCTGGTTGTTCGAATGAGTTTCACCTTGTTCGAACGAGGTTGTTAAGTGAAAACACGCAATAGAGGTTCTGCTCTGGTCGTTCGAACGAGCTCAACTATTTTCCCTAGTCTTCAGCTTTCGCAACATAAGTCACCCAACTTCAAATCTCAATATCTCACAAACCATTGATCGAAAATTAATGAAATTTTATAGGATTTTTCCTTATTAAGTCTAGTTTTATATGAAATTGAAAGAACTAAATAATTCTTTTACAAATCAAGTTATAGTCCAAACAGTTCGTTAAGGTCTGTTTTTGTTCACCTTTGGTAAAATTATCATAACTCACTCATATGTAATTCAAATAAGGCCATCTATATATCATTTTAAAACTAATACATAGATATTTAATTCTAAATAAGTCTCACAAATTAGTTCAAGAAAATTTGGGAGATATAAGCTTTTAAAGATGACCATTATGTATAGTCCTTATCAAGAAAATGTCAAAGTCAACCTTATCACACTCTTATGCTATCACGGCCATGTAAAGTGTATTCCAACACCTCTAAAATGTAATGTTTAGTTCTAAATATATATAAGAGGACTCCCTATGAGTCTCAAGGTCAAAATTTTATTATTCGTCAAAATTATTAATATCACAACGTATCATTCCCATATTATTATTATGTTCATGAGGTTTATTATCATGTAAAATCAATATCACTGATTATTTATTCATTTTCACATTTTCTAAATTTACGAAACATTACAGGATTTGTCTATATTTGTGCACTAAAGACTTGCCTATTTTCATTCACTTCCTTGTCCCAAGGAATTTCTATAGCAAGCTCCTTATTTTAAAGGATTTGTTTTTACTTGTGCGTCAAATAACTTCCTTATCTAATTTGCTTGCACATCAAGCATTAATCTTGGCCATTCATTCATAAGATTCATTATGAGCCCTTAGATCAAACCTCCTTACTTTTCCCTACAAATAAGACCCCTTCAAAACCATAATCAAGGACATAAAAATTAGTAGCCAAATGCTGCTGTAATAGTTTTCTCTCTTCTCTCTCTTCTATATTTTTTGAACCTTTGTTCTACACAAGCCAAGGTTCTACACAAGCTTTGTTCTGTACAAGCCAAGGTTCGATACAAGCTTTGTTCTACTCCATTTAAGATGAAGTACTGCATAATCCACTGCTCAACATCAAGGAGTTTAAGCACAAGCTTTTTCTAATTCAACACAGGTAATCAGGTACGCTCTCTCAAACCTTTCTTTTTTCTCTTTTTCCAATTCAGTTCACCCTATCACTCTTGATAGAATCAATTGATGGAGAACTATGTTGGCTCTGATTTCATTATTTGAATAGGTACGTAGGATGCCTTATGGGCCCGAGTTTACTCTTTTCCTTAATTTTATTTACTTTATGTCTTTTTCTTATTTTATTCGTTCATGCAATTGTTATCATTATCTTTGCCTACTTTTTCTCTTTTATTTATGTCATGAAATTTCTGCCCTGTGCATGAACACTTGAGGCCCATCCATTTGGATTGGGTGGGATGGGTGCCTAACCCCTTCCCATCTCGTACCTTAGCTCTCAAATTTGGAATACTTTTGTTTATTGTAGACTAGTGTGCTTTAATTTATTTTAACCCATGTTAAGGGGTTTAGAATGTAAATAGGACCAAAGCATTATAATTTTCGTTTTCTTTGCTTTTTTTTTTACATGTATTCTTCATGAGTTATATTAAGTTTGCTTGTTATTTAGCCTAAACAAGTTGGCAACTTCTTTGTGTATTCATGTACACCCCTATCCGAAGAGAGCGTTCCTCTCCCACCTCAATGGAGCGAATAAAAGCCGGGTTGTTGTTTGTTTTTTCTGGCGCTTGCACTCACAACAACCCCATCAAACCCCAACACCAATTTAACAAGACATTGTAACTATATATAAATAAACCTTTTAGAAACCCCGACATAAATTGTAGCACAAAAAAAATAACACACTTGATCAAACCATGAGACAAAAAAAAAAAACACCTATACACAAGTAAACCTGATTAAAACCTTAACATAAAAAGTTGCGGCAATTGACTCGAACCCCAAAAAAAGCAGCCACCCCGTCATCAACAAATTGAACCAACTACCTGAATACAAAAAAAACTAGAACACCTAGTTTGAATACCAAAAAATTAATCTTTAGTTAAAATAAATTGAATACTTAGAAGGAATAAGTATATTATAGCACATGACTTGTTCAACTATAGACAACCAAAAAACCACACCTATTTTCATACATTGGGGACTTGTCTTTGTCCTATCTTTCTCCCTCTTTGTTGTATAAAAGTAAGATGTATAAAATCGACAATTTGACATGATATTATAACTAAAATTGGAGAAATTTTTCATTTCATGCACTTATAGATTTGATCCATGAAAGGATAATTCTTCCTATACCTCTTCCGCTCCTTAAACCACCCCTTTGTGACTGATAAAGAAGTACTAAAGTTAATTACTAACATTTATAAATGTGATTTTGATATGGTTAAGTACTTTTATCTCTTGAGTTAAACTATAGATCCAACTACTTAAGATTCAAGTGTACAATCACTTGCTGAAAATGGCTATTGGTGATGCAACACATCAATGGTTAGTTTATTAGTAGCCAAGTACAAAATAACATAAAGTTTATTTAGCATAAATTAAGTTAGATAGTTACTTCCTTGTCTTATTTCCCCTCCACCATGTCCCATCCTTTATAAGGGGCTCTTTGGCAAGTCCTCCTAATATGGCCAAACTAGAGACAAATTTTGCATATCAAACTTAAAGACTTTCTTACTTGACTACTCCCAACAAGATTCTTATCACCTTCTCTTTGTTTATTTTTTCTAGGTCGTTCGGGTAAATGATGGAGAGGTGGAGATTCTATTGGGTCCACCAACAACACTATCAATTTTTCACATATTTGGATCAACAATAGGATAAAGAATATTCTGATGTGTAGCCAAATACTTGTCCTTACTAAATGCCTCATCACAAAACTCCTTTATATTCTCCCTCTTATAAGCTATTGTAGTTGTTTCATGCATACAAGGCAAACTAGATATTTGTCAAGATTTACAAACACACTTCCTTAACCCAATATCCACCATGCACAAAAACTAATTCTCTCCATCCCTCACCTTAAACTCCATTCCATTGATATATTTAGACTAGTCAACTAATTCTCATGGAATATTGAGTCCAATTTTATACTTCATTGGTTGACCGATCAAATACATTGATCGACTGATCGCACTAGTAGGCATTGTACTCGGTTTCACAAGATGACTCAATCTATTCATTTTTCTTAAAAAACTATTTTAAGCCTTTGTCTGACCAATTTAGCTATAGATTAATTTTGTTTATTTAAGTGTGATCTAAAACGTATCAATTTAAGTAATGATTTTAACATGATATTACTAATTGAAGTTCGTAGTCATCAAGTGTATTTATAGTTATTTTGAGCCCGATGTTCGATCAAATGATGTTACTTTACAACAAGTAACATAAACATTCACTCACCCTTAGACTTAATTATCTTCATGTTCACATACCTTTTTTTTCATGTTTGAGTTTGAGCTTGAAATCCATATGCCTTTGAGATTGAAGTGTCTATTTTATTTTTAAACTCGATGATCATGAATGATGATATTTTTGACCTTTTGCTTTAATGTACCTTGATTCTCATATATCACTTAAATTTATCATTAGTACACTATATCAAGGCTTTGTTATCATCAAAATTATCTTATTACCCTTGAGTTTAATTTAACCTAGCGACTTACAATTTTCTCTCTATGTCTATCAATTTTTCTCTTTATTTCGATCCATTAATTTGTAACTTCTTGAATGAGTTAGTAAAAGAGAACATGGATATATTAGTTTGGGTAATCCATGCAAGCCAGAAGTTAGACAATTTTTTTTAACTCGAATTCCTATGCCTCTAGCGGGGTTTAACATTGCCATCTTCCATGATGATGTACAACAAATACCCTTGGGATACTTGTAAATGGTTGCTAGATAAAATCAAACTTATTGCATCTTATAAGATGTCATATACGAATCTTGCATAGTCTAAAATCTATTTGGTTGAAAAAACTCTATCTTAGTTAGGGTTTTAGTCTATTGTTGAGGGTTAAAAAAAGTATCTATTGAGCAAAAAAATTACTCAATAGTCAAGATTTGTCGATTGTGATGACACGAGAAACAAAATCAGTTAATCATATTATTCTCCAAATATTTTACATAGAGATTTAAAAGATGGAATTTGGCATGTCTCCATTCTAATTTGAAATGGAGACATTCATTTCTCTCATATGGAGGTGGGACCCAGGTGGTACCTAATTATAGTTAAATGGGATGGGTCTCACCTCTATATGCGAGAAATGGATGTCTCCATTTCAACTTGAATTAGAGAGAAGCCAGACCCGACAAGACGCCCACCTCAAGTCCTAATTCCTGAAGTTGAACAATTTATTGCCTAGAATTTCCCCTTTGTTAAAGGATGGATCAATCTAAATGTGGATGGGTACATAAAAGAAAATATAGGAAAAGTAGGGTGTCAGATTACTTTTTTATTAGAGAGTGAGAATTGGCTCAAAAGTTTGTCTCTTGATATAGGAATTTGCATTAACACTTTGACTGAGCTATAGGGTAATATAATTGCCTCCATATTACTTGGGATTGTGGACTGAGGAAATAATGTGTTATCGAATTCTAAAGCTATTATCAATCTTTTGAAAGGGAATTCTAATGACTCTCTATCACATCTCTCGACCTACCCTATACGGATTAGGTGACGCAACTCAGCTCGGGGACCGAAAATGGAGTCGGGCGACAGTGCAACAAAACAAATAAATAAATATGATGCAGAAGTATGAAGACAAATGCACAACCATCCAACCTGCTTTCTAAACTTGTTAAATATTTTTTTTTTGAAACTTGAATACATATGCATATTACATAGCCCTTGTCTCTGAAAAGAAAATTACATATATTGTCCCACAACATTACTACCAAAGATGTGTCCAATTTACTTGACTTGACATCCAATTCTTGCTTGCTAAAAGTCTGATCCCAACTAGGCCCAAAATATTATTTTAACTATCTTACAACAAAAATGACTCCAAAAGTGTGAAGTTCTAGACGTTCTTTACCAATACGGGTAAGGCTCCCACTTATCATCATCGCTTGAAAAGTCATAGGTAAAATCCATGCGAGCTTTGTGAAAAGCTCGTGAGTAATTCCAGTACCTTATCATAGGTTTTCAATTGATAATGGTTTTAAGTATAAAAGAGTTTATAAAAGGTATCACTATCAATTGTTCACAAGTTCAAATACAGAATACATGATCATGATATTTAAACACATAGAATTGAAACAAGAAGAATTTCAGGATATTTCAAATAAAGCATTTCATTTCACAAACTCATAGCAAGAGGTTAGTTCATTAAATATAATCAGAAGCATAAATCCTTTTATCACAATTCACGAGGATAAAATCCTTTGTAGCAGAATAGGGGTTTAAAACTTTCTTCCATTTCTTAACTTTGCATTTTTTCACTTTGCACGAGAATCCGTATCGATTCAGACTCTAAGCTTAACAAGAGGTTGATAATACATGACTTAAACAAAGAAATCTCTAGCCTTCTTATAGGCATTACAGGAGTGAGTCTTGAAGGAGCCACTAAATAGGAGTGCTTATGCACTAATTATCTTGCATTACCGATTTGCAAACATGAAGCAATATTGTCTTTCAAATTTATGCTTTCAATAGCAGTTAAAATTAGCTTGAATGAGAAACATTCATTTTCAAAAGAAAATATTTAACACAACTTTGCAAACAAAGATAACATGCTTGAAATAAGAGTCGTATAACCAACTGGCGTTTAAATTAGCACAGTTGCAATTCACGACAATACTTTCAAAACAGAATAGGAAGCATGCTTAAAATAGGAGTCATGTAAATAATAGGACTTTGAATTAAAGCATTTCATAAATCATGAAGTTAAATTCTCCACTTCAAAGTGCAGGATTACTTATCTTGGATTTCGAGATTCGTGCTTCTGGTTGGGTTTTCCTTTTTCTTTTTAGTTCCTAAAAATACAATTCACGAAAGCTTATATATTGTCAATTTATTTTAAGTTACTTCCTAGTCAGTGTTCTTAGTCCATTTTTAGATTTTGTGGTCGTTAAATCCTTAAGATAGGTCTTACTACTTTTAACTAGGTCAATTTGTAGTTAAGTTTGTCTTTAAAAGTACTTTAAAAATTTACATTTTCACGCGTCATGTTTTTCGGTGCCTAATTTGGCAATATAGACCTCACCATTGGATCCGGAATGTCGAAGAATGTCTGAATAGATCCTCTCTAACATTCAACTAGCTTTTGGTATCATTAAGGGCATAACAGTAATTATGGCATTTTATGTGTCTAAATTTTTGGGATCTCGTTTTGTAAAATGGATCCCGCCATTGGGTTTAGAACGTAAAAAAATGTCAGGTAGACACCTTTTTATTTTATTTGGACATATGTAACATCTAACTTAATTAATTTAATATATATATATATATATTATGTGAATAATTATCACAAGCTGCAACGTGGCCCTATTGATAAAGTGCGCCTGTGTGCGTGTGAGGTTTAGGGTTCGAATTAGGGGAGCTTTGGCGCCCCTTATTTTTTTTATTTTTGGTTCACCAAACAGTGGATAAATGGCCAATTTAGGGATAAGTTATCCCTGTTCCGCCTAAGATTATTAAATCAAGCTACTAACCGTGTAACCAAACACTCCCTGTTTTAATTTAAAAACATTTTAAACCAACTCAAAATGACGCAGTAACGTTTAACCCAACACACGCCTGGGTTGGGCTCCGACCCGATCTGATCTGTTATTATTCATCGTATTCCTCAGGACGATGAACAGTAATTGTAAACCCTAGAATTATTTATTCCTCAATTTGTGGGTTTTTGGACATCTATTTTTACTATTTCCAATCCTAAACGACATCTAGAAGTTCAATATACGTTTTGGCATTCATTTTAAGGGTTAAAACGAGCTTAGATACTCGATCGAGGTTTGATAGTAGTGGTGGTTATCTGTTTGGTTTGGGCTCAATCCTTCACCAAACTTGGTGGGGTTTTGCCTGTCCTGACCCTAAGAATATGAAGATTAAATTCCCAATCAAGAAATCGAGCTTAAAGCTCAATTGGCGAAACTCAGTTTTGGACCTGAGACCTGCAATCAGTGATTTCTCCTTTATCTTTAATTTATTTTAAGAAACTTTTGTTGCATTAAGGTCTTTGTAACCTCTAGTTTGATCCTTGTATTGGAGAAACCAACTTGGTTTTAGTCGATTCAGACCCATATCTTGAGGTCCATCAATGGCGGTCGAGCTTGGTTTCTACCATTTTGGACTCTCTTAGACTCTGTTTTCGCCTTTACGCCATTGAATATCATTAAGGAAGCATATATATACCATTTGAACCAATTAAACAAAGGTAAATTTGAAGAAATTTCTATAGAGAGAGTTACCTTATTTTTCTCTCTTCGATTTCCCCTTCTTCCTCCTTCTTCAGCTGCATCAATTCATTCTCCTTTCACATTCACTTGCACAACCTTTCTGATAGGGTTATAATGTGTATATATACATATATATATATATATGTATATAACCTCCTGTCACCGCTTCTCATTTTCTCTTTTTTTTCTTCTATCTCTCTCTCTACCTCATTTTCCTTAAATCACCTTCTTTTGTTTGGGGTGGCAGCTGTATCTACAACTGCATCACCCCTTCCTTCTTCTCATTCAAGCTACCAACAATCCACATAGCCTAACTTTCTACCACTCTCATGCACACACATATACACTTCTTAACTCACACACACACACTCTTACACTTAGGCTACCCACACACATACTAATACCTAGTTACACACACACGTGCACTGTTTCTCTTTGCTTGCATATATATATATACACACACACACACACACACTTGTACACATCCATATATATATATATATATTTAGATACACATACATATAATTTTTAATGTATACACTTATATATATATATATTCATTTATATACATATACACTCACATGTATTTTAAATCCGAGTGTGTGTGTATGGGCATACGCGTTTCTCACACACTATACTTATCGTGTCCACAACTAATCAACATATAATTAGGAGTTAGTGGATAAGAATTGGAAACACAAGACATACCACACATATAGGCAAGGCAATTAAGGTGGAGATTGGTTGGCACAAGAATCTTTCTTCGGGGTTCAGAAAAATCATATCTTTTTATTTTAAGAGGGACAATGCTACTATAAATTAACTCGAATTGATATGACACAGAGTATTTTAATCATTAGATAGTCGTAGGATTGAGTTTTCATTAATCCCAACAACTTTATCTCCAGTTCCTAGGCCATCCAATATTTAAACTACTCTATCTTATATAAGCAGTAGCATTACTCTTTTAAGAACATGGCTTACCCTTATTTAATTTCTATGTAGTTTTTTCTTTATTCTGGCCCTGAATCCCCCAATTTTTTTTTATGAAAAATAATAAGAATAAGCAATTTTAGGATACATTATAAAGGATGCAAGTCCCTAAGGGATATATTTTTTAAGATAGTAGATCTACATAAGGGTAAAACAAATCAGAAGTAAATGAATTTGATCAAATCAATCAACCTAATTGGCAAGAATCCCAACCTTTATTCATTTAACTTTGCAACCTAGAATTTCATTTGTGGTAATAGATGAATGAAAGTTTGCTGACCCAATAACTTAAATAAAGGGTTAAACCATATTATCCAAAATACTTAAGCTATGTAGTTAGTAGTAAGATTTGTGGTGTCTTGTATAACAATCAAATTATCCTCACTCAATTAACGGTGGATAGGAGCATCACATTTTCTCTCCTTAAGACCACACATCCTTGTTAGGTTGATCCAAATCTCTCCCATATGCCCATTAAGAAGACACTCTAGGGGCTTCCACTCTTTGGGAATCGACTCTTATACGACTTTGTAACACCTCAAGTCCATTAGACCCCATAGCTTGAAAAAAGGGCTCAATTTCACATGGTTTAAAATGTTTAAGCCAAGTTATTACTTATTAGCAATGTTTCAAAACCCGGACCGGACCGATCGGTTCAACCGGTTGAACCATCGACCGGTCCACAAAACGGTCCGGTTTAACCCATAAACCCGTTTTAAGTTCAAAACCGTTCGAAAAATAGAAAACCAGTAAAACCGGACGGTCCGACTGTTGAACCTGTTGACCCGGTATTGGGTCAACCGGTTCAACTGGTTCTTGGCTGCATTTTTTTTTGTTGGTATATTCAAAATTTCAAATTTCACGTAATTTTTTGACTGAGTTGAGTTGGTATTTGGCTGAATTTATTTCGGATTGTATTTAAAATTTTAAACCCTTGAAGTTTGAAACTCCAGTATTATATATTTGTATCATGTGGTATTTTATTTTATTTTATGCATGATTATTAGTGTTTGTATCTTTTTTTTTTCTTCATGTAGTTGAAAACTAAATTATTGGATTATGCTTGGATTGGATGTTAAAATGATTTTTGTTATGGTCCTTGCGATTATGGAAGAATGACAATGAAGTTTCAACTTTCAACATTGTAATAAGGTATGTCTACTATATTTTTTTTTATTTTTTTCTTGAAGTTTTACATATTAAGAAAATTCATATTTTGTAAATTTTTTTTTATATAATTTTTAGTAATTTTTTTTATAATTTTTTAAATTTAAAATATCAATAATATGTATTATTAAATTTATTAATTACATAATTATGACATTGCGATTTGATTCTGGTTGACCTGACGGTTGAATCGATAACTCGTAACTCTGACATTTTTTTGGTTCGATAAACGGGTTGAGTCTGAAAACATTGCTTATTAGTAATAAGGGTACAAGTTTTGAATGTATGCCATGGTTTCACGGGCTTTAATATGAGTGTCAGAGTGTGCGGTGCTTGCCTTGGACAACCATCAAGTAAGCCAGCGAACCGTTACCTCACAGAGAGCACACATACACACCTAAAGGTAGCTAGTAAGCCACAAGTAAAAGGCACAAGTAGGGACAATCGAAAGGTACAAAACTCAATTTTATTAAGAGAATATATCTAGATTACAATTAGTACAGAAGGTTGGAGTACAAACAATAATACTAGGCAACTTAAAGTAAGGGCCTTGAGCCCACCTTGCTAACCTTCTCTTATAAATGCAAAATACAAATTTAAAAGACCGGCAAGATAAAACATTAGCATGGTTGAAACCCACGTAACTATTAAAAAAATTCTCTACGAGGATTTAGATCAAGACGGACTAAACACTTACAGACCCTTAAATTATACTTCTGGCCCTCAGAAATTTACAACACATCTCTTCGACAGGGTCATGCCTCACACACTTCAACACTGTTACTCAAATCGAGGCAAAATCTACCTGTGCACACACTACAATAACTACATATTTATAATATTTACATAATGTAGAGGCCCAAATGGTTGGCACGAGACAAGCAGCCACTGGAAATGCACTGGACAAGCTTGGCTTGTGACACATTGTCAAGTATTAGATTGTACATGGTATGAACATCAGTCTGAAACGTAAGAGTTAAGAATTAAGAACTGGGAGCTTGAAACACTTCTCTTAATTAAACCACATAGACAGTATGAAAGCATGAAGAATTCCATGAATTTTCATCAAAGCCACCTTTGACCAATCTTATGTCCGGACAAAAATTCCATGAATTTTCATCAAAGCCACCTTTGACCATTTCAGTTGACCCGCACAAAAAAAAAGAGGATCAGAACCCATGTTCCTCATTATTTTATTGATCCATTTATCAAATCAAGCAATTTAAAATAGCTGAGCTCGATTCATCAATATTCAGTTCTCATAGTTTGAGAGTAGGCGAATCTGAATTCGATTGTTTAAAAAACCAAGAACTGAAAAACATTTTTTTTTGTGTGGGCCAACTGAAATGGTGACTATGGAATCAACGGGTTCACATTTAATTATTGCCAAAGGTGATCTGATTCATTTTTATAATGTCACCGAATTGTTTTGAGTGTTTGCAAAGGTCAAAGAACTTGCAAAGAACCACACAAAATTATATTTAATTGATGAGACCTATGCTAAACATATACATCAATCATTCAAAGTAAACTTCTCCAATTCAGTATTTTCGATCTCTCTGTAATGGCCAAGACTAGAATTATAACAGAAGGTATATTACCTTCTGTTATGTTGGTTAGGTTCTATAGCTTTTGTACACTGTTATCTCATGCAGTAGACACCATCAGGCCTGAAGACATGCTGAGAGACAACGAAACTCTAGTCTCTTCAGGTGGGCTTTTTGAGTTAGGCTTCTTCAAGGACCCTTCTTCCGGCAATGGCTACATGGGAATCTGGTTCAAGTCTGACATGAACAGAAAGGCGGTATGGGTCAACCGGGAAAATCCCGTATTGGATTCCTCTGGTGTTCTTCAAATAAGGTCTGATGGGAATTTGGTACTAACAGACAGGAGGCAAATATATATGATTGTCAACTCAGGAAGTCTAGCAACCAGTGGTAACACAAGTGCAACACTTACTGATTCTGGGAATTTAGTTCTCAAAGGAGGAGATAGTATAATTTGGCAGAGTTTTGATTATCCATCTGATACATATCTTCCAGGCATGAAACTTGGGTGGTTTGGCCTGAAAACAGATTTGCCAAGAATACAGGTACTAGTGTCATGGATGAATCCACAGAACCCTACTCGCGGTGATTTTACTTTAGGTGTTGATTACAAGGGTGCGACGAAATTGACTGTTTGGCGAAGAGATAATGTACACATGGATACTGGTTTTTGGGATGGAAGGAATTTTCAATTCATTCTCAAGAATTCTTCCAATAGTTTCAATTTTAGTTATATCTCTAATGAGAATGAAGCTTATTTTACTTTTAGTACTATTGGTAGTTATGTTCTGTCATGGTTGGTGATGGCCTCAATGGGGCATATGGATGAATATACCATGTCTAATGGTCAAATTTCTTTGGTGAGCCATTCAATATGTGAAAAATTGGCGAAGGGTAATGCCAGCGAGTGCTTGACGCCGATGCCATCAATGTGCATAGAAGGGGATACTTTCTCAGTGATCAATGGTTCAATGCTAACTTCAATGACTATGAATGGTTCCTATAATATGGGATTTAGTGATTGTGAGTTCATGTGCCAGAGAAATTGTTCTTGTACTGCATTTGCCTCTGTCCAGGATGATCAAACAGGATGTCAACTATACTATGGGAATAAAAATGATCTCTTGAGCATCATTAGGAAAGACGGGGGTGTAATATATGTCCGGGGTGACACTCCCTCGGAGCATGGTTAGTCTGAATACAATTACATCTGTGTGTAGAAAATGTTAGACAAGCAAATTTTTTTATATTCATATCATTTTTTTCTGAAAATTTGATATATATATATATATTCTGTTTCTGTATACATAGAAGTGGTAAGAGACTTAATCTCACGGATTAGGGGATTAGGTGAATAAGTAAAATATACTAATACTGATTATTTTATATGGGTCACATCCAACAATATAGCAACTCATATCTTCATATGTAGTGTTTGTTTTTATGTGTTAGGTGCCTTGGTGTTCAGTTGCCCTTTGACTTTCCATAAGATTGTTTTCACACCTTATCTTTGATAACTCTACATATAATCTCCATTTAATAATTTGACAATCCCTCTTGATGAAAAGAAAGTCCTGTTTAAGCTGCCAAAGGAGGAAAACTTGGCTATTTTAAAAAGGCTTGAAACTGAATTGAATAGGAAAATGAAATTTCCCATCTATCTATCTACCTTAATTTTTTTTTTCTCTTCTGTAAATCTGACATTGTTAAAAGTTAGTTAGCATTTTGAGAGTACTCTTCTTGCTTTTGGGCACAACAGAAGAAAAACAAATTACCTTTAAAAAAGAAAAGTATTTTGAAAATGCTAATGATCAAATGATGGCTAATTTTTCTTAGATGGTGGTTGGAACAGAAGGCTGAGGTTGATTCTCATTAGTTCATTGACTCCCCTCGTTGTGCCAATTTTAGTCTCTTTATGGTGTTATTTACGGCGCAGAAGTCACAATTATGCAGGACCAACAGGTTCTTTCTCTCTGTCCCTCTTCTCTCACACAAACCACAAGCACAAGCAAACCTACAAACAGAGGTGGGCTTGGCAAGCTATATATGGCATTACTGATTTTTGGCTATGGTGTAAAGATAATCATTTTGTTAATGTCACCAGTAAACCAAGTAAGGAGCCGAGAAGATGTGAGTGGGAATGAAGGGGTCACATTACTTCCACTGGGTACCAATATGACACCTTCTAGTGTGGCAACAACTGCAGTTGAACTTGAATTAGGCAGACAGAAAGATCAAGAATTGCCATTCTTTAGTTTTTCTAGCATAGAAACTGCCACAGATTACTTTGCAACTGTGAATAAGCTTGGAGAAGGTGGTTTTGGGCCAGTTTATAAGGTAAGATATCAATTTTATATATCTATATTCTTTGATGTTAACTGATGCTTAGACTATGCCATTGTTTGGAACATTTTTGAAATGTTTCAGGGTAAATTGCCACAAGGTCAGGACATTGCAGTGAAAAGACTTTCCAAACGATCTGGGCAAGGACTAAAGGAGTTTAAAAATGAAATCACATTAATTTCTAAGCTCCAGCACAGGAGTCTTGTAAGGCTTTTGGGGTGTTGTATTGAAGGAGAAGAAAATATATTAGTTTATGAATACATGCCCAACAAAAGTTTGGATACCTTCATTTTTGGTTTGTGTTTAATTAACTATTCTCTTTACATTACTCTAATTCTCCAATTTTTTTCATTGATATGATGTGATTGAATATGAATTTGATCACAGATTCCACTAAACGGGCACTATTGGATTGGAGAAAACGCGTTAGCATTATCGAAGGAATCGCTCAAGGGCTTCTTTATCTTCACAAGTACTCCAGATTGAGGATCATACACCGCGATTTGAAAACTAGCAACATCTTGTTGGATGGTGACATGAACCCCAAAATATCTGATTTTGGCATGGCTAGAATTTTCGGGGAGAATGAAACCAGAGCAAAAACAAATAAGATTGCTGGGACATAGTAAGTAAAAAAAACTTAATTTTGCAATAATTTGTAGACATCCACATATTGGATAGTGCATTTTCTTTGCTTTCTATACTAAATTTATACATTGTATTTACTGATTGAGCAGTGGCTATATGTCTCCTGAATATGCCATGGATGGCATTTTCTCTGAAAAATCAGATGTCTTTAGCTTTGGAATCATTGTGCTAGAGATTGTGAGTGGCACGAGGAATATGGCCTTCTTTGAGTCTGATCATTCTTTAAACCTACTTAGCTATGTATGCAGCTCAACAAACCTTACTGCTGATGATATATATATATATATATATATATATATATATGTTATGTTACTGCAATTTTTGTGATTGCTAAGCTGATGAGATGGGTTTATTTCAGGCTTGGAATTTGTGGAAAGAAGAGAAAAGCATCGAATTCATGGACTCAACACTGGCTGATTCTTGTACAGCTAGGGAGGTTTTTCGATGCCTACAGTTAGGTCTCTTGTGTGTGCAAGAGAGAGCAGCAGATCGACCTACCATGTCAGATGTTGTTTCCATGCTCAGCAATGACACAATAGCTCTGCCTCCTCCTAAAGAACCTGCCTTTGTAACCCATATAAGCTCTGGTACTGATGCTGATTCATCTAAAGATAAGCATAAACAATGTTCTACAAATGATTTGACAATTTCAGAAATATATGCTAGATAGTGATATATTGAGGATTTCTAGAAGAATTATTTATGCTAGGCTTATCTGATTTTTTTGGTTCTAAAGACGTAATCTTAAGCTTCAAGTATAAGAAGTCAATATTCTTCAGTGTTACATGTATGTTATTGGGGAAAAAAAATGGTTGTTCAATGTGATGTCTCATGTTCTAGACTTGCAGATATGTTTGAGCAATGAGGAGTGAATTTGAAACAATGAACACTTTGAAAACCCAACTCCTTGGACCTTATTTTCTTGTAGATTAATAGAAGAGGTTGTGTGTCACTAAGGACTTAGGTGATTTTTAACACAAAATCTTAAGATCAAAGTCACCTGAAACCTTTATACATAAAGATATAAATCAAACGGAGATATCAGTATCTTAAAGATAGAGGAACCATGTCTCAGTTACGAAAGTTTAACACATGAAAGAGCATAAGAAACCATTTGAAAAATAAAAGAATCCCAATTTCAAGTTTTGCAAGAAGCTTGAGGACTTCATTTTTTTTTTTAACAAAGAGAACCCGACGTGCCCGAATAATGTTCCAGATCCATTGGTGGGTACCGTAGAGCCCCCAAGACATACGTCTTGGCAGTGGGCTGTCTCAAAGGGGATTTTACACTTAACCGGAGTCAAACAAGAGATTGTACTTGTAATGCACTTCTTTTTACATGCCGACTTTTTCAGGGATAATTTTTTCTTAGTCTTAGTAACCATGTCCCAGCTTTTAGAATGTGGATTTTCTTTTGTACATCAGAGGAGACCCACAGAAAATTTTGATTGCGACAATCCAATTAAAGTCACACACTGCATATAATGGTTTGGGATATTGGAAGCACAAACAGAAGAAATGAGGGTAGCTATACCAAGGGAAGGAGTTTGATTCTGCATAGTTTGGTTCCTCACTTTGTCCACGATAAAGCTATGGGGGTATCCTATTCCCAATGGCCTAAGCATGGGGTTCTATTTTTTGTTTTTGTTTTTGTTTTTGGGTAATTGAGAATTTTATTAGAAAAGGGGACAAAGCCCAAAATAAGCAACAAAACAGCAAGCTACGGGAAGAAAAACTACACCAGCAGGATCAGAGAGCAAATAAGAAACCCAAAAGCAGAAGCAACAAGCAACAAAACAACATCAAGCAACAGTACCAACCGCCATAAGCCCAATACACTAATCCTAATATACTTCTACCAGAGCAGAGGTAGCTACTGGGCTCTGGTTAGGTTCCAATGCATGCCACTCAGTAAAATGAGTTGGGGGCTTTCCTCTAAGAAATCTTGATTTGATTTGCAGCCGAGTCTTTGAGGACCAACATGGGCATGATTACAAGTCTTTGATTGAATCGTAATCCTTAAAAGGTAGAGTTGGATTGGACTTGAATTGAGGTCTTGGATAGCTCACGCCAGCCCAAACCCGATTTCATGTGTGCATTTGTCCATAATCTTGCATATCTTATATGAAATATAATTATATTTACAAATATAATTCTAACTTAAGGTAGAACCAATATCTTTTTGAAGTGATATAAATATTCGTTCTTTTTATAAATAACGTGTGTATGATTCCCCCTTCTCACATTTTTGTATCGGAAAAAAATTCTAAACTTAAAGTTACGTTTTACGCTAATACAATTTTTTTTTGAAGAAAAAAAACACAATTTCGACATGTATATATAAAAGAAGCTTTTATTAATTGATCTCAAGGAATTCTTACTTACCTTAATTGTTATTTCTTTTGTAACTGGGCTAGTACTTGTTCTTCAAACCTTGGTGTGTCAAGCTCGGGTTGGCCTTCAACTGGCCCAACCCACCCAAGGTCCAAATATAGTAGCCGTTAGTTATTAGTATATTATTAACATATGCTAGGGGTTCAGTACGGACCAATTGATGAATGACCAAGCGTAGGGTGGTGTATATAAGAACATTTCAAGGGTGGTACATTTGAGAACTTCATACATAGATACACACATATATCTATATCTATCTATATATTTATTTATCATATCACTCCCTTATACATGTCTTGATATTTGACTTCCTTGCCTCCGATTCTCTTTAGAAATGCTAGTTGCTAACCAACCATTCTTCCTTCGTTGGATGAAGATTAGGAGCAATATCTCTTGTCTAGCTAACAACATAAAGCCTTACTTCCTTTTAGTTTTTGGAAATTGACTATTATTAATACTATTTGTATTTATTATTTTATTATTACTTTTGTTTAAATCTTATGTGGATTTTTATGTCATTGTAGCTTTTGGGAGTCGATCTCGATAGAGTAAAAAAGGAACATCAGGTAGATAGGGCCAAGGTTAAACAAGTTGCAGAAGAAAAGGACTCCATAGATAGGGCGAGCTGACAGTTGTGACACAAAAGCGGGGCAAAGCCTATGAATACTTTCAGAAATTGAGAAAATAGAGAGGAGGGTGTCTGTAGGTTTTGTTTCCATTTTTAGTTACAATGTTCTATTTATTTTCAACTTAAAATGGATTATGGTTTTAATTTCAGTGTTGGGTAACATTCTATGGATATTTGTTTGTTAGATTTGTGTCACCTTTCTTGTAGAATAGTTGTTCCCCCTCTGCCCCTAAATTATCATGTTGTTTAAAGGATTTTTTTTTAAGGATAAGTCATGCCGTGTAAGGATCTGATTTCTCTTTATCCCTGTTGGGAAGAGTTGAATTACTTCATGATAGGGCAGTCAAGTTATTTCTTGGGTCTTTTGCATTGACTTCAATTTGCCTCTTCAAGGCTCTTTTTATATTCTTCAAGGGCTAGGTTGGCTATTGCTAAAATAAACATGATTTATTTAGGCACTGTTATGATAGGAAATCAGCAGTTTATAGAATAAAATTTATAGGCTTAATGAATATATTATTGTAGTTCGTCAAATGCATGAGTTTGTTTAGTTATAGTGAGGAAAAGTGAGTTCCCACTTGTTTTCTCTTTCGCTTGAATAAAACTAGAAACTAATTTCTCTTAAAAATAGTCGAGAAGTAGGAAAAAGAGTAGGAAAATGACATGTAAAATAAAAAATCCATTACTCTCATATTTTGTTCTATTCCTTATTTTTCTTGGTAACCAAATTTGAGAAAATAATTTTCTTTGCATTGTCTTTTCTTTTCCCTTACTAAATCTGTGAAGTATGAACCAAATGGAACCTTATGCTTTGTTTGTAGGAGGATGGAAACTTGGAAGGAAGAAGGTAGGATGGATGGAGTAAGTATTCTTAGGAAAAAGGGGTCTTTCCCTCCATTTGTTTGGTTGAGAAGAGGGAAAAAAGGAAAGGGCTATTTCATGATTTTAATGTTGTATTCTTTTCAATAAGGTGGAGTCCTTTGAAGGGTAAAAATGTAGAAGAAAGGAGGGAGCCCTTTCCCTCCTCTCCTCTCAATCTTGAGAGGAAGGAATATGGTGGGTCCAGGGAGATGGATCATCCCTCCTCTCTACCCTTTCCATCTCTACTCTCTCCTATCAAAGAACACAAGATCCATCTGTCTGTCCTCCGTTCTGAGTCCCCCCTTCTTCTATTTTCTGATTGGTTTAGACCCCATTAATGTTAGCTGCAATGCATGAGAAGATTTCCTGCGTGGCAAGGCTTGTTCAAGCAAGAGCAAATGTATGGCAACTGTATTTTCTTTTAGTTTTTTATTGGATTGACTATGTTGGCTTCTACCCGTGAATTTCTCGATTGGACTGTTGTAGAGAGTTTTGATGATGGGTTGTATTTGAAATTTATTAGATTTTAATGTTTGATTTCCTACATGGAAGAACATGCTTGGATTATGCTGCTTACTATGGCCATTCAGATTGCCTGCAAACTCTTCGTTCTGCTGCCCATTCCTCCCCTGTTGCAGCTTCTTGGTGACTCTCTCTTTCTCCCTGGCACACCACACATTTGTGTTCCTACTGAATATTGATCAAATTGCTAAGCTTGTTGTTATTGTTTAGTTGCGTATCGTTTGTATTTGATGGCAGGGGATTTGCAAGATTTGCGAACATAAGAGATGGAAATGGAGCAATCCCATTGCACTTAGCAGCCCGGCAAAGGCGGCCAGAGTGTGTTCATATTTTGTTAGACATTGGGGCTCCTGTTTGTGCTTCTACCAGCAATTATGGGTAACTGTCTTAGTGGTCTTTTCTGCATTATAATGGCTGTTTTAATTTGTCATTCATGTTGACAAACGTCCGACTTGCAGTTACCTGGGAAGCACACCACTTCATTTGGCTGCTCGTGGATGTTCTCTGGACTGTGTTCGGGTATTACTTGCTTGGGGGGCTGATCGTCTGCAAAGAGATTCATTTGGGTGAGCCATTACAAACATATCTAATTACATGTTCCTTGAATTTAGGATTTCTTTTAAACATTGAATTATACAATATGGTCTAGATTAACTTATATGGTTGATTTTAAGCTCATTTTTTGGTGAAATCAATTTTCATTACATGATCTCTACCATACAATTTGTAAAATGTTGGTATTTTAAGGTGGGCATAAAATTTTTAGCAAAATGTGAACCGTCTGGACAATGACGGATCCAGACCATTACATGATCTCTATCATACTATTTGTAAAATGTTAGTATTCTAAGGTGGGCATAAATTTTTTAGCAAAATGTAAACCCTTCAGACAATGACGGATCCGGACCATTGTCACAGGGGAACCAAAAATATAAAAGAGTCTCTTGTAAAAATATAATTGTTTTTTTTTTTTTGGGGGGGGGGGGAATTCCTAATTTTCATAAAAAATTCTATAGAAAAGAGGGGGTAAAAAATCAAAGTTCTAGTTTTTTGGGGGGCCACAGCACCCCCTTGTGTCTGTCATGGCCTCTAGAGATTCCTTTTCTTCGGAGTTGCATTTACTTCAATTTTGGTATCTCTATTGTGGTCAAACTATTTATTTCTCTCTCCTGTGATCAATTATAACGGTAGCAATCCTGTTCAAACTGGAAGTTTTTTATATGGGCATAGTATAATTCGCAGAAACTTAATCTCTTCTGGTATTAATTCATATATTTTTCGGATTAAATTTCTGAGGTTCCATTAAATTGGAATTAAAAGTTGGCCTAATTGGAATAAGGTTCCAATTAACCCCTAAATTGGAATTAAATCAACTCTTATCCCATATTACCCAATTCCAGGTTTATTGAATTGGGGATAGGGATAGGGATAACCCTATCCCTCTTATCCTTAATTAAGTTCCTAAATCGCATAATCAAACAGGCCCATTCCTGTTTTTTTTGAAACATTTAAAATCCATTGTGTTTTAGCTTAACCCTTTCATGCGTTTGGGCCGGGTAAATCCGAATCTGAATCCAACCCGGCCCACTACTGTTTATCGTCTTCCCCAACAGAGGGGGTATTGTTCATTATAAAACCCTAGTTTTTCAGAGCTTATTTCGTGATGTTTCATGTGTGGTTTCTTCCCCTTTTTTTTTTTATTCTAAATCACTCCTAAAGTTCCTACAGTTGTTTTGGTATCACTTTGGAGCTTTGAATTGAGCTGAAAAGCTCAATCTAGCACCCGTGGCTGTCTCTAAATAATGCCCCTATTCTCTCTTATTAGTTTGTTTGGTTGAGATCATCAGATTTTTGGAATCCTTTCCCAACTCTTGGAACCGAGCTTAGTGCTCAATTTCTTAAGGTTGCAAAATCGGCCCCTTGTGGCTTATAGCCGTTTCTAGATGTTCTTAAGCTCTTCATACTTGATTTTTACAGCTTTGTGAACCATTTTCTATCTAGATTAAGTTCCAACAACTAAAAATAGGTTTTGTTTAAGTTTTGTTCTGGACACTGTTTCAAAGGTCTGTTAATGGCGATTCCCTCTGGTTTTGCCATTTCAGAGTTCTAGAAGCTTATAAAATGATCTTAATATGTATAAAATTTACTCATAAATTGAAATAAATAAAAAGGGAACTGACTCTAACCTGATTTGAAGCTCAACTGAATTTTCCCTTTTCTTCTCCCCTCTCTCTTTCTCACTGTCCAAGCAGTCTTCAGCCCTCCTATTGCACGAACCTTACCCTTTTTCTTCCTAGTTTCAGAAAGTGAATCTTAGTTGCCAGGGCAGTGTTTATATAGAAGGGTTTTTAGTTTCTTCTTGAAGGAAAAAGGATGATGTATTGGATGACCTGGGCCCATGTTGCTTTGCTGCACTTGCAAGTCTGAATTGGGGCTCATGAAGGCTGCACATGAAGGCTTGTAGGTTTGTAGCCATGAAGAAGCTCCTTTTTATTGAAATTCACAATTCCCTCTTAATATATATATATATATATATATATATATATACACGCACACACACACATGTTTACACACACTAACACACGAACTGTGTGTTCCAGCATCATTCTATCATGTGTAAGGCACGTACCATTTAAAAATAATTATTAATTTTTTTTTTTATTTTCTCCTAATGTTTCCTAATTTTTTCATTTATTTTTAGACCTATATACACACTTTAGTGTGTGTATTGGATCCCTAGTGTCATATATATCACATGGATTTTTAGAATATTTATATATATATATATATATTTTTATTTTTCTTATAACTTTATATATTTATTTTGTATTTTTTTTATTTTTAATAATTATTAAATAAATAAATAATTTATGATATTTAGTGCAATAATTTTTTTACTTTAGGTTAGTGATATATTGATCACTTAATTAGTTAATGTCACTAACCTAGGTTAGACCTTAGGTTTGATTTTAATCCTACATGAGTTATGATCTAGTTAGGGTTAGGGTTTACTGTTAACTTGGGATTAGTTTTTTAACCTTAGTTTGGTTTGTGCCATGATATTGTTCTCAAAGAATTTTTAAAAGTCTTTTTTATTACTAATATCTTATTACTACGTTGTCCTAAATCGCAACTTACTCGGTGTGGGTATTACAGGACAAACCTTATAAATAATTCACATGTATGATTTCATCACTCATATAAGCCATTGATCCCAGGGGTTCTCTTGGTGATTTTAATTAATTCGAGGATCCTTTTCAGGATTACTGCCATTGTACTCTCTAATTATGTAATTCAAACCTGGAAGGCCAATGCAAACACTTTTCCAATTGAAAATTGTGACTTTCCCAATCCATGCTTGCTCATGTCATGGGATAAAAACCAAATTCAACCGGCATTGGAATGTAGTAGGGTCAACCAGCATTGGATGTCCGCATTGATAACGTAGCGAAAATGCTCCAGTGAGTTGCCAATTCTCTAGTGGGACAATGTCTGAGTGGTTTAGGTCTGGTGGCATCTTGTATACCTGCAACTGGAAGGCTGCAACTGATGAGCCCGTTATCTATTGAACGCAGCAATATATTTCCATTCCTAAAACAGATAGGAACGGAACCCTTTGTGGGGTGGTTGGCCAAGTTGGGTAGGAGGTCTGCAATTTCAAGTGTTCTTTGGCAATTAACAGCATTGGAGAAATCTAAGTTGTTGTAAAAGTTCTCGTGAGGTCCAAAAATGCAACATCTCTGCTCTACTAAAGTTGGGTGGGCCTCGGAAGGAGTAGATGAACTTCTGCCTAGTCCAATGCCACTTCAACCTCCACTTATCTATGTGGTGGGTTGGATTATGACTGGTGGTTGTGACTTCTTCCATATAATTGATCTCAAATGTTGTGAGAACAGAGAACTTCAAATAATATGGTGACATCTCCACCTTGGCTTGCGGAAATGATGCAAAACATCCCCATATATATAGTTAAAATCCAAAGGCAAACATTTAAAAAATATTTTTGAAGGTTTATAATCAATGGTTTATTTTTCTCAAACACAGTGTAGGAGAATTGGAAAAAGAAAAATCAATGAAGGCAATGTAAATGAGATACACATATATCCACTTCTTACATCAAAGAAACTGGACCAGAACTGGGGGCAATTACTAATCTCCTCAAAATGTCTCTGTCAGCCTAATATTATCGGCAACTTGAAGTTTTCACATTGTCACATCATGTTCCATTTTTGTCATATTCAGCTGTGTTCTGTGTTGTTAGCAGTACACCTAGGTCCGGATGGGACACAACATTGTATTTTGATAAAGCACTTTCCAGTGGTGATCTACAATATCAAAATTTTGTGCATCAGTGGGTTATTTCCAGAATGCATGCAGTTGGTTTAATTGGATAAGATATATGATTTAAAGTATTTTATTAATAAGAAAATAAAATTTTTTTGGATGGATCCGGTTTTTAGGTAGGAATTGTATAAAAAAAAAATCAGAATCACAAACCAAAAACTTGCAGCTAAAAAAAGGGGCTTAGAAGCACTTAGATTGACTGTATATCCATGTCAGCCATAACTTGCTCAACTTCATCCATAGTGAATTTGTTCCTCCAACCCACCCAAATCCCATGCTCTGCTTCTCACTCATTTGCAACTTAAAGCCTCCCCAGACAATGTGAAAATTTCACCAGACAATCAAAATTAGAAGACAATTCCCAAAAACTTATGAAGCACTTCTAGAACCATGTCAAATATCTTGAAAATTAATATTCCCTCCACCTCAATTTAATTTCATTTTATTTTTCTGTAAGATCAGTCTAATTCATTCAAATAAAAGGGAAATGAATTTAATCGAACTTGTGATTGCACTAACCTTTTGAGACTACCAACTCTCTCATTTCTAACCTCTTAAACCGATCTCTTGCAGAGATTGCAGCACCCTTTTACGCAATAAAAAGATAATATTGTACAAAAAAAAAAAAAATCAAACATTATTTTTCGCTGGACCTTTTTTGGTGTTTGGGTGGGTGGAAGTGAGAAGAGATAATGCTTGAAGTGGTGGAGCCTCAGATCTAAAATGAGTGGCACCAATTATTTATGTGATGATAAAAATGATAATTATAATGCTAACTTCAAACAGAAATAACATGTAATGAAATTTGGGTCAGATGAACATGTTGGCAAATGAATTCCTTCCTCTAAAATTTTCTAGCAATTTTACCTTCCAAATAGGAAAATTAAAGAGCTTTTTCTACTCTTTTTTTTTTTTTTTTCATTCTTTCCATGATTCAAACAAAGGCTTTAAATGTTGGCAACTCATTTTCTTTAAAAGATAAATTTTTTCATAATTCCAGGTATGATCCCGCATATATGTCAATCAAATCATAACACTTCTTTGAACAAGGCAAAGAATCATATGAAATCTCTCTCAAATGCAAATGCATAATTTTGCTTCATACGAAGGACCATTCACATACTTATTTTCTAGAAGAAAGATAGGGTTAATACCTATACAATTGTGTCCTGTGCAGAATGGGCGGTTGCTTCCCTCTAGCTCATTCATATAACGTACTTTTCACTCCAAAACAATGAACTTTGATATGTCCCAAAAGAACTTGTTTTGTGTGATCTTTTCTAACAATTCATGTATTTCCATCATTATCTTCTTATAATTGAAAACGGAGAGGGAAAAAAGGGACTAATAACTCATTAGTTTTTTTTGTGTGCTCAAGATAAAGCAATGCCAATATTTGTATGCAAAAATTGAGTCTCTCTGAAACCAGAATCTTTAAGGAACTAACCTGTTTGTGGAAATTCAAGATATCTGGATTAATAGTGTCAATTCTTGAAATTAATATAGAGAAGGGGGGGGGGGGGGGGGGGGGGGGGAACTCACAGGCTCTTATAACAAGAAATGAAACTCAACAACTGGGTTAATAACTATACAAAAAAAAAAAAAAAAAGCAACTGGGCAATACCAAAATGGGGAGAAAAAAAAAGGACTGGTCTCACCTTTGACCAAATTGCCAAAAAAAATGGAGAACATCCATAACATACACATGAAAATTATAAAATGAAAATGGACCAAGCATGGAGCACCTGGGCAACACCAAAGCAATTAGACTTCTTCAAAAAAGTGCATGCCTTTGGAAAATGCCTAGACAGCCTAGGAGACTAAAAATTAATTCTGTTTGTTTGTACTACATTTATTTTCTTTTGATTAGTGTCCTCAGTATATTATAAGCGCACAAAAGAAAAGAGAGAGAAAACAAAAAGGAGAAATAAGAAGAAGAAAAGAAATTTCACATATCCAACAATATGAAATTCTTCAACAACAGCTCTAACAGCGGCCCTTTTGCTAGGAAGGAGGAGGGGGCGGGGGCGGGGGTGGGGGTGGGGGGGGGGGGGGGGGAGAACTCAGAAAGGAGGATGGATAGATGGATCTTGTGTTCTTTGGTAGGAGAGAGCAGAGATGGAAAGGGTAGAGAGGAGGAATGATCTATCTCCCTAGGACCCACCATATTCCTTCCTCTCAAAATTGAGAGGAGAGGGGGGAAAGGGCTTCCTCATTTCTTTTACATTTTTACCCTTCAAAGGACTCCACTTTATTTAAAAGAATACAACATTACAACCACAAAATACCCCTTTTCTTTTTTCCCCTCTTCTCAACCAAACAAATGGAGGGAAAGACCTCTTTTCCCTAGGAATACTTACTCCATCCATCCTACCATCCTCCTTCCAAGTTTTCATCCTCCTACAAACAAAGCATAAGATTCCATTTGGGTCATACTTCACAGATTTATTGAGGGAAAAGAAAAGACAATGCAAAGAAAATTATTTTCTCAAATTTGGTTACCAAGAAAAATAAGGAATAGAACAAAATATGAGAGTAATGGATTTTTAATATTGTGCAAGTGCTTATCTCAGTCAATTTTGCAAGATAAATCATAACGAATATAAAACTGTAGCTGAATAAACGAGTGATGAAATCATACACGTCAATCATTCATAAGGTTTGTCCTCTAATACCCACACCTAGTAAATTGTGATTTAGGGCAATGTAATGAGATAATAGCATTAAAAGAGACTTTTGAAAATTCTGTGGGCACAATATCATGGCACAAACTAAGCTAAGGTTAAAAGACTAATCCAACTCAACAGTAAGCTCTAACCCTAAGTAGACCATAACTCATGTAGGGTTAAATCAAACCTAACTTAAGGTCAATCTAACCTAACCTAGGTTAGTGAAATTAACTGGTTAAGTGATCAATATATCACTAACCTAAAGTGAAAAAATTATTACACCAAATATCATAAATTATTAAATAAATTGATTATTTAATAATTATTGAAAATAAAGATTAATACAAAATAAATACATAAAGTTATAAGAAAAATATATAAATATTATAAACATCCATGTGACCTATATATGATACTAGGGACCTAATACACACACTAAAGTGTGTATATAGGTATGAAAATACATGAAAAAATTTGGAAAATTAGGGAAAAATAGAAAAAAATAGTTAACACTTATTTTTAAATGGTAAGTGCTTTGCACATGATAGAATAATGCTGGAACACACAGTTGGTGTGTGTTAGTGTGTGTATAAATGTGTATATATATACATATATATATATATATTAAGAGGGAATTGTGAATTTCAATAAAATGGAGACTTCTTCATGGCTACAAACCTACAAGCCACCACGTGCAGCCTTCATGAGCCCCAATTTAGACCTGCAAGTGCAGCAAAGCTGCATGGGCCTAGGTCATCCAATACATCATCCTTTTTCCTTCCAGAAGAAGCTAAAAAAACCTTTTATATAAACACTGCCCTGGAAACTAAGATTCACGTTCTGAAACTAGGAAGAAAGAGGGTAAGGTTTGTGCAACAGGAGGGTTGAAGACTTCTTGGACAGTGAGAGAGAGAGGAGAGTAGAAAAAGGAAAATTTAGTTCAGCTTCAAATCAGGTTAGAGTCAGTTCCCTTTTTATTTATTTCAATTTATGAGTAAATTTTATACATATTAAGATCATTTTATAAGATTCTAGACCTCTGAAATGGCAGAATCCAAAGGGAATTCCCATTAACAGACCTTTGAAACAATGCCCAGAACACAACTTAAATAAAACCTATTTTTGGTTGTTGGAAATTTATCTAGAAAGAAAATGGTTCACAAAACTGTAAAAATCAAGTAGGAAGGACTTAAGAACAACTAGAACCAGCTATAAACCACAAGGGGCCGATTTTGCAACCTTAAGAAATTAAGCACTAAGCTTGGTTCCAAGAGTTTGGAAAGGATTCCCAAAATCTAAGGATCACAACCAAACAAACTATGAAGAGAGAATATGGGCATTATTCAAAGACAACCATGGGTGTTGGATTGAGCTTTTCAGCTCAATTCAAAGTTCCAAAGTGATACCAAAACAACTGTAGGGGCATTAGGAGTGATTTAGAATAAAAAAGGGAAGAAACCACACCTGAAACAACGCAAAATAAGCTCTGAAAAACTAGGGTTTTATAGTGAATAATACCCTCTCTGTTGGGGAAGATGATGAATAGTAGTGGTTCGGGTAGGTCGAATTCGAGTTGACTCGACCTGAACGTGTGAAAGGGTTAAGCTAAAACACTACCATTTAGGGAAGGATTTTAAATGTTTTAAAAAAATAGGAATGAGCCTGTTTGTTTACGCGATTTAGAAATTTAATTAAGGATAAGGGGGATAGGGTTATCCATATCCCCAATTCAATAAACCTGGAATTGGGTAATCTGGGATAAGGGCAGATTTAATTCCAATTTAGGGGTTAATTGGAACCTAATTCCAATTAGGCCAACTTTTAATTCCAATTCAATGGAACCTTAAAAATTAATATACCATGGCCTATATAAAAAACTTGTAAATTCAAAAATACCCCTATAAAATAGAAAAATAATAGTAATTTCTAAAATTATAATTTGGACCCCAAAAGTTTTATTTAATTATATTAGGGCCTAAATAATATAAAAATACCCTCCTAAATTAAAAAATGATTAAATTAAAATAAAAATTTTGGAAATTGCACAAAAGTCCCTGATTTTTGGTATATTACAAAAGTGCCACTATAAGTGTCAAAATGACCATTTTGCCCCTAAACAAATGTAAAAATGACACGTATTTTCCTAAAAACTATATTTAGCATAATTAATGCCACATATGACCAAATTAAGATTCGAAAAAGCCTAAAAATGAAATTGTTAAATATATAAATGAAGATCAATAGGCACATTCAATGAAACTTTGCAGTCTTAATTAAGCAGTCAAATGAACTCCAAAAATTATGAAACTTCATACTTAAGCTTTTATGATTGTTCTAGACTAAATGATGGAGTCCGTTTTAACCAAATAAGACTTGTAAAGTATAGTTCCTTAAGAAATTTACCATAAAATTAATACTCTATGAAATCACTGCCATAGGACCTACATAAGTCATGAATGATGAAGAATGGTAGAAAAGGACTGAAAGAAGGAAATGAATGATAGATAAGAGGGTTGAAGTGATTAGTTGGAACCCTTTTATAATCAGGACGCCTATTGTCGGCCGAGGTAGGAGGCAAAGACCAGAGGTTACCTAGGAACACTCTGAGAATTATGAGAGCATAAGTGACAACCTATTAGAGATAGAATCATCTCAGGACCAAAAATATGAAAGCAGCTACAAGATAGTTAATAACTAAGGATAAATGATAAGAGACAAAGGTGAGTAACCCTAAACTTTGAAATGAAGACCTTTCCATTAAAAGCAGTTCCTACAACTTTATGACATTACGCAGTTCTTTTACAAGCTTTATAACTACTATGCCAAATGTTTTAACTGCATGTCTTTATCAACATATCTTTAAATGTTTTACATGATATGGATAACTCGGCTAAAATCTTTCAAGCATATTTTAGCATGAAATTTGGTTTATAGTTCATGACACACATTCGTGTCCAGTTGAGGGGTTAAACCATTATTCATGGCATAGTCATGCTTGGTTGGGGGGGGGGGGGGTTAAGCCATTCAGGCCATGTAAGCCCAGATCTCTAAATTACATTTAGTCACCCAGGTGACTAATCAAGGTCCTACGGGACAAAGTTAAAGAAATATTGGCATGTATTATTTTATCACTCAAATTTACAATACAAATTTGTGTTATCACGATTTAACTTGCAAAACTATCTAGCATGAGAACTTGCATGATTTATTACATGTTTTATGATCAGATTATATGTGTACGATTTATTAATGCTAGTAGCTTTCAATAAAAGGTTTTTTTTAACTACTATCCATTGAAAGTTATAAAGTTTATGAAAAGGGGTTTTCTTTAAAAGCTCATGACAGGGAACTTGAGTTACTCATGAGTTTTTCACAAAGCTCACAGGGTGTTATCTTATATATTTAAGGTGAAAATTCGGGTAGCGCAACTTAGGGAGAAGGATTTAGATTACAACCATTTTGGAAGCAGACGACGACTTTTGGCTAGCATAGTTACCGTTTGTAGTAGAACGCCAAAAGAAATTTTTGGGGCTATAATTTTCAGACTTATTTGTATTTTGATAGTTAAGTATTTAGTTATGCTCTCTCATGTTTCAATTTTTGCTCCTATGTACAATTGTGAATGTATGGATTTATGTACCGGTTAAGAGGCATTTGATTGGACACGTTATCAATATGCTATGAAAAGTTAGTATATTAGCGAGGTGCCTAATTGGCCGGTCATTATCCCTAATCCGCATAAGGTGGGATTTGGGATGTGACATGTCCCTTGGGACCATAAGTTGTCACATAGTGATCATAAGTAATTTAGAACTTTTGGCTTACTATGCCTACTTTTAAAGACTTATTAGAAGTTTACTGGCTCTTTACCCTTGGTAAGGTTCATGTAGTGTCATGCTATAGTGCCTTGGCAAAGCATGACTGTGACTTACTTGAAGTCTAGCGATTCTTTACTCCCGGCAGGGTTCATATGGTGACATGTAAGATGGCATTCAAAACATGCTTGCAAAACTTCAATGAGCTATCCATGAAGTTAAAACATTTAAAGATGTGCTACTTAAAAGGAATGCAATTCTAACATTTAATACAGTAGTAAAAACTATCATAAAGCTGTAAACAACTGCATTTAATGGAAATTATCTCCATTTCAAGGTTCAAGGTTACTCACATTAGGTTATTAGCATTTCATTCCTATTTTGATTCCGTTGTAGCTATCTTGTAGCCACTATAATATCTCGACCCGGGATACCGGGTCACTTGGCACGTATTACGAGATTAAGGAAAATTAGTGTAAAGATTTTTACACTCAAAAGAATAATAAATTAATTTAATGATTAATTAATTAAAATGTAAGAAATATTTGTATATTTAATTATAATTAAATATTGTATGTATGTATATAAAGTCAAATATGTATGCAAGTAGGTATACATGTATGTATATATATATATATGTATGTACATGTATATAAAGATGATTAAAATAATTATATATATATATATATATATATATATATATATGAATAAATGATATAAAATATCTTGGTGTGTGAACAGTGCAGTGTGTGTGTGTGTCGGCTGGTGTGTGTCTCCCAACATGTGTAAGTGTATGTGTATTATATATATATATATAATATATCAAATATCTTGCAAATTTAATGCAAAGTAGAAAATTTACTGAGCAAAATTTATGAGATGGAAATCAAATTGATGAGAAATGCAGGCTAGAAGTAAGGCTATGAATGGAGAGAAAGAGAGAGAGAGAGAAGTTGGTCGCTTCTTCTTTAAAAGAGACAGCATGCATTGCATGCTTGTTTTATAAGAAAGGGAACTAAGAAACTGAGGGAGAAGAAGAAGAGGAAAACCAGAAAGTGAAAGAAATAGAAATCAAAACAAAAAGGTGAGAATTTTGAAAATTTATCAAATTCTCTCTCTAGAATTTAAGCATGATTATGGACTGTTTTAAGTTGTTTATGTAGATATAATGTTTAGATTATATTTAGACTTGTTTAAACATGAAATCTGAGCTTAAAAACACTCAAAAATACCAAACCCAGAAGCTACGGCCATGGAAGACCTTGCTTGAAGCAGGTCTAAAACCGTTACAGCCAAACCAGTTTTGGCTTATTAAGACCTCAAACAGAGACTATGAGGGTGTTAAAAACCCAAATACACGATCGCAGAACCAAAGAAAAACTCCCCAAAAATCAATTTGCAGGTTTTGGGTTTGGAGACCAACCTTCCAAAATCGCACCAAAACGAGTATATTGAAATGGAAAATAACACTACATGAAAAGAGGATCACCATAGAACAAATTGTGGGTGATTTGGCTCAGAAATGAGCATTTACGACCCATTTACAGGTTTGATTATCAAACCTTGAAACGAGCTAAAGAGATCAATTTGATCTTCCAAATGAATGTCAAACTTTTAAATGATTACCCAGAAATGATTTCCCATCAAAATAGTGAGGATCCATGTATCTAAACTACACGAAAATGGAAAGAATGGAATTCTGAAATTAGGGTTATAGTGGGTTCGAAGTGGGGAAGATGATGATGAGTTGACTCGTTTCAAAATAACTGAGTTGGCTCGGACACGCGGCAGCCT
This sequence comes from Nyssa sinensis, assembly GCA_008638375.1. Lineage (NCBI taxonomy): Eukaryota > Viridiplantae > Streptophyta > Magnoliopsida > Cornales > Nyssaceae > Nyssa > Nyssa sinensis. The sequence continues at coordinate 7,174,078 of CM018046.1, forward strand.
CTGGGCTTTGCCACCAAATAAATGGAATGACAGCGTTTCATAATGTTTTAAATCCTTTAAAACGATAGGGTTGACGTCATCATGACGTCAGCAACATGCACAAAACCCACTGGACCGGTTGGTTTACAACCAAACCGGATCGGTTCACTTATGATTTAATTGAACCCATTGGTTTTTCGATTTATTTAAAACTAAATAAACCCAAACTTCCCTTATTTACGAATTGACCCCTGAACTTCAGGAAAATTATATTGTGGCCCAACTGATGAGAATTTTATGCAATTAAGCCCTTGAAAAAATGATTAAATAATTAATTTAATTATTTAATAAATAAAGCAAAATTACTATTTTGCCCCTAGGTCATATATGAAGCAAATGAAGTCCAAATTAAACATATGAATAATGTATCCTTACTATTTTGGATATTCTGAGACTAATGGTAGGGTCTATTTTACGAGATGGAGCCCTGAAAAATAAAGACACGTAAAGGGGTAAAATGCCCAAATTACCCCTTGTTCAAAATAAACAAATTATTAGTGTATTCTTACTATCTCGAGCCTTCTGAGTCTAATGGTGAGGTCCAAATTACAAAACGAAGTACGAAAAAATGTGACACGTAAAATGATAAATAACCATTTTGCCCCTTTTGCATACAAAAGTCTGAATTAACTTTTAGGAAAGCCTAAATCGACTTTCTTCGACGCTCTGGACTCAATGGTAGAGTCTATTTGATCAAAAGAAGTGTCTAAAATAAAAAGACATAAAATTTGATAAATAACATCTGTTAGATGACTATAAACTAAAATATTGCTAAAGTACTAAACTGAGGCAAGTACAAAAAATAAGATACGAGAAGATACGACGCTTAAACATGTGAAGTAGATGAAATTGATGAAAAGTTAATGGAGCTTCCAGAAGAGTATAACTTGAAATAAATTAAATTTCTAACACATTAAATTGTGTCATAGGTTAAGAGTACGAGTTAAATTAAGTACATATGAAATTATGAAATCGTTTTAAAATCTAATACGATTTAAGCATAAGTTAAGGAATATCGAGATGATATTACAATGAATGTGAAGTTGATGAGATGCTTATGAATTGTTCTTAGGAACTACAAGGAAAGTGGGAAAGCGCATTATTAGCACTAACCCTAAAGGACCAAGGTGAGTAACCCTGTATTTGAAGTGGAGATTTAACTCCATGGATTTGAAAATGTTTTAAGTTCAAAAGATACAAAGTATTTGAATTCCAAATTCAGTATATTACATGATTCAGTTTTAAATTATTTCTGTTCTTATAAACCCTATTGTGACATGCTCAGTAAATGTTTTCTTTACAGTTTTCTTAAAATGCATTTTCAAATTGTCTAAGTTAAAATACAAATCTTGTTAAATATTCTGAGTTTGCCTATTTCAAGTATACGGATGTTTATCACGAAGTTATGAATGTTATGTTTTTAAGTGCTCACGAGAAATATCTATTTGACATACTCATGTGTTAAATGTATTTTAAAATGCAAGATAAATGGTGCATAAGCACACAGACAGTATTTTGGGTTCCTCGGAACTCATTGACCTGTCAAAAACCACATAGTCAGTATTTTGGGTTTCATTGGAACTCATTGACCTGTCATGTGAACAACCCGGTAGAAGGATCTAATCCCTCAGGCATTGAGATATCTCCATTTATACGTAATATGGGAGTCTGGTTTGAAACAGATTCCACTAAGAGAAGTGATAAGATGTTATGTTTGAAAATGGAAGCAGGTTTTACCCTCATTTTCACTAGGCATATGTTTTGAAGTTTCTATATGTTATATGAAGAAGTATATGTTAGCTTGAATACTTTTAATTGTTTCAAAGCTATCTGTTTTATGAAATGCATATGTTTTGAGTTATATACTCTATTTGACGAAGTACGAGTTTAGCTTGAATACTTTAAATGTTTCAAAGCTATTTGTTTTAAGAAATGCATATGTTCTATGTTCAAGTATACGAGCAATTGGCGGTGAATGTTTTACCAACTCTTATGTACTAAAAACCTCTGCTAATTGAAAACCCCATGACGAATAGTGGAATTGCTCACAAGCTTAGATTAGCTTACCCAGACTTTGTTCGGATCCCCCTTTCAGGTGACTGACAGTAGTCTTGATGTGAAGAGGTTGATGTTAGAGCTTACCCATTTTGTGAAGAGTGTAAGCAGCTATTGTAGGACTGGCAGTCTTTTTGGAAAGACTTATAAAGTTTTAAGTTAATCACTTTTGTATTAGTGAGATGGTACACTATTATGTATTAAGCCCTATGGGGCAACCGAACATGTATTGTATTTATGAAGTCTTTAACTTTTAGTTATACTCTGAATGTTAAATCATGTATGCTATATAAAGAGCGGCAGTACCAGACGGATGTGAGTAATTTAAAATGAGAAAAGAAAAGAAAAAGTTTTCACGCTTCCGCAATCACGTGTCACACATCTAGTCGATACCATTGCTTATGTGAGTCTTCGCTCTAGGGTCTCTGGGCCTGAGGGTGGCGGTCATGATGCGAGATCCGCACAGGGTGGGTTTCGGGTCGTGACAACCACTGTCACATTCCTCATCTTTTGATGAGATTTTCACCAACACTTTCTTTATTTTTAGATTCATTTTGGGCAATTTCATGTTCTCTCTTCCTTCCCCTAATTACATCAAGTGTTCTGAATATGAAGGGACCTCATATGGATACATACATACATATATATATATATTCAGATGTATTTAAATTTCACTTAATCTATATTTGTATACTCATTTATAAATTTTTTGTAAGATATATTTTTTGTTAAATCAATTGTGGAATTGAAAATATCTCTTTTATAGTTCTCATGCATACCAAAAAAAGGACAAGGCATCTCTTCATTTCTCATTCCTTCAATTTTTTCTCAAGGTACCTTGGATGCATGAGACATAATCAATTGTTTAATTACTTCATAGCAAATAAATGATGCGTCTTGCATCCAGGACTACATTGAGAAAAATTGGGAAAAAGTGTAATGGAGATGATCCTAATCCCCAAAAAATGAGGCAGTGAAAGAATGTTGAAAGTTTTTCCTTATAAATCACACTCTAAATAAGAGTATTAAACATTTTGCTAAAAAAAAAAATTAGTTTATGGATCAAATACCTATCTCTATCTACTCAAGTTGATGGTGGACACGTAATACTAGTACAATTAAGGAATTATTTCAATCCAAAAAAATATTTTAGGTCACTATGTATCATAATCCAAATACAATCAAACTTGGGGCCTTGAGTACTATTGGCTTGGTAAATATGGCAACTCTATAAAAATAAGGCAAAACTGCTAAAGAGGGGCACCCCCTCTAAAAACAAAAATTATTACAAAATAAAGCTCAAACATTGAAAACACAAAAAAATAAAATGATATGCACAAAAATGAAAATTTTCTTATTTGTCAATAATTAGTTGCCATGATCTCATCTCAATGTTACATTGTTTTTTTTTGGGAATGGGGGTGGGGGCGAAAGATAGGCAATGCCCAAAAGAACAAGAGAAACAACACACCAGAGGCATAGAAATCTAACTAAGAATAGCAGAAAGACATTAACTAAAAGTAGACATGTGACAATCAAAGTTTAGACATATATCCCAATTCTGCACAGTTTTGTCGACCTTCCAAAGCGTCATTATATTTGTAACACCCTTGACCTAATTAACAAGTAATTAGTGTCAACTTCAAGATGTTAGTAGCATTAGCGTATAATTACGTCATGTTAAGTGTTAGGAAATAATGCTTCCTAAAACGTCCATAAATGACATAAGTTATGATAAGACGACAAAATCAAGAAGACTAGTACTAGTGACAAAAAAATAATGCTAGCAAATTAAGCAAACAAAAATTTAATAAATAAATAACTAAGGAAACTTAATGCATGATAAATAAAAGAAAAGAGGAAAATGGGGCCAAAAGAGGTTGGCCAAGACTTGAACCTTGCACCTTGTGCAAGAAAATGATAAACTCCTAAAAAGGTAACCTACTAGGCTACAAACACCTTTGTGCTATGTCTGCCACATGAAATGTACATAACATAAATGTGTGTAGGGAATTTTAGAAAAAGAGGTAAAGTCTCATCACCCTAGTGCACCAACATCTCAGCCAATCATAAGACATACACCAAAACCCCTCATGATGCACATTCAAGCCATGAGTATCCCCAAAACTCAGACTTAGGTGTGTGAGTTGAGCATTGTGTGTTAGCTAGAGAGAGAGAGAGAAAGAAGAAGAAGAAGAAGAAGAAGAAGAAGAAGAAGAGAAGAAAAAGAGAGGAACCTTGAATGCATGCATGGCTGTTGATGTTGAAGGGAAGATCTACAAGTCGAACCTAAAGAGAGGAAGGGAACAGTAGAACTATTGTAAGGAGGGGGAAGAAATCGAAGAGAGAGAGAGAGAGAGAGAGAGAGAGAGAGAGAGAGTGAAGCAGGTAATCTTCTCTCTAAATTTTTTTTTGAATTTAACTTCAGTTTAATCCACTTAAAATGCACATATGAACTATGTTGTTAATATATAATGGTTTAGAGAGGATAACAAGGTCTAAAAAGGGTTTGAAATAGTAAAACCCAGAGAAAACTATCGTTGTTGAAGCTTGAACTCAGTCTAAATTAACCTGAACAAAACCCATCCACGATGATTGAGACTTAAAATAGACCTAACAAGGATAACAAATCCACCAATTTCACCTTAAATAGACCTAAGATAAGAGAGATAAACCTTGTTGCAGGTCACGGGTTCAACATTGAACCCCCCAAATAAGGCCCTAAATTTTATGAATGAGAGATGAAAGCCCTTGAAATAAGGATCATCACAGACTTTGAACCATTGTGTTTGGTTCAGTAACAAGGGAGAAATCGCCATTCACAGGTGGGAGAATAATGGGCTGGGTCTTGAGGTTTAGCCGCACTTGAGGGATAAAAAATGCAAAATGATTGCTTATAATCTATGGAGTCAATTGAAACTCAAAATATGCCAAATCAATGGCCGAAAGTTCGCAAAATAGGAAGAGAACAAATTAGTGTTTATTGTCATGAGCAGGGTGACTCTAGGGAAGAAGATGAATAGTATCAGACTCGGGTGAGGTCGATTTCAAGTCTTAGGTCGGAACCTACCCGCACACAGTAAGACTCCCTCAAAACTACAACGTTTTGCATAAGTTAAAATATTTTAAAATGAGAATTGGGGGTGTTTGGCTATGGAGATAAGGGATGGGTTCAATACGCCGCACAGGAACAAGGATATCTTATCCCTAATGTGATCCGTTATCCGCCATTTGGCTCACAAAAATTCAAAAATATAAAGAGGAGTGCAACCCCTTGGATTCGAGCCCAAGGTCATCAAGATGCAAGAACCTATGGGCTCAATGGCTACCAATATGCCACTGACCACCTTGTGTAATTATCCAACATAATAAATATATATATATATATTATGTAATTAATTAGTTAATTAAATTAAATGCTATGTATAGCCAAATAAAATAAAAGGGTGATTACCCTAGCATTTTTTACATCTCGAACTCGACAGTGAGATCCGTTTCGTCAAACGAGGTACCAAAAATCAGACGCATTAAATGAGAAATTATTATTATACCTCTAGCCATGGCTGGGGCCAATTAAAAATAAAAGGGAGTCTATCTTGACTATTTTGAATGTTCTGGACCCAATGGCGGGCTTCATTTTACGAAACAAAGACTCAAAAATTTAGACACCTAAAATGTCATAATTATGATTATGCCTTTAATAATGCCTGAAGCTAATGAAATGTCAGAGAAGGCCTATTCTAACTTTCTTTGACATTTTAGATTCAACGGTGAAATCCATTTTAGCAAACGAAGCACCAATATATAAATGTGACACGTAAAAGTGTAAAATTATGAAAATACCCCTAGACTTAATATAAGCTATAGATATACAAATTAAGATCCAGAAAATCTTAAATTTGACACTTCAAACCTAATGGTGACATCCTTTTAAGGGAAATAAGACCCAGTAACAAACTAAAAAATGACGAGTACGTCCTTCAAACTTAACAAAGCTACCAGAAGAGTATAGATGAAATTAAAAGCTATTGAAAGAGTATAGATAAAATTAAAAGACCTATATTAATATTTTAAGGATCGTCTGGACTACAAAATAAAGTCCGTTTAGGCAAACGACAAACCAGACAAAATAATAGGTAAAAGACAAAATTATTAAAATTCCCTTAATGGGAGAATAAGCTATGAATGGGACCCGAGGGAGGGTATGAGACTTACTATAACGTCCTTTAAATTTTTAATATTAAATAAACAATCTAAATATAAATAATACATTATATTGGTATGTAATAGATTAGTAATACTAAATTATTGTTTTTTTTTTTTTTTGTAATTGGAGTTTACTTAAATACATTAAATGACTATTGAGGCGAAATAGTCATTTTACCTTTTTGCATGTTTACACGAGTGAAATACCTAAGAGGTATTTTATTGTATTGTATTATAATTAGACATTAAAAGATATAATAAAAATGATTTATAAATGGTATTAAGGTGAAATGATCAAAGGGGCATGAAAGGATTAAAAGTAGCTATACAACTTGAGGGTAAAATGGACAATAACCAAAAAGTAAACTTTGACTTTACGCAACCCACTCATCACCTGATATATACACATGATTCAGCTCACAACACATTTGAAATCTTTCATCTTTCTCACTCTCTATCTCACGGTCATGAAGGGGGAAAAAGGGGGGCAACTTGCTTTTTTCATTTCCCTTGTCAATCTGCTTCAACTCTTCTTGATTCTTTGGGGTTCAAAGTGAAATTATAAGAATTCTACATACATTACACAACTAGGGCTTGAGAAATTTGGGCGAATTTCAATAAGCACAAAGAAGAACAAGTTAGGACTTTGGAATTTACAACACTTAAGAGGTAAGATTTCTAAACTTGAAGAAATGGAGATGCTTAGAGTTGTTAGGTTTTGTTTGGGTTAAAACTATAATTGGGTTTATGTAATTGTGTTTCTTTTTGGGGTTTATCAAGAATTACATGTAGTGTTTTTCACTAATTTATTGTATTTCTTGAATTGGAATGTTACTCTTGTTGTAATTACCAAAAGCATGATCCATCTTCTTGATTTTCCTAGATTATTACTCATTATCTCCATAAATTGTTAGTTTTTCATTTAAATCCCTTTTCTAGTTTGTATAACTTGAAACCCCTTTACTTTTAAATGAATGAAAATTATTTGAAATGATGGAAATGGACCTTGGGTTATATATGCCTTGTTTATATAAATTGGTGGATAAATTTTAGACTCTCTTATTGATAAAAGATTGATTACTCATGGAGAATTATGAAGAAAAATGAAAGATGGGGAAACTAGAGACGTCTTTGTGTGCTCTAGAGTGTATGTGAGATTGCAATGCGTCACTTGTGTGCCTCGGAGTCTCTAAGAGATTGTGATCTTGGGATTTGGATTTTGATGTGGGAGTGAGCTTCCCTTCTGTGAATCGAGAACCCGCACGGGGTTTGGTTGTGGTGTCCGACGGGTTAGTAGCCTGTAAAACCCAAATAGGCTTGCTGTGAGCCAAAAGCTTAGGTTGGGGGGTTGGGATAAAAACCCAAACTCAAATTGTGGAATGTAATGACTAATTCTGAAATGAGAAAGTGAGAAGAAGATCAGACCCATTCACAATATATTAAAATCCTTGAAATTTAATTAGATTATATTTTTATTCTATGATTTATTTAGTTGCATTTGTTAAATATTGTCATTGGCATGTCATTATGCCTCCACAAGCATACACATTGCAACATTTTTATTTCTCCTATTAGATATCCTATTGGGGTACTGACCCCTACCAGATGCAGGTTCCAACAAGGAGCCGTCCATTTGACACATCCTCGAATGGAGGTCAAGAACACTTTTGGTTTCTTTTGAAGATGGGTTTATTTTTGGTTGTATGAAGATTACATAACTTGACTTGAAGACTTGTATTTTTGGGCTTCTTTAGAAAATGGACATGTACTAATGCTAGTTATGTTTTGGACTCATAAAAGTATGAATGGATTGTAGTATATATTTATTTATAAGAAAAAAGGGTATGCAAGAATGAATTATAGCATTGCTAAAATGATATTGGTATGAGTTTAGCATTTTTTCTGAAGGCTCTATAGAATAGCCAACTTTGAAAGACCATATCTCCTACATCTTATGGAATTAGAATCTCATCTGTTAAAGAATTAAACCTCTGTGTCTTAGCTTTTAAATGGCTTAATAACAACCTTAATTAGGCAAATATTGAAGGAGTTATACCGGTTTTAAGAAACCTGAGCAGAATCTGACCACTATTTACAAATCAATCCATAACTTGAGTTCCATGTACTTTTTTTCGAGTGCTTCCAAGTTCTATGGAAACTAAACTTATAGTGAAATATGGCATAAAAAGATCATAATATCAGGTTTTATAAATTGGGATACATAGGGCTTTAAACAGGGCGGACCTGTTGTGTGAATAGAGCAGTTCAGACCTACCTTCACCATTTTGTTAATAACTTGAGCTACCGATGTATTTTTGAGTAATTCTAAAGGTCACTGAAATTGGAATCATATTATAACATACCATAAAAATCTCAAGATATCAGGTCTTACGAGTTTAGAGATATGAGGCTTTAAATAGGGCTGAATTGTTTAGTGAACAAAAAAGAAATGAACCATAGGTTGTATCCTGAATAAATCTGATTTTTTTTTTCTTGTTTTTGATGCATGGGAATTCAAGAAAAAATTTATAAAAGTTAATTGGTAAATAGGATAATTCATGGAACGAAGATCAAGTAGGGTGAACTTTAAATATTACTAGAGGTACCATAGGAAGCCGATCACAACCTGGGTCTATGGGGACTTGGGGCATGATAAAGTGGTATCAGAGCCTAGTTTAGAACACATAGGGATGATGAGATAAAGTTAAACCAAATAATTAAAAAAAAATTGTTGCTTGACTTGTTAATTTTCTTGAAGTGAACCATATGTGTATATTACTTGAGGATGAAATGTGTAACCTTAGTTAAACACGCTTATGTAATGAACTTGTTGAAGTCTTTTTTCATGACTACATGAAGTATGTGATGTGTGTTATCTTATTTTGAACATGTTTCTTACTTACATGACTGCGGGATATGTGATGCATCGTTGGGGTATAACATTTGGAAATTTTACTTGAATAGAACTTTAAATTTATTTGAAGAACGTTGTTTCATCTATCTTATAGGTTGCTGTAAAAGGGTAGAGGTAGAGGATGTGGCCGAGTATAGGGGAGAAAGCCTACTCTTAATCCTCCTTCACCACTTCCTCCAGTGGGTCAGGTTGACTAAAGTCTTGAGGGAGAGAATAACCCTCCACCACCTCCTCCTTCAATTCCTAGAGTGTCAGTGTAAAGACTCAAAATTTTTTTTCCCTAAATTATAAATTATAAAATAATAATAATGCAAACTTTTATTAAGAAATTAAAATTTGTTAAATGAAAGGACTAAAATGAGCTTGGAAATAAAAAAGAGGAAAAGAAATAAGGAGGAAAAAAAGGAAATTTCACATTTTGTCTTGCTTTTGGCTTATAAAGCCAAAATCCCTACACACCTAAAACACACACTAGAAACACACACACATTTGCATAAAAAAGAGGAGAAAAAGGGAGAAAGAGAGGAGAGAAAGGGAAAACAAGGAAATTGAGAGATTCTTCAAGGATTTGGGACATCTTTTGGAAGATTGAATAAGCACAAACCCTATTCTACCTACAAGCACCAAGTGAAGTTAAGAATTTTGAAGATTCTAGCCAAACCATCAATATCCTCTCAAATCTCACACCACTCAGGTATGTTCAACGAGATATATAAAAATATCATCAACATCCACAACAACACTAGCAACCATAAAAGAGGATATATGATTTAACAAATAGATATAGGAGTAACAATGACCATATATGTCCATGGCAGAAATAGAAATCATGATAAACATCAACAGGGCAATCACATGTATCCAATACCACCATGCAAATATCTAACATCATAGCATTCAACGTAATAATCACACCATACTGATAAATCAGTCACATGGAAATCAATAGTGATAACAAATATCTTGTGTAGATCATAAAATAAATACACATCAATAATTCAGGACTTTGCCCTAGTCCCAATCATCACTCCACTACGAGGAGACACTATGTCTTTCATAATATTTTTCAATTGTCTTACGTACCTACTATTCCATCATCGGGACCACCCTAACCCATAACACTAAGGTATCGTATCAAGTCTTACGGTTCTCTATAGCCAATTACTCATTAGCGTATATCTAGGGTACCCATTTACCCAAACGGATATAAAAAAACATGTTCTTGGGCCTCAAAAACCCTAAGGAAGCCCTACTGTATTGTCTTTAAGTCATTTGATTGTCTTTTAAACCCATAAGGGCATTTTTATAATTTATTGGACAAGTTACGCGTCTACCGAGATGTCGTCTCTCAAAATCGACCTTGGAATCAGATCTATAAGGCCCAACAATCTTTACGATGTCCTCTTTATATTTTATTAACGCTTCTTAGTATTTGTTCCATGCCTAGGGGCATTTTAGTAATTTCACATTTTCATGTGGGACCCTTGAGTCACTACTTCATTATTATGATATCATATTTGAGTCCCTAGCGTCCAAAAACATTGAAAATGCCTCTTCCAGATCTTAATTCGGCTTTTAATTACTTTATGTAGGTCTAGGGGTATAATTATCATTTTCTCACTTTATGTGGGATCATCACCGGATCCTAATTTGTTCAATCTGATCATATATTTAAATTTCGGGCACCCAAAAATATTGGAATAACCCTTTCAGAATTTTAATTACCTTTAGATTACTCAATTTATTATTAGGGGCGTTTTTGTAACTTATCATATTCATGTGGGACCGTCCCGGGTTCCCGAATGTCCAAACCAACTAAGCCATTGAGTCCGGAATGCCCAAAAATCTTAAGAATTTCCCTTCTTACTTTTTAATTGGCTTTATTTTCAATTTTATGAACAAGTAGGCTTTTTCGTAATTTTCTTAAAATTAGTTCACTGATTTTTAAATAACACAAATAAGTCAACCCCTTTTTAATATCTTCTAGATCAATTTTCAATCCCTATTGCCAAACAGGCCAATTTCAATTCTAATTCAAATTTCTAGAATAGGGTCATCCTTATTCCAATTTACCAGCCCCGAATGGGGAATTGCACAACGCTGTGCCCAAACACCCGCACTCACAAACCGGTAGCCAAACAACCCTGAAGTCCAATCAGCAATTGGGTCAGACTCGAACTCGAGACTCGACCTGATTTGACTGTTGACTGGTCAATGCCAGAATTGACCGTCGCTGGTGAAACTCCGGTCGCCTTTTTTGGCAAACCTCGCCGGAAAACCAAAGACCCTAATTTTTTAATCTTCATTTTTATGTATCGTTTTCAACCCTTTTTCTTTATAATCTTTATATGTTGTTATTTAATACATTTTAGAATGAATTAGGAGCATCGAAACCCACTAAATCATGCCCAAAATTTCATGACCCGACTTTTCGGTGACTAGTCATTCTCACAAATTTCCCTTTGTTCTGACCTCCTCATCTTCTTGAACCATCTCCAAATCAAGTCTAGGTCTTCACCGCACCATCCCAAACGAATCTTAAAGGCCAATCATAGAATACTGAGAAACCCATTTCTATTTCTCTTTTTACTATATATATATATATATCTACACACACATGTTCTCAAGCACACACAATACTGCCATAATAAGAGAGGGAATACAGTTGGGAAGAACCATAATTTCCCTACCTCTGTCCGTAGCCTAGAGAGAGAAACCATTGAGGAGAGAGAAAGATCCAATGGACATCCATGGCTGCCAAGTTTGGTTCGGCCCTCTATCTTCCCTCTTTTTTTCTTCTTGCCCTCATTTTCCATCTCTTTTTTTTTTTTTCCTCTTTTTCCTTTATTCCTCTTCTTATTTTATTCTCTATTTTTTGACTTGTTCACTATATGTTCATCACACACACAAACACACAGTCACACACTGGTTACACATACACACACAGTGTTTCACGCATACTTTGTTTCACTCTTTCAAACACATGCACAACACACACAACACACACACACCACTCTTATACACTCATTGATTTGGCCAAGGTGGCTTTTAGAGAGAGAGAGTTTGAAGGAGAGAGAGTTGCGTGGGGGAGAGGGGAAAAAATTCAAAAATGAGAAGGAAAAGGGAAAAAAAAGAAAGGTAAAGTAAGAGAGAGATATTAAGCCTTGTCCCATCAAGTTATTTCCCCTCACTTCTTGCCCCCTTATTATGCACCCTCACACACCATATCACATCCTCTTACCACCAAAATTTTGGCATGTGTATTTTTCTAGAATAGCTACTTAGCTTCTTGGAGAAGCTTCTCACGTTTCTTGAGGCACCACGTGGCCATGTAGAGACTTGGAAAAAAAAAATAAAAAAATAAAAAAATAAAATAAAATGTTTACATAGGTTAACCAAGTGCCAGGATGAATCCATGGATTGATACGAATCATAAATTATAGGGAATATAATATGGGACCCGAATGAGAACCAATAGTGGTAAATAAATAATTAAATTGAGCCCCGACTTTATATCAAATTACTAGCATTTTATAATATTTTGTGGCATAAAATATTTATAAAATATTTAATATGGTAAGTTAAAAAAAAAGAAAAAAAGAAAGGGACAAAACCGTGAAACTTCTAGATATGTATAGAAGAATAGAGAAAAAAAATGGAGAGAAAGAGAAAGTCGGGTAGAAGGGGGGCAATACGTAGGAAACTGAAAGAGAGATAGAAAAATAGAGGGGGTTGGTCGCATGAGAACAGGGGAAGAAAAGAAAAGAGAGAAAAAGAGAAAGGAAAGAAAGAAGAAGAGAGAGGGAAGAAGAGAGGAGAAGAGGGGCGACGGCTTGACGATGGATTTTGGGATTTCCAGAGGCGGCGAAGCAGTGGGTGAGCCACAGATTGGAAGGGGCAATACGCAAAAGCAGTGGAGAGGAGTATATATATATGTGTACGGGTGTGTATCGTTGGAGTAGGAGAGTGGCGGTGATGGCAATAGCAGTGTGATGTTCGGAAAAAGCATGGAGACGATGATTTGGTTGTTGAGTTGGGCTTCAAAGCCAAGATCTTTGCGGCAATACGTGTATATGCAGGTGTATATGGGCAGCGTACAGCAGGTATATCTCTATGTAAGCGTGTAATGGTGTAGGAGATATACGTGTGTGGGTATAGCAGTGCAAGGGGGATTCTGGTTCTAACCCCATGACCCGATCTGCATGTCCTAATCCTCACCTGCCTTCCGTCAAATAAGCCCCACGCAAACAACAACAGTAGCTGCTGAATTGCTAGAAAAATTCACCAAGGAATTTGATTCAGCTGAAGCTAATGACCAAGCCATGAGGAGGAGACAGTGGCAATAGGAACAAAACTAAGGCAATTTGGTGTTGGTGCCGTTAGAGAAATTGTAGAGAGTATGGTATAGAACTAGATATATATATGTATGTATATTTGTTTGTGTTTGTGTAGCGGTGCGATGGTGCAATTTGTTGGAGTTCTTGATGGACTGTACATGTTTGAAGTTTTGGGTCAGAACCATGATTTTTTTGGATGTGTGGATCATTGGTTGTGCGCTACTGGTTTCCAAAGGGGGACAAATTCCTTCTCCACAGTCCACACTACGGATTAGGCACAAGCTGCACAGAAATCTGAAGATGGTTAAGTGTTTGGATGGTTCAAGGTGATTATTTTGAATAATTAGTAGAGGATTCTATTTTTAGCTTTTTGCAAATGGGAGCAGCAGGATAGAGATTGAAGGAGAAGCAGACCGAGGTTCAAAATGTGTCAAGAATTGGGATTTTGCTGAATCAGGTTGGATGTGTGAGTCGATTGAATTGGATTTGAGTTGTTATGGGTATTGGGTTTTCTGTGCCGGGCTTCTGGATTTTTGTAAGGGTCTTCTTGGTTGATTTTGGTTAGAAAACCATGGATGACTAGGGGATTTTGTGTGTCAAATTGTTGGGAGGATCATTGGGGTTTTTGGTTGGAAGCAGTTCGCTGCAAGGAGAATTAGCAGTCCATGACTGCGGCTACTACAGGGAGTGGGGGTTTAGTTGGTGATGCGGATTGAAGGAGCACGAAGCAGCAGTATCCAGCGATGGGAATGAGACAGCGTAGAGGCTGATTGTTCGGGTTGCAACGGGCTAATAGAAAAAGCAGGTGTTCCGAGTAAAGGGAAGCTAGAGTTTGAATTCAGTAGTTGGAATTGGTGGACAAATCTGTATAAACAGAAATGGCCAAGGACAGGATGATACTTGGGGGTTGTTACATAGAGTTGTTCCCATTTTCACTTGGGGATTTGATTGAAGCCAAGCCTAAAGAGGTTATGAAGCTAGAATGGATTTTGTTGAGGATGTTTGGTGTGACTCGATACTTGGTGTTGGAAGGAAGCTATGATGGCACGGTGAGGAATGTATGTAGTAAGTAATCTGATGAGAGGAATCATTTGCTTGAGGGAAAAAGGTTGAAGAAGCTGATGAAACTGGATTTAAAATGGTTGGCCGACTCGATCAACATGCCGGTGTGTTTCTTCAACTTATGAACCGTGGACGAAAGATCAATCTCGTTGATTCAGATTGCATAGTGGACATAGCATCCTAGGGTTGAGACAACCCGATCAGGTATGGTACTTTACTAAGTAAGCAATAGAATTAACTTAGGATTAATGTGCATATTGATTGAATGCTTTTGTGTTTATCTGCGGATAGAAAATCACGTAGGACTTAATTGCTTCCTTGAGTTGATTGTTTAATTGCTTCCGTGTTCTTTATGATTATTTGGGAAATGTGATTTACTTATTGCGTTGCCTTCATATGTGATTTATGTTCTAAACGGTTTATTGATATTGTGACACGTGGGTTTGCGTAAGTGTTGAGATTGATTGAGTATGACACGTAGCATTGTGGATGAAGTTTTGTGATTTGATCTTCATTGTGATGCATTATTTAAAGTATGTTGCATATGCTTTTGAAAGTGACGTTTCATTTGGACTGTATTATTGCATGATTAAAGCATGGCATATTGGCATTGTGTGATTCCTTGAAAGCATAGTGTGGGTCAGCACGAGGTGCTGGTGCATTATGAGGGTGCAGATCCTGTGGTGAAAAGCCCAAAATTGGCCATTAGGTACTCGCAGGCCTACGGGGTCCGGACTGTAAAGCGAGACATATATTGGTACTTGCATGCCAACGGGGAAGAACTGTGAAGCGAGACATGGGTGTGGCATTGAGATGCATGGGTGTGTCACGCATATTACCTGTGCATTGTGTTGATAAATTTGTGAATGTGATATAAGGTTTTATACAGATGTAGTTGTTACATTGCCATTAGATTGTATGCATGATTAGGGAGGCATGTAGATATACATGTACACTTGCACATGCCACAACTTAATTTTGTTCCTTGCATTAGTATTTTACCATACCAGCATGTTGGCGCTGACCCATTCGTGGGCACAGGTTTCAGATAAAGCTCCTGGTACGCGGGACTTGATGAAGTCTTGGAGAAAGGAGAGGAAATAAATTTGGAAGAATATTTGGGCCCTTGGGGCGTATTTTGATTTTATAAAGGATTGGTGTGTTTCTAAAAAGAATGGAAATGGTATTGTATATTGTAATAAATGATCTTTTAGTTTAAGTGTAGGAGTAGATGTGATGGATTGTATAAGTAGGCGATGTATATTTAAATTTGATAAAGTTGTGGCCATCGAGTGAGGATGGATTGTGATATGTTTGTATATATATGATGTATTGTGTTTATCAGGGGGAAAAAGGCTCGAAAAACAAAGGAGGTTTTGCCAAAATTTTTTAAAAAGGGGGAATGTATGTGTATTGATGGATGTATAGTTATGGTAGTAGAATAGGCTTGTATGTAGGCTTGTGTCTAAATTAGTAAACTTAGTTAAAATTCGTTAAATATTTATTTATTTATTTACTCGTCTATTTATTTTCTTCTTTTGTTTCCTTCAGTCGCGTCCCCGGGTTCGGTCGGGAATTCGGGGCGTGACAGGCCAGTTGGCCCATTGGCTAACTTTGATGCCCTGATTCCAAATACGCAGTCCTTTTTTTCAAATTTAATCATTTGGATTCTCAAATTTATCTATGACATGTAGATGACTGTGCAGTCCCGTGACTCACATCAGTTTTGAATAAATTATAAAAACCCATTTTTAACCTCACCATGTCATTTTGATGACTTATGAACTCATTTTATATTTTATCTGACTCATCTTTGATTTATCTCCAGTCTGCCCTTAACCTATGCTAACAATTTATTGAATTGCCCTTTGATGATTTTCTAGATCCTTACACATAAAACCTTGAATAACTTTCATAAATATTCGTATATATCATGGATAGCGATAGAAAAGAACTGTACTGAAGTTACTAGCATTCTTAAAACATAATATATAACTAAGTGTCACAAGATTATTTTCTAAAATCAAGCAAGAGTATATGGTAGACAGTTTTGCAAGGTAAAATATCATATCATAAAATATGTAGTTGAAAAATGCCAAGGATAACATAATACATGTCAAAACATTCTTAAGCTTTGTCCCTTGGGACCATAAGTTGTTACATGGTGACTTGTAGTAATTTAGAACTTATGGCTCACATTGCCTGCTATAAAGACTTATTGGAAGTCTACTGACTCTTGACCCCCTGGCAGGGTGCACATTGGCTGACTCTTTACCCCCAGCAAGGATCATGCTAACTAGCTCTTTACTCTGGTAGGGTTCATAAAAGTGACATGTAAAATGACACTTAAGACATGCTTGCAAAACTTTCATTAAACTATGCATGCTATAAAACATTTAAAGAGATGTTACTTAAAAGCATACAATTCAAAAATCTGTCACAGTATTCTAAAAAAAATTGTGATAAAGCTGAAACATTTAGCATCGTAATCTAAAACAGGTCATAAAGCTGTAAAAGAATTACATTTCATGGAAAATGTCTCCACTTCAAGTTTCAGGGTTACTCACATTAGCCTTTAGCTTAGCTACTTATCCTTATTTTTCTTGCCTCTTGAGTCCTCATGTCCTATAAAAGTGATTAATACTCATTAAACACTAATTCATAGGTGCATTTCTTAAGGACCTATACTTTATTAGCCTTATTTTGTTAAAAAAACTTCACCATTGAGTCTAGAATGGCCATAAAAGCTTAAGTATGAAGTTTCTTAATATTTGGCATTCGTTTGACTGTTTAACTAAAGTTGCTAAGTTGCAAAGTTGCACAAAATGTGCCTATCGATCTTTGTTTATATATTTAAAAAATTCGTTTTTTTTTCCAAAAACCAACCGGTTCAGTTATCTCTTAAGTGAACTGTTACCAATGCCTTGGGAGTCGACCAGTTTAATCTGTTCAATGCGTCATAGTGGCATCATCCTTGTGTCAACAAAACGATGTCGTCCAGTTTATGCGTTTAATTAAAATCAGGTATTAAGATGACGTTGTTTGGTTTAAAGGACTAAGGCTTGTTTTGTACCGGCCCGACCGAGACACATTACCGACCCGACCCAAATTCGATATTGGTCATCGTTTTCACCCAATTAGGGTTTACTATTCACTACGAAGGTTAAAATTTTCAGGCTTTTTTTTTTTTTTTTTGGGCTATTCCAGCCATTCTTTCAACCCCTTTTCAATCTAATTCATCTCCTATAGGTCCTGTCTTTGATTTGGCATTAGTTTTATGCCTTAAATCCAACTACAAAACTCAGTTCAAAACACTCATGGCCGATTGAGTAATCCTCCATATCTTTCTCAATACTCAACAAAATTGAGTAAGGTTTGTTTAGTTATGATCCTCAGATCAAAGGGATCCTTTCCCAGTTCTTTGAAATGAGCTTCATGCTCTATTTCTTCAACCTCCATTTTTGGTCCCTCTCAGTTTCTAGTAAGTTCTCACTGATCATAGCCCCTTTTAACCTAATTCTTCCTGTTTCAAAATCCTTATCACATGTATTTTCAATTTCAATTCTTAGAAACTTGTTTGATCTTAGTCAAATTTTTGACCTATCACCCAAGCTCTATTAATGGCATTCCCATTGGGTTATACCATTTCAGTGGTCTAAATGCTCTAATGATGGGTTTAATATCCATAGAACTTATACAAAAGTTGCAATAAAGCAAAAGATATAGGTTTTAACCTAGTTTTAGCTGTGTTCCAAATTTTCTTCTTATTCTCTCCTCTTTCTCTTTGTCTAGGTAGTCTTCTGCACTCCAACTTGCACG
The DNA here is from genome assembly GCA_008638375.1 of Nyssa sinensis. Lineage (NCBI taxonomy): Eukaryota > Viridiplantae > Streptophyta > Magnoliopsida > Cornales > Nyssaceae > Nyssa > Nyssa sinensis. The sequence goes on from CM018046.1 coordinate 7,192,510, forward strand.
AAAACTTTCTATCATCACTTAATTTCCATATGTGTGGGACTTGAATTGTTTGAAGCTTATATATTGGAAAATAATTCCTTCACCATGAAGGAATTTCATGGTTAATAAAGGTGGCTAAATATGTGTTGCAACTTGTAGCACTACAATGGTGGGTTGCTCACATGGGGTTCTATAGCATGGGTAATTTTTTCCCCTAAATTTCCTTCATTATACATGTATATGCACACATATGCATACACCCAAGTTATATACATACATATATATATATATATATATATATATATATATATATACTCATACCAATACACACTTTGTGTGTGTTCCTGCCTCCTCTGATCATATGCAAGACACATGCTAATTAAAAATTATTTTCAATTATTTTTTTTTTCTATTTTTTCTTATTTCTCCCACATTTTTTCTACATATATATACACACTTTAGCATGTGTATTTGACTCTCAATATCATGTGTAGGTCATATATTTTATAAAATAATTTTATACATTACCTTTTTATTTTTCTTAACCTTTTTATGTATTCATTTTTTATTTTATTTATTTTTCTATAGTTAGTAAATAATTATTTCATATTTGATGTAATATCTTTCTCCATTCTTAATTTAGTGATGTATTGATCACTTAACTGTAAGTCTCATCAAGCTAGGTTAGGTTAAGTTGATCTAGGGTTAGGTTGTATTTGACTTTACTTTGGGTGATGACTTAATTAGGGTTATGGCCCACTATTGGATTGAGTTAGTTCCTAATCCTAGTTTGGGTTATGTTACTGCTTACTCTTTAAGGAATTTTAAAAGGTTCTTTTATTGTCATAATTTTTGACAAATTGTCCTAAATTGTTCGTTTTATTGGAGGTGGGTGTTGCATTCTTCATTCCTTAAAAAAAGTTTTGTCCCCAAAACTCAACTAATCTTATGGGGAAGATTACTCACACATTTGTATCATTATCTTGCTTCTGTTTCACCTTCTTATTCTACTTTGGCTCGTTGTTATTTGTTCAACAGTTGTTATTTACTATTGAGTGTATTGAATTTTATTTATTCAAATACATTTAGTTTTATCAAGAACTAAGTGATTTCTTAGTTCCTAATTTCATATTCTTATCGTAACTTGTCATTTCTCTTTTATCATTAACCCATCACGCCAGTTTGTTTGCCTGGTCTGTTGGGTTTGTTATTAGTATCTACGACATTGTGTCCTTTCAAATAAGAAACCTTTTAATCACAATTCATCTTTTCTTATTGTCTCGTTGTCTTACTCAATTTCGTATTCTTATTTTACTTTGTTCTACATTTAGGATAGAGTCTTTGGCCAATTATTTCCAATTTATTTCTTGCTTGTGAATCCTTATTTGGGTTCACCTTGTAAGTTCGACTTTACATGTGGCCATTATATGGATTGGAAGAATTTTGGGTTTAGTTCCTCTATTTCTTCCCTATCGTTGTTCGAACCCTTCACGCATTCGTGCTTTTTTATTTTTCTCCTGAGTTGAAGCTTAGAAGTGTACCTAAAATTTTACCTCACTAAGTTTTAGCAGACTTATCTGAGGATTCTTAGGGTATAGGAATACCCGACTCTTATTGACCTTTCAAATTCCGTCATTGGTTTCCTTATAATTATCTTTTGTTTGAGGTTATGTTTAGTTTTTCATCAAAGTTGTAGCTTATTACAGGTTTAAGCTTTAATTAATCCTAGTTTTCAAGTCCTATAACTTTTGCTATCGTCAGTCATTCAGTCTATAGTAATTCCTCAACTATCGGATATTTCCTATATTTCTATCTCTTAAGTGTGTCAAACTTAGTTGGCTATCCTCTATAGAGAAAATAACTCGTCTACTTACATTATCATTCTTATGATCATGATTGAAGCACTAAGTTACATTTCTTTCTCTTGTCCTTATTGAGCTTATTCGTTGGAGATTTTAGCTCATTGGTTGGATAGGGAATGGCAAGCCTGTTACTAGCTCCAATAATAAGGTGGCCGAATTAAGGATCTATCAATATTCCAGCATGTGCCACTATCCTCTCATACTTTCCTTCATCTGGATGTTCACCTATAATCTGAATTTCTTATACATCTTGATGTGTATAACATTTTAATCTTTAAAAAAGCTTCATTCGACTTCAAGCTTCTTAAGAACGGAATTGTAGAAGGGAGTCACTTGCAACTTGTGGAAGGATTAGCTGCCAATTTCCTTCTTAAGTGGCACGACTCGGGCCCCAAAGACCTAAGTAGTGATGTAAAATCATCATAGAACATTTATAAATAAGGTTACAGTGGTAATCAAGTCAATAGAAGTCAAACGGACTTTCGAACACTAGGTTTAACCAAGGCGTTGTCGCGCTAAGGTATAGAAAAGCTGATAGTTAAAGTCTTTGGAATTGGCCTTGCAAAAGTCCTAGTAATTTTTCTTTAGGTATCCAATAGTTTAAAAATGATTTTTAATAAATTTTAGCTATAGGGTAACCTACCCAACTAGCTATGGTATAAGGCGATATTTTCATAAAAACATAAATTTTGTTCTTGAAAAGGAGAGTTGACTTTTTATTCATAAGGAATTAGGTCTTGGGACTATATTTATTGGTTCCAAATGGGGGGTACTTCCTTAATTACATTATAATGTCTTAAGTAAATAAAACCATTTACTTAAATGACATTTAATGTAAATAAGGTGTCCACTAACAGTGTTGTTTGTGCAGCGTAAAACATAATTTGCTTTCTATCCATTTCAGTCGATTGAGCCTAGCTTTCAGTCGATTAATCCTCCCAGTCAGTCAACTGAAATTGTAGGATTTTTAGGTTCCTTAGCCTCTTCTAATTCTAGTCGACTGGTTCTAACTTCCACTCGATTGGTCCTTCCTTTCAGTCGATTGAATTAGTCGTCCAACTCCTAGACCTGTTATTTTGTGACTTTTTCATTCATCCTTTGAACCATTTTCTTCATCAAACTTTGACACAATATAAAGAAGGTATTCCAAACATCAAATCACATCATTTTACAAGATCCAAGAGTATTATACATATTATCAATTAGTCCTAAATCACATGACATCGTCATTTACCAAACATCTCAAATATATTAAGTTTGGTTACATATCAAAGAGCTAGACTCCTATATGCTCAACATCAAGGCCAACATATCACCACTTTTACATGAGTATACACAAATCAAAAGAAAAATCAACATAAACAAAATATATGTAATTAGTCCTCCAAGTTCAGTTCACCAAGGTATCCACAAAGGCTTCAACCATGATATCTCCATCACATGGGCTCCTTGCCCGTACCTATAATCTGGTAGGGGTCAATACAACAACCTTAGTATGAAACCTCTAAACAAAGGGAAAAGCAAATGGTGATACGTGTATGTTTGTGCTAGTGTAGTGTCACATAAGTAGTCACTGAACATACATTGCCAATAAGGACAACAATTCAAAAATTATTAATTTTTCATATGTTAATACAAATAATCATCTAAAAGAGAAACATCATCCAAGTTCAACAAGATACAAACAAATTAGTGGAGGTTTCATACTTCATCCATATTATTCCAATTCTCGAATTTTTCATTCCAAATTCTCAAAGTTTGAATCCGCAAAGACTATTCTCCTAGTCAGCCTCTGGTAAGCCTTGTGTGCTTTACAGGCTACTAACCCGATGGGGACAAACGACCACCTGCACAGCTTTATGGCTCGTAAGCCGACGAGAGACACTGTCTTTATTATAAATGGAACCCCGGGTAAGGAAAAATCTCACCACACTCAAGAGCACACAAAAGACGTGACTAATTTCCATCGCAAGTCCTTTTTCTCATAAGTGTTCTTTTTCACAATCCTAATATCTAAATCCATACCACGAACAATGCTTATTAACATCAATATCCTCTCAAATCTTACACCGCTCAAGTATAATCAACAATATGTATACTGGTATCATCCACATCCACAACAATTACTAACAACTATAAGAGAGGATATCTGATTAACAAATAAGTAGAGAAACAACATCGTTCATATATATATCGTTGACAGAAATAAAAATGACAGTCAACATCAATATGGTGATCACACTTATCTTATAATATCATGCAATGTCCAACATCATAGCATTCGATATAACAATCATCATACCGATAAATCAATTATGAAGTAATCAATGGCGATAACAAACATCTCATATAGATCACATCATAAGTATGCATTTTCAACAAGTTAGGACATTGCTTAAGTCCTAATTATCACTCTATTCCCAAAAGACATTACATGTGTCTTTCATGATGTTATCAATTGCCTCACGCACCTATTGTTCCATCCCTGGAACCACCTTGGTCCATAGCACTAAGGTATCGTGTCAAGTCTTAATGTTCTCTACGACTAATTACATATTAGCCCATGCCTCAGTTGCCTATTTGCCCAAATGGATATAAAAAACGTGTTCCTAGGCATTAAAAATCCTAAAGAAGCCCTATCATATTGTCTTAAAGTCATTTGATTATCTTTTAAACCTATAAGGGCATTTTCATAATTTATCAGACAAATGACACGTCTACCGAGACGTCGTCTCTCAAAACCAACCTTGGAATCAGATCTAGAAGGTCCAACAATCATAAAGATGTCTTCTTTACCTTAAATTAATCCTTCTAGATGTCTATTTCATGCCCAAGGGCATTTTAGTAATTTCACATATTCATGTGAGACCACCCTGTGTCCCTATTTCATTATTCTGATACCATATTTGAGTTCTAGGGGTTCAAAAATATTAAAAACGCCTCTTACATATCTTAATTCAGTTTTTAATTACTTAATATTAGTCTAGAGGCATAATCGTCATTTTATTAAAATAGGTGGGACCATTTTCAGGTCTCTACTTTTTCAATCTGATCATATATTTGAATCCCAGGCATCCAACAATTTTGGAATAGCCCTTTTTGAATTTTAAGTAGCCTTTAAGTTACTTAAACTATCATTAGGAGTATTTTCACAATTTTTCATATTCATGTGGGACCACTCCGGGTCCCTGAATATCCAAACTAACCCTACTATTGAGTCCAAAATAACCAAAAACCTTAATAATCATCCATCTTTTGTTTTAACTGCAATTGAATTTCAATATTTTAAAGGAAGGGAATTTTTATAATTGTCTACCCTGAACTTGTTCACTATTGAACTCAAAATGCTCAACAACAATATACATCTCATAATAGAACTCAAAATGCTTAAAGAAGGTCCCTACCTCAAGATTGCTACTTAGAGAGAGAAAATCCAGGGGGAGAGAGAGCTTGAGTCAGCTCTCATGGCTACCGAGTCTTCTAGTCCAGCCTCTGCTTCTCTTTTCTTTCCTCTTCTTCTTCTTTTCTTCCATTCTTTCTAGTTTTTTTTTATCCTTCTTCTCTTCTTCCAATATTCTCGGTTGTTCACTGTGTGTGTGTTACACATACAAACACACAGTCACACACCCGCACTCATAGTGCACTCTCATAGTTCTTCTCTTCCCCCTCATTGATTACACACACACACCTACTCTCGACTAGAGAGATATAGAAAGAGGGAAAGAGGGAGAGAGAGTGAGCAAATTTTGAAATAGGGGAGGGGGTTTCTTGTTTCTGCCACAAGTGAGAGAGAGAAGGAAACTCTTTGTTCCCTCCATGTCCCATTTATCACTTTTGGTTCCCTTACTATGCACCCCCACACACACTAACACACCCTTCTTCCACCATAAGTTTGAGATGTGTCATGTTCTAAAAGACTTTACTTAGCTTCTTGGAGATGCTTTGTATGCATTCCCATGTGCCACGTGGCCAGTTGGCCAACTATGCCCGCGCATGCGCCGTAATCTAAGCTGTCCCAGAATCATACCAAAATTGGCAACCTAGCTAATTTCGGTGCTCTGATTCCAAATATGCAGTCCATTTTCTAAAATTCCATCGCTTGGATTTTCTTATCTATCTGTGTCTTGTAGATGACTGTGTAGTCTAGTGACTCACACTAGTCCCGAATAATTTGCCAAAATTTATTTTTTTGCCTCATTGTGTTATATTGTTGACTTATGGACTCGTTTAATAATTTATTTGATCCATCTTTGATTTATCTCTAGTCTATGCTTAGCCTATGCTGGCAATTTACTGAATTGCCATTTTATGATTTTTCAGGTCCTTACAGTCTCCAACCCTTATAAAAATTTCATCCTCGAAATTCACTACTTTAAAGAGAATATTATCAGAACACCATTTTATAATTTCTCGAGTTGTTACAATCTCTTTTCCTTATAAGAATTTCGTCCACAAAATTCAAGCTACTTTGCTCTACTTCCATCACAAATTAAGCTTGAGCACAATAAGGTTAAACCACTAACTCAAGTAAACAACTAGAAGACTTACAAGGTCTATTGCATACACTCTCTAAGGTAATAGCTCATTTTGATACACAACATTCACCCATGAGTGAATACGATCCAAAAGTATAACATCTCTCGACAATAGAGTTTAACATATGAATATTGCTAAAATCTCAAACATAGAGTATACAAAGCATCCACTGCTCTAGCCCAAATATAAGAATCTCCATAAGTCTTACTTCTTATTTAGCATTTTATAGTCTTACGTGTCTTTTACTTAACAATTTATAGCTTTCCTGACATCTCTTCTTATTTTCATTTTACAACTTTCATTTCTTTTCATTCTTCTTTCACTATCATAGCTAGGTGATAACCTTTCATGGATCACAGCTCTTTTGTTACTGGCTGATGGGGCACCATCGATCAACTATAACCCAAGACCTGAGATCAATCCGATTTGTATAGTATATCATAGTCATATTATTGTAACTCATGAATACCGGGTACTAACCTAGCATACACATAGAATCTCTCCTAAGAATATACATATACATGTATAAGTACACAACTTACCATATAGATAACTAGGCACATAGCCTATCTTAGAAAATATACGGCCTACCATATAGACACATGTTTCAAATCTCAGTCAACCAATCAATCAAGCAAATCACATACTTCCAGTCAATCAGAGAATCAAGTACGGTGCATAACTGCACACACTAATGTAACAAACACACACATAACATGCAACCTAAATTGGCTCAATAACTTGAGGTCTAAACCTCTTCTATTGTCCCTAGGTATTCGAAACCTAAAGCTCTGATACCATTCTATCACACCCCTAACCCGCAGGACTAGACTAAGGGTCATTGGAGCCCGATAGGGTATGTAATGGGACTAACCATCATAGTCAAGTGCATAAAACAAAAGCCATATTTTTTTGAAATGATTTACTTTAAATCATTTCTCTTTAATCAGTTTCGGTTCGATTCCTTGATTAGACTTATTCAAGTCCCGTAATGGGATCAATGAAATTAATTATAGTCAAATGGTCTATACCAGTCGTCCAAAAATAGTGTATAATATGGTAGTGTTCAGAGCTGACCCTATAGTCCAATATATATATTCATCTCACATACAACAACAGTCTAAAAGGTACAAGCACCCTTAATAAATATAAATAAATAAGTACATAAATATGACTAAGTAATACAATGACTTCAGTCCATCTCTCACTGCTTCCCGTCAGTCGTCCATCAAGTCAATACCTACCATTCCTATGAACAGCAAGGGTGAGCCATAAGGCTCAGTAGGGTTTCCCAAAACACACAAATAAGTAACATGTAAAAACTAATGCAAGTCCAAAGAGGACACATCCTAAAATCCCATATGTATCACAAGCATCCACTATCAACATATGCCAAGCATACACATAAGTATAGACATCAAGAAGAATAACACCACTACATGTGGTTTCATAATAATGACTAAGTAGTCAACATATGGAGGGTCGAACACATGACATAAGTATAATCATATAATTTCACGAAGCACCTCAATTCCTATTTTAATGCCACAAGAACAATCTACATATGCACACAACCAATCACAAGATGTAAATATAAGCTTACCAACCCCACGAAGCATCTCTATTTCCTGTTCAAAGCCACAAGAATAATGTAAACATTCACAGCTAAGCAACCATCCACTAGTGCCATAGTATCACAAACTAGCAGTATACAATCCATCAATAATCATAAGAAAATATCACATGAGTGTTAAGGGAAATAATCTCAAATAAATCAATCCATAGTAAAAAGGGATAAAGCCTTATTTAATTCATTTTATTCTCTCAATAATCTCAATCCTATGAGTATCCACCTAATTTGGCTCTTAGTAAGACTGAGTGCTTTACAGGTTACCAACCCAATGGAGAAAAATGATCACCCACATGGGTTTATGGCTCGTAAGTCGAGGAAAGACACCACCCCTATCATAAATGGAATCCCAGGTAAAGCAAAATCTCACTATACTCAATAGCACACAAAAGACGTGACTAATTCCCATCCCAGTCCTTTTCTCATAAGTGTTCTTTTTCACAATCCTAATATCTTAATCCACACCACGAACGATGCTCATTAACATCAGTATTCTCTCAAATCTCACACCATTCAGATATTGTCAACAATATGCATACTAGTATCATCCATATCCACACAATCACTAACAACTATAAAAAAGGATATCTGATTAACAAACAAGTAGAGAAACAACAGTGGTCATATATATATAGATGACATAAATAAAAATGACAGTCAACATCAACATGGTGATCACACTTATCTCGTAATATCATACAATGTCCAACATCATGGCATTCAATATAACAATCATATCATACCGATAAATCAATTATGAAGTAATCCATGGTGATAACAAACATCTCATGTAGATTACATCACAAGTACGCACTTTCAATAAGTTAGGATATTGCCCGAGTACCAATCATCACCCCATTCCCAAGAGACACTACATGCGTCTTTCATAATGTTGTCAATTGCCTCACGCACCTACTATTCCATCCCTAGAACCACCTTGGCCTATAGCACTAAGGTATCGTGTTAGGTCTTAATATTCTCTACGGTTAATTACATGTTAGCCTATGCCTCAGTTGCCCATTTTCCTAAACAGATATCAAAAACGTGTTCTCGGGTATCAAAAATCCTAAAGAAGCCCTATCGTATTGTCTCTAAGTCATTTGATTGTCTTTTAAACCCACAAGGGCATTTTCATAATTTATCGGATAAGTTATGCATCTACCGAGATGTCGTCTCTCAAAACCGATCTTGGAATCGGATCTAGAAAGTCCAACAATCCTAAAGATGTCCGTTTTACCTTAAATTAATCCTTCTAGATATCTGTTTCATAACCAAGTGCATTTTAGTAATTTCACATATTTATTTGGGACCACCCCGAGTCCCTATTTCATTATTCTGATACCATATTTTAGTTTCAGGAGTCCAAAAATATCGGAAATGCCTCTTCCAGATCTTAATTCGATTTTTAATTCCTTAGTATAAGTCTAGAGGTATAATCGTAATTTCATTAATTTAGGTGGGATCATTTCTAGAATTTGTTCAATCTGATCATATATTTGAATCCCAAGCATCCAACAACTTTGGAATAGCCCTTTCTGAATTTTAATTAGCCTTTAAGTTGCTTAAATTATCATTAGGGGTATTTTTGTAATTTTCATATTCATGTAGGACCAACCTGGGTCCTTGAATGTCCAAACTGACCCTGCCATTGAGTTCTTAATGCCTAAAAATTTTAAGAATGTTCCTTTCTTTCATTTTAACTGCATTTGAACTTTAATATTTTAAAAGAAGGGCATTTTCGTAATTTTTTTTCCCAAAACTAGTTCACTGTTAAACCAGTTCTCTCCTAAAACTGATTCAAAATTGAACTAGAACCACCAGAACTAGTTCTCCACTGTTCGCACAACCAAATAGGCCACTCATGCCCAATACGAAAGTCTAACCTACGGCCTAGACCCACGACCCAATCCATGACCCGGTCAACGTTTGATTGTTGACCAGTCAACGCTGGAACAGTAATCTTTCTCTAGTGCCGTTACACCGGATCTCCATTTTTTGATCTATTTTCCCCCTTTTTCTTTACCATTTGTAATTGTCTTTCATCCTAGACTCATTTTTAATATAATTATAATGTTCATTCCAAGATTTGAGGGTCAAAACGAGAGATTTCGATGAACCATGATTTTTTGGCGACTCAGAAATTTTCTTAATTTCTCTCAATTTCGACCACTGTCGCTCGCCAATTTTAACACCATTTAATTCCCTAATTTTTCTTAGACATTTTAAGACCCAATTAATGAATCAAAATTTTCCTAAACTCCCTAAAGCCAATGAACTTAATTTCCAACCCAGTTTTTCGACAACTATAAAACGTTCTGTTTTCATCAATTTTTCCCTTCTATTTCTTGCCTATCATTCTCTAAATCTGTCCCTACAATCCCACGACTCATCTAGATTTGGTTTTGGGCTTGAAATTCCACAAAACAACAAGAATTAAGAGGAACCAATTCGGTTCTCTTTCATAATATATAGCTATATACACATATACACACGTACATGAACACTCCCAAACATGCAACAATAATATACATCTCATAATAGAACGCAAAATGCTTAAAGAATGTCCCTACCTTAAGCTTGCTACTTAAAAAGAGAAAATCCAGAGGAGAAAGAAAAAGAAAACTTAAGTTAGCTCACATGGCTGCCGACCCTTCTAGCCCAGCTTCTGCTTTTCTTTTCCTTCCTCTTCTTCTTTTTCTTCTTTTTCTTTTCTTCCCTTCTTTCTAGTTTTTTTTTTTCTCATTCTTCTCTTTTTCCAATATTCTCAGTTGTTCACTATGTGTGTGTTATAGACATAAACACACAGTCACATACCTGCATTCATAGTGCACTCTCATAGTTCTTCTGTTCCCCCTCCTTGAATGCACACACACCCATTCTCGGCTAGAGAAAAAGAAAGAAGGAGGGAGAGAGAAAATGAGAAGATTTTGAAATTGGGGAGGGGGGTTTCCTTATTTTTGGCACAAGAGAGAGAGAGAGAGGGAGAAAGAAAAAAAGTAGGAGAGAGAGGGAAAGGCCTTTTCCCCTTCAAGTCTTATCCATCACTTTTAGTTCCCTTACTATGCACCCCCACACACACTAACACACCCTTCCATCACCATAAGTTTGACATGTGTCATGTTCTAGAATACTTCACTTAGCTTCTTAGAGAAGTTTTACACACATTCCCATGTGCCACGTGGCCAGTTAGCCAACTATGCACGCACACGCGCCCAAATCTAAACTATCTCGGAATCATACCAACATTGGCACCCTAGCTAATTTCGATGCTCTGATTCCAAATATGCAGTTCATTTTCTAAACTCTATCGTTTGGATTTTCTTATTTATCTGTGTCCCATAGATGACTATGTAGTCTCGTGACTTACATTAGTCTCGAATAATTTTTCAAAATTTATATTTTGGCCTCATTGTGATTGATGGCTTATCGACTCGTTTTAAAGTTTATGTGATTCATCTTTGATTTATCTCCAATCCGTCGTTAGCCTATGTTAGTAATTTACTGAATTTTCCTTTGATGATTTTTCGGATCCTTACATCATATTTGAATTTGGTTTAGATTTGGACGTCGAATAAAAGGAATTACAGTCAGCTCCGATGATTCCCAACTTTTTAGAAAAGTATTTCTTTTCTTATTTCATTTTGTTTTAGACATGGGTTTGACTTGGTTTTGATCGTGTTTTGTTCCTATGACTTTGGGAAACCTTTTCCTATTCATAAAGTTGAGAAAATCATAGCCTAATGGTTTGGTTTGATTCCCTCTACCCGTGACTATAAGTCACTGTTTCTCAAAGATCTCTTAACAATTTGGTTGGTTCAAGTCCCATTATGCAGCATTTTAGATGCTCTTTTGAGCCATGGGTTATTTTTCAAGCTTCATCCAAGTTGGGTTGAAAGCCGATTTTGCACAAGTTCTGCCATGGTGGTTTTCTAGGGTTTATTAGCCCAAACAGCCTCATCTTCTTGCCATTTTCATTCATTTACTGATTATATTACATGAATGCAATCTATAAGGCAGAAATTAAAGATGGAGAAGAAGATTCTAGAGTGAGAAAATTACCATTCTATGGTCTCTCTTTCTCCTTCCCCTTTTGGTTTCTTTGCATGCTTCACCCTCGAGCTTCCATTTGCTTCTGAATCTTGCCTTGGCTCTAGTTTGGTACATTCCACTTCAAAGAACACTCATCCATTAAAACTTATCTTTATTTATTTCTTTCTTTCCCTACCTTCTCTCACTTTATATATATATATATATATATATATATATATATATTGTTAAGACCATGGGGTCCAATTTTGTAATTGACTAATTCGGTTTCACAAAATGTGATTTGTGTGTAATCCTTACATAAGTCCTAGGAGCGAGTACCTCAATCTCCGTTCTACTCCAAGTTCGTCCAAAAGACATTACCGTACATCACTACCAGTCGAATTGGCTTTCGAATGGTATATTGGAATTTTTTATTTGAGTTGGATCTCACACACTCACATCGTGCATGCATTACATATAGTTTTTATAATAACATCATATATGTGATTGACTTGTGGTTGTGAAATAATTTTCTCAAAATGCATCTTTAAAATCCTAAAGGGAAAATTCAATTCACAAGACAAGGAAGAATGAGCAACTCTCTGTTGCTCGTTCGAATGAACCTTGGCTCATTCAAATGAATAACAGGAAAGTTTATTTTCATTCGTTTGAAGGTTTTGTATCAAACGAAGAGATGCAACCTCAAAGTTATGCTCATTTGATATTTGTTCCTTGTTCGTTTGAACGAATGATGATTCGTTCAAATGAACCTTGGGTGGAAAACAAATTTATAATCTGTTTTCGAGCTCATTTGGGATAGAACAAGCTCATTGCGAAAATACAGGAAAATTCAGTTGAGAGCAGTGAAAAACATAGTGAGAGAGTTTTCAATTATGAGAGCTAAATTGTTGAGAGATCAAAAAGCTTTTATGAGAGATCAATCATAAATGTCATTCATACATTTCGCTACTCTTGTTCATTAATCGATGTAGATCATCCACTAGATCCAAATTAGATCTAAGAGCCTTGTGTGGATTTGTAATTGTGGAGCGGCTTGATCAGAGAATTCCATGACCGTCAAGGATTCTGGTTGTATGAAGGTTCTGGCTATGAGATGCTTGTGGATTCAAGAGGAAATTGAAGACGTGATTGGGGAGAAAGGAGCTTGAGGTACTAAGCTTGTTCGTAGATACGTTGTAATTCATTTTCCATCATAGTGGATGTCTTCCTTGAGCATTGGCCCGACTCTGGAGTTTTACTCCAAGGATTGTTGTCCTTAGTGGTTTCTCCGACATCAATCGTTTTGCAAATCTCTTAATCTCTTTAAATTTACTAATTGCTTTAATTGGATGCTTCTGCTAGAATATTGAAATTGAGTATTCATAAAATTCATAATTTTTCTTTAATTTGATTAATTGAAAACTTAATTGAGCAATTGAATGGAATCATAAATTAATCACTTAGTTGAATTTTACTTTGAATTGATAAACTTGCATATCAAATTAAGCTAGATTGATCAATTTGGTGAATTTTGATAGGTTGGTGTATTTGAATTATTCTTGGCTATTTCATTGGTGGATGGGCATAAATGTTGGATTAATCACTTTGAGTAATTTGGTTATTGTGTCATCTTTTCTTATAGACAAGAATTGAAAGTAATATAGGAGAAAATTGTATTCTAAGACCTACCTATTCAACCCCTCCCCCTTTATAGGTGATATTCACACTTTGGGACCTTGAGTGATATCGAAATGGTATCCCTCCGAATAAAATGGTATCAGAGCCTCCTTTCCAAGGCATTTGATTTATATCCTTAGTGTGAACAATGAAGGGCGATTATCTTGAGATTTGTGAAAGAGGAATTGAAGCCAATTTAGAAATTGCTTATGATAAATTAGCCAAGGAATTTGTTAATCTCAAGAAGACTAATATGAGATTACTCAAGAAATTAACATTGAATGAAAAGGAAAAAGAGGCCTTACAAGTTGATCAAACCATGTTAAGTCAACTTGAAAAAGCAAATGCTACTCTCTTAAAAATACTTGAAAGTTTAGAACTAGAGAGAAAATTCCTATTGATTGAGGTAGAAAGTCTTAAAGCATCTTTAGAGGCTTGTACAATTGAGAAGGATGAATTATGTGTAAACTTTGATGTAGAATTTAAATTGATTAAGAGTGTCAAAGACATTCATGAAAACAAGTCATCTTTATCCATCCAAAATATTCCTTCTACCTTTAAGACTATGTTAGTTACTCCTTCTAACAAAATAGGGATGATGCTGCCTTAGACTAACACTCAACATTGTGTTCATCAATCTCAACCCAAAATCTCACATTGTTCATTGTGTGGGGTTGATGGTCATATTAGAAGGCTATGTAGAGCATCTAGGAAAAGACATGTACAACATCAATACATGTCAAATGAACACTAAAAGGAATTGTCTTTGGAAATACCAAAATTGAATACTTATGCTCAAAAGGCTAGGAGTATGACTCAAAAGTTTATGGAAATGAAAAAGGTTGTGAAACTTCTATCAACTCCTAAATCAATCAAAGACATACAAATCTAATTTACAACATGTTGTACCCATACACAAAAAGGCTCTAAAGCAAAGTTGGGTAAGAAAGGGAAGCATTGACCTAGGTGATTTCCCTAAATTAAACAATGTGTTGTATGGTGAAAGACTAAAATCTAACTTAATTAGCATTAGTTAACTAAGTAGTGACCACTTCAATGTCGTACCTACCCCTCAAAAGATTGTAAGATAAATTTGGGTGAGAAAGGATAAATTGAAAGGTCTTGAGAAGGAGTGTGTAAATCACACTTCACAATTTGCTTCTTCCTCGAGAAGAAAAAATTCATCTCTTAGATGACTAAGAGATTCTATAGCAATTTAGGGACTCTACTCTTCACTTACATCTTAGAGTATCCTTATGAATTGCTTTGTCACATCTTACTCCATTTTTCTTAGTAAAGATCATCTTTGAGTAAGTTGAGCTCTTTTTCATAGTCTAGGTGTTCCTTAGTTTAGTCATCTATTCTAGGTTTATGGGTATTTTTTTCCCTTTTTTTTGGCAGATTTTTGATCTTTCATAGTTAGGTGTATTTCATACCTTTGTGAAGTCAATAATCCAAAAATATATTTCGCTTGTTTTAATTGCTAATGGTAATCTTTTTTTTTTTTTTTTTTAAAAAAAGAGAATTGTAATAAGTGAATTTTAAGTGATTAAGTATTGACTTGTGAACTTTATATTATCAATATCTTCACTTAGTCTTTTACACTTAGGTGCACACAATCTTTCAATCTACTTGTTATCTCATAGGTCTTAGTCTTGCTTAATTTTTTCATGAGATTTCCTTGTAGATGGGATGGGCTTAATGGTTTTATGTTTTCATCTCAATAAGTCCATGGCTAAAAAGATTGATTTAGGTTAAAAAAATCAAAGCACTAAAAGTAAGAGCTTAAAAAGAAAATGGCACACACAAAAAAGAATCAAAGAGTGGAAGGAAAGGGCTACCCTTCAGATAGTGTGTTTTTTAGCATTAGTAACTCTTTTGAAAAGAGCAGCCTACTCAACTGTGTGAAAGCTGCCTTGCAAAAAGTGAGAGAAATACAAATTCAATTTGCTAATTTTTGCTTTTAAGTTAAGAGGGGCTTTTGATTGGAAATGGTAAAAAATATCTAGGTTGATTGACTATGGTTGTTTTCTCTTATTGATATGAAAATCATTCAACAACATAGAAAGTCAACCTTGAGACAAGAACATTTCATGGTTGAAATTAATGCATATGTCTAGTTACTATGGTTGAGTGAGTAGAGAGTGTTCTAGGATCATTTGAAGGTATTGATGCTATTTAGAACACATTTACATCTCTCAAATTCACTCAAAATGTTCTTTAAATTCAGATTTCAACTAAAAAAGATTGAGATTATTTTAAGCTTTGAAGACAATTGAATTTATCTTAAAGTTTTGTAGCTAAAATGGTGTTTTTCATGAAAAACTTCAATTTTCCCCTATTTAGTAGTTGAAATGCGTAAAGGATTTTCAAACAAAGCAGGACACTCTACTTTTTTGAGAGAAGAGTAGCTTTTGGTGTTCGTTCGAACGAAGCTCATTCAAAACCATAAACATATCACATTATTTGGTGGTTTTCTCTCATTTTCTCTCCAAATCCTTTCACGTCTTGTGACATTTTGTCTCGGGTTACATCATTTTTAATTTCTATTTTGGTTAGTGTGTTCTACACGTTGAGGGCTTTGTTTTCTCCAATTTTTTGTGATTCCATTTGCTTATTGGTGCGGTAAGTCCTTGAGTAATTTTTCCATTTTCGTTACTTAATTGATCTTTCATATTAGACTTAGGATTAGTGTGGACTATAATTCAATACATTAAACGTAGTGACATCTTAGGATTATTCTACATCCTAGTATTGATATATATACTACGTGATCATGTCTTCCAAGACTGTTCCCATTAAGCATCGTCATTTTTCATATGCCACACATTTGGGAGCAGCACCTAGCGTCGTGATTTGTTTCTCAACCCAGGTAGCATAGGTCGGGGCAGCGTCTATCCTATCCCGACCAGTCCTTGTTGAGAGGGTATGCACCATAGATGACATACGTGAAACACTAGCTTACATGTTCTTTAACTCACATAGTTAGTTACCTCTCTTGTCAGTCACGGGTTTGGCCAACGAGACCTTAGTTTAAGAGTTTTACTTGAACTTAGGTTCTCGTGATGCCTAGAGAACCTACCCGTTAACAGTATGCGGTGTTTTTTTTTTCTCTCACCGTTGACATGATTGCTGAGACTCTCGATTTTTCTTGAGTCAAGTAGCATAGCTTTCCATTCCCTTAGCGTGTTATACTTTCGTCTACCAATCTTATTGCATCCACCCTCCGTGTCGACAGTTCGACAGTTTTCACCATGAGTGGTGTGACTTTAGAGCAGGGATATTTGCAGGAGGATTATCGTGTCCTCAATCTCATAGTATGTAGTGTGTTACATCCAGTCAGCCACATGAACATGCTGACTTTCTCCTATGCTACTTTTCTGTATGTCATTAGTGCTGTTATTCCGATCGATGCTCCATCGTATATTCTTTGAGTCATCGATTCTTCCACCACTGGTACTAGACACATTATGGCTTTGCCATTCGACAGCTTGATCACGAGGATCTGTGCTGTACGACAGGCTCCCTTCTACACTACTAACATGCTCGTTCTCCTACCTGGTCCATTTACTCGTCACACTCTAGCCCGGTCAAAGGGACATGTCATCACTCTTTTCGATGAGAATGATGCTGATGATGAGCATTAGGAGGCACAATAGCTAGAACAGTAACAGCAGCCACCAACGCCGGCTCTGCAACAGCAGCGACATTCATCTTTGCTGCAATAGTAGTCTAGAGAGCATATTCATATTGAGGACTTCCTTTTTGACAAAACTCTATTGCATTTTTGTAGCTCTTTAGGTGTAGACTTTCTTGCGTCAGTAGGAACCTCCTCATCTTCAACTGGTCAACCGATTTCGAGAGATGAGCTAGAGGAGTGACTACAATTACGTCATGAACATATAACTACCGATATTGATCATAGGTTGCAGCAACACTATCTTTGGATATGATCAGACTACTTTATTCTGATGATGGAGGAGACGACCTATTTTCGAGGAGCTCTGCAAGGATTGACAGAGGCTTTCGCATGTGTCTTTCCTCCTCCTCTGCCTACAGATGATCAGTGATTTAGCTTGTATTAGGTTACATAGGTGATGAGTGATATTGTAGTGAGGTTTACCTATATATCTTTCTACTCATCAGCTACATGTACTTACTTTTTGATATTTTTTCTTTATGATTTCTTGTTTATCCTTTAGGGATTGATGATAGACTCCTGTTTTGCTATGATATCTTTGATATTTTTCTTCAGTGTCTATGATTATTATTATCAATATTATGTTATCTCACTATGCATGCCTATCTTGTTATACTTTACTTCCTCATGATCTTTCTTATTTGTTACCTCCTTTGTCATCGTGACAAAAAGGGGAAAATGGTGTTACAAAGGGAGAGTTGTACAACGGGGGAGATTAGATAATTTGTATTGAGCATATATTGAAGAGAAGTAATATACATTTTTTTTTCATATGTATGAGATAGCTTAGAGTCACTTTGTCTCGCTCAAATATTGATTTAATTGCATATGGTTACCATATTTACTGTACCTTGTCTTATATTGTATATTCATATTTGTGTGATCTCATTGGATTGATTTTATATATCTCTATTGATGTGATCTCACATGGTATGGTTGAGTTTGTTGTGCAAGAAACAAGGTTGACCATTTTTTGAGCATTGCTAAGTGATATCTCTAGTATATGATACTAAGTCAAAATGTATAATTTTATTCTATCTGGATCTTTGGGGGTTATAGATTTTGGTATATTATATTCTTATACTATTTTACGCAGTTTTGTCACGGATTATCAAAGGGGGAGTTTGTTAGGACTTTGGGGTCCGATATTGTAATTGGTTAATCCGGTTTGACAAAATGTGCTTTGTGTAAAATCTTTACATAAGTCCTAGGAGTGAGTGCCTCAATACTCATTCTATTCCAAGTTCCTCTAAGAGACATTACTGTACATCACTACTGGTCAACTTGGCTCTTGAAGGGTATATTGGACTTTTGTATTTGATTTGGATCTCACACACTCACATCATGCATGCATTGTGTATAGCTTTTATAATAACATCATGTATGTGATTGAGCTTTAAAATCCTAAGTTCACAAGACAAGGAAGAATGAGTAACTCTTTGTTACTCGTTCGAACGAACAACAGAAAAGTTCATTTTCATTCATTTTCATTCGTTCGAAGGTTTTGTATCAAACGAAGAGTTGCAACCTCAGAGTTGTACTTGTATGGTATTCGTTCCTTGTTTGTTCGAACGAACTAGTGCTCGTTCAAATGAATGGTTCATTCGAACGAACCGTGGGCAAAAAATAAATTTATAATCTATTTTCATGCTCATTTAGGATAGAACAAGTTCATTGCGAAAATACACGAAAATTCAGTTGAGAGTAGTGAAAAATGAAGTGAGAGAGTTTTCAATTGTGAGAGCTAAATTGTTAAGAGATCAAAAAGCTTTCATGAGAGATCAATTATAAATGTCATTCATACATTTCTTTTCTCTTTTGCATTGATCGATTTAGATCATCCACTAGATCCAAATCAGATTTAAGAGCCTATTGTTTATGTCAATTTCACCAATGACGAAGGATGAAGTTCAAGCTTGAGGATTGGACATTGATCGGTGGACACCAAGGTTGTGAGGATAGAACAAGTTCATTGCGAAAGTACACGAAAATTCAGTTGAGAGCAGTGAAAAACGAAGTGAGAGAGTTTTCAATCGTGAGAGTTAAATTGTTAAGAGATCAAAAAGCTTTCATGAGAGATAAATTATAAATGTCATTCATACATTTCTCTACTCTTTTTCATTGATCGATTTAGATCATCTACTAGATCCAAATCATATCTAAGAGCCTTTTGTTCATGTCAATTTCACCAATGACGAAGGATGGAGTTCAAGCTTGAGGATTCGACATTGATCGGTGGACACTGAGGTTGTGAGGATTTGTAATTGTGGAGCAACTTGATTAGAGGATTTTGAGACCGTTAAGGATTTCGATTGTATAAAGGTTCCGACTATGAGATGTTTGTGGATTCAAGAGGAAATTAAAGACGTGATCGGGGAGAACGAAGCTTAAGGTACTAAGCTTGTTCGTAGATACATTGTAATTCATTTTCCATCATAGTGGATGTCTTCCTAAAGCAATGACTCGACTCCAGAGTTTTATTCTAAGGATTGTTGTCCTTAGTGTTTTCTCCATCATCAATTGGTTTGCAAATCTCTCAATCTCTTTTAATTTACTAATTGCTTTAATTGAATGCTTCTACTAGAATATTGAAATTGAGTTTTCATGAAATTTATAGTTCTTTTTTAATTTGATTAATTAAAAACTTAATTGAGTAATTGAATGTAATCATAAATTGATCATTTAGTTGAATTTTGCTTTGAATTGATAAAATTGCATATCAAATTAAGCTAGATTGATCAATTTGGTGAATGTTGATAGGTTGATGTAATTGAATGATTTTTTATTATTTCATTAGTAGATGGGTATAAATGTTGGATTAATCACTTTGAGTGATTTGGTTATTGTGTCATCTTTTGTTATAAACAAGAATTGAAATTAACATAGGAGAAAATTGTATTCTAAGACCTACCTATTCAACCCCTCTATAGGTGATATTTACACTTTGGGACTTTGAGTGATATCCAAGTGGTATTCCTCCGTAACATATATATATATATATATATATATATATGACTGTATCAATATAACCTTTAGGGTTGCTACATGCAACTTTTTTAAGGCTGTTATAGAGGCCACGTTCCCTAATTTCTTCCCATTTCTTCTCCTCTTTTTCCTCTTCTTTTTTCTCCCTTATATATATATATATGCATATTATCCATATATACACACACCCATGTGTGTGTTTCAGCTTTCCTTATCATGTGCAAGTCACATGATGGACAAAAATAATTTTAGTTATTTTTATCAATTTTTTCTTCAATTTTTCCTTTATTTTCCTATATATATATTTACGTGTATATATAGACATATATACACACTTAAGTGTGTGTATTTGGCCTCTAGTATTTTTTTCTTACTAACCTTTTATGTTTTTATCTTGTATTTTCTCAATTTTTTTTAATTAATAAATGATTATTTTATTTATTAATTCCTGATATTTGATGTAATAACTTTCCCACTTTAGGTTAGTGATGTATTGATTACTTAACCAATTAGTTTTATCAACCTAGGTTAGGTTAACTTGGCCCTTAGTCAGTTTAACTTTTAATCCTAATTGAGGTCATATCTTGACATAGTGTCCAAATAATCTTGGAAAGGTATGCGTTGCTAATATGAAATATTAGCCACACTTTTTCACGTAAGCAATGCTTTTTTGTGCGCCGCTAATAGTGTTTACTACTAAAAGTCGATGATGACTAAGATTCTCGATGTGATGCTAGAGAGTGGAAGTTAAAGGTAATTACATGTCCATTGTGATAGCCTTATGTTGATTAGATTATGTATCATTCATATGATATAAATAATATTTGACTTATAACTAAATAGAGATAAACACGCGACCAAGATGACTCATGGTGAACCAAGTAACCGTACTTTACAAACCGCATTATACATCTAAATGTTTGGGTTAAAAAAAAGAAAATATTTATCTTATATAGAAGAATGAGTGTTAAATTACTAACTCATTTAAAATCTTAAGTTCTTAAAAATGGTATAATTTTATTATTATATTCTTTAACACGTCTCTCATGTGTAGACAATTTGAGCCTACACGTGCTTTAATCCATATTATTAAAGTGACAATATTTGAACACGAGACTTTCTGCATGCATGACCATGACCAATGCCTAATACTCCTAATGTATACATTCTTTATACTTTCTCTTTTCATTCCTTGTTAGAGAATGTAATAATAAAATTGGACCATTTGTAAGAGTTTAAAATTTTAAATGAGTTGGTGATTTAATAGGATATTGGAGAAGACAAAAGGTTTTGAGTTCAAACCTCACTGTTTCTTTAATAATATGAATTAATATATGTATAGACCCAAACTAATAACACGTAAAAAAATATGTTATAAAATATAATAATAAAATTATATCTTATATCTTTAATAATATGAATTAATATATGTATAGACCCAAACTAATAACACGTAAAAAAATATGTCATAAAATATAATAATAAAATTACATCTTATATCGTAACTTAAACTTTTCCAAAAAGTGTAATTTTATTATTATTTTCTCAAACATGAATGAAAAGAGAAAGTAGAAAGAATGTATATATACCTTAGGGGTATTAGGCATTGATCATGGTCATGGTCATGGTCATGCATGGTGGTAGAATCGAATCAGTCCTCCTTTCTTTTTGCTTTTTCACAGTTTGCTACAGGTCTCTTTACCGGTCCCCAAGAAAATTGTGGGTGCACGATATCTTATGGTTTCTTGAATCTTATTTGTTTTTTCCTTTTCTTCTTTCCTTTTCTTCCAAGTTCATTCCTTGGAGAGTGGTGTGCTGTAATGCTTCTTCTCTTTACACCCAGAGAGAGAGAGAGAGAGAGAGAGAGAGAGAGAAGGGTTGATAAGGGAAAAGAAATTTGACAGCAAAAAAAGCAATTGCTAGTGAAGAAGAAAAAGAAAAGATGGTCAAATTGGACCTCGAAGACTTGTCTTTCATCATCAGCTTCCTATGCACCTCCCACTCTTTTTTGTTGATGTATTGTAGTCTCTTATATTACTTTTGCATCAATATTAGTTTTTTTTGCGGTTCAAAAAAAAAGCTTCGACTGTCTTTATCGAAACGCTACCATTTTACTTTCGTTGATTTTTGAAACCCCCTCATCTCCTAATCATCTCTTCCATTATTTTATATAATGCCCTTCTCTTTCAACATCTCAACCAAGCAAACTACAGAAGATATAAACAAAATAATATTAAAAAATAAAAATAATAACCTACGTTCTTAGAAGTTGAAGCCATGCAACTTTAACTTTGACTTGGATTCTAGCTTCAGCTACAGCCATATCTTCATGAAATCGGACACGCACGAGCGACCCCGAAATGTGTTACACACAAGTGTGAAGCAAGAGATTGAATTGGAAATACATAATAACATTTTTTTAAGGTTGATTAATATAGTACTAACTTGGTCTATTCAATAAGTTCTTGGAAAATGTATTGAATATATACTAGATGGATGGTTACAATCAATATATATATGTGTGTGTGTGTGTGTACACACACATACACGTATATATTTATAAATTTCTCTGGTGCAAGTGATCGATAAGAAGCAAATCTAGGGAAAGTCTACATATAATAAAGCCATGAAACTATCTAAGCAAGAGACTACTATTTTTTTCACACTTGTCTTGATAGAATGACATTGAATTTCAACAAAGTAAAAGTGGCTCCATTTCTCAGTCGAGGTTGCTGTGATATATATATATATATATATGTATGTATGTGTATGTATATATATATATATCCATTATGCATTTTAGTATATTATACAAAACACAATAAGACAAGAATAATTGCTTGAGAGAAGGATCCGTATAAATTGCAACACTACAAAATCGAATTAATGGAAAATGCTATTTATAATGATTAATTTTTTATTCTATTTTTCATTAATTTCTAAAGACAAGGAAGTGAGACTTACTATAATATATACATCTGGGTCCATAATCTTGTATCCAAAAGTGAAAAAAAAAAATTAGAATAAAACATCTATTATGTATAACATCACTTAATGGGAATTGCATAATCTAAGATTTCAAGTTTCTAAAAGAAATTATACATGTCAAAGGAACTGATGCAATTTAATTGTGTCCCAAAATGACAATCGAAACCCAAATGTTACACGATGTTTCATTGTTGTGAAAATCAGGGTTCTCTCAAAATCCTTTTGATTTCTCTGTAAAAAATGAGTTCCAAGTACAGAAACAGCATATTCAAAAATGGAAAAGCAATAACCATTTTTCCTGTTTAGTGACCGTAACAATGTGGGTCTCAAAGTATATTATTGAAAAGAGACATGACCTCTCCTTGGCAATTTTGAGATACAGGAATATAAGGAGTGGGGTATGTCTTTCTCTCCAAAGATTTAATACCTGGAATATTCATTTTGTCCGGCTAGCAATAGTGAATTTTGTTCTTCCTTATCCAATCATGAGTCAAGAAGCAAGCATTTAAAGCCATTTCCCCTTGCGTGGATCTTTATTCTGTTTGGTGACTGGAAAATTAAAGAGGGCCTGATTGATATAGTCAAAGGGTTCTTCTATATGGACAGTGGTTCTCCGAATTAGTCAGTTTGAAGAGTCAGATACAAAATTATAAAAAAAATGGTTATTCTATTGTTAATTGATGCATTACAAGATTAATTAGAGATTGAAAGAGCTATGTTAGTCTTAGTGGTTCTGGGTGTAAAGTGTGTGTGTCTGATTTACCTATAAAAAAAAAACTTAGAGGTTGAAACCTATGATTTGCTTTATTTATTTATTTATTTTTTATAATTAAAGAAGAACACTTATGTTGGGGCGTGTTGATCGGATTTGCTCAACTTATGAAAGTTCAATTTGAACCAGTTAGGCTTGCATTTGCCCTATTTGAATCATGCTTATATATATAAAAGAGAACAAGCAAGAATGGACTTTGGCTTTCAATTTGCATGATGGAGAATATATAGATTTCAGTCCAATTTCACACGTACAAAATAATCTTTAGACATAATTAATATTAGAAAAATGTTATATGTATATATAACGGATTTTCTTAATGGATTTTTGCAATTCCAAATACAAACAAGTGATATTATTTAGAACTATAAGTTCCTGAACTGCTATAGTTATTAGCAGTGAGATGATTTTATTGAAAAAATCCTATGTATAGCATCACTCTTAATATTATTTAGAACTTTAAGTTCCTGAACTGCTATAGTTATTTAAATAAGGGATAAAAGAGAATGATATCATGATAATAGAATGACAAACCCTGTGAAGAAGTCTGTACTCTTAATTGAGGGAAGAGAGATTTTCTCAGTTGTTCCCTATATATCCTTAGACTCTAGAAGTTTGAAGATGGGAATACATGAGCACGTGTTGAGTTAATTCTTATGTTGAGTTTTTGTCAAAAATCCACACACACACACACATATATATATATATATGTATGTATATGTATAATTTTTTTAAAAGAATTGACTAGATCTTAATTTAGATAAGGAGAATACATAACGAAGGGCACTTTCGGAACTTGGATGTGAAGTTTATGGGTATGAGTTCATGCACTTCCCACAGCCAGAAGCCTTAAAAGAAGCTGTAGCCAAAGCTTTATTAAATTTCGCAGTATTTTCTATCTTTAGAATCCATCTCTCAATTTTCTTTATCTCTTTGTATTATTTTAGTTTCTTGAGATTCCATTATTAATTCAAGAATGCCAAATGAAGAATATCAAAAGGAACATCGTTAGCTCCACAGGGCTGCCTCAATCCCCTCGATTCTCGAGGCCTAAGCAAGTATATAAACCACACATCAGCCCACAACCAAAATCACAAATTTCTTGAACAATAATCTCTTCTTCTTCAACTGCAAGCAGTCCAATTACTACTACTGATCCTCTCATTGTTTTCACAAGGTGAGACCTTGTCCATGTTTCTTATTTTACCTCCTACCCTGCAACTCATGTCTTGGCACTTCATTTACCAAAAGTAAAAATTTTCTGGGAGGGCTGATTCGCAAGATTGAACATTACAGTTGTGGGTTCGATTCAAATTCCCTATCAATGAAGAACTTTAATTTATTTCTTTTATTTGCACGTTGTTTTGTGACTTGTTTTGAACTAAACAGCATTTTTTGAGTCAACCTGGAATATGGTGTGAATGAGTTGTCTGATATTAAACAGACAAAAATGATTTTTTATTTTTATTTTTTAATCTAATTGTGCCATGTCTGATAAATATGTCACTTGTAATTAGTTGATTCATAAAGTTGATCCATAACAAGGTATACTAAAAAATTACTCATGTTTAACACCGCGTCTAATATTGTTTTCCTTGCCATGTCTGATAAATATGTCAGCTGTCTTATTATTTGAAAGTTTTTGAGGCAGGAAAGATGAGCAGACCAGGAGATTGGAACTGCAGGTCATGCCAGCACCTGAACTTCCAGAGGAGAGATTCATGCCAACGATGTGGAGAGCCAAGACCTGGTGAGAGAGGTGACTATGGAAGTTTTGGCAGTAGGGGTGGTTCATCATCTTTTGGATTTAGTACTGGCCCTGATGTCAGGCCTGGTGACTGGTACTGCACTGTTGGAAACTGCGGGGCCCATAACTTTGCCAGCCGCTCAAGCTGTTTCAAGTGTGGAGCATTCAAGGACGACTCATCTGGAGGGTACGACGGTGACAATATGTCTCGTGGAAGAGGCTTTGGGTTTGGCAGTGCTAGCGGTGGCAGTGGCAGTGGCGGTCGCTCTGGATGGAAATCTGGTGACTGGATTTGCACCAGGTAAAGTTTTGCATATCAGTATGCAAAAAGCTTTCATCCTCAGTTTTATAAGGACACTTGCACCCGAGGAAACAGGTGCAAATAAATTATTCCAGACTGAGTAATTTTATTCCGTCCAAAGTTTCGGTCGAGTAGATAGGCCGACTAAATACAATGCAACATTGGCATTTGGGTACTAAAAGTAAGTATTATGAACAGTAAACAACCCACGAGAAGGAGCAAAAGGACTACTGAAAATTTATTAGAAGGATAATTTTTTCATGTAGTTAGTCGACTTGCTATTTGGACATATTATGTCAGAAGTGAAAATCATTTTCCATCAAGAATACTGATATAAATAACTTTGTATATCTTTTTTACATTACTTTTAGTGGGTACACATTTTTTATTGAATACACATGTACATATATACATATATATATATATATATATATGTCATCTAATTTTTTATTTTATGCGTATATTTTTTGAATTAAACAGGTCAGGATGCAACGAACACAACTTTGCTAGTCGGATGGAGTGTTTCAGATGCAATGCACCGAGGGACTCTGCTAGCAAGTCTTCATATTGATCTTTTGATTTCCATTTTTTGGGTAAGCCGATGGCTTTACAGTAACTACTCTGCTATGCAGTATTCACTTTCATTTACTTACAAATATTGATTAGTTTTGTTTTCCAGGTATTGCAGCCTAAGGAGAGAATCCAAGAGAGTCCATCTTAATTATATGATATCGAAGTTGATCTTT
This sequence comes from Nyssa sinensis, assembly GCA_008638375.1. Classification (NCBI taxonomy): domain Eukaryota; kingdom Viridiplantae; phylum Streptophyta; class Magnoliopsida; order Cornales; family Nyssaceae; genus Nyssa; species Nyssa sinensis. Next base: position 7,219,462 of record CM018046.1, read on the forward strand.
TTTGCCCTATCCTTTTTTTTTTTTTAAATTTCTCTTTATGATATTTATCTTCTTGGCCAGAAAGATTTTGAGATGAGTTATGGTTGAAAGCCCATGTTCAAGTAGAGCTCAATCCTTCATTTTGTGAGCTTTCTTAATATCAGATATAGCCATGTAATTTTGGTATGTTCAATCTAATATATCAGTGTGTGTTTGAGAGGATTTTTAGCATTTTCCTAAATGAGGCTTATGGAATCTTCTCTTATATTATTATCAATAGAAATATGATGATGTGTACTAGCATAACTTTCAGAAAAATTCTCTCTCTCTCTCTACTCGTGCATTTATATATAGCATCTGTATATATTCAAACTTGCTTTTGGAGCGGGTGGTCAAAGGAAAGTATGAGAGACCTCTGCAATTATAATTGCAAATCAACATTGCACATAACTGCAAAGCAATTAAAGATGTTATTCATGGACCACTATGGAGCGTTTTGGTTAACCCTATGCAAAAGAATTAATAGATAACAGATTCAAAGAATACCTATAACTATTTTACTTTTTGGAGATAGATTGGGACATTGAAATATGTTCCACGCATCTAAGCATCATATGATTCATAACTCCAAAAGATGCTGCATTATAAGATTTGAATCTGATGCATAGCTTTACAATAGAAGGGTGCAATATCAAGTTCAATGCGACTCCAAATCCACCTTTATGTTCCTTTATTTCTTCCATCCAATGACTTATCATTCAAGCCCAACATAAATACATCCAGCTGCGTCATGCCACAACTAACTAGCTATATGATTCACAACCATGTGTTTAGATTGTGTCTAGTATCACTGAAAAGCAAATCAAGTGTATTATGTCCAATTAATGATTGTTCGTTACTCGAACCTTGGGGCCACCTACTATAGAGACAGAAAGTCGGAGAGTTTACTCATAGATGAAAGTCGGCGCGATGTTCTTTTCAGTACCAAAAAAATTGATTGTTCATCACTATGTTTGTATTGATCCATTTTGATAATTGACGACGGACAGGCGATGTTCTTAGGTGGAACCCTAGAGCCATGTAATTTTGATACTCTGAAAATGCCCATATATTGGACAAGGAAATTGTTTAAAGAGAGCAAAACTTTTATCATATCTTTGTAAATGTAGGCACACTGCTAAGCCCACTGTAATCTTATTCATGTACTTAGTGCTTTGCTAAGGAGGGACAACTTTACTTTAGTTCCTTTTAAGCCTAAATAAATATGGAAATAAAAGCTAATATGGAAATAAAAGCTTGGGTCATAAGGTGATTGAACTGACATTTTTATGCCCCTAATCATGCAAATTCCAACCATCTGGATTCTTTTTAGCCTTTTGGGCTCTTTTCAAATGGCACGGTTGGTCCCCCATGTTCTATGTTCCTTTAATCTATTATTGAATCTACATATACTCAAAATTTAAGAAAAGTTATCTCACAGATAACTTCAATATTTTTGCATGGGGCATTGCTTAAATATGATACTATTGATTTTATTTTTGCTATGCATGCAACACTTCAATGTGATGATAACTCGTATGGAGATATCCTTACTATTAAAGAACCAACTCATTTAAAAGCTTGAGTTGTTAGAAAGAGCGTAACTTTATTATTATATCCTATAACATGCTTCCTCTAATGTGTGGCCAGCTTGAGCCTACACGCGTCAATTCATATTATTAGGATGACGATAAAGTTTGAACACGCCATCTTTTACCTACTCTAATACTATGTTAAACTACCAACTCATCTAAAAGTTTAAGCTTTTAGATAAGTTGGTGAACTATATCACATATGACTTCTAATCAAGGCAATCTTTAACATTTTACACCTTATCATGGTTTTGATCATGTTATTGTTGAAAATGGGTCACAATTACCGATTTCGCATATTGGAGATATTAATTTATGTTATCCTCATGGCAAACTAAATCTTCATGATGTGTTAGTTGTGCCAAAGATTAAGAAAAATTTAATAGTGACTAAATTGACCAAGAATAACCCATATATTTTTGAATTTTGTTCCTTTGTTTCAAGATAAAAGACAGGAAAACGGGACAAATATTGGCAATGTGTCATAAACAAGGTGGTTTGTATGCATTAGATCAAGGGGGAGTAGTTGAAGCATTGACTACAATTAAGTCTGGTAAAGTACCTATAAGTCTTTTACACCAATGGCTTGGACACCCTCGCTCGAAGCCTCTTCATGTTTTAGAGTCTAAGAATATTATAAATGTTTCTAATGGGTTTCCAATAGAGAAAATTTGTAGTAGTTGTCAAATGGGAAAGAGTTGCCATCTTCATTTTTCATTGAATAATAAACGTGAAAATGTTCCATTAACTAAGATTCATTGTGATTTATGGGGACCTGTTCTTGTTGCTTCGGTTCAAAATCTCAAGTATTATGTCATTTTTGTAGATGATTTCACTTACTACACTTGGTTATATCCATTGAAAAATAAATCTGATTTCTTTTCCACTTTTCTTATTTTTCAATGTATGGTGGAAAATCAATTTGGTTCCAAAATAAAAAAATCTCAATGTCATGGAGGGGTGAATTTACTTTGGCATAATTTTTGGCTCATTTAAATCAACGTGGTATCATAAGACAAATGACTTGTCCTGGAAAACCATAACAAAATAGGGTGACAAGAATAAAACATCAACATATTGTTAAAACAGGCCTTACCATGCTTTTTCATGCTCAGTTGCCTAAATATTTGTGGGTTAATGCTTTCCTGGCTATTATGTATCTTATTAATTGACTTCCCTCTTCCACTCTACAAATGGACATTCCATTTTTTAAACTTTATGGTGCTAGTCCAAATTACACTTCATTGAGGATTTTTGAGTGCAGGTGTTTCCCTTATTTGCATGATTATTCTCCAAATAAATTTGGACCCAAATCTTATCCATGTGTATTTATTAATTACAGTCCTTCTCACAAGGGCTATTGATGCCTTCATCTTCCATCTAAGCGAGTGTATCTCTCTAGACATGTTTTTTTATGAAGACATATTTTCATATATAGATCCAAAATCATTGGGGTCTTCCTCAGTGCAACTTGATCATTTTTCTACATACTCAGAACTTTTAGATGCTCTTTGTGCCAGCCTAACTATCTTTGCCAAGTCACCACCACTTTTATCTTTATTTGCTCTATTGCCCAATACACCAATGCCATCCATCACTAGTGCTCTGTCCCAACTACACCTCATTGCATCAGTCATTGACACCCATATGCAACAACTCTTCTCATCGACTACCTTATTAACTCCCTCTCCAATCCACTTAAGTGTCGACCCACCTATATTACATTCTAGTTTAGCCACTCTGTCAATTTGGAAAACTTGTTAGATTGAGGGTCTTTTTCCATAGCTGTAGTTGGGTTGTCAAGAACTAAAATTTTAGGACTAGCTTGGGAGAGATTAAAGGTTTTTTCTTCAACAAATTCTCCTTCCTCAACAACTTTTGCATCTTGATCAACATTATTATTGTTCTACATAGACTATTTGTGCCCAAGGTTAGGATTAATTGTTAAGGTTCTCTCCACCTATTATTTAGTATGGACTAGTATGGATAGGCATTTTAGATTATTATGCGCAAATACCTTACGTTCAATGCACCATAGATGTAAAGACTTGAAATTTTAGAATGGAATTTTTTTTTAGTGTTCAAGTGTACGTAAATTAAATTGATTACATAACGTTAAAAAAAAAAAGAAATAAATGAAATAATAATAATGATGAATGAGGCAAAATAAATAAATAAATGAAGTAAAATAAAGCAAAATGAAAAGAAATAGAACAGGTAGAAATGAAAAGTCAAGTTGGCAGGATTTTTGTGGTGGTGGCATGTTAATATGTGCATATATATATATATATTATAATATATATGTCATCAAAAGGAGGGAAAAGAAGCAAACAGGAGATAATGTATGTATATATATATATATATATATATTGTGTGCGGTGTGTGATGTATATGTGGTTGTGTAGTGGGTCAATAAAAGGGGCTACAGCAGGTGTAGGGTGCAGGTCAGTGTGCATGTGTATGTGTGTGTTGTAGCGTGTAGCAGTGTAGGTTTAGATGTGCAGTAGGTTGCGTGTAAAAGAAAAGAAAGAAAAAAAAGAAAAAAAGAAAAAAAGAAGAAGTAAGAGAGAAATTGAGGTAGCAGCCGCGGCAGACCTAGGAGACGTGGGGGTTGAGAAGGAAAAGGAAGAGGGAGAGACTACCTGTAGCAGCAGCGCTGCAACAAAGAAGGAAAAGGGAGAGATTTGAGAAACGGTGCAGGAAGAGATGGCATGAAGTTGGAGCAGTTTGCTGGGCAGCCGCAGTAGCCGTGACTGCGGCTATTACAGGGAGTGGAGAGTAGTATTAAAACCAGGAGAGTGGTATCAGCTGCTTCGATCCAGCAGTAGTGGCGATGGCACAGCAGGTCGGTAAAAAATATATATATATATATTTAGATGTATGTGTGAAACGGTGGTAGGGGCAGTGATTGATAGCAAGTGATTGGAGCTGTGGGTTTTGGAGTTACCTGTAGCGGTGGGAGCTATGTTTTGGAATGTCCTGTAGCGATCGTAGCTGCATGTTGCGGATTGAAGGAGCAGTAGCAGCAGAAGCTGCTGGGATAAGGAACTTGTAAAATCTACAGAAAATTGGAAGACTTGATGCGGCTAAACAGCGGCTGCAATAGGGTAAGCCCCTATTCTCTGTGATTCAAAATTTATTGGGTTGCTTTCAATTTCCCTTTGAGCTGTTATGAGTATGGGACATTAATCTAGAGTAGGAAAGAAAAATTTTAGGACAAACAAGGAAGAAAACAGTGAAGGAATAAGGGAAATTTTAGAAATTTCAGATTATGGAACTTGAGTTGGGCTGAGTTTTGTGATTTAATTTAGGCCAAACTGGGTCGGGTCCGACCCGACTCACCCATTTGGATGGCTGCCCAATATTGTTATTGTATGGGAAAAATTTTAGATTTGAGTTTAGGAGGTGTTTGGTTCAAAATGAGAAGCTATCCAATGATTGGCTTACAATGGAAAAACAACGTGAACACGCAGGAAATGGGGAAAATTATAGCAGTGAATAGAGCTTTGTGAAAATTTTAATTATGCCAGAAATCATAGTTAATTATGAATTAACCCGATGAATAAATTAATTAAATATTAATTAAATTAATTTAAAGGAGGGGAAATTACCAAAATACTCTTGAGTCGAAAAGTAGTACAACGGACACCGAATAAATTAATTGAATAGTGAATTTTTATTATTTCGAGCATTCTAGACTCAACAGTGGAATCTGATTTGTAAAAAGAGGCATCGAAAAATAAGAAACCATGAAAGTGCAAAATGACTGTTTTGATCTTTTTAGTCGAACGTCCAAATTAAATTTCACGAAGGCCTAAACCTATTTTCTTCGACGTCACGGACCCAATTATAGAATTTATTTTAGCAAAATAGAAACTAATAAAATAAAGACATAAAATTTGATGAATAACATCATTCAAGGGACAAACCGACTGAGCTACATTTTATGGTTTTAGGAACACCGAAAGATAAAGAGAAGGCAGTCTGACCTTCTGCATTCTCACTGCTAGCCGCCATCTTGCGAGCACGTTTTATTAGGGTTGAGACCAACCCGTCAGGTATGATATTTTACTAATGTGAGAAATGAGATTAAGCTTAGGAGTATTTGATAAGATGATTGAATGTTCTCTATGCGTAATTGCTATTAGGAAACCACTTAGAATTTGATTGTTTATATGCTTACGTGTTCTTTATGAATCTGTGGGTGTTATGAATTACTTCTTGAGTTGTCATCATATGTGATTTATGTTTTAGAAGGATCGCTGATATTGTGACATGTAGAATTGTATAAGTGTTGGGATTGATCGAGCATGACACGTAGATTTATGGATGAAATCTTGTAATTTAAACGCTATTGTTAATCTTAAATGTGATACATTATTTAAAGCATGTTGCATATGCTTATGAAAGAGATGTTACATTTGAACTGTATCATTGCATGACGAAATCATGGCATATTGGCATCGTGTGATTTCTTGAAAGCATAGTGTGGGTCAGCACGAGGTGCTGGTGCATTATGAGGGTGCAGATCCTGTGGTGAAAAACCCAAAATCGGCCAATAGGTACTCGCCTGCCTGACGGATTCCGGACCGTGAAGTGAGACATACGTGGCGGTACTCATGCCAGCGGGGAAGGACCGTATCATGAGACATGGGTGGGCATAGAGTTGCATGGGTGTGTCACGCATACTGCTTACATACTGTATATTGTTCATATACTGTCATCATTACATCGAATGCCATATAGAAATAACTGTACACTTGCACATGTCACGACCTTAGTTTTGTTTCTTGCATTAGTATTATGTCATACCAGCATGTTGTCGCTGACCCATTCGTGGGCACAGGTTTCAGATAAAGCTCCTGGCACGCGGGACTTGATGAAATCTTGGAGAAAGGAGAGGGAATGAATTTGGAAGAATATTTGGGCCCTTGGGGCGTATTTAGACATTATAAAAGATTGATGTATTTCTGAAAAGCATGGAAATGACATTGTATATTGTAATAAATAATGAATTTGTGATCTTTTAGTTTAAGTGTAGGAGTAGACGTGATGGATTGTATAAGTAGGTGATGTATATTTAACTTTGATAGAGTTGTGGCCATCGAGTGAGGATGGATTGTAACTGTTATATATATATATATATATGTTGTATTGTGTTTATCAGGGGGAAAAGGTTCGAAAAACAAAGGAGGTGCTGCCGAAATTTTTAGAAAATTAAAGAACTCTATTTAATTTGACGTAAATTCATAAATCTGTTTAATTATCTTTTATTTTATTTACTTTCTGTTCGTCAGTCGCACCTCGGGTTTCGGTCAGAAATTCGGGGCGTGACAATAGAGGCCTCAATTTGTACTCTATTGACTTTCAAATCACTTTACCTAAGTGGTCCACTAAAGGCATCTTGGATGGTGACTCTCTACTGGTATATACTTCAACACAAACTCCAGCGTAGGATAATCTTTCTTTAGTTACAGTGAGGTTATATGAGAACATTAGTTTACTGAAGTAACTTGTGATCTAGCTTAGGGCTTTTTCACTCCACATATGTAATCTTGTACATGGGAGTCTGACCCATAGAGGTATATAGCTAACCCATTATTTTTTCATTTTCATTTTAGTTATCCAGGGCTTAGTATTAAGGACTTATTGTCTATATACCATGGCCCCAACTCAAGGAACTTCTGTTTCATGGAGAAAGGTTGAAAATTGAAGATAAACACGTTAGTATCAAGTAGAAAGGTCTCAACCATTCCCATGTCCTTCCACTTTCTATCCACAAACTTCTTCATTACCTTAAAATGAGGTTTAACACCCGTTACATATCCCACCAGAGCATTACTCCACCTTTGAATTTCAAGGTTCACATCATTAGTGTCTATTTTTACCATAAGATCTCCATTAATGTTTTGCTGGGGAATAAATCACAAATGGTGGCCATTGCTTTTCTCCTTATTGCCAGCAAACAAGTTGGCCCAGGTTTGAGTCTATTGGAGTATTGTTTCCTTCCTCTGGTTTAGGACCACAAAGCCTTTAATTACAGATTAGGACGTACCTTGGCCTATGATACACTCTTGGACCATTGCTTCAGGAAGGTTATTACCCATAGGTTGATCTCACTGCTAGGAGTTGGTAAGAATTTTATAGCTTTATCAGACCCCTCAGCTTGTACCAGCTATAGAAAGAGCCTTTCACTGCTTCACAAAAAATTCCCTACCATATCTTTTGGGGCAAGGCCCAAAATAGGAGAGTTGGTGTGTGTAGGTTCCATTTCAAAAGGAGGTGTGTATGGAGTACGCTCTTCCTCCACATATTGACCAAGGTGTCCTACTGGACCATTTCTACACTAATGGTTCCCAATGATAAAGGCTTTGACCTCATCTTCTAATTCTTTCTCTGCCTCTACTTCTAGTTCCTCTCCATTTTGGGAAGGAAATAAGGGAACTAGTAATAAGTTGTTGGTATTGGTACTTGTTTAGTAATATATCCTTAGCATGGATGGATGATCTTAACGATGCTACTTCAACTCCAAGTTGTGCAATTTGTCTAGTTGCAGCACCTTGCATTATAGACAAAGCAAGTTTCCTTGTTCACTGATAGACTCAGGCTTTATTGTGTCATCTGAGTCTGAGGTCTCTTGAGTCTCGCTGGTAGGAGGTAGATGAGGGGTTGCTCAGCGGTAGCTTGCTCAACGGTACTCATTAGGAGTGGATTGAGTTCAATCTATAAGAGGAGGCTTGGTTATGGTGAAAGGGCCTAAGGCCTAGGAGTGGAAAAAAGTTTAGTTTTTAGTCTACGTGGTGTAAGACCACTTCCGAGGCCATCCAGGCTTGTCGAAATACCTGCGGTGGTAGTGTCAAAATATCACCATCGAGGTAATTATGAAAGCAAAAAAATCATTATCTTAGATAATGGGCTCTCTAGAAGAATAACTTACTGAGGTCCCAAAATCCCAAACACCAGAGGAAGTCAAATTACACTATCAGTGCTAGTCTCAGGCGATGACTAGACAATGGTCACGAGGCATCTACTCATAGGTGATGTCCTCGGACCAGCAGTTCAGGTGCGTTCCAAAGTTGCGACGTGCTCTAACCTTGTGGTTATGGTGATCCTTTAAGTCAAGATAATCACAATCCAGGGACGTGGTGTGCGCCTGCCACACCCTATCCCGCGGTCATGTTCTTACTCCCATGTGTGACCTGGTCATGGCTTGTGGTGCAGTCTGGTTCGAACTATGACACACCAAGTTGTAACCTACCTCAGGAAATGAGATTTAGTGGATTGGAGACCGGTGAGAAAGGCTCAGTATTGATTGATAAAGGAATCTTTTTATTAGGTACCTAGGCCAATGAGGAAAGGACAAACATCATGACAAACATGAATAACATGAGCCTTAATCACCGTACACTTGATATGCATATAACTAGCACCTTTGCCCAAAAGGAAAAAGGTAGAAAAAGACCTTGATTATTCCTCCTTTCCAAAACAAACAACCGCCGACCTGACCTCACTTGTCCTGAACTCTCACTCACCTTTCTTCTCCACCGATCTTGTGTCCCAATACTGATTCCACCTCTCATTTGGTTATCTTGGGAGGAAGGCTCCTAGCAAACCCTAATTTCTCACTCACAATTTGGCAACTCCACTAGGAATTGCACCATTCTCAAGATGCCACCAAAGAAGAAACAAAACCAAGGTGGACAAGCTGCGGTTCCACCAATAGCCTGAGGGGCCCTTACGGCAGCTAGACTTACTACGATTACAGCCCCTGCACCATATATTGATATGATCCTACCGAGGCCATGATAAATATATAGGAGACCCAAGAAAGGATCTTTGTAACCTTATCGCAAGGATCCTCAACATAACTATCACCTCAAGTTGCCTAGTCGTCCAAACCCATTTGCAAACTGCCACGACTACCAGTACGACACCTGAAGCTAACCCTCGAGTGATCATTGTTGCCATGCCAAATGCTACCTCGAACCCCGTGGTGAGCCCAAGGGCAAGTATTTAAGTCATTCCTTCTGTGGTACCATTATTGACTACCTTTGCGACCATAGAGCAAATGCGCACTCTCTTATAAATAGAGAGAAACAGTCCTCTAACCTTGCTAGAATTTGACTTACGATTGCCTTAATTAGAGGCAATAGCCAAGTCTCCATACCTTGAGGGCTACGTTGTGTCAAAATTTAAGCCATTCGATGAGAAGAAAGGAAATGTCCGAGAACACATCACCCATTTTATTCATACTTTCAGAAACTTTCGAGAGGATCGAAGCCTAAGACTCATGGAATTCTCAAAATCACTCATCGAACAGGCTTTCACCTGGTATGCAAACTTTTCAGCCAACTCAGTGCTTGACTTCGATGACATAGTGAAGACGTTTTATGCCAAGTTTTTTTGGATGGACAAGCGAGTCATTACTCTCGCCTTCATGAAGGTCAGCCAAAGGTCAGGCAAGGATGTGGTCACCTTTGTTAAATGGTTCAAGGAAAGATCCCTCAAGTACAATGAAGAAGGTTGTGTCGAGGGGATGTACCGAGAGTATCACATCCACCTAGTCAATCATGATCTGAGAACATTCTCCATGCTCCTAGATAAAGTGAGGAAATTGAACGAGAACATTTTCCCTCCAAGGTCTTCCCTTGCATCAAGAAATCGTAGAAACATCAAGGTGTCTTCCATAGAGCACCAAACATCCCAAGCTGAGGGCTATAGATCTAGGAAAAAGAAAGGAGAAGATGAGCCCTCGCCATTCTCGTGTAGCATAGAAACGGTAGGGACCGTACTAAGAACCTAGCTCCAGGATAAGGCGATCACACTCCCTTACCCTCCCCTCTTAGAGGGTCAAAGAGAGTCCAAACTAGTATCTATATCACCGAATAACCAAGCACTCAACTAAGGAATATTAGGCGCTTAGAGATTTTTTCCAAAAAGAAAAAATCACTGATGGGGAGCTCGAGATCAAAGACCGTTATGTCAATATTTGACCTTTCCCAAACCATGCTGCCACAATAAATATGGTGGAAACAGTGAAGATTGTAGAAATCAACAAGCTAGATCAAAAGACACATACATCGACAAAGGAGGTAGATCAGTCCGTAAGCCTAGTTGAGACCAAAATATTCAAGAACTTCTTTGACCTGTGTGGTTTAACAAAGAAGACAAAGCAAAAAGTGTCAAAAACAATCATGAATATCGTCTTGGAAAATGGAAAAGTCTACATGAATGGAAGCGTGGTCATAAAGTCAGCTATCGAACACCATAGCGCTATTACATTCACCAAGGAGGACATACAAGGTCTTTATTTCCACAATCGCCCTTTGTATGTCCTTGTGAGGATCAACGACGTAAATTTCAAGAGAGGGTTCCTTGATAGTGGGGCCTCGGTGAATATCATGCCTTTAAACATATTTAAAGCCTCAGGGATCCCTAAGTCAAAGTTCGTCAAGCAGGCCTTAAGCATCGTGGGTTTCAGAAGAGGACATTGCTAGACCCTTGGGCATGTCACCGTGGACCTAGTAATGGGAGCCATAAGATCTCTAACCATGTTTCATGTGATTCAAGGAGAACAATCCTACCAAATCCTTCTAGGGAGGCCTTGGATGCACCACTATGTTGTTGGTTCCTTATCATACCATTAGGTGATGAAAATGAAAGTAGGAAATAAGACAATCATCATACAAGCCAGCAAAAATCCTTTCACCACCTAAGAGGTCCATCTAGCCGATGCAAAATATTTTGATGGGTTAGACAAAATAGAGGGCAACCCAAAGAGGCCGAAAGGGGTCCCCCTGCCCAAGAGGGAGGATATTCTAGCAACCGAGGTAGGAGCGAAATGCAAGATAAAGCCATAAGGTGAGACCACATGCACCAAAATAAAAAAAGTTGATGGGAGAATTGTCTACTAGTTATGACAGTATGAGGGGTCGCCTCGAGGAAGTGAAAAGGCGCACCTCGAAGAGGGGGAACAAATTGAGGCCATCATGATAGATGAACCAGACCTAGCTCTTGAATGTATGGAAGATTCCTTAAAGCCTAAAAAAGAAGAGCTCGAACAAGTGAACCTCGGGACGCCTGAAAAGTTGAGGCTGATCTTTGCCTCAAAGGTCCTCAAGCCCTTAGAAAAAGAAAGCCTGTTAGAACTCTTGAGACACTATAAAGATGTGTTTTTATGGGAATATGGCGAAATGCCTAGTCTAGATCCCTCTATTGTCAGTCACCACCTCCATGTGAAGACCTCAGCTATACCCATAAAGTAAGGGCTATGAAAATTCACTCATGAGCTTGAAACTCGGATTAAGGAAGAAGTGGTTAGGCTGTTGAACGCAGGATTCATCTATCCTAATTCAACAACCTGAATAGTTATCCAACATCGTTCTCGTTCTAAAACAGAATAGGAAAATCCGCATATTTGTGGATTACCGCAATCTAAATAGAGCTTGCCTTAATGATGATTTTTCACTACCCAAATGTGGACCTCATGATCGATGCTGCCTCAAGACACCAGATGTTTTGGTTTATGGATTGGTTTAGTGCCTAAAACCAAATACGTATGGACGAGGTGAATGCCCAGAAGATGACCTTCAAAACCCCCTTTAGAAATTTATATTACAAAGTTATGCCTTTCGGCTTAAAGAATGCCAGGGCAACCTACCAAAGGGCTATGACCGCCATATTCTATGACATAATGCATAAGGAAGTAGAGGACTACGTTGATGACCTCGTGGTCAAGTCCAATGGAAGAGAGACCTATTTCTATGACTTTACCTTGGTTTTAGAGAAAAGTAGGATGTATGGACTTAAGATGAACCCACTAAAATATATGTTCGGTGTAATGGCGAGAAGATTCTTAAAATTCATGATACATCGCATGACATCAACGCAGTCCTATCAAAACTAAAGCCATAACTAGAACAACCACGCCAAATAACATAAATGAGTTAAGGGGGTTCCTTAGAAAAGTCTCATACCTACAGAGGTTCATTCACGTGCTTACCAAGATTACTCATTCTTTTGGAAGCCTACTCAAGAAGAAAACGTCATACCTCTGGACTAATGGGCACTGAGACGCTTTTGACTATGTGAAAAAGATCCTAACGTCTCCATTGACTATGATCGCACCACAAAATGACAAACCCATAATTCTCTACATCACCTCCACGCCACAGTCTCTAGGGGCATTGTTAGCCCAATAGCTGGAACAGAAAAGCCGATATACTACGTCAGCAAAATTTTACAAGAACTAGAGCTAAGATATTCAAGCCTCGAAAAGCATTGTTTGGCGTTATCCTTCACGGCGGAGAAGTTCAAGCATTACTTTTTGGCATTTACCACCTATGTTGTCGCCAAATGTGATCCTTTTAGGTATCTCCTAACTCACCTAGTCTTGACCGAAAAAATGACTAAGTGGTTACTAAGCCTAGTCGAGCTCGACATGACCACAGTCTAACCTAAAGCAATCAAGAGTCAGGCACTAATAGACCTCGTGGCCCAATTTCTTGATTAAGAGTATGAACCTACTAAGAAAGATTTACTGGGAGACCTAGCGGAGGTTAACAGCTTAGCAAAATTCAGGGAATAGATTCTCTCAATTGACAATTCGACCAATATGAATGGGGGAGGAGCAAGCGTTGTCTTGACCGTAGAAAAGTCAGAGGAACGTGTGATTTTCTCCTATAAGCTAGACTTCTCCTACACTATCTATGAAGCGGAATACGAGGCGATGTACAGAGCTATTGTGCAATGCCTAATGAGCCAATTCAAGGAAATAAGCATGAAACACTCCTCGAGGTCAGAAAATAGATTTCCTAATGCCCTCGCAACGTTAACCCTGGTGGCTAAACTTGAGGTCTCGGGGAGAACCTCCCAAATAGAAGTTATCAAGAATAGAGTGCCTTGTAACATCGTGCAAACCTTCCCCGAGAAAGGCATGTTTGACTAGAGAACACCAATCGTGGAATAGTTGGAAGGAAGGGAAGGTAGCCTCTCGCTCGAAGAATTAAGGAAGTTCTACATCTACCTCGACATACTATACTTCCGAGGCCCTGAGGGCTTCTTACAAGATGTGTAAATGAATAAGAAGGCAAGGACCACCTTGGACAGATCCACTAGAAGGTGTGTGGCATATACGATATTAGCTTGTACCGAAGAATGTAAAAGGAAGGTTATTATTGGCTAGATATGGCAAGGCAATCCACAATGGCCCAAAGGGAATGTGAAAAGTGCCAAGAGTTCCCAATGTTGGACGAGGGCAACATCCTCAAAGGAATGACAGATTGGGCAAAACCTTACCTAGAGTACCTGACCCATAGCTTGGATATTGTCATTTCCTATGAGCCTCTTATTTCACTATCTCTTAAAAAATCCCCTTAACCTACTAATCCTGCTCTTAAAATAGAGTTGTCCTCTAAATCTCCCGCCGATATTATTCCTAGGTTATTTTTTGATCCAACTCTTCTCTACTCGGGTAAAAGAAACACTTGTTTGTCTTCATAATTTTAAATATTTTTCTACTATTCTTTCATATCATGTTCCTCAATCTTATCATAAGGTTAACTTTAACCTAATTTGACAACAAGTTATAATAGAGGAATTGTGGGAACTCCCGAATAGGAATTGGTTGATCTTTTTTTTGAAAAAATGCTATGGTTTGCAAGTGGGTTTAGAAAATCAAAACTGACTCGAATGATATAAATCTTGTATTGTGGAAAAAGGATTTACATAAAAATATGGGACTGACTATGAGGTGACATTTGCACCTGTCACTCATCTTACTTTTGTTCAGAGCTTAGTTGCAGTTGTTGTATTCCACAAATGGAAGTTGTTTCAGATGAACGTGAAAAATGCCTTCTAAATGGTGATCTTATAGAAGAAACCTTAATGCGACCACCTCTTGGATATGCTTATCCTTCTCACAAATCTTGAAAAATTCTCTAAGCTTTATATTGTATTAAGTAGGCTTTTTGAGCTTGATTTGCCAAGTTTAAATCTATTATTGGGGACTTTGGCCTCACTTCTAGTCCTCGTGATTTGGCTATCTTCGTCTGTATATCTATACACATATACATTCTTATCTTTCTTTATGGTGACAATATGATCATCATTGGGGATGATATCACTAGAATTTTTACTCTTAAACAATTTTTCAGCCAACATTTTGAGATGAATGATCTTGGACCTCTTAGTTATTTTCAAGGTCTTGAGATATCTTTTTCTTTTGATGGGTATTATCTATTTTAGGCCAAATATGCCTTTGATCTTCTCACTCGTTCCAAGCTCACTGATAGCGAGATTGTTGCCACTCCTCTCGAGCCAATTATTAGACTCACCTCTAGATGGCACACCACTCCCTAACGCCACCTTGTATCGAAAATTAGGTGGGAGTTTTGTTTATCTCATGATTATTACCCTAACATTACTTATACAGTTCATCTTATGAGTCATTTCTTTTCTGCCCCTCACTCCACCCATTATACTGTTGTTTTTCGTATCCTTTGATATGTCAAAAGAATCATGTTTCATGCTGTTCACTTCTCCATTCACTTCTTTTTTGATTTATGTGCCTATTCCGATGTTGACTAGGCATGTGATTTTATTGATCGATGTACTACTATAAGATCTTGCTTTTTTCTTAGAGATTCCCTTATTTTTGGGATAACAAGAAACACATTGTCACTTCTAGATCTAACATTGAGGACAAATATCGTGCTCTAGCTAATGCTACTCCAGAGCTCATCTGGTTTCGCTAGTTACTTTAGCATATGAGTATGACTCATACCACAAACATTGTTCCTTATTTCAATAATATGAGTGCTATTCAAATTGTTTATAATGAATTTTTTCATGAATACACCAAACATATCGAAATCGATTGTCACTTTGTGTGTAAACATGTTCTTTATGGCATTATTCATCTCTTCTCGATATCATCAGCTAATTAGAATGTGAACATTTTCACTATGGCTTATCCACTTGGCCATTTCCAAGACCTAGTTTCCAAAATCAAGTTGGCATATACTTTACCATCTTGAGTTTGAGAAGGGGGTTGTTAATGTATATTAAGCATGTGTATGTTGTGTATTGTCATATTTACCCAATATAGGATTCACCTACCCACATTTGTAACATCTCGACCCAATAACATTAGTTAATTATGACTAATGATGATAATCATTGGAGAGTAGTTCTAAATGATCAACGAGCAATTTGATTAAGATAATTAGACTATAGAATTGGAGAGAAAGGTACATATAACCATTTAATTAGTGATGGTCAATCCTAAAAATGTAATTGGATGACAATATCAACATTTTGGATGTCACGCCCAATTAGAGTTAATAAAGAATTAACACATGGGCAATTTTGGGTGAATTAAGTGGACAAGTGCACTATAATTTAAGACTATGGTCCCGAGACCAATTGTGCATAATTATGGTATATGTGACATGATGATATTGGCCGACATCAAAATAAGATCAAAGAGACATGGTCAAGATATAAGTACAAGATGGATGGACCAAGTGTGGTGCGCTAACACCACACCACACCACACGACACCACACCTTCGGACATTTACTATAATCAACTGTCTTATAATTAATAGACATGAAAGATTGAAAAATTATTAATTATTCTTATATTTTTATTAAATCAAAATGATTTCATACATGTATATGAATTTCGATACAAAAGAAACCTTATATACAACATTTCAATATTTTTTTAAAAAAGTATATATATATATATATATAATGTTGAACTTAAGACATACAAATATTCCTAGTATCTTTTTTAAACTAATGAAGCTATATTTCTATCCTTACTTATATCATAATTTTCACATTTACAATACTTTTGACTTCAATTAAATTAGAATTTACAAGTATAATTATCAAGACTTATCATAAATGCGATACGTATGAGTACATGTATAACTATAATTAATATTATAAAGAAATTTTTTTTAAAAAAATGTTAATTATTAAGTATTAAAATTATTAATTATCCACTATAGAACCAAGTCCTTTCCTTAAAAATTTATTAATTATTAAAAATTATTAACTTATTGAATATTAATTATAAGATGGTTAACTGTGTATACATATAATATATGAAGATGGTGGAACATTCCACCATTCTCCATTTAAAAATCTGAATATAAGTGCTGAAATTAAATGGAAATTAATGAGACGAAGGATAATGGAAAGCATGGTTACGTGAAAAAGCATTGGCCATGGGAAGATTCTCAAGGCACTTGACAAGTTGATCTTATCCCATAAATCCCTCTCATATATGTATCAGATATAGCAATACAATGTTGCATATTGAATCTAAATTAAGCTTTCCTTCAGTTGTTAGAGAGAGAGAGAGAGAGAGAGAGAGAGAAATTGAAGTGAAAAATGTGTCTATGTGTGATTTCTTCAAACCAAAATCCAATAGAGGAATTCAGAATGCTTTGGAGACTTGAAGAAGAGACTAGAAGCACAGAGAGAAGGGCCACCTAGAGGTAACCCGAATTCAGTTTCTTTCTCTAGAAATCAATTGTAAAACTGATTATTTTGGGACTGTTGGTTGTTTATACATGCATATAATAGTAAATATATGAAATACATGCTAACAAAATGAGGCCAAATAGGCCATAAAGCATAGACAGACACAGAGCCACCATTGATGAGCTTCATAGTCGACTTAGAATTTGACTTCAAGAGGAGCTTAAAATAAGTATGTGGATGGAAACTATGTGAAACAAGGATTCAAAATCATGAAAAACCATTGAAAATGGGACAAAGACCAGTAAGAAAACACAACTCACAGTCACGGTTCGAAAATCAAAATTTTCTAAATTAAGCACTAAGCTCAGCTCTAAGAACAAGGGTTGAAAGCCCATTGAACAAGTGTTCTAAATGAAAGATAAAACATGCAAAATGGTTCAATAACAAAGCTGTATGAGGGAGTTACAGGTTACATGATAATAGGACAAAACCAAGCAGATGGTTTAACTTGAATGGGCGTTTTAAAATGCTAACATCGGGAACCGGTCCAGACTGATAAGTTTTTAACATTATTTGGCCAGTTCACTCAAGGCATTGTTGAGCCGGTCGATTTTTTGGGAAATTTAAATGGTTCACTTTTTAAACCAATAAATTAGTAGGCTTTTGTCCTAAACTAATGAACCGAAACTTTGGTTAATTACGTTTTGACCCTAGTATTTGTGGAAACTACATTCAGCCCTAGAAAAATAAATAAAAATTATTTTAATGCCTTTTTATAATTGGGTAAAATTACTATTTTACCCCTAGGCCTAATAGTGATGAAATAAAGGCCAATTGAAATGTAAGAAAATGTTTTTTCAACATTTTTGGACATTCTAGACTCAATGACAGAGTCTGATTTGGGAAATTGCACCCCAAAATATATGAACGGACAAACTAGATTAATTTAGAATAAATCCTAATGAGTTAATTAAGCTATCAAATAAACCCAAATGACAACGAGGGTACCTAGCCTAACGTTTTTTTACATTTCATTCTTAACGGTGGGGTTCATTTTGTCAAATAAGGTACCCAGGTATAGATACACAAAATTGGTAATTCTTAAACTACCCTTAGTGATATATGGGCTACCAGATAAACTGGGAAAGAATAGAAATGGGCATATCCATCATTGTAAGATAAGCCACAAGAAGGCTAATCAAGATCTGGAAAAGACTTAGTTTAGTATTTTTTATGTTCCAGACCCAACGATGATGCCCGCTTGGAAAAAAATAGAACTCCGAAACAAATTATAAAATGACGATTACATTCCTAAGACTTAATTGAGCTACTAGAAAAGTATAAGAAGTACCATCTAAACTAAAAAATGAAGTCTGTTTAGCCAAACTACATGCCGACCATGCATCTAAAGGCTAAAGTAAGCTAATAATTGAACTAAGGAGCATTGTGAACCCTAATTAGAGAATTTAAGAGAATCTTAAATAGTAAGAGTAAGCATTTAGTTAAGACACTTTACGTCATGATGAGTGCTAATGAAATATGAATGTGTATTGATCCATGACTTAGGATCACAAGCAAGGAAATGAAGATAAGATGATTGGTGGAGCAAGTCTGTAAGGATGTAATGCTGGACTTAGGACCTAGGTGAGTTATCTGGTACTTTGAAGTGCGGGTTTTCACACTTTGTGCTTTAGAACTGCATTTCTCATCACACTCTTGTTCTTGAATAAATATTTATCATTTTGATTTATCAAGCTGCTATCATTTCATCGAACTAGTTGTTATTGTTTTAAATAAAAAATTGCTATCATTTTATTGATCGAATTTCCATCATTTTATTGATTGAATCAAAATTGTTTTATCATCAAATTACTATTGTTCTATTTAACTTAGTTTTAAAATGTGAAGCATGACAATTGTATCCAATTGATTGAATTATTCCAAATCATCTATTTAATTTTTTTAAATTATTTTACTATGCCCTTATATAGTTTTGATGTGTTATCATGTACACCTAGTGTACAGGATTGCGCAGTAATTGCATCATGACCAGGCTTACACCAGGCTATTTGCTGTAGTCATTGATTATCGTGACGACAACCACGTTGTTCACTGTAGAATTGACATGTTCCCTATTTAATTAGAAAGCTTATTGTCATTTTGACATAACTTTCATTGCATTGAAAATTGTCATCTTGCTTCTAGCAAATTGTTTAATCTAGTTTTACAACTGATTGCCAAATTGTTTATATTGATTGTATTGTATTGCAAATTGTTTTAAAACTTGATTGATATTTTTAAATTATTACCATGCTTCACATCTACTATTGATTGATTGAACAACGCAGATTGATGGAGAATTGCTTAAACTTTCTTTTAGCTCCAAAACTCTATCAGTTAAAACCCATGACAGAAAACCTTGATTACTCACGAGCTTTTCACAAAGCTCACATAAATTTATCCATGCACATTTCAGGTGCACTCCAGAGGAAGAATAGACAGTAAGTAGTGATTGAAGAATCTCTAAACATAGGAGGAAGCTGCAAACGATGTAGCATAAGATGTTCCAGTTATCTTGAGGATGACATGCCATAATAGGTGACAACTTAGAGAAAGAAGGATAGAGATAGACTAGCAGATTTGTAGAGTTGTTAGTCATTGATTGTATATATGTAATAGACCAACAATGTTATAAACCTTGTACACTTGTATAATGTACAATTACGAAATAATATTTTTCTGCCAAGTGTGATTGCATTCATATTAAAAAAAAAACTATGAAATTCCATTGCCAACTATTGTTCTAAAGAATGCAATTAACTTGGGACTGAATTGAAGGCTTACGGCCGATCGCAATTTGCATAGAGTAGGTTTTGGAATGTTATAGTTTGGTATCATATTTTTAGCTTCAATAATCCTTAGTGGACTAGGAACTTACTAGATCTAAGAATAGAAATCCTTGGAAGATAGGAAAGATAAACCCTCTCTAATAATTTAAACTTTTAGATGAGTTGATGGTTTACCATTTTTTTTTATACAATGATACGAGGAAGGAGAATCAAACTCATACCATTTGCGTAAAGAGTGAAGACTTCCGCCATTTGGATAGGATCATGGCCAACATATTTTGACATCATTGTAAGATGAAAAACATTATTATTTGTGGTTGCATTATTGATATTACCGTAAGAACAAGAAGGAATTCAACTATTTGTTATACTTTTATAATGATGGACAAAATAATGTTTAAGAAAAATTTAAAATAGAAAAAGGTCAAATAAAAAAGACACGTTTTTGAAACATAGGTTATGCAATCTAACTCGTACATTGTAACAAAAGAAAAGTAATGAACATCTTGCCAAATGATTTTTATAGTCTAGGATGTAGTTCTTTTTTCTCTTTATTCATCTTTCTTATTCATGGAGGCGACAATTTTTGATTAAGTTAATAAACATCCAATCAAGAAGATCTTACTAAACATATTAATTAAGCTTATAGTTCACATAGGATTCTCGAGCTTTTAAAGCTAACATCTTTTATGGGTTCCCCTCATTGACCTTCATGGGCATGCTTATGTGAAGATTATTGGTCAAAAAGTAACCACACATTCATTAGTGTCTCCTACAACATTCCATTATTTAGCTTTTAGCAAGATTCTTGTCTCCTTTTAGGCTAGCTTTATGTTACCTCATGTGTGTGGTTTTTTGATGTTAGTCAAGTACCTTGAATACTATCATGTCAAATGGGGTCCAGGCTGCTGAAACAGTTGCTTAAAGAGAGTTTTGGTACCATTTTCAGTACATAATCAAAGTAATATCACAGTTCATGATGATCAATTATCACTTTTCATTTGCACCATGGTTGGAAAATTTTGTGACAGATAGTACTAGACTCACTACTAGCTAGGACAATTCTGAATTCAAAAATTTAGAAGTTTTTTTCTACACTTGCTAGCAGAAAGTTTTGAAAGTTTGAAAACAAGTTATGGAAGACTCAAATAATCTAAGTTCTATCTGAATCTTAATAAAAAGACAATCAACTCTCTAGCTAGTAATTAATAATGGTGCAAGAATAAGTGAATATTAAATGTTTTCAATATTTATGATTAACCAAATTGATATCTTCAACTTCATACATACAAAATCATACAATTGATATCTTTTTTTACCAATATTTTGACACTTCCATAGAAATAGAAATTTTTGTCTACTAACCTTGTTCTAAGGCAATAGGAAATAAATTCATAATATTTTTAAAATTAAATTCAATTATCGACTTGAGACAAGTAAATTCGTTATACATATAATTGGTTGAAAATTTCATAATTAATTTTCAAAACATGACATGAGGACATTATTAAAATTTATTTTATGTATTTCTATATATTTTTTCATTGTAATAATTAAATAGAATTTCTTATGTCAAAACATTATTCAATATTAAGTAACAGAATTATTAATTATTAAAATTATTAAGTTATTAAAGGTTGATTATTAGAGGGTCAACTACAAGTAATTAGGAATTTTATATTTAAATTATGACTATATTTTGTACTATCGTTAAGAAATTACTATCTTTTTCACACACACACACACACACACACACACATTAATGACACATAAATTTAGTTTGTTCAAAATTTCCCTTGGACCCAAATCTTAATTAGTTCTGAGCTATACAGATTTGAGTTTGATTTGATTATAATGACTTTTATAGGTTTGAGTTTAAATTCGAACTGATCTTCTTTAGTCTGGTTAAATTTGTGGCGACATTCTTTGATCTTAACCAATGACAGCCTTAATTCAACCCTTTTTTTTTTTTTCCCGAACGATAAGAAGCATATAATACCAACGGAAACAGAGCACTAAGGCATACAATCTCTCAGGACAGACTCACCAGCCATAGAGGATAAACCTCCCTCCAACAGATATCTAAACCTGAGTTTAGGGCATACTGAGCTACTTCATGGACTACCCTATTACAATGATGGGCAACATAAAGATAAGGAACAGAAGAAAAAACCTTTGGGTGAAAATTTTGAAATTGAATTCTGTTAAACTTCTCCTTGCTAGTTTTATACATTGTTCTACAATCCTTATAATTGGACATTTTTGTTGAAAGTTTAGCCAATTTTTATGGTCATTGGTATTAAATTCCTACTAACTCTCCTCCCCTCTTCCATGTAGGGACTTGAATCCTATTTTCTTCTTTGGAAATGAGCATATAATGTCATTACACAACAACCCGCTTTGACCCAATTCAACATTTTTATTAAACAAGGAATCAAATAGTTTCTTTTTTTTATATGACGATTGAAGAAGAGAAAATTGAATGCCCGCTAACTGTATGGGCAGCAGGCAATAGCAACACTCGAATAGAATATCAGTCCTATCAATCAAATAATTCTATGAAGACTCCTTTCCTGTTATAAAGGATTAGACCACCGAAAGCATTATAGTTTTATGAAAATTTTCCAATAATTTGGATTTTGGGTTTGAGCTTATAACCCTAGATTCCTCTAAAATTTCATGTACCAATTGACTTGCACAAATCATGTTTTTATTTTTCCAAAGCATGTCAATCTCATAATGAAAGACATATGATAGACTCTTCATCCCTTGAAAGAAGCACTTGAATATTGAATAACTTTAATGATGATCTTAAATGTCAGATGGCCCCAAAGCCATTGAAGCTGGTCAATTCATTGGGTTAAGTACAAGAGCTGGAAGTTTAATTAACACTGTGACAGTCAATGACAGCAAAAATGAGATAGCTTTTATCCAATCCTCAATGCAAAGAAAAGAAAATGTCTTAAGCTTTTAGGGTTTATATTTCCCTACTTTTTTTTTTTTTTGCCCTTTTTTATAAACCAAACATGTGATAATCTTTAGTGCGCCAGATTGACAATGGATATTAGCAGGGAAGTGCTCAACTTGAAATGGGCCCAGTAGGGAATGGAGTACTAGAAAAAGCCTAAAAGAGGACAGCACAAAAAGAATAAGTTAAACAGACCAAACACTCCTGCTCCACTTAAAAAGATATTATTAAAGAACTAAAATAGATAATAGGTTAAATTTTATTTAGGACGTATTAAGATGCAGCAAATCCCATGGGATTAAATCTTATTATTTATTTTAAAGAAAACAAACTGAAAGGATTTTCCAAAAAATGGAAATTCTAGCCAATATATATACACACACACATAAGTTTGTAAATCTCAAGGGGCAGGCCAAGCCAACAATAAGCAAATTTTTTTCTTACAAAAATAAGATTGTTTTGATGTTATTTTATTAAAGTAGAATTATTTTATAAAAGCGTTGTTTGAAGAGACACTTTCAATTTTTTCTGGTAATGCTTTCATTAGAAAGCGTTTCTTCAATTGACACTTTTAGTTGAAAGGGTTTCTTTAAAATACACTTTTAGAATAAAAACGCTATTTCAAGAAAGGCTTTCAATTGAAAGCGTCAATGGAAGAGATGCTTTCATAGAATAGCCCCATTTTGGTAAAAGAGATTGAATCTACCTCAAGTTGGTATTTAAATTTGTTTTACCCTAATCCCGCATTTAACTACAGAACAAACACCATAGTGTGAGATTGTGTGTTCGAAACCTCACAAAAGCAATGATTCCTCTTGGGCCGAGGGTTTGGTGTGGCCTAGTAATTAATTACCTATTGTGACTGAGATGGGAGGCCATGCCTCTACCTGTGGGACTAGTCAGAGCGAAGCCCAACAACTCGCATCATCGAAAAAAATAGGTTACAAGTATATAGGTGTAGAGGCACCATTTCTATTGAATTTCTTTCCATTTTCTCAAGCAATTAAGAAATTTCATTTTAGACCAAACTATCCCTTAATGGATTAGGTCACTTTGTAGATTAGCTAATATCAAAATATTGGTTGTTCCTGTTGGTGATTAGTAAATTAGGTCGTAGGATCATATGCCAAGTAAAAGTAAATGGTGGCCTAAGGATTGTGAAGAACCAAACTCAGTCGATGATGAAGACTAGTGAAAATGAAATTGAGATACCTCAATGCTTAACACATTAATAGAATATAAGTGATCACTTGGTGATTACTTAAATCCGTATCCGTAATGTAAGACCAAGATATTTTAAAGGCAATTCTTGCTTTTTGCATCTTAACAGGCTGGCAAAATTGCTCACGGTCTCTGAAGAAACACCAACCCCACAAATTGTACTTTTGTAGAAGTTGATTTTTAGACCAGATAATACCTCAAAGGATCTTAGAATCCTTTTGATAGTGAAAATCTTATATTGTTCAGCTTCACAGAAAAGAATCGTATCTTTTGAAAACTGAATGTGGCTAATATTAATGCCATTTTTTCCTATTGAGATACCCTTAATCAACCCCAAATCTTTAGCTCTACTAAATAGAATATTTAGCCCCTCAGTCGTGATATTAAATAAAAAAGGCAATAGGGGGTCCCCTTGCCTCAATCATTTTCCAATATCAAACTCGGGTAGGAAAGCCATTAACAGAGGCTAAAACTCTAGATGAATAAATGTATTCCTTTAACTAGCTCCTCTATTTGAGACCAAAACCAAAACTTTCCAACATATTCAAAAGATAGTTCTAATTTATGTTTTCAAAAGCCTTCTCAAAATCAAGTTTAGAAGAATACCTTATTGTTTTTCTTCCACCAATCCACAACTTCATTTGCTATCAGAACGCCATCAAGAATGTTTCTACCTTCTAGGAATGCAGACTGGTGGGGATTATTAATTGATGGCAGTACCTTCTTTAATCGCGAAGAAAGAACCTTGGCTAGGATTTTATGGGCACAAATAATTAAATTGATTGGCCTATAACCCTCTAAACCATCTAGACAGGACTTCTTTGGAACTAAGGTGATGAAAGAAAAGTTAAGGCCTTTTGCTAATTTAGCATTAGCATTAAATTCAGATAAAAAATGCATAACATCACTCTTTATAAGCTTCC
Organism: Nyssa sinensis; assembly: GCA_008638375.1. NCBI lineage: Eukaryota > Viridiplantae > Streptophyta > Magnoliopsida > Cornales > Nyssaceae > Nyssa > Nyssa sinensis. The sequence goes on from CM018046.1 coordinate 7,244,530, forward strand.
AACACTTCTTTTCCCATGTCATATTAAACCCATCTGCACCTGGAGCTTTGTTTCCATCACAATATTTAACAACATTCCATACTTTAGTTTCAATAAATTAAGGCAGATTCAAGAAAGATAGAAGTGTTACTACTGAGAACATGGTTGAAGATCCTAGAAAGTGTGGGCCCGATTTTCCAATTTTCGACAAAGACTCATTGGAAGTGACACTGGATTAAAGAAGTGTTAAAGAAACTGGATTAAAAAAAGAAGACTCATTTATTGTGATAGAGTCGATCATATTCCTGCTTTGCCTACCTTTTGCTATTAATTGATAGAACCTTGTGGTTTTGATCCCTTTTTTCCCGAGACAATCTAGATTTTTGGATCCACATCCACTCCAAAATTCTACTCTGTTTCTATATTTCAGCTCTAAGATTGTTACTTTTTGTGGTTTCTTCATGATCAAAAGGCTTACTTTTGGCGATAATGACCAAGTTGTGTAGCTGTTCTTCTGTAGAATGAAGATTTACGCCTACATTCCCAAATTCAGAGAGATTCCAAGACTTCAAGCAAGATTTAAGGGTCTGCATCTTCTTCAGAAGTTTGAATCCCGGCTATCCTTCAATATGAAAGTTATTCCATAAATTTTTAACTAAAGAGGATAATTGAGGATGCGTAGTCCGAGCATTAATAAACTTGAAGGGCCTAGGCTCCCAATCCCTAGAGTCTTCTATGAGAATGATAGGGCAGTGATCAGAAAAAGCCCTAAGCAATGCCTACAATTTGAAGCTAAATACCTCAAGCCATTTTGGATGAACAAGAAACTAGTCAATTATGTTCCACTTGTTTTCCATATGTGATTTATACCAAGTAAACTTTTTTCCACACATAGGTAGATCCGAAAACCCCATCATACTAATGAAATCATTAAACTCATCCATCCCTTTTATCTCTTCGAGAGAAAACCTTCCCTACTTAAGAATCTGATTTCATTAAAATCTCATTCGATGCACCATAGAGAGCCAAAACTAGATTTTAGATTAAGTAGAGTATTCCATAATAGTTTCCCATTAGAAACCTCATTAGGAGCATGTACGTTAACAATAGAATAGGAAAACTTAGAAGGCCACACCCTAGAAGTGGGAATAAAAGATCTATTACTACAACAATCTCTGAGAGTGAAGGGTGAAGAGGTCCAAATGAACAATAGACCACCTACACTACCAATAGAGTCCACAACCAAAAAATAAAAAATTGTCCCATAGCCAGATAGATTGAACAAAGAATCTATCAATGTCAAACTTCATAATTTCATGAATCAACAAGAAATCAACCCTTTTTTTCTCTGATCAAACCATTTAATTTCGTTATTTTTTCCATCTTATGCAGCCCTCTAACATTCCATGATAGAACAATCATTAAGATACAATTCTAAAGAGAAAAACCCAACACCACCAATGTAGAAGAAACTTACACAGGTAAGCTCCCAAATTCCTTTGAGAAGAGCTCTTCGTCATGCTCCTCGAGATCAATAATTTTACTAATGGACTCTTGGTCCTTCCTACCATATTCTAATCCAAGAATCTTTCCTAACTCCCAGGTGGCTTCGACTTCGTTTAAGAGTTGATTTTTCCTAGATGCTCTAGAATCAAACGAGATTGACAAGGAGACAACTACTGCGATAACTTGGAACAATGCATTCTTCTTCTTCTTAGGCTTATTTCTGACATGCGAATGGTAAAGCCAGTAGCGCCTGAGATAGCTCCATCTAAGATTGATCTGAATCTATATTTCTTGCTCAACTAGTTACTTCTCGTTGACCTATTTTTGAATTGGTAGAGTTAAGTGTGAGATTCCTTTGTTTCACTGGCATTGTTCTGATAAGGAATGTCTACAGCGGGCCTTGTGGAACTTTGGACTTCAACGTGCCTAGTGGAGTCTTGGGCTTCAATAGATAACCTTGAAGTCGCATTACCAATCAAGGGTAAATATGCGGAAGGCCCAAATTTCATACTATTCACCTGGTCCAAAAGACTTGAATTCCAATATGCTTGGTAATAGACCCACTTAGACTTCTAATCAGGCCCACTGATATTGTCACATCCCAAACCCCATCATATGTGGATTAAGGGTAATGACCGGCTAGATAAGTACATCGCCAATATACTAACCCTTTTGTAGCATATTAATAACGTGTCTAACCAAAGGCCTCTTAACTCGTTCATTAAATCTATGTATTCATAATTATACAACAACGAAAATAAGGCATGAGAGAGCATAAACTAAGTTTTGAATATTTCATATTACATCATAGTTCAAATATTATAGCCTATAAAAATTCTTCTTGGCATTCTAATAAAAAACATGACTATAGTAGTCAAGAGCTAAGGTCTTCTCCAAAATAGTTGTAATCTAAGGTCCATCTTCTTATTTTGAACTATCTAGAATTTCACCCTAAAAACACAAGATAAAACCCTATGAGCTTCGTGAAAAGCTCGCAAGTAACACAAGTCCCCTATCATGGCTTTCTCGAAACCCCTTTCATAAACATTTATAGATAGTAGCTAGTTAAAAGGAGATGTACTAAAAACTATTGGCATTCGTAAAAAATATGCATATACATATGATTGAGATTTGCAAGATGTGCTATAGAATCAAGCAAATGTTCATTCCAATTAGTTTTGCAAGATAAATCATAATAACATAGAATTTGATGTTGTAAAAGTGAGTGGTAAAGTAATACATGTGAAACATCTTATAAGCTTTGTCCCTTAGGACCATCGTTCATCACATAGTAACTCTTATATAATTTAGAGCTCTTGTCTTATCATGCCTTCCGGATTCTAGACTCCCGATGAAGTTGTGCAATAAAAGACTTACTAAAATTCTACCGACTCTTAACCCCTGGCAAGGTCTGTAGGCACGTAAAACTTTGTACTAAAACTTGATTGAAAAACTTCATTTAAGCTATCTATGCTATAAAAGTATTTAAGAAATGCTACTTAAAAAAACATACAATTCAACAGATTTAACATAGTAGTATAAAATTGTCATAAAGTTATAAAGAACTTCATTTAGTGGAAAATATCACCATTTCAAAGTTCAGGGTCACTCATTTTACCTTATTGTTCAGCTAATTACTCATTCCTTGACTACTTTTTAAGTCCATAGGTTCTATAGAAGTGATTAACACACACTAAACACTATTTTAAGGGTACATTTCATATGGACCTATACTTTACAAGCCTTATTCGCTTGTCTACTTAACTAAAGTAGTAAAATTACACTAAATGTGTTTACCAATCTTCGTTCATATATCTAAAAAATTCATTTTCTAAAAGGGACCCACCATTGGGTCCAGGACGTTAAAAAACCTTAGGTTAGGCTTTTCCGGATCTTAATTTGGTCATACATAGCATTAATTATGCTAAATATAGTTTCTAGAGGCCTAATTATCATTTTTGCATTGTTTAAGGGCAAAATCATAATTTTGGACAGTTTAAAGGCACTTACGTAATTTACCAAAAATTTAGGGGCTTAAGTGTAATTCCCATAAGTTACTATTTTAAAATAATCAATTTTTTTTTATTTTTATTTTATAAGACTATTTTTGAATTAATTCTTACAATAATTGGGCCATAGTATAATTAAATTAAACTGTTACGGGCCCTTTTACAATTTTAGAAAATTATTTTCTAAAAATACTATTTTATTATTGTAAGGGGGCATTTTTAAATTTTATAAATTTCGGTTTGAGCCTTAGTGGTATTTTCAAAAACATTTGGGGTCAGATTCTAATTTTTAAACTTCTGGCCTTGGTATAGTCAAACAATAGATAAACTTATCCATGTTTGGGTTAATTTTAAGTTGGATTAATTGGGCTGCCAAACAGTCCTTATCCCTAAAACTGATGAATTATTTAGGTCTGGAATAGTGTTATCGCTAATTTGGTGCATGCCTTTGTAGCCAAGCACATCTAATTTGGTTTATCCTTACGTGAGATATCTTATTCTTGATTTTTGGGTTTACTGAATTCATAGCGAAACAGACAGTGTGACACCCCAACATGATTATCGATCATTTAGTCACTAATTAAATATGAGAGGCTTTAAGAAGCAAAATAATGATTGAGAAAAATTAGATCAAGAAAAAGAAACAAAGGCTACAAAAGAATAATAAGACTTCGATTAATGAAACTGACACACGAGAAAGAAAAATAATATTAATACAATGGAAAACATGAAATTAAGTGTAAAAGCTTAACTAAAGGCAAACAAAAAGGAAAAGAAGAAAAGTAGGCCAAAAAGGGTTGGCCTATGGAATTGAACCCAAGACCTAGTCTCCCAAGAAACTTACCCAAAGTCTAAACCCATTGGGCTATCAACACTTATGTGCTGTGATATCCAAAGGATATCTACATAAAGTTGATTTAGGTAGGGAAAATTCTAAAATGATGATATGTCATCACCCCATTGGACCAAGCTCCCACCCAATGAAAATTCATGCACCAAACCTTATGATGCATGTCAACTCAGCCTAAAAAGATAAAGAACCAGACAATTGCGTGTGTGCATTCAAAAACCCTATGCATTTCGGCTAGAGAGAGAGTGAGTGAAAAAAAGAAAAGAAGAAGAAGAAGGAAGGAAGGAAGAAGGAGGCTGTGCATTCAACACCTAAAGGACACCTACGAGCTGAACCAATGAGAGGGAGCTAAGAGAGGACCAACAGGGGGAGAAGAAAACACTACCATTGAAAGGGTAAAAAGAACTTTCTCTCGCTAGAAATTTTAAGTAGAACTCATTGTTTGAAGGCAATATTTTTGTTCAGATGTACATACAATGATATATGAGTGTTCTACGAGTAAAACTGGGTGAGAGAACTCCCAAAACAACAACCAAACCCTAAACTGCCATTGATAACCACTAAGAAGGTGGGTCTGAAATCGATTGGAAGCAAGCCGATTTCTATCACTTGGAGCTTGATTTAGAAGCTACAAGGGTCACGAAACAACTCACATTATCAAAAATGGGCTAATGATGAGAGAGAAATATTGATTTACAAGTTTCAATTTTGAAATCGACCCTCACAAATCCACATAAAAACTTAATTTTTAGAACGGGGACAGAATCCCTATGTTGATAGGATCACAACAAGCCCAACCCCACTGATTTTGGTGAAGAGATGGCCATGAATAGGCTCAATATCTATACTTGCACCGAACTCCCAACCGAACCTTTGAGTTTACTTCGACCCCTCAAACCAACGCCACAAGTCTTGGAATCAAATAGAGAAAATAGACACTTGGAATGCCACAAAATAGGCCTACAAAAAAACTATGGGTTTAGGATGAATAGTGTCTTCCCTGTTGGGAAAGACGACACTGTTGAGGTTGGTCTTGGGTGGGGCACAGGTAGGGTCCTAACCGAATACGAAAAAGGGTGTGGGTTTTAATAAGACGATGTCGTTTTGTGGTGCTGGATTTAAATTTTAAAACGAATTTGGCCTGTTTGGAAACACGAATAAGCCCTTGATTTGATAACCCAGATAGGATTGAGATATCCTATCCTTGTTTTCTTGCCTTATCCACTATTTGGCAATTCAAAAATCAGAAAAAAAAAATAAGGAGCTGCAACTCCCTAGATTCGAACCCCAAACCTTACACACGTGAAAGACTTAAGGAGCCACCATGGCACTTGTGTAATATAATGAATAATATATATATATATATATAATTAAATTAATTAAATTATGATAAAATGTTTCGTACCTGAATAAAATGAAAGAAAAGAATATTCTGACTTTCTTTGACATTCTGGACCCAATAGCGAGGTCCATTTAATGAAACAGAATCTTGAAAATTAGGACACATTAAATGTGATAATTACCAAAATGCCCTTAGTAACACCAAATGCAGTTAAATTTCAAAGATGGTCTATTCTGACTTTCCTTGACAGTCCGGACTCAACGGTAGAGTCCATTTTAGCAATCGAAACAGTGAAAATACGAGCACGTGAAAGTGTGAAATTATAAAAATAACCATAGACTTAAAATAAGCTATAGGTATGCAAATTAAGATCCAAAAAAAACCTAAATTGATCATCTTCGACACTCCGAGCCTAATGGTGACGTCGTTTTGAGAAAGATAAGACCTGGTAACAAATTAAAAAATGACCAATACGCCCTTAAGACTTAATAAAGCTACCAGAAGAGTATAATTAGAATATAAAGAGCTCTGAGATAATGATTTAATTACGTAACACTTCAAACAAGTATATAATAAGATCTTGAATTATGTCATAGGTTTGTGAACTGATTTAGAGGCAAACCATGGATGACCAAGCATGGAGAAAAGAAGTAGAAAATAGAAAGATAAGGATTGCCAAGAGGGTATAAGTCTTTAGCTGGAACCCATTCATTATTAGGACCCCTATTGTCCCAATGGGTCGATTAATGAGAGAAAGGGATGCACAAAGACTGGCCGAAAAATAGGAAAGCGTGGGCAACAACTTCTAGGAATTTGAGTCGCTCAAAGATCAGGAATGTAACAGCAACCGCTAGGCAGCTGAAAAAAAAAAAGAACAATCGGTGACTATTTCATGCCATGTTTAAGGTATATTTTATTATAGATATAATATCGAATTATTTTATGATTTTGATTATAGACGCCTTTCATTAATATCATTTTGAATGACTTATCGATATATATTATCATTTCCTTTATGGATTTTGATAACAAATACGTTGTACCTAATATATGTTTTGAATGATTCATCGATATCTATATTATTTTCTTTTTGATTCAAGAAAATATTTTCATGAGATACTCAAATGCTATATGGTTTCTTACTGTCCTTTGAATTGTTTTGACTAAATACTAGGTATAAAACTCTTATTTGGATAACTAAGATTGTTATTGATGATTATTGATTTTGGACATGATTTTGATGTTTTGAATGGACCAATCTTCTATGTATGGTTATTATCGAATAGATTGTGACTTTATCGAACCCTAACCACGAGGTATATTGGTGGTGAGTTACACAGAATGGCATTATCGAAATAGTCTTATCGACTATCGATCCCAGTCAACAAGGTTCTAATTTGCTGACCATAGAAAAGGAATTTATTAGTTTAAACCCTTATGAATATCGAATATGTACTATGATTGAACTTTGAATCATCGAACTAAGAATTATTGAACTATGATTTTGATTTATCAAACTATGGCTATGATTGAACCATGATATTGACTATTGAACTTTAAAATTGTTTATCGAACTATGACTAAGTTTGAACCGTGATATTAACTATTGAACTATGACTATTGTTATCGAACCATGACTAGATAATTAATTGTTTTGAAATCGCATTAAAAAATTTAAAACAAAAAAAAAATGTTCAAAACAATAGGTATTCCATCCGAACAAAAGCCTGAGTGTGTTCGAAAGGAAACCTATATCTGAACAAAGAAGCCTTTACCATCTCAACGTGTGTCCAAATTCAGTGAATTCTATTGGTTACCTTAATTTGAACCCAACAAGGTTTAGGTTAATTTATAAATACATATTGTGTGATTTACTCAAAGAAAGTTGCAATTTTTGTATTCTAGAGGCCCACATCTCTTTTGAGCATTCATGCACTCTTTTGAATCTAGAGCTTGATTTCATACTTTAAAATTCGAATTCTTTATAAAAACAAATTTCAAAAAGGTGATTGGGAAGTCTTTTGCATCTAAGAGCATCTTAGGCTCACTTTTTGTCAATGCGCTGGTTTGTATGGATCAAGGCTGTTCAGATCATGGAGAAAGTGGTTGCTGTGAAGAAATAGACGTGAAAACGCAATAAAAGCACCAAAGAACATTATAGAAAGGGTTGTGAAGGATTAACTAAAGATATAAGTTTACAATGGAACATAACTTGTTAGTAGTCTGAGGTTTGATATTCTTTCTATATGATCATGTTCATAATAAAAATTCTCTGGCAAGTTATGAGTTTTATTTCATAGAGGATTTTTCGTAGAAGATTGGTGTTGTCACAACTTGTAATGACCTGAAATTTTTTTTTTTGGAATAAGAATTTTTTAATTATGTTTATTTATTTATTCATTTGATTATTTATTTATTTATTCTTTTATGTATGTGCATGTGCATAATATCATGTATTATATGTGTGTGTGTGTGTGCAATTATGTGTATATGTGTATGTATTGTATGATGTACATGTGTATACATGTGATTAGGTATTGATATATATATATATATGTATATATATAAACAAGGTGCAGGTGGTCTGATTTGTGCAGTCTTGTGTGTGGGTGTGGCAGACCATGTAGGTGTGTGCATAAGGATATAATATATGTATATAAAATACAAGGTCAACTTTGCATTTAATGCAAAGCTGCATTGTGAGGCAAAAGAAGTAATGGACAGTAGATAAATCAGGGAGAGGCAGGGTTGCTACAGCCACCTTTACGTGAGGCTATGTACATGGCATGTATATAGAGAGTGGGTGCATGGGTTAGAGAAAATCAATAAGGAGAGATCAAGTAAGAGGCTGAGAAGGGGAAACTCTGATATCCAGATGTGGAGAAGAAAAGAAACAGATGAGAGAAAGAGAGGGGACACCATTGTTGAGGTAAAGATCACAAACCCATTTGTTTCTCTCTCTAGAAATTTATGTATGTATGTTAACTGTTTGAGCTTTTATATGCATGCATGGCATCTAGACTGTGTGGGGCTTGACCTAGGTGGGAAACACAAGCCTGAACTAACCCCAGAACACCGACTCATGAAGAAACCTCCATGGGTGGCCACCTTAAAACTCGGGTCTGAGGGGACCAGAACAAAACTCTATCCTTTCCTTTAGAACCAAACCAGGACCCTCCAAGGATTCCAAATCCGTTGGAATCACTGTAAATGGACAAGAAATGAGAGAGAGAGAATCTCAGTTGCAAGTGCGGTTTTGAAAACCCAAACCCCTAATCCTTGAGAAAAACCTAGATAAGGGAAGAGGGGCTTGAACCCCATGATAACGGGACCACAACGAAACAAACCCCAAGAGATTTGGACCAAAAATGGCCATGAATGGCCAAGTTGCAGGTTCGGCTATCAAGCCTTGAACCGAGTGTTTGAACCAGACATAGGGTTCCAAACGAATGCCAAAATGTTGCTAAAGCCTACAGGAACGGAGGACACTTAAAAACAGAGAGATTCGATCTCTCAAAACCCACGAAATTGAAGAGTTTGGATTTGCAGAATTAGGGCGACAGTGGTTCAAGCGTGGGGAGGAAGACGACTCCGCTGAGTCAACTCGTGGGTTGACTCAGCCGAGTCCTGACCGAGTTGTACCAAGGCTGTGTCGACTCAGGATGCATGTCACGATAGGGTCTGGCCACCTCATTAATGAAACGGTATCGTTTAAGGGGCGTAGGGTTTAAGTTTTTAAATTCGAATTGGGGCTGTTTAGGTTTCAGGTTAATAAATTGAATTGATTTGAAAATTGGGGATGAAGGGGTTAGAGATATCCTATCCTCAGATAGGGCCACTGTTCGCTGTTTGGTTGGGAAAAGATTTGAAAAAAAAATTGCGCAGGGGCACAACCCTTGCAGTTCGAACTAAGGATGTTATTGATGGGGAGGTGACACGCGACCACTGTGCCACCCAATACACGCCCAACAGAAAATCCAACAAATATATATATATATATATATATGTATATATCATTTTAACTTTATTTAATTAATTTAAATTAATTTAATTTAATTAAATATCTCGAAATGACCCGGAGTCTAAATTAGACAAGTCATATATGTATTCTGACTATCTTGGACCTACTGAGACCAATGATGAGGTTTGTGACATGAGACGAGGCTTAGAAAAATAAAAGACCCGTAATAACATTTAAAATTACCAAAATGCCCCTGAGTTGAAATGTAGTCAAACGAACTCCGAATTAAGTAAAAAAATAGTGGGATTTTATTATCTCAACCATTCCAGACTCAACTATGGAGTCCAATTTACGAAAAGAGGCCTCAGGATGTAAGGAACTGTAAAAAGTGCAAAATGACCATTTTACCCTTTTTAGCTCGGATGTCCAAATTGAATACCACGAAAGCCTAAACCTATTTTCTTTGACTTTCCGGACTCAACAGTAGAGTCTAATTTGGCAAGATAGAAACTCATAAAATAAAGACACAAAATTTGATGAATAGCATAATTCAAGTAGCAAATGAACTGAGTTACATCTCATGATTTTAAGGACACTAACAGGACAGGAGAGGGCGGTTTGACCTTCTGCATTTTCACTGTAGTTCAGCTACACCGCGAGTGCGATTTCTTAGGGTTGAGACAACCCATCAGGTACGATATATTGTGCTAAGTAAGAAATAGAATTAAGTTTAGGAATAACTGCCATGTTGACTTGATGATTCACATGTTTGTTTTATTGCTTATATGCTTATGTGCCCCTTGTTATCTTTTTGAAAGTTTGGTGATGAAGGTGGATCATGACTATGTGTAAATCGCATGTGTTAGCATAATGTGTGGATTATGTTTTTGAGAATTGTTGGGATTATGAAATATGTGACTTAAAGCATGTGTTAAATGGACTATGTATGGCATGTAACCTTGATGAAAGGATTTTCTGATTTGAATGTTATTGTGTAATACATCATTTAAAGCATGTTTTATGTGTGGATATGATGCTTTATTGAGATTACATTATGGTATGGTGGAATCAAAGCATATTGGCATAGTGTGATTCCTTGGACATGACATGACATGACATTGCATTTGGTACCCGAACCAACAGGAGCGATCCGTGAAGGGACATGACATTACATTACATGAGTTGACATGTGTGTGACATAGAGTTGACATGGGTGTGGCATTGAGTTGCATGGGCGTGTCACGCATATTTTCATTACATTGTATAAATAAATTCATGAATGTGTGATGAATCTTGTTAATGCATTATATGGATGAATTGGATGGCATGTAGGTTATAATTGTGCATGTAGATATAACTGTACACTTGCACATGCCACGTCTTGGATTATATTAACGAGTTGGATGGCATGTAGATTATTGCTAGTACATTGTATGGATGATATAGGATGACATATAGTTATAATTGTACACTTGCACATGCCACGCCCTTAATTTTGTTTCTTGTATTAGCATTATATTGTACCAGCAGTTGAGCTGACCCATTCGTGGGACACCATTTCAGATGACACTACGACTATGCGAGACTTAGAGATGCTTTAGTGAAGGAGGGAACTAAGAAGGATATTTGGCCCGTGAGGGCATACCTTGTGATTTAGGGCTTAAGTCTGAATGACATGTTGAATGTGTTTTATTGATTGTGCTTTACATGGATGTACATTGAAGGAAATGAATGTAAGTTTGAGTTGAATCCGATGGATTATCCTTTATTTTATTTTCTTTTAGTTTCGTTGCACTCACCCCGGGTTCGCAGAAATTCGGGGCGTGACATAACCTGAGTTCAAAAGACTCGAGAAGGGATGGGAAATTACCAAGGAATATCAATAGATGATATCCCAAGCTGATCAGGTCAATGGAAGTCAACCAGACTCATGAACACTTAGGTTTGACCAATGTGCTGTCATGTTAAGGCTTAGAAAACTAGCAATTTAAAATCCTTAGAACTGGCCTTGCAAAAGTCCCGGTAATTGTTCTTTAGGTGTCCAATAGTCTAAAATTGATTTTTAATAAATTTTAACTATAGGCTAACCCACCCAACTAGCTATGTTCCAAGGTGGCATTTTTAAAAATTTTAGAATTTTGTTCTTAAAAGGGATAGTTGACTTTTTATTCTTAAGGAATTAGGCCTTGGGACTATTTTTATTGGTTCCAAATGGGGGGTACTTCTTTATTTACATTATAATGTCTTAAGTAAATGAAAAGAAAAATAAATAATTCCATATAGGTATTCAATAATAATGCTACCTGGACAACAGAGTGCATAGCAAACTTGGGAGTCTGTGAGTTTTAGTTGACTGAGTCTAGATACCAGTTGACTGATTCTCCCATTTAGTTGATGGTAGTTCAGGATTCTTGGTTTCTTCAGCTTCTGTTAGTCTCAGTCAACTTGTTCCAATTTCCAGTCGACTTAATGGTGTCTCCAGTTGATTGAATTGGTTGCTTGACATCTTAAACCAATTATTTTGGGATCCTTTCAATCCCTTTTGAACTCATTCCTTAACAAACACTAATACAAGCCATATAGGATGATTATAATCACATGAACACATTTTTTTTATACATTTTCCCATGTTTAATCATACATAAGGCTACTTTAATTCTTATCAAGAACCCAAAAGATCTAAATTTTACAATCGTTACTAGAAAGGATTCAGTGTTCATCTCCACACATTTATACATAATTTCCATGCTTTTCAATATAACTACATACAAATCTCCTTCAAGCTTTATACATGGTTTAGGTCATTCATTGGAATATGTTTAACTTTACATATCAAATATCATATTTTACAAAACATAGGGTCTAAACAACATTTCATGCCAAAATCCAAATTCATCTCGCATTAATCTTCAAAAGGGTTATGTCCAAAATGAGGTGCATCCAAGAATGCCTTCAAGTCATTGGCTTTGCGCCTTTTCTTGCATCTAGTAGGGGGTTAAAGCAATGCCCTCGTAGAGGAATCTAACAAAAGGAAAAACTTAAGTGGTGCTATGCGGATACTTGTGCTTATGTAGTGACAAGTTATATATGACAATATAATTCACACATTCATAATTCTCAATCTGAATTTTATAATTTATTCTTCAATAATCTCTACCCAAACAAGCTTACAGATATGTATTTGTGACGCAACACTCACAATATAATATATTTATCAATGTTGCACATCACAAGTATGAAATAGATCATATAGACACATTTTAGCAAACATATGGTAGGTATAATATATGTTAGGGTTTATATATACAAATAAATTAAGATCTACTCATCACGTAACCGTTAATGAATGATCCAAAAGACTTTGAACACAAAGAAGAACACGAGAAGGTAGAAAATAGAATCAATCGTACATAAGGACACAAGATTGACATACTTCCATGATTTCTACCACTACAAAACCCAATAAACATGAATATTACTCCATAAGAAACATATATATCACACATCATGCACATTCATCCTAAGGTTAAAAACCCCAACCTCAAGTCTCGTAGATCTTAAAACCCTAACTTTCTGTGACCTTCAATCTCTCTTCATTTCTTCAAATTTATTCCACCACCATGATGTAGTAGACCCATTTCTATAAAACTTGGAAAATCTCCTATTTTTATCATGAATTTTCTCAAGGATCTTAGGGTACAACAAAAAGAAAAATAGTTTGGAGGAGAGAAGTAGAGAGAGAGTTACAAAATAGAGAGGCCATGAGAGAAATGGGGCTACAGTCCCTTTCTTTCTCTTATGCAAACACACACACACACACACACACACATATATATATAAGTTTTTTAAACCCTTGCCCCTAAAGTTTTCAAATTTTACAAATCATGCCACCTCTTTTATTTCTCCCCATTTTACCCTTTGTCAACTTATCTATCTCCAATTTTGTCATAAACACTATTCATAAATAATTTCATGTCTTTTATGAAATTATAATATATTTTGGGTTCCAACATGTATATGGGTATCTCACTCACATAGATCCGTGAAGACAGTAGAATGACTATCTTACTCATATAATTATTTAATGAGTTTAAAATAAGCTCCATTAAATTTGTAACCCATTATTCGACATTTTAGATTAATTATGCGCCATAATAATATATTAATAATATTTTAGTCTATCTATTTTATATTACAAATTTACGGGATGTTACTAGTGTCTCTCTTATTGTGGAAGTGCTATTATTTATTTCGTGCTTATTATTGTGTTTGTTTTAACACTTGGTCATAATAAAATAAGAATCTAGTTGTTAAATAATCATCTAAGAACACTTGATTAATCCACTTCAGTTCTTCATTCTTGTCTAGTTAATTGTGAGAATTAATTAGAGAATTTATTTAAAACTATGGTGTTATCGCTGTGAAATAGTTAATTAATTAAATAATTTCTTATTAATTAATTATAACTCAAAACCACCTCAATTGTTTTTGTTAAAAAGGTCAACCAACCAACGTCAAATATTTTAATTTTCTTGCTCTTGAAATCACAATCTTCATTGTGATTTCCATAGAGGTGAAGATCTTATTCTTATGTTATTTAAATGCTTCGGGATTTACTCTTTATATGGGCTTGTGGTTGATCTTTATGTTTCAAGAGTGGTACTTGAGATTTCCCATTTAATTTTGCATGCCTTTTCCTTTTTAATTTACTAATTGGGTCAAAGAATTTTTTAATATTTTCCTACCATGATTTTAGCAAAGTCATCTAGAAGATGTATATTTTTAATTTTTAATTGTTTTCATTTTTATATCAAAGTATTGAATATTCTTACTGTCACTTTTTCCATTTAGCACATGATATGATGAACAAACATTCTTTATTTATTCAAGGTCATCATCACTTGCTTCTTTGACGATACCATTAAAATTTAAAGTTGTACTTTTATCTTCTTCTTTTTTTCATTTTTTTCTATAATAGTTTCTTAATCTTTTGCATTTTCAAATTTTTCTTCTCCATTTTCATAAAAAATTTCCTCAAAAAAACATATCTTCTTCAAAACTCTCTTCTAAAAATTAATCCTCTTAGAGTATGCAACCAATATTCAATTGGTAAATAAAATTTTTCATTATTGTTACCAAGAAAATCATGCTTTTTCCAAACCATAGTTAGAGACTTTAGATCTTTAACATAGTTTGAAACTTTTTTATGCACTCCCCTCTTCAAAATCTTCAATGCATATTTCCCTTCATTTCTTGAATTATCTTTGATATTTAAACATTAGTTATCCAATAATTCAAAGATAGACTTGACTTCTAAAATTCCAATATGTATAGTTGGAAAAAAAACTTTTTTCCATTTTTTTATTTTTTGCATTGTCTACCAAAATTTTAAGAGAAAATCATATCACACATCTCTCCTTGAATATTCTTCAACTGCATTTCTATTGTCTTCTTTTTCTCTCCCAAATTATTTTGTAACTGGAACTCTAAAATCAAATTTGTTGAGGCAAGTGGAAATGTGAAATGGTTTTTTCATAAAATTAAATTTTTTATTATGCAAGTAAGGTGCTTTACCATTTTATTTAATACTCTCAGACCATATTTATGTATGCATATAGATCAATCTAGACATTTCACCAATTACTTTCACCAAAATACCCCAACAATCTCTTTAGAATATTAAAAACAATTTTACCTCACTTTGAACTTGACAAATTAAGAATTTATTAAGACTTAAACAAATTCATGAAAATTTCAAATTACTTTTTCCAATTTTTCTCCTACATGCTCTCATATTCTAAGAGAGATGCAAACAATATATCATAATGTTAGGAGTTGTAGTCTATATTTGTGTTGACTAATTTGTGTTTGCTAAAACTATTGAGTTGTAATGTGTCTAATACAAGATAAGCCAAATTCCTATGCCTTGTGGTCATCTCAGCATTTGGAGCTATATGGAGAATTCTACTTTGATGATAATGGTTGCAATGGTAGGAGAGGTGTTGTATTTTGATACATTTGGTTCATGGATTTCACACACACGCTTTAGGTATAAAAAAGTGTTTTTAAAACATGAGTTTCTAAAAGTGTGGCCTTGTTATTAAAAGTTCACATTGTTTTTCAAATAAACTTAGTTTTTATTATAAGTAACTTTTTATTAAGTGCGAATTAGTTTGATTTATCATTCTGCCTCAATCATTCAAATGAGCCATGGCTTCGTTTGAACGACCAGAATAGTGAGGTCGTGTGAGTTATGTTGAAGGATTTCATGGGCTTGGTCATTCTAACAACCAGATCGGAGACTTTACAACCTGACCTCGTGGGAATGCTCACATTCGAATGAACAAGGCCTCGTTCAAACAAACTATCGGGAATTTCTGCGAATAGTCTCCAGTTTTAATTAGAAAATTGCTCTTTGTACCCTAGGACTATATATAATCTGTAGCACGATTTTGAAAAACTTTTGGCTACGGCACTTTATATTATTCTTCTAGTCCCAAAAAGATTTCAATTTATATTGTCATGTTAACACACATCTATGACCAATTGATCTAAAAACTCTACCATACTTTCTACTACACCTTTAGATTACAAGCTTGTGGAGTTCAAGTTATGCAATTGGTAAAGTTTGAGGTTGCATAGGGATTCACAACTGTGATTAAGGTTGTCTGTTCATGGACTTGAAGCAGAGGTCTACTTGAAAAGCACTTGAGGATTCAAGTTTGAGGAAATTTATGACAAGAGTAAGGCTTGAATGACTAGTTGTTATGTTTATCATGTCTGTAATCATCAAAGTTATTCTAGTGGGTTCAATGCATCTGGGTAAGCGCACGGGGATTTTCCAAAGCAAATACAATTGATCCGTGGCAGAAAAAATACATCACTTTGGATCCCCTGACATAGATTAAATGAGATAAAGCACTAAAATAATACGAAACCAAAGAAAATGGATCCGGGGGCTAAAGTACGAAGTGGGAAGGTGTTAGGTAACTACCTGGTTTGAATAGACCGACCTCAAGTGTTCAATCATAAGGCTTGTTCATTGCATAGCAATACAGAAATAAAAGAAAAAACATGAAAGTAACGATAATAGATAAATGAAATAGAAATCATAAAAAGGTTTTTAAGCCATCCCTTTATCTACTCTTATCCAAAATGATAAAAGTCGATAGATTGTTATTCTTTTCTATCAAGAGTGATAGAAGATAATAAATTAAGCTCATGGGCTCATGTCAGCCATTTCCATAATTGGTGATAGAAGGTGGTAAACTGACTGATTAAACTATAAATGAAAAGATGAATAAATAAAACTCGTATAAAAGTAAAAGAAAAAGTAAAGAAGAAAGGAAAAAAAATAATTTTACTCGAACCCCAGGGCTTCTTACATATCTATCGTAAAATGGAATCAGAGTCGCGTAGTTCTTCAATTTACCCTCTTTTATCAAGAGTTATAGAAGAGAGAGATCAACTAGGTAAAAGGGACTAGGAAGGGTTTAGGGCATACCTTGTTTAGTCGCAGATGTTGGATAATACTTTAGCTAGGAATGCTTGATTCGAAGTAGTTTAGACAGAGATCCGGCTTGCTTCTTCACTTGGGACCGTCAATCGGGCAAGGCTTTGGCTTTGTAACGAAATGTTTTTAGCACTTCTTAAGAGACAGAGAGAGAGAGTGAGAGAGAGATGGGGGGGGGGGGGCTCTATCACAATAACAACAACATAAGGCTCTGAAATCTTAGACCTCTATAATAGTGACCAATAGGGTCTATTTATAGGAAAAATATTGAGATTTGATCTAATGGCCTATAATCAACCTCACAAATGGAGGGTTGGGATCATGCCTTGAATGATAATTATCTGATTAAATAAAAAAAGTCAAATAATTATCTAGAGAATGAATATCCTAAATAAATGAATTATAAAAATGCAACGGCCTATGAAATCAATGTCTACATGAAAGACCAAATAAAATGCAAGTAAAGTGAGAGTTTATTCCTAAATAAACTCTAAAAAATGGATAATTGAAAGGAAATTTTCAATCTTCCAAACTCTAATATATATATATATATACATGTGTGTGTATGTGTATGTATAATATATACACCTAAATAGATGGGTCAATGAAGTGATTGTCTACAACTTGTAGCCCATCACAATGCATTTATCATGCCACATAGCCTAACATGTGGACTAATGAAAATTAATGCACACCTAATGCACCAATGGGAACTAAGAAAAAAGAGGGTTTATTTCTAAATAAACTCCAAAAAATCAAATATCTAAATTCATAAACGTCCTCTAAAGGAAATGTCTAGAAACTAGATTCAAAAAAACTCTAGAAAAAGAAAGTCCTAATTATGCCTAAATAAACTATTATCACTCAAGATTACCAAATTGCCCCCAATTTGGTAGAAAATCTCTAGATTTCCCCAAGGCATGAGAAATGACCAAATTGCCCCTCAAGACATGAAAATGTGCCCAATATGTCACCAAAGGTTTGAAATTACCAAATCACCCCAAAGGGGTAAATTGATATGGAAATTATGAAAATTCCCCCTAGTGACTCTAGTAAAATTACCGAAATGCCCTCTAAAGGGAAGAAGAGTCTTACTAGAGGTAGGACTTTGGAAAAATTATCAAAACACCCTTCAATGGGCAGAAGAGTCCTACTAGAGGTGGACTCTAGCAAAATTACCAAAATGCCCTCTAATGAGCAGAAAAATCCTACAAGAGGTGGGACTCTAGCAAAATTATCGAAATGCCCTCACTACAAAAATGTAGACTTTTAGCAACACCCATAAATGCTTCACTAATAGTACTCTTTTGCGACGCACAGCAGGTGTGTCGCTAAAAGTCATGGAAAATGCACTTCCCGTGTAAAAAAAATGGCGGGCAATTTTTACCGACGAACAAACAGGTATTAGCGACGCACCTGTGTGTCGCTAATACTTAGTGACGAACCGTTGTCATCGGTAATAATGCCATAATGAAAATGACACCATATTGCTACCAATTAGCGATGCATAATAGACTTATTAGCGACACACTGTGAGCGTCGCTAATAGTCCCATAAAATCCCCAAATTCGGATAAAAATTCGTGATCTCTCTCTCTAGATCTTTGGATCTCTCTCTCTTAACTCCTACAACCGTACCACTGCCACCCGTTCGCCGTGCCTCGGCCTCCACCGCCACCCCTTCGCCACGACTCGGCCTCCACCGCCACCCCTTCGCCATGACTCGGCCTCCACCACCACCCCTTCGCCGTGCCTAGGCTTCCACCACCACCTGTTCGCAGCGCCTTCGCCACTCGTTGTGGCTGAAGCTGTATTCTCATTGTGTTCAATCTGAAAGGTACGCTTTATTTTTTTATTTATTTAAATAACTAAACTATTTAACTAGGGTTTTAACAGTTTAATTTTTATGGTTTCCAATGATAATTGAAGGTATATACTTGCACACACTGAACTAGAGAAAACAATCAAGGCATTTCACTGTGTTCCACATTGCATAAATGGCTTCATGTATCCTCTAAAAATCTCAAGGATTTCACTAATTAACTTGTGATATTTAGGAAATCATAACTTGACACTCCTTCACCATTGGCCTCCATTTCTAATGAATATAAAACACTTGCAATTTAGCACAACAATTTACTAACTGTTTTCTTTTATAGTTGAAAGTATAAAAATAATGCTAGTATTATTGTAAAAATAAACCTAAACCTTATAATAAAATTGGCTTATCTGTATTTAGTTTCTAATTTAGTTTCCCAAACTTCAAAGAAGACCCACTAGGATACCACTGTAAAGATCTGAAATTTTTGGAATAAATTTTTTTTTTTTGGAACAATATTTAAATTTCTTTGGATCTTAATTACTTTAATTTAATTTAATTACATTATGCAAATATGAATAGATATGTGTATGCATATGTATAATAGAATGGGTATAGGTATGTATGCATATGTGTGTGACATTATGTATTATATATATATATGTACATGTATATATATGTATATACACACAAGTGGTGCACAACAACTTGTGCAAGTGGGTGTGTGCACTAGATGTGTGCAGTGTGTGGGGACGAGTGTGTACGGGTGTGTGGGTGTGAATGTGTAATATAATATATATATATATATATATATATATATATGGAAATCCAAAGCAACAAGAAATGCATTCAATGCATTCTGAAAAAAAAGAAGTGGAAGAAAGAAAACAGTAAAAGTAAGTCAGAAAAGAGGGCTGTGAGGGGATGGGTAGAGAGAGAGAGGGAACATGATATATGTGTGCATATGGGTGTGAGTGAATCGGGAAGAGCAGGAAGAGGATAGACCAAGGGAAGGGGACCGAGAGTGTCTTGAGGAACCAAGAGAACCAGGAGTGAAGAATCAATGGGTGGAGATCAAAGAGAGAGAAGAAAAAAATCAGAAAAAGGGGTAAGTCAACTAGCTACTGGTTTTTAATTTTTTTTTTTCTTTCAAGCATGCTTGTTGGGTTTTAAACATAGGACCTTGTAGCATATAGAGTGTAGGTCATTTTGCAAAAAGAATGAATTAAAATGGTGGCGAGATGAAGCAGCTAGGGTCAGTTGCAGGTTAGAGAGAGAGAATCGGACCTCTGTAATTTTATGCGTAAAACTTAGTTTAAAAGATGGGAAACTCGTGTAGTGAGGTGCAGAAATATATTAGAAGAGTTTTAAGATCAAAACAGTTAAAAATGAAGCTTGAAATCATGAAACCAGGGTTAGCCGGAGCTATGGTCATCCTCGGATTCGTGAGTGTTTGGTAAACTAGATCAAAAACTAAGATTGGGGATGAAATCTACATGAAAAATGGAAGAGAATCACATTTTAAAAACATGAAAAACTCACTGGAAAATGGTCGCCGGCACCGGAGAAGGCGCCGGAACCCCACTGGAGACCTACCGAGAAAACGGGGAAGAAGGTCACTGTGCGGTCGAGTCTCGGGTCCGGTTCGGGTTCGGGTCGGGCCAAGGCCGACCCACCCATGCCACGTGTCAGCTTGGTGTTTTAAATTAAAAAGGAATGGGGGCTGTTTGGCTACGGGTTTATAAAATTAAAAGGGGGATTAAATCAGGGACAGGGATATCCTATCCCTGTTTTGGGTTAGCCATTGTTTGGTTAACTGAATTAGGGATAAGAAATTTTGGTAAATTACGAAATTACTCCTGTACCTTTTGGAAATTTACTTTTACCCAAAACTTTTGGAAATTTCACTTTGACCCCTAGACTTTTGAGAAATTATGAACTGACCCACCAGAATAAAATATTAATTAAATTAATTAATTAATTTAATTATTTAAATGTCACCAAATAATCCGGAGTCCAAATGGGACAAGTCATTAGTGTGTTTTGACTATCTCGACCATTCTGAGACCAATGGTGAGGTCTGTTTTACGAGATGGGGTCCCAAAAAATAAAAGAGCCATAGGAACATTTAAAATTACCAAAATGCCCTTAGGTTGAAACGCAGTCGAACGAACTCAAGATTAAGTAAACAAATAGTGAAACTTTATTATCTCGACCATTTCAGACTCAACCGTGGAGTCTAATTTGTGAAAAGAGGTCTCGGGATGCAAGGACCCGTGAAAGTACAAAATGACCATTTTGCCCATTTTAGCTCGGATGTCCGAATTGAAATCCGCGAAGGCCTAAACCTATTTTATTCGACGTTCCGGACTCAACAGTAGGGTTTAAATTGGCAAAATAGAAACTCATAAAATAAAGACATAAAATTTGTTGAATAGCATAATTCAAGTAGCAATTGAACTAAGCTGTGTTTCATGATTTTAGGAACACAGAAAGACAAGGAAAAGGTGATCTGACCTTCCGCGTTATTACTGTTAGTTCCGCTACGCTACGAGGACGACTTCTTGGGTTGAGACAAACCCATCAAGTATGGTGTATTGTGCTAAATAAGGAATAAAATTAAGTTTAGGAATGATTTGCATGTTGATTGATTGAATCATATGTTTACTTATTTAATGTCAGAAAATCACAAAAGGAATGTTGCTTTAAAAGGAAACCTTGAGTTGATTGTTTATGTTACTCATGTACTTCTTGCTACTCTATGGAGATATGATTTATTCTATGTGTTGGGTTGTACGTGATTTATATTTTTGGGGATTTGTTAAGATTGTGAACACATGACTTGAGTATGTATTTTCGTTGATCATGTATTGTGCACATTCATGTGGAAAAGGTTTTTTTATTCAGATGTTGTTATTGCTTTAAGTGGAATACTTTGTTTAGAAACATGCTCCATGTATTGGTAAATTGTTTATCTGAGATTGTGTTGTTGCATGATGGAATCAAAGCATATTGACATAGTGTGATGCATTGAAAGTAGAAAGTGGGTTGAGCACGTGGTGCTAAATATGGTACTCAGTTTCCATCGGATGTGTTCCGAAAACGAGACATGGTACTCAGCTTCCATCGGATGTGTTCTGAAAATGAGACATGGTACTCAGCTTCCATCGGATGTGTTTCGAAAACAAGACATGGACATGACATAGAGTTGACATGGACATAGCATAGAGTTGACATGGTTGTGGCATAGAGTT
Source organism: Nyssa sinensis (assembly GCA_008638375.1). Lineage (NCBI taxonomy): Eukaryota > Viridiplantae > Streptophyta > Magnoliopsida > Cornales > Nyssaceae > Nyssa > Nyssa sinensis. The sequence continues at coordinate 7,266,762 of CM018046.1, forward strand.
GGCATGGTTGTGGCATAGAGTTGGCATGGTTGTGGCATTGAGTTGTGTGGGTGTTTCATGAGCATTATCACTACATTGCATGGGTAACTTGGACGTTATGTGGATTATTGCTATTACATTGTATGGATGATTTGGAAGGCGTGTGGACTATTGTTATTGCATTGCATAGATGATATTGAATGCCATGTGAATATAACTGTACACTTGCACATGCCACGCCTTAGATCATGTTAATGAGTTGGATGACATGTAGAATATTGCTAGTATGTTGTATGCATGATGTTGAATGCCATGTTGATATAACTGTACACTTGCACATGCCACGCCCTTAATTTTGTTCCTTGCATTAGCATTACATCATACCAGCAGTTGAGCTGACCCATACGTGGGATGACTCCCCACAGATGACGTTCCCGGCATTCGAGACTTGAGGAAGTCTTACAGAGTGGAGGAGACAGGAGCTTAGGATGATCTTGGCCCTTGGGAGCATATTTCGACATGTATTGATATTGTATAAGGGCTTAAGCCCGAATGATATGTTGAATGTTTTTATTTATCGTGCTTTATATGGATGTACATTGAAAGAAATGAATATAAGTTTGGGTTGAATCTGTTAGATTGTCTTTATTTACTTTATATTTTATTTACTTTTCGTTCGTTCAGTCGCGCCTCGGGTTCGCTGGAATTCGGGGCGTGACAACCACCATTCTACATTACCAGAAATAATTTTTGTAAAAAAAAAATTAAGGTACCATCTTATAACGGTTTTAAATTATTTTTTAAAATAAGAAGAAATTAAAAATAATGTTCATTTTATTTTAATTTTAAGAAATAATCATCAATTATATTTTTCTAACCTAATTTTTAAGAAAAAAAATAAAAAAGATTTATCAATCAATACATAAACAATTTCGAAGTCATGTTCAGTTTATTTTACAATCCCTAGAAAACATGAACCTGATGAAGTATTAAAAAAATTCATTATTACTTAAGTCTGTTAGTCATCTTAAACATAATAATAAATAATAATTTTCATTTTTTTTTACTAACTCATCTTAAACTTGATGAAACAAATTTCTGAAATATTTGGTATTCTAAGAACATAGTATTTTATTCCTTTCTAGTTTTCCCCCTCAATTTACATAACAAAGTAGTCACAACTTTTACTACATAATACATTTCTTGGGTTAGGAATTTATAGTACAATTACATCCATTACCTCTTGAGAAGAAAAAATCCTTACAAAGAACACACAAAAAATATAGAATTAGTTCTAAATTCTAATTGGACACAAGTAAACTAAAGTCTAAACTTAGACTTTATAAATGTTCTCTTGTTGTAAAACAGTCCTTGGTTTGAATTTGGGGAAATTTAGACACATTGTTGGCTGAAATGATTATATGGGTTGATTAAAAGATGATAGGAAGTCACTTTTGATCGGAGATGTTACGTAAACTATTTTTTGTGATCCATTGTTTATGTTGAGTAAGGTAAGTGTATTTTCAATTTATCTATTTTATCAGAATTTATTAAACGATGACTAAAGATGTTGCTACCTAAAAAATATAGGCTCTAATTAGTTGTTTTAGAATATCTTGTGTGTATTATTTCGTGTTGGAATAAAAATAAGCTGAGATGCATCTGCATTATAAAATTTAAATAGATTGATGTCGAATCCAAATTAATCACCACAGTTTTTGTCAAATATGACATGAAACTAAGTTTGATTGTCGTCTCGTCGAGGTCTGGTGAAAGAGGTTTTTCAATATTGAATGCCAATAAAAAATTGTATGACATTCATGGATGTTTTGTGCTGGAACTGATGCATCATGCATGAATTCTGTCACGCCCCGAATTTCCATAAACCCGAGGAGTGAGTGAAATGAAATAAGAAAAGTAAAGGAAAGGTCATTTAGGCGAATTCAATTAATTATGCATTTCTTCCCCCATGTTTTCCCAAAATTTTAAGTGAAGACTTGCCATTTAACTCAACCAAAATGGTCTCCTAATGTTGCTCAAGTCTCTCTCCCAATTAATATTTAAAGTAGTTTAAGTCATATTCAAAAATGGCTCCAAAGTAGTCTCAAAACATTTCTAAAAATGCCTTGGGATGATGGCCCAAATGGGCCTTAAAATGCCCTAAGGCATAGTCCAAGTATGGGTCAAGAAGCCCACCAAAAATTGTCTAAGGAAAGGGCCAAACATGGCCCATGTAAGTAGCCAAATATAGCCCAAAAAGGTTACCAAAAATAGCCCAAAAAGGTGGCCAAACATGGCCCAATATGGTGCCCAAACATAGTCCAAAAAGGTTCCTAAACATGGCTCAAAAAGATGGCTAAACATGGCTAAAAAAGGGTGGCTAAAGACAAGTGTCATGGAGGTGTAGCAGGCTGTCGCATAGAGGGGGCAGCATGGCAAGGCGTGGGCGTGCAGGGTGCAGGCAGGCACGAGGCGCGCACACGCAGCTGGGTGGCTGGGCACGGCCTGGGGCTGTCTGGACCTGTTGGGCTACTAGTTTACTATTCACAGCTACAGTAAACCAGTAGCTAAAATGTTACAGTACCCAAAAATCCAACCTTGGCCAAAAATCTTGATTTTGATATTTTGCTACCCATTTCAATTTATTTCATCACCAAACTTGGTGTGGGACCCTATAAAATGTAAAATGACCATTTTACCTTTTTTCCTTTATTTTTCAACTTCAAGTAAGTTTTGACTAATTTGCCCCAAATCTCCCCTTATGCCCCTATTTTCATTTCTTTACATTTCTTCATTCTTCTTAAGTCTTTTAATCCCCTACTTAGAAAGTATAGGCAAGCTCTTCCACTCTACTCAATCTAGTTGCTATGTTTTGAAAAATTTCATCATAGTTTCCTTTGTTTTCTAAGCATTTTCCACCTAATATACATGGTACATTTTATAATTACGGGTTTGCACATTCCATCCTCACTCGATGGCCACAATCTCATTGAATTTAAATATACATCATTTAAATATATACAATTCATCACACCTACGCATATGCTTGAACTTTAAAGGTCACATCATCATGTTCATTACAATATATAAGGTCCTTTCCATTCTTTTCATAATACACAAATCTTCTACGACATCATTTCATATGGTTTAGAGCTTATGCTCTTGTACAACATCAAAATATGACCCAAGGGCCAAAAATCCTCCATGGTCCACCTCCCCCTTCATCCTTCAAGACTTCATCAAGTCTTCAAGTACCGAGAGTCTCGTCTGTAATATGATATCCCACGAATGGGTCACCTCAACTGCTGGTATAACACAATGCTAATGCTAGTAACAAATTTAAGGCGTGGCATGTGCAAGTGTACATTTATAGTCTACATGCCTTCCAATTCACTAATACAATGCAAAGACTATATGCATGACGCACACATGCAAAATCTATGCCACACCCATGTCTCGTTTCACGGTCCTTCCCCGTTGGATTCGCGAGTACCACTATATGTCTCGTTTTACGGGCGCACTCCCATTAGATCTGCGAGTACCAATGGCTAGTTTTGGGTTTTTCACCATAGGATCTACACCCTCATAATGCATAGCACCGAGTGCTTGACCCACACTATGTTTTCAAAGGATTCACCCTATGCCAATATGCTTTGATTTCACCATGCAATGATGCAATCTCAATGAAACATTTCATCAACACATGGAGCATGACTTAAAATAAGCCTCTTTCATAAAGTAAAGCATAACTTCAAATTCACAACACTTTGTCTACATGAATGTAAGTCACAATTCAATGAATTAGACATATGATCAAGTCTTATGTTCATCACTTTAACAATTTCTCAAAGAAAATACAAATACACAAACTACCAACTCATGGAATAATTCATAACTCTCAAACCATAAGAGTTTCTCTACATGAACACAAGCTAGAATACAATGCATCAAACATCCAACAAGTTACATGTTCATCACTTTACCAAATTCCCAAAGAATAACAAAGAACACACAAGTACATAAATAATTAACTCTAGGTTTTCAAAGCAACTACCACCTAAGTGATTTTTTAATATCAAGTAAACACCTAAATCATTCAATCAATACATAGAAAGGCAAGAAAACTCAAATCTATTCCTAACTTAGCAAGGTATCATACCTAGAACGGTTTTTCTCAAACTGAGGGAGTTGTGTTCATCGTATAGCCGAACTGTTTAGTGAGAATATAGGTCTTGATGAGAGGAACAACTTCCTAGAAGGAAGCCGTGCAAGAATCTTGGCCTAAGGGTGTGTTTTGGTGGCTTGAAGCTTGGAGAACCTAGGACTTTTCTTCACCTTTTCACCATGAACGTGTTCTGCTCTGAATCTCAGACCAAAATGTGATAAAAATACACTAAGGGGCTGTATTTATAGTGGAGGGGCAAAGGTACAAAATGACCATTTTGCCCTTAATGAATCCGGGACCCCGTTACACTACAAACTGTCCAGAAATGCCTTAATTCGATATTTTGTTTTAACCAAAGTTCTTAAAATCATTTTAAATGAAAATTTTCAAAAAAATAAATTTTTTCCTGTGGCCGGGTTTGGCCGAGCCACCCGGGTCACCCGGGATGCCCTTTTGGTCCAATTTTTGAAACTGTCTCCGAACAGGCTCAAATTTTTACAGGAGGTGTATTTTAATATTCTAAGCATATTTCTATTCTATGACACACTCAAAATATACTTCTAAATATAACTTATGCTTAAATGATGCATGTAAATGCCCTACCAGCAAAAACGAAAAATTTACCCTCATTTTTCAGGTCTCTACAAATTCTGTAGTATGTCAATATAGGCATGAAAATTCATAGAGTGCTACATTAGTTTTGTGCGATTGTTTGTTTAAGGATTCAGTGGATGCAAATGGGGTTGGCTGGTTTGTTGTTTTTTTAATATTTTCCAACTAGATTAACAAGGACAAATCCATATGTGCATAGGTTGATTAACTTGATTTCATATTTTAGTACTTGACATCTTAAAAGGGATGATTTCTTGGCCATTTGGAGACATTTGACAAGACAAAACCATGATTTTTCTTACAAGTTAATGTCTTAGAATTCAGTCAATGACTTTGAATATTGTAGCATAATTGTCTCTTTATGCTTAACTCTTCTATCTGAATATTCCTTTCTCCATATTCGTCTGTTCATACCTCCCAAAAAAAGCCTTATCACTCATCTCAATCAATTATTCCCTGTGATTGATTAATTTTAATTGCTTCTCAATCACAATTTGTGGATAGTATGATTGTGAAGGAGAGAGCCTTTATATTATATTATTGGTAGCTAGCTTTTGGAAAAAAAATGGATCACTTTGTCTTTACTTTAGCTGCAAGAATTTTCAAGAAATAAAAAATAATAACAATATGTGATTAGTGGACTTCATAAACTAAGTCATGAACTCGATTCATGTAAGAACTTCTCGTAATTATTACTCTTGTTGCAGATATGGCAGAGATAACCTGCCATGTCACGTTGTTAACGAGTGTTCTTTTTCTTTTTATGGTTGGTCTTGGGGAGGGCAAGTTCTGCCTAGCTATTTAACTTTTTAAGTCGAACATTCTAGACACACATATATAAACCCCATCACAAAACTTATTTATTTATGCCCTTTCAATTTTACTTTAAACCATTCTTATTTGTTAAGTTATTTGGAGTTGAGACTTGTAAATATTTTATTAGTCTTAACTTTTTGGAGAAGGGTAGTGTTTGTAACTAAATGATCATGTAACTCAATGTATAATTGCATTCATGTAAGCCTAGCCCTGTTCGACAGTCATTTTCATCATATGTGAACCTTGTCGCGAAATTTATTCGCCATTAGGCTCGTGTGTATGAAAATCGACTCTTGAATTGTCCAGAGAGGACAGTTCGGGAATGTATAAATCTGCATTGCAATCAATAGCGGATGCTTGAATTTTTCACTATGATAAAATTTCAGCACGGTCTTCTATTGTTCTCTGGGTATATATTTAGGCATGCTAACGTCTATCTCATATACTTGGAGAACCGTGGGGAGATGCTGTCGAAATTTTGTCCGAGTAGAAGAAAGCATTTGATTTGCTGTTGATTGCAATGTAGATTGTGCATTCACGAATGGGATAGGACCACCTTACCTTTTAGAGAGAAGTTGAAGGTGATAGGATTCATGTTTCATATTTATAACGAGTATCATTTTTGACATATATTAGGTAGACGAAAATGGATAAGAGTTGGATGGCCTTGAGGGGTAGGCAATTGCCAGGGTATGTGAAGGGGATCAAAGATTTTAATGAGTCTGCTCATGCATCTGCAGATGGGAGAAATAGAATAAGATGTCCATGTAAGAGGTGCAATAATAGGGATTATATGCATATAGATGAGGCCAAAGATCACCTACTCCAACACGGGATGGACAAGGGGTATACATGTTGGAAATTTCATGGGAAACACCGTGACGTACAAGTGGTATTTGAGGATGAAGAAGAAGACGACGATGATGACTTTGGTGATAATGTTGGGGTTGGTTACGAAGGCTTGTCACAAATGCTAGCAAACTTGCAAGGGGCTACAACTGGGGCAAGTAGTCACAGGGGTGACACAAGACAATTGGAAGCATTTGACTCCTTGTTGAGGGAAGCAAGACAGCCGTTATATCCGGGTTGTGATAAGTTTTTGAAACTAGACTTTCTCATGAAACTCCTTCATATTAAGACCATCAACCGATGGAGTAACAAATCATTTAATAGGGTCATTGAATTGATTAAAGTAGTGCTTCCTACTGGAGAGACCCTTCTGAAATCATATTACGAGGCGAAAAGAATATTAAGAGATTTGGGTCTCGGGTATATTCCCATACATGCTTGAAAAAACGATTGCATGTTATTTTGGAAGAAGACTGAACAATATAAGGAGTATACAGTGTGCCACGAACCCAGGTACAAGCTGAATGAAGGAAAGAGCAAGACAATTCCGCACAAGGTACAGAGATATTTTCCCTTAAAATCTAGACTACAAAGGTTGTACATGTCTCAAAAGATGGCAGAAGATATGCAGTGGAATAAAGATAAGCGTGTTGCTGAGGAAAATGTATGTAGGCATCCGGCAGATTCTCAAACTTGGGCTGAGTTTGATACAAATCACGAATGGTTTGCAAATGAGGTGTGTAATGTACGACTTGGGCTGGCTAGCGACGGTTTCAATCCGTTCGATGACATGAGTAATGCCTACAACATGTGGCCGGTGTTGCTTGTGCCGTATAACTTGCCACCGTAGAAATTTATGAAAGAACCATTTATCTTCATGTCGTTAATTACTTAATCCAGTGCCGAAGTCTCCTGGTAATGAAATTGATGTGTACTTGCGTCCTTTAGTGGATGAGTTAAAGGAATTGTGGGAGGTGGGAGTGGAGGCATACGACATCTCTAAGAATGAGATATTTTAATTGCATGCAACGTTACTATGGACCATAAATGACTTTCCAGCATACGGGAACTTGTTTGGGTGGAGCACTAAGGGGTATCTAGCATGTCTGGTTTGCAATAAGGATGCATGTTCCCTACATTTGTCCAATGGAAAAAAGATATGCTACATGTGCCATCGTCGTTTCTACCGCCGTCACATGGTTGGCGAAATCGGCAGAAGCATCTATTTGATGGAAAAATGGGGCGTAGATTGTCACCTCCATTGTTGTCTGGCAAAGACGTGTTGGCGCAATTGGCACTCATCAAACTAGTGAGGTTTGGGAAGATACCGGGTACTAAGAAGAGGAAGCGTACTAATGTGGAGTTAAATTGGATGAAGAAGAACATATTTTTTAATTTTTCGTACTGGGAGACCCTTAAGTTGAGGCACAATTTGGATGTTATGAACATCGAGAAGAACATCTGTGATAATGTGCTGGGAACTTTAATGAACATTGAAGGGAAGACGAAGGATACTGTTAAAGCCCGGTTGGACCTGCAAGAGCTGGGAATACGGAAAGAGCTGCACCTAATACGTAGTAGTAATAAATATATCGTGCCTCCTGCACAATATACGTTATCATCCGCAGAGCGAATGAGAATTTGTGAGTGGTTTAAATCGGTGAAGTTTCCAGATGGATACGCATCAAATATATCTCAATGTGTAAATGTTATGGATGGGAAAATATCCGAATTGAAGAGTCATGATTGCCATGTCCTTTTACAATGACCTCTTCCGATTGCACTACGTGGATATCTCACCGATGACATATCAACTACATTTATTGAGCTAGGCTGCTTCTTTAGAGAATTATGTGCGAAGACGTTGAATTTGGAAGTACTGGAAAAGATTGAAAGGGATGTTGTTGTGATCCTCTACAAGTTGGAAAAGATTTTTCCATCAGCTTTCTTTGTTGTAATGGTCCACTTAGCTGTGCATTTGCCTTATGAGGCAAACATTGGAGGACCTATCCAATACCGTTGGATGTATCCAATAGAAAGGTACATTTAATTTTATGAATTGTGTTATCTATCCATCCAAACTATTTTAATGTATAACTGATTAATTATTAAAACAGATATTTGCACACATTGAAGCAATATGTGCGTAACAAAGCATGACCGGAAGGGTCAATTGCTGAGGCTTACGTTGATGCTGAATGTCTCACCTTCTGCTCTATGCATCTTGAAGATATTGATACAAGGTTTAATCATCAAGAGCGAAATTCTGATAGATGTCCAGGGCAGGAACGAACTAGCCTTGCGGTGTTTAATCAGAATGTACGGCCAATAGGTGCCAGTATATATGAATGGTGTCATCCTCATGACTTAGAAAAAGCCTACTATACCGTGCTCAACAATTGCGATGAGAAATTTCCATATTTTAAGTAAGTTTATCAAAATCATTTCAATTCTACGTTAGTACACAAATGTAAGTTACATATACATATCTCATCTTATGTAGTGAGCATACGATCGAGCTTTAGAGAGAACATGTATCAAGTTCTAATCTAGAGCAAAGACGACCAAAATTTGTTTCCAGAATGGTTCGGAGAACGTGTAAGAATAGATTTCAATTAATTGTAATTGTATTAGTTAATGCATTTGTATTCAATTAATTTTGTACTTGTATTGAATTAATAGATGAAGCAATTACACCACCAACAATCTCTTGAGGCATACAATCAATTATATTCCTTGGCATATGGTCCTGATCAAAGGATATCCCGCTACACTAGTTTAATTATTGATGATTATTGATGGTGTTCGATTTCACACGAGGGAACGTGTGGTAAGTCCGCGAACACAAAATAGCGGGGTCCTTGTTCAAGGAGATGGTGACGCAGGACAAACTGTAGAGTACTATGGTGTTTTACAAGATATCATACAGCTACATTATTGCTACGGTCATTCTGTGTATATATTTAAATGTGATTGGTGGGATGTAAGTAATAAGAAGACTGGAATGCAGATCGATAAGTGCTTCATAAGTGTTAATACATCACGTACGACATTTAAAGATGATCCGTATGTTTTGGCATCTCAAGCAAAACAAGTTTTCTATTTGAAGGACACAAAATTCAGAGGTGATTGGCATGTTGTCCAAAAAATTAAATCTAGAAATGTTTATGATGTACTAGAAGTTGGTGAGAGAGATGAAGATTTGGAGAGGATTGAGGAGGCACTACAAGAAGAGTCTCAATCTGCCCACGATGGTGTTGTCGGCCTTGATCAAGAAGATGTTACTTCGTATCGATTGAGTAGAATTGATGTAAAACTAGATCATGTCGTAGCTTCCGACCTCACCAATACCACACAGTTAGATCCTCATGAGGCAACTTTCATTAATGATGATGACGATGACGAGGAAAGTGATTTTGATGATGATACATTGTTAGAGTATTGTACTGAAAATGAAGAAATTTTAAGAACATATGATGATACACACTCAGATGAATAATTGTAATAGGTGTTACATGTGTTAGGATCAAGTGTAATGGATTTCAATTTTATGATGTAATGGATTGTCAATTTTATGATGTAATGGATATTCAATTTTATGATGTAATGGATTTTAATTTTTATGATGTAATGGAATTTATTTTTAAACTTTCTTTTCAGATATGGTTGCACTAGGCTCACCCAAACGCACAGCCCCGGCGGACCGATCGACCCCTTCCCCTTCCTTTGTAAGGTCGATTGATCCTGCCATTGATGGTATGCACAGTTCCACTTTGTATTAATGATTATATAAATATGGTACTAATTGCTTCTATTTTATTTTTTCTAAAGCTTTGGCCACCACCTCTAGACGAGGGCGCGGTAGGTCGAAGAATCGGAGTTTGCAGGCTCAGATGGAGGCAACAAGGGGCTCGTAACTTCGGATTGAGCTACCTGAGAGCTTACTGAAGCTCGTTGGTGGGTGGGCATAATAGTTCACCACAGAGGTCGGCATCATTTTCCGACTACGCGCCCCACTCCATATTAGTGACTGGAGTCTCGTCACTGAGGAAGAGCGACGGGATATTCATATGCATATCCTGGTATGTCTTTTATTATTGTGTTGAATATCTAATGCCGTAATGTTTTGACAATGACATGCTTTACAAGAGAAGTTTGAAATCGATCTCCACCTGCCTCACGTCTCGAAGGCAGTGGACCGTTACCTAGGAGTCCGTTTCAGGGACTATCGACACCGGATCCACATTCACTACAAGGCAGAGGTGGCAGTCGGTAAAGAGTCCCGCGACAGACCCTAGAGGGGGGTCATGGTGGAAGATTGGATGTTACTATGCGACCGGCTCGCTAGTGATGCATTCCAGGTAAAAATTGTGAAAATTACTTTTGTTGTCTGATAAATCGTTATCATTTATACTAACCTTTTTTGTTTTGGCCAAGTATAAGAACTTAGCAGGAAAAATAGCAAGAGCAGAAGCAAGCAAAAGGTGACTCATTGTGGTGGATCACGTACTTTTGTATAGTATAGGCATGATATGGTAAGTTAATAAATGAATCAAGTTCTTATTGTATAATCTATTCATGAAATAAATCTTCACAAGCTACTATTTATTTGCTCCAGCGAGACCAGGAGACCAATGCACTACCCAGCCTCATTGATTTGTGGCACAGGACGCACTACAACCCCGAGAAGGGTTGGACTAGGCCTGAAGCACAACGGCTTTATGTAAGTTTTTATGTAACTTGCCACAATATTACTAATTTAATATTAATCTAACGTTATAAAAGTAGTAACATATATTTATGTTTTTATAAGAGGAGATGGTCCAGTTGCGTGCTCAGCCGATAGCTGAGGGTCAAGATCCGTCGACCGATGACTAGATACGAGAGACTGTTCTAGGCAAGAGGCGTGGCTATATGCGTGGCTTAGGAAGTGGGATGGCGTCGACGGCATCGTCCTCTATCGTTGAGAGCAATGCCAGGTTTCCCAAGGCCACCCAGAGGGCTGAGGCAGTTTCGCAATAGAATGCAAAGCTGCGGTAGAATATGACGTCGCTCGAGGAGCGCCAGGCCCAATTAGAGGCTCTTGTGTAGATGATGCTCAGCCAGCAAGAAGGCTCTGTTCAGCCTTAGTAAGTTTTTAAAATTATATAATTTGGTGGATTTATTATTTATAGAAATGTTACGTAAAAATAAAAAAATATAGTTGCTCGAACTTATTTAATTTCATCGGTTCGAATGACCGTTAAAAACTTTTGCAAGTTTCTGCTCTAAAAAGGCCCACTTTGGAGTTTTGATGGACCAAAATGCAAGATATCGGCTGAACTACACCAAAACCCCATCACACACCTCACAAATGATAAAAGAGACTTGCATGAACTTACGGCACTCGGTTCGGATCACCGGTTTGAAACTTATGCAAGTTTCAGCTCCAGAAAGGCCCATTTTGGGGTTTTGACGGACCAAAATGACGGATATCGGCCTAAATACATCGAAACCCATTCACACACCTCAAAAATGATAAAATAGACTTGCACGAACTTACGAAACTCGGTTCGGATCACCGGTTTGAAACTTATGCAAGTTTTAGCTCTAAAAAGACCCATTTTGGGGTTTTAAAGGACCAAAATGCCGGATATCATCCTAACTACACCGAAACCCCATCACACACCTCATAAATGATAAAATAGACTTGTAAAAACTTACGACACTCAGTTCAGATCACCGGTTTCAAACTTGTGTAACTTTTCGCTCTAAAATGCCTCTTTTGGGGGTTTTGACGGACCAAAATGCCGATAGGTTTTGACAGACCAAAATGTTGGATATCAGCCTAACTACACTGAAACCCCATCACACACCTCACAAATGATAAAATAGACTTGCACAAACTTACGGCACTCGGTTCGGATCACTGGTTTCAAACTTGTGTAACTTTTCGTTCTAAAATGCCTCTTTTTGGAGTTTTGACGGACCAAAATGCTGGATATCAGCCTACCGACCCCAACACCCCATCACACACCTCAAAAATGATAAAATAGACTTACAAAAACTTACAGCACTCGGTTCGGATCACCGATTTCAAACTTGTGTAACTTTTTACTCTAAAATGCCTCTTTTTGGGGTTTTGACAGACCAAAATGCCAGATATCGGCCTACCGACCTCAACACCCCATCACACACCTCAAAAATGATAAAATAGATATGAACGAACTTACGGCACTCAGTTCGGATGGCTGGTTTGAAAATTTTGCAAGTTTTTGCTCCAAAAAGGCTCATTTTGGGGTTTTGACGGACCAAAACATCGACTATCGGCCTAACTACCCCAAAACCCCATCATAAACCTTAGAAATTATACAATATACTTGCACGAACTTATGGCACTCCGTTCGAACCCACAGTGACATGAAGTAAATAGTCTGAAGTACGTGATAGGAAGACGGGGTATGGGACCCGCGGTAGAGTAGAAGGAATAAAGTCTGAAGATTAGAAGTAAATGTAGACTAGGAAAGGAGATAACGATGATTGTTTTAAGAGAAAAGAGAAAGGCAGGATTTTGACAGTCACTAGTGTACTATTAGGACCTTTGTTACCAGTAAGGAATGGCCACATTATCATGTAACTAAGGGAACTGAGAAACACGCAGTGCTACCTTATCCAGCCATATCGAGGAAATCTTTAAAGCAACGGAAGATATAAATCTTGTATGTGACACAAGAAATTAGAAATTGTATGTTAGTGAATTAGAAACAAGTAGTGATATGAGTTAACCTACTATCTATCTGAAAATATTGAATCAAAGTTCATCTCCTAAATTACTAAATAAATGAATATAACCTTATGTATTTCGGTACATGAAGATAAACTAACAACTGTTATTCTTTCGTAACAGAGATAACGTAAGGAGATTATAACTCTTAAAATTAAGAACACTTGAATTTTGAGGACAAAACTCTTTTAAGGGGGTAAGAATGTAACACCCCAACCCTAATTAATTAATAATTAGTTTGCTAATTATTAATTAGAACCGACATAAAGAATAATTAAGAAGTTAATCGGGAACCTCATGATGGTCATGATAGACCAATAAAATAATTAAGCACATCAGAAATGAGGGCGTAATGTCCGAACCTAATTACCAATTAATTAGGTGAAATGATGTTATTTTAACACTGTGGAAACTTGAATTAGCGAACTATGATGGCCACAAATAAATAATAACTGATACGAGGCCTTTGATAACGAGGCTAACCAAAATACGAAACCCTTAGAAGAAACTGTTTTGTAAAAAGAGCACTAGAAAAGAAAATATAACGGAAATAGCCAAAACGGAATTCTGCGTCAGCCAAACAGGGCCTAAGCCCAAAATATGAAAAAATACCCAAAAGTGAGGCTGAGGGAATTTGAACCCTTGACCAAGTGGGGCAAGTTTCTTGTTACCCAAAAGAATTACCAAGTGGGCTGCCAACAACTTCATGCCTAAAATTGCAACAAAATTATATATAACACTAAATTATTCTAATCCACCTCCCAAATTGGCTAATGGCCATGCATGCAAATCCTTCATCATTAGCTCACATCATCTCCTTTCAACTCCACATCAGTCATTCGAACCCATCAAATATCTGAAATGCATGCATTTATATATATATATATAGGTGTATATGTATGAGAATGCTATAGTATATATATATATATATATGTATACCACACACCTTGACCCTCCAAAAATCAGTGTGCTGCAGACGTGAATGAGTGATTTTCTGTGTGTTGTGTGGGTGTTAGAGAGAGAGAGGGAGAAGAGTGAGAGAGAGGGGAGCATTGTGTGTGAGAGGAAGATTTACATACATGTGTGTGTATGCATGTAAGTGTCACCCAAGTGCACGTGAAGGAGTCTGGGCAACCTTGAGGGCATTGAGAGGGCCTGAACTAAGCCAAGAAGAGAACAGCCCACTGTTAAGAGGTATAAACCTCAAACTGCCTTATTTTCTTTGGTTAAATTTTAGTACAGTTTTGATATTGTTGAGCCTATTAAATTGTATGCATGATGTTTAGAATAAGAAACCTTGTTTAAGGCGTGAAATCAGAGCCCTGAAACAGCCTAGAACACTAAACCCGTATACAAACCGCCATGGATAGGCCTTAGAGGTGCAGGTATGAAAACATCCACACCAAATCAAGTTTGGCTTGTCAAGACCTCAAATAGAGACCATTGGTGTTCCAAAACCACTTAGACGTGATCAAAAACCTCAAAATAAGGCCTCTAAAACCTGAGTTGCAGGTTTCGGCCATGAAACTCAGTTCCTGTTCTGGACTCCTAAACCCACTTTTGAAGATAAGAACGTAAACCCCATGAAAAATAAATCATCCTAGAAGAAACCTCATGGAATTTGACTAAAAATGAGCCTATGGAGTCAAGTTGCAGGTTCGGGTATCCAGGGTTAGACCAAACGATTGGGTTAGTTTTAATGTGTCAAATGAATGCCAAAAGATTGGTCGAGCCTCTAGGAACGTATTTCACCTAAGAACAGAGGTAACCAGAGATTAAAAACACACGAAATTGGAACAAAAGAAACCTAGAAAATTAGGGCAACAGTGCTGAAATTGGTGAAGAAGACGACGAGTTGACTCGTTGTCTTGAGTCGAGTCAGACGGGTTAACTCGGGACACGTGTAAAGAGGCGGGATGGCCACCACATTATTGGAACGACGACGTTTTAAGTTTTAAAATGTTTGGGCTGACATCATCATGACGTCAGCATTACATGTTGAACCGGCCCAAACCAGTTGGTTCAGTAAAAACCTGACCGGTTCACTTAAGAACGAACTCAACCCACTAGTTCAGACCAGAACTTTACGAAATTAAATTTTGACCCCCAGAACTTCTAGAAAATTATACTGTGACCCAACCAAAATTTAATTAATATTAAATTAATAATGTTTAAATAAGAATTATTTCAAAAATACCCCTAAGCTAAGAATAAGACAAACGAAGTCCAAATAAAATAAATAAATAGTGTATTTTGACTATTTTGGATATTCTAGACCCAATGTCGGGGTCCGTTTCATGAGACCGGACTCCAAAAAATAAGACACGCTAAAATGTAAATTACCAAACTACCTCTAACATGTTTGAAGCCAAATTAAAAGCCGAGAAGGTCTAAATTGAGTTTCTTCGACGTTCTAGACTCAACGATGAGGTCAGTATTATGAAATGAAGTACGAAAAAATTATGATACGTAAATATGTGAAGTTAAGAAGCAACCTTAAAAGTTAATGAAGCTATCAGAAGAGTATACGTTAAGAAAATAGCGTTTAAGATTTAAGTTAGGATTTAATACGATGTAAGCATAAGTTAAGGAGCATCAATAGGGATATTGCAGTAGATATGAAGTTAACGAGATTATTTATGAATGGTTTTTAGGAATTTCAAAGGAAGTGGGAAAGCGCATTATTAGCACCAACCCTAAGGACTAAGGTGAGTAACCTTGCATTTGAAGTGGAGATTTAATTCCACGGATTTGAATAATGTTTTAAATATCAAATTCAGTCTTTATACAATTCCTGTTTTAAAATATTCTGTTATGACATGCTCATTAAATAATTTTATGTACAGTTCCTTTCTTCGAAATATTTAACATGCTTGAGTAAAATGCCAATTTTCTTAAATATTCTAAATTTGATTATTCCAAGTATTTGAAGTTCTATTGCAAAAGTTATATGCTACATGTTTTAAATACTCATGAAAAATATCTATGTGAAGAAGCCATGTGATAAATGTTTTACAAGATAACAGTGCATAAGCACACAGCTAGGATTTTGGGTTTTTCGGAACTCAATTGACCTGTCAAAGACCACATAGTCAGGATTTTGGGTTTTTTCATAACTCAATTGACCTATCATGTGAAATGCTAGGTAACAGGATCTAATCCCCCAAGCAATGAGATATCTCCACGTATACGTAAAACGGGAGTCTGGTTCGAAACAGATTCTATTAATGAAAGTGAAAAGATGACAAATGATTTTGAAAATGGAAGCAGGTTTTACCCCCATTTTTCACTATGCATGTTTATATGTTTTGAAATGCATATACTCTATTTAAAGAAATGTATGTTTAGCTTGAATACTTTAAATGTTTCAAAGCTATCTTTATGAAGAATGCATATACTCTATGTTCAAAATGTATGAACAATTGGTAGTGAATATTTTATAAACCTCTCATGTATGAAACCACTGCCAATTGAAAACCCCTTGAAAAATGCTGGAATTACTCACTGGGCTTCTCGAAGCTCACCCCATTCCCAATATTTTTCAGGTACCAACGATGAATGGGAGCCTTGCTCCATTTTCGGATGACGATTAGTAGCTCCGTTATGATCATGGACTTTTGGAAGTATTAGAACATGTAGTTGGATAGATTTTGATGTAATAGATTTTGGATAATATGTACTTAAGCCAAGAGGCAACCGAATATGTAATATGTATAAAACTTTAAAATTTTTATTATGCTCTGATGTTATCTTCATGTGTACTGCTATGAAGAGCGGCAGTACCAGACGGATGTGCGAAAGATTTAAGTTAAGAAAAGAAAAGAAAATGTTTTTCACGCTTCTGCAACCACAGGCCGTACCGTCATCTGATACTGTTGGTTATGGGAGCCTTACCCTAAGGCCTCGGCCAAAGGGTGGTAGTCGCGATGCAAGATCCTCACAGGATGGGTTTCGAGTCATGACATAGTGACGCTTTACATTCGTCGTTAAAGAATGCAATAGACTATTAGTGACGCACATAATGCGTCGCTAAAGGTTACCATTAGTAACGCACACAGTGTGCGTTGCTAAAGGTTACCATTAACGATGCACACTGTGTACGTCGCTAAAAGCTACCATTAGCAACGTACACTGTGTGCGTCGCTAATGGTAGCTTTTTGTGACGCTTTTTCTGCATCGCCAATGGTAGCTTTTAACGACGCACGTTGCGTCTAGTGTGCGTCGCTAAAAGCTACCATTAACGACGTACACTGTGTGCATCGCTAATGGTAGCTTTTTGCAACGCTCTTTCTACGTCGCCAATGGTAGCTTTGAGCGACGCACGTTGCGTACGTGTATATTTTCTACAACGCCCATGACCAATTATTAGCGATACTTGATGTGCGTCGCTAATAGTTACCTTTAGCGATGCTCCGAAGGTGTGCAACGCCAATACTATTAGCGACACGACCTTTTGAGACGTATTTAGCAACACCCTTTTGTGCGTCACTAAAGAGATTTAGCATCTTTAGCGACACACATTGCCACTATTTCCTATGGTGCCTCTAATGGGTAAAAGAACCCCACCAGACTCTAAACAAATTACCAAAATGCCTTTATGATGTAGAAAGCCTCTAGGAATTACCAAGAGTGTACTTGAGGACTAGAAAGATATGCCAAATTACGAGAATGCCCTTGGGGTAAAAAATATGTAAAATGATCAAAATACCCCCAGGGACCAAATTGTGTGAAAAATTACTAGAATACCCCCGAGCGGGAAATATCTTAGTAATTCATCAGAAATGACAAAACTACCCGTAATCAAGGGGTTTCTTGAAATATGTAATAGAAATGACCAAAACGTCCTCGGATTGCCGCGAATACTAAGGATTCAACCTTACTCAATCATAAAATGAGGTGTTTACAGTGTTATCAAAGCAAAAACCTAAGGCATTAGATTGATCCTAATATTTTTCTAGATGGATAATTGAGAAAGTGGTTCCATATCTCGCTCTTCAACTTTTTATGGAACTAACTATTAATATTAGATCGTTAGGATGAGAACCTTTCTTAGGTCGATTGATGAACGTGTTTAGTTGACTGCTAAAAGTGGTTGGACACCACCAATCACTATAACCACTAAGGAAAAATCTTCAACCTAAAAACCCCAAACACTTGGAATGAAATTGAGCTTAGGATGTGTGGGTACAATACTAAGGGGTTGAATGAGATTTTTAACGCCATCACTTTTGATGAGTTTAGGCGTATCATGACATGTGAGACGTTTAAGGATGCTTGGGATATCCTACAGACTACCAAAATGATGGTACGACTCTTTTCAAAAGGTCAAAACTCTAAATATTAACCTCGAAGCTTGAAACACTTAGGATGGAAGAGTCTGAAACCTTTATGAGTTTTATGCCAAACTAAGTGACGTTTAATTCTTTCTATAATCTTGGGGAAAGAATTGAGGAGCCTAAAATTGTGAGAAAAATGCTAAGATCTTTACTTGAGGATTTTAACCAAAAATCATTAGTATAGAAGAAAGGAAAGATGTTGAAGCTCTGAAAGTAGATGAGTTGGCAGGTTCATTTCAAGCTTATGAGCTAAGCTGTAGAGAATAAAATGTCAAGAAAACGTCAATGCTAAGAGATTTAGGCATAGAAAAATTACTTTAAAATATGTTTAAGAAAAATTTGAAGAGAAACATGACACCGAGACCCTTTAAGAAGATGGGCTAGCTATTGCGTAAATAAATGAGGATACTTGGCATGCATTTCATCTTCTCGTTCCCAAGTAGCTTCCTTAAGTCGATGATTCCTCCATAATACCTTTACTAGTAGGGTGGTCTTGTTCCTTAAAACTTGCTCTCGTCTATTTAAGATCTGTATCAGCTACTCAATATAACTCAAGTCCTCCTGAACATCTAGAGGCCCGTGCTCTACTATCTGATCTGAGTTGTGCACACACTTCCTCAACATAGAAACATGGAAAACATATGTACATGTGCTAGCTCAGATGGTAAATCAAGCCAATACGCCATTGTTCTGACTCGTCTGATAATCTTGAACGGTCCAATGTATCGCGGCTAGTTTCCCTCTCTTGCCAAACCTAACCATTCCTTTTATCGGTGATACCTTCAGAAACACATAGTCACTAAACTCCAACTCCCGTCTTCTAGTATCAGCGATATTCTTCTGTCGACTTTAAGTTGTCAACAAACGTTGTTTGATCAGATGGATCTTGTTAGTGGTCTGCTCCACTATCTATGGCCCAAATAGCTTCCTATCACCTACCTCCGTCCAGCATAGTGGGGATCGACACTACCTGTCATATAGTGCCTCATATGGTGCCATACCAATACTGGATTGGTAGTTGTTATTGTAAGTGAACTCCACTAATGGTAGTTAATCCTCTCAACTTCCCTTGAAATCAATGACACAGAACCGTAGAAGATCTTCCAAAGTCTGTATCATTATCTCGAATTGTTCGTCTGTCTCTAGATGGTATGCAGTGCTAAGACTCAACTCTATGCCCATAGCCTTCTATAGACTCCTCCAGAACTTAGACAAAAATCATGGATCTCGGTCGGATACAATGGATACTGGAACCCCATGTAATCAAACGATCTTCTTGATATAAAGTATGGCTAGTCGTTCTAGAGTCTGAGTCATCTTGGTTGCAAGAAAATGGGTTATCTTCGTTAGTTTGTCTACAATCACCCATATAGAATCATTCATATACGGTGTCTTAGGCAAACCTGATACAAAGTCCATCGTGATATGCTCCTATTTCCATTCTGGTATTGGAAGTGACTGTAGAAGTCCTCTTGGCTTCTAGTGCTCAACCTTGATCTGCTGGCACTCCATACATCGTGCAATGTGCTCATATATGTCTTTCTTCATCCCTAACCACCAATAAGTGTTCCTCATATTATGGTACATCTTCATATTCCGTGGGTGTATAGCAAATCTAGAACTGTGTGCCTCGTCAAAAATCTCCTTCCTGATCTCAGGTACATCTAGCACGCAGATCCTGTCATGATAGTACAACACCCTATCTCGAACAATGAAATCCATATTCCCCCCAGTCTCAGCCTCTTGGCGAAGTTTGGTTAACTTCTTGTCGTGAGTCTGTAATTCCCTGATCTTGTTAACAATCGTAAGATCGATTGTGACGTTAGCACACATTGTCCTAGAACCTAGTAGGATCACCCTAATCTCCATTGCCTCCAACTCCTGTCGTAGCTCTTTTTGTGTAGTTAATAAGCAAGCAAGACTCTCTAATAACTTCTTGCTAAGAGCATCAGTTACTACATTCACCTTCCCTGGATGGTACTGTATACTGAGCTCGTAGTCCTTGATCAACTCTAACCAACGTCGTTGGCGCATATTGAGCTCTTTTTGTGTAAACAAGTTCTTGAGACTCTTGTAATCGGTGAAAATCTCACATATAGCTCCATACAGATAATGCCTCCAGATTTTAAGTGCAAAGACAATAACTGCAAGCTCGAGGTCGTGAGTCGGGTAGTTCTTCTCATGTGGCCTCAGTTGTCGTGAAGCATAAGCCACTACCCTTCCTTATTGCATTAGGACACACCCCAAGCCTTGGTGTGAAGCATCACTGTAGATCACAAAACCCTCATCTGGTACTGTTAGGATTAGAGCTATAACCAGTCGGTTCTTCAGCTCTTGAAAACTTTGCTCCCTCTCCTTAGTTTAGATGAATGGAACATTCTTCCGGGTCAGCTGGGTGATTAGCGTAGCTATCTTGGAGAAGTCCGTGACAAATCTCCTATAGTAACCAACTAAACCCATGAAACTGCGAACCTCCGTGACATTAGTCGGCCGGGGCCAACTAGTAATAACTTCTATCTTCTAGGAGTCCATAGAGATGCCCTCTTTACTGATCACATGCCCTAAGAATGAAATGCTTGGGAGGGCAAAATTCACACTTCTTCAGCTTAGCATATAGCTTCTGCTCCCATAGCTTCTGTAGGAGTTTCCTCAGATGCATCTCGTGCTCTTCTTGGATCTTAGAATAAACCAAGATGTCGTCAATGAATACGATCACGAAATCATCTAAGTACGACTTGAATACCCTGTTCATTAAGTCCATGAATACGGCTGGGGCATTAGTCACTCCAAAAGGCATAACAAGGAACTCATAATGTCCATATAGAGTTCTGAATGTCAGTGGGTTTGACTTTTAGTTGGTGATAACCGAACCTCAGGTCGATCTTTAAGAATACCTGAGCCCCCTTCAGTTGGTCAAACAGATCATCTACCTTGGGTAGTGGATATCTGTTCTTGATGGTGACCTTGTTTAATTCACGATAATCAATATATAGCCTCATGGTCCCATCATTTTTCTTAACAAATAATACAAGTGCACCCCACGATGATGAATTGGGTCGTATGAAACCCTTATCTAGCAGTTCCTGTAACTGAAGCTTTAACTCTTTCAACTCTGTTGGTGCCATTTTTATAGGGTGTCTTGGATATAAGTGAAGTGTCTGGCAGTACGTCTATGCTAAACTCGATCTCCCTGTCCACAGGTATCCTTGGAAAATCATCCAAAAATACCTCAGGGAATTCCCTAGTAATGGGAATCTGCTCTAACACAGGCTGCTGTGAATTAGTGTCCTGGATACTATATAAGAAACCATGGCATCCCTTACGAAGCAGACGCTTAGCCTGGATAGAAGAAACAAAGTAGGGCAGAAAAGCCACTCCTGTCCTCTCAAACTCAACAATCAGAAATCTAGGGTCCTAAATAAGAACTCGCTTGGCCACATAATCTATAGTAGCATGGTTTGTAGCCAACCAGCCATACCGAGAATAACATAGTAGCATGGTTTCCAGCCAACCAGTCCATACCGAGAAGTCCATACCGAGAATAACATAGTAGCATGGTTTGCAGCCAACCAGTCCAACCAGTAAATGTATTCCCAAAATCCGTATCTCACAATCCCTATACACGGCATCCCCCAGTAATGATTTCCCCGATGGTATAGTCACATTTAGTAAATATCCTAGGAGTTTTGTCGCTATGTTCAACTTAGCATAATATGTAGGGGATATATATGAATGTGTAGAACCAGTATCAAATAAGACATCAGTAGGCTATGAACAAACTAGAAGAGTACCTGCGACTACAGAAGTCGTAGCCTGCACATCCCTTGGTACTATAGAGAAAACTCGTCCGGCCTACTGCTGGACATTCCCCAATCATTCCTACGGTTTTGGGACCTATTCGCTACGGCTGTAGGTGCTGGAGTTCTATCTAAAGCAGCACTGGTCGTGGCTTGGTTGATCTGAGGACATTCCTCTGCAAAATGCCCAACTTGGCCATAATAGAAGCAAGCATTGCTATCCTTAAGACATTGGCCCCTGTGGACCTTCTGACAGTTGGGGCATTTGGCTACGCCCCCCTCAGTATAGCTCGGCCTCCTCTGACTAGGCCCTGTGGCTCGGGATCCAGTTTCGGGTCTAGTGAATATGGACCCTTGCCTAGAAAAGGAAGTCCCTTGCCTCCAGTTCTGACTGCCCCCTTGTAGAGATCTGAATTTTTTTTAAGATAAATTTTTTTTATTTAATTAAATATGAATATATGTATATGGTATGATGTGTTGCATATGGGTATATATATATAGTAAAGTGTAAAATATGTATTTATATATATATGTATAGATATAGTATGGTATACAATATATGTATATATATACATTTATTGGGACAAAAGAAAAGAAAGAAGCAGGCAGTGTGTGTGTGTGTGTTATAGTAACAGCCGTATGTGTGTCAACTTGTGTGTGCCGATGTGTGTGTTTTAAATATAATATATATATATATATATACATACATATATTGCGTGTGGGTGTGTAAGTGTGTGTGTGTGTGTGTGTGTGTAGGAGGTGGAGTGCGTGAGTGTGTAAAGTAGGTAGGGTGTTGAGTGTGTGTGCAGATCTGATGTAGAGAGAGAGAGAGAGAGAGAGAGTCTAGAGAGAGAAACCTAGAGAGAGTGTATGTGTGAAGAAGTGTGGATGCATGTGTGTATGTATCTATTTGGAAGAGCACAAAAAGAAAGGGGCAGAAGAAAAAGAGCAAGAAAAGGGAGATAGAAACGAGAAGAGAAGGAAGGATGGCTAGAAGAAGAGAGAGAAACCAAGAAGGTAAAAATTCTCTCTAAATTTTCCTTCTATACAAACTGTTTTAGAGCTTTATTTTTTCATACATGAGGAATATGCAATAAGTGGAATAAAATGGAAGAGAAATCATGGTTTTAAAGCAAGTAAAACTTAAGATCACCATGAACCCGAAACCTAAGGAAACTGGTTTTTAGTAAGCACACGGGGAAGCTTAAAAAACACTTATGTGACTGAAAACTAGGAAGAAAATGGAGCATTTAGCAAATTGAATGGGCCAAAATGATCAAGAGACCATGGAGATAATGGCAGTTGCAGGTGCGGCCAATAATTTGAAGAATGACCAGATCTCAGCCATTTCGTGAGGATTAGATAACACTAAAATGATCAAATCGATTTTAGGAGTTCAAAGAATGAAAACAAGGCGAAAACAGTGCTCGTAGCACTTGAAATAAGAACAAACTGTGGCCGTCGAAATCTGGGTAACAGCCACTGTAATTGGCCATTCGACAACCAAAATGCAATCCAACCGAAAATCCAAAGGTAGATCTGAAATCCTTACGAAATTTCCCTTCGAAACCTGTTGCACCGAACCTAAAAATCCACCAGAATTTCCCTATTGTCGCCGGAGAAGACGACTGTGGAGACGAAGCACAATGAACCCTAATTATTGGGGATGATGAACAGTGACAAGTCAAGTTGGACCGGGTTTGGGTCGAATCGGGTCGGGATCCGACCGAATGCAGGAAGGGTTATTTAAACTGTGTCGTTTTGGAACTTGTTTTAAATTAAGATTTTTCTCTATTTGGTTACAAGTATAAGAAACCTGAAATTAGGTTTTAGGATAACCTAAACCTTGGATAAGGAGTTTAACAGGAACATGTTACTCCGGTTCATCAGATAATCTGAACCGGTTGGTTCATGAGGGTTCTGGTCCAGTCTAGGGTTTGACCTAGAAAACCCAAGGTTTAAGGCTCAAATGAAAGAAACTGAACCAGAACTATTCTAAATTATATTTTGACTCCAACAGTTCTGAATATTTGTATTCTGGCCCAGCTTCTGAAAAAATTTATGCATATGAGCCCCTGAAAAATAAATAAATAAATAAATAATAAAATAATAAAATTTATTATTTTATTAATTGGGTAAAATGACTATTTTACCCTTAGACATTAAATAAGTCAAACGACGCCCAAAATAAATAAATGAATAATGTATTTCTACTAATTCGAGCATTCCGGACTCAATAGTGGAGTCCGATTGGGGAAATTTAGTCCCAAAAAATAAAGACACACAAATGATAAATGACTGTAATACCCCTAACGATACCAAGGCCAAATAAACATAAAAGATAGTCCATTTTAATTATGTCGGACATTCTGGACTCAACGGTGGAGTCCATACTGGCAAACGAAGCACCGAACAATGCGATGCATGAAAGAGTAAAAGTTTAAAATGCCCCTGAGCATGGTAAGTGCAAAGTAGAGGCCAAATGAAGGCCAATCTGATCTAATAAATTGTCCTAAGCACAATTAAGACTACAGAACAGTCAACGTATAAAATAAGAAATGATCGATGTGTCCTGATGATCAAAAACAGATAGCAAATGAGGTCCAAAAGACTTAGAAAATTATATATAAGATATGTGGAATATTCTGAGGACCACGATAGGGTCCGGGGCAAGAATGACAAAATTAGCATTTTACCCTTTTTAGTACAGATGGCCGAATTGAATTTCGCGAAAGCTTAAATTGACTTTGTTCGACGTTTCGGACCCAATGGTAGAGTTATTTTAACAAAATAGAAACTTATGAAATAAAGACATAAAATTTGATGAATAGCATAATTCAAGTAACAAATGGACTGAGTTACATTTTATGAATTTTAGGGACACTGAAAGGCAAGGAAAAGGCAGTCTGACCTTCTACATTATCACTGTTAGTTCAGCTACATGGCGAGCACGACTTCTTAGGTTTGAGACAAACCCATCAGATATGATATTTTGCTAAGTAAGGAATAGGATTAAGTTAGGAATGATTTGCATGTTGATTGAATGAATCATATGTTTATTTGATGTTAGAAAATCACATAAGGAATGTTGCTTTAAAAAAACACCTTAAGTTGATTGTTTACGTTTCTTATGTGTTTCTTGCTGCTCCATGGAGATATGATTTGTTCTATGTGTCGGTGTTATACGTGATTTATGTTTTTGGAGAGTTGTTAAGATTGTGGACACATGACTTGAGTATGTATTTACGTTGATCATGTATTGTATACTTTCATGTGGAAGATGTCTTATAATTCAGATACTGTGATTGCTTTTGGTGGAATACATTGTTTAAAAGCATGCTCCATGTGTTGGTAAACGCTTATCTAAGATTGTATTATTGCATGGTAGAATCAAGGCATATTGGCATGGTGTGATTCATTGAAAGCATAGTGTGGGTTGAGCACGTGGTGCTATGCATTATGAGGGTGTAGATCATGTGGTGAAAGATCCAGAATTGGACATTGTATTGGTACTCAGGTTCCATCGGATGTGTTCCGAAAATGAGACATTGTATTAGTACTCAGGTTCCATCGGATGTGTTCCAAAAATGAGACATTGCATTGGTGCCCATAATCCATCGGATGTGTTCCATAAACGGGTATTGGTACTCAGGTTCCATCGGATGTGTTCCAAAAATGAGACATGGGTGTGGCATAGAGTGGCATGGGTGTGTCACGTATATTTGTATAACATCGCATAAGTGAATTCAACGAGGTAGTATAGAGTTGTATGAATGTGTTCTGAATCTTGTCGATGCATTGTATGATAATATTGAATGACATGTAGATATAAATGTACACTTGCACATGCCACGCCTTAATTTTGTTCCTTGCATTAGCATTATATTATACCAGCAGTTGAGCTGACCCATTCATGGGATAACATATTACAGATGACGTCCCTTCTACATGACACTCGGTGATGTCTTAATGGATGAAAGAACTTGGAAACTATATTTGGCCCGTAGGGCGTATTTTTTAGGATTGTACAAGGGCATAAGCCCTAGACTATTTCATGTTTATTTGTAAGTTATGAGGCAACGGGCAAGGCCTTATGGATTGTATCAGAACAGGAATTGGGAGAGTGTTTGGAATGCATGTGATTGCCCTTTATTTCTTTATTATTTTCTTTTCTTTTAGTTTCGTTACACTCACCTCCGGGTTTGTGGAAATTCGGGGCGTGACACCCCTGATCTCTGGTTCCCTCCTCCCTTGGCAAACTCTTCGCCACTCCTCTCAATAATCTTAGCAGTGGTCACCACCCTATTATAAATGGTTAACTGTTGGGGCTTGAGTCTATCCTTGATGGCCCATCGTAGCCCTTCTTTAAATTTTTGAGCCTTTGGATCCTCGCTATTGATGACATTCAGGGCAAATCTAGCCAACTCAGTGAACGTGGCCTCGTACTACTCCATTATCATGTTTCCCTACTGTAATACCATGAACTCGATGATCTTTCTGTTCTTTACTTCTTAAGGAAAATACTTCTCATTAAAAATTGTGGTGAATCGTTGCCAATCCTTGTCTAGTTCCCTGGCCTCCTCAAGAAGCCACCACTTGTGTGTAGCTCCTTTGAGCATATATGTGGCATATGCCACCTTCTGTACCTCAGTGCACGTCAGGATGCAGAAAATCTTGTTCATCTCTAAAAGCCACTCCTCTACAGCTATGGCTCCCTGGGTACCATTGAAATTTGAGGGCTTCATCTTCTAAAACCGCTCATATGAAAACATCGGGTCTCGCTCATTCCCTTGTCGGCTACCCACGTTGACAGGCTGCTCTTGTCATATTGGCTGACTAGTACCAGCCTGACTCTGGAGTAGAGTCTCAATGACAATTTCCATCAGTCGCTTTAATCGATCTAAGCGATCTAGAGGTATCGCTGTGTTCCTCGTGTTAACCAAATCTAAAAAAAAATAACCCGTCAATGTATACATAATATAACAATCAGTGTTCACATAAAATCCTAATCATAGCAGTGTTAGTTTTATTTATCGGCTGACTCTTAGACTTAACAATTTTAATATTCTAATCCTGTCTCCCATGACTCACTAGGACCTAAGGCTCAACTCTGATACCAAGCTGTCACGACCCGAAACCCACCCTATGCGGATCTCGTATTGCGGGGCTGACCCTATGATCGTCCCTACTTTTTCTATCCTTGTATCAATAACAAAAATATATAATAAAAAACTTAAATAGTAAATCAACGGAAGTTTTAAATACATCATATAGTTCTACAATGTCAAAATAGGAACCAACATAACATCACCCTTAGGTGGTGAATACATGGGAGAACTACATCATAACTACTACATTCCTCAAAATGTCTTCCTATGCTCTTGCACTCCTGCTGCAGTCTTGCAGCGTCCCTACCTAAAAAATTTGTAAGTTGGGGTGAGCTAACGAAGCTCAGTAAGTAAATTCTCATCTCTGACACTAGTTAGGGTTAACATAGAAAGAATATGAATCCAAGATAACATGAGTGTGAACATGATAGCCAATCATAGGTTGAGATGTTGTGATAACCAATAAGGATAAAATGCCACAATGGCCAATGAACAGTAGAGGTCAGAATAATCAATCATGAGTAATTGATATAACATGAACATGGAAATCTCGATAGAAATCAATTAACATAAACGTACTGCCACAATAAATTGATAACAATCAATCGTAATCAATGAGTGAACTTTTAACATAAGATTATTCATAAGGAATGACAACATCCTATGAATCCAATAAACGTAATCATATTAATCAACATAAGTGATGCATTTACTCTGTTCAAGGCTCGGCAGACCTTTGGTCTTTTGGGGCCCAGCATACCCCCCTCATTAAGTGCAATATAAAATGCCATAATAACTCAGTGCGTAAATATGCAATCTTTGCCATATGTCCGTTCACGGACTCAACCCGTAGGTCCTGTCAACTCAGAAATGATCGGATGGATATTGTAATTGAACACAAATCCGGCATTCATAATATTTCATAATCATTCGTGATTCCATAAGAGTGTATAAAGATGGAATATCATTTATTCAGTAAAAACATAACAGTAGGCCTTTTAAGGCATAGTACAATATAATGATCAATGATATAGTAGTCAATAAACGTCTACAAGATAGAACAATATCACATTGTGAAAACAATAAACATTTGGTACATACAAGAGTACAAATCTGGCAGTAATAGAATGAACATGGCTTGGAAAACCATATGTAAGAGATTGGGTTTTACTTACCTTATCAGTGCAGTCTAGTTCAGTATTCTATGACTTTTCCTTTTCCCTTTGAGTTCCCTATATATCAATAAACATGTCTCAGTTTAATGTTTTTCATCAAATTTTATATCTTGTTATTATAAGTATCTCTTCTACTAATTTAGACTCTATTATTTAATTAATGTATCTTTGGGTCCTTATATAATTAACCATAAATTTAGGGTCTAATTATAGTTTATAAAAAATTTTAGTTAAAAACAGAATTTTAGAATCTGTTATTCCAAATTGGGATAGCCAAACAATGAACAAGTCCACTACACTGGAATAGGTTATCCCTATTTCCCAATCAAGTCCCAACCCAATTTATAAACTGTGCACCCAAACATTCCAAATCCCACTTAATTTATAAACCAAAACGGTGTAGTATTGAGGGTCCAAACTTGCGGGTGGATTAGGTCTAACCCGAAACGCGAACCAAGCCCTAACCCGATGACCCGTACTGTGTTTTTTCTCCGGTCATCCCTTCCGGGTGACGGCGACTCACCAGCGACTGTTTTTCTTGGTTTTCCCAATGGAATTTTTTTCTAAATTACATGAGGATCATAACCCTCATTTCCATTTTTCAAATTAACCAACAATCCCTCACGAATATCGAAATTTCAGTAGGTCTCTAGTGAGGCCCGAAATTCTGGTGAAGGTAATTTTTTCCAATTTTGTGCATGAATTCTCACTGTTTTTGCTCATCTTATCCTCTATTCAATTTCTGTACCTCAAGGGATCAAATTCCTACCTTTTATTTCCATTTTTGAGCATAAAATCATAAAACTTGATCCTCTCTTTAAAACTTGCAACTGAGGTTTCCTACCTCAATTCTAGACCATTTCAACTGATTTTTTTTGAAATAAAAACCTCATTTCATGCTCTATCAATTCCTTAAATTTAGACATAGAATTCATGCTTAAATTTTAAAATCAGAAGTTCAAGTTTTATACATTTTCTCAACTTTTTAGTCACAGCAACTCTCCATCTCTTCCTTCTTCCTTCTTTGTTTCACCTCTGAGCCTTCAATATTCAACCTCTAACTCTCAGTTTCTCCTTTGGTTTTCTGATTTCTCTACAACCAACCCATGTATATATATAGACAAATGGCACTACTTTCTCTCTCTCTCACCTCTTCCTTCTCTCTTCCTCCTTTATTGACTTTTCCTTTCCTATCTTTTCTATTGTGCTCTTTTCCATTTCTGACTCTTAACCTCCCTCACTTAATGATTTTTGTACGTTATATATTATATGTAACACACCCAAACCTTCTGCCTTTCCCTCTCTTTCTCTCTCTCTAAATATATATATATATATATTTATGTGTGTGTGTATATAATTTTGTATATATACATATATTCTATATTTTATGTATACAAATATATATATATACACACATATTTATACACACACACTTATAAACATATATATACGGTTATATTTATATATATATATATATATCTACATATATATTTATATATATACATAGTTATAATATAAATCTATATTACATATATATATACATATATGTATACATACCCATATATGTATATATATATATATATGTATACATACATGTACACGTATTTCGATGCTCACTCATGGCTTGCTCGGGTATCACCTGGGCACTGTCTGTACATTGAAGATTGTTCACATTTGAAAACTGTCCATTCCGTTTGATATTATAACATAGAGCCCTAATAGCTCGAGTTTATATGGGTTGCTCGGTTACAATCCGGGTTAGGGTATTACAGGATGGCTAGATTAACTTGAGAATACCTGTTGGGTTACTCACAAAAATCAACCTATTAGTGTGTAAACCCTATTTAATTTGAAATGCCTGTAAGAAACCTTATTTGTAAGGTAGACCAACTCCTCATCCACTTGAGCCAATTCTAATATCACATACGAACTCATAATGTTTTGAAAATTGGGCACATAAGAGAATCTCTTATTTTCTTACTTTGTTACTCGCATTATGATTGCTCACTTAACTCAAGCATTAGTTGCTTTGAGAATTGCTATAATATTTAGTTGCTTTAAACAATTTTCAAGAAGTTGAGCATTTCAAAATAAAGAATTCAGAAATTCTTCACACTAATTGTAAGCGAGAGTACTTGTCTAATTAGTTCAAGACAATTAAGTGAGAAAAATGAGGAAATTAGATTTTGTTAAATACAATTAGGTCGATGATAGGGAAAATACATTTTGTGTAGCCTATATCTTTAACCGAGTGCCCTAATAGTCAATTTCTCTAAGCTTGAGAATAGTGAAAAGCTTAATTTGGAGGGCATATCACCTTTTGAGATTTATGTGATTTGTTTACATTATTTATTATTTTTGTGAAAACTTGGCCCTAAATTTTAAAAATGTTAGCTTTTTAAAATATTCTTTTTGAAAGTTTAAAGGGCAATTGGATTCTTAATTGAACACCCTAAATTAAGGAATGGCTAAATTGAGTTGCACAATGAGAAAACTTTAAAGGAACTTTAACTTTGTGGGTTAATGGAATCTATGGAAGTCACGCCATCTCTTGGCGATGGTGGGAAATTGTTATCTCATTCTAGAATACCGATGATGTTTTGGATAGTGGGAGTGAGTTGAAGCCAAGTGGAAGTGTACCATTAGTTGGGATTGTACCACCAGAGGAAGAATTTTAAGATCCTTAGTTATGTAGAAGCAAATGTAAAATCTTTTCTCATCGTTGTGAGATTGAAGGGAAAAATCTTTACTATTAATCCACATGTTTAAGTGAACATTGCTTCTTATGTAGAGGCAAAAGTTTTCTATGCTAATAGTGTATGGATGGCTGCTAGGAGTGATAAGTTGAGCTAAATTAGCAAAGAATCAAATTTTGAGAATTGTTGATGTCCTTTTGTGTAGGATTGATTAACTAGTGTTTATACCCTATCTTTTATGAAAATGTCTTATCCCAATGGGGGTTATTGACTATGTAAAAGGATTCTCCATAGTGGTGAGAATTGTCTCCATACATTTTATTCTAGTAATTGTCGCACATGTTGGATTTTAGAAGCTTTCTAGATGGACTTAGACATGATCTCCTCTATGGAGAATTAAACGAAGATTCTATATGGATAAAGTTTTGAGCTTCAAGGTCAATGAACAAAGAGCGCAAAGTATGCTTACTCAAGTGTTCATTTGTGACCTAAAGATCGTCTATGCAATTTTGGGTTTTAAGGTTAAAGAACAAATAGCGCAAAGTCTGTTTGTTCAAGTGTTCATTTATGACCTAAAGACATCACCAAGTCAGTGGAGCCTTAGATTTTATCTAGCAATTGGCTTCACGATGATCAAGGAAGCCACGAATGGTTTAAAGAAAGTATTTTGATCTTTTATATAGTTGCTGACATATATGGAATTTGTTGTCACCATGAGGAAGACATTGGTGAAGTAGACTATGCTTGGATATGAGTTCCAAAAAGATTGTCTTGAGGGATTTCTTGTTTTTTCTTGAGAAATTTATAAGCGATTTTGTTAGCATAGTCATAACTTATCGATAGATTGATATGGGCATACTTTAGTTTTGATCATTGCAATTGGATTATTATGGAAAGAGATATTTTTGTGGAATTTCCTATTTGAGCGCGGTTGAGATTCTGAAGTGCATTGAAATGTGTACTCGATTGTTTTTACTACTCTTATTGATAGTCAAATTATTATAGCAACTTAGTGCTTTGCTCCTATCAAATTATTAGAGCAGTTTAATGCTTTGCTTATATGAATTATCAAATTATTAGACCAGCTTAGTGTTTTGCTCCTATCAAATTATTAGAGTAGCTTAATACTTTGCTCATATGGATTGTCAAATTATTAAAGCAACTTAGTGTTTTGCTCATATGGATGGTCAAACTATTAGAATAGCTTAGTGTTTGCTCATCGGACTATACTTAATTGGTTTCTTTGATATCTAAGTGATGTCAAGAATACATGGTTGGTCGTCATAATTGAGGCAGTAGTTTGGTTGTGTAGATCTTAGTAATGCCTTAACATAACATTATGTAGGCATGATAATATGTTCATCAACTGTTTTGTATGGCATGTCTAGCATATACAAGTATTACGTTTGTCGCAGCTTTATTCTACATTGTTAATAAGTTTTACAAGCTTGAGGGATATAAATGCAGGCAATGCCTTTTCTTTTTTTTGGTGATGTCTTTTGGACTTAGGATCCATAAGGACAAAACCGTGCAGACTCTCCACTAAACTAGAAGCTTAGGCTAATTAGTGGGCAGGTAGACCTATAGCGGTGATGGGAGAACCAAACATATTGGCATTATTTTTCACTACACTCGATTGAGATAGAGTTGCGAAAAGAGATGTGGTCCAAAGCCCATACTAATTAGTGATGTTTTACATATTGTGTTAAATAGTTGGGTTTATTTTAGATTTGATGTATTGGACACTGTATGACATTATTTCATCATTATATGATTTTGTGTTTATATTTAAATGATGTTTTTATGTTGTGAGCATACATGAAAAATGTCAACAAGTTTTGATTGACTCTCTCACATGAGCAATCGCCTTAGCGCTTAGATAACGAGCAAGATGAGACATTAAATTCTTGATTATAGGGAGAATTCATCGTTATCATATATGTCGCCTTAACAATGAGGTTCAGGATGAGATTCTTTTAAAGAATCGAGCATGAAGGTTGACCACACACCTTATGTAACTTGAAGAAAGCTGAATGTGAACTTTCAAACAGACGCTAGGAGAGAGACTAGGTTGGAATGTTCGGGTTAGGCACTGAGATAGCGACGGGCGCTAGATAGCGACTAGACTAAGATTTTTATGGCATTATATACTTTTGAGAATGAGTTTGATATGCCCAATTGAGTGGGACCTCCACTATAGCATACATTAGATACTGTATATGTTATGGATGTGACCTTTATAAAAGAGAGCAAATGAATGTATCCCTGTTTCATCATTGTGTGAGCTCTGGAACCTTTTTTAGTTCCATTGTGCCCTTTGTGACCTAGGACTATGTTATTAAGAGAGAGCTTGATGTTGCTACTTTAGCATGTTGCTAAAGGACCGTGAATGATGTCGTCCGGCGAGGTATGTCTAGGAAAATAGTTAAGTTCGATTGGATTAACGTGAGTAGCTAGGGAAGACGGTTATGTACTACACTATTGTGTTGTGACTCATTATCTAGGTAATCATGTCGATTTTTATGTTTATCGATATGATCATGAGTACAATATAGATTAGATGGTCAATGCATCGCGCTGAGATTAGTTCTCGTAAGGGATAACAGATGTTGAATCTAGTGTAATAGAATAGTCTGGGGCATAGACGAGATCAGTTATGTATTTGTAGTACGGTATTATGTTAATTTGTTGGTAGCTTAATATAGTACCCCTACCTAGATCCTTCTTGTCTGGTCGCATGATCCATTTCCTATATGTAGAAGGTGATGCAGAGAGCTTAGCACCCAACCTATGTGGATGAGTGGGAGATGTTAGACATTGGGTCATCTGGACCCAAGTCCATTTAGCATCCACAAGATTTGTGCGGATCGTGATAATTATTATAAGAGTTTATATGTGGTTAAAACTCTTATATGTTCTAGTTGGTTTGACCAACTTAGATATTATCACGTAAGTTTTGTAGGTTATCCCATTAGTTATGGTCATGGGATATAAACATATATGCATTGGTTAAGCGTAAGGAATCCATTCATGTGTAGCCTCCCAAAATTATCACGTGAGGTTGCAAGTGATGCTCTTTCTGAGATTCTTCTTAGGTGACCATCATAGTACCCTTGGTCTTGGACCGTAAAAATATATAGGAGACTCGATTTTGTAGCCGTCTTAGTTGATGAGTAGGATCTCTTGCAGTGTTCCAAAGTGGTGTTCCAAGAAAGCTCGTAGTACAAGTCGCCTCTTCCACTTCCGCATTCGCTATTCCTGATTCGAAGAGGAAACCGGATTGATAACCCATTTGTGTTTATTATGTATTTCCTTCATTCATAAAATTGATTTTTTTTTAATTATAGAAGTAAGGTGCTTTACTCGTATTTTTTTTTTTTTTTAAAGAAAAGCCCCTCTCAGACCATATATATATATATATATGTGCATATAGATCTATACATTTCACTAATTACTTTCACCTAAATACCCTAACAATCTCTTTAGAATACTAAAAACACTTTTACCTCACTTTGAGCTTGACCACTTAAGAATTTATTAAGACTTAAACAAATTCATGAAAATTTCATGAAAATTTCAACTTACATTTTCCAATACTTCTCCTACATGCTCTTGTATTCTAAGAGTGATGCAAACAATATATCATAAGGTCATACTTAGTGGCCGATTGTTGCATAAAGCAAAGAATTTCAACAAAAATAAAAATGATGCTGCACTTTTTGACTCGCAACACATGAGGACTCCATGACCTGTAGAACACTCAGAGAGATGATCAGAGGACCACCGGATTGGCTCCGGCGGTAGCCGCTCCGATGCTTAAGTAAGTAAGGGAATTGAAAGACTGTATTGAAAGCCAAAGAATGAGCATAAGAAAATAAAGCGTACCTCTAGGGTTTAATATATAAGCCGTGGCTCTCCTAATTTGATTAGGTTTTGCCGCCATGAATATAGGGATTTGATCATCGGAGATTTGCAGTTACCTTGTGGAGCATTGAGTCGTAGATGGAGATAATCATAGATAGTAGCTTCCGTGTTGAAGTCTGTTTCCTTATTCCCCGCTTAACAGTTGTTAAGGAAACCATATATGAAGTGTTGAATAAATACTGTCCAGAACAGGAGGTCTGGAAGATGTACACGAGAATATCCTGAATGCTTCATCCGCACTGTATGACCGAGTTTATCGGTTTTGAATGGTATGTAAATAAGAATGCCCCGAAGGCTTGTGGATGCTCTGTATGATAGACATATATGAGAATACCCTGAAGGCTTGTGGCTGTTCTGTATGTCCGAAATATATGAGCTCTGTAGGATCGAGATTTGTTAATCTGATGGGCACACGTGTCTCAAAGTGATTGGTGTGTCTGTTTGTGGTATATCAAAAAAGTAGATAAAAATAGAAAATAAAGAATAAAACTAGGTTACACGCTTTGAATGACTAATCAAATTTGAGACAAAGAAATGCGACATTGGAATCATATTTTTTACTGTAACAAAACTATGACCACATTATAATTATAGCCGATAACCGCTTCTCAATCAGCCTTGTGTTAGTCCAGTTTATCACCCATGATGTGAGATTAATTTCTCTTATATAATCAAATAATTGGATTGGACATTGGACTTGTTTGTCTCAAGACCCAAACTAGAATGGCATTTGTGGTGGTAGACTGGCAGTAATTAAAATTCTTTGATATTCTTTTATCATATAAAAAATTGTAATACATGCAATGTAATTTTATCGCTATAATGGGCTCAACCTGTATGAATTGGTATCTTATCCCACTCGTTATAATCATCACTATACCTCTCAACAGTACCTTCATTAGATAGTGTATAAATGCAAGTTTCATTCTGACATGTATTTTGATCATAGGTCGAAAAAAATCCATGTGGTTGTCTGGGAAGAATTTCAAAGAACTTGAAGTAACCTTGGTAAGACAATGTATCATCCATGATACTGAAGGTCCTGGAGCTCCATTCCTGGGACTTTCCTGGACGCAAAAACTTTGGTCCCACGGTATGGGTATGATAAAATGTTGACCAGCAACGAATATAAACTGTATTGTTACTTATTTTCACGTGTCTTTTCAACCCAAATAAGTCTGCAACATCTCTTGAGCAAAAGGGAATGCAAAAGAGAAACACAGGGATTATAAGTGACCAAGTATCATTCATCCTGACAATTGCAAAATTTGATCATGGAGGTGGAGGTGGTTTTTAATAGTTTCTTATTCTTTTGCATTTTCAATTTTTTCTTCTCCATTTTCATAAAAAATTTCCTCTAAGAACTTATCTTCAACAAAACACTCTTCTAAAAATTGATCCTCATCAAAGTATTGCATCCAATATTCAATTGGTAAACAATATTTTTCATTACAGCAACAAAGAAAATCAAGCTTTTTCCAAACCTAAGTTAGAGACTTTAGATCACTTTTTTATGCACTCCCCCCCCCCTCTTCAAATGCATATTCTTCCTTCGTTTCTTGAATTCTCTTTGATATTCAAACATTAGTTATCCAATTAACACCATACCATAAATCACATGTTCAAAGATAGACTTGAGTTCTAAAATTCCAATATGTATAATTGGAGAAAAAAAAAATTCCCCTTTTTTTTTGGGTGCATTAGCTACCAATTTTTTGATGAGAACATTTTACCACACCTCTCTCCTTGAATAATCTTCAACAACGTTTCTATTTTCTTCTTTTTCTCTCTCCTTGTAAGTGGAGCTCTAATATCAAATATGTTGAGACAAGTGGAAGTGAGAAATTAATTTTTCATAAAATTGAATTTTTTTTTTTAATTATGGAAGTAAGGTGCTTTACTAACCCTTTTTTTTTTTTTAAAAAAAAAATCCTCTTGGACCACATTTATATGTGCATATAGATCTATCTTGACATTTCACCAATTACTTTCACCTAAATACCCTAACAATATCTTAAGAATACTAAAAACACTTTTACCTCACTTTGAACTTTACCACTTAAGAATTTATTAAGAAACAAATTCATGAAAATTTAACATTGCTTTTCCCAATACTTCTCCTACATGCTCTCGTATTCTAAGAGAGATGCAAACAATATATCATAAGGTCACACTTAGTGGTGCCTATTGTTGCATAAAGCAAAAAATTCCCCCCCCCCCCTCCCCCAAAAAAAAATGAAGTAGATAAAAATAGAAAATAAAGAATAAAATTAGGTTACACCCTTTGAATGACCAA
The DNA here is from genome assembly GCA_008638375.1 of Nyssa sinensis. Classification (NCBI taxonomy): domain Eukaryota; kingdom Viridiplantae; phylum Streptophyta; class Magnoliopsida; order Cornales; family Nyssaceae; genus Nyssa; species Nyssa sinensis. Next base: position 7,304,278 of record CM018046.1, read on the forward strand.
TCAAACTTGACACAAAGAAATGCAGTAACAAAACTATAACCATATTATAATTATTATAGCCGATAACTGGTTCTCAACCAGATAGGGTTAGTCCAGTTCAATGAGTTCACCACTCATGATGTGAGATTAATTTCTCTCATCCAGTTCAATGACATGTATCTCTACCATAGGCCTTAAAAAACCCCTGCGGATGTCTCGGAAGAATTTCATAGAAGTTGATGTTACACTGGTACGAGTTATCAACGATACGTGTGGTCCTAAAGCTCCATTCTTGGGACTCGCCTGGATCCAAATATTTTGTTCCCATCTTGTCAAGTCTTAACTAGCAACGGATATAAACTGTATCGTTACTTTTGTTAGTTATTTTTTATGTTGTTCTTTTCTGGTCGGAAGGCTTTCCGTCCTGTATTACTTATCAAGAACTTGAGGCCAGAGGGTCACCGGAAAGGCTCTAGTGTTAGCTGCTCCAATGATAAAGTCAGTAAAAAAATAAAGGCAATAATCCAAGAAAAGAATTAAACATAAATTGAAAGCGTACTTTATGGCCTTATTTATAGGTTGTAGATCTTCTAAGTTGAGTAGGATTAGGAGTCATGAAAATAGGGATTTGAAGATATTTTGAAAATAGTAGTTACCATATCGAACTCTATTTCCTTATTATGATGTCGATAAGATATGGAGGGCGGCGCTAGGTTCTGAACTCAAATACCTCTGAACCCTTCATGCCTAGTTGACCTAGATAAAAATAACATTTCTTGATCTGTACCTTGAAGAGCTCTTTACAGACACGTGTCAACCCCAAGGATACGGTTGTCAAATTTTGGTATATTAGTTACTTTACTCCAAGCCATAGTTCTGTAACATACTCAGAACTGAGGTTAGGGTTTTTTAGACGTTACACGTGTGGTAGTCATAAATACACCGCTCCGTGTTCCGAAGAGACAGTTGTTGATGTGACATTTATTGTGTCAACCGCCAATTGGATTTACGAGGCCATCATTGCCTCAACCGCCATGGCGATTCAGAGGCTATGCCCCCCACGTGAATACTTGTTGGATTAATATAAAACAGGGGCAACATATTAGTACTCCCCTTTTCAACACTTTAACATTCTAAGAGCTTTCAAATCGCAAGAGAGAATTTTGCACTTCAAATACTTCAAACTATAAGAGAAATCTTTGAATGAGGTGAACTCTGGCGTCCCAAAAAGATCAACTCCGATCAAAGCTGTGGTCAGGTTCCATTCTAAAAACATTTCCTAAATTCCTTTTCATCTTCTTTTTTTTTCTTCTACTCTTCTCCATTTTTTATTTAGACCATGTCTGCCTTTGACGTTTTGTAATACCCTAACCCAAATTGTAATCGGGCGAACCATGTAAACCTGAGCCGATAAGACTTTACGTTACGATGATGAAATAAACGGTATGGATTTTCAATAACTTTGAATATATACATGAATGCCAGGGCAAATGAATAGCGACAATAAAAAAAATAAATAATAAAAATAAAATTTAAAAAGGAAATAAAATAAAACTAAAATAAAAATAAAATAAGAATTTGAAATAAATAAAAAGAGGAATTGAATATGTGAACAATATATATATATATGTATATATATAGGTGTGAATAAAGAAATATATGTGGGAAGGTGTAATATGTATATCAGTTACAATATGTAACTGAAAAGTAGAAGAGAGGTTATAGCCGCAGGAAATTGAAGGGTCTGGGAGAGAGAGAGAGAGAGAAGAGAGAGAGCAATTTTTTTTATATATATAAAACAACTAGAAGCATGTGCGTTAGAACTAGAAACAAAAAGGAAAACGCAAAGAGAAAAAAAAAACACAGAGAGAAAAAGAAGAGGTGGTCTGGGGCGCTGCATGCGTGGATCCAATAGCCTTGCGAGAAGGGGGAGAAGTAACCGCACCAAGGAAATCAGGACTGAGCGAAGCAATTCAGGACGTGAAGCCGGGACGACTCGAACACCTGCACGCACGCTTGGAACGGTAAGCTGGATCAATTCTGTCTTGTTAAATTTTAAGCACAGAGTATATATTCGAATGTACGGTCTTTAGGAGCATGGAATGAGGATCATTTTTTAAAAAAATGAAGGAAAACGGGTTAGAAATGAGAGAGAAATCAACATGTGCAGGTTTTGGGAATTTAATTGGTTTGAGTGATTTTGAGCATGAAAATTTGTTTAAATCGTGGGGAAATTATCCTCTTGGGTACAGGAATGTAATATGATCAAAATGGGATCAAAACGGTGTAGAAAATGGGAGAAAACGAGAAGGAAAAGGGGTTGGCCGAAGCTGGCCTAAAAATCGCACAGCTCTGGTGGAGCTGCAGTTTTCCCTGTTTTAGGGGAGATCCGGCACTCCGATCCAAGAATCGAGGGTAGATTTGAGTTGCCCATGAGGCATAGGTTCGGACCCAGTGGTAACCGCGAGAAAATTCGTCGCCAGCAAGTCGTAGTTGACAGAAGAGATGACCGGCCATAGCGTGGGGAGAGTGCTACGCAACTGGGTTTTTGTGTCTTGATTTGGGCCAAACCGGGTCGGGTCCGACCCAACCCCCTATTTAGAAGGCTGCCCAACACTATTATGTTATGGGTGTGTTTTTAAATTGAATTTGGGGGTGTTTGGCTAAGGGCTTAGGGAATTTAAAATTAGAATATGAATATATTATTCTCATTTAAATTTGTTAGCCACTGTTTGGCTTATAAAACTAAAGAAAAAAAATGCATGGGGCAGTGACTTGAACTTGTGACCAAGGAGGAAGGGTGAGAAGAATGGACCACCATGCCACTAAGGCACTTGTGGTCTGTTTGGGCTCAAATACTATATGTATTAGCTATACTTAATTAATTTAATAAAGTAGTTTAAATTAATTAATTTCAAATTAAATTCTGACGCGTAAATTAGTCGAATGAATAATGAAAACATATTGTTTTAGACCGTCTGGATCTAATAGTGAGGTCTGTTTCACGAAATGGAGTCCCAAAAAATAAAATACCCGTAGAAATGCCAAAATAATCAAATTGCCCCTACGTCAAAGGTGAGTCAAACGAACTTCGATTGAGTTAAGCCGATAGTGGATTTTTATTATTTCAAACCTTTTGGACTCAACGGTGAAGTCCAAATTTTGAAAACAGAACCCCAAAAATAGAGACACGTAAAAGACCATTTTACCCTTGGGTAAATGGGATTAAAATAGAAGTCGTAAAAGTATAAATTAATAAAAAAGATATTTAGAGTAGCGAGGCAGAAATTTGATAAATGAAATTAAAACTAAAATGTGTTTACTGATATATAGGAGACTCGAAAAGAAAAGGGAAGGTCACGAAATACTAAGACGCGTTGATAAGGTAAGTAAACTTCTATCTCTTATACGTGGTTTTCCAAGCCACGATCTTTTTATTATTGCCAAAACTTGTACTCATGTATGTATCTACTGTTATTGTTCCCACCATTGATATTATCCTATCTGGTGGAGGCTTATTAATTGATATCTCATGATTTGATTCATTGTACTAATGCCTATAATTGTATGCATGTCATGTTATGTCATACCTTATACACGATAGAATCTTGGTTTTTAAGTGAATGTCGAGACTGTAAATGGACAAATGGTGATGGGGGTGTTTTTATCGATTAACTGGACCTACGGGCCGATTGACGGGACCTACGAGTCGAATCCGTGATAGCACACATAGTGATGGGGGTGTTCTTACCTAGGGAGTTATGAGGGTATTTTGTGTGCATTGAAATGTTGATCGTTCACTCATTAATTAGACTTGACTATGACTATTTTATTGTGGCCGTATTCATGTTGATTGTGATTATTGTGCTTTATCCATATCCATGCTACACTACTACTCACACTTGTTATTGGGCTTGAGTATTCATTGGCCTTGTGGCACTTTACTGTTAACTGCAATCATTGCCATGACTGACTATCATGTTACCTTGAATTCATGTTTTCCTATGTAATCCTTAACCCGTATTTGAGATAGGTTTTTACTTACTGAGCTTTGTTAGCTCACCCCTTTATTATATTTTTTAGGTGAGTATGCTACAAAACCACAGTAGGAGGTCCGAAGCGTAGGGAGACGGTTAAGGAGCACAATAGAATACAGTAATTTATCCCATGCACTCACCACCTAAAATAGTGGTTTATGTTTGGTTTATGTTGGTTATTGTCAGACTTATTTTCGATTTTGAACAATATTGTAATAAGGCTTTCTCACTTTATTGTTATGGTTACATTGCTTATAGTTATCATTGCTAAAAGAATGAAAAAAATAGGGACGACCATTAGGCCAGCCCCACGACACGAGATCCACATAGGATGGGTTTTGGGTCGTGACACGCTCAGTCAAGCACTGGTCATGAAATCGTAGATCTTTAGGGAGTAAATAACCAAGTAGAAGTAAATTCAGTAGTTAGTAGCCCTTCGAAAAATGTAGAAAAAAAATATGTTGATAGTCTAGTTCTGAGTTCTGAAGTCAGGATAGTTGAGGCTTTCAAGGAGCCCAGGACATAGATGGAGAAACCTATGAAAAATCCCACAAAAGAAAAGAGGGTGAGAGCGCCATGACTCAGAGCATGATAGATGCTCTAAAGGCTGTTTTTTATTTCCCTGCAAAAGTGTCCTGTAGGGTACCAAGATATATAGACCGTCCCTTTAATATCCAACAAGGTGAAATCTGTGCTTACCTTAAATGGTTTGAGATAGGGGTTCAATTTCCCTTCCACCCTTTAATTAGAAAGTTTTTAGCTAGTTTAAGATTTGCTCAACCGACCTGAACAAAAACAGTTGGAGCCAATTGCTAGGCTTCATAGTTTTGGGTCATCTGAACGACATCGAGGTAGATCTCCTTCTAATTAGGAGTAATATGGATCTGAAGTACCTGAGGTTAGAAGGCATATTTTACATGTCTTTTGATAAGGCATTCAAACCTCTTTCCTCTGTACCCTTTTCCAATAAAACTTGGAAGAAATAGTACTTCTATGTCAAGAGAGGCTAGAAGTTCGAGGATTTCGAGAGCCAAGTTTCAACATTCCCATGCAGGACTGGTATCAAGGGTGAGCCCCTCATTTTTTTTTATCTATCCCCGATCTCTTATATTTATGTATTTTGATTTAACTCATTCTGTCTATGCCGATAAGATGGCGTGGAGGAGGTCGATATTTACTTCTGACCTCTAGAGGAAGTATAAGAAACTTCTTCAAACTAACAATCATTCGTATGAAGCCATCCTCACTCCAAGAAACCTAATGGACGCTGGCTTGGTGTAGGATCACATTATGAGCTTGAAGAAGTTCCTAGTAACTAGGTGGGTGTGAAGTAAGAAGAAGAACAAGATTGGGGAGAGTTTGTCCCCTGCCAAGCCTCCCCCTCCAAAAAAGAAAATGAGACTAAGCTCCAACTCCCTCGATAGAACTGTCTTGGAGGAAAATAACCTTTCTTAATTTGTACCCTGAAGATCTCTTTACAGACACGTGTCATACCCAGGATACAGTTGTCAAATTTTGGTGTATCAGTTACTCCCCTCCGAGCCTTAGTTCTGTAACATACTTAGAACTGAGGTTAGGGTTTTTGAGACGTTATACACGTGGTAGTCATAAATACGTCACTCCGTGTTTCAAGGAGACAGTTGTTGATGTGACATTTATTGCGTCAGCCACCAATTAGATTTACGAGGCCATCATTGCTTCAACCGCCATGGCAGTTCAGAGGTGATGCCCCCCACGTGAATACCCGTTAGATTAATATAAAATAGGGGCAACATATTAGTGCTCCCCTTTTCAACACTTTAACATTCTGAGAGCTTTCAAACTGCAAGAGAGAATTTTGCACTTCGAATACTTCAAACTATAAAAGAGATCTTTAAGTGAGGCGAACTCTGGCGTCCCAAGAAGATCAAGTCCGACCAAAGCTATGGTCAGGTTCAGTTCTAAAAACATTTCCTAAATTCCTTTTTATCTTCTTTTTTTTTTCTTCTACTCTTCTTTATTTTCTATTTAGACCATGTCTACCTCTGACGCTTAGTCAAGCACTGGTCATGAAATCATAGATCTTCAAGGAGTAGATGACCAAGTAGAAGTAGATTTAGTAGTTAGTAGCCCTTTGAAAAATGTAGAAAACAAATCTTTTGGTAGTCCAGTTATAAGTTCTGAAGTCAAGATAGTTGTGGCTTTCATAGACCCCAGGATAAAGGTGGAGAAACCTATGAAAAATCCCACAAAAGGGAAGAGGGTGAGAGCGCCATGACTAAGAGCATGATAGATGCTGTGAAGGCTATTTTTGATTTCCCTGCAAACGTGTCTTGTAAGGTACCAGGATATATAGACCATCCCTCCAATATCTAGCAAGGTGAGATCTGTGCTTACCTTAAATGGTTTGAGATAGGGGTTCGATTTCCCTTCCACCCTTTCATTAGAAATTTTTTAGTTGGTTTAAGATTTGCTCAGCCGACCTGAACATAAACAGTTGGAGGCAATTGTTAGGCTTAATAGTTTTGGGTTATCTGAATGGCGTCAAGGTAGATTTCCTTCTAATTAGGAGTAATATGGATCTGAAGTACCTAAGGTTGGAAGGCATATTTTACATGTCTTTTGATAAGGCATTCAGACCTTTTTCCTCTGTATCCTCTTCCAATAAGACTTGGAAGAAATAGTACTTCTATGTCAAGAGTGGCTAGGAGTTCGAGGATTTTGAGAGCCAAGTTTCAACCTTGCCACGCAGGACTAGTATCAAGGGTGAGCCCCCTATTTTTTTTTTTATCTGTCCCCAGTCTCTTATTTTTATGTATTTTGATTTAACTCATTCTGTCTGTGCAAATAAGACGGTGTGAAAGAGGTCGTTCTTTATTTCTGACCTCTAAAGGAAGTATAAGAAAATTCTTCAAACTAATGACCGTTCGCACGAAGCCATCCTCAATCCAAGAAACCTAATAGACGTTGGGCTAGTGCAGGATTACACTATGAGCTTGAAGAAGTCCCTGGTAACCAGGTGAGTGCCAGGGAAGAAGAAAAAGAAGATTAGGAAGAGTCTATCCCCTGCCGAGCCTCCCCCTCCTAAGAAGAGAATGAGACTAATCTCCAACTCCTCCGAGAGAACTACCTTGGAGGAATTAGGAGTTTCTCCTGCTAGGGAGGCCCTTCTGCCCCTAATGCCTTCTGTACTGAAGCAGAGAAGGGGGAAGGGATTATTTATTATCGCCTCTTCAGGGCCTAATGTGTAGAGACCAGGAAAATGAGGGCAAATTTTTTGTTTTGCCGGTAAGACACTATTCATGCACCGTTTGCCGGTAGGGCGCTATACGTGCACATTTAGTGATAAGTCATGTTTAGAAGCATATTTTGAGTATTTCATAGATGATAAATATGCTTATAATATTAAAATACACCTCCTGTAAAAATTTGAGCCTATTCGAAGATAGTTTCAAAAATTGGACTAAAAGGGCATCCAGGTGGCCCGGGTGGATCAAGCCAAACTCGGCCACAGAAGAAAATTTATTTTTTTGAAAAATTTCATTTAAAATAATTTTAAGAACTTTGACTAAAACAAAATATCGAATTGAGGTGTTTTGGGAGGGTTGTAGTGTAACAAGGTCTCGGATTCATTAAAGGCAGAAGGGTCATTTTGCACATTTGCCCCTCCACTATAAATACAGCCCCTTTAGTGTAAAAATATCATTCTTTGGTCTAAAGAAAGAGCAGAACACGTTCATGGAGAGAAAGTGAAGAAAAACCCTAGATTCTCCAAGCTTTAAGCCACCGAAACACACTCCTAGGCCAAGATTATTGCAAGACTTCCTTCTAGGAAGTTGTTTCTCTCATCAAGGGCTAAATTCTCACTGATCAGTTCGGCTTCACAATGAACACAACTCCCTCGGGTTGAGAAAAACCATTTTAGGTATGATATCTTGCTAAGTTAGGAATAGATTTAAGTTTATTTGCCTTTTTATATGCTGGTTGAGTGATTTAGGTGTTTACTTGATGTTAGAAAACCACTTAAGTGATAGTTGCTTTGAAAACTTAGAGTTGGTAGTTTAGGTACTTTTGTGCTCTTCGAGTTTCTTGTTAATTTGTTACCATGATGAAGGTGTACCTTGCATATGTGTTGAATTATTATATTTTAGCTTATGTTCATGTAGAGAAACTCTTGTGGTTTGAGAGTTATGATTTAATCCATGTATTGGTACTTTATGTATTTTGTGATCCTTGAGAAATTGTTAAGGTTGTAAATATGTAATGTGTTTATATGTAAAATTGATTAAATTGCATGTTAGGCTCATGTAGATAAAGTTTTATGATTCAAAGGTTATGTTGCTTTAAGTTTAATGAATTATCAAAGGCATGTTCCATGTGTTGATGAAAGGTTTCATTGAATTTCATAAAAATAAAGTCAAGGCATGTTGCCATAGTGCAAATCCTTGGAAGCATAGCGTGAGTTGAGCACTTTGGTGCTATGCATTATGAGGGTGTAGATCCTGTGGTGAAAAACCCAAAATTGGCCATTGGTACTCATGCCAACGGGGACAGACCGTAAAGTTAGACATATGATTGGTACTCGTTCCAACGGGGAAGGGCCGTGAAGCGAAACATAGGTGTGGCATAGAGTTTGCATGTGTGTGTCATACATATCACCTTTGCATTGCATTGATGAATGGAGGGGGGTATGTATAGCTTGAAAATGTACACTCACATATGCCACGCCTTAAATTTTTTCCTAGCAAAGCATTTTGTCATACCAGTAGTTGAACTGACCCCTCGTGGGATATCATATTACCGATGAGGCTCCTAGTACTTGATACTTGGGAAAGTCTTGATGGAAGGAGAGGAAGGGGGCCTGGATGGAAATTTGGCCCTTGGGGAAAATTTTTGCATATATGGGCATAATACCCAAATGACTTGTATTTCAGTTTGGAAAAGTAGTGGATTATAGGCCTTGGGCCATTTTAAAATGTAAGGGTTTAAAACAAAATGATATGTAAGATGTCTTTATTTAAAGAGCATCATATGTATATATTGAGATAACTAGGTGTGTATGTTGAAAACAAGGGATGTTTGTTTAATTTACATGAATTGTGACCACCGAGTGAGGGTGGGTTGTGACATACTTATACATATGAAGTATTGTGAATATTAGGTGGAAAAAGGCTTGGAAAACAAAGGAGGTTATGTTAAAATTTTATAAAAAATTAAAAGGCTTGTTAAGTGTGTAAAACACCTTTTAAATAGGTGGGAAGGATGTCAAAAAGGGGGGTTTAGAAACGTTGGGAAAATAGGCTAAAAATGGAAGAAAAGTGGCTTGAAAAACTTGGGAAAAAATTTTGGAAAACAGAGAAAATTGGCTGCTAGACAGAGAAATTCAGCCGCAGCCATGAACAGTAATTCTGCAGGAAATCAGAAAATCTACTCTTTGTCGTTATAGTGCCCAGCCCTCCGTCGCCCGCAACCCCATGCCCTACGCTCGTGCCGCGCGCCCATGCGCGCCATGCCCTTGCCTTGCCCTGCTACGCGCGCTGCTGCCTTGCCTTGCTGCACAGCCGCTGCTTTGGCCATGTCATGACATTTCATGACCTACCTTTCAAGGCCATTTAATTACATACTTGACCCTACTTTTTGGAGCCCATTTTAGGCCACTTTTGGCCATTACTTCAAGCCATGTTGGACATTTTTTTTAGGACTCTTTTTAGTCATATTTCGAGGCCATGTTTGGCCACTTACTTGGACCACTTTAGGTAGGATATTTGACCTACTCTTGGCTCATGTCTAAGGACATTTGAGGCCCATTTGGACCATTATCCCAGGGTATATTTAGAGACATTGGGTGGGCTATTTTGGAAACCATTTTTGAACATGACTTAAACTATTTTAAATATTAATTGGGAGGGATGTTTGAGTGACGTTAGGAGACCATTTTGGTTAAGTTAAATAGCAAGTCTTCCTTTCTAATTTTGGGGAAACATGGGGAATAAATGTAAAATTAATTGAATTCACCTTAATGGCCTTTCATTTACTTTTCTTATTTCATTTCACTCACTCCACGAGTTTGTGAAAATTCGGGGCGTGACAACGTGGTATCAGAGCTTAGGTACGAATACTTGGGGACCGTAAGGTGTTGTTAAACACAATGGGGACACGACGTATAATTTGAAAACTTTTGGAAAAAAAATTCTTGTGTAATGTGTAGATTCTGACATCTAGGTATTAGAGCTCTAGTGTGAAAATACCTAGCGATGATAGGGTGTTGTTGAACACCATGGGACCCTGGAGGAAAGCCTGTGACTTGGTGTGACTGTCAGTGGCATGTGACAGGACCTTGTGTGTTATGTGACTATTTTTACTTAATGCATCGCATGTGTGATTATGTGTTAGTTGATATTATACTATGAGACATGATTATATGATTTGGTGCAGTGAGATGCATGATATGTGTAATGTGTATATTGGCAAGACTGTGTATGATGACTTGGTATATGATGACATAGTGTGTGATGTACGTTATACTATGATATATGCTATGATGCATGTTTGCTTGATAACTTGGCATGACTATATATGATGACGTGGTATGTGATTTAGTATATGTTTACCTGCATGATAGATTGATACTAGTTGCCTTCATGATGACATGTGACATCATGAAAAAGAATAGCATGGGCAGGTGTATATTGTATTGCTTAAATGGATTTCTTTTTTCTGGTGAAAGATTGTGTTGGAATTGGGTGAAAAACTTGGTAGTTGATTATTGCAAACAAGGGATGGGGGTGGTTGACGTGAGTTTTATAAATTATGATTAAGCAAATATGTCGGAAAAGATTGATGTGGATAAATTCAGTTTATGATATAATTGAATTTTAATTGTTGTGTTTAGGATGGATATTAATGAGTTCAAGTGATGTGAATATGAAAGATAGGGGTTGTAATGATTCCTTTATTGAATTGGAATATGTTATTTTGTGTTGGACTATGAAGGTAAACTAGAGAGGAATACTATTTTCTTACCTAGTCCTATAAGATGATCAATACTTGTTGTGATAAGAATAGTGGATTGATTAAATGAACCTATGAAAATAAGCCTTGTAAAATAATAATAATAATAATAATAATAATAATAATAATAATAATAATAATAATAATAATAATAATAATAATAATAATGAGCTGCTTGAATTGGACTGAATTAAGGTGTGAATCATGAACTTAGTTCTAGCATAGTCTATAGGAGTGATTACAGAATTATGATTGAATAAAGGATAAACATTGGTTGTTGCTTTGAAGGAAATTGTGTATCAGGTTAAGAATTGGATGATGTAAATTTTTTATTAAGAGTCTTGTGTTTAATATGCGAATTATGTGAATATACTTAGGGTAGTGTGACCCTAACGAGGCTCTATAGAGATTGCTCGATAGAGATAGCGGACCGCATTCTTTCTTTTGTTTTTCATTCTACTTGACATGTCTAGTTTTGATATTATATTGGGAGAGAAATTGGGTGTTTGCTTTACGGGTGAGTATAGACTGCTATAGGGGGAGAGTGACGATGTGTACTCCTGAGGGAGATTGTAATGCCTCGACCAGTTTATCGGGAAAGTTAGTCACAAATTTGGGAATCAGAAATTTTATGAAAAATTAAACCAAGATATAAAAAAATAAAAAATAATTAATAATAATAATAATAATAAATAACTAAATAAAATAAAATAAATAATTTAAATCGGCTAAATAAGGCCTAAAGGAAAAATAACAAAAAGGAAGCTCAAATTGAGGCCAAGGAGTTTTGAACCCTTGATCCAAAGTAGGCAAAGTTTTAAAGCCCAAAAAAAAAAATACCACTTGGGCTACTCATTTATTTGTGAAATATATTACAACATATATTATTTTCCCTCAACTTCCCAAATTAGCCAATGGCCATTCATGCAGCAACCATTATTTTTTTAAATAAAATATATAGGATATAATTATACGTGTTGCGTGTGTGCAATTGGAATTTAGAAAATCAGAATTAAGAAAGTTAGTAGAGAGAGAAGGCGTAGAGAGGAGAAGAAGAAGAGAGCAGCAGCCGAGAGTGAAGGGAGCTGGCACGATTGGAAAGAGAGAAAAAATGAGGAAAACTACCAAGAAAAAGAAGGAAAGAGAGGCCAAGCTCGCCGAGATTGAGTCGAATCTCTTGGAACAACTCGAAGAAATCGTGTTGTCTCCTTGACTTGTCGATGTCGAACGGCTTGAGTGGCGGTCACACTTGGCCGATAAAGAGGAGCATCGGTAAGTGAGCGGAGAAGATCCAAAAGTTGTTCTTGATGGTGTTGTTGTCTCTGATCTTGTTGGGATCTTGAGGCAATTAGGCGATCTTGCTGAATTTGCTGTAGAGGTTCTTCGCATACTCAAGGAGACAAACAATGAAGAGGCGAGTCAACCTGGTTTTGATGATGAGCCTTGGACTCATTTCAATCGGCTTCCGGTTAGGTATGCACTGGATGTGAATGTAAAGAGTGCAAAGGGTGTTTTTTTGCACAAGAAATTGTTGCATATGGCACTTGACCTTGCTTCTAAACCTGCATTTGAATTTCGCCCTGTGCAGGTTCATCACATTTCTAATGGATTGTCCTTTAGAAGAAGCTATCAGAAATAGAGTCATCTTCTTTTGCCTCTTTGCTTTTACAGGACTTAAGTTTTGAGACATGACGAAATAGTTTTGTACACAACGTTTCAATGCATGTAATCTCAGGTCGGGTTCATGAAATTGGGGATTTGGGGTCTGATCATACATTTTCAAGTAATTGTTTTGACAGTTTTGTGTTGTGCTGAGTATATATTGTTGAGAAATTTGATACTTCTCAGAACAAAAATATTGTTTATAATGCAGCTGTTTTCGGCTCGTCAAGGATATGACCGTCGCTGTGAATGAACCTGCAAAGAAATAAGATGAAAAGCCACCGGGAATGGCTCCGGTGGGTAGCCGCTCCGATGGTTTAATGAGATCAAGTAGAGAAAAATTACTTGATGTAATAATATCTTCTTTTTGTCACTTAAGAAAAATCAGATGATGTGTACATACCTTTTTCAGTGTATTTATAGGTTGAAGGAGCTTTGTTTTTAGTGCCAAGCGGTGGATGCAATGATGTCTTTATGTCACTGTCCGTTATTGAGTTTACAGCGATGTAGGGCTAGGACTTAATTTCGTCTTTAGTCAAAGCTAGACTTGGTCGTCTGTTAGGCGGCAGTAAGTTCATCATGACGGCCCACGTCATAATAATTTTGTAAATGGTTGTCCCATCATCACGACATCGGTATTCCGAGATACTCTGGCAGTGACTTCGGTAGCCTTAAGAAACAATCTAGGTTATTGTTGAGTGTATCGGGATGATATAACCTCGGTATACTTATTTTGACAAGTTTATATAATTTAAGCTGGACAAGCGTCAGGTCCTAATTGGGAGTATATTTTTGGTATATCAGTTTAGAAACTTGGTACTTAGGTTTTGAATGAAAATGTGTAGGATGGAATAATCTATGACGCATTTCATGAGAAGTTGTAGAGCTTAAGTTCATCAATAGCAAAATTTAGTGCCTGGGATTTGAACGTTGAGTTATTATTTTCGGAAAAATTACAACTTGGGTCTTGAATAAGTAGGTACACGGCAAGTAACCTGTCAAGCGTTACACGAGAAGTTGTAGTGACTTCAAGGTATTATTGGAAAATTTGAATAATTGTTTATTGAATAACAAGGCTTTTCTGAGTATTTTATGACTGGTTTCATGAAAAGGTCATATTGAAAATTGCAAGGTTTTTATTGGCTATTAGCAAGGTGTTTCATATCAATTTAATATTTTAAAGACTGGAAAAAAAAATTGGAGATGGCTATGGTGAGCAAAACCAGAAATATGCTTGAGGGTTTGGTGAGGGAAGGATTTTTGGATTAAGCTTTTGGGACTTCAGATGGGTTTTTCATACCATGTTGAGGTGGATTTTCATTATAAAAATAAATATCGAACTCTTTTATGATTTGAAAATAGACTCCTACCATTTGATATCGATTTGAATGACTTATTGATATTGCTATTTCCTTGTAGCTTGTTAACAAATACATTATGCCTATTATATGTTTTAAATGACCCATTGATATCTATACTGTCTTTCCCTTCGATTCAAGAACATATTCTGTAAAATACTCATGACATTATACAGTTTTCTTACTAATCTCTAAACTATTTTGACTAAAGGCTAAATATGGAACTCTTATTTGAATAATTGAGATTGTTAATGATGTTATTAATTTTGGATATGATTTTGATGTTTTGAATGAAACACCCTTCTATGATTGGTTATTATTGAATAGATTGTGACCTTATTGAACCCTAACTACGGGGTATGTTGGTGGTACTATTGAATTTGATCTTAGTCAGCGAGGTTCTAATTTGCTGGCCATTGAACCCTAACCATAGGGTATATTGGTGGTATTATTGAATGTGATCTCAATCAGCAAGGTTCTAATTTGCTGGCCATAAAAGAGGAATTTTAAAGATTTGAACTTTTATGAATATCGAATGTGAACTATGATTGAACTTTGATTCAAAGAACTGAGAACTATTGAACTACGATTTTGATTATCAAACTATGAAATTGTTATCAAACTATGCTGCCAAACTATGAAGTTGATTTGACTATGACTATTGATATTGAAACCAACTTTGAACAATAACTATGATCGAGCTATAATATTAGACTATGATGTTGATTTGACTATTACTATTGATATTGAAAATGACTTTGAACCGTAACTATGATCGATTACAATATTATACTATGATATTGATTTGACTATGACTATTGATATTAAAAACGACTTTGAACCATGTTTGAATTATAATACTAGTCATCATTATCAAACTATGTTATTGGATCATTATTATGATTGTGCTATGTTATCGATTTTGATTTACCACTGTGATTGAACTAAGATTTATTGAAAATGACTTTGATACTATTCTCTGATCTTTTGTACTTAATATGATGTATTTTAATTCCATATAAGTATAGACACTTCAGAATGTACTACATAGTCGTTTTGAAACCCTTGGCATGTTATGAAATACTCACTGGGCTATCAAGCTCATTCTAGATATTTACCATGTTTTCAGGTGAGGACTAGAAAAACTTGCTTTCAGGTGATGCAAGATAAGTGCTTAAGTGATGAAGCGAGTTCTTTTTTATGAGTCCTTAACCGAAGATAGACTAGATATTTTTGGGATCTTATGTATTAAAGTTGTGTAATGTTATGCTACTCTTTGACTTGAAATGTATGATATTCAATGATGGTATTTTGAATCGACTAATTAAGTTGTATAGCTTATTTTGTGAAGTGAAGAAGAAAAAAAATATTCCCCTGCGTATATGGTAATTAGAAAAGTATTATGATCATTAAAAAAGGCCTCGGTGGCCTATCACAAACCCCTAATCCGCATAGACCGGGTTCCGGGTCGTGACAGAGATAGTTTTTATTTCATGGGGTGTTAGTAGATCCTTCTAGGATGGACTTTGTTATGAGTCAGGAAAGGTTAGACCTCGACTTAATTGGGCTGGTATGGATTACATGATTAGGTGAGTGCTTGTTACTTTAGTGTGTGAAATTGGACAATATGTGGTATGCTTGATTATTGATGAACTGGGGCTAGATGCTTATATCTATGTAGTAGACCAAGTGATTTATGAGATAAACTATAATCTTAGTTATATATAAAGTGGGCTATGAGCCTGGATATCCATAGGATTTGATGCATGCCTAGTTCACTATATGATAGGTCGTATACCTATTCATGTATATGTATATTTTTAGGATGGATCCGTACTTAAGTGTTTATGTGATAGGCTATGTGTTAGCTGTTGAATGTTTCTTGCTGATTCTATGTGTGTATGCTAGGTTAGTACCCGATATTTATAAGGTTACAGTACTACGACTATGATATCTATACAGACTAGATTGGTAGTAATGCATGTATAAGAGTATGCTTAACCATGTTATGTATGTATGAATGATTGAATGAATGTTACCTGTTATGGACATATGATATAAAATGTATATCCTAGGTTATAAACCCATGTGGTTAGAATCACTTGTAATTGTACTATGAATATACCGAATTGGAATCAGGTCTCGAGTTACAAGTGTATGAACTGGCCAATCCATCACTCAGTAACAAAAAGAGTTGTGATCCATGAAGGGTTATCACCTAGTTATATACAGGAAAAAGGTAAAAGATACCTAAAAAGACATTAGAAGGCAACAAGGAAAAGAAATTAACTAATGTGAACTTGCATAAGTATGCACCAAATACATAATGGAACTATAATATATATTTAGTATATGCATGAAAAAAAAAAGTTTATGAATTTTAAATTTAGTACAAGTATGTCTTATATTATTATATTGTTGACGAAAGTGAAGATATGTTATGTTTCTATATTTGTAAAATATATATTTAAGTATGAATACCTAGAGATGCCTCATGAAGATAAAGCATGTGAGTTTGCTAGTAGTGGATAAAATGCGTCAATTGCATCTTTTCTTTTCTTGATACATGAGATGAGAATATGGTGCTTAAGACCATAGATTGCTAGAAATGAGTTAATTTGATGGCATATGTATTGCCTGGCTATTTTGTTGATAGGCTATGATAAATTTCTTGATGTGTAAGACACGTGTAGTGCATATTTTATTTTTATAACACCTATGGATTGGGTACATATGTGCTAGCATGGTTATATTGCATTTTGGAGCATATCATTTGATAATGCATGGAATTAAAAGCTTGAAAGCTTAAAAAGATGAAGAGGGAAAACTTTTAATGATATGTGGTATAAATGGAAAAGGAATTATACTAAGATGAATAAGAAAATGGTAGAGATGAACACTTTGAATTACTTTGTATATGTGGAAGTGTGTATAAAAAATACCTTGGATACAGAGTAAAAGATTTTAATTTATCTTTGATGAATTAAATTACTGAATTAATAGTTGATGAAAAAAAATGATTGTGTTGTTGATATAGAGAATGAATTGTGAATGGCATGGTTAGATTAAGCTTGTGGTGAGTATGATTTCAAAATTTTGCTTAACTTGTAAATTGGGAATGGAAATTTTAATTTGAGAATGGGATGATCTTGTGAAAGTCCAATGACTTGTGAACAGAAATGGTACATCATTGTTAATATTGGGGTTATGATTTACTGCCAATATTGGTGGATACTCTTGGAAAGTAAGATTAGTTGGAGATAGTATGTCTCGAGGATGAAATGACTTGTAGATATGCATATTGAACTGTGGTTGACTATTGAGAATTATAATAGTACATTGAAGGCTTTTGATCTTTAGTGGAGTATGAAAATGTTATGAATTTTGCCATGACTATTTCCTGTTGTGGCCACATGGTGGTTGGATTGATCTTCAAGGGGTGAGGTTTTCTATTATATTTCTTTGATGATAAAAGTCATTTTGTTAGTAAGGCCTGTGCATGCCTATTTTGTTTTTTCCTAGTTGATGGATGATAGATTATAATCATAAATTTACATGATGAGTGAACACAAATAGTGATGAATTAGTTTGGGACATTCTGATGATTCACTTAGGGAAATTACTATTGTGGGGAGAGTGAGTTCTCCATAGAATGGTTTGATAATGTATCTTGTGATGATTGTGAAATTATATGAGTTGAAAACTCAATTTGAGGACTTATGGTGAAGTGACTAAATGATCAATCTGATGTGTAGGAGGGTTTCTGATTATGTTGATTACAGTGACCAAATTAAGTTAGATTTGGAACTAATGTGATAACATGAGTGTTATAGATACTTATAAGATCTTGATTATTAAAAGTGGTGGAGAGGTAACCTATGGGTTGGCACTACTGCCACAGTTATTTGGGGTTCATAAAGTCTTTTATGTATTGATGTTGAAAGAGTATGAGTCTGACTCTTCACATGTACTAGATTAGGTCGATCTTGAAGTGGAGGGTGATGTTTCTTATTATGAGAGGCCTATAGAGATATTGGACTCGAGGGACCAAGTTTTGCAGGGCAAGACCATCCCTTGGGTCAAGGTTCTTTGGAGCCATCATGGGGTCAAGAAGGTCACTTGAGAGTGTGAGGCTAAAGTTCGTGCTAAGTATCCGGAATTGTTTGTTCATAGAGGTAAATTTTTAAATTTTGGGACAAAATTTCTTTAAGGGGGAAAGGATGTAAAGACCTGGAAAATTTTTTGTTTTGTCGATAGGACACTATTCATGCACCGTTTGCTAGTAGGGCGCTATACGTGCACATTTAGCTATAAGTCATGTTTAGAAGCATATTTTGAGTATGACATAGAAGAGAAATATGCTTATAATGTTAAAATACACCTCCTGTAAATATTTGAGCCTATTCGGAGACAGTTTCAAAAATTGAACCAAAAGGGCATCCGGGTGGATCCGGCCAAACCCGGCCACAGGAGAAAATTTATTTTTTTGAAAAATTTCATTTAAAATAATTTTAAGAACTTTGACTAAAACAAAATCTTAAATTGAGGCGTTTCGGGATGGGTTGTAGTATAACGAGGTCCCGGATTCATTAAGGGCAAAATGGACATTTTGCACCTTTGCCCTTCCACTATAAATACAACCCCCTTAGTTTAAAAACATCATTCTTTGGTCTGGAGAAAGAGCAAAACACGTTCATAGAGAGAAAGTGAAAGAAAAACCCTAGATTCTCTGAGCTTCAAGCCACCAAAACACACTCCTAGGCCAAGATTCTTGCAAGACTTCCTTCTAGGAAGTTGTTCCTCTCATCAAGGGCTATATTCTCACTGATCGGTTCGGCTGTACAGTAAATACAACTCCCTCGGGTTGAGAAAAATCATTTTAGGTATGATATCTTGCTAAGTTAGGAATAGATTTAAGTTTCTTTGCCTTTCTATATGTTGGTTGAGTGATTTAGGTGTTTACTTGATGTTAGAAAACCACTTAAGTGATAGTTGCTTTGAAAACTTAGAGTTCGTAGTTTAGGTACTTTTGTGTTCTTGAAGTTTCTTGACAATTTGTTACCATGATGAAGGTGTACCTTGCATATGTGTTGGATTATTATATTTTAACTTATGTTCATGTAGCGAAACTCTTGTGGTTTGAGAGTTATGATTTAATCCATGTGTTGGTACTTTATGTATTTTGTGATCCTTGAGAAATTGTTAAGGTTGTAAATATGTAATGTGTTTATATGTAAAATTAATTGAATTGCATGTTAGGCTCTTGTAGATAAAGTTTTATGATTGAAAGGTTATGTTGCTTTAAGTTTAATGAATTATCAAAGGCATGTTTCATGTGTTGATGAAAGGTTTCATTGAATTGCAAAAGAACAAAGTCAAGGCATGTTGCCATAGTGTAAATCCTTGGAAGCATAGTGTGAGTTGAGCACTTTGGTGCTATGCATTATGAGGGTGTAGATCCTGCGGTGAAAAACCCAAAATTGGCCATTGGTACTCATGCCAACGCGGACGGACCGTGAAGTGAGACATACGATTGGTACTCGTTCCAACGGGGAAGGGCCGTGAAGTGAGCCATGGGTGTAGCATTGTAAAGACCCAGATTTTTTTGGAGTAAAATTTTTTTTTTATTATCATTATTATTGTTATTATTATTATTATTATTGGTTGTGTATGTAATGTGTGAATAATGTGTGATGTTTGTATACATGGGTATGTATTTATATGTAGGTATATAAACATATAGATATATATATAAGGGCATACTGGCAATAATAAATGCACACCAGGGAAAGGGGAGAGAGAAATCAGAATAAGGGCTGCTGCTAGGTGTACGGGTGTGTGTAGTGTGTGTGATTTATATGTGTGTGTGTGTGTATATATATATATATATATATATATATACAACACAATGTCAACCTTGCATTAAATGCAAGGCTGACCTAGACATGAAAGAAAGCTGAAGAAGTGTGGTAAGCGAGAGAAATAGTGGGCTGTTGCAGAGAGGTTACATGAGGTAGTGTATACAACTAGGTGTATATGAATGTGTGCCTATTGGATTTGAGAGAAAACCAAAGAGGAAATCAGAAAGGGGGAGAGGACGAGTGAGAAACTAAGAGGAAGAGAGAGTCCTGGTGTCCAAAGGTTGGAAAGGGAAGGAACAGAAGGGAAAGACCTTGAGATTTTTACGAACAGGTAAGAGAGATTGCATTCTGATTTTATTTATTTATTTCTTTTTTATGAGGCATGATGGTTAGATTTAAATTGTTGGGCCTTGTAGAGGGTCAAATATAGTTCATGTTGCAATTTAAATCAAGTTGAATGGTTGAGAGTTGAACTAGAACCATCTAGTTGCAGGTCTTGTGAACAAACTGGAACCTTAGTATTTTATGCATATAACTTTAGTTAAATTCCCTAGAAATCATCCTATGAAGTGTGAGAAAAGAACTGAAAAAGAAATGAAATGAAACAGTGAAGAAATAAGCTTAAAAAGTAGGAAGTTTTAGTCGTCGGAATCTGGGTTTGGCTTGGCCGGAAAACTGAATTGCTGTTAGGAGAATCGGTTGGGTTAGGGCTAAAATAGGTTCTAAATAAGTTCTTAGGGTCCTAGGGTTCATTTGAGGAGAAAGGGAGAAAATTTGGACGTTGGAAATCAAAGAAATTGGGGAGAGCAGGTCGCGGTTCCGGAGATCGGCCAGAATTCTGGCTGGAGAAGACAACCAGCAATTGGCTGGGAAATCGAGTGGGGCGACGGGGCGAGTTGGGCTGGTCTGGGCCTGTTCCATTTAAGGGTCTTGGGTCTGTTTGGGTTAAATGGCCTTTGGGGCCTGTTTTTAATTAAACTGGTTGGGCCGTTTTAATTTTAAAATGGTTGGGCTCTTAGTTGGGTTGGTTTTAAATTAAAAGAAGATTTGGGCCTGTTGGTCTTGGGCCCAATAGATTCAAAATATATATATATATATAAAATAAAATAAAATAAAAAGGGGGTGAGATATATGCGGCTGCCGAGACTCGAAATAGGGTGGAGCGCGTGGGGGCAGGGGCGCGTGGCCAATTGGGACGGTTACCAACCGTGCCCAATTATGCCACTAATATATGTATATATTACACTTAATTAAATAATTGAATTTAATTATGTCGAAATGGTACGGAGCTCAAATAAGACAATTCATATATGTTTTCTAACTATCTTAGACCTACTAAGACCAACGGTGAGGTCTGTGACGTGAGACGAGGTCCCAAAAAATAAAAGACCCGTAGAACCCTTGAAAATTACCAAAATGCCCCTGAGTCAAAACACAGTCAAACGAACCCCGATTAAAATAAACGAATAGTGTATTTTTATTATTTCGAATGTTCTGAACTCAACGGTAGAGTCCAATTTTCCAAAATAGGTCTCGGGATATGAGGACCCATGAAAGTGCAAAATGACCATTTTGCCCTTTTTAGCCCGAACGTCCAAATCAAATTCCGCAAAAGTCCAAACCTATTTCGTTGTACATTCCGAACTCAATGATAGAAATTATTTTGGCAAAATAAAAACTAAGAAAATAAAGACATAAAATTTGATGAATAACATCATTCAAGTAGCAAACAGACTGACTTGCATTTTGTGATTTTAGGGACTCCAAGAGGCAAGGAGAAGGTGGTCTGACCTTCTACATTACCGTTGTTAGTTCCACTACCCAGCGAGCACTACATCTTAGGGTTGAGATCAACCCATTCAGGTATGATATTTTGCTAAGTAAGAAATAGAATTGAGTTTAGGGGTAATTGCTATATTGTCTGATTGGTTCTATGCCTATGTGTTTCTTATTATCTTCCTGAATGTTTGATTGAATGATAGATGTGGGCCATGACTATATGTGTATTCCATGTGTTATCATTGTGTGTGATTTATGGAATTGTTAAGGTGATGAATGTGAAAACTGAGCATGTGATCAAATGGATTGTTCATGATATCTGGACTTATGGACTGAGTTGTGTGATTTGATTTTTGCTTTAAGTAGAATATGCATAACTTAAAGCATGCTTCATGTGTTAATAAATTGTTTCGTTAAGATCACATCATTGAAGGTGGAATCAGGGTATATTGGCATGGTGTGATTCCTTGAAAGCATAGTGTGAGTTGAGCACGTGGTACTATGCACTATGAAGGTGTAGATCCTGTGGTGAAAAACCCAAAATCGGCCATGGTACTCATGCCAGCGGGGACGAACTGTAAAGTGAGAACAAGGTATACTCAGGCCTTCGGAGAAGGACCGTAAAGTGAGACATGGGTGTGACATAGAGTTTGCATGGGTGCGTCATGCATATTGATCATGCATTGCAGGGATGACACTGCATGACATGTAGAGATAAATGTACACTTGCAATTGTCACACCCCGAATTCTTGCGAACCCGAGGTGCGAGTAACGAGACAAAAGGAAAATAAAATAATAGACAATCTAACGGATTCAATTCAAACTTACATTCATTTCCTTCAATGTACATCTGTGTAAAGCACAATCAATAAAAACATTCCACATGTCATTTGGCTTAAGCCCTTACATCTCAAAATATACCTCTCGGACCAAAACTACACCAAGTCTGTTCTTTCAATTAGGATATCACCAAGCCTCATGTAGCCGCGTCGTCATCTGAAATGTATGTCCCACAAATGGGTCAGCTCAACTGCTGGTACAATGCAATGTTAATACAAGAAGCAAAGCTAAGGCGTGGCATGTGCAAGTGTACATTTATCTCTATATGCCATGCAATATCATCAATGCATTACTTGAACAGTATGCATGACGCACCCATGCAAGCACCATGTCACACCCGTGTCACTAATCCAATCACATAGTAACAGTTCTCATTCATTACTTCATCAAATTCTCAAAAATATAAAAAAGTACAAAACACATAAACAACCAATCTCAACTCATCAAATAATCACGATCTGAATAATTTCTAAACAATAGTTAAGTATATGCATCATTCAATTCACCCATGAAATGTCCCTAAACTTAACCCCACTTCTTACATTAGCAAAACACCATACCTGATGGGTTGTCTCAACCCAAGAAGTTGTACTCGTAGTGTAGCGGAACTTAACAGTAATGATGTAGAAGGTTAGACCACCTTTCCCTTGCCTTTCGGTGTCCCTAAAATCATAAAACGTAACTCAGTCTATTGCCACTTGAATTATGTTATTCATCAAATTTTATGTCCTTATTTTATTGGTTTCTATTTTTCCAGAATAAATTCTACCATTGGGTCTGAAACGTCGAAAAGAATAGGTTTAGGCTTTCGCGGAATTCAATTTGGACATCCGAGGTAAAAAGGGCAAAACGGTCATTTTGCATTTTCATGGTTTCTCACTTCCTGAGACCTCTTCTCATAAATCAGACTTCATAGTTGAGTCCAGAATGTTCGAAATAATAAAAATTCACTATCTTTTTATTTTAATCGAGGTTCATTTGACTGCGTTTTGACTCAGGGCATTTTGGTAATTTTTAAGGGTTCCACAGTTCTTTTATTTTTTGGGACCTCATCTCATGTAACGGACCTCACCATTGGACTCGGGAGGTCCGAGATAGTAAGAAAACATATATGACTTGTCTTATTTGGGCTCCGGGCCATTTCGTCATTATTTAATTAATTAATTAAATTAAATAATTATTGTATTTATATATTATAAATATATATATATATATTTCATGCCCATTTTGTTCACATCTGCTGATGTTGCACAGTGGTGGGCTTGTTCTTCTCACATGTTGTGGCTCCAATGTTCAAGTCCCAATAGCCGTACTTCTTCAATTGTTTTTCTTAAAATTGCTACTAATTAGATAATATATACACAAGTGCAAGTGTAGCACAGTGGTGAGTGTGCCCGCCTTTTCCACGAGCACAAGGGCTCAATTCCAGCCAGCAGCGCCTGCTTCCCATCTCTTTTTTTTTTATATTTTTTGAATCAGTTGAAGCAAGTGGATTCCCAAACGGTGCAGCCCAACAATGCAGTCCAATGGCTCACTGCTACGCCCAGGCCACTGCCCAAGGCCCAACGACCCAGCCCAAGGCCAGCCCACTTTCTCTTCTTCTTCCCCTAACATTTTTTCGGCCAAAAACAGTGCAGCTCCGGTCACCACTTCCAATGCCGATGACCGGACTGTACCATATATATATATATATATATTTCTTCACCTTTTTTCATGATTTTGAAGCCCAAATTCATTACTAATCATTCTAAAATATGTTTTAAAACATTTATATGTCATTTTAAGCATCAAAAACACCTTCAAATTCTAATTTTCCTAAACAACAACTTTCCGATAAACCCAAATATCTTCTTCATTTCTCAACCATTTTTCATGCGGTTTCTTCCTACATGCTCCATTCTCAATATAGAATTTAACTATATAATTTGTTCTAAGCATTAAACAAGTCTACAAAAAACCCAAAAATTAATTTTTTTGAAAAATACAGTAAATTTTCTTACCTCCTTTCTTCTTGTTTTTCTCTTTTTGGTTCCCCACTTCTGAGTCTCCTAGGTTCCTCAGGACACCTTTAGTTCCTCCCCTTGGCCTTTCCTTTCTGTTTTCTCTCTAAAATCAAAACCCACCGTATACATACATGTCACACACACACACTCTCTATATTATTTTCTCTCTCTACATTCAGATTTGTACACACTCATCACCTCTGATCTTCATATACTCCAACACTCTTCCAGCTCTGCACACACACACAACCACACGCCAAACTCACCCACTCACTTACACACAACAGTGGCGGCCATGCCTCTTTGAGTGTTGTACACTCAACCTGCACACACACAAGTACACACCTGCACATACACACACTCAACCGGTTGACACACCCACTTGTCTGCTATCCTCACTCTCTTTTTGGTACATATATATATATATATATACATACATAATACACAACACCATGCATACATGCATATTACATGCTACACGTACACACACATATTATACATACACATACATATATATTTATTCAAACATACATATACACATGCCATGACTAACACATACATCACACACTTTTAGTAGACTGAATAATTAAATAAATAAATGCACACACCACTATTTAATATTTATTGAATATTTTATTTCATAAAATATTACATTATAAGATGCCCGTAAATTTAGCTTAAAGCCGGGACTCGGTATTGCCATTATTTATTTTACTAATTGTGGGACTCATTAATAATTCATTTCATATTTATATCATCTGCATAATTATTTTGTTGTATTAGTTTCATATTTTATTTCTTAAAATATTAAATTGCAACTTGCCAATAAAGCCGAGAATTTATTCTGCTAACATTAGGTCCCCATTAATGACTTATTTATTTTCGCATAATTTTTCATAATCAATTATTCGTATCGGTCCATTTGTCCCTCTCGGCACTCAATCGATTGGGTTATCTATCTTTCCGAGCATATGCCACCTTATACCTGAGAGTATTAAAGCCCGTCATGGCTTACCGTATTCGGGCTATTTTAAATCATTAATATTACATAACTTAATTTTTCTTAGGTTGAGGTATAGTCCGCATTCTATCGAATTTTTAGGATTTCACATTACTCGACTCGACCTATCTCGATTTATGTGCCACATCTCGGCTCAGGTGCTACAGTCCTATTGTCAAAACGAAAAATTTATCCTCAATTTTTCATGTCTCTACACATATGCCACTCCTTAATTTTGTTTCTTGCATTAGTACTATATCATACCAGTAGTTGAGCTGACCCATTCGTGGGACACCATATTACAGATGAGGATGCCCCTGCTACCTGAGACTTGGTGACACCTTGATAGGAGAATGCACTTAGAGTATTTTGGCCCTTGGGGCATATTTTGAAATGTAAGGGCTTAAGCCCAAATGACATGTGAACAATGTATTCATGGGATGTAATTTATGTCTTTATATGTATTGATGAGAAATGATGCATGTTTAGTTAAATCTGTTTAGATTGCTCTTTATTTTATTTTCTTCTTGTCTCATTAGTCGCGCCTCGGGTTCGCAAAAATTCGGGGCGTGACAGGCATAGATTTTGTATGTGTGTGTCATGCATATCACTTTTGCATTGCATTGATGAATGGAGGGGGTATATATAGCTTGAAAATGTACACTCGCACATGCCACACGTTAAATTTGTTCCTAACATTAGCATTTTGTCATACCAGCAGTTGAGTTGACCCCTTGTAGGATATCATACTACAGATGAGGTTCCCGATACTTGAGACTTGAAGAAGTCTTGAAGGAAGGAGAGAAAGGGGGCTTGGATGGACATTTGGCCATTGGGGAATATTTTTGTATGTATAGGCATAATGCCCAAATGACTTATATTTCAGTTTGAAAAAGTAATGGATTATAGGCCTTGGGCCATTTTATAAAGTTTAAGGGTTTAAACCCAAATGATATGTAAGATGTCTTTATTTAATGAGTATTATATGTATATATATTGAGATAACTAGGTGTGTATGTTGAAAACAAGGGATGTATGTTTAATTTACATGAATTGTGGCCACCGAGTGAGGGTGGGTTGTGACATATTGATTACGCCCAAAGAATAACGCGGTAGTTGTAGTGTAGCTTTGGGGTGTCGATTCCACAGGAAAACTAAATTAAAAGAATAATAAATAG
Source organism: Nyssa sinensis (assembly GCA_008638375.1). NCBI lineage: Eukaryota > Viridiplantae > Streptophyta > Magnoliopsida > Cornales > Nyssaceae > Nyssa > Nyssa sinensis. The sequence continues at coordinate 7,330,966 of CM018046.1, forward strand.
AATTTCTGAACTACAGAAATATTAGACAGTTAACGAAAAAATAAAAATATAGAAAGTGATTTTGAATGCAACTAAAAATTAAACAAGCTGAATAACGGATGAAAATATTCAAATTTAACGGACAGTAGAGTTTTGGGAATCCCTTGCACATATCTGGTATTTTAATTATTTTTAATTCACTGATAACTCAATTAAGAAATTAAATTACAAAAATCTCAATCGAAAGATATAAAATTATGAACCAAAATTAAACTGAAAGTAACCCTTTGAAAAATCATTCAACACTTTTAAATCACTCAAATTATTATTCACATTGAAAAAAATCAACGACGACAATATACCGAACGAGCAATATTGCAGTAAAGAATTAAATCAATATAAATAATTAATTATTCCAAAAATAATCAAAACATTAATCCATTCGATAGAAAAAGCATGACTGAATCTATAAACGGATTAAACCCTTTAATTATTCAGAGAATAAAATCCAACAACAAATTATGAATGATCATCAAAGAATTTAATAAATAAACATCACGTACAAGAATCAAAAATAAATTAAAATAAACATCTATGGTGCAAGTTCATCCCTAACTCTACTTGAAAATTTAGTTACCATGTACAAGACGGATAACGTAAATTGCACGGATAAAAACTGAGCCATAGAGTAGCTGCGGCTTCTTCTTCCTGTTCAATGCCTCTGCGCCGCACGCTGCTTCTCTATATTTTTTTTCCTCTTCCCCGCCGAACTGTATATTTTTTTTCTTTTATATCAGCCCTAAAAACCCAAATAGCTGCATCAAGCCTTGCGCTAGGCTTATGCGCGCATCAGTCGTGGGCCCCGCACGCATGGACCTACGGCCCCTGACCGCATGCCAATTCCTACACCAAGCCAACTTCCCACGCCCAACAGCCGCATTACATCATCTCCAGTCCATTGCCTTAGCCGCCGCACTACAGGCCCCTGGCCCACTTCACTTCACAATCGCACCAAGCCTGCTGGCTTTTTTTCTTTGTTGTGTCTTGCACCGTGCAGCACCTGGCACTCCAGCGACAGGCTCACACCTTGCCCAGGCCCACTTCAACTTTTTTTGTTTCTTTTCTTTTGGTTCCTCTCCAGCCGCAAGACTTGCTTTGGATTTTTCTTTTTTTTTTTTCTTCTTCTTGACTTTTCAACCTTGCACTGTCCAGCCGTACAGAGCCAGCAGCACCTATCTTTACACTCCGTTTTCTATGAGATAACAACTGAATCTTAACTCGAGTTCTTCACAAAAGTTGTAGCTCCGGATGAGTAGATAATTTTAGGCTTAAAAACCACCTGGTTTGGACTTTGGAAACTCAAGTTATGGCCCCTTCAAGTTGGCTGGACGGACAGAATTTAGAACAACTTTCCAGACCTGATTTCAAAACAATGTTTGGAGGCCCAAACGAACTCCGATTTTTGCAAACCAAACTTTTATGAAAATCCCAAGACGTCCTCTAAAAACTTCATGAAGTCCATTTTCTCATTCTGAAACTCTAACGCCATCCAAATCTCAATTGAAATTCAATGGTCGAATCTGCCAAAAAGCCAAAAATATTTCCAAAAATATTAAGTGTAAAGCGCAATTGTAAACTATCTCTCGCCAAAAAAAAATGCAGTATTTGAGATTTAAAATATTATAAAATAATGCTCAAATATATCTCACTGAAAATAGAAATTAAATTTAATAAAATCAATTGAAGCCCAACATTTCTATTCATATTTCTAGCAATTTTAATCAAATAATAGGACATTTAGAGTACACTTTTGCGCACTCATCACATACTTATACATATGAAGTATTGTGAATATTAGGTGAAAAAAAGCTTGGAAAACAAAAGAGGTTATGTTAAAATTTTATGAAAAATTAAAAGGCTCGTTAAGTGTGTAAAACACCTTTTAAATAGGTGGGAATGATATCAAAAAGGGGAGGTTTAGAAACCTTGGGTAAATAGACTAAAAATGGAAGAAAAGTGGCTTGAAAAACTCGGGAAAAAAATTTGAAAAACAGAAAAAATTAGCTGCTGGACAAAGAAATTCAGTCGCAGCCATGAACAGTAATTCTGCAAGAAATTAGAAAATCTGCTCTCTGTCGTTATAGTGCCCAGCCCCTAGTCGCCTGCAGCCCCATGTACCCCAACGCGCACCTACAGCGCACCCTATGCCTGTGCCGCGCTCCCATGCACACCATGCCCCTGCCTAGGCGCGCGCCATGCCCCTGCCTTGCCCTGCTGCGCGCGTTGCTGCCTTGCCTTACTGCACAGTTGCTGCTTTGGCCATGTCATGACACTTCATGACCTGCCTTTCAAGGCCATTTAATTACATACTTGACCCTACTTTTTGGAGCCCATTTTAGGCCACTTTTGGCCATTACTTCAAGCCATGTTGGATATTTTTTTGGGACACTTTTTAGTCATATTTCGAGGCCATGTTTGGCCACTTACTTGGACTACTTTAGGTAGGATATTTGACCTACTCTTGGCTCGTGTCTTAAGACATTTGAGGCCCATTTGGACCATTATCCCAGGGTATATTTAGAGACATTGGGTGGGCTATTTAGGAAATCATTTTTGAACACGACTTAAACTATTTTAAATATTAATTGGGAGAGATGTTTGAGTGACGTTAGGAGACCATTTTGGTTAAGTTAAATAGCAAGTCTTCCTTTCTAATTTTGGGGAAACATGGGGAATGAATGTAAAATTAATTGAATTCACCTTAATGACCTTTCATTTACTTTTCTTGTTTCATTTCACTCACTCCCCGAGTTTGTGCAAATTTGGGGCGTGACATAATGACTCCTATGTGACAGCCATGAAGAAGACCTACGTGGATTCTTGGGTAACAGGCCTAAGCAAATTCACAAGGCTGAAGCCCCAAAAGATAGCTAATGACCTAATGGCTATTCACATGAGGGTGAGTTTTCCATCGTTTTCCTTATTTTATGTATTCTTTATATATTCAACTCTGACTTGATTGTCTTTATTTTGTGTTGTTTGTGCTTTTCAGGTCGTCCATGGTTTGGCAACCATTATAGGTTGTCCTGAGAATCCCGAGCAGGTTGACACCCTCTAATCTGAGCTCGATGAAGCCAGACTTCGGCTAGGGACGATGCAGTCTGTGGTGGTAGCTGCTAAGCTACTTCTAACAAGAAGATTCAGGACACTGTGGAAGCTGTTAGAGCTGAAATTAGGCTGGATATAAAGGCTGAAGTCCAGGATGTGAGGGATAAACTGATTGAGTATAGATATCGAACCTTCAGGATAAAGCTCCGAAAAAAGTACCCTAACTTAGACCTAATTATGATAAACAATATCGAAATCTCCCAAGTTGAGGCCAACACACCGGATGCCGATGATAAAGAGGAGTAAGTGATTCTAGAACTCCCTCAAGTTGTCCCATTAGAGACTATTAAGCCAGCAGCATAGTAGACTTGAGTTTTTTTGTGTATATACATATATATATATATATATATATTTCTTTTTTTGATCTTGTAATTTTTTCATTTTTGGGCTAATATATGAAATTTTGATAATTTTAGAACTTGTGTCTTGCTTGATATCTTTGTGGTATATCTGACTTCAAGAACTTCTTCAATATCCAAGGTAGTAGAAAATATAAGCTCTTTTAGAGACTCCAAAGCACTCATGAGATATTTCAGAAGTCTAAATAATGGGATATACAGAACCACAACACTTATAAATAAAATAAGGTTTCTCAAGCGTCACCATACTGGTAATTCATAATACACATACCTATAACACTTGTAAATAAAACAAGGCTTTTCTAAAGGTCTGTAGAGTGAGGAAAAGGACCAGACCCGGGTCTGTAGATTTATTTAAATAGATCTGACATGTAACACTTGTAATGGATACAAGGTTTTTAGGGGTTTGTACATTAATTTAAATGGACTAGACCTGTAATACTTGTAATGGATACAAGGCTTTTAGGGGTCTGTATATTGATTTAAATGGACCAGATCTATAGCACTTATAATGAACATAAAGGCCTTTAGGGGTCTGTACATTGATTTAAATGGACCAGACTTGTAATAGTTGTAATGGCTACAAGGTTTTTAGGGGTCTGTACATTGATTTAGATGGACCAGACCTATAGCACTTGTAATGAACACAAGGCCTTTAGGGGTCTGTACATTGATTTAAATAGACTAGACATATAGCACTTGTAATGAACACAAGGCCTTTAGGAGTCTGTACATTGATTTAAATGGACTAGACCTGTAATACTTGTAATGGATACAAGGCTTTTAGGGGTCTATATATTGATTTAAATAGACCAGACCTCTAACACTTATAATGAACATAAAGGCCTTTAAGGGTCTGTACATTGATTTAAATGGACCAGACTTGTAATACTTGTAATGGATACAAGGTTTTTAGGGGTCTGTACATTGATTTAAATGGACCAGACCTATAGCACTTGTAATGAACACAAGGCCTTTAGGGGTTTGTACATTGATTTAAATGGACTAGACCTATAGCACTTGCAATGAACACAAGGCCTTTAGGGGTCTGTACATTGATTTAAATGGACTAGACATATAACACTTGTAATGAACACAAGGCCTTTAGGAGTCTGTACATTGATTTAAATGGACCAGACTTGTAACACTTGTAATGAATACAAGGTTTTTAGGGATTTGTACATTAATTTAAATGGAAAAGACCTATAGAACTTGTAATGAACACACGGCCTTTAGGGGTCTGTACATTGATTTAAATGAACCAGACATGTAACACTTGTAATGGATACAAGGTTTTTAGGGGTCTGTACATTAATTTAAATGGAAAAGACCTATAGAACTTGTAATTAACACACTGCCTTTAGGGGTCTGTACATTGATTTAAATGGACCAGACCTGTAACACTTGTAATGAATACAAGGTTTTTAGAGGTCTATACATTGATTAAAACGGACCAAACGTATAGCACTTGTAATGAACATAAGGCCTTCAGGAGTCTGTACATTGATTTAAATGGACAAGACTTGTAACACTTATAATGGATACAAGGCTTTTAGGGATTTGTACATTGATTTAAATGAACTAGACTTATAGCACTTGTAATTAACACAAAGCCTTCAGGGGTTTTTATATTGATTTAACTAGACTAGACTTATAACACTTGTAATGGGTAAAAGGTTTTTAGGAGTCTGTACATTGGCAACGAGCTCTAAGGTGAGTCAAAAATAGCTTTATTATTGATAATACTTGCGTAAGTGCTCGATGTTCCAAGGTATGGGTATAGGGTTCCTAGTTGAATCTTCCAACCAATAAGTCATAGGTTTGACAATCTTAGTTACTTTGTAAAGTCCTTTCCCGTTAGGGGAGAGCTTTCCCATGGTAAGATCTTTAGTGTTTGGAAACACCCTTCTTAGGACAAGATCTCTGAGCTGAAAACTAATGGGTTTTAACCCTTGGTTGAAATATGTAGCCATTCTTTGTTGGTAGGCCTTAATCCTGATCCGACCGTGTTCACGTCTTTCTTCTAGAATGTCGAGATTTTTTATAAGTTGTTGGCCATTAATTTCTTGGTCAAAGCAGTTTGTTTTAAGGGTCAGCGCGCCAATTTCAACAATAATGATTGTCTCGGTGCCATAGGCGAGTGAAAATGGTGTTTCCGTAATTAGGGCTCTTTTAGTAGTTCGGTAGGCTTAGAGTACTCCGGGGAGCTCTTCGACCCATCTTCCCTTAGCTTCCTCAACCTGCCCATTAGCTTAAGGATGCTCTAGAGAGGAGAAATGGTGACTGATGTGTAGGTATTTACAAAACTTCCCGAATCCCTTTCCAGTAAATTGCACCCTATTGTCTGAAATAATGACGTGGGATACGCCGAACCTACACAACTTTTTTCAAGTGAATTTCTTTACTTCTACCTTTGTGATGTGGGTCAATGGTTCAGCTTCTGCCCATTTAGAGAAATAATCAATGGCAACTAGCAGGAATCTTCTGTTTTGAGGGACTTTTGGTAATGGCCCTACAATGTCTATTCCCCACCGAGCGAAAGGCCAGGGACTCGCGATAAGGACTCGTTCATGATAAGGTTGATGTTGGTAAGAAACGAAATGTTGACATTTGTCACACTTCCAAACATATTTCGTAGCCTGTTTTAGCATACTGGCCTAGTAGTAGCCCTGAGTCAATGCTCGATGAGCTATGGTCCTACCGCTATTATGGTTACCACAGATACCCTCATCTATATCGGCTAGGACGTAGTGGGTCTCTTCTGGAGTTAAGCACCGTAGGAGGGGCTGTGTGTAAGACCTTCGGTAAAGTTTTGCTTTAAGAATTAAATATCGAGCTTCCCTAATCCGAGATCTTCTGGCATGATTCTTGTCTTCTAGAAGCAACCCTCCCTTTAGGTACTAGATGATGAAAGTCATCCAATTCTGAGATTGTTCTGAAATTTGAAGTGATTGCACTACTTCAATACTAGGTTTTGACTAGTAGAAGAGTTTTACCACTAAGCCCCTTTTTGACTTGAGATGGGAGGCCATATTTGCTAAAGCGTCCTTCTTGGAGTTTTGGTTTCTTTCAATCTTATGAATAGTGAATTTGCGGAAAGCCGCTTTAGTGATTCCACCAGCTCTAAATATTTGATTATTCTGTTATCATTGGTAGAATATTCTCTCAAAACTTGACTCACTACAAGCTGAGAATCATAAAATGCGTCAAGGTCTAGAGCTTTGCATTCTAGAGCTAATTTCATCCTAAGGATAAGTGTTTCGTACTCGGATTCATTGTTAAAGGCTTTGAATCTCAAACTAACAGCTTTTTTAATTACAATCCCATTAGGGGATTGAAGTATTATACCTACTCTAAAGCCTTTGTTTGTAGATGAACCATCAGTATAAAGTAGCCACACCGAAGTGTCAGTAGTGGTTTGAGCTTTTGAATGCTGGGTTTCAGCGAATTCTGCTACAAAATTTGCTAATACTTGAGCTTTGATAGCAGTTCGTGAAACATATGATATGTTAAATTTTTCCAGTTCTATTGACTATTTGACCAGTTGTCCCGAAACTTCAGGTTTGTGTAAGACTGATTTTAAAGGATAGGATGTAAGGATTATGATAAGATAAGCTTGAAAGTATGGTCTGAGCTTTCGAGCATATATTACCAAGACTAAGACCAGTTTTTTAATTTCGGAGTACTTTGTCTCGGTGTCTAGAAGTGCTTTACTGATATAGAAAATAGGCCTCTGAATTTCTCTGTCTTCCCTAACCAACATAGAGTAGATGACACTTTCTGACACAACTAAGCACATGTGTAGTTTTTTTCCTAGCACTGATTTTGAAAAGAGTTTGGGCGAGGCTAAATATTACTTGAGTTATTGGAAGGCCTTTTCATATTGGAGGTCCATTTTAGGGCCTTACTCCCCCTCAAAGCTTTAAAGAACATGAGATAATCGAACTCTGTTTTCTTATTTTTGAGGTTGATAGGATATAGAAGGTGATGTTAGATTTTGAACCCAAATACCTCTAACCCCTTCGTATCTGGCTGACCTGGATAAAAATAACATTTTTTGAGGAGAAGGGAATGCAAAACAGAAACATGAGGATTATAAGTGACCAGTATCTCTCATGTTGGTGACAGTTGCACAATATGATCAGAGACCGAAGAGAATGGTGGTGGTTTATAAAGAGCCTGGATGTTTGTTTGTTTTTATTAATTCAAGTGTTGAAATAAAAACTGTTGTTAATAACTTCATTTGAGAAATTGAAGTCCTCTAGTCTAGTGATGGCTTTGTTTAATTAGGAAACTCTCTGCAATGACAAATAGGTGCATTAAATTAAATTTACATTCATCGTTCCTGCTCAACTCATAAGGTAACTAACTCATTAAAATTTAAAACTTATCAATTTAATAAGACTCTATTAGATATGTTAATTAATAGTTTAATATAACATAAAATATCAAACCATTTAAATTCGGTTCAAATAAAAATGAATGAATCAAAAAATAAATATAAACATGAAGACACATAATTTGAGATATAAAACCATCCAATGGGACAAATTCTGAAATAAACCCAAGTTGATAGAGGTGAAAACTAATAATAGAAACAGAACAATTCAAATTATAAAACAGGAACAGTAAAGTACCGTTTGGAATTAAGAAGATAGAGAGCACGAGAAGGAATTCATTGGAGTAGCGTGGAAAAATTTTCATTGCCATGGACACTTGTTAGGAATATAACTCAACTTAATCAAGATTGGTGAGATACGAAAATAAATTATAAAATAAATTTAAAATTATATGCATACACAAAAATACAAAAAATTATATAATTATTCTGAAGCTGCGTCTACGATTAACAAAAAAAAAATATATATATGAAATATAAAAAATACACCTCATAGACTAGTAACCATGGATGGTCAAACTCCCCAGATTTCCTCCATGCACCGCTTGATTTTAAGCAGAATAAGACAAATTCACAATTCCCTTTCTCTCTCTAAAATAACAAAAAATTCTTCTTTCCATCTTTTGGTATGCATTTCAACACTCTCTAGAACACTGCCGGTGAGTGGCAGCGACCTGCGGCAGGAGTTGGGGGGGTTTTAGAGGCCAAAGCCGGAGGCCAGAAGGAGTGGTTTTGGTGGTCATTTTCTGAATGGACTGTTTGGGACTAATAAATTCAGTATTTGATATGGATTTCTTCGTGTCATTTGGCAAGCACTTTCCCTGTAAGAAGTATATGATATAATGCAGCCTGCATAAGAAAAGTACTTACACAAAGATCTTTACCAAGTTTATGAATGTTTTTCCCTTCTCTCACTCTCTAAAAGCCTCTGTATGCCCCTGTTTTATGCCCTTCATCACACAAATATGTCCAAATTCTGATGGGGACGAAGCGATGTGGTTAAAATGGACAAGAATGCAATGGCAAATTATTATTTTGCCCATTATTTTGACACGTATTGTACATGTATTAAGAAAAATCTCCTATGATGAGAAAAATATGGGCTATATGCAGCTTCAAGGAATTCTATGGATTAATTGGTGCCATACTTTTTATCTCAAAAAGGCACAAGCTTATGGACAGTAAACCCTCCTGCTAATGGTTCCTGAAATTGGAAGAAACTGATCACGCGAAGGAAAGAGACTAGAAATTTTATCAGCATGGAGATAGGGAATGGAAATAATAGCTCTCTCCTCTAGAATTCCACCATAGTGATCAAAGGCTGACCCATGAAACCTTTTATTCCCAACAGTCTTAAGGAGGACAAACCCATCTAGCCCCTTACAGGTTCAGCCCAATTCAGTACTAGTGGTACTATTTGAAACCCTAAAGCTTTCCATACTAAATGCCATTTTATTTATGTCAAATTTATATTTTAACATTATTATAGTACAAAAATGTTAAATTTTGACAACAATACTTAAATATTAAAATGTCATTTTTTTTATCATAACAACTATTTTTTCATGAAAAAGTAGGTGGACACAATCTCTGTGTTGCATTACTTGAAAAAATAGCATGAACACTACTTCTGTTTGGCATATGTTAGTGTATTTCAGGACATGCCATAAATTACTACTAGCTACTTTTCATGCTGAATATGGCATTAAAAATGATATTGTCATTTTTTAGTAAGCCAAATAGCACCATATTAGAATAGTAATTTTTATATCAATGTCAAATTATAAAATTAGCACATGAAATAACACATACATTAAAGTTATTCTAATAAAATTAAAAAGAAACTAAAATGTACATTTACAATTAACGTATATTAAAGTGAACTAATTGGCTGAAAAATGGTTTTGGAAACAAAGTAATATGATCAACAAGAGCATATGCCTTGAATAATTGAACATAAGATGTCAATACCAAGATGTATAATTTCACGTAGGCTTGTAAATGGATCAAGTTTAGATTTGATGAGATTCAAATCTAAACCCGTTTAAGGGTGTTTGGATCCATAACATACTGTCCAGATCCGGACCAGTTAAGCAACATGTTAATGGATCGAATATAGACCCGTTGAGTCCAGACCCGCTGGACCCCTTAAGCACCACTATTATATTTTGAAGTTTAATCTAAAACGTAGATCAATAGATCTAATGGTATGAGATAACCATATTAATATTTCAGAAAAACCTAATCTCATTTCAGACCCTCTCTCACTCCGTGACGGACCTCTCTTCGCTCTCGTCCCTTTCTCCATAATCGGCCTACAGATTTCATCTTCATCAGATCATCATCTCTCCATCTTCCATCCGATCTCAAATCCCAGAGCAAGCCCCATCCCTCTATATTCAATCAGTTCTCAGCACAAGGATTTATGTTCATACGGTCTTAGATCTTCATCACGTCCTCAGCGAGCTTCGATCAGATCTTCCATCAGTGAACTTTATCACAGTTTTAGATCTGTGTGGATTTTAGAGGTGTGTGGTTTTGTTCATGGGTATTTTGGGTTTCTCTATTCACACACACTCTCACAGTCTTATTTCTTTTTTGAATTTCTGAATTTTTTTTAACCAGATCTGTTTTTTTGTTCATGGGTGTGTTGGGTTTTGTTTGATCTGAACACCATTTGGGATTCAAGGTCGTTCAAACAAGCTAGCATTTTCGTAGCAGGTATTCCTCTCTGTTTCTGATACATTTGGTGATGTTTTTGGGTTTTAATGTTCTTGATCCTCACCGCCATCTGTTTACATTATGATCACATTGATGTGTTTTTGTAGTAGGTATGTAATCTTGATGTGATTGTGCTAAATATTTATCTTCCAAATAATAGCAGTAGCATCTGCTCTCTTTTTTAATTTTCAAAATTTTAGTGACCCTATTTTTCACTGTATATATCTCGTAATATTAGGCCAATATTTCTGTCTTTGATGTCCACCATACTCTTTATGTGCAGTCAACAAACTATGAATTATCATTTTATGCTGCTCTAGCCTCTTTGTTGTTGGAAAATCTACATATGGCTTTGTAATTAGACAGAAACTCAATTGGTCTTTCTTGCCAGGTAGAGAAATTAACTAAACAAAGTAAATATTGGTTTTTCTACCAACTGGCTTTTACCTTCTGTTTTTGGTTTTTCCTTTTTTTTTTTTTTTTTTTTTTTGTTTTTTCCCCCTCATTTTGTGGTCAGATAGGTTAAGTTCTATGGCTGTGAAGTGAGGATGGGTACAAAAGTTAAACTTAATTGCCTATACAAGTAAAGTGATAGATTGATGACTCAATTATTTGGGAGATTAATGTGTTTGATTGAACCGCTCACTTGATCACTTGTTTTTTCTTTGACTTTACATATTGGAGGCTCTTAGTTTAATCTAATGGAGTCGTGTACTATACATTTATTCCATTACAAAGCTTATAATATGAATGTTAAGATGGTAGTACACTTGTTCCATTACAAAGCTTATAATATGAATGTTAAGATGGACCGGACCAAGTTGCATGTGGCAATCAAATTCATTCTATATAATTCATGAGAACATGCTGAGTATTAAGGACCAGGACAGATATTAATATCATTGCTACTTTGTTTACTCTCTCTTCTTCCTAAAAAATGAAATAAAATAACAAAACTAAAGGTTGAAGTTTGAGAATAAAATAATAACAATGACGATTTGTATATTCAATTTTTTCAAGTTGCTGTTTTTGTTCATACTTCATATATTTGTAGTTAATTTGAAGTTCCAATTTATTGCTCTATTTCATTCTTGTTCTTCCTCTTGTCTAACCACGAGTTTTATAGGACAATGTTCTAAATAATGCTTCACAGTCACAATCATTTTAATAACGAGACTCAAACCTGCAACAGTTGAACATGCTTTGCCATTTTTTTGTTCACTTCCAAAATATTTTTTGGCCTATAAGACTAAAACCAGCCGATGACTTGAATTTTCTTTATGGATATTGCAGGCAACATCTGTTTGGAGAACACTAACCTTTTTCTACATTTACCAAGTCTCTAGGTAATTGTACTAGAGACTTGGGTTCAAATCCCTCCATCCAAGTTGGGGAATGATTACAAAGCTCCACTCTACTAAATAGACGTAATCTTTTAAGAGCTATAGCAAGGTGAATATTAGAGTGTTTTAGTTATTTTTATTTCCTAACAGGGGTAACATTGTATTTTCACTGATGGTAATAAATAAATCTAAGGGCAGAAGTAATTAATGAAGTCCCGAACTTCTCTTTTCTCTTAATGTCTTTCTTTCTTTTCTTCTCCTTTCTTCTTCTAATCTTAGTTTTGTACCGTAAATCTTAACTTGGTATCAAATAGGTGGTCAATAATTTTTCCTAAAACACAACACACTAACAAAAAGACAAAAAAGGAGATTGCTGATGTCATTTCTCAGTGATGATGTCACGTTGACTTAGATCATTTTCTGACAATGACATCATCATTTTTTAACCGCTTTCGATTACCAAAATACCATGTTCAGACTTGTTTTTCCATGCCAATGTCTGGTATTTTGGGGAAAATTTTTTTGAAACCATCGAAATGTGTTTTTCTATTTACGATTTTTTTGGATTATTGGACTTATTTTTTCTAATATGGATTTTGGGAGTTTTGTGGCTGTTTCAATTCTTCAATTTGCTATGAAGGGTTGTGTTTTGAACCTAGGATCTTTTTTCGAAAAATCCATGCGTATTTGATTGGTTCTTAGTCTTGTTAAAGACCTGGTTATCGGCTGGTTAATATAGGCATCAATGTGGTGATTTTCTTGGTGTTTGACGGGTCTGTGGTGGATTATTTGCTAATTTGAGTAGAAATGGAGGTTCATGCAATTGATTTGTCTTTAGAAAATAGGGAATTGGAGGAAAGGGAAAAGTTAAAGTGAAGGGAATTAAAAAGTGAAGTCTGGAAGCAAATTGAATTGCAGAAATCAAGAATGAACTAGCCTTTGAAGGGAGATAAGAATACTAGATTTTTTCACCTTGTTGCAAATGGTAGGCAAAAGAGAACCATGTTGAACTCATTATCAATAAATGAAGTTTCTGTGGAAGATCCCAAGCTGATTAAAGAGGAAGTTTTGAAGCATTTCAAGTTTAAACTTACTAAAGATTGGGAAGTGAGACCAAAATTGATAGGCACCTCCGCATCAATCTTAAGTAGGAGTAATACATCCTACTTGGAAAATGCTTTTATAGAGGCTGAGGTCTATAGAACAGTTTGTGATTGTGATGGCAATAAGGTGTCCAGTCTAGAGGGTTTCAATTTTTTGTGTATCAAAAAAGTGTTAGGATATTCTAAAATGGAGATTTGATACAATTCATGGATGAATTCTACAATAATGGGAGATTAATGAGAGGTTTGAAATCTGCTTTTATTGTCTTGAACCCCAAAAAGGATGATGCAATCTCTTTGGGGGAATATAGGCCACTTAATCTTATTAGAGGTATCTATAAAATCATGGCTAGTTAACAAGAATTGAACTTAACTTCACACTGGATCAGACAAATTGCACCCTATAACAAAATTAAATATGCAGGGAAAGCAACCGTAGAAGTGCACACTCATCCAACAACTTCTAGACATTATTTTTTTATTTTATTTTTTGCATACATGACATGCATTACATTACTTATCATTGAGTTCAAAAACTTGTTACATCATTAGCCCTTACAGATCACTATCATGATAGTTGTGGGTCCTATATCCCACATTCACATCATGTTCACATTTAATCTTCATGCTTCACACTAATTGTGGTTCCCATTACTTGCATGTTCACTTGTGTTCATCGCACTTCACAGTAGTTGTGGGTCTCTACCCACTTTTGGTCATCGCACTTCACTCTAGTTATGGGTCTCATACTCCACCTTCACATATGTTCGTAACACTTCATTCTAATTGTGGGTCCCATATCCCTCGTTCACTTTACTTGAAAATATCATGGATAAATCTATGTGAGTTTGTGAAAAGCTCGTGAGAAATTCTAGTACATTGTCATGAGTTTTCAACTGATAGCGTTTTGAAGCACAAGATAATGTATGATAAATAACCACTATCAATTGTTCACATTTTCAAACACAGGATACAGGATACTTGAATCATAACATTTAACATAAAGCATTTAACACATAAACTTGACACAAGAAGCATTTAACAATAATTCAAATAAATCACATCATTTCACAAACACATAGCAGGATTGCCTTTGGCAGCTTAGAGTATAGAGATTTTCTTCCTTATGCAAATCAGGAGGAATAAATCTTTTTCGTATGATCAAGAGTGTAAAACATTTTATTTATAAAGATCAAGGATTTAAAATCCTTTTCACATAATCAGGGGGGCGAAACACTTTAATTCATAAAACACAAGGAATAAAATCTTTCTTGAATTATCAAGAGGGTAAAACCCTTTATTATAAAACATGAAGATAAAATCCTTTTCAAGTGAATAGGGGTTCGAAAACTTTGTCATTTTTTTATTATGTTTACTTTCGCTTTACACGAGAATCCGTGTCGACCTGTACTCGAAGCTTACACGAGGTCATATATTTCGTGACCTAAACATGAGGGATCTCTAGCCTTCTCATGGGCTTTACACGAGTAAGTCCCAAAGGGTCCACTAATCACGAGTGCTTATGCGTTAATTATCTCACATTACCATTTCGCAAACAGTAAGCATTTATTAAAAATATTTTTGTTCATGAAGTTGCTTTTCAAAAGCAAATAGAACACATCTTGATCGAGAAACATTCATTTTCAAAAGTATATTTCTCAAAATTACACAACATGACAATAGATATGCTTGAAACGAGAGTTGTACAATCAACTAGCTTTTAAGTACGCAATTTGCAAAGCACGGTAACACTTTCAAATTAGGACAATAAACACGATTGAATCAAGAGTCATATAAATAACTGGCATTTGAATCAGAATATTTTATAAAGCATGGAATTAAAATTCCACTTCAAAGTACAAGAGTACTCACCTCATGTCCTCAGTTCTTGTTTCTTATCTTACTTCCCATATTGATCTCCTTATCGTGTGTCATTCCTTCATCTGATGATCTTAGATCACAGATTAAACTAAACTTAATACCTTGATAAATATATAAATTTATTTAATCATTATTTCTTTGACATTTTTAGTCTTAACCGATTCTATTTTTAGATTTAGTAGCTCTCAAAACTCTAAGGTAGGTTCCTCTCTATATTCTAGACTCCTCTGATAGCTTATCTTGCTATTAGGGGCATAATCATAAATCTCTCATTTTGTGTCATATTTTTTGACACATTTTACTAATTTGGATTCTCTCGTTGAGTGCAGAGCATTGAGAAAAGTCATAATAGACCCTCTTTGGTATTTAATTAGATTCGGGTATCACTAAGTGCATTTTTGGTAATTATTATATTTTATATATCTAATTTTTTGAAACCTCGTTTTATAAAATGGGCCTTGCCATTAGGTCCAGATCGTAAAAAAATATCAGGGTAGCTTCTTTGGCCTAAAATTGAATTTAAATATTTAATCTATTTAACAATTAAACTGCAACATATTCAATAATATAATATTATATATTACTTCTTGTGAAATAGTTAGTAGCCACGTACAGTGGAAAGTTGGTGAAGTATTGCTTTAAAGCTTTGTGTTCGCGCATCTGAACCTTACTAGCAGCTTAGCTTCGTTTTTCACATTTTTTTTTCTTAACTTAGATACATGTATTATTTGAGCCACAATCGTAATGGCAAATGGAATGGTGATTAAGGTTTAGAGTAATGACCCTGAGGTCTGAAGTTTGAAACCCCTTGGCTGCGCTACCCTTCTTTCTCTTAGATTTTCTTTCTCTCTCTTTTTTGCTTTCTTAAAACGCCTTTGGTGAAACGATGTAGTTTCGGTATATCTGTCATTTAAACGACATTGCACCACTAAAGCCCCAACTCGTTTAGAGTCCACTTATTTCCCTCAGTCATCACGCTGAGTTGACCCTGCTATGACCCAGTATTTTCCCTAGTAAGGGCAACCAGCAAGTGGAAATTTCCAGTTTTTGATGTTGATTTTCTTGCTTTTCTTGGTAATATTTCTCCTATTTTTATTTTAAATCTCATTTTACATCACCTAGGTGAGTTTTGAAGGATCAAAACCCGTTAAATCATCGTAAATCTTGACCTCCCATTTCTCTGACCGAACTTGCGACACGTTCGTTCTCTGTTGTTTTTCAACCATTTATCTCAATATTTTTCCTATGGATTCCTCTCTCGATTATCTATAAGGTCCTAGGTTCATTAAGTGTCAAGGGTTTCATTCTACGTGAATCCTTTCGCAGTGGTTTCGACCATTGATGGTTGTTTACAGAACTTGGTTCCTATCTGATTTTTCTTCATTTTTCTATGCTAAAACTTCTTAAAATGATTCAAAATGATGATCAAGAGTGAAGGAAAGAAGCTTCTTACCTAATTTGGCCCATGAAGTATTAACTAGAAGTATCTCTTTAGCGTGATGGTGAACTTGGGCTTGGGAGAAAAATGGATATGCTGGATGATTGAGTGCATCCGAAACACATTGATATCGGTGCTGGTTAATGGATCCCCCACTGATGAATTTTTTGTGGGTAAGGGCCTTAGGCAGGCGGGTCCTCTTTCCCCCTTCCTATTCATCATAGCAGTTGAGAAAAAGAGTTGAGATTGCTTAGAGGGCTGATGTTGGGATAAATAACATGTATGTCTCTCACCTTCAATTCGTTGATGATCCTTTAGTTTCTTGTGAGGCAGATTGGGTGGAATTGAAAAACATATAAAGAGTCTTAAGATGTTTTGAGGTGATATCAGGATTGAAAATTATTTTCCACAAAAGTGTTGTATGTGGTGTGGGGATTTCTGATGACGAGTCCATGGAATTTGTTTCTTCACTATGCTCAAGCTCTTCTGAGACTCTTGGTTGGAAAGGTTCTTCATCAGTTCAGTTTTCCATAAAATAAATTTATCAGTGGCATGATTCTATGCTAGGTCCTAAACTTGATATTTTGAGGTTGATTTGGAAAAACACAGCTCCACCTAGAGTATAATTTATTGGGTGGTTATCTTGGAAAGGAGGAGTAAAGACAACAGAGTTATTATTAAAAACTAGAGTGTTGAATGATCCAATTGATAGAAAGTGCCCTATCTGTGAGCAGGTTATGGAAACATTGGATCACGTGTTACTGTTATGTAAAGAAATCTGGGAAATATGGTCAGGTTGTATCAGGTGGTGGGGTTTATTGTGGGTGTGCCTAGGTTTTATTAAGCAATTGATGAGTTGGTGACAAGGTTTCAAGTATAAGAAAAAAGAAAAGTTGATATGGGATGTAATCCTTTTTGCTATCCTATGGTTGACACAGACGTTAAGAAACGATCGCATTTTTAATGGCAAGAATCCAGTGTGGATTTGTGTTTCTGAACTAATAAAAGAGTGGACTTGTGGGTTAAAAATAGATCACTATTTGGAGATGTTTTTGTTACAAATGTTATGTAAAATCTTCAGCAAATAAGAGGTGGTGGATGAGGTAATGTTCAGTGGAAAGGGGGGGTGCCTTCGTTAACCATTAGTTATTGTTTGCCTTCACTATGACTGTTCTTTGGGTGAGCTGGTTGGGTGGGTTCTTGATACTGGGAGTTCGTAGTCCCTTGGTTTTGAAGTCTTGCTACATGGCTGTCAAAGGTTGTTGGTAGAAAGGAGCTTCATCAATTTTTTGTTGATTTTGTTCTCTTTTTGTGTTGCTGTTCGATTTAATGCTAGTACATGATTGGCTTTAGATTTGGTGCCAACCGAGTTGGGATGAAGTTTTGTAAACAATGATGCATTTTACACTTAAATCCCTTTTTTGACGTTTTGTGTTGTATTCTTTGTACATTCACATCTTCATCAATAAGAATTATTTTCACAAACTTGTTGCTACCAAAGTCAATAGTTTCGATCTGCATAAGATTGTGGGCCCCTATCTTCTTTCTCTTTTTCAAATTCAATAAATTCTGCAACCCCTTTTGTGTGAGTTGAAGAAAATTCTGTAGGTACCTCCATTAATGCTCTTCCATGGCTTCTAAACCTTCTTTGCCATGGTGAAATGGGCCAATCGATACTCTAGAGGAGTGTAGGCTTCTTCATTTATTCCGTAAAGCTTCATGGGAACTCTATAGATGCAACACTCAGGTGATAAAGGTTGCAAGCTTTTTAAGTTCTTCCCTGTGCATGGAAGTTACCAATGGGATTTTGGGGTCCTCTAATTCAATTAATATCAACATTTCTGCTACTCTAATTTCCTCGTTTAGACAATTGTGTGCCATTTGTGGTTTGAATGGACAGTATTATTCACTGCTAGCAAAGTCAACAACCTTTTCATTTAGTATTACATAATAGAGTTTCAAGGTTCATTGGCCTGTGCCATGTCAGGATGGAGTCTAGGATCAAGATTTACCTCTACATATACAATAGCTCCTAGAAATAAAGAGTTTCAAGGTTCAATTTCATCTAAATGCATTTTTGTAATTTCATTTCAGAAAAAAGAAGGTAAAGTATCAATGACTAAAAAGGGAGTATGATATCATTTTTCTCAAGTAAATAAATATTAGGCACTGATTGATGGAGATGCACCGGCTTCGAGCACTTTTCATACCCTATTGCCGGATTTAAGAAAATGTAACCAAACAATGTGTATATACATACATACATACATACATATATATATATATATATATATATATTTCTTGATTAGCAAGTAGGCATAAAACAAAACGAAGTAAAAATATAATAAAATAATACAGGTGGATGATGGACTTCTAAAAAATTAGTTGAAAAAGTAAAGAGCTGGACAGAAATGAACATGTTTCGAAAAACTAATTAAAATGTGGATATGTAAATTACATTGACTTTCTTGAAATTTATGATAATTATATTAATTTTATTTGAGATTTTTGAAATTATACTGATCTCCATTGCTTTATCTATTAACATAAAGATATTGTTTTCTAGTCAATTTTTTTTTTAAATGACAACTATTCGTTTTTTTTTTAAATTGACTAAATTTTTTTTCATTTTTTAAATAAATATTGATAAAAATTTTAAATTTATATAAAAATAAGTTATTTACTATAAATTTGTTTTTAAATAAAAAAATAAAAAATATTTTTAAAAAAAAGTTAGAAAAAAAAAATGTAAAAATAAATAAATAAAAGTGAGAGTTTTGTTATTTTAAAAAAAAAAATGATAGGAGAAAGGTATTTGTATATTTTTAGATAAAATGGGAAATGTTAGTTTAATTTTAAAAATTTTGAAAAATGTTTGCAATTATTAAAAAATTTAGGAAAGATTAATGCAATTTACTCTAATAATGTTGATATGAAAAAATATTAGAAAACGTGTGCAACAAAAGACCCCAATGACAAAATTGAATAAAATAACACCTAAAAAAGGAACAAAAATTCAATTTAATTTTTTGTAAACATGATTTACAAATAACTTCTGTTATCATTAAACAGTTATGAATCTAGGTATATAATTAAAGAACAAGAACCATACAAAAATGAAAGAAGTACTTAGAGAAGGAAGAGAGAACAAACCTGCAAATCTTTGGCCAGAGGAAAATGGTAAGATGCTTGGAAAGTGGAAACACCAACGGATGCCTGTTATCTTGGTTCTTTCCACCTCTGTCCAATTACAAACTCTCTCTTTCTCCAGCCAGGTCAACTAAATTCTTTTCTTTTTAAATTTATTTTTTCCCATACAAAGTGGAGCAGTGGTACATAAACAGAGACATTAACTGAATGTAAAAATGGCACAAAATATTAAGAAGAGTATTTATAGGTACAATCATAGACAAACACGTTTACGGGTTCAACAGTAAACATAATATAATACATCACACAAGAAGTTATTACAGAAGCAGAAGCAGAACAATCCAGAAAATGTAGAATTATACAAACTTAAACACCTTTCAAAGACAAGATAGAACATACTGTCTGTATAAAAGTGAGCACAAGCAATATAATAGCAGCAGTTGTTGAAGCGGTTCTCCATGGAGTGCTGAAATAATCACGTTTGAGAGTTGCCTTCCACTTGTGCCTGGGGTCTTTGTAGTATGCATTCAAGTCTTCACAAAGACGAGAGAAATAGAAATTATCGAAACTCATTCCAATCCCCGTACAAAGGCTGTTGAAGAAAGTTACTGCTGCACCACTATCACCAAGCCCGTTCACAAGAATTCCATTCTGAACAAGTAAATCAACATCCTTAGGAGTGTTGATCAGGTAATCCATGAAGACAGTAATCAATGATGTAACTGTCATCCGGATAGAGACAGAACTCCAAAGCCATGAGATTTCGGAAATAGGGTATAGTCTTATCATGTATTGTAAAGCATGGTATTTCCAATACCCCTTTGCTAAACTTTATGTCAAGTAAGCATTTGCTTGAGCCCACCTTAAACTTCACTCCTGCTTCATGCAACTCTGTTGCAGCATGTAGAAATTGAAATACTTTACCAGTCCTTGATGGCAACCGCTCTGATGATGTTGGCAGATAAAGAGTTCTAATCAAATCGGTAAAATGGCATACTTTAAAATTGGACAGCCTGTTCTGCTTGTTAACATTATGGAAAAAGTGAAGTGCTAACTCAAGAAATTTGTAAGGGACAGAGGGACAGGTTAGATTGAATAATGCGTCAAGAATAAAGAATGGGAGCTGATTTTCAAGTAATATCAAGTCATGATGCAAGTCATTAAATAGCCAAACGTTGAATAAATAATCATTTTCATCTCCAAGGTCATAGAAAGTGGACCTCAATAACAGCTCGATGATGAAGCCAGCATCAACAAGAATCATCGTTAAAAAATCATCTCCACTAAGTGGCAATTTGTTGCTGTATGTTTCTGCAAACTCATCTCCACTGACTGGCAATTTGTTGTTGTATGTTTCTGCATAACAACGGCGAATTCTTTGTTCCTGCTCCTTCACAAGTCTAACAGAGTCCTCCAATCGCACATATCCTCGTTCGATTAATTTCTTAAAATAACATAATTTTTGTGCTTCCATAGTCTGCAATCTTTCACTGCCATGGTGAAAAGGGCCTATACTAACTATTCGCGGAGTGTAGGCTGCTTCATTTATTTTCCGTACTTTAATAGGAACCCGAAAGATACAATGCTCCAATGATGAAGTGGACTTCACGCCACCTAGCATTCCTGCAATGTGATTCACCAACCCATTGTATTGATTTTCAATATCATTCAAAGCACTGTTTTCCATTCCAATTTCTGCATTTCCAGCACAGTCTTGTATTGCAGTTTTTGCACTTGCTGACTCAATGTCTCCCATCTGTCAACTTTATTTTCTCGGTGACAAATAAACTACAATCACAAGAAATAAAATCAACATGCTTTCCCATGGTGCATTGCTACAGCACCTCTCCAACCCAAAGCCAAAATATGATTAGTTCTAAAAATTAAAATTTGATGACTTAATAATTCAATTAGTATGTGTACATATACATTTATATGTATACACACACACACACACACACACATATATATATATATACATATATATATATATACATACATACTTTCATGATTAGCTAATTATTAATCAGCATCAACAAGAATTATGGTCACAAATTTATCACTACTAAGCCCGATTGTTTCTACATAACGGTGGTGAATTTTTTCCTCCAACTTTTTAATTAGTCCAACATAATCCTCCAATCTCATATTTTCCCTTTGAATTAATTTCTTAAAATAACTTAATTTCTGTGCTTCCATGAATTGCAATCTTTCATTGCCATGGGGAAAAGGGTCAATCGAAACTACCCGCGGTGTGTAAGCTGGTTCATTTATTTTTTGTACCTCTATAGGAATCCGGTAAATACATTGCTCCAACCATGGAGTAGACCCACGTCCTAATAGATACCAGAGAAATTTTACCATGGATCGGGTCTATTGACCTAGTCCATTGACTTAGTCCATAAATCGTACCAATTATGTCTTGTCATGTAAACAAATATTATTTTTATGTTTTCTAAAAATTAAACATTTTATAGCAATGATATTATATTATATTATAAACCGAGTCCATACAATGTCAATGGACCGATTCATATTAAAATTTTTCAAGATACAGTGCTCCAATGATAGTGGACCCCACGTCCTCTAGCATTCCTGCAATGTGACCCACCAACGCATTGTCTGGATTCTCGATATCAATAACACATTGTTTTCTATTTCAATTTCTGCTCTTATTGACTCAATCTCTTCCATTTGTCAACTTTCTTTTCTCAGTGAAAAATAAACTACAATCACATGAAATAGAATCAACACTGTTTTAATACTATCAATGAATAAATTTTGAGCCAATTTTGTAAGAAAGTACTATATCAAGGTCTTTAATATATTATTTCAATTTGGGAATATAATTCACCCCCAATAGATCTAATGCTATTCATGTGGCTAACCTAAGCAGTGATTATCATTAAGACATTACTCATATTAAAGTTGTATTCCATTGCAAATTAGTGACCCAAGTTCACAATATATATTTATATTTATGCATATCTAACGTAGTACGAAACGTAAAAGAAAATTAATCACGTTAAGTTATTTAGTAATTAATAACATATCAAAATTGAGACTTTTTGAAAAACTAAAAACCGTGTTAAACTAGGAAATTATAGTTGCTATCAAAAGTTAATTCGAACTTTCTTATATAACGTAATTGCAAAATTAAAAAATATTATAAATGGCAAAGAGGTCAAATTGAAGGCTCATTTTTTCCCATGCTTTGTGATGATTCATTTACTTTCACGTTTTGGTCCAAAAGTGTTTGCTTAGAGACACTTGGGAGTTTGAATTTTTTTAAGAAACTCTTGAACCTTAATCTTTTTGTGCCACCTTTTTAAAAATTATCCAAGACAAGCTTTTCAGAAAATAAAAAACTTCAGGCACTTAATTTTTTCCATAACCATATTAGAATCTTGCCGTTGTTTAATGAACTTGAGGAGCTCACTCATCTCTCACTAAGTGGTTGTACATTGTACCAGATGAATTAGACTGCAGCCAAACAGCTACACCACCAACACTATTATGGACATAGTGATGACAACTACTATATAGGTTGGTATCCTATTTATATTTTTTATTTGAAAATAATATCATTTCAAATATATTTGAACTATAGATTTATATTAGAGTTTGTTGCCTGTAGTTATTTTGAAAATTAATTAGAGCTTAGAAAAACTTCTCTTTATATATATATATATATATATATATATATATATATATATATATATATATGGTTAGAGTCGTGCCTTTTGTGTGCATGCTAGCAGATCAAAATAAACTCTACCCAAACTCTTGCTCTTAATTCCTGCTCTAAATTGTAGCGCACTCTTGCTCTTAGTCTACTACTCTGTTTTCTCTTTTTCATACATTTGCAACTTTAATGTTAGGCTATATGTAGACCAATGTCCATTTCTGATGATTAAATTGCCGAAAACAAAATAATAAATAAATATAAAATAGAAAAAGACGTGGACAAATAATTTTAGAATCATACATAAGAAGAATTGTATGATAAGATGACCAATTAAGAATTTTATAATAAGATGATCAATTTAAGGTCAAGAAACTTCCATTGTTTTAGCCTTCAAAAAAGAATGGAATTGGATTGATTGATTTCAAAAGTGGCCTTTTGCATAATATTTAACAAAACATGTGTAGGAAGTTTTGGAGAATGAGTATTTTATGATTTTTGTTGTTAAACCAGAAGCCAATGAGTAGGATAACGGATTGGAGCGATGATTGACCTGGCCGGTTATTGTAAAGCATTGGTGTTGAGAAAATAGAATTGAAAGATAAATATAGAAATAAAAAAATAATATATTGAAGAAAAAATGTTAGGAAGAAAATAAATAGAAAAAGGAAACTTGAAATAAAAGAAATTATGTAAAAAAAATTTAAAACTAGTATGAAAAAGTGTTGGGGCAATAAAAACAAATACTTCAAATAATAGAGAAAACAAACTCTGCTTATTTTATTCACTGCTGCTTCTCTCAAATACAAACTGAATGAGCTATCAAATATATAGACTTTGATAACACTAATTGATAAAGATAAATACCACTTAAACTATATCTACCCATCTAGATCAAACTCTATAAAGATAGAGATAACTCCTAACTAAGATAAATATGACTAATTAAAAAATAATAATAATAATAATCTGAATTATCTTCAACATCCCCCCTTAATTCAGATTTTATGTGAACAAACTCCCAACATGTCCTTCAACTTGACAAATGATTCTAACTTTAGAGGTTTTGTGAAAAGGTCTGCCACTTGTACTTCAGACTTGCAGTAAACAAGTTGGAGCTCATTATTCTTCACCTGATCACGTAGGAAATGAAAGCGCGTATCAATATGCTTGCTTCTTCCATGAGTAATTGGATTCTTTGCTAAGTTAATCGCTGAAACATTATCAACAAACAGTTTTGTGGGCCTGCTGATCTGAACATGCATTTGATCCAACAAATTTCGTAACCAAATTGCTTGACACGCACTTGAAGCTGCTGCCACATACTCTGCTTCACAGGTTGAGAGAGCTACAATAGCTTGTTTCTTTGAAGACCATGAGAAAATAGTTGAGCCATAGTAGAATGCATACCCAGAAGTGCTCTTTCGATCATCTTGATCTCCTCCCCAATCACTGTCAGAGAAACCTACAAGATCACCTTTGGTCTTGGAAGAATAAAATAATCCATGGTCATAGGTGCCTTTTATGTAACGCAATATTCTCTTTGCAACTTGTAGATGGGATTGACGAGGTGCTTCCATAAACCTGCTAATCAACCCGACCCCATATGAAATGTCCGGCCGTGTGCATGTTAGGTACCTCAAGCTTCCAACCATTCTTTTAAAATATGTGGGATCCACAGATTCATCATTACCTGCCTTTGACAACTTTATTCCAGTTTCAACTGGAGTTTTCACAGGATTACATTCAAGCATCTTAAACTTTTTCAAAATCTCAGTAGCATACCTCTTTTGACAAATAAAAATTCCATCCTTGCTTTGTACAACTTCAATGCCGAGAAAATAAGACATAGGACCAATATCTGTCATCTCAAACTCACGCATCATATCTTGCTTAAATTCTTCCATCATGTTGAAGTTGTTGCTAGTGAAAATCAAATCATCAACGTAAAGACAAACAATTAGCAAATCACCAGCAGCATTCTTCTTTGCGTACAGGGCATGCTCACATGTGCATTTTTGAAATCCACATTCTTGGAAGAAAGTGTCTATGCGTTTGTTCCACGCTCTTGGAGCTTGCTTCAGCCCATAGAGAGCTTTCTTAAGCCTGTAGACTTTGTTTTCATCACCCTTTTTCATGTATCCAGCAGGTTGCTTTACATAAACTTCTTCATCAAGGTGCCCATTTAGGAATGCCGACTTCACATCCATTTGATGGATCTTCCAACAGTTTTGGGCAGCCAATGCAATCACCAATCTCACAGTTTCAATTCTAGCAACAGGAGAGAATACCTCTTGATAATCAAGACCAGGCCGCTGCTCATAACCTTTTGCAACTAACCTTGCTTTGTATCGGTCGATTTCACCATCCGGCTTGATTTTGGTTTTGAAAACCCATTTTACATCAATTGCTTTGTGTCCTTGTGGGATGTCAGTGAGTTCCCATGTATCATTTCTCTCTATTGCTTTTATCTCCACATTCATGGCTTCAACCCATTTCTTGTTCTGAACAGCCTCTTCAAATGTGATGGGGTCACAATCTGCAAACATAGCCAGGTGCACTAGATCTATATCAGTATCAATAGCATCATCAGAAATTACCTCAAAATCAGTTAGCCGCGTAGATGGCTGTAGATTTCGCTTTGGTCTGCCAACATTTAATGGAACAAGTGATGTGGATGTTGATACTTCATGGGCAGGAGCTAATTGTGCTTCTTCATTAGCTGGAACATTTTGTGATGCAATGGCTTCATCTTCAAGGTCAATGAGAATAGAACTTTGTCGTGAATCATACTCCACCTTTTCGCCCCAATTCCAAGCATCTTCTTCATCAAACATTACATCCCTACTCACAATTATCTTATTTGTGATGGGATTAAATAGTTTGTAGCCATTAATACGTCCAGATTTGTAGCCAATGAATATTGCTTTTTCTCCCCTGTCATCCAACTTCGTCCTCGTTGCACTCGGTACATGAGCATAAGCAATTGAGCCAAACACCTTCAGATGCTTTACACTCGGTTTGAACCCACTCCAAGCCTCTTCAGGTGTGATATTTTGTACACTTCTGGTTGGAGATCTATTCAACAAATAAACAGAGCATGAGACAGCTTCAGCCCAAAAAGTATTTGGCATACCTTTGGCCTTTAGCATGCTGCGTGTCATATCCATAATGGTTCGGTTCTTTCTTTCGGCTACTCCATTGTGCTGCGGTGTGTATGGAATTGTCACTTCATGTTCTATTCCCTGATCTGCACAATACTCAGCAAACTCATTGGAAGTGTATTCACCCCCACCATCAGTCCGCAGAACTTTTATAAGATATCCACTTTGTCTTTCAACTAGTGCCTTAAAATGTATGAAATAATCAAAAACTTCAGACTTTCTTTTCAAAAAATAGACCCATATTTTTCGACTAAAATCATCAATAAAAGTCAAAAAATATCTATTCTTTCCATTCGACATAATATTCATTGGGCCACACACATCAGAGTGTATTATTTCAAGTGGGTTTGAGGCACGCCAAGCCCTTTCAGCTACAAATGGCCATCTATGTTGCTTCCCAACAATGCATCCTTCACAAAATTGTTCAGGATGATTTATAAATGGCAAACCCTTCACCATATTCTTTTGAGCCAACAACTTTAAGCTTCGAAAATTCAAATGTCCAAATCGAAGATGCCACAACCAATAATCATCTTTTACAATTGCATTTAAACAAGGATAAACATCATTCTTAATTTCAATGCGGAACATACGATTCTTTGTTAGTGGAGCCTTAAGAATGAGTTTACCTTTGTTATCAGCCATGGTAATCTGATTATCTCGAAGCCGCATATCATACCCTTTCTCCAACAGCTGTCCTAAACTCAACAAATTGCTCTTCATACCCGGGACGTAGAACACATCAGATATATATTGATGATTTCCATTCTTCAGTTGAATGAGAATTCTCCCTTTTCCCATCACTGGAATTGTGCTGTCATCTGCAAACTTGACTTTGGAATGCACTGATTCATCTAAATCAACAAATAATTCTTTCTTGCCGCACATGTGGTTGGTACAGCCGGTGTCCAAGAACCACGTGTTGTAGTCAGAGTGCTCCATTGTTGAGGAAACCATCAGCAGAGTGTGATTTTCTTCACTTGCGCCTATTTGAGCAAAACTCGCATGTTCCCCATCCTGATTCTCCTTTTTGAATCTGCACTCAGATGCATAATGACCAAAGCGATGACATTCATAGCATTTAATATTTGATTTATCATATCTACCTCGCCCTTGTCCACATCCACGGCCACGTCCACGTTGTGAATTTCTATTGTTTGAATCTGACTGAGGGCTCTCATGCCATCCTCGTCCTGCATTATGTCCATGGTTGCCCCTACCTCCTTGTCCGCCATAATATCCACCACGTCTTCCTCTACCACGATATCTATTGGTTCCCTGGCCTTTTGTAACATCAGAATCTTCAACACATTTCTCTGTTTTGATTGAGACTTGACTTTGAAATGCCTGCTCAATTGGCTTCTCGATGGACTTCTCATTCATGCGATGTTCATGAGCTTTCAAGGAGCTCAGCAATTCTTCAACCGTCATCTCAGACAAATCCTTTGATTCTTCAATTGCCACGACAATGTGTTCAAATCTCATTGTCAAAGTCCGCAAAATCTTTTCGATTAGCGTCACATCTTCAAGTTTCTCCCCATCCATTCGCATTTGATTCACCACAGAGAGTGCCCGAGTAAAATAATCTGATACACATTCAGATTTCTCCATCTGCAAAAGTTCAAATTGTCGCCGTAAAGTCTGGAGTCTCACCTTCTTAGCCTTCTCATCTCCCTTGTATGATTTTTCCAAAATATCCCATGCCTGCTTTGCTGTGGTTGCCCCTGATATCTTCTCAAAAACTGTTTCATCAACAGATTGATAAATAAGAAACAATGCCTTCCGATCCTTCTTCTTGTTCTCTCGCAAGGCTTCTCGTTGGGCTGCTGTTGCATTCTCTCCAGGATCAGCAACTCCATTTTCTACAATTTCAAGAATCTCTTGGTAGCCAAACAGCACCTTCATTTGAATACACCAACGACCAAATTTATTCCCATCAAACCTTGGAAGATTGGGCTGAATTGAACCATTAAGTGCAGCCATTTAGTGTTCTGTTCGTCGCCGCTTTAGATTTACGAACTAGCTGATGAATTGGATGATGAGGCGTCAAGAGGAAATTGATGATTTAAGAAGAAAAAAAAAGGTTCTGTTGTTTAAACAAAAGGGGCTGCGGCAGAGATTTAGTAAAGCAAAAAAACAGACGGCTGATAGAAAAGCAAAGGGGAAAAAAAATGGAGATGGAGATGATGACGGTGGTGGATTTTCAGCAATAACAGGAATTCAATTTGTTGGGGAAAGAAAAAAAAAAAGGCAGGCGGCGGCAAGAAAAAAAACAAGAAGGAAAGGAAGAGAGAAGGCTGGCTGCACGGCACTGTGTTAGGTTTTTTTTTTTTCTCAAGGCTCTGATACCAATTTGTTGGGGCAATAAAAACAAATACTTCAAATAATGGAGAAAACAAACTCTGCTTATTTTATTCACTGCTGCTTCTCTCAAATACAAACTGAATGAGCTATCAAATATATAGACTTTGATAACACTAATTGATAAAGATAAATACCACTTAAACTATATCTACCCATCTAGATCAAACTCTATAAAGATAGAGATAACACCTAACTAAGATAAATATGACTAATTAAAAAATAATAATAATAATAATCTGAATTATCTTCAACAAAAAGAATGCTCAAGAGTTTATAAGATTTAAAGAAAAGAATTGTGTAAATAAATTATGCAATTTATTAAAAATTATTTAACTAAAAAGGGATAGAAAAATAATGCAAAGAAATTCTATAAAATAAAGATTAGAAGATAATAACTTACACAAACTTTATTTGATGCAGGAAGTTTTTTAAAACCATCACCTACAATCATAACATTCTCTTAATTTCTATTTGTTTTTTTAGTTTCAATTTGCAAATTTTATGTCATTTAGGATTAAAAATCGTTACCTCACATGATAAAATGGTAAATAACCAAATACAAAAGTGTAATACCTTAAAGTGTAAATATTATCATAAATCGATCTCATATTTATTCATAATTACATTATATTTTATAGTGTATGCATCATTTATTGTGTATTTAAAATTATTATATAAAATTCTTCTAAATTATTATGTTCTTATTAATTGTAATGCTTCTTTTGTTTCCACTTTGTTTAGTACGTTTTCCAGAAATCGTTCCAAATATCAAAATAAGTGAAAAAATATTTCTTTTGTTTTATAGCACATTTAATTATTTTAAGACAACTGATGTCAAAATAAAAACAACCCTTTCATATTAAAATAAATGATAAAAATTTCAAGAAAAATAAATTTAAAATTGGCAATGTGACCAAAAGATAGGAACTATGTAAAAAAGAAGAGAAAAATGTCAAAACACCATAATCAACATAGATATTGATTAAGATACATAAACAAAAAACATTGACATGAATATTCCCATTGTTTTCCTAAATATTCCTAATAAAAAATATTCTTCAACTTAATTGTCTCTTTATTTAAGTTGGCGTATCTAAATTGCACATGTTGAACATCGTCAATGATGAGGCAGAGAAAGGTTAGTTTGGTTTGTTGATCATTCAACCATGGAAAGATATACTATTGGGGAAGAGGCTTCCTATTCCTACGTGATTTCATTGCACCAAATCTTCACATTGGCTAGTGTGATTATCATATGCTCTTTCTCATAATTGATTTTATTTTTAACTTATTGACTTCTGTATGAAACTCTGTTTCAAGTATACTTATAAAAATAAAAAAGAGATACAAAATAATTCGGTTACAATTTTTAAAGTATATATATATATATATATATATATATATACTACTTTAGAAAACTAAAATTCAAACAAATTTTTTATTTTAAAAATAAAGTACCTTCTCCAAAACGTAGGTGTTTTTGAGATTGAAATGTTTTTAGATATTGAAGTGATTATATTAAATAAAAATTCAAAGATTTAATAGATAAGAGTTTTTTTTATGCTATTAAGAACTTGTTTATATATGTGAAAGAGACTCTTATTTATTAGATTTTTTTTTATGCATCGGTAACTGGGTATCTTGGGACAGCGTAACAGACTAAGTCGTCCTCCCTAACAGTGAGACTCACTTTTTAAGTTCTAGTTGTACTCTAATCTCAACGTTTTAAAATCCAAACTATTTAACGAATAAAAAAAAAAGACCGAATTACGATTAACTAGTTCAACTGTCGGGTCAACCGAAATCGAACAGTGATATCATAATTATATTTATTATTAATATTAATAATATATAAAATTATATAAATTATGAAAATAATTTTAAATAATATATAAAATTGTGTATCAAAAAGGGAATAAAATTTTGTTGGTTTATATAGATATTTTTTACAAACAAAAAGATTAGAAATTTATATTAAAATAAAAAATATAATAAAAATTATGATCAAACTTATTTACTATAATAATTTTACATGAAAAAATAAAGAAGTATAAAGAATAATTTCAATCTATGAATATTTAGCAAGATTTAAGGTGTAAAAAAGTGAATGGACATTTAACTTAAATGGAAATTAAAAAAATCTACACTAGACAGCAGAGATAAACAGTTGAAGCAAAGTGAAAACTTCCATAAATACCAGATCGAATGTGAAAAGCGGAGTTGAAGGTTTTGTTTACTTGTAAATAAAAGTTCAAAAGTCTCAATTTTGGACAACCCACTTTGTCCCACATTGAATGAGAATTTAAAAGGCAGGAGAAATGGCTACACTTAAAAGTTCGCCTTGTGGAGAGATAAAGTATTTTATTAATGGTTGAAGCTGGAATCCGTTTAAATATTATTATAGATATCTTTGGAAAGTTCAGCGACATTGAATGCTTTAAAACTCGGAGAACCGGCTCCGGTTTTCAAATTCTCTGGTTCGACCGGGCGGTTTGAATGGCTTTTAGAAATTACAATTAAAATGGTTATGCTTTAATCTGGA
Organism: Nyssa sinensis; assembly: GCA_008638375.1. Taxonomy (NCBI): domain Eukaryota; kingdom Viridiplantae; phylum Streptophyta; class Magnoliopsida; order Cornales; family Nyssaceae; genus Nyssa; species Nyssa sinensis. The sequence continues at coordinate 7,362,262 of CM018046.1, forward strand.
CTGTTTCTTGAATGTCCACGATTTAGCCGGTTTAATTGACTGGTCTAGTTTTTAAAATATTGCCTTATTTATTATTTTTTGACTAGTTTTTAAAATATTATCTTATTTATTAGACTTTTTTGATAGATCGGTAATAGATTTTTTTTTTTATAAATCAATAAAAGAGTATCATAAGTTATCTAATTCGCATAATAAAAAAACTCATAATGACAAAAATTCATTAAAGATTTAGAATCATCACCTCCCATAATAAAAAATAATTAAAAAGAAAAATGAGTTCAGATATCCTACAAGGAAAAGAAATGTGCAAAAAATATTAAGTGAAATAAAAAAAAACCAGTAGATATATAGAAGAAAAACACAGGGGAAGAAGAAAATAAAAAGAATACGCATAATAATAATTCAACAATTTGACTGAGAAAATATATATATATATATATATATATATATATATATATATATAAGCTAACATATCTTTGAGCTCAACATGAAAATCTTTAGCTAAATAGATTAGACCTCTCATACCTATCTTTATTTGATCTAAGATTTTTTTAAGAACTATAGCTTCCGATCATAATACATTCTCTTTATAATTATTTTTTAGTAACAGTTTAAAAACATTTTATTTCATTTAGGATTTAGAATCATCGTCTCTCAAGATAAATAAATAAATAATCAAAAATAAAAATGAGATCAAATGGTTTTAAAATCCTGTAAGAAAAAGAAATGTGCAAAAAAACAAAAACAAGTGAAATAAAAAGAGTAAATATATAGAGAAAACAAATGTAGGGGAAGAAAATAAATAGGAAAATGAAATAAATATTACTTAAAGAAAATAAATAGAGAAAACCAAATAATTTATTAAGCCAAAATCTCTACGTTTTGTGTGTGCTTGGTCCTTTTTTTTTTTTAAATGTCTTAACTTTAAATGTCTTAATAATTTATTAAGCCAAAATCTCTACGTTTGTCACATGAAGAATAAAACAGTCATATTGCATCACAAGAAAATGGGCATTAAAGTCTTTTATCTCAATCACTATTTATTATTGGCATATAAAAAAAAAAAGAAGAAGATCCAACCAAATATATTCTAATAAAGAGGAGGATAGTGTAATATTAAATAATACATCAGAAGTCTTTGTGTTAGGTCCAGCTGTTATTTTTTTGTGTTAGATGAAAAAGTTATTAAAGCAATAGCACAAAACAATAGCCCGAAGGTTATATAATAAAAAAATTATCAAAAAAATACCTAAAAACCGCATGTGTTTGTGTAGACCAAATATCTTCACCAACCTTAATCTCAAATTCTTCCAAACAATGGAAAGGAAAGATAAAAATTATGAAAATTTGCGATTTTTAACTGAAAAAAAAGAAGGAAATTCGTGGTAATAAAAAGATTAGGGAAATAAACAAGGTTGATTTCTACTTTTTTAAAGGTCCACCTTGATTATGCACGGATTTGCACCTTGGAAAGCTTATGAAAATAACAAATGGATACATTCAATTATATTACGGGACATCTGAGTGCATACTAAATGATGGAAACCAGTAGCAAAGGAAAGAACCAGAAAATGTGAGAGAGAGAATGGAACCTGTTTTCAGCAGGGCAGAGAAGTCGGAGATACTAAAAGATGATGACCGGAATGCACATAGAAAATTAGAAAACCTGGTTTTGGTACTTTCACCATCCGTTGTTCCTTCTCCACTTATACAAGTCACATATATATTATATGTCTTGGAATTGACTTAGAGAGTTGTATTACAGTCAACGATGGGGAGATGAATGCAGCATTGAGATCCCATATTAGAGTTAACAACCATATGTTTGTCTCGACTCTTGAGACTATATAATTATATATACAGAGAGAGAGAGAGTAAAAGCATGGATATATGTGTCAAATGACAATATATGTGTCACATGACAATCATAATAAATTCTGAAAATCATAAACCTAAATTTGTTGAGTGATCCACCACCAGCACATGGCAATTGGCATAGGTGATGCCAGCAAATGCAATCAGCAAGAGGGGATAATCTCGAGTTTTTTTATTCATTTAGTAATATTGTTTTGAAAATAAAAAATATTTGGTATATTAATTTGGTTTATCGGATAATGTGTTAATAATATTTTTTTTATAATTAATAGATGTGTTTTGACTTTTTATTTAAATTTTAAAAAAGAATTATAATAGATAATGTCATTTGATAAATCAATTTCGAGTATACTTACTATTACTCGAAAGAAATGTCTTTTTATGAAATGTTATTAACTCAAAAATCTTATCCAAAAAAAAAAAAAATGACAATTTTGTAGTTGTCTTCATAAAAAAAATTCATTTTGACTTAATTAATACGATGTCTTAATCTTTTATGAATTTTTAAAAACTTAAAAATCATCCGACAAACAATATAGATAACTGTACAAAATAAATATTAATTTAGAAAATAAATATAAAACTGTATAAAAGTGAAAAAATTATTTCAAAAATGTTGGTTGAATAAAAAACTTGGATAATTGTTATTCAATGAATAAGAATATAATTAATAAAACAAAATAATATACAAGTACATATATAGTTAACTCTCTAATAATTAATAAACATAGGGGATTGAAAATTTATTAATTATTAAAATTATTAATTATTAAGTTTTTTCATACTTTTATGAACTAATAAATATTTTTCACATGTGAAAATACATATACTACTCAACTTATGGCATAAAAAATTCCTAATTTCTATTTCAAATAAAAAAAGTTATGTACCGCTCCGATGATGAAGTAAGTAAAAAGTAATAACAATAATTGAAATAAAGTAATTGAACATGAATTGAAATCGTACCTTGTAACCTTATTTATAGGTTGTAAATCTCCAAAGTTGAGTAAGATTAGCAATCATAAAAATAGGGATTTGATGATATTTGAAGATAATAGTTATCATATTGAACTTTGTTTTCTTTTCTATGGTCTGTAGTCTATGGACACTACAAGAATTATGATTTTTAGCGGCACACAAGAAAATGCCGCTAATGGTCACTATTAGCTGTGAACAAAGCTGGTGTCACAAAAGGGTAAAAAAACCATATTTGTTGGTAGTAAGTGGTAGGCCTTACAATGTTTGTTACTTTGTGAGGACCTTCCAATTGGGGAAAATTTTTTCCATAGTGGGATCCTTGGTTTTCGAGAATACTCTTCTTAGGACGAGATCACCGAACTGAAAATTGACTGGCCTTATTCCTTTGTTAAAGAAGCTTGCCATTCTTTGTTGATAGGCTTCCATTCTGATATGTGCTTATTCACGCCTCTCCTCCAAAAGATTGAGGTTTGAGCAAGTTGTTGGTCATTCTCTTGGGGGTCAAAGAATTCTGTCTTGAGAGTTGGTATATCGATTTCCACTAGGATTACAACTTCAGTCTCATAATGTCACGCCCCGAATTTCTACAAACCCGGGGAGTGAGTGAAATAAATTTAAGAAAAGGAAATAAAAGACACTTCAATGGTTTCGATCAGACATACATTCACTTCCTTCAACATATATACATGTGAGTCATCTTTACTAAACAAATCCGACATATCATTTGGGCTTAAATCCTTACACCACAAAATACGCCCCAAGGGCCAAATATACTTCCAAGTCCTCTTTCCCTCATTCTTTCAAGACTTCATCAAGTCTCAAGTACCAGGAGCGTCATCTGTAATATGATATCCCACGAATGGGTCAGCTCAACAGCTGGTATAACATAATGCTAATGCAAGGAACAAAATTAAGGCATGGCATGTGCAAGTGTACATTTATATCTACATGCTTTCCAGTTCATTAATACAATCCAATAGAAATATGCGTGATACACTCATGCAACTCGATGCCACACCCATGTCTCGGTTTCACAGATCGCCCCCGTCGGTCCATCGAGTACCGCACCTGTTTCACGGATCACTCCCGTTGGGTCAATCAGGCACCAATCTCACTTCACGATCCGTCCCCGTAAGCATGAGAACCAATGGCCAATTTTGGATTTTTTACCATAGGATCTACACCCTTATAATGTATAGCACCACGTGCTCAAGCCACACTATGCTTTCAAGGAATCACACTATGCCAATATGCCTTGACTCCACCATGCAATAATGCAATCTCGACGAAACATTTCTTTCCAACATATGTAGTATGCTTTAAATAATGCATTATACTTAAACCAACAATGACATTTAAATCACAAGACTTCTTTCAGAAGTCTGTATGTTATGAACAATCAATTTAAACACATGCTTGATTCACACTTTCACAATTTTGATAATTCTCCAAAAACATAAATCACACATGGCACCAACACATGAAATAAATCATAACTCCCAAAGAGTAACAAAGAACATGTAAACACATAGACAATCAACTCTAGGTTTTGTTCCAAAGCAACCATTCCCTATGTGATTTCCTAACATCAAATAAGCACATGATTCATTCAATCAACATGAAAATCATTCCTAAACTTAATCCTATTCCTTACTTAGCAAAATATCATACTTGGACGAATTTATTTCAACCCTAGGGAGTCGTGTCCATTATATGTCAAACCAATCGGTGATAATGCAGTCCTCTTACTGTATCTGTCTAGAAGGTCAATCCGCTTTCTCCTTTGCTTTGGTGTTCCTAAGATTCACAAAATATGTCTTAGTTATCGTCGCATGAATTTATGCTATTCATCAAATTTTATGTCTCTTTGCTATTGGTATCTCTTTTTCTTGAACAAACCCTACCATTGAATCTGGAACGTCGAACAAAGTCGATTCAGGCTTTCACGAAATTCAATTCGGACATCTGTACTAAAAAGGGCAAAACGATCATTTTGCACTTTTATTGGTCTTTTATTTTTTGGGACTACGTCTCGCGAAACGGACCTCACCATTGGATTTAGAATGTCTGACACATAAAGAAAATACTATTCACTTATTTGTTTTGGACTCCGGGTCATTTCGGTATATTTAATTTAATTTAATTAATTTAATATTACATTTACATAATATATATATATATATATTTATGGGTTGAAGTTGGTACGGGTGGTACCTGTCCAACTGGTTCTGTCTTATCCTGCCTCTTAATAGGTCCACGGTTTAAACCCTTGGGACTGCGCCCCTTTTTAATTTTTAATTTAATTATTTCTTTAGTGTAATATATATATTTTGAACCATGACTTAACCATAAGGGCATACATGGCTTAGTGGAATGGGAAGGAAGGTTAGGTGCTTGGGCACCCCAGGTTCAGGGTTCAAATTAGGGGCACCTCAAGTTCCTCTTCCCCATTTCCTTTTTTTCTTTTTTTTTTTTTTTAAATTCAAGAATCAAAAAGACACAGTGTTGGATCCGTTTGTGCGGTCAGTCGGATCCCGACCCGACCCTGCGCCGGTCGTTGAAAAAACGCGGCCCTTCATAGTTTTTAACTGTTTTGACGTCCGTTTTTCCTTCTTTTTCCACCAAACTAATTCTGGGACTTTAAGGAATGGTTTAAAACCAATTTTGGCCCCAAACTTCACTGGCTTTCGGCACCCACTTCCAGTTTCCGGCGTTGCACCGGTGAAGAATAATTTGACCATTAGATGGCTATCTGTTCACCATTTTAAGTAATTCAAACTACGTTGAAATCCTAAAAATGTTTCTTGCTTGTTCCTAATCCTAAAATCAAGATTGATTTAACGTATATAGATCTACCATGGTTGACCGTATGGAGCAACTTCGGTTTCATTATTTTTTTCTTTCATGCCTCGAGTTTAATCAAGTCTATCATGTAGTATAATAACTAAAGAGAAGATTAAAGAGATGAACTCAGCAAGTTACCTGAGTTTTAGCCGATATCCTTCACCAACCTCCTACCTTCTTCCTGGATTTTTCTTCTCTCTATTTCTATTTCTATTTGTAAATTTTTCTGCTTTAGTTTTGGTTCCTTTATGTATGGAACGCCCACACACGCACACGTGTACATGGTTGCATGCAGCCACTGTCTCTCTCTCTCCCTCTCCTCTATCTCAATTCCTCTTCTAACTTCTTCAGCCTTCTACATGCTTCTACTGTTTTCTATTTATTTCCACATTCTTCTCATTTCTTCTCCTGTTTTCTTTTTCTTCTATTTTATTCCTTTCATTTCTAAATGCTTCTACTTCTTCACTTAAACCATGTGCTAGCTGCACATGGTTTACACCTCACACACGGCACACACACACACACACACACACATATATATATATATACATATATACTGATATATATATATATACACATTTGTATAATTTTTATATATATCTTTTTATTTATTTATATATATTTTTATTTATCTTATTCTTTCATTTTATTTATTTATTCCCATTTCAGCTTCGGAATCAAATCATTTTGATCATTTCTCGATCTGTGTGTCTTATTAGACAACTTGACTATCGTTTGCCCATTTTTTAAATTTTTATTCATGGCCTACTATTATTTATTTCAGTATTCCAAGATTTCATATTTTTAATTTAAAATTTAAAATTTAAAATTTATCCAAAATTCTCAAGTTTCTACATCCTTCCCCCCTTAAAGAAATTTCGTCCCGAAATTTAAAAATGTACCTTAACGAGTAAACAACTCTGGATATCTAGCGCGGACTTCAGCCTCACGCTCCCAAGTAGCCTCCTCGACCCCATGATGGTTCTAAAGAAATTTGACCAAAGGGATGGTTTTGTCTCGTAAAACCTGGTCTCTCGAGTCCAATATCTCCACAGGCCTCTAATCATAGGAAACGTCACCCTCCACTTGAAGATCTACCCAATCTAGCACATGTGAAGGGTCAGGTTCGTACTTCCTCAACATCGACACATGGAAGACATCATGAACCCTTGATAACTGTGGCGGTAATGCCAGCTTATAGGCCACTTCACCAACCTTCTTAAGGATCTCAAACGGGCCTATAAACCGCGGTGACAGTTTTCCGCTACGCCCAAATCTCCTCAATCCCCGCCGTGGGGCTACCTTGAGGAACATATGTCCCCCAACATCAAATGATAGAGGTCGTCGCCTCCTGTCTGCATAACTCTTTTGGCGACTCTGGGCTGTCAACAGACGCTGCCTGGTCACCTGTATCTTTTTCGTGGTATCATGGACCATGTCGGGCCCTAAAGCAGTTGTCTCCCCTACCTCAGTCCAACATATCGGTGAATGACACGGCCTAACATACAACGCCTCAAATGGTGCCATCTCAATGCTAGACTAGTAGCTATTGTTGTAAGAAAACTCTACTAGTGCAAGGTGATCCTCCAAGCTACCCTTGAAATCCATAATACAGGCTCTAAGCATGTCCACAAGGATCTGAATGGTACGCTCTAACTGGCCGTCAGTCTGAGGGTGGAAGGTAGTACTAAACAGCAGCTGAGTCCCTAAGGCCGTCTGAGGACTCTGCCAGAATCGTGCAGTGAAACGTGGGTCTCTGTCTGAAACAATGGAAACAGGAATCCCATGTAGTCGCACTATCTCTCGGATATACAACCTACTGAGAACATCCACTGAATCAGTCGCTCTAATAGGCAGGAAATGTGCGGACTTCGTCAACCTGTCAACTATAACCCAAATTGCATTGTGACCTCTAGATGACTTCGGAAGACCCATCACAAAATCTATGGTAACAAATTCCCACTTCCACTAGGCCACTAGCAATGGTTGTAATAAACCCCCAGGCCTCTGGTGCTCAGCCTTCACCTGTTGGCACGTGAGACATCTAGATACAAACTGTACCACGTCTCCCTTCATCCTCGTCCACCAATACTGGCGGCGTAAATCATAGTACATCTTAGTGCCCCCTAGGTGTACTACTAGGCGTGAATGATAGAAATCTCTCAGAACCTTAGCCCTAAGAGACTCTGGAACAAAAATTCTACCCATATACCTCAGGCATCCGTCAGAATGAATGGTCCACCCCACAAAGCCCTTGGTACTAGTAACTCGTGCTCGAATTTGCTTTGCCTTTGTGTCTTGTAACTGTGCCTCAATAACTCTGCTTAAAAGTGTAGGCTGTGCACATAAACTGAATAGTGTGGCATGTCTCTCAGACTCGGCAAAGTCCAAGTCAAACTCGCCAATGTCCCCCATCATCTCTCACTCCCTAAGAGCAATACTTGCAACAGTGCTTCTCGGTCTCCTATTAAGCACATCTGCTACGATATTGGCCTTCCTAGGATGGTACTGAAGGTCAAAGTCATAGTCCTCCATAAACTCCATCCACCTCCTCTACCGAAGGTTCAAGTCATTCTGCGTGAAAATGTATCTAAGGCTCTTGTGATCTGAGAACACCTCGAACCTCCCCATATAAGTAGTGTCGCCAACTCTTAAGTGCAAAGATGACGGCGGCTAACTCTAAATCATGTGTGGGGTAGTTCTGCTCATGATTCTAACGAGAACCATAGGCTACCACTCTACCCTCCTATATCAACACACAGCCTAGTCCTCTCGTGAAGCATCACAATACACGGTATAGCCAATACCTCCCTCAGGTATAACCAGGACATGTGCTGAATCAGCCTCCTCTTTAGCTCCCGAAACGACTGCTCACAGTCATCTGTCCACTCAAATCTAATGCCCTTGCACGTTAAATGAGTCATCGGCGTGGCAAGACGAGAAAATCCTTCTATAAATCGATGGTATTATCCGGCCAATCCCAATAAACTCCGAAACTCGAATACATTCTTCGCCTCTCTCAAGTCATAACAACGTCAATCTTAGAAGGATCCACGAACACTCTGAGAAATAAAAACCATCTCCTTCAGGGGTACACACTGTCATTCTCCCCCTATACTCGTTCAAAATGTAAATAACCAATCTATCCCCAATATAATATCAAAACTAGACATGTCAAGTAGACTAAAATCAAAGGAAAGGATGCGATCAGTTATCCCTATTGAGCAATCTTTACGGATCCTCGTTAGCATCACACTACGCCCCAACTGGTGTGTCAACATGTAAAGGCGGATCTACTCGATCTATTTCTAACCCCAATGTCATGACAAGCATGGTAGACATGAATAAATGTGATGCACTAAAACTTATAAGCACGCTAGTCCATGAACTAAAAACAAGGAATGTACCTTGAACCATAGAAAGTCCAGAAGTAGATGCCTCTGGTGTAACCATCGTATAAGCATTACCCTGAGTGGTCTAGCCTTGTACACCCCCCCTCTCGATCCCTACTGACCTCCACTGGAAGCTCTAATACTCTGTGTGGAGGATGCAAGCTGGAAATATAGCGCTGGAGGTCTATGACCTAACAGTGGCTGCGACAAAGGTGGCTAAATGGGCTGATAGTACTACGGCCTCTACAAGCACTGTGAAGTTTACCCCTGAGGACAGTTGGCCCTAACATGGCCCGTCTGGTGGCAGGTATAACAAAGCTGAGGTGCTCTCCACCCTTGACCTTGTACAGGAGATAGAAGTAATCCCTGGCTAGATCCAACCCCCTATCCCCGACTGTAGTCCCTTTAGGGGCAAGCAGCCATCTTGTGACCAGGCTGTCCACACCGATAACAAGTCAAGGGCCTCTGGGATACTCTCCCTTGGGAAGTAGTAGGCATAGTAGGTCGAGGGGTTAGATATTGAACGAGTCTCTACGGTGTCTGTGCAAAAGAAATACGAGCCCGGTACCTCTTCGATGGTCTCCTACCAATGTATGTTGGGACAGGTGTAAGTGTTTGTGTAAAAGGAGTACTAACTCAGTACCTCTTCAGTAGTCTTCTACCAGGGTATACTGGGGCAGGTGCGGGAGTAACGGCTTCTTTTGCTGCGTTGAGAACAAGTACAGTAGCTCGGGGCCCACCACGCCTAGGTGGTGATGGTCTCGTTGGGTCTCTCTTTGGAGACATGTATCTACAAGTCTAAGAAGGAAAATCAATACTCTTTTTCACATTAGACATAGGTGTTAAAAAAAAAAAAAACATTAAGTAGGTACTTGTCAACACTTCACATTTCACAAGTAACAAATATAATATGTTATGACACACTTGCCTAATCCACACTTATATAACTCACATCAACCATCCCCACCCGTTGGTTACGCTAAACAATTAACACTAAGTTATAACACAGCCTTTTGTAAGGAAAGAATTCATTTAAACAATATAATATACTCATACTTAAGTCATACTAGTGTTCAACTAGCCAATTGATACTCAACCCTAGGTGAATGCTATCCAGAAATAACACATCTCTCCACAAAAGATTTTAACACAAGAATATCTTTATATCCACTATCCAGTCCATACACGAAATCTCCATAAGTCTAAATTCTCATTTTAGCATTCCAAGGTCTTGTGTGTCTTTTTATTTATGGTTCTCCTCTAAAAGATCGAAGTTTGAGCAAGTTGTTGGTCATTCTCTTGGGAGTCAAAGAATTCTATCTTGAGAGTTGGTATATCGATTTCCACTAGGATTACAACTTCAGTCTCATAATGTCATGCCCCGAATTTCTACAAACCTAGGGAGTGAGTGAAATAAATTTAAGAAAAGGAAATAAAAGACACTTCAATGGTTTGGATCAGACATACATTCACTTCCTTCGACATATATACATGTGCGTCATCTTTACTAAACAAATCCGACATATCATTTGGGCTTAAATCCTTGCAGCACAAAATACGGCCCAAAGGCCAAATATACTTCCAAGTCCTCTTTCCCTCATTCTTTTAAGACTTCATCAAGTCTCAAGTACCAGAAGCGTCATCTATAATATGATATCCCACGAATGGGTCAGGTCAACAGCTGGTATAACATAATGCTAATGCAAGGAACAAAATTAAGGCGTGGCATGTGCAAGTGTACATGTATATCTACATGCTTTCCAGTTCATTAATACAATGCAATAGAAATATGCGTGACACACTCATGCAACTCGATGCCACACCCATGTCTCGGTTTCACGGATCGCCCCCGTCGGTCCATCGAGTACCGCACCTGTTTCATGGACCACCCCCGTTTCACGGACCACCCCCGTTGGGTTAATCAGGCACCAATCTCACTTCACGGTTCGTCCCCGTTGGCATGAGAAACAATGGCCAATTTTGGGTTTTTTACCACAGGATCTACACTCTCATAATGCATAGCACCACGTGCTCAAGCCACACTATGCTTTCAAAGAATCACACTATGCCAATATGCATTAACTCCATCATGCAATAATGCAATCTCAACGAAACATTTCTTTCTAACACATGTAGTATGCTTTAAATAATGCATTAGACTTAAAGCAACAATGACATTTAAATCACAAGACTTCTTCCACAAGTCTGTATGTCATGAACAATCAATTTAAACATATGCTCGATTCACACCTTCACAATCTTGATAATTCTCCAAAAACATAAATCACACATGGCACCAACACATGGAATAAATCATAACTCCCAAAGAGTAACAAAGAACACGTAAACACATAGACAATCAACTCTAGGTTTTGTTTCAAAGCAACCATTCCCTATGTGATTTCCTAACATCAAATAAGCACATGATTCATTCAATCAACATGAAAATCATTCCTAAACTTACTCCTATTCCTTACTTAGCAAAATATCATACTTAGATGATTTATTTCAACCCTAGGGAGTTGTGTCCATTACGTAGTTGAACCAATTGGTGATATTGCAGTCCTTTTACTATATCTGTCTAGAATGTCAATCCGCCTTCTCCTTTCCTTTAGTGTTCCTAAGATTCACAAAATATGTCTCAGTTATCGTCATATGAATTTATGTTATTCATCAAATTTTATGTCTCTTTGCTATTAGTGTCTCTTTTACTTGAATAGACCCTACCATTGAATGCAGAACATCGAACAAAGTCGATTTAGGCTTTCGCGAAATTCAATTCGGACATCTGTACTAAAAAGAGCAAAACGATCATTTTGCACTTTTACGATTCTATTATTTTTTGGGACCCTGTCTCGCGAAACGGACCTCACCATTGGATTTAAAATGTCCGACACATAAAGAAAACACTATTCACTTGTTTGTTTTGGACTTCGGGTCATTTCGGTATATTTAATTTAATTAATTAATTTAATATTACATTTACATAATATATATATATATATATATATATACATATTTATGGGTTTAAGTTGGTACGGGTGGTACTTGTGCAACTGGTTCTGTCTTATCCTGCCTCTTAATAGGTCCATGGTTCAAACCCCTAGGACTGCGCCCTTTTTTAATTTTTAATTTAATTATTTCTTTAGTCTAATATATATATATATATATATATATATATATATATATTTTGAACCAAGACTAAACCATAAGGGCATACATGGCTCAGTGGAATGGGAAGGAAGGTTAGGTGCTTGGGCACCCCAGGTTTACGGTTCAAATCAAGGGCACCTCAGGTTCCTCTTCCCCATTTCTTTTTTATTTTTATTTTTTAAAAAAAATTCAAGAATCAAAATAACATAGTGTTGGATCTGTTTGTGCGGTCGATCGGATGCCGACCCGATCCGGCCCAAACCCTGTTTGACTTTGACCTGATAGACCCCTTCGTTATTCCGGTTATCTTCTCCGACCGTATCGTTGACGCTGGTCACCGGAAAAACTCTGCCCTTCAAAGTTTTTAACTGTTTTGACGTCCGTTTTTCCTCCTTTTTCCACCAAACTAATTCTGGGACTTTAAGGAATGGTTTAACACCAGTTTTGGCCCCAAACTTCACCGGTTTCTGGCACCCACTTCCAGTTTTCGGCGTTGCACCGGTGAAGAATAATCTAACCAGTAGATGGCTATTTGTTCACCATTTTATGTACTTCAAACTACGTTGAAATCCTAAAAAAGTTTCTTGCTTGTTCCTAATCCTAAAATCAAGATTGATTTAACGTATAAAGATCTACCATGGTTGACCGTATGGAACAGCTTCGGTTTCATTATTTTTTCTTTCATGCCTCGAGTTTAATCAAGTCTATCATGTAGTATAATAACTAAAGAGAAGATTAAAGAGATGAACTCAGTAAGTTATCTGAGTTTTAGCCGATATCCTTCACCAACCTCTTACCTTTTTCCTGGATTTTTCTTCTCTCTATTTCTATTTCTGTTTGTAAATTTTTCTGCTTTAGTTTTGGTTCCTTTATGTATGGAACACCCACACACACACACGTGTACATTGCTGCATGAAGCCACTATCTCTCTCTCCTCTATCTCAATTCCTCTTCTAACTTCTTCAGCCTTCTACACACTTCTACTGTTTTCTATTTCTTTCCACATTCTTCTCATTTCTTCTCCTACTTTCTTTTTCTTCTATTTTATTCCTTTCATTTCTAAATGCTTCTACTTCTTCACTTAAACCATGTGCTAGCTGCACATGGTTTACACCTCACACGAGGCACACACACACACACATATATATATTTATACATATATACTGATATATATATATATACACATTTGTATAATTTATATATATATATATATATATCTTTTTATTTATTTATATATATTTTTATTTATCTTATTCTTTCATTTTATTTATTTATTCCCATTTCGGCTTCAGAATCGAATTGTTTTGATCATTTCTCGATGTGTGTCTTATTGGACAACTTGACTATCGTTCACCCATTTTTTAAACTTTTATTCATGGCTTACTATTATTTATTTCAATATTCCAAGATTTCATATTTTTAATTTAAAATTTAAAATTTATCCAAAATTTTCAAGTTTTTACACATAAACAAGTGAGAACGGTGTTTCAGTGGTTGGGACCCTCTTTGTTGTCTGGTATGCCCAAAGAACTCTAGGGAGCTCTTTAACCCATCTTTCTTTGGCTTGCTCCAACCTTTTCTTTATGGCTTCCAAGATGGTTTTGTTTGTTACTTTGGCTTGTCTATTAGCTTGTAGGTGTCTTGGAAATGAGAATTAATGAATGATGTGAATGTCTTTGTAGAACTTCCTTATAGGGTTTCATCTTAGACCATTAGATCAAATCTCTATATTTTCCTAAAGATAGAGCCCTCAGGCCATCAGTTTTAGACACAAAAATACGAAGGGAAGACGATTTCCATAGCCTCACGCTGTTAGGTAAATTCTAGGGTTCTCTGTCATGACCCGTAACCCACCCTATGCGGATCTCATATCGTGGGGCCGACCCTGTGGCCGTCCCTACTTTTTTTTTTTTTTTTTTCCATTTATCAATGACATCAATGTATAATATAAAACTTAAACAGTAAATCAGCGGAAGTCTTAAATACATAATATGGTTCTACAATGTCAAAATAGGAACCAACATAACATCACCCTTAGGTGGTGAATACATGGGAGAACTACATCATAACTATTACATTCCTCACAATGTCTTCTTATGCTCCTGGACTCCTACTGCGGTCTTGCAGCGTCCCTTCCTGAAAAATAAGTAAGTCGGAGTGAGCTAACGAAGCTCAGTAAGTAAATTCCCATATCTGACACGGGTTAAGGTTAACATAGAAAGAACATGAATTCATAAATGTGAACATGATAGCCAATCAAGGGGTAAGATGCTGTGATAGCCAATAAGGATAAAATGCCACAATGACCAATGAACAATAGAGGTCATAATAATAAATCATTAGTAATGGATATAACATGAACATGGAAATCTCAATAGAAATCAGTCAACATAAATATACTGCCACAATAAATCGATAACAATCAATCATAATCAGTGAGTGAACTCTCAACATAAGATTATTCATAGGGCATGAAAACATCCTATGAATCCAATAAACGTAATCATATCAGTCAAACATAAGTGATACATTTACTTTATTAGGGCTTGGCAGACCCTCGGTCTTTTAGGGTCCGACATACTCCCCTCAATAAGTGATACGCCATCTTTGCCATATGTCCATTCATGGACTCGACCCGTAGGTCCTGTCAACTCAGAAAGCATCAGATGGATATTATGACTGACCACAAATCCGACATTCATAATATATCATGATCATTCATGATTCCATAAGAATGTATAAAAGCTAGAATATCATTTATTCAGTAAAAAACATAACAATAGGTCTTTCAAGGCATAGTACAATATAATAATCAATGATATAGTAGTCAATAAACATCCACAAGATAGAACAATATCACATTGTGGAAACAATAAACATTTGGTACGTACAAGAGTACAAATCTGGCAGTAATGTAATGAATATGGCTTGGAAGACCACATGTAAGAGATTGGGGTTTACTTACCTTATTAGTGCGTTCTAATTCAGTATTCTGTAACCTTTTCCTTCTCTTTTGATTTCCCTATATATCAGTAAACATGTCTCAGTTTAATGAAATTCATCAAATTTTATATCTTGTTGCTATAAGTGTTTTATTTGCTAAAATAGATTCTACTATTGAGTCCGTAACTTCGAAGAAAGTCGGTTTAGGCTTTCACGGTTTTCAATTTGGACTTCTATACTAAAAAAGGTAAAATGGTCATTCTGCACTTTTACGTGTCTTTATTCCTCAGGGCCTCTTCTCATAAAATGGACTTTATCATTGAGTCTGGAACGCTTGAAATAATAAAGATTCACTATTCGTTTATTTTAATCGGAGTCCGTTTGACTCATATTTGACTTAGGGGCATTTTGGTCATTTAGCATTTCTACGGGTATTTTATTTTTCCAAACTCTGTCTCATGAGACGGACCTTACCATTGGGTCCAGAAGGTCCAAAATAATAAATTTATACTATCCGCTTGACTAATTTGGACATCAGAATTTAAATTAATAAATAACTTAATTAATTAAATTAATGAACTAATATTATATTATATACTCCCTCCGTCCCGAATTAAAAGTCCCTTATTCTATTTTAACTCACTACTTAACCACACGTGCCTCAGTGGCACAATGGTGGACTCAGTGGCCATAAGGGCCTCATGCCATGCGGTCTGGGGTTCGAATCTTCTCAGCCGCCCTCTTCCTATTTTCCTTCCTATTCACTGTTTCAGTATTAAAAACCAAGCAGGCCAAAACAACACAATTTCAGTATACCCTTACTACGCTTGGGAGGTTCCTGACCCGACTCGAGGCCCGACCCAACCCACGACCTGAACCCCCTTCTTTTTCCCCGTCTTTCTGGTGACTTCTGTGCAGTTCCGGTCACCTTCTCCGGCACCGGTGAATGGACTGCAGCTTTTTCCTATTTTTGTTTTTTCATTTTTTTCACGGTTTCAAGGCCCATTTTCACTTCTAAACACCCTAAAACACCTTCTAGGACCCTTTGATAACATTTTAAGCCATTAAAACCCATTGAAAATCAAACTTTCCAAAATTACATCTTTCCGATAAATTCATTTTTCTCCCTCATTTCTTTACCGTTTTACTCGCAGTTTCTTCCTATGTAACGTTTCGACCTATTTACCAAAAAATTAGTCACTAATTTAGTATTGGAAACCTCACGTAACAAATAAAAAATTACAAGAAATTAAAGCAGGATAAAAAAAAAAAGAAAATAATAATAATAATAATAAATAAAATAAAATAAATAAAACAAGAAGGGGGAAACAAGGTAATGCCAAACAAGGCATAAGGAGAGGAATGTTTGAAAAATAGTCAAAAGTGTTAGCCAAGGGATTTGATCCCAAGACCAAAAATGAGGGAGAAACTTATATCCAAAAAAAAGCCAATTAGACTACAAACATTCTTGTGTTATGTATATCACCCAAAATGTATATATGCAATACCAAAATCTCCCAATATATTCAGAATTGAGGTGGCAACACCCTATTGGGCCACCTCATTTCCCCACCCACCCAATGATATGCAGCATATATATATATATACGTATGATATATGTTATAAATATATATATATATATATATGTAGGTTGAGTGTGTAAGAAGGAATTTCAAAAAAACCAGACCTTGCGTGTGTTCAGTGCGTGTGCTGTACATGTATGTGTAGAGAGAGAGAGAGAGGAAGAGTACGTGTAGAGAGAGAGAGAGAGGAAGAAGGAAACCAAGGGGCGGTGGAGTATTTTGTTATAAAAACCAAAGCATGCTCTGCATGCTTGAGAAAAGAAACAAAAGGAAAAAAGGAGGAAAACTGAAGGTGAAAGAAAAAGAAAATGAGAGGAAGAAGGCGGTCATAGAGAAGGTAACCCTCAAAATTATCCTCTAAAATTTTTTTTTGGGTTTTTGATTTGACTTGCATGAAGCTTATGTATAAATATAGGATGTTAATTTAGAAAGCAAATGGTGAAATTATGAAGAAACCCCAAGTTAAATGGTTAAGAAATGAGCTAGAAACAATGGATGATTAGAAAAGTTAGAAATATGATTTTGTGATTCTCGTTCAGATTTGAGGGTCAAAAATGTTGTAGGAATATTTAGAAATGTGTTTAGGAAAGATTATAATAAAAAAAGAGTGTAAAACAGTGGAAAAAATTAAGTTTAAAAATTGAAAAATTACAGATTCTAGTCACCGTTTTCGGAGAGGGTGACCGGAGTTGCTGCCGAAAAATTGCATGAAGAAGGACTGTTTGGGTCGGGTCATGAGTCGGATATCAGGTCGGGTCCTGACCCACTGTTTTTAAATGGGTTTGGGTTAAACTCAAAACTACGTCGTTTTGGTTAAATGAGTTCAAAAATAAAATGCTAGGGCAGACGTCAGCATGGTGCATTGAACCGACTAAACCGGTTGGTTCAACACAGTTTGGGGAGGGTTCACTTAAAATTAAAATAAACCCATTGGTTTTATTTTATTAGTTTTCAAAAATTAATTTTTGACCCCTACTAGATTCTGAAATTATAATTGGACCCCCAGAACCTTCTATTAATTAGAAAATGACCTCAACAGTTTTAATTAATTATGAAATGACCTAGAGATTAATTTAATATTTATTTTAAATCCCTTTAATTGAATAAAAAATTACCAAAATGCCCTTAGGCCAAAAATAAACCAAATGAAGGCCAATTAAAATAAAAGTATAGTGCAACCCAATATTTTTGGGCATTCCGGACTCAACGATGGAGTCCGAGTTGTGAGATTAAGTCTCAAAAATTTAGACACATAAATATAAAATTACTATTTTACCCCTAATGATAGCTGGGGTCAATTGAATATAAAAAGTAACCCATCTTGACTATTTTGGACGATCTGGACTTAACGGTGGAGTCCATTTTAGCAAACGAAGTGCCAAAAAAATATGACACATAAAAATATTAAATTACAAAAATACCCCTAGGCTTAAAATAAACTATAGGTACACAAATTTAGATCTAGAAAAGTCTAAATCAATTATTTTCGATGCTCTGGACCTAACGGTGACATTCTTTTGGGAAAAATAAGACTCGGTAACAAAGTAAAAAATGACCGATACGTCTTTGAGACTTAATGAAGCTATAGGAAGAAGGTAATTGGAATAGAGAGAGCTCTAAGTTAACAGTTGAATTGTGTGATGATTTAAACAAGAAAGTAACAAGACCTTGAATTGTGATTATAGGGACCCTCGTTGAAAGGAAGGATTTTTGGAATAAGCTTTTGGGACTTCAGGTGAGTTTTTTGTACCATGTTGAGGTGGGTTTTCATTATAGATATAAATATCGACTCTTTTAAGACTTTGACACCATGTGAGTATTTTTCATGCCATGTCTAAGGTGGATTTTATTACACATGTAAATATTAAACTTTTTTATGACTTGAAAATAGACGCCCTTCATTTGATATCGTTTTGAATGACTTATCGATGTATATTGCCATTTCCTTACAGCCTTTGTTAATAGTTACATTATGCCTTGTATATGTTTTAAATGACCCATTGATATTTATACTGTATTTCCTTTGATTCAAGAAAATGTTTTGTAAAATACTCATGACACTATGTAGTTTTCTTCTAATCTCTGAACTGTTTTGACTAAAGGCTAAATAAGGAACTCTTATTTGAATAACTAAGATTGATATTGATGTTATTGATTTTGGATATGATTTTGATGTTTTGAATGAAACACCCTTTTATGATTAGTCATTACTGAATAAATTGTGACCTCATTGAACCCTAACCATGGGGTATATTGTGGTACTATTGAATATTGATCTCAGTCAGCGAGGTTCTAATTTGCTAGTCATAGAATCTTCTATGATTGGTCATCATTGAATAGATTGTGACCTTATTGAACCCTAACCACAGGGTATATTGGTGGTATTATTGAATATTGATCTCAAACAGCGAGGTTCTAATTTGCTGGCCATAGAAGAGAAATTTTTAATGATTTAAACTTTTATAAATATCGAATGTAAACTATGATTAAACTGTGAATCATCAAACTGAGAACTATTGAACTACGATTTTGATTATCAAACTATGAAATTGTTATCGAACTATGATGTTGATTTTGAACCATGACTATTGACATTGAAAACGACTTTGAACCATGTTTGAATTATAACACTGACCATCGTTATCAAACTATGTTATTGAATCATTATTATGATTGTACTATGTTATCAATTTTTGATTTACGACTATGATTATTGATTTACGATTGTGATTGAATTGAGATTTATTGAAAATGACTTTGATACTATTCTCTGATCTGTTGTACTTTGATATGACGTATTATAATTCCATATGAGTATAGACATTCCAGAATGTACTACATAGTAGTTTTGAAACCCTTGGCATGTTATGGAATACTCACGAGCTGTCGAGCTCATACGGATTTTCATCCAATATATTTCAGGTAACGCTATTGGCAAGAAAATAACAAGTTCAGTTAGGATAGCGGAAAGCTTATAAACTATGAACCCTTTTATATTAGGATTTTATTAGACATGATGTAGTTACTATTGGTAATTGTAGAATGTCTATCGAATATGACGTCAACTGATTTTGAGAGTTTACATCATGTACTTTTGTAGTCACTATGGAATATATATGAATGACTGATATTGAATTTTATATTGACGCTTCCGCAATAGAAAAAGAATTTTATTCCGTTGCATTCGATTAAATGAAAATGAGAAAAGTATTGTGATCATTGAAAAAGGCCTCGGTAGTCGAACATGAACCCCTAATCCGCATATACTAGGTTCCAGGTTGTGACATCCTACGTGTTCTATTTTCTTCATAGATTAACATCATGCAATTATTTACAAGCTTTATCAACTTCTACAAAAAACCCAGAATTTGAAATTCAAAAATTCTAAAACTTACCTCAGTCGCGCAGTATCTCCTTCACCTTTCCTTCTTCCTCTCATTTCTTCCTTCTATTTCTCTTCTGAACTTCAAAATTCTCCTCAGCCTCTCAGTCTCTCCTTTTTTTTCTATTTTTCTCCAACCTCCTTTCCTTTTTATAAGCCAAAACCTATGCCCTCTTTGGTTTCTCCCTCTCTCCTTCATTTTTTTCCTTCTTTCCCCCTTTTCTGTTGCCCTTCTGTATCGGTAACCCGCTCCCCCTTTATTTACTTTTGCTTTTATCTGTAAGTTGTATATGTATATTATATATGTAACACACACACACTCCCTCACACATAATTAATGCACATGTGATATATATATATATATATACTCACCCATATATGTATGCCTATACGTACACGTATTTCGATGCTTGCTCATGGCTTGCTCGGGTATCGCTTTGACATTATCTATACATTGGAGATTGTTCACATGCTAAAACCAGTCAATTCATTTAATATTATAAAATAACTCTAACAATTCGAGTTTACGGTGTTTGCTCGGTTACATTTTAGGTCGGGATATTACATTCTCTCTACAAGAATCTTCCCTCTCTTAAGGCCGAAGTGACAGCCTTTCTTCACGAAGCCAGTTAAAACGACGTTTTTTTGAATCCAAGAACAGTTGGAGATTTGCCCAACTACCACGATTGAATAAGGTATGCTCTCAAAACACTTAACAGTTTCTTTTTCTTTAGATTCGATTGATCTCATCTCTTTTATCACTCTTGATAAAAGAGGATAAACTGGACAACTACATGACTCTGATTTCTCTTTTCTGAATGGATATGTAGGAAGGCTTCAGGCCCGAGTCAGATTTATTTCTTGTCTTTTCTATTCTATTTTTATTTCTTTACATTAGATCTTTTATTTATTTCTTCTGAACTCACATCTCTCTTTTTCAGTTTTCTTATGACAAAATAACCTTGCAAGTGAATATTCGAGGCCGATCCATTTGGATCAGGTGAGGTGGTTGCCTAACACCTTCCCACTTCATACCTTAGCCCCTGGATCCATGTTTTCTTTGGTTTTTGATTTTATTTCAGTGCTTTATTTATTTTATCCATGTCAAGGGATCTTTAAAATATAATTAGGAGACAAGGCGAAGTAAATTTTAATTATTTCATTACTTTTCATTTTTCTTTTAATTATTTTCTACTGTAACAGGTTTGCTTGATTCTTGCCCAAAAATAAAATGGCGACTCCTTAACTTCCCTATCTTTCATAAGAGGCATTCCTTCCCACCTTCAGGGAAGAAGACAACCGGGATTTCTCAAAATCCATAAAAATAATGACATACTCCCATTTTTTTCGGTGCTAGTGCCCATAGGAGGAAAAGAAATAAGGCAGGGCATAATGGGAATTTCACCGTTGTCTTCTTTTTGGCTTTATAAAGCCAATTCTCTACATACCTGAAACACACACTAGAAGCACACACACACAATCTCGTAAAAGAAGGAGAGAAAGAGAGAAAAAGAAGAAAAGAGGGAAAACTAGGGTTTAGAGATCCTTGGAGAAGTGGAGTTTCTCTTGGGAGATTAAATAAGCACAAAGCCTCTTTACTTCCAAATCTCTAACCTAGAAACAAGAAATTCGGGAAATCCATAAAGATTCAACAAGGGAAAAGTTAAGGTTTCTACCATAATTTGAAAAAGTCGAGGTATGAGATTTCTAAACCTAGGTATAAGACTTGTGTAGATAGGTTGATCATGCCATTAATTTATCTTTTGCTTTAGAATTATTTATTTTTGCATATTAGGACATATCTTGCATGTGCGTTGGAAACTCATGTATTGGTTGCATTACTACCATGAAATGACTTGCTTTTATCTTGTCTCACTATCAAATGTATTTTCGATTGAATACGAAAATGTTTACTTGGTGAAATCATAAAATGGGTTTGCTTGTATTGTGTTTGATATTGTGATTGCACCTCAAGTGTATGTGAAAATGCCCCAATGTATGCTTGATATAAACTCATGATGATTAAGTGAAATTGTATAAATGTTTAACTATCTTGATGAACCTATTATGAATTCTAAATATAAATATGAATGATAAACCCTTGAAAATATGAGAATGGAAACTTGGAAAATAATGAAGATGGTACTATAATTGGGGCATGTTAATTGTGTGATCTTGAGTGTCGTGAGATTGTGCTTACCCAAGGTTTTGATTAGTGCTCGAGATGGTGTCTCTCTTTGGCTCGTGAGTTGTAAACCCACATGGGTGGTCGTATGTCTCAATCGGGTTAGTAGCCCATAAAGCACACAAGGCTTACTGGGAGCCAACTAGGAAATTAGTCTTGGGATTGAGACTTGAGAAATGATGAGTGGAAAGCTTAAGAATTGAAAATACTTGAACAATTGTGAACTCCTCTAATTGACTTATCTCTGATTGATTTTTATAGTGCTCTCTAATAATGATTAGGAATGTGATATTGATAAGATATTTTCTATTGACTCATTATGCTTGTGATGAAATACATGCCTTGAAATAACTTATGTGACACTACACATGCACAAGCATACATTTGATACCATATTTTCTTACCTCTATTTAGAATTCACCTACTAGGGTTGTTCTACTGACGATATAGGAGCGGGCAAGGAACCGACCACAAATTGAAGACTCATTACCAGACACTTTTGGGAAGACTTCCATTTTTGTTTACTTGAACATTATAAGTTTTTTGGAAACTTATTTGATGTATATTCCCATGGAATAGGCTAGGTATTTCTTAGTTTAAATGTGTATAAACTAGAAGCTTGAACAGTTAGGATTCTCGTATGCATCTTGTTTAATTATTGACCTTGTTGCTTGAGGTTCTCACTTTGAATAAATGTTGAGCTTTCTTTTGTGAATGCATGAACATGCTTGTTTATTCATTGCTTGATGAATGTAATATATGTTGTATTCACATGAGTTCATTCATACATTTGCTAGTGGTAATCGGGGATAAATTGGTTATGGTTGAGGATAGAACCTTATGAAAACGAAGTTAGAAAATTTCATCATTTGTTGCAAACATGAGTAAAAAATTTTCTTCTTCTCCTTTTGTTGTTATTATAGGATGCCACAAAAAGGAAAAAAGTTGGGGAAAAGGTAGAGGAAGAGGTCGGGGTAGGGGTCGAGGTCGAGCTCTTAATTCTATGCCTCCACCACCATCTTTAATCGGCTAAATGAATCAAAACGAGGAAGAAATCCCCATTCCCATACCCCCACCACCACTTCCTATAGATCCAGTGGGTTAGGGTAGGGGAGATATCCCTATTCCCAATCCTCCACTACCTTTCTAAGGAGAGCTGGTAGGGCAAAACCAATGGGAAGTTCCAGTTCCTGAACTTCCACCACAAGTTTCAAGAGTCCAAGTAGATGGGGCCGAAATAGCTCGTGTGATGATGAAGTTTATGAAATAATTTCAGCAGGCTAATCAGGACGAGGCCTAGTCCCATTCTCAGACAGGTGAGACTAGGGTCACAACCACTACGAGGGAGTTTTAGAGGTTGAATCCTACCAAGTTCTCAAGGAAACCCGATCTGTTTGTTGTAGATGATTGGTTGAGATAGGTTTCTTAACTTCTAGATACGATTTAAATTTGGGAGGATGACCTCTAGATTGATTATGCCAGTTTTCTATTTCAAGCGTAAGCCCTTACTTAGTGGAAGTCAGTATGACTTACTATGGTTAGATTATGGGATGTCTTCACCAAGGCTTTTATGGACAAGTTCTTTCCTGTCGTTACAAGGGATTCACTATGACAAAAGTTTCTCCATCTTTATTAGGGTGATATGACCGTATCTGAGTACGAGTCCTATTTTTTTTACTTTAGCCCGATTTGCTCTAGGGATTGTTGATAATGAGGTTTAAAAATCTCATATTTTGGAGCTTGGACTCAAGCCTGCCATTCGAAATATGATAGTTCCTATTAAGATCCGGATATTCTAAAAGATCTATGATAGAGCCTTATTGATTGAGGTTAACTTAGAGGACACAAAGAGGATCTGTGAATTGAGGTATCTAGTTCATGGTTCAGGTTCTTATCGCGACAGTCGGGATAAAAAGGGACAGAGAAAGGGAGCCACTCACTCATAGGAGCAAACTCAGACTTCTTACCTACCATCCTACTCATCATTCTCCGCATTTGCGAGAGGTACACAGGGTGAGTTAATTTTTTATGACTGTCATCAGTCAGGGCATTGCATGGTAGACTGCCCATAGAAAAGATAGACACAATCCCACGGACGAGGACGATTGAGATATAGGGGCCCAGAACCTTCATAAAGTATGGAACAGACACAGACATAAACACAGGGATAGGGTAAGACCCTCATTTTCTATTGATGTAGTCAGTTGGGACATACTGTTAGAATTTGCACCATGCCTTAACCTTAAGGGACTGAGGTGTCTTCAGGTTACCATCTAGTCATTCTTCTCAGACCCATCAGGCTGGATAGAGTTTTCTTCCACTACTTTTTTCGATTTTTGCTTTCTTAGCTTAAAGCTCTAAGCCAACTTCAGGGCCTTCAACTGCTGTAGTCAGGCCATAGAATGCACATCTGGACATGACATGCCAAGACCCATCTTTAGGCTAGACACAAGAGAGAGTGTATGCAGTTACTACAGTTGACTCATCTTTTGGTTCCTCATTTATGCGAGGTATTATTCCAGTATTCAATTCATGGGCTAATGCCTTGATTGACAAGGGTACATCTCATTCATTTATTTCTTCACCCTTTGTATATAGTTTGGGGTTAAACATGGACCTTCGGGTAGAGATTCCAATAGGAGGTAGGGTTTCACTTCGACGTATTTGCTGTTCTTGTGAGATAAAGGTGGCCGATTGTCGTTTCATCTTTGATTTTATTGTGCTAGATAAGATAGAGTTCGATCTTATCTTGGGTGTGGATTGATTGTCAACTTACCGGGCATTTATCTATTACTATCGATGAAAGGTGGCCATCTATACTCCCGAGGGAGATTGTTTTTATTTTCTTGGTAATCGTAGTGACCTTACTACTCCACGTTCGTGGGACTCACACGATTTGGGTGAGCTTAGCTATATATTCTCGGGTTGGGTAGTAGACAACGTTAGTGATGAGAGATTTCCCGTATGTGTTTCCTGATGATTTATATGAGTTACCACCACATTGGGAGATAGAGTTCTCCATTGAGCTATTACGGGGCACTATACTAATCTCTATGGCACCTTACCACATGGAACTTGCGGAATTGAGGGAGCTAAAGGTACAACTTGAGGAATTGTTGAATAAGGGTTTATATGTCTTAGTACATCACCAAGGGGAGCACCAACCCTTTTTGCAAAAAAGGGTGATGGATCATTTCAGATTTGTATTGACTACCCTAAGCTTAATAAGGTGACCATGAAGAATAAAAACCTGTTACTGCGGATTGATGACTTGTTTGATCAATTGAGGGGATCCTTTGTTTTTTACAAGGTTAATTTGAGATCTAGTTATCATCAGTTAAGGAACTAGGAAGAGGATATTCTGAAAACTACTTTCCTTACACGATACGGCTATTAGGAGTACTTGGTCATGCCATGTGGATTGACTAATGCTCTAGTTGCATTCATGAACCTTATGAATCGTGTTGTTTGACAATATCTTGATGCCTTTTTCATTATGTTTGTAGACAAAATTCTTATTTACTCACCGTCCAAGGAGAAACACAAGGAACATCTCTGCATTTTTTGTAAACTTTGCGAGAACAATGATTATACGACAAATTTGAGAAATGTGGCTTTTGGTTAGCAGAAGTGAATTTCTTGGACATGTTTCACAGTAAGCGTTATCTGTGGATCCTTCAAAGATTAAAGCAGTCGTGACTTGGGAGAGGGCGAAAGACATGCTTGTGAGTGTTTCTTTCAAGAATTGAAGACTTGTCTTACCACGACACCGATCCTTACTATTCCCGAGAGTAGAGAGAAATATTCTATTTATTGTGATGTGTCACGGGAACGGTTAGGTTGTGTCCTTATGTAGACGGGAAAAGTGGTAGCATATGGATCATGACAGTTAAAACCTTATGAGAGAAATTATCTGATGCTTGATTTGGAGTTAGCCGCCACTGTCTTCGCGCTAAAGAGTCGGCGACATTATCTTTATAGTGAGAGGTTCGAAGTTTTTTTTGACCATAAGACCCTTAAGTATCTTTTCTCCCAAAAAGACTTGAACTTAAGGAAAATATGGTGGATAGAGTAAATAGAAGACTATGATTTTGATTTGTAATACCATATGAGAAAGGCCAACATTGTAGCCAATGCAGTTAGTAGAAGATCTCAAGGGAATTTGGTTAGTATACTCATTCGAGAGTGGGAGATGCTAGAGGCAACATTGAAGTACGATATATGTATTGATAAGACTGAGGGGACCATTTTGTTATTCTCCGTCATTGTGTACCCTAGCTTGCTTACTCGAGTTCTTAACGCATAGTTATAGGATTTAGAGATGGAGGTCATTCGTACTCGTATTGCTAGTGGGGACACAATCGAGGGTTGGACACTCCACACCAACCATGGCTTGAGATTTTAGGGATAAGTCTATGTTCCATAGTCTTGTCGCGAGAATGTTATGCGAGAGTTCCATCATTCTAGGATGACAGTTCATCCAAGAAGCATGAAGATGTACTATAATCTTCACAAATAGTATTAGTAGAAGGGCATAAAGACCGATGTAGCAGGATTTATTAGTAGATGTTTGACGTGTCAACAGGTTAAGGCTAAAAATTCCAGTTGCCAAGTGGAAGTGGGAACATATTACTATGGACTTTATGTCCGCATTTCCTAAATTGCCACGTAGAGATGATGTTAGTTGGGTTATTGTGCATCGACTGACGAAATTCGTGCACTTCTTACCCATTCAAACTACAAATTCAGTGGAGTCGTTTAGTTGCTTGTACATACGAGAGATCATTCATCTCCATAACGTTCTAGTATCTATTCTTTCTGAAAAGGATGCACGTTTCACAATCTGCTTTTGGCAGAGTCTATAAACAGCATTCGGTATCGACTTGGCACTTAGCACCGCATTTCACCCAGAGACTAACGACCAGTCCAAGTGTACTATGCAGACCTTGGAGGATATGTTACTTGCTTGAGTGATGGATTTTAAGGGCAGTTGGGAAGATCACTTGCCACTTGAAATGGCATCATTCGAGCCCTTATGTGGTATGCCGTGTGTAACACCCCGATCCCGTGAAATTAATAATTAAATATTAATTATTAATTAATACCGGCTCAGAGAATAATCAAGGGAATTAACCCTAATCTCCCGACGGTCATGATAGGCCGATAAAATAATTAAAACATGTCCGAGAATAGGGTATAATACCCGAACCTAATTATCCATTAATTAGGTGAGATAATGTCAATTTAACACTGACGGAATTCGAATTAATTAACCACGGAAATCCCGAATGACAAATAAATGACACGGAACCTCTGACACTGTAGATAACTGAAATATGAAACTCTCGGAACAAACCGCATCGAAAAAGGAGTTACGGAATGAAAGTTATGAGGCAAACATCAGAAACTGAATTAATGCGCAGCCAAACAGGGCCTTAGCCCAAAATGTGGAAAAATGGCCAAATTGGTGGTCAAGGGGAATTGAACCCTTGACCTATGGAAGGAATGAATCTCACCCAAAAACTTAACCAGGTGGCCATCCAGCACCTTTGTGCCTATATACACAACTTAATTGTATATATCTCTGAATTGCCCCAACTTGCCACCCAAAGCAACCAATGAGGTTACATGCAAACCCCAAATGATGGGTTATATCATCTCCCACCAGCTACTCCATTCTCTGATTCCCAATTACTTCATTGACCTACCTACATATAGTGATATATATGTATAAGTGTATATACCTTATGCAAAAAGAATTGGTGATTTACTTGGGTTACAAAAAGAGGTCTTGGGTGTAAATCAGAAATGGAGAGAGTGACAAAGCTGAAGGTTTGCATGTGACCGTGGGACTGATCTGTTGAGAGAGGGAGAAAGCTTACATGTGTGTGTCCACGGCTTGTGTGTACATCCATGTGTGAGATGGAGGTCTCCATTGGAGGTGCACAAAAGAAGGAAGGAGCAGAGGCATTCTGACTGGACTGAGACACAACCGAGGACCCTATACTAAACCATGGAGGACAGTGGTCGACCCTAAGGTATAAACACCAAAATTCTGAATTTTTCCTCTTAAGTTTTGCTTACTGTTTCAGTCAATTGAGGCCATATAAATTGCATGCATAAGCTACTGTGACACCTAGGGACGGATTTAAATAGTTTGAGAGAGCCTAGAAGGCTCGAAACACACCCTCCATTAGAAACTGCCATTGATGACCTCCCATACAGCAGGTCTGATTCGACTCTAGCCAAACCCATTTTTGGCTTGCCTAGACCTGTTCTAGACCTCAAGAGGATCCCAAAACCACCAACCCGCGACCCTAAAACCCCATGAAACCCCTCTAACACGTCGGTTGCAGGTTCGGTCTTCAAATGCCATTTTTGGTTAGAGTGTTTTAAACTGATTTTATTGAACGGGGGATGAACCTTCATGACCTAGGGATCATATAGTAACAAACCGTGTTGAAAACGGTTGAGAAATGAGCATGTATTGTTGACTTGCAGGTTCGGTTATCGTGGCTTATTCCCACCCTTTTAGTTGACCTCTTGTTGATTTATGGATGCCAAAATGTTGGCATGGCTTCCAGAGACCGGTTGGGATCAAAACAGGTTGAAAAACGTGGCCAGAAATGCACGAATTTGAGAAGGAATTGAACCTGTAACTAGGGCTACAGCACTCGGCATGGTGAAGAAGACGACGAGTCGACTGGGTCGACTCGTCCAAACGCCTAAACCCACTGAACCGACTCGGACACGTGTCTGTCCACGAGCGTGCCACCGAATTAATAAAACTGCGCCGTTTTGGGTGTAGATTGATTTGTTTAAAATCAAATCCGGCCTGTTTGGGTACGGTGATAGCAAATTAAAATTGAAAATAGACAAATCCTGAACACGGATAAGGGGGATATGTTATCCCGATTTTCTGAGGGTCACCAACCGTTTGGTTCACAGTGATTTGGACCGGTTCACTTGGTGAACCCTTGAACCCTTGGGTTTGAACCCCTAAATTATGAAATTATATTTTAAACCCTAAAGTCTTCTGAAATTGCTGATTAGCCCCCACTGTTTAGAAATATTACACAGTGGCCCACATTTTGGAAAATTTCTTCATTTAAGCCCCTGGTAATTAATTAAATAATAAAATAATTATTTAATTATTTTATTAAATAGGTAAAATTACAGTTTTACCCCTAGACACTAAATATGTCAAACGGAGTCCAAATAAGTTAAATAAATAGTGTATTTTCACTATTTCAAGCATTCTGGACTCAATGGTACAGTCCAAATTGGGAAATATAGTACCGAAAAATACAGACCTGTAAGTGATAAATTACTGTACTGCCCCTGATGGCACCAGACCCAAATAAAAATAAAAGATAGCCTATTTTGACTATCTCGGGCATTCTGGACTCAACGGTGAGGTCCGTTTAATGAACTGAGGTCCCGAAAAATACAGACACGTAGGTGTAAATGACTGAATTGCCCTTAATGATACCCAGGGCCGATTAAACATAACAGACAGTCCAATTTCACTATGTTGGACGCTCTGGACCCAATGGTGAGGTCCATTTTATGAACTGACGTGCCGAAAAATACGACACATAAAAATTACCAAATTACCCCTGATACCGTACGAGACCTAAACAAAGTCCGATTGGGACGAAACTGATACCGGTAGGAGCCCAGACACTGGTGAGACTGTATACTTGATTAGATGACGAATTGGGGTCAGAATTACACAAAACATAAAATGACCAAAATACCCCTAAGCACTGCAAGTGCAAAGTAGAGGTCAAATTGACCTGATAAATTATCATAGGGATAATTATGAACACTGAAGGGCTAAATAAGACTCCGAAACAGTCAACGCGTAAAACGAGAAATGACCGATGTGTCCCGACGATCTAAAGCAGATACCAAATGAAGTCCAAGGGACTTACAAATTTATACATGAGATATATGGGACGTTCTGAGGACCATGATAGGGTCCAGGGCAAAAATGACAAAATTACCATTTTGCCCCTAAGACTAAATAAGTACCCAGCTGATACCGATTAAAGTCTAGAAGACTTAAAACTTCATATATACGATATATGGGATATTCTGAGGACCATAACAGGGTCCGGGATAAGAATGGCAAAATTATCATTTTGCCCCTATGGTTAAAATGAGAACCTAACTGATACCGATTGGAGTCCAAAGGACGTAAAACTTTGTACTTAAGATATAAAGACTATTCCGAAGACCACGACAGGGTCCGGGACAAGAATGGTAAAATTACCATTTTGCCCCTAAGGTTGAATGAGTGCCTGATTGGTAACAATTAAAGTCTAAATGACTTAGGATATAATCCTAATAACTGCTAAGCCTAATTAAAGAATGAAATAGCCTCGGGTGAGACCCAATGGAAGGGCGGTAGGCTATTAGGCTATCTTAGGTAATCCGATAGATACCTAAGATGACGAATGAGACCTGAATGGATGAGTTCTGATCTGTCTGTGATTGATGATTATTATTCAGGATATACATGGAGATGCCTGACGTACCTGGAGGTTATCGGATTATTTATGCAAGGAAATAAGCGTAAAGTTTGTGAGTAACTTCTGACACTGTTTTGATACTGTCCCTTGATTTACTGATCTGTTTTGAATGCAATTATTTAAGTGCAATTATTTAAATGCATGCTTTTCGTACTATATCACTTATGACATGGTTTTAGTCTTTTTAAATAATTGACTATATTCCTGATCCCTGTGCTAGCATTCCGTACTGTTTTGCCGTTTTGAACTGTTGAGATAAAATGGATATATTGAACCATTATTTTTGAAACGATTAAATAAACCATGTGATATAGGCAAAGAACAACATTTTTGTTGTATCGTACCGCTTTGTATAGTATACTGTCTGAATGCTATATTGTTTAAATGTATGTACTTAATGTACGCCCTTTGTATCACATTCCACGTGATGTGCTTGTATCCTTCGAATTAGGAATTTCGTTCAGTTCGGTTATGTGCTGTCTGTTAATGATGTTAAGTCCGCCTTGATTGATATATATGGTCCAGTTCCGTTATGATCTGTCCGTTGATGATATGTCTTTGCTTTGACTAATGTTTTGTTCTGTTCGATTCTGTTATGTTTCGTTCATTGATAATGTGTCTGCCTTGATTGATATATGGTCCAGTTCTGTTGTGTATTGTCCGTTGATGATACGTCTGTCTTGATTGAAATATTGTTCAGTCCAGTTATGATTAGTTCCGACAGTGATGTGTCCCTGACTTGATTGTTATATTGTTTCTACCCAGTTCCGTTATGTTGTGTCCTGCTCATGATTTGCCTGTGTCTTGATTAGTGTATTGTTTCCGTTTAGTTTCGATATAATTTTATCCGTTCGCGATATGCCTTTGCTTAACTGATGTATTGTTACCGTCCGATTCCGTTATATTCCGTCCGTTAATGTTATGTCTGCCTCGATTGATATGTTCCGTCCGGTTCTGACATGTTCCGTCCGTTGATGATCTGTCTATCTTGATTGATATATGGTCCAGTTCCGTTATGATTCGTTCCGTTAATGAAGAGTCTGTGTCTTGACCGATATATTAGCAATAGTTATTGTTCTGACCGATTGGTTATGTCATGTTCCGATCCGTTTGTATTGTCTGTTCGATTCTGTTTTATTGTACTAGACTACTTATGAAATGGACTTATAAAAATAGTTATTTTTGAAATGACTAAATTATCCATGTGCCATGGAAGCACAAAACTGGTTTTGAAACCCATGATAGGGAATCTGTGTTACTCACTGGGCTTATTTAAGCTCACCCCATTATTCTGACATTTTTCAGGAATTACCTCCATTGGATTAGAAGGTACGATGACATGACGTGAATAGGCCAAGTGGCATCGCAAGTAAAGATCTGACGGCACTGAATTGTAGAGACTGGTTTATTGTGGAGTGAACCTAGTTATTCCGGTGAGTGGTATGTTATGACTGACTTGACTGATATATATTAGATAGACATGGCTCATGGAACTAATGGTACTCTAAAGATATTAGATCTGCTCTGTTGTTATATGCTTGATTTTAGATATGCTCTAAGATTAGAATTGTTGACTGACTGGATTTAGTCTTGCTCTGTGATACATATTCTTATGATGGATAAGTGAGTTGCATTCCCGTGACACAAAGAAAAAGTTTTAAATTCCGCTGCATCTGACCCTACAGTTGGAGTGCAATTCGTCGAAAAGTTTAGAATTTGCCTTTGGTTGGTCACGTCGCGACTGACTGGCGGTCACGTCCTCGACATCCGCGTAGGGTGGGGTTCAGGATGTGACACCGTGTCGATCACCTATTTGTTGGACCGAAGTTGGGGATGCCACAATTTCGGGTCTGGACTTCGTTTGTGAGGCAACCGAGAAGATAAAGGTTATCCGATAGCGGTTATTTACAGCACAGAGTGGGTAAAAAATTTATGCGAACAAGAAGTGTACAACTCTAGCCTTTGAAGTTTGATATCACATTTTTGTTAGGGTAGCACCGCGGAAGGGTTTGACCTAATTTGGAAAAAGAGGAAACTAGCGCCATGGTGCATTGGGCCATTTGAGATCCTTGAGAGGATAGGAGAAATTTCTTACCCACTTGAATTACCACCGTGATTATCCAAGACTCATAGTGTGTTTTATGTGTCTATGCTTTGCAAATACCAACTAAATTCTTCGCATGTATTGGATTGGACGGAGTTAGATATTGAGGAGGATGCATCTTACAAAATGCGTCCTATTTGAGTTTTGGCTACTAGGGAACAACTCTGGAGGGGCAAGACTATTCTTCTAGTTAAAGTCGTAAGGCGATATCATGGCATTGAGGAAGCTACAAGGGAGCGTGAGGACGAGATACACACCAAATATCTTGATTTATTTGCAAATCAAGGTATATATTCTAAATTTCGAGGATGAAATCTTCAAAGGGGAGAAAATGTAAAGACCCATAATTTTTTCTAATTACAAAATATATATTGATGATAGTGATAATAATAATAATAATATAAATCTTAATTAAAAAATTTAAAAGTTCATAGAAATGACAAAAAAAGGCTTGGAAATAAAAAGGAGGAAAATAAATAAGGGAGGGCATAATCGGAATTTCACCCTGGTCTTACTTTTGGCTTTAGAAAGCCAATTCTTTACACACCCAAAACACACTAGAAATACACAGAAATTACGTAAAAAAGGGAGAGAAAAAGATAAAGAGAAAAAAGAGAGGGAAAGCTAGGGTTTAGAGATCCTTCGTAGAGTGGAGTTTCTCTTACGAGATTGAAGAAGCACAAAGCCTCTCCACTTCCAAATCTCCAACCTAGAAATAAGAAATTTGGGAAATCCATCAAGATTCAACAAGGTAAAAGTTAATGTTTCTACCACAATTTGAAAAACTTGAGGTAGGGATTTCTAAACCTAGGTATAGGACTTGTGTAGATAGGTCCATCATGCCATTAATTTATCTTTTGTTCTAAAATTGTTCGTTTTTGTATATTAGGTCATATATTGCATGTGTGTTGGAAATTCATATAATTGTTGTATTCCTACCATGAAATGACTTGCTTTTACCTTGTCTCACTATCAAATGTAGTTCTAGTTGAATGCGAAAAGGTTTACTTGGTGAAATCATAAAATGGGTTTGCTTGTATTATGTTTGATATTGTGATTACGCCTTAAGTGTTTGTGAAAGTGCCCCAATGTATGCTTGATGTAAATTCATGATGCCTGAGTGGAATTACATAAATTTTTAACTATTGTGATGAACCTATTATGAATTGTGAACATAAATATGAATGATAAGCCATTGAAAATATGATAATGGAAACTTGGAAAATAATGAACATGGGATTATAATTGGGGCACGTCAATTGTGTGATCTTGAGCGTGGTGAAATTGCGTTTACTCGGGATTTTGATTAGTGTTCGAGATGGTGTCTCCCTTTGGTTTGCGATCCTTAAACCTATGTGTTTGGTCATATGTCTCCATCGGGTCAGTAGCCCGTAAAACACACAAGGCTTACCGGGGGTCGACTAGAAAATTAGTCCTGAGATTGAGACTTAAAAATTGATGAGTGGAAAGCTTAAGAGTTGAAAATAGTTAAAAAATTATGAACTCCTCTAATTGACTTATCTTTGATTGATTTGTATAGTGCTATCTAATAATGATTATGAATGTAATATTTTGATAAGATATTCTCTATTGACTCATTATACTTTTGAGGAAATACATGCCTTGAAATCACTTGTGTGCCACTGCACATGCACAAGCATAGACTTGACACCATATTTTCTTACTTCTATTTTGAATTCTTTTACTGAGGTTTTTGTACTGGACCCAAGTAGATACAGAAGCGGGCAAGGAACCAGCCACAAATTGAAGACTCATTACCAAGACACTTTTGGGAAGACTTCCATTTTGTTTAGTTGAACATCATGAGCTCTTTGGAAACTTGTTTGAATGTATATTCCCATGGAATATGTTATGTATTTTATAGTTTAAATGTGTATAAACTAGAAGCTTGATGATGATGTAAATATTATAAGAGGCTTGACTTGTCTTTTTGTTTTGTAAGAATTGTGAAGCATGAAACTTGAACTTGAATTTGAAGCATTGCTTCTTGATGAATGAAAGTAACATTAGATGTTTAATGAATTTTAGGTGATGTTATTGACGTTGGATGAAATGAAAATGAATAATCTTGGTTCTTGAGAAATAGGTGAAATCAAGAAAATGAGGCAAAACATGTCAATTTTTGAAATAGAGTTGAGTAGGGAAAAACCCAGGTGTGATGGGAACACGTGAGTGACTATCAGCACTGAGAGGTGGAAAACCCCTCTCTTAGTGTGCCGATCAGCATCAGGAGAAGGGCCTGACCACCTCTCTTCTCGTTTTGTGGGTTTAACTTTCGAACAGACTTTTCGCCACCGATTTGCCTCCAATAAACTATTTAACTCAAATAAGGGTAAATGAACATATTTTACATTTAATTATCTCACCTTAGAGTGGTTCAAAAATGGTACACTCACCTTACCCCGGGCCTTCTAAGTTTCGTGGCACGACATTTTCCCTTAAAATTATACTACAATTTTTTAATCTTATTTTTTAAAATTTCAAAAACTTTCCTTCTATACCAAAACCATAGAAAGCCGTATATTATTATCAATTTTATTTGAATGATAATAATACCCTTAATAGGATTTACACTCACCTCACCTTTTCCTTTTACCTACCTCATTGTTTAATTTTTTTTTTATTTCTATTAGTCATACACGTACAATTATTCAATTTAACTTAATTTAATGAAGCATTATCTCAATTATTTGAGATTAGTTATATGAATCTTGTCTTTCCATTTTAATCTAATGCACAAATAGTTAGTATATATATATATATATATATATATTAGCAAAAAGAAACTTTATTGATGTTACAAATAATAAAGTAATTACAATACATCAATAAATAAAAAGAAAGGGGAAGGCGCAAAAGCATCATGGTAAGAAACCAAAATTCCAACCAAGTTGGAACCTTAGAGCCCACAAATCAACTGGCAGCACTAACAACCACAAACAATAAGTTGGCAAGAAACTAACTTAGTTAAAAAAACATAAGGCGTCACGACCTAGAACCCACCCTATGCGGATTGGGGGTCAGCGACGGATACTGTCGCTTAGACAGGCCATACAAAATCAAATGAATTGCACAAGGTAGTAATAATTTTTTTTCTTTTATTTATCAAGCGCAGAAGCTATACACATGCAACTCATGTAATGTCTAAATCAACTTTAACAATCACCAATAAAATTATCTCCAAGTACAATTCCCATCATCATTAATCATCATTCAAGTCTAATAACATTTCTAGTGTCACTATGTCATAATATCTAACATTAGTATCAACCTTACAAGTTATATATTCAATTTAAGACTCAGAGCTATACATAATCAAGGCTGCGCACAAGCATACCACTAGCTTTATTAGTCACCATCATTACATTTCCTTCTATATAGTGCTACCTAAAAAATTGTTATAATTCTAGGGTGAGCTAACTTATCTCAGTAAGTAAATCCTTCACCTTGCCATGGGTTAAACAAAGGTGTATAACAAGAGATTAATCATAGGATTTCAAGCTCAAAGGAATCGGCTATCAGGCCACAATAACACAGTTCACAAAGAGGTTATGATTACAATAGGGAAGACTGAACAAGTCAACAAGTACAAATTTATCAACATATAATGTTTAGTTGCCCAAATCAAAAAGATTCAAATTGAATACAAAAGATAAGTCCCATAGTCGTATTTATCATTCAAAGAGTGACATCATTAAGTCAACAAAGGATATGGAATCAAACATATACAAATGGATTTAAATAGATCTACAAAATAGATCTACATAAAATGTTTAGCTACCAAAGTCAAAGGGATTCAAATCGAACACAAAGATAAGCCTCAAAGGCATATTTCACATCCAAAGGTAACATCATCAATTTAGAGATCTAACAAATCTGGAAATTTTTTTGTTTTTGCCGATAGGGCACTATTCATGCACTGTTTGCTGGTAGGGCGTTATACACGCATCATTTCAGAATAAGTCATGTTTAGAAGCATAATTTGAGTATTCCATAAAAGAGAAACATACTTAGAATGTCAAAATACACATCCTGTGAGAAGTTGAGCCTATTCGGAGATAGTTTCAAAAATGGACCTAAAAGGGCATCCTGGGTGACCCGGGTGGACCGGCCAAACCCAGCCACAGGTGAAAATAAATTTTTTTGGAAAATATCATTTAAAATAATTTTAAGAACTTTGGCTAAAACAAAATATCAAATTGAGGCGTTTCGGGACGGGTTGTAGTGTAACGGGGTCCCATATTCATTAATGGCAAAATAGTCTTTTTGCCACTTTGCCCCTTTAGTATAAATAGGACCCTTAGTGTGAAAAAAATACAGAAATGGTCTGGAGAAAGAGCAGCAGCTCGTTCATGGAGAGAAAAGTGAAGAGAACCTAGGGTTTTTCCAACATCAAGCCTCCAAAACTCATCTCTAGGCTAGGATTCTCAGAAGACTTCCTTCTTGGAAGTTGTTCCCCATGTCAAGGGATATATTCTCACCTACTGGTTCGGTTACACAGCAAGTAAAACTCCCTAGGGTTGAGAAAAAACCTTTTAGGTATGATATTTTGCTAAGTAAGGAATAGAATTAAGTTTTTTTTGCATTTTTATAGGTTGATTGAGTGATTTATATGTTTACTTGCTATTAGAAAACCATTTAGTCTATAGCTTCTTTGAAAACTTAGAGTTGGTAGTTTGTGTATCTATGTGTTCTTTGAGAATTTGTCAAAGTGATGAACATGTAACTTGTATATATGTTTGATTCATTACATTCTAGCTTATGTTCATGTAGAGAAACTCTTGTGATTGGAGAGTTATGATTTGTTCCATGTGTTGGTACCTTATGCATTTTTTTTTTATCTTTGAGAAATTGTTAAGGTTATAACATGTAATGTGTTTATATGTGAGATTGATTGGATTACATGTTAAGTTCATGTAGATAAAATTTTGTGATTCAAAAGTTATAGTTGCTTTAAGTATATTGCATTATTTGAGGCATATACCATGTGTTTTATGAAATACTACATTGGAATTGCATAGAAAAATCAAGGCATGTTGGAATATTGTGAATCCTTGGAAACATGGTATGAGTTGAACACTTTGGTGCTATGCATTATGAGGGTGTAGATCCTGTGGTAAAAAACCCAAAATTTGGCCAGGGTACTCGTGATCCCTCGGGAACGGACCGTGAAGTGAGACATACGACAGTACTCGCGTGTTGACGGGGAAGGACCGTGAAGCGAGACATGGGTGTGGCATAGAGTTGCATGTGTGTGTCATGCATATTTCCATTGTATAGCATTAAGGAATTGGAGAGTTATAGCTAATAAATGTACACTTGCACATACCACGCCTTAATTTTGTTCCTTACATTAGAATTATGCCATACCAACAGTTGAACTGACCCCTCGTGGGATATCATATTACAGATGAGGCTCCCAGTACTTGAGACTTAAAGAAGTCTTGAAAAGTGGAGGAGACATGGACCCTGAAGGATATTTGGTCCTTGGAGTATATTTTTGTATGTATGAGGGCATAAGCCCTAAGACATGTGTAATTACTTGTAGAAATCTTGTATATTATGTAAACAATGGGCAAAGCCCTAAAATTGTAATGAACATGAAGTGAGTAACATTTTAAGTTCAAGTACATGTGTATATATGATGGATTGTATATTTTAAATGAAGTATAAGTGGTTAGTTGAATTAAAAGAGGTATTGTGTTTGCTAGTTTGAGAAATGATGGTTGTGTTGTGGAATATTAGGTTGAAAAGGCTTAGAAAATAAAGGAAACCATGCTAAAATTTCTAGAAATTAAAAGATTTGTTAGGTGTGTAAAACACCCTTTAAACGGGTGGGAAAAGTGCTAAAAAGGCGGGGTCAAAAACTTTGAAGAAATAGGCTAAAAATGGGAAAAAGTGGCTTGCCAAAATTGGGAATTTTTTTTTGAAAACAGGGAAAATCAATGCTGAAAACAAAGAAATTCAGCCGCAGTCACTATAGTAAACCTGTAAGAAAATAGCCCAGGCCATGCCCAGCCAGCCCCTGTCACGCTCGCCGCGTGCCCTGCGCATCCTGCACATGCCTCACGCACGATGCCTGCCTGCCTGCGCCCTACGCGCGCGCCCATGCCTATTACTTGACAGCTCATGGCACCTAGCCTTGACAGCCCCTTGACACCAGCCCTTGGCCATTTTTTTTGGGCTATGTTTAGCCGCTGTATTGGGCCATGTTTGGCCACTTCCTTAGATAAATTTTGGTAGACTTCTTGACTTATTCTTAGCCTATGTCTTAGGGTATTTGGGGCCCATTTGGGCCATTATTCCAAGGTATATTAGAGACACTTTGGGGCTATTTTGGAGGCCATTTTTTAACATGACTTAGACTTATTTTGACTATTGATTGAGAGGGATGTTTGAGTGACATTAGGAGACCATTTTAGTTAAGTCTAATAGTAATTTTTTATTTCAAATCTTGGGGAAAACATGGGGTAATAAACGCATAATTAACTAAATCCATCTTAATGGCCTTTCCTTTATTTTTCTTATTTCATTTCACTCACTCCCCGAGTTTATGAAAATTCGGGGCGTGACAATCAAATTAACAAATAGTGTGGAGTCAAATGTATAAAAATTGAGTCAAATAGATGCTATCAACAAATAGGGTCTGCCTACCCCCACATAGCACTCATCCAAGTTCACCACTCATTTCTGGGTTCCCCCGAATGGCACTAAAAGCTCTTATCATCATATCAAAATGTCCTCATCAAGACAACATGTTGGTCATCATTCCCAAACACCGATTGTAGGTCATCAACATTATAACATCATCAAGATGGGCATTGTGATAGACCCAACCCCGGGTACTCACAAATAATGTTATCAACAAAATGATTCCATAAGGTATGTACATATACATAGATTACAAGTATCCACAACAGAGGGATCACAATAATCACAAAGATATGATAAGGCCAAGGTGTCAAAGGACTTATAAATATCCATAACAAATAGGATCTCAACGAATCACAATTTTTACAAAATGGAATCATAAAAATCAATGGGTTGTGGACTTAAATCAATTATTGATGCACAATTTCAAGAAGCAAAGATTGACAGCTATACAAGTAGGCTACATTGGCAGAGTATAAATCCACATATTAGAGTTCGGGTTTACTTACATTGGGTCTTTAGCATTGCATTCCCATACTAGTACCATAGTAGCTATCCCATAGCCTTGTTCCAGTTTTCCATCGTTTGGTGATCCTATAACCATGGATTAAAAATACCCTATGCGGATCTCGTGTTGCGGGGCCGACCCGAAAGCCGTCTCTACTTTTTCCATTCCTGTATCATAGTACTAATATGCAAAGTACTAAAACCTCAAAACAATAACAGCGGAAGTCTTATCAGTAATAATACATCAGCGGAAGTCTTTCAATACACAATGTTAGCGAAAATCTTTACAATACATAATATGGTTCTACATAAACAAAATAAGAACCAAACATGACCAGCACCCGAGGGTGGTGAATACATGGGAGAACTAAAACATAAACTGATCCATTTCCTTAAATGTCCTTCTACGTCTTTAGACTCCTACCGGGGTCTCGCGGCATCAGTACCTGAAATGGGGGTGAGGAGGGTGGAATGAGCTACAAGAGCCCAGAAAGTAAATACAGATCTCCGACACTGGTATCGAGGATCATAAAGGAATATGAATCCAAGAATAAGAATATGATAGCCGATCATAAAAATCAAATGCTAT
This sequence comes from Nyssa sinensis, assembly GCA_008638375.1. Taxonomy (NCBI): domain Eukaryota; kingdom Viridiplantae; phylum Streptophyta; class Magnoliopsida; order Cornales; family Nyssaceae; genus Nyssa; species Nyssa sinensis. Next base: position 7,403,006 of record CM018046.1, read on the forward strand.
AATAGCCAATGGAAACAGTTGCCATAAAGGCCAATAAACAATGGAACACAATGTACAATTAGGAGTAAGGGACATATCATCAACATGAAACTCTTAACATGTGAACAGTGGCAAATGAACAGTAGGATCACAATGTGGAATCAGTAGGAATGGCATAACAATGTTCTGGAATTCTCAACGATAATACAATAACAAGAAAGTACTGCCATTATAATTGATCACAATAAATCAATCAAGGAATATCTTGCAATACAAGATAATCATAAGAACAATGTAATTCAACAATTTTAGTTGAACAATCGTATAAGAGATGCTTTTGTTCTGTGTCAGGGCTTGATATGCCCTCGGTCTTTGGGGGCCCGGTTTACCCCCTTCAGTGCATTCCAGTGTATGGCCACATGTCCGTTCACGGACTCGACCCGAAGGTCTTCAGTGTATTTAAAAGCATCGGATGGATATTGTGACTGAGCACAAATCCAGTATACATAAACATTTCATGATCATAAATGATTCCATAGGAGTATATAAAATGGAATATCATCAATTCAATGGAAACATAACAATAGGCATTTGAAAGTACGGTTCAACATGATAACAATGGTACAACAATAAATCAATGTCCACCAGATAGAACAATATCACATTGTGGAGACAATAACATCAGATACGCTCAGGAGTACAATTTTTGGCAGTAAAAGAATGAACTTGGCTTGATAACACCAAAGGGTATCTACTTACCTCTAATGCATTGCTAAATCAGTCTCCTGTAGGTTTTCCTTTTCCCGTTGAGTTCCCTATATATCAGTAAATACGTTTCAGAATAATTTCTATTCACCAAATACTATGCCTTGCTATGATCAGTATTTCTGATACTTATTTAGACTTTTATATGTCCGTTGTTCTCAGAACCTCTTTTCATAATTTTGACATTACCAATAGATTCGGAAGGTTCAGAATAATAAAAATTCACTAATTATTTAATTCAATCGGAGTCCATTTGACTCACCTATGAAGCAGGGGTATTTTGGTCATTTTTACAAGTCGTAACTTTTTGGGACTCCGTCTCGTGAAACGGACCTCACCATTGGACTCAGAGCATCCGAGATAATAAAAATTGACTATTCATTTGCCCTATTTGGACCTCGTTTGACCCACTTTTGAGTCAGGGGTATTTTTGTAAAATTAACATTTTTCTGTTGGGCCTTAGTGGAATTATTCAAAACATTTGGGGTTAAAATGTAAATAGCCAGAGTTGCGGTCTGAACCATTGGGTTCACTGACTAGAAACCCTAACCGGTTCGGTTCTTCACTGAACCAAACGGTTCAGTTAAATTTAGAGAACCGGATTAACATATCCACCCTAACCACCTTATCCATGGTTTGGATAACCCCCAAACCCCATCTCTATTTATTGTCCCTGCAACCAAACAGCCCAAAACCCATTTAATTTCAAATTCAAAACGACACAGTGTTGGTACCTGTATTGCGGTCGGTCGGATCTCAACCCGACCCGACCCAGACCCGATCTCATCCTAACCCGAAGAAGGCCCCGATAGTCCGGTCGTCTTCTCCGGTGGGTTTTCCGGCCACGGTCGCCGGAATAGCGAAATTCCCTACGCATCTCACTGATTTTACGTCCAAACTTTACTGTTTTTCTTCCCAATGAATTCTAGGATTATAAGGAACATGTTAGGACTGATTTTAACCTCCAACATCACCGGTTTAACACACCCATTCCCAGTTTCCGGCGTTGCACCGGTGAGGGAATAACTGGCCACAGAATGGCCATTTCTTGACCATTTAAGCTGATTCGAAGTGCGTTGGGTCCCTAGAGACTTTTCCTATTCATATTATGGTTCAACTCTTGGTTTGGTTCCACCAATTTTTAATCACCATTGCCAGCCGTAACCCAGTTTTGGTTTTTCTTATTTTTCTTTTCTATTTCACGTCCTACCAATTCAGTCATGAATTCTATGATAACAGAGATGATAACAGGGAGTAAAACTAAAAAGATTAAGATGAAACAGGTTACCTATCTTAGTTGCTGATTTCCTTCAACCGCTTCAATCGGTTCTCTCTCTCTCTAATTTCTTGCGATTCAGTTTCATTTCTCTATTCTCATCCTCTTTCCTTTTAATTCTTTCAACCGATTCCTCAGTCGGTGACTTTTGCCACCTATAGCCGTGGTGACACCACACACATGCACACAAGACACCTCACACACATAGCTTTCTCTCTCTCTCTCCTCCTCACACGTTGCACCCTAGCCTCTCTTGTTGATTTCCCACTCGGTGGCTTTGCCACCTCCTCATCATGCAAGGCCCACTTTACATACCTATTATATATATATATATATATATATATATATATATGCAACCGTATACACATATATACATATATAATTAATATTGTATTATAATATATATATATATATATATCATCCAACCGTATATATATATATATGATATTCATAATCATTTAGATTTACAATAAAAATTTATGCGTCGACATTCACTTGCACGTTTTTCAGTAAACTCGGCTTCCGGTGCAACGGCACCCGGACACCCGTGATTGTTTGCCTCTCGTACCTATGCATCGTAATTAAACAATACAGTCCATTACGCATCCACTTTTATTTATATCATTTCACGGCTTATAATTCGGGATTACATTTATAGCCCGGTCCAGCCCGGTGCACATGCTATATCCCGGGTCGGGATATTACAAAATTAGTATTCATTCTAATTTTAAGCATCTTTATTTAGTATTTTAAGTTCCTTTGAACTTAGTCTAATCGATTAAGAGATTCTCAAATTCCCAATTTAGGGTTCTTAATGCTTTATAGCTTATTTGGCCCTTCAAGGGCATAATGACAATTTACACTTTTAATGTCCCATATTTCTCCATACACAATTTACGTATTTGGACTTCATTTTTTAGTCTAGTCAGTCCTTATAACATTTACGTGGACCTTTTAATTTCATCGATACAATTTTAGTAACTTTATTAAGTTTTAAGGATGTATTCGTCATTTTTTAGTTTGTTACTAGGTCTTATTTTTTCTCAAAAGGACATCATCGTCAGGTCCAGAATATTGAAGATAATCATTTTTGACTTTTTCGAATCTTAATTTGCACATCTATAGCTTATATTAAGCGTATGGGCATTTTCGTAATGTTACACTTTCACGTGTCCCATTTTTTGGTACTTTGCTTGCTAAAATGGACTCCACCGTTGAGTCCAGAACGTTAGAGAAAGTCAGAATATATTATTTTTGACATTTAACTAGCTTTTGGATCACTAAGGGCATAATGGTAATTATGACATTTCACGTGTCTATATTTTCGGGACTTCGTTTCTTAAACTGGATCCCACCATTGGGTCTGGAATGTCCCAAAATATTAAGGTAGGTATTTTCGTTGTCATCGGGGTTCAATTGATATCTTAATTAATACATTAGGACATAATTAGAATTATTCCATTTGTCAATTCGTATTTTTTGGTGTCTGATTTCACATATCGGACCCCTTCATTGAGTCCGAAATGCCTCAAAATATTGGGTTAGACTATTCGTGCATTTTAATTGGCCCCCGTTTGGCCTATTTTTTACTTAAGGGCATTTTAGTAATTTTTTTATAATTAAAAGGATTTAAAATTAATTTTTACTTAATTTTTTAGGTCTTTTTATAGTTAACAAAAAGGTCTGGTCAAAACATAATTTTAGAAACCTTTAAAAACAGATCGTCTGGTCCAGGTCATTTTCAAGTGAACCAGTCCAAAATAGGGGTGAACCAACCAGTTCTTTAAGTTTCAATGCGTCTTGCTGACATCAGCCCTTTGTAATTCCAAACAACACCATTCCATTTAAGTTAGAATCCATTTAATTTCTCGGTTAGGATCCAACCCGAATGACCTGACCCGCATAGTATCTTCTCCCTCATTTTTTCGGCGAGGGTTCCGGTCACCTCCGACGACAACGATGACCAGAAACTGGAATTTCTTAAAATTTTCTCACAATTTTCTGCACGATTTTGGATCGTTTCTTCTACCCAACACATCTGAACGTCATTTTTCACCTCTTAGGACCGATTATCATCATCAAGAAGGCCCTAAATAACGAGCTCCGGTGAAGCTCATTTTTCGGCGAAAAACTATAATTCCATTTTCCTCGTTGCACAATGGACCAAAATGGTTTGTTCTTGGCCTATTCATCTCCATTTTTAATGGGCTATAAGTCCCTGCCTTAGAATCCGTGGAATACATTCATATTCATGATTGGCCGATTATCACCCTAGACTTGCAACTCACTATAAAATGCTCGTTTCTAAGCAAATCAATGTGGTTCATTTTTAGTCATGACCTATTTCTCATCTAGTTTCGGTCCATGATCACAAAACAAGGTTTGGTTCAGGTCACAAGCTTGACCCAGTTTCAAGCTCACGTTAATTGCGGTTTGCCTCTGTTCCTAAGGTTTTCCTCATGATTTTTAGTTCATTTATTCACCAAATCTTCATATTCTAACTAAATAAATTGAAATAAACATATAATCAATAAGGATGTTCCTAATTTGATTCACTACTTAAATTTTAATTTAGGGCAAATTACACTGAATTCTCTTGAAATTTTTAATAATTACACTAGTTTTTTCTAAAGTTTTTGAAATTACACCGACTTTTCTACTTTATCTGACAAATTACAAATACTTTCTTGTAGTCAAATTTTTTGTTCAAAATGACAAAGCTGCCCATCATGAATTTTTTTTTTACATTTTTTAAAATTTGACCAATTTTTTCCAATTTCTTTTCATTTTCAAATAAATATTGATTAAAACCTTAAATTTCTTTTTTTATATAAAATGAAAAAAAATAATTTTACCTTGAATTTATTTTTATATAAAATAAAAAAAAGCTTTAAAAAACGTTAGAAAAAATTTATCAAAATTGAAAAAATGTAAAAAAAAAATAAATGAGGGGCAATTTTGTCATTTAGAACAAAAAAATTAATTTGAGCAGAGTATTTGCAGTTTATCAATAAAAATAGAAAAAAGTAAGTGTAATTTTAAAAACCTCGAAGAAGGCTAATATAATTGTCAGAAATTAAAAAAAATTAATATAAATCAACTTTTAATTTATAGAGCTAAAGCTTTGTGGTACGGTTAATAAATGTTAGGATAACATTTAAGGGAGAGACAAAAGGAGACAAATATCTAAAAAAGAAGTAAAAAGATTCAATTTTTTTTCTTAACAATAAATTTGTAATTAATTTCTAACACATGAAATAGTGTTTACGTCCATTTCTAAATTATAAGGAATTAAATAAAACTGTAAAGAAAATTTGTATAATTTACTAAAGTAATTAATATCACAGTCCAGGAACTAAAACTGAAATCAAAGTTTTGAATTTGAGGGCTGCAACGCATAAGAATGTGAATTGAGTTTGAAAGGGTCACATTTCAAAAATTATGTCAATCGTTAACTACACTTCCTACCTTCTTTTAAGGTTGGGACCACTAATTTTTTTTTATAGAAGAAATTTTTGAATGATAGATGGGGAATGCTCCAGCCCCATCAAAGCATCATCAATATTTTTAAAATATTCAAATTCATGAGCAACTGCATTGAAAATCTAACTGCATAGAAAACAGCCAAAAAAATTAACTGTTGCTACATCCAAAGTAGCTTTAATTTCTTTGACATTCTCCCCAAAAGACTGTCTTTGCATGTGAAAACATAATAATAATTCTATATTATTCAATAATTTAGCCTATAAAATATTATTCAAATGATGTGATAATACCAAAAAAGTTATATTAATGTATAATGATATTTTATTTTCATATTAATATAAAATGTGACATTTTTTTTATTACTGTTGTAAAATTTGTATCTTTTTTAGTGCTCGTGTGGATGAGTTGAAAAAAAATGTGATTTGCTTTAAATAGAAATTTGAATAAGTAGTTGTGAAAAATTACAATTTAAATTAAGTTATTAAATATTTGAATAAATATATTTAATAAGTGTTTAAATGATATATAATCTAAAAGTAAAATTGTATTTTGTGATAATTAGTTTCTTAATTTAAAGTATAATATTACGATAATTTATTTATTTTTATCAAAAAAACAAAAATATTTTAATAATATGACTAATGTTGAAATCGTTGATTGATAAGATAATTTTTTTTAAAAATAATTAAAGTAATAATTATTAATAATCATTTTTAATTTGAACAAAGATATAAATAACATAAATTGGCAAAAAACACTACTCTAATCTTCATATAAAATATACATTCATTTCGAAAAGTACAATGATTATTATAAGAGAGTTTGAATTGCTGGCTACGTAGCAATATCACATGCTTTAAGAACGTGAAAACATATAAATAATATTCTTTTTTTTGTTAAGTATCTAAATCATATCTATTTTGTCCTCTTACTTACATTAGAAAATAATAAATTAAACATTACAAGGATATTATTTATATCAATAGGTTCAACAGTTAGGTTAAACTATGGGTTACTGTTAAGAACTTGAATATCATGTTAATTATATTGCTGAATATAAAGTGTTTTGTTTATCATTTTGCTTTAAAAAAAAAAAGAGAAAGAAATAAACTAAAAAAAAATAAGAATCAAATGGAATATCTGTATATATATATATATATAAAGTGATGCTGCACTTTTTGGCCGACGTGAACGCCAAACTTTGCTCCTTGAAGAACGCTCAAAAAGAAGATCTAAGGGCCACCGGATTGGTTCCGGCGGTAGCCACTCCGATGCTTAAGTTAATAAACTGAAGTGAAAGACTGTAATGTAAGCCAAAGAATGAACATAAAAATAAAGCGTACCTTAGGGTTTAATTTATAAGTTGTGGCTTTCCTAAGTTGATTAGGATTTGGAGCCACAGAAGTAGAGATTTGATCATCGAAGAATGACAGTTACCATGTTGGATACTGTGCTTGAGAGATATCCTTGAGTGGCAGTTTCCTTATCCTCTGCTCGGTAGGGTGTTTAAGGCGGTGATGAGCTCTGAACCCTGAGAGTGCTCTGAAGGCCTTGTGCTAAGGCCTGTAAGTTCTGGAGGATAAGTGCGTAAGCCTGCTCTGAATGGCCGAGTTCTAACTGGTTTGTAATTACACATGTCACTTGGAGACTGGTCTATCACTTTGTGGTATATCAGCTACTCCCCCTCCCCCCAAGCCTTAGTTGGAGCTCAAACCGTAACTAGGGCTATGGGCTCCCGAAAAGTCACACGTTCTGTCTTCTCGTTTTCCAAGACAACTGTTGGCACATCATATTGCACATCCGATTCTTAGGCTTTCGAGGTCATCATTGCTTGTAACCGTCATGACGATTCATCTTGGTTGGCCTTAGTTTCTGAATACATATATAAAAAGGAAAAAGGGGCTTCGCACACCCTTCTCTTCACCACTTTTACTGTATCTGAAAGAGAGATTTCGCCATTGTCGAACCAGAGCGTCCAGCAATACCGTGAGGAGTGCTTGTTGCCTGAAGCTTCTTTCTCTACTGTTTTTCAGGTTTGACTTTAGTTCCTACTTCCATCCCTTTTTTTTATTATCTTTTTTCCCCCTTTGGTCATTTTGAAAATGTCGGTCTCCACTACGTCCTCTAATGTCGGCAATAGTTCGGGAAGTTCCTTGGGAACTTCTGCGTCATCCCACACTTATACTGAAGGTAGTGGTTCGTCTGAAGATAGGTAAGGAGGATCCCATTCTCGTGACGAAGTTAGGATTGTAGATGCATTCTTAGAACCTAGGAACAAAAGGGGGGAAATCTCTAGCAGACTTTCCCAGAGAGAGGAAGGTCAAAGTATTATAACCTCAGCCATGTTAGATGGTCTCAAGGATGCTTTTAGTTTCCCAAAAAATGTCATCCTTAGGGCTCCTAGTACTATGGATCGTCCTTCCAATATCAGGGAAGGCAAAATTTGTGTTTATGTTGCTTGGTTTGAGATGGGGTTGAGGCTTCCTTTTCCTGATTTAGTTAGGCAATTTTTCTGTTGGTTTAACCTTTGCCCTACCGACCTAAATCTCAATAGTTGGAGGCATCTACTCGAGTTTATAGCTTTAGGACGTCTAAACAATGTAGAGGTCACCCTAGACTTGATCCGTAGTCATATAGATCTTAAGTACATGAGGTCGAAAAGCCTCTATTATATGTCTTTTGATAAGGGGTTCAGACCTTTTTCTTTCGTACCGACTTCCAACAAGACTTGGAAGGAGCGGTATTTCTTCATTAGCAGAGGATGAGAGATGGAAGACTTTGAGGATCAGATTTCTACATTCCCCCGGAGTACAGGGTTTAAGGGTAAGACCCCCTTTTTTCGTAATTTCACTTTTATTCTTGCCTTTATTTCTGAACTGCTTAACCATTGTTTTGTATCTTCCGTGCAGATAAAAGTGCTTGGAAGAGGCCAATTTTCACAACTGTTCTTCAAGATAAGTACCGAAAGCTGCTTCAGACTAGCAATAGGGACTTCAAAGCTATCCTTAAGTCTGGGAACCTAATGGCACCTAAAAGTAAAGCGAGGGTAGAAGGTCTGAAGAATTCTGTACTGGGCAACTGGGCCCCCGTGAGAAAGAGAGTAGGGGAACCCTCTTCTGTGGGTTCCCCTCAAACTAAAAAGATGAGGACCCCAGCTGATCCCTCCACCTCGGCACCACCCAAGAAGGGCATTGTTATTTTTGAGCCTGCCCCCGCAACTGCGCTGGCTCCTGAAGTCCCCAAGAAGGGGAAAGTAAGGATGGCAGTTGACCCGGCTCTGCTGCCTGATGGGTACAAGGTCGTGAAGGAGGCCATTGACAGTTTCTAGATGGATGCCCCTCTGAAACACAAAGTGCAGAGCACTCGACAGACCATCGCAGATGCGATGAACACCAAACTGAAGGTAACAACCGTATTGTCTTTCTTTGTGTCTTGTTTTATTTCCTGTTTTGACCTGCTTTTTGCTATTTTGTAGACCTTGCATAGCCTGGTTGCCTTGATGGAATCCACCCTGGATCCTCAAGCTTTGGAGAAACTCTAGGACGAGCTGGATGAGGCCAGGCTTCAGCTTGGCACAGCTCGATTGAAGGCCTCTGTTGCAGAGGAGGAGCTCAAAGAGGTGAGGAATTCCTTTTCCATTATGGATTCCGAGAGGGATTCCATTCAGTCCGAGAGGGATTCCCTTCTGCAGGAAGTGGAGGTGCTGCGGAAGGAGAATAATGCACTTCAAGTTTTTATTGCTCTAAAGGTCGAGGAGGCGAAGGCTGAGACCGAAGTTGAGATGAGAGCTGAGGTGGAGGAGATGGGTTAAGAATTTGTGTAGCACGGCTATGATGACTTCAAGTCCAAGATTCTTGCCAAATTCCCAAATTTTGACCTGTCGGCAATTGAAGAAGATGATAATCCTGCCAGCCCTCCAGTTTAGGAGATGAACTTTTGTAGCTCTCTATTTTTTCCATTTTTTTTTGTTTTTCCACAGATGTATCAAGATTTTTATCAATGGAATCAAATTTCTTCAGATCCAGACCTTGTATTTTATCTTTCCAAACAACAATACTTGATGATTTTGATAATTGTTGGAGGTACCAAGAAAAATTATTACTGTTTAAGTAATGGCTGCTCCATAAGCTTAGGGCTCCAGCCCTTTATACTTTGTGTAAGCAAAAAAATGTTCAAGAGCTGATTGCATTTCAAACCATTCCTTTAACTGGTCATGATCACAAAGTTGTCTTCTGAGCTAGGCAACTTGTAATAATTTAAACAAAAAACTGCTAAGGAAATTTTGTAATGACTGTGCATATCTTCTCAAAATCAGAGCAAAAGAGGAAGACCAGAGTACATAACTGAGCCTGAGTCTAAGATTGGAGGTATTTGAATCAGAACATGTACTAAGTAACCTGAGCAACAAGTTTGGTGGAAGCAAAACCGTCCAGGTCCTAATTGCTGAACCAAAAGACTTGTGATAATAATTGGACTAATAATAATTGGATAGTAATTGACCAAATCCTCAATAATCAGAACTTCTGTTCTTAAAGCAGATCTCCAAGAGCCGAGTTTATTGACATGAACCAGATCTGAGGGCTATACATTGATATGGACCAGACCTGGGGGTTTGTGCATTAAGATGGACCAGACCTAAGGGTCTATACATTAAGATGGACTAGACCTAAGGGTTTGTACATTAAGGTGGACCAAACCGGGTCTGTACATTATATGGGAACACTTCATAGAGATATTTTAAGAAAAAATCTTTATTGATAATACTTTCGTAAGTGTTCTATGTTCCAAGGCCTGGGAACAGGTTTCCCATCCATGTCCTCTAACCAATAAGTGGTAGGTCTAACAGTCTTTGTTACTCTGTAGGGACCCTCCTAGTTGGGTGATAACTTTCCCATAATGGGATCCTTGGTGTTTGGAAATACTTTTCTCAAGACAAGATCTCCAATCTGAAAACAGACAGGTTTTAGCCCTAGTTTAGAGTTGTTAGCCATCTTGTGCTGATATCATTCCATCCTGATCCTGGCTTGATCCCTTTTTTCCTCACGTAAGTCCAAATTCTCTGCAAGTTGTTGATCATTGGCCCCTTGGTTGAAAGTTTCAATCCTTAGGGTAGGTATACCGATCTTTATAAGGATCACTGCTTCGGTACCATAGGCAAGCGAGAAGGGAGTTTTAGAGGTAGGTGTTCTTCTGGTAGTTCTGTAGGCCCAAAGAACTCCAAGGAGTTCTTCAACCCATCTTCCTTGGCTTCTTCCAACCTCTTCTTGAGGGCATCAAAGATTGTTCGGTTGGTGACCTCTGCCTACCCATTGTCTTAGGGATGACTATGAGAGGCAAAATGTTGACCGATATGCAAGTCTTGGCAAAATTTCTTAAAAACTTTGCCAGTAAACTGTGTACCGTTGTCTGAGATGATGACGCGTGATATGCCGAACCTGCAGACTATGTTCTTTCAAGTGAAATTCTTAATTTCTTTCTCTGTAATATGTGTTAGAGGCTCTGCCTCTACCTATTTGGAGAAGTAGTCAATGGCCACTAGTAGATATCTCATGTTCGGTGTGGCTTTTGGTAATGGGCCTATGATGTCCATCCCCTGCTGAGCAAAGGGCCATGGGCTGGTAATTGGAATGAGCTCATGGTGGGGCTGGTGTTGGTAGGGAGCGAACCGTTGGCATTTGTTGCACTTTTGGATGTACTCCTTAGCTGGCCTCAGCATACCAGGCCAGTAGTAGCCTTGCGTCAAAGCTCTGTGTGCTATAGTTCTGCCCCCGTTATGGTTTCCACAAATTCCTTCATGTATTTCCGTCAAAACATACTGAGATTCTTCTAGAGATAGACATCTCAGCAAGGGTTGAGAATAAGACCTTCGATAAAGCTTTCCATTCATAATATGGTACCGAGCTGCCCTGATCCGGATTCTTCTAGCCTTGCTCTTATCCTCTGGGAGGAGCCCTCCTTCCAGGTATTGGAGAATGAGAGTCATCCAGTTCTGGGGTTGCTTAGTAGTTTGGGCAACTTAGACCTCTTCTACGCTCGGTCTTGACTAATAAGAGATTTTTATCATAGAATCTTCTTCTGACTTCAGGTGGGATGCCACGTTTACCAAAGCATCAACTCTGCAATTCTGGCCTCTTTCTATTTTTTGAATGGAGAATGTTTGGAAGGAGCATTTCAGCGAATTGACCAGTTCTGAATACCGAAGCATCTTGTCATCTCTGATGGAAAACTCTCCCAGAACTTGGCTTACCACTAATTGGGAATCAAAGAAGACCTCGAGGTTCTAAACTTCATATTCCAGAACTAGCTTCATCCCCAGGATAAGAGCCTCGTATTCTGCTTCATTGTTGGAGGCTCTAAACCCCAGGCTGACTGCCTTTTCTGCTATAAGCCCATTAAGGGATTGTAATACCAAGCCCATACTAGAACCATGGTCCGTGGATGATCCATCAGTATAAAGGTGCCATGTCCCTGAGTTTTCACGGAGCTGTGCCTTGTCTTATAGTGCTGGGGTAAACTCAGCAACAAAATTTGCTAATGCTTACCCTTTGATAGAGGTTCATGGTACATAAGATATGTCAAATTCCCCCAATTCTACTAACCACTTGACTAGTCGTCCTGAGACTTCTGGCTTCCAAAGGACTGTCTTTAGTGAATAGGCTGTTGGAATTTTAATAGGATGAGCTTGAAAGTAGGGTCTGAACTTCCGTGCTGAAGTTACTAGAGCAAAGGCTAATTTTTCAATTTCTAGATATCTATTTTCTGTGTCCAGTAATGCTCTGCTGATATAGAATATGGGCCTCTAGAGTCCCTGTCCTTCTTGACCAACACAAAACTAACAGTGTTTTCGGAGACTACAAGATAGAGAAGTAGCTTTTCCCCTTGGACTGGCTTTGATAAGAGTTTAGGCGAAGCTAGGTATTCCTTCAGTTCTTGAAAGGTTTTTTCACACTCTTCCGTCCATTATAGGGCTCTATTTCCCTTCAAAGCTTTGAAGAACGGTAGGCAGCGATAAGTGGATTTGGAGATAAATTTGCTCAGAGCTACAATTCTGTCGTTTAGAGCCTGAATGTCTTTTTTGGTCTTTGGTGACTCCAGCCTAACCAAAGCCCCAATCTGAGTGGGGTCTGCTTCTATACCCCTCTAGGAGACAATATATCCCAAAAATTTTCCCTTTGTTACACTAAAGGTGCATTTTGAAGGATTAAGCTTCATCCTATATTACTTTAGAATGTCAAATGTCTGATCCAAGTGCTGGAGGTGGCTACTCTTTCGTAGGCTCTTGACCAATATGTCATCAATATAGACTTCCATGGTACTACCAATCAGAGGGTTGAACATCTTATTCACCAGACGTTCATATATGGCCCCAACATTCTTTAGTCCGAACGGCATCACTTTATAGCAATAGAGACCTCGTTCGGTTATGAATGCCGTATTTTCCTGATCTGGAGGGTACATCTGGATTTGGTTATATCCTGAGTAGGCATCCATGAAGTTCATGAGTTCATGCCCTATAGTAGCATCAACTAGCTGATCTATCTTTGGCAGAGGAAAGCTATCTTTGGGGCAAGCTTTGTTGAGGTCTGTATAATCAACATAGACTCTCCACTTGCCATTTTTCTTCTTGACTAGAATGGTGTTGGCTAACCAATCGAGGTAAAATACCTCTCGTATCATTTTGACCTCAAGCAGCCTCTAGACCTCCTCATTGATGACCTGATGCCGCTCTAGAGTGAGTGGCCTTCTTTTCTATCTCACTGGTGGATGGTCGGGATCTACCATCAATTTATGAGTGATAAGGTCTGGATCTATGCCCTCCATATCGTTTGTTTCCCTTGCAAACACAAAGAGGTTGTTTTTCAAGAATTCTATCATCTTATCCTGCTCGACAGGTGTCAGGTCTGAACCTATTTGCAGATAATGCCCTTATGATTCTAAGCTGACCAGTACTTTAACGGGGTCCCCTATGGGCTTGGCCCTACTATCCCTTCCTCTAGGGCTTAGTGGCTCATCAATTCTAGAAGGGCAGTCTTCCGCCTCGTGATGGTGGGAGAGGACTGGATCCACGCACTCACGAGCATGTAGTAATTGCTATTTGGAAGCCTTCTCTTTGAGAGCGAGGGCATGACACTCTCTAGAGGTCGGTTGGCACCCCCTAACAGAGTAGACAATCTGATTGTGGACATATTTCAGGCATTTGTAGAGGGTCGAGGTGACTGCTCTCATCTGGTGTAGCCAAGGCCTCCCAATTATGCCGCTGAGGCTCATTCCGTCCTTCCCTTTGTTCATGTCTTTGGTCTTACTTCTGGTTCGGTCTCCTCTGTTGGAGCCTATTATCACGGGGGTTCTGCTCCCCGTCTTGCCTGACAAATTCCTGTAGTCATCCTCTCCTTATAAGCTGCTCGATTTCATGTTTAAGGGCCTTACACATGTTTGTTGTGTACCCACGGTCTTTGTGGAAATCACAGTACTTGCTCTGGTCCCGGTAGTTGGGATCGCCTCTTAGCGGCTCTGGCCACCTTAAATTTTCACGAGATCGGACTTGCCGAAGTATGTGAGTTAGAAAAGTATTCAGAGGAGTGAAGGTGGTGAATCCCCTTGGCGCAGCGTTAAATGGAGTTTTGAACACTACTTTTTTTTCTGGGCTTCTGTCCCTTTTCATGGCTGTACTAGGGTCTCTCTTCTGATCATCCTTCTTCTAGTCATCCTTCTTTGGGTCATCCTTTTGGGCTTGTTCTTTAATCTTTTGGGAGGTATTCTTTACTTCTTCCAAATTAATGTATTTCCTAGCCCGATCCATGAGGGATGCCATGTTAGTAGGAGGGCTCGTTGTCAGTGAGTCCTTGAAACCTCCTTGTGCAAGACCAGAGGTCAAAGCAGCCACTAGGAAGCTTGAGCTGCAATCTGTGATTTCAGTGAGTTCGGCATTAAAACGCGCAATGTACTCTTTGAGGGGCTTCTCTTTGGTCTGTTTTACATTTAACAAGAACTCAGGACCCTTCTTCAGCCTTCTGCTGGTCATAAACCTGTCTAAGAAGTGCCTTTCGAGCTCATAGAAGCTGGTGACTGAGTTCGGTGGAAGGTGACGGAACCACTTCAGAGTAGTGCCTTTGAGGCTGGTTATGAAGGTGCGACATATAAAGGCATCAGAAGCCCCGTGTAGGGCCATGGTGTGCTGGTAATGGGAAAGGTGGTCCCCGGGGTCCCCAGTCCCATCATAAGGGGTGAACTTTGGGACTACAAATTTCTTTCGCCTCTCTTCTGCCATTATAGTAGGGGTGAACGGCGTGGCAGGCCTTCCGAGTAGCCTTGCTAGCTCATCCTGCTCTTGAGGGACTTGAATACCCCTCATCACAACAGTGCGATTCATAGAGTCCACAAATTTTTCAGCTCTCCATGGGTCCCTAGGCGGGACTTCTTGTGAATCTTGCCTTGCCGCTTCGGCTCCTATATGAATGGGATGGGCATGTTCCATGGACGGAGGAGGATTTTGGTGCTCCCGAGCTGGAGAAACTGGAGCCGCTTGGGGTTGAGACTCTTGAGGTGCTGGATTTGTTCCTAAAGCCCCCGGGGTTGGAGCCCTGGTGGTGCTTCGATAGTGGACATTTGGAGCAAAGGCTGCTATTCCCTTGCCTACGGCTATTGATGGCTGAGGATCTCTGCCAATATCTGTAGCTCCCTAGGGGTATACCGAATGATTATTGGGAATCTCTTCTTGGGGTCCTCCATCCGTGTTGACTGTAGGGGGTTGAGTCCTCTGAGCAGTAATATCAATGGGTGGATTTGAAGGATTTGTTTCATGATTCTGAGTAAGCATTGCCAGAGTTCTGGGCATGGCTAGAAGCTGTTCTTGCATCAACTGGTTTTTTCATTTGACTAAGTCAAGCTCTTGCTGCATGAGATCAATTGTTTGTCCCCTTCCTCGTCCGGCAGGGGGTCGGCATTGAGGGTTTTGAGAATTTTGAGCATTCTTCCTCGGTCGGAGATTGGGAGCCACGGTCCTCCAGTGAGAAGGAGGATGGGTTTTTTTAAGTAAAGCACTTGGTGGGAAGAACAATTGTTGTTTCCCACAGACAGCGCCAAACTGATGCTGCACTTTTTGGCTGAGGTGGATGCCAAACTCTGCTCCCTGAAGAATGCTAAAAAAGAAGATCTAAGGGCCACCAGATTGGTTCCAGCAGTAGCCACTCCGATGCTTAAGTCAATAAACTGAATTGAAATACTGTAATGTAAGCCAAAGAATGAGCATAAAAACAAAGCATACCTTAGGGTTGAATTTATAGGCTATGGCTTTCCTAAGTTGTTAGGATTTGGAGCCACAGAAGTAGGGATTTGATCATCGGAGAATGACAGTTACCATGTTGGATATTGCGCTTGAGAGATATTCGTGAGTGGCAGTTTCCTTGTTAAAGACTGTTTTCTTATCCTTTGTTCGGTAGGGTGTTTAAGGCGGTGATGAGCTCTAAACCATGGGAGTGCTCTGAAGGCCTTGTGCTAAGGCCTGTGAGTTCTGGAGGATTGGTGCGTAAGCCTGCTCTGAATGGCCGAGCTCCAACTGGTATGTAATTACACGTGTTACCTGGAGACTGGTCTGTCACTTTGTGGTATATAATATATATATATATATATATTCATGGATAATGCTATTAAAAGTCTGTGTGCATATACGTACGAGTGTCTTATTCGTTAGATTTTCATTGAATTTGGTCAATCATAGTAGCTTTTTCTTTGTAATAATTAAGTTATGCTTTAGACATTATTCTATATCATGAATTGAATTTGAGTGTGATGTTTGTATAATAACCATGGCGGACTTTAAATTAAGGTCTTCACTAATAAGGTAGTAATTATCTTTTTCTATCCATTCATGTTCTGTTTTTCATCGTACCATTATTATTACTGAATCCATTCACCTCAATTACGTTGGTTTAGGAAATTTTATCCCAAGTGTGTGAGTTCAATAATAGTGTAATGCCACCAATAAAACTCTTAGAATTGTACTAACTAATTTTTATTTCATCCTCAACCAAATACCGTTAATCACAGCCAAATTTTATTGCTGATTTTATTTTTACTCCAACCATTAAAAGGATCAAAGATAAAGTATTCTCTAAATGTTGTATGTACATTAATTTTTAGAGTTAATTAGTGTAAGATTTCTTAAAATAAGTTTTTACAAGATAAGGTTTAAAGATAAATATTGTATGAATTGTAAATCCAAGAACTGAGCAAGGTTGCTGTATAATCATATATAGTTGTCGCAAACAGAAAAAGATATTAGGATACATATCATCTACAATTTGCTTTAATTATTATCATTTCCTCTTCGTCAGATTAGTGCAAATTAAGAATATTAGCTGGTTGGTTGTTGCTTGAATTAATCCAATAAGAATTGTAACAATCCAAGTCAAGTCAACGCAAAGAGCATTTCCCACCATGGTAACTACAAATCTTATTTCCAATTGGGGGATTGTGAATCATATTGGGGTTTAAATATTTTCATTGGCATTTTAAATCAAGAGAAGAGAAGGCGCTCAAGTAGAGAGATTCTGAATCATATTAGGGTTTAAATTTTTTCATTTTGTGATCTAAAGTGAACCTGAAAGTTGAGGTTTTATTATGGGGTTCGTCATTTGTATTGAGTAAAGGTTAGTTGTTCAATAAAGTTGGGGCAAACCGTGCTTGTTTTTGTATTAACAAACAGAAACTCCTTTGTTGCAGGTTGTTAAGATTTTATTTTTAGTTGTGTATTTTCTCTTGTTTTTACCTTTCAAGGGTTTCAACTATTTGTTTGAAAAAGTTAAACCACGCACAAGCTAGCAATTATATTACAGAATTATTAAGTATATGGCCTGAAGACCACTAGAAATAGGTACAAGAAATCGAGGATCAAATAAGTAACTACTTAGTGTCAGTAAATCCAAACAAAGAGTCTCAAGGCCACATTCCACCTCTCTTTCAATTGTTGCTATTTGTTTCTCTTTCTCCAACACAGCCTACTAAAAGACAAACACGTCAAAGGAGTAAAACTTCTAAAAATTACAAGTGATGGAAGAAAAATAATAACATAAATAGAAAAAGACAAAAATGTTAGAAAATGCCAGTAGCCAATACATTTCAAATCTTGTGAACTTTGCGCGTAGAGAATTTTTGCCCAAAGACTTTTTGAATTGTGATCTGCTGATTGGATAGAGAATTTTTTGATAGAATTTTTGAATAGATAAATGCCTGGCGAAGAATTTTTGGACAGTGATACGCAGAATGAAATTTCTCTATTCAAAATTGTATTTTACAAATATTGGTTACTTGTTACAACTTTAAAATTAAATGCTAAATATGCACATGTAAAGAGTAGAGAGAGAGAGAACAAACAAAGTGATTTACGAGGTTCGAAAAATCAACTCAAGCATCCAACTTGAGTTTTTCTACTATCTTGGTCTCCTTACATGTAGAGGTCAAACTTTTGCAACAAAATCTCCTCACTCTTTTTCCCAGCAAAAATCACCTTTTGCCTCACAAGGGTAGCACCTACATACAAATTTGGCCTCAATGAGAAAATACAAAGATTATACCAAAGAAGGCTCTCTTTAAAGCTGAATGGTAAAATATAAGTTCACTCTCTAATGATTGATCAATAAATACTTAAGTATTTAAGAGCTTAAAGAATAATAAATGCTTCCAACAACCTAAGAATATAGTCGTTTGAATTTGAGACTAGTCGTTTCCCCTATTTAGATCTATTTAAAATTTGAATTTGAAAGTGATAGATCGACAAAGTCAGTCAACTGAGTTGATCATTCGGTCGGCTGATTCGTCTAGAGGAAGGTTAAGGTCACTATCTCCATGATATAGTCGGCCAACACTTATGTCCATGCCCCTTGCTGTCATGAAATCTCTCTTGACTAGATTGCCTATATTTTTTCTTTACTATTTTATCCTGGGATCCCTGATCATTTGATGCAGAATTTTATTTCTGTATTCTTGACTAATCATCTTCAGATATATCAACTATCAACAGTGGGTAATATTGTGGCTAGATTTAATAGGCAACAAAAAAAAGTTTTACAAATAAGCTAGCGATAATGCGTAGGATCATGACAAGTTAACTCATGATCCTAAGGTCATTTGCTCAAACAACTCTTAATTATATGGTAAGTTTATAAAAAAATTATTTTTTGTGTAGCGCTAATTCTTGGTTGTTACTCAAGTTATCATTTGCTTGAATCCGAATAAAACTTTTTTCCTAACTCATGCAAACTCCTGCTGCGCTTGTACAAAAATTCAAGTATAATTGCATAAATGCTTCATAATTCATATCACATAATTCTCTTTATTCATTTTCCATTACTTTTTCCCCACTTCATGTTATGTTTGAATGGAATCAAAATTTTTTATGAAGTCCTTGTTTAAGCAAATTAATTAGCATAGAAGAGAATGAGTGATGTTAAATAGTTCTTATTTTGATCCCTAATTATGTCTTCAATATGAGGTGACCTCATGTGATGACTTAAGAAATCATACCATGAGGGATTAAAAAATAACGCATCATGACATTAGGAATATAAATAGGAATATTACCCGTTTGGAGGAGTTTAAGATTCTAAAGAATTGATTGGATTTTGAAAAAATGATTATTAAAAAATGGATTTTGAAGAATTGATTATGGCAAAATCATTTTGTAAATAATTTTGTTATTCCGGTGTTTGATAAAAGGTGTGTATAAGTGATTTTGACTGTGAGACAAAATTGTTTGGACAAGTACATTTTTCTAACATTTCCAACACCCTATTTTGCAAATGAAATTTAGTAAATCCTAAAACTTGTTTATAATAGGGATTAATTTAGTAAATAGTCGATCAGATTTAGAGAAAGAGAGAGGGAGAGGAAGTGAGTATTTTTCATCAAACAACCATGGATACTGTAGTGAAATGGTAAAAAGGGAAAAATACAAGCAATCTAGTCGAGAGAGATTCCATGAGAGCAGGGACTAGAATAGGTTTTGATCGACTGTGATATATATACCCAGTAACCTTAATTCTAGTTCTATGTACTCTCTAGATTTAGTGTTTACTTGAAAGAACATGAATTGTACCATTCACACAAAGAATGTGGTATATGGTTGTTATTTATAGTGATGTGAGTAGGCTATTTATAGCAGTCCTAGCACGTGAGTTTGTAAGGGCAAGATGTCACCCATAGGAGGTAGTTATGAGGTGGAAAGTAATAGAAGGATTATGGAATCTGGGTGGAATCTCTCTTTCTAGAAGGACTCTGGGCGTTCTTGCGCATGAGTCACTCGACGAACACTTTGGGAATTCCTTGTATTTTAACCTCCAAGCCACAAAACCCTGAGTATCTCGAGTAATAGGTCTATGATACCTTTTAGTACTATAGACATATGCTAGACTTTGAAAGAGTCACCCAAAGGCTTGTCCTCAAATCTTAAGGCATCCCTATAAAGGAAGAGTAAAGAGTTCCTCGGAGGGAACTTTCTTTTAAGAGAGTCCATCAGGTTTGGGAACTCTGGGATGGTTTGACTAAATCCTGATGGAATACTGCTAAGTTTTGAGAACTAAGATTAGCTCGACTAACACTTAGGCTTATTTTTTATGAGTACTAAGTTCAGGGACTAAAGAATAGTTTGATTTATGATTGCACAGCATTAGCTCAAGTATCATTTATCAATTATGATTTTGAGATGTGTTGATGTTGATGAAGTACCTACACAACTAAAATCACATTTTGAAAAGATTTCAAATACCTATCATTTTCACTAAAACAACGTTTAGGTCTCAAAATTTCATTTTGGACAAAGCAAAAACCTTTTCTATCACCCACTAAATTGGAGATACATAGCATAGAGGAGAACCCTATCCTCCTGCGTAACATTCATTGATGCATATCATTCCTCAATGTTGAATAGTTTTATAACTAATTAATATTGTGGAGTATCAAGTCATCCTGCATCATTCCACAGCCATATTCTTGATGTTAGGTTCTGGATGATCCAATTAATACATATGTTATTTTTATAGCATTGCTAACATATTTAGGAGCATCATTATCCTATCTACCATTATTTAAAGCTATCTACGATAATTTCATTCTTGGTTTATCCATTATTACTCTCGGTGGAGGTGCTTGGTTCTGCTGGATAATTTTTTTGTCTAGGAGCTAAGAATATTACTAAATATTAAAAATATAATGAACATGGTACAAAGATAAGAGACGGAAAGCTTAGCGGCTGAGGCATGTGCAGTGACACTATCCTTAAGAATGACTTCAACCCTTAAAGAAAGAACCTCAGTGTCGATCCGCACAAGCATACACTTGCAATATTAGGATCAAGTGAACAACCCTTTACGATTCTCTAGTACTTTGATAGATATAGAATGAATAGAAGCAAAAGTTCTCAACAAAATATAATTTCAAGTGGGCTGAATAACAAAGAAACTCTCAACAAAATAAAGAATAATAAAGAAATTCTCATAAGCAACTCAGAGCTCAAGCTTGTATTTTCTATCTCAAGAGTTCATTGGTTTATATAGAGTTGCAAGTGGAATAAATAAAGGAAGATCACTTTATTCGTGGAATATGTCTAGCCTTGATTAAGGATCTTCGCTAAAATGACTAGACAATTATGTATAGGAGGAAAGTTTGAAAATTGAAATATGGAACAAATCAAATATACTAAGAATGTTTGACAATTAAATTAGGAAGTTTTGACAATTGAAATGGAAAAGAAAACAAATATATAAAGAAGGTTAGACAATCAAATTTGGAAGTTTCCATCTCTATGGGATAAGTATTTTAAAATACTCATATTAGTGCTCACTTTTACCTTGTTCCATTGATTTCATTGCTTGCCTTGTCATTATAAAATTTTCATCATTACTAATGTAGTTTTGATCTTCTAAATTTTAATTTCTTTTTCATCATGTGAATGTCCATTAATCAATACATGTAGTTTTTTTCTTTCTGACATTGTAATTAGTTCTAAGATTCAGTTAGTACTCTGATATAGTGTTGTAACTATATCTGAAAATTGATTTCCTACTGAGTTTTCATTTTTTTTTTGCCTTTGAAGTTTCCTACTTCTCTATTATTTCAAATCACAAATACCTTACCTTGCATATCTACTTTTTCGATCTTATATGTTTTCGATCAAGAAAATATCATAAAACCCATTGGTTGCTCTCCTAGTGAGATGTGAAGATGGACAAAGTGTTGTATCATTCAAAGAAACTATTTCTCTTGCCGAGTTAATAGCAATGTGCATGGCATAATTCCAAAGAAAAGGTATAGCGTTGCAATAAATTTCTTGGAAGTAGTTCAAGAAAATTCCTTGTACAATTGTGTTTATTAAATTGATTGCGATCTACTTCCTAATGTATAACAAGGGCATGAAAACTAAAATGATGAAAATCTCATTCAACCAGAACATATCGGTTGAGTTTGCTTAGCTGGGATTCTAGAGTTCAATTTGTTGAGAAAAATGCCAATAGTGCTAGCTGATGATTAAATGACAAGAAAGTGTTCTAAGGGTGTGGTTCTGGGAGACTGGCCTTATATTAAGGGGCAAATCGAGCTAGGCATATGGTAGGAGAGGCCATGTATGTATGCAAATGCAGCAGGCATTTCAGAATGAAAATAAAACAATCCTTAATGCTTTATCTAATTGAGGCATTGGACAACTCAAATATAAAATGTTACCATATCAACAATGTAATTAAACAATGACGGAAACAAAACATGCTAATACCATGCCAAAGATGGATTTTGCACGATATATATAAATAGAACGGAAGAAATCATTACTTGAAGCTTAAAAGGGAACATATGATCAGCACGCGTTCATCTGCTATAACCATGTTGTAGCAGATATTTTATTTTTTAAGCTAGCAAAAGCATCTTATAGGAGATTCATTACAAATGAAATGCAATTAGTATTATCAGATCAATAATCAATTAGAAGCTTTAATAGAAAAAAAAGTTTGTATGACAGTAAAGATAAGCAACACAGCTATAGTAATGAGAGAAATGATAGACCATGGATTGCTAAAACATTCACGTCTCAAGATCTGCTTCCACCTGAGCTAGATTGCCTTCCACTGATGCCAGTAGTCTCTGTTGTATTCGTTCAGCTTGACAAATTTGGGCAAAATAGAAGCTACCATTCTCAGTTGTAATCTCCTTGTAAAGATTATTAAATAGGAATGCCACTTATTCACTGTGATATGACTGTATCTGAGTACGAATCCCATTTTTTTACTTTAGCCTGATTTTCTCTAGGGATTGTTGATAATGAGGTTGAAAATTTTCATATTTTGGAGCTTGGACTCAAGCCTGCCATTCGAAATATAATAGTTCCTATTTAGATCCAGATACTCTAAATGATCTATGATAGAGCCTTATTTATTGAGGTTGACTTAGAGGACACAAATAGGATCCGTGAATTGAGGTATTTAGTTCAGGGTTCAGGTTCTTATCCCGACAAATGGGATAAGAAGAGACAGAGAGAGGGAGCCACTCACTCATAGGAGCAAACTCAGACTTCTTACCAACCATCTGATTCATCATTCTTTGCACCTACGAGAGGTACACAAGGTGAGCTGATTTTCTATGAGTGTCATTAGTCTGGGCATCGCAAGGTAGACTACCCACAGAGGAGACAGACATAATTCTAAAGATGAGGACGAGTGAGATGTAGGGGCCTAGGACCATCATAGAGTATGGAACAGACATAGACATAAACACAGGGATGGGGTAAGACCCTCATTTTCTATTGATGTAGTTAGTTGAGACATACTACTAGTGTTTGCACCATGCCTTAACCTCAAGGGACTGAGGTGTCTTCAATTTACCATCCAATTATTCTTCTCAGACCCATCAGGCTGGATAGAGTTTTCTTCCACTGCTTCCTTCGGCTCTTGCTTTCATATCTTAAAGCTCTAAGCTAACTCCAGGGCCTTCAACTGTTGTAGTCAGGCCATAAAATGCACATCTGGACATGACATGCTAAGACCCATCTTTAGGCTAGACACAAGGGAAAGTGTATGCAGTTACTACAGCTGACTCATCTATTATTCCCTCAGTTGTGCGAGGTATTATTCCAGTATTCAATTCATGGGCTAACGCCTTGATTGACACAGGTACATCTCATTGATTTATTTCTTCACCCTTTGCATATACTTTGGGGTTAAACATGGACCTTCGGGTAGAGATTCCAATAGGAGGTAGGGTTTCACTTAGACGTATTTTCTACTCTTGCGAGATAGAGGTGGCCAATCGTTGTTTCATCATTGATTTTATTGTGCTAGATATGATAGAGTTTGATCTTATCTTGGTTGTGGATTGATTGTCGACTTACCGGGCAACCATCGATTGTTATCGACGAAGGGTGGCCGTCTATACTCCCGAGGGAGGTTGTTTTTATTTTCTTGGTGATCGTAGTGACCTTACTACTCCACATTCATGGGACTCACACGATTTGGGCGAGCTTAGCTATATATTCTTGGGTTGGGTAATAGACTACGTTAATGGGAGTCGTGAGTTACCTCTAATGATGAGAGACTTCCCATATGTGTTTCTTGACAATTTATATGAGTTACTACCACATCGAGAGATAGAGTTCTCCATTGAGCTATTGTGGAGCACTACACTAATCTCCATGGCACCTTACCACATGGCACTTGCAGAATTGAGGGAGCTAAAGGTACAACTTGAGGAATGGTTGAATAAGGGTTTATATGTCTTAGTATATCACCAAGGGGAGCACCAACCCTTTTTGCAAAAAAGGGTGATGAATCATTTCAGATTTGTATTGACTACCGTAAGCTTAATAAAGTGATCGTGAAGAATAAGTACCTATTACTGCACATTGATGACTTGTTTGATCAATTGAGGGGATCCCTTGTTTTCTACAAGGTTGATTTGAGATCTAGTTATCATCAGTTAAGGAACTAGGAAGAGGATATTCTGAAAACTACTTTCCTTACACGATACGGCCATTATGAGTACTTGGTCATGCCATTTGCATTGACTAATGCTCTAGTCGTATTCATGAGCCTCATGAATCGTGTTTTTTGACAATATCTTGATGCCTTTTTCGTTGTCTTTGTAAACAACATTCTTATTTACTCACCGTCCAAGGAGAAACACAAGGAACATCTTCACATTGTTTTGCAAACCTTGCGAGAACACTAATTATATGAAAAATTTGAGAAATGTGGCTTTTAGTTAGTAGAAGTGAAGTTTCTTGGACATGTTTCACAGTAAGGGGTATCCATGGATCCTTCAAAGATTGAAGCAGTTGCGACTTAGGAGAGGGAAAGAACATGCTTGTGAGTGTTCCTTTCAAGAATTGAAGACTTGTCTTACCACGACACCGATCCTTACTATTCCCGAGAGTAGAGAGAAATATTCTATTTATTGTGATGCTTTACAGAAGGGTTAGGTTGCGTCCTTATGTAGAAGGGTAAACTGGTAGCATATGGATCACGACAGTTGAAACCTCATGAGAGAAATTATCTAATGCATGATTTGGAGTTAGCCGCCACTGTCTTCGCGCAGAAGAGTCGATGACATTATCTTTATAGTGAGAGGTTCAAAGTTTTTTCCGACCACAAGAGCCTTAAGTCTCTTTTCTCCCAAAAAGATTTGAACTTAAGGAAAATATGGTGGATGGAGTACATGGAAAACTACGATTTTGATTTGTAATACCATCTGAGAAAGGCCAACGTTGTAGCCGATGCACTTAGTAAAAAATCTTAAGGGAATTTGGCTAGTATACTCATTCGAGAGTGGGAGATGCTAGAGGCAACATTGAAGTACGACATATGTCTTGATGAGACTGAGGGGACCATTTTGTTATTCTCCGTCATTGTGCACCCTAGCTTGCTTACTCGGGTTCTTAACACCTAATTTTGGAAAACAAAGTGGAAAATAAGTGTGTAAAACATCTTTTAAATGAGTGAGAAAAATGATTAAAATTGGGGGTTTGAACTAAGGAAAATTGGGTTGAAAATGGGTGGAAAAGGGCTTGAAAAGCTTAGGAAAAAGGGGGCACAAAATGGGAAATTTTTGGGCAGCCAACAGAGAGATTTGCTTGCAGTATTTCTACTGTTGCTACAGTAAAAATGCAGGAAATCAGAAAAATCAAGTTGTAGTAGTTTCAGAGTCAAACATGGACTGCCCAGCCACTGCCCGCGCCCCCAGCCAGCAAGCCGCCCGTCACACGGGCTCGATTGCTGCGCGCCCTGCGCGCGCATGGCCTGCCCCCTGCTCTCCTGTCCTGCCATGCCCTGCTGCGTGCTGCGCGTCACCTGCTGCCACCTGCTGTCCCGTCCTTGTTTGGCCACCTTTTGAACTATTTTTGGGACACCTTTTCGGCTATATTTGGACACTATTTTGGGCCATGTTTGGCCAAATTTTGGGCCATGTTTGGGTCCCATTTTGGGCTATTTTGAGACCTTTGTGGGCTATGTTTTGGCCATGTTGTGACTTAGATCTCAAGGCCAGGTTTGGCCATCCACTAGGGCTAACTTTGGGCTGATATTTAACTATCTTTTGACCATGTCCCAGGACATTTTGGGTTCATCCAAGACATCACTTTAGGGGGATTTTTGGAGATACTTTAAGGCTATTTTAAGGGTCATTTTTAAACATGATTTAAATTGATTGGAGTATTAATTGGGACAAGCATTTAATTTTAATCTTGGGAAAAAATTTTGAAGAAAAATAAGGAATATTTCAATTAAATTTACTAGATTGTCATTTCTTTTCTTTTCTTTTATTTCGTTCAGTCGCTCCTCGGGTTCGTGGAAATTCGGGGCCTGACAGGCGCTATTTGTACATTGGCCCAGACCTGACACATGCCGAGCAAGAGAAAATAATCAGGTTTCTGAAAGACAACCTCTCCATATTTGCATGGGAGACCAAAGATATGGAGGGTATAGATCCAAACCTTATAACTCACAAACTGATGGTAGATCCAGACCACCCACCAGTGAGACAAAAAGAAGGCCGTTAGCTCCAGAGCGGCATCAGATCATAAACGAAGAGGTCCAGAGGCTACTTGAAGCCAAGATGATACGTGAAGTGTTCTACCTAGACTGGCTGACCAATACCGTTCTGGTCAAAAAGAAAAATGGCAAGTGGAGAGTTTACGTGGACTATACAGACATCAATAAAGCTTGCCCCAAAGACAGCTTTCCGCTACCAAGGATAGACCAGCTGGTTGATGCTACTACAGGGCACGAGCTCATGAGTTTTATGGATGCCTATTCTGGGTATAACCAAATCCAGATGTACCCTCCAGACTAGGAGAAGACAGCCTTCATAACCAAATGAGGTCTCTATTGTTACAGAGTAATGCCGTTCGGTTTGAAGAATGCTGGGGCTACGTACCAGCGGTTGGTCAATAGGATGTTCAGCTCACTGCTTGACAATACCATGGAAGTGTACATTTATGACATGCTGGTCAAAAGTTTACAGAAAGGTAGTCACCTCCAGCACTTATCCCAGACCTTCGATATCCTAAGACAGCACAAGATGAAGCTCAATCCCTCAAAATGAACCTTCGGGGTGACGAAGGGAAAATTCTTGAGATACATTGTTTCTCAGAGGGGTATCGAGGCAGACCCCACTCAGATCCGAGCTCTTATTGGACTAGAGTCACCAAAAACAAAGAAAGACATTCAGGCACTGAATGGCAGAATCGCGACACTGAGCAGGTTTATCTCCAAGTCCACTGATCGTTGCCTACCCTTCTTTAGAGCTTTAAAAGGTAACAAAGCTCTACAATAGATGAAAGAATGTGAGAAAGCTTTCCAAAGACTGAAGGAATACCTTGCCTCTCCAGAGCTCCTATCAAAACCAGTCCAAGGGGAAAAACTACTCCTCTACCTCGCAGTCTCTAAGAACGTGGTCAACTCCGCACTAGTTAGACAGGACAAGGGAGTACAGAGGCCCATATTCTACGTCAGTAGGGCATTGCTTGACACAGAAAAGAGATAGCCAGAGGTTGAAAAGTTGCCCTTCGCTTTGGTAATATCAGCTCGGAAACTCTGACCTTATTTCCAAGCTCATCCAATTGAAATCCCAACCGCCTATCCCCTGAGGTCCATATTGAGGAAGCCTGAGGTTTCAGGAAGATTAGTAAAGTGGTCTGTGGAGTTAGGAGAATTCGACATATCATATGTACCACGGAACTCTATCAAGGGACAAGCCTTGGCAGATTTCGTTGCTGAGTTCACCCCAGCACTTCAGGACAAGGCACAACTCATTGAAACTTCAGGGACATGGCAACTCTATATTGATGGGTCATCAACCGATCAGGGTTCTGGAGTAGGCCTGGTACTGCAGTCCCCTGACGGCCTCTTATCAGAAAAAGCAGTTAGCTTGGGATTCAGAGCTTCCAACAATGAAGCAGAATACGAAGCCCTAACCCTAGGCATGAAGTTGGCTCTGGAATGTGAGGTTCAACACCTTGAGGTTTTCTCAGACTCCTAGTTAGTGATAAGCTAAGTCTTGGAAAAATTCTCCATTAAAGATGATAGGAT
Source organism: Nyssa sinensis (assembly GCA_008638375.1). NCBI lineage: Eukaryota > Viridiplantae > Streptophyta > Magnoliopsida > Cornales > Nyssaceae > Nyssa > Nyssa sinensis. The sequence continues at coordinate 7,431,074 of CM018046.1, forward strand.
GCTTTGGTATTCCGAACTGGTGAACTTTCTAAAGCACTTCTTCCAGACGTTCTCTATTCAGAAAATAGAAAGAAGCCAGAACTGCAAAGCAGATGCTTTGGCAAACATGGCATCCCACCTAGAGTCAGAAGGAAACTCTGCAATAAAAATTTCCTACCAACCAAGACTCAGCATAGAGGAAGCCCAAGTTGCCCAAATTGCTGAACAGCCCTAGAACTGGATGACCCCAATCCTCCAGTACCTGGATTCGGGGCTGCTCCTAAAAGATAAAAACAAAGCAAGGAGAATCTGGATCAGAGCGGCTCGGTACCTGATCCTGAACAATAAGCTTTACAGAAGGTCTTATTCTCAACCCCTGTTGAAATGCTTAGCTCTAGAAGAATCTCAATATGTCTTGGCTGAAATACACGAAGGAATTTGCGGGAACCATAATGGGGGCAGAACAATAGCTCACCGAGCTCTAACACAAGGCTATTACTAGCCTAGTATGCTGAAGCAGGCTAAGGAGTACGTCTAGAAGTGTGAAAAATGCCAAAGGTTTGCCCCATATCAAGACCAGCCTTATCACGAGCTCATCCTAATTACTAGTCCTTAGCCTTTTGCTTAGTAGGGGATGGACATCGTGGGCCCATTACCTAAAGCCCCACCAAACAGGAAGTATCTTTTGGTAGCCATTGACTACTTCTCTAAATGGGCTGAAGCTGAACCTCTAACACATATCATAGAGAAGGAAGTTGAAAACTTCACCTGAAAGAACATTGTCTGCAAGTTCGGTATACCACGCATAATCATCTCTGACAATGAGACGCAGTTCACTAGTAAAGTCTTTAAAAAATTTTGTGAAAATCTCAACATCAGACAACACTTTGCCTCTCTAGGCCATCCACAAGCAAATGGGCAAACAGAGGTCACCAACTGAATGATCCTTGATGCATTAAAGAAAAGGTTAGAGTAGGCCAAAGGAAAGTGGGCGGAAGAACTTCCTGGGGTTCTTTGGGCCTACAGGACAACCAGAAGAACTCCCACCTCTGAAACTCCCTTTTCACTGTCCTATGGTACAGAAGCAGTAATCCCAGTAGACATCGGTATGCCAACTTTAAGGACTGAAGCCTTCGAACAAGAGTCCAATGATCAGCAACTGGCAGAAAATTTGGATTTGCTGGAAGAAAAAAGGGATGAAGCCAGAATCAAGATGGAAGCCTATCAGCAGAGAATGGTTAACAACTCCAAAGTGGGGGTCCGGACGGTCAGCTTTCAAGTTGGAGACCTTGTCTTCAGAAGAGATTTTCCAAACACCAAGGATCCTACTATGGGAAAGTTGTCACCCAACTGGGAAGGCCCCTATAGAGTGACAAAGGTTGTTAGGCCTACCACCTACTAGCTAGAGGACATGGCTGGGAAACCTATTCCTAGACCTTGGAATGTAGAACATTTACGAAAGTATTATCAATAAAGTTTGTTCTTTCTTTTTAATACCTTCATAAAATGTTCATCTCTAATGCACAGACCTTCAGAGTCTGGTCCATCTCTAATGCACAAACCTTTAGAGTCTGGTCCATCTCTTAATGCACAGACCTTCAGAGTTTGGTCCATCTCTAATGCAGAGACCTTCAGAGTCTGGTCCATCTCTTAATGCACAGACCTTCAGAGTCTGGTTCATTTCTAATGCACAGACCTTCAAAGTCTGGTCCATCTCTAATGCACAGACCTTCAAAGTCTGGTCCATCTCTTAATGCACAGACCTTCAGAGTCTGGTCCATCTCTTAATGCACAAACCTTCAGAGTCTGGTCCATCTCTTAATGCATAGACCTTCAGAGTCTGGTCCATCTCTAATGCACAGACCTTCAGAGTTTGGTCCATCTCTTAATGCACAGACCTTCAGAGTCTGGTCCATCTCTAACGCATAAACCTTTAGAGTCTGGTCCATCTCTTAATGCACAGACCTTCAGAGTTTGGTCCATCACCTAATGCATAGACCCTCAGAATCTGGTCCATCTATTAATGCACAGACCTTCGGAGTCTGGTCCATCTCTAAATGCACAGACCTTCAGAGTCTGGTCCATCTCTAAAAGTACAGACCTCAAAATCTGGTCCGGCAAGTATTCAGACCTGATGATTCAGTCCGTTTGAAGGCATCAAGTTCCAATATCTACAACTGCTTTCCAACTATTATTATTTACACAAGTATCCTAGATCGGCAGATACTAAGAACTGATTATCAAATTACTTGGTTTATGTACTACCGCGCAATAGCACTACATTACCTTAGCATCTGCAGCATCTCAGATTATCAGTAGTGCTCGGAAAGGTGTTTCAACTCCAAAAGAACACATCCAATCAAAAGGTACATTAGATGTCAAGAAAAGGGATCCAATTTTATTGATAATCCATAAAGGTTACATCGGTACAAGAAGACTAGAAAAACAAAAAACAAATACACAGAAGCTACGACAATTTCAAGCAAGACGATGTTTTGTTCTGCAACAGCATGGCTATTTTCCTCAAATCTTTCTGGTACAGGGAAAAGGGTTCGGAGTTCCACATCACCATTACCGCTGTCACCGACTTCCATTTGAAAGGAAGGAACCCTGAACCCCAATCTACATCATACCCAGGTTATTTCATCATCACTGTCACTAGTATTGATACCAACGGAGGATGAGGGCCCTGGGTCTCAGGAAACCCCAATTCTCCACCTTTGTTTTCCTCAAATTCGGCATAACACCTAAGCTGGCTTATGCAAGAGTCTCTACCAAGACACAAAGGAGAGGAGGCATCCCACCTTCGTCTTCATCACTAATACTCTAGGCCTCGGTTGAATCAAGGAGGGTCCACCTCCAAATGGAGAGATCTCGATCGGATGCTAAGATGGACAAGAAGATCTTCGCCTCCTCTAATCCTCCTTTGGAGACTGAATCAAAGGGAAGGATAATTTTCGACCATAGTTTAATCATTCCCGACTCGGACTAAAAATCGTCAATCATCCCCGAACAAACAGCATCTTCTAAGGACATTTGATTCCCTCCGATGGGAAAGCAATTTGGAAGCAACAAGTAAAGGGATTAGGGCGTAACAGCATGCCCTTTCTCATATATATAGACCCTTGAAGTCTGAAAGCCATCCATCTGAACCGTCACAACGGTTAAGCGAAAGGTTGGCCTTAAAAACTCCAAAGACAGCTGTATAATAAATGACGCATTAAACCATTCTCTCGAAATACCAAGAGATAGAATGCAGAATTTCCCCAAATGTACAACCTTAGTTAAGCGCTGAAGCCTCTGAGATAATGAAATAGTAGAATCAGGCCCATTTTTAGTATACTGACCTCCTATCCGATATACAGACCTTCCAGTCTTATATATTCCTTGACAGGCCACGTGTATAACAAAAGACTAATAGCTCTGATGTATCCAGTTCTGGTCTTGGAGACTTAGAAACAGAAGTTTCAATCATCAGAGTGATGGTCACAAGGCACCTGGTTATTTTTACTAGTCTTTGGTTCAGAACAATCTACTTCGGAATTCTTCAGAGTTCGCTTCCACTCTATGTGATAAGATATCAATATCGGATCCCTACTCATCTGATTATATTTGTTTTCTTATCTTATTATGATGTGACAGCCAAAATTAATCTTCAATCACTATTCTATTGCAAGTAATGCAGCTCGGAAGACAATTACTGACGGTAAAAGAGCTGGTTTGAAGAGCTCCAGAACAGCCTTACTTGCAACAATTTTCACGTCGACCATAAATTTGAAGGACCGATATACTACAGAGTAGTACAACTCAAGGCTGCATGGGTCGACCAGGAAACCACATGAAAGAAAAATATAAGAACATTTAAAAGCCTGTTTTATTAAAAAGTTATGGTCCAGTACATTGGAAGTTCAAAAATAGCAAAATATACATATTCTAAGCCTGATCAGCATCAACAGCTGGGGAAGGATTGGCAGGAGGGACATCAACCACTTCGTTTGGAACGGCAGCTTCAGGAGGATCTGCAGGAGGAACATCAATCACCTCGCTCAGAATGGCAGCCTCGGGAGGGTTAACCCAGGTGGCACAATCGAAGATATGTCGAAATCAGGAAATTTGGCGAGGAACCTAGATCGGAAGTTGTTGAAGCCAAACATGATCAAGTTATTGGCCATCCCTTCGAGTTCCATCTTTATTTCCGTCTCATTCTCTAGCTTGGCTTGCTCAACTGCATTCTTAAGCTTTTGGTGATAGAGGTACCGCATGTCGTCCATCTCCCCCTGGAGTCTCGCTGCCTCCTGAACATGAAGATTCTTCTCTGACTCCATGACAGCTAAAGAATTCTGGGACTCCTTCATCCTCTCCATAGATTCGTGAGCCTCAGTCTTGGCAGTATCGAGCTGAAGCCCCACCTCGTCCAGCTCAGCCTGAAGCCTGTCAACTTCCTCTGAAGTTAGAGAGACCTCCGTCAATGTAGAGAGGGTATGCAAGGTCTGCAGTATACAGAGCAAGAAGTTCAGTATCCAGTTAAAAACACTTAGAAAAAGGGAAAAGAAATGGGGACCCGAAGAATTTACTTTAACCTGAAGAGAAGCCAGATCAGCTAGAAGCTTCTCCGATTTTTGTGGCTTAAGTTTGAGGGAGCCTTTGGCCCAAAAGTCCCTCAGAACCTTCTTGGCCGCCTGGTTAACAGCACCAGGAGCCACTAAAGTTGACACCCCCTTGCCCGTTTGTTTGGATGGGGCTGGGGGGACCATGGAGATAGGGGCAGGTTCCTCCCTCTCCCCCTCAGCAGGTTCAGGAAAGTTCGAGATTAACCTCCTCCTTTTTGTCTGGAGATGAGGGTCTACTGGGGAAGGAACCTCCCCCACTGCTGCAGATGAAGATGGCTCGGTCTCCCACCTAGCCATTAGACCTTTTGTTAGCTCATCTACACGGCCCTTAGCAGCCATCAAGTTATCAGGATTAACGATAACGGAATGGTCTCAGTTGCTAGGTCGTAAGAGCTTTTTATATTGCTTCTAGAGCACGAGAGTGAAGCTCGGCCTCTTCCACACACTCCTATTTGAACAAAAGATACAAAGTTAATCAGCTTGGCAATTGATGCACGAAACAGAATCAAAGCAGCCATAGGAAAAATTGGGTCTCACCCTTTGGCCTAGTGGTTCGAGGAAATGTTGAGAAGTGGTCTTGGAAGTCCTCATATTTCCATCCTCCTTTTATGAAGAAATACCACTTCTTCCAGGTCTTGTTGGAGGAGGGCACGGAAGAAAGGGGTTTGAACCCACTATCAAAAGACATGAATGGAGGCCCTCCGACCTCATGTATTTTAGATCCATATTGCTACGGATCAAGTCAAGAGACACGTCAACATCATTCAGATGCCCTAACACTATGAAGCTTAACAAATGTCTCCAACTATTGAGAGATTGAGGTCTGTAGGGCAAAGGTTGAACCAATAAAAGAATTTTTTTACAAGGTCAGAAAGAGAGAGTGTTAGTCCCATTTCAAACCAAGCTAAATAGACGCAAATTTCTCCCGCTCTAACATCGCGTGGGCGATCCAGAGCGTCCAGAACCCTAAAAGTAACATTCGAAGGGAGATTGTACTTCTCCCACAACTCTGCTAGCATATTCTCAGTGATTGCACTCTCACCTTCCTCTCTACGGGCGGGTCGACCAGAGGTCTCACCGGCCCTATTTGGGGATTCCTCAAATGCGTCAACTATCCTAACCTCCGGACTGGAGGGGGGCTCTACCAACCTATTTTCAGCATTATCAGTAGAAGGAAGGTTCGCAAGTTGAAATTGAGTAATTGTCCTAGAAGAGCTTCTTGAACCAGAAGGTGACCTAGGGCCAGACATGGCAGACATAAGAAAAATGACGAAGCAAAGAAGAGAGAACAGTAGAAGGGGATAAAAATTGAACCTGAAATCAAGTAAGGAAAGGAAAGTTACGAGCACCTGATATGCTTCGACAGTCAAAATACGTCAATCAACGATGGCAGAGTTTCTGATACTGTAGAGGCAAGTGCAGAAGAAAGGAGTAAAAAGTCCTTTCCCCTTCTTTATATGCATATTCGAAATATAAGCCCCTTAAGCCGAGTCAGCATGACGGTTGAAGGTAATGATGGCTTCTCAAGTATCGGCTGCGTAATAAATGACCCATCAAACTGACGTCTCGGAAAGTGGAGAAACGAAACGTGTGACTCTTCATAAAGCCCATAACCCTAGTTGAGCCCTAGGGCCTAACTAAGGCTTTGGGGGGGGAGTAGCTGATATACCACAAACCGACACACCAATCATCTTGAGACACGTGTGCTTACGGATCTGATAAAACTCGGTCATCTAGAACAGGCGCGGCCTCCAGGGCACTCTCATACACATATCCTCCAAAGTTGATGCTCTAAACAATATTCACTCAGTATTCCATATGGTTCCTACCTCGTTGTTTCCTTAACATCCGCCGAGCAAAGAATAAGGAAACAGTCTTTTACAAGGAAACGGCCATACATGGTTATCTATATTTTGATACAATGTCCAACAAGGTAACTGCAATCTTCGATGATCAAATACCAGTTTTCTTGACTCTGAATCCTAATCAACTTAGGAAGGCCATAGTCTATAAATTAAACCCTACAGGTACGCTTTATTTTCATGCTCATTCTCTGGCTTTCATTACAGTCTTTTCAATTCAGTTTACTAACTTAAGCATCGAAGCGGCTACCGTCGGAGCCAATCCGGTGGTCCTCTGATTCCTTCTTTTTGAGTGTTCTCCAGGTCATGGGGCCCAGATCTCTTGCGAGCCAAAAAGTGCAGCATCAACATTTAAGGGAAAGAAAAAAGGAGACAAATATCTAAAAAAGAAGTAAAAGATTCAATTTTTTTTCTTAACAATAAATTTGTAATTAATTTCTAACACATGAAATAGTGTCTACATCCATTTCTAAATTATAAGGAATTAAATAAAACTGTAAAGAAAATGTTTGTATAATTTACTAAAGTAATTAATATCACAGTCCAGGAACTAAAACTAAAATCAAAGTTTTGAATTTGAGGGCTGCAGCGCATAAGAATGTGAATTGAGTTTGAAAGGGTCACATTTCAAAATTATGTCAATCGTTCACTACACTTCCTACCTTCTTTTAAGGTTGGGACCACTAATTTTTTTTTATAGAAGAGATTTTTGAATGATAGATAGGAAATCCTCCAACCACATCAAAGCATCATCAATATTTTTAAAATATTCAAATTCATGAGCAACTGCATTGAAAATCTAACTGCATAGAAAGCAGCCAAAAAATCAACTATTGCTAAATCCAAAGTAACTTTAATTTTTTTGACATTCTCCCCAAAAGAATGTCTTTGCATGTGAAAACATAATAATAATTCTATATTATTCAATAATTTAGCCTATAAAATATTATTCAAATGATGTGATAATACCAAAAAAGTTATATTAATGTATAATGATATTTTATTTTCATATTAATATAAAATGTGACATTTTTTTAATTACTATTGTAAAATTTGTATCTTTTTTAGTGCTCGTTTGGATAAGTTAAAATAAATATGATTTGCTTTAAATAGCAATTTGAATAAGTAGTTTTGAAAAATTACAATTTAAATTAAGTTATTGAATATTTCAATAAATATATTTAATAAGTGTTTAAATGAATATAATCTAAAAGTAAAATCTTATTTTGTGATAATTAGTTTCTTAATTTAAAGTATAATATTACGATAATTTATGTATTTTTGTCAAAAAAACAAAAATATTTTAATAATATGACTAATGTTGAAATCATTGATTGATAAGATAATCCTTTTTAAAAAAATTGAAGTAATAATTATTAATAATCATTTTTAATTTGAACAAAGATATAAATAACATGCATAGGCAAAAAACACAGCTCTAATCTACAAATAAAATATACATTCATTTCGAAAAGTACAATGATTATTATAAGAGAGTTTGAATTGCTGGCTACCTAGCAATATCACATGCTTTAAGAACGTGAAAATGTCACGCCCCGAATTCCCGACGAACCCGGGACGCGACTGACGAGACAGAAAATAAAATAAATAAAAGGACAAGGTAAATAAATCCACTAAACATGAGTCCATTCCCATCAATACATAAGATAACATAAATACATCGTTCATAGGTCATTCGGGCTTAAGCCCTTACATTACAAAACATAGGTCCCACGGACCAAAAACATAACAAGTATTTCCCTCTATCAAAGCATCACTGGGTCTCAAGTAGTTGGAGGGTCCTCATCTGAAAAATGTTGCCCACGAATGGGTCAGCTCAACTGCTGGTATGATGAAGTGCTAATGCAAGAAATAAAGCTAAGGCGTGGCATGTGCAAAGTGTACATTTATTTCCAAATGACATTCAAGCATCGCAGTAATATATATGAATGGTATGCGTGACACACCCATGCACAACTCTATGTCACACCCATGTCTCATTTACGGGTGCTCCCTGATGGGCACAGAGTACCAATGCAATGGCCAATTTTTGGTTTTTCACCACAGGATCTACACCCTCATAATGCAAAGCACCACGTACTTACCCACGCCATGTTCTCAAAGGATTCATCATATGCCAATATACCAGTGCAATGTCAATGAAACATGGTTTCCACAATATAGCATGCTCGAGACAATAAATACATAAATCACCAGCTGATTCCACATGCAAGCATATCTCATATAATCAACATACACACATGTCATGATTTACGTTCATCATTCACTAAACATTCATAAAGTACAAGTAACATGTAAGCATGTGAACAACCAATTTTAAATCATCAAGTAAACACATTCCACATAAGTCATGCCAGTCATTCACAAAATATTCCTAACTTAACTTCATTTCTAACATTAGCAAAACACCATACCTGTCGGGTAGTCTCAACCCTGGAAGATTGTGTACGACACATGACTGAACTGGTCAATGAAAAGGTAGGAGATCAGATCGTCCTCTCCTGTCCTGTCTGTGTCCCTAAAAGCATAAATTACAACTCAGTCTATTTTCATTTGAATTTATGTTATTCATCAAATTTTATGTCTTTTAATTCATAGGTTTCTATTTTGCTAAATTAAACTCTGCCATTGAGTCTAGGACGTTGAAGAAAATAAGTTTAGGTTCTCGTAGAACTCAATTCGGACATCTGGGTTCACAAGGGCAAAACAGTTATTTTGCACTTTTCAATGGTCCTTACGTTTTGTGACCTCTTTTCACAAATCGGACTCCACGGTTGAGTCCAGAATGTTCGAGATAATAAAGTTTCACTATTTGTTTACTAAATTCGGAGTTCGTTTGACTGTGTTCCAATCCAGGGACATTTTGGTAATTTTAAAGGTTACTACGGGTCTTTTATTTTTTGGGACCCCGTCTAGTAAAACGGACCTCACCATTGGTCTCAGAATGGTTGAGATAGTCAAAATACACTAATGACTTGTCCCATTTGGACTCCGGATTAATTTAGAATATTTAATTAATTAAATTAAATTAATTAAATAATTAATTTAATTAATATTTTATTAATAATTTAATCAGGTGGGTCAAAGTGTAATAACTAACAGTTGGGGGGTCAGTTTGTAATTTTTGAAAGTTCTGGGTCAAGGTTCAATTTCCAAAAGGTTCAAGGTCAAATTTATAATTAATCAAATTTACTATTCTCAATCCGGTTACCCAAATAGGGACTTATACAGAACAGGGATAGGATATCCCTGTTCCTATTTCAATTTAAATTTTTGATTTCTTAAGTCCGTAACCAAACAGACCCAATCCCTTTTTAATTTAAAACATCAGCGCGACACGTGGCAGGGGCAGTTCAGCCCCGCCCGAACCGGACCCAACCCGGACCCGGAATCGGAACCCGGCCTGGTCACCCCCCTTCTTCCCCGACTTTTCGACGACATGGCAGTAGGGTTCCGGAGCCTTCTCTAGCGCCAGCGACCGATCTCCGGCGAGATTTTCAAAGTTTCAAAATGTGATTCCCTCCGTTTTCTCCCAAGGATTCTATATCTAGGGTTAGTTTTGGGTCCAAGCCACTCAATCTTCATGAAATAGAGGGTCAAACCCTCGGTCAAAACTCCGGCCGACTCTTTCCCCTTCATTTTTGTGACTGTTTGTTCATGGTTCAATCCCCATTTTCACCCTAAAGTGTTTCTGCACCTAAAGAGATTATTTCTAGGTCATTTAAACAAGGTTCCATACGTAAAATGTCAACACCCATCTCTCATGGCCGTGACCTGCAACTTGGATTTTCTCCCTAGTTTCTCAACCATTTAATCTCATTCTTTTTGCAAAATAAACCCTACAACATGCTCTCTAAGATCATATGCATAAAATCAATCATCATGCTTTAAAAAAAAATTGAAACAGAACGGCCACTTACGGTTTTCTCTTGGGTTTCTCTCTCTAGCCGTGCCCTCTTTCACCCTCTGGTTCCAAGCTTGATTCAAGCTTCAAGCTCTCCCTTCCAGAACTCTTTTTCTTTCTCTCTCTCTCTCTCTCTCTCTCTCTCTCTCTCTCTCTCTCTCTTTCTGGTTCTCTTCTCTTTCTCTTCTCCCAACCGAGACCACTCATATACACAACTTCACCCACTCTCACACGTCTCTCTCTCACAGCAGCCCCTTTGTTTGACTTCTATCACCCTGCTCAGCCACCCTTGCTTCTCCCCAAATGCAGCTTTGCATTAAATGCAAAGCTACCCTATATAAGCTATATATATATATATATCACTTATCACACACACACTAGGCACACACACTACTCCACCGACACACACACACACCCTCTCCAGGTCTGTTGCACAACCCTCACACTGCCATATATATTTATATACTCATACATATTCATATACACTTGGACATACATCTTTCCATACATGTACACATATATATATATATATATATAATATTCCACACACACATATATGCTACACATACACATACATCCATGTATATAATAATAATAATATACATGCTTCAAAAATTTACAATAATAATAATATACATATTACATAAATTTCACATTTTTAACACCAACAATAATAAATAATACTAATAATAATAATAAAAATAATAAAATTATTTAATAACCAAGAAAATTTTCATATATAAAAAAAAAAAATTTCGGGTTATTACAGAAAACATATAAATAATATTCTTTTTTTCGTAAAGTATCTAAATGATATCTTTTTTGTCCTCTTACTTTCATTAGAAAATAATAAATTAAACATTACAAGGATATTATTTATATCAATTGGTTCAATAGTTAGGTTAAACTATGGCTTACTGTTAAGAACTTGAATATCATGTTAATTATATTGCTGAATATAAAGTGTCTTTTTTATCATTTTGCTTTAAAAAAAAAAAAAGAAATAAACTAAAAAAAAAATAAGAATCGAATGGAATATCTGTATATATATAGATATATATATATATATATATATATATTCATGGATAATGCTATTAAAAGTCTGTGCGGATATACGTACGAGTGTCTTATTCGTTAGATTTTCAGTGAATTTGGTCAATCGTAGTAGCTTTTTCTTTGTAATAATTAAGTTATGTTTTAGAAATTATTTCTATATCATGAATTGAATTTGAGTGATGTGTTTCTATAATAACCACAGCGGACTTTAAATTAAGGTCTTCACTAATAAGGTAGTAATTATTTTTTTCTATCCATTCATGTTCTGTTTTTCATCGTACCATTATTATTACCGAATCCATTCACCTCAATTACGTTGTTTTAGGGAATTTTATCCCAAGTCTGTGAGTTCAATAATTTTAGAGATCTGAAAATTGAGGATAAATTTTTCATTTTTTTCCTGTAGGGCATTATTCTTGCACGGTTTGCTGGTAGAGCGTTAAACATGTATCGTTTAGGCATAAGTCATATTTATAATCATATTTTGAATATTTCATAAAAGATAAATATGCTTATAATCTTAAAATACACCTCCTCTAAAAATTTGAGCCTGTTCGGAGACATTTTCAAAAATTGGACCAAAAGAGCATCCGGGTGGATCCGGCCATAGGCGAAAATTTATTTTTTTTGAAAAATTTCATTTAAAATAATTTTAAAAACTTTTACTAAAACAAAATGTCTAAGTGAGGCATTTCGGGTCGGGTTGTAGTGTAACAAGGCCCAAAATCATTAAGGGCAAAAAGGTAATGTGTATAATGGGAACGATCCGTAAACGAGACATGGGTGTGGCATAGAGTTTCCATGTGTGCATCATGTATATCACCTTTGCATTGTATTGATGAATGGGTAGATGTATAGCTTTTAAAATGTACACTTACACATGTCACGCCTTAAATTTGTTCCTAGCATTAGCATTGTGTCATACCAGCGGTTGTGTTGACCCTTCGTGGGACATCATATTACAAATGAGGCCCCCGGCACTTGAAGACTTGATGAAGTCTTGAAGGATGTAGGGGAAGTGGACCATAGAGGATTTTTGGCCCTTGGGGTATATTTTGATGTTGTATAAGAGCATAAGCTCTAAACCATATGAAATGATGTTGTAGAAGATTTGTGTATTATGAAAAGAATGGAAAAGACCTTATATGGTGTAATGAATATGATAATGTGACCTTTAAAGTTCAAGCATATGTGTAGGTGTTATGAATTGTATATATATTTAAATGATGTATATTTAAATTCAATGAGATTGTGGCCATCGAGTGAGGATGGAATGCGTAAACCCATAATTGTAAAATGTATCATGTATATTAGGTGGAAAAAAGACTTAGAAAACAAAAGAGGTTATGTCAAAATTTTGAGAAAATTAAAGAATTGGTTAAGTGTGTAACTCACCTTTTAATTAGGTGAGAAAAGTGCTCAAAATGGAGGGTTAAACCTTGGGGAAATGGGTTAAAAATGGAAGAAAAGTGGCTTGAAAAACTTGAAAAAAAAATATTGAAAACAGAAAAAATTGCTCGCAGCTATGAACAGTAAAAATGCAGAAACGGGAAAATTAGCTTGCAGTCAGTACAGTGAACAGCCCCTGACATGCCCCTGCTGCGCCTAACCGCGCGCTAGCCTCCCACTCCCTACCCGTGTGCATGCCATGCTAGCCCACCTATGCGCGCGCAAGGCTATGCGTGGCCTGCCTGTTGCCCAATCATGCCTTAGCCAGCTTGACACTCTCTTGACACTAGCCCTTTAGCCACTTTTTGAGCCATGTTTGGGAACCTTTTTGGACTATGTTTGGGCACCATATTGGGCTATGTTTGGCCAACCATATTGGGCCATGCTTGGCCAACCATATTGGGCCATGCTTGGCCAAACTTTGGGCCATGTTTGGCCACCTTTTTGGGCTATTTTTGGTAACTTTTTTGGGCCATGTTTGGCCAACCATATTGGGCCATGCTTGGCCAAACTTTGGGCCATGTTTGGCCACCTTTTTGGGCTATTTTTGGTAACTTTTTTGGGCCATGTTTGGCCCCCTTTCTTTAGACAATTTTGGGTGGACTTCTTGAACCATTCTTGGACCAAGCCTTAGGGTATTTGGGGCCTATTTGGACCATTACTTCAAGGCATACTGAGTGACAATTTAGGGCTATTTTGGAGACTATTTTTAAACATGACTTAGACCTCCTTTGCATAGTAATTTGAGGAGATATTTAATTGGGACTAGAAGATTATTTTGGTTAAACCTAACAACACGTTTTCATTTCGAATCTTGGGAAAACATGGGAAAATGAATGAATGACCAATTAAATTCATCTTATGACCTTTCATTTACTTTTCTCTTTTCATTTCACTCACTCATTGGGCTTGTGAAAATTCGGGGTGTGAAAACGTGGTATCAGAGCATAGGTTTGAATACCTAGGGATCGTGGGGTGTTATTGAACACAATGAAACTATGATGCATGATATGAAATTTGTGTAAAACCTTGTGAAATGTGTAATCTCTGACAGCTAGCTATTAGAGCTCTAGTTTGGAACGACCTAGCGATGATAGGGTGTTGTTGAACACCATGAGACCTAGAGGAAGGCTTGTGACTTAGTATGATTGTCAGTGGCATATAATAGGACCTTGTGTGTTATGTGGCTATTTATACTTGATGCAACACATGTGATTATGTGTTAATTGATATTACACTATGAGGCATGGTTATATAATTTGGTACAGTGAGATGCATGACATATGTAATGTGTATATTGGCTTGACCGTGTGTGATGACTTGGTATGTGATGACATAATATGTAATATACGTTATGCTATGATGTATACTATGATGCATGTTTGCTTGATAACTTGGCATGACCGTATGTGATTTGGTATATGTTTACATGTGTGATAGATGATACTTGTTTTGCCTTTATGATAACAAGTAGCATTATGGAAGAATGCCATAGGATGTGAAACACATTAGATGAGAAAAAGCTGAATTTTAAAATAATACTTATTCCTAATACAGGATGCCATCCAAAACACTGGGTTGAGGTAGAGTAGGTTGAGGGAGAGGGAGAACTTTAGTTCTCGAACCTCTATCAACCTTGGTAGCCCTGATTGACATATGATTTAGGATCTAATGCCTTATAATAGTGGAAGAAGTTTCGACCTTAAGTATTTGGGCTAGTTTGGGTGGTATGTTTTATGTGCACATGTTACATTGTTGTGCACGGGTATGCACTACACTTGAATTCTCGATTGATTGGGAGTATGTGATTGTTTGATATAATGGTTGACTAAGATTAGAAACTCATGTCTACGTGATAGACCGCATGTTTTATAGGATGGGCCGTATGCCTAGTTATTTGTGATATAGGTTGTGCACCTAGTTATCGATGTGGTAAGCGGTATGCCTAGTTATTTATGAGATAGGCTATGGACCTAGTTATCTACCTGGTTGGCTGGGTTCTCATATATATAGATATATTCGTAGGATGGACTATAGACTTACATGCTTATATAGTAGACTACGTGTTAGTTGTTGATTGTGACTTGTTGATTTTATATATGTATGCTAGGTTAGTAACCGATATTCATGGGTTATAGTATTATGACTATGTTATCTATACAGACTGGATTGGTCTCAAGTCTGTCACGCCCCGAATTCCAAGAAACCCGAGGCGCAACTGAACGAACAGAAAGTAAATAAAATATAAAGTAAATAAGAGACAACCTAACGGGTTCAACCCAAAGCTTACATTCATTTCCTTCAATGTACATCCATGTAAAGCACGATAAATAAAAACATTCAACATGTCATTCGGGCTTAAGCCCTACATCACAAAATATGCCTCAACGGGCCAAATATCCCTCTAAGCTCATATCTCCTCCACTCTGCAAGACTTCCTTAAGTCTCAAGTGCCGGGAGCGTCATCTGAAATGTTGCCCCACAAAAGGGGTCAGCTCAACTGCTGGTACCATATAATGCTAATGCAAGAAACAAAATTAAGGGCGTGGCATGTGCAAGTGTACAGTTATATCTACATGGCATTCAACATCATGCATACAATGTACTAGCAATAATCCACATGTCCTCCAACTCATTAACATAATCTAAAGCGTGGCACGTGCAAGTGTACGTTCATCTCTACATGCATTCTAAATCATCTATGCAGTGTAAAAACAATAATCCACATGCTTTCCAAATCGTCCACGCCACCTAATAGCAATAATCCACATGCCATCCATATTATCTATGCAATGTAGTGACAATGCCCATGAAACACCGACACCACTCTATGCCACAACCATGTCAAATCTATGCCATGTCCATGTTAACTCATGTAATGTCATGTAATGCAATGTAACGTAATGCAATGTAATGTAATGTCCCTTCATGGATCCCTCCCGTTGGTTCGGGTACCAAACACAACATCATGTCCCTTCGCGGATCGCTCCCGCTGGCAAGACGAGTCATCGGCGCGGCAAGACGGGAGAAACCCTCCACAAATCGTCGGTAGTATCCGGCCAACCCCAGAAAACTCTGAATCTCAAATACACTACTCGGTCTCTCCCAGCTCATGACAGCCTCAATCTTGGAGGGATCCACAGATACCCCTCCACTAGATACTACATGTCCCAAGAACTGTACCTCTCGAAGCCAGAACTCACACTTCGAGAACTTGGCAAATAGCCGATGCTCTCTCAAAATCTGCAGTACAGTCCTTAAATGATAGGCATGCACATCCTCAGCAGGTGAATACACTAAGATGTCATCTACAAATACCACGACGAACTGATCCAGGTAAGGACTGAAAATGCGGTGCATCAAGTCCATGAATGCCGCTGGGGCATTCGTCACTCCAAAGGGCATGACCACAAACTCATAGTGACCATAGCGAGTGCGGAAGGCTGTCTTCGCTATGTCCTCCTCCCTGACCCTCAACTGGTGGTAACCCGACCTAAGATCAATCTTCGAGAAGCATCTCGAACCTCTCAGCTGATCAAATAAATCGTCGATCCTCGACAACGGGTACTTATTCTTGATAGTAACCCGGTTCAGCCTCCTGTAATCTACACATAGTCGTAGTGTCCCGTCCTTCTTCTTCGCGAACAGTGCCGAGGCACCCCACGGAGAAGTGCTAGGACGGATAAACCCCTTCCGCTGTAGATCAGTCAACTGCTCCCTCAGCTCTCTCAACTCAGCTAGAGCCATGCGGTAAGGTGGTATGGAAATGGGTGTAGTACCAGGAATGAGCTCTATAGTGAACTCGATCTCTCGTCTAGGGGGTAGACAAGTCAAGTCACTCGGGAAGACGTCGGGGAACTCATCCACGACTGGGGGTAACACAATCTCTGTAGCCTCAAAATCACCCGCAATCAGACTAGCCAACATATAACTGTGGCCTCCCCAACTCCTAGAATCACGTACTGGTGGAATCAAGAAATCCCCCCGATCCCCTGTGAAATAAAAGCAATCTCCCTCCGGAGTGCATACAGTCACCCTCCCCCTGTAACAGTCTATACTCGCCCGATAGGTGAACAACCAATCCATCCCCAGAATCACATCAAACCCAGACATATCAAGTACAATAAGATCAAAGTGGAGAATACGATCAGCTATCTCTATCGAGCAATCTCTACAGATCCTCGTCAGTACTACAACACCCCCAACTGGCGTACCAACATGCAACGGGGGGTCCAACCAGGCTATATCCAGACCCAAAGACATGGCAAGTGCAGTAGAAATGAATGAATGTGATGCTCCTGAATCTATCAATACACTGGCCCATGAACTGGATATGAGAAATGTACCTCGGACTACTGACGGTCTGGCAGCAGAGGTCTCCGGGGTGGCTACTGCGTAGACTCGGCCCTGTATGGTCTGGCCCTGCCTGCCTCCCCCTCTCTGTGTCTGCTGACCTCCTCCCCTAGGTGCTGGAGCTCTGACGCTCTGCGCGGAGGGTGTAGGCTGATGATAGGGCACTGGGAGTCCCTGAACTGACTGTGGCTGTGGCAGAGGCACCTGTGTATGCTGATAATAGTGTGACCTCGGCGCACTCTGCGAAGTCTGCCCCTGAGGGCAGTTGGCCCTAACATGGCCAGGCTGCTGACAAGTGAAACAAATCGGCGGGGCCCTCTGACTCGGTGCCTGTAAAGGTAGTGGAAATGACCCCTGACTGGATCCGACACCCTGTGCACTGCTGGGTCCCCTCAAGGGACAGTCGGCCCTCCTATGGCCAGGCTGCCCGCAGGTATAACATGTGCTAGGTCGCTGTGACCCTCCTCCCCTAGGAGTAGATGGCAAGGCAAGACGGGGAGCTATCGAATGAAGGGGTCCGGCTGGTGGCTGTGAGGAAGAAGTACTGGCTCGATACCTCTTTGGCTGTCTATATGTCGGGGCAGGTGTAGAGGTCTGTACTGTGGGTGCCCTGCCCTGTGCTCTGGTCTCTCTAATCCCTCTAAGATCAGCTAGCTCCCTCTCCACCTTGGAGGCCCTGATCACTGCCTCCTCGTAGGTCTCTATAATATGGCCAGCCAGTCTGTCCCTGATAGAGGTCTTCAACCCCTTGAGGAAATTATACACCCTCAAATCCTCCTGTCCAATAATGTGCGGGGCAAATCTCCCCAAAGCAGTAAATCGTGACTCATACTGAGCCACTGTCATGTCCCTCTGAAGGAGTGCCTCAAACTCCTCTCTAAACCCAACTCTGGCAGATATCGGGAAGTAGTGGTCATTGAACATGGCCACAAATGCATCCCATCCCTCTCCGTACCGATGTAGTCTGTCAGCAGCTACCTCCCACCACTAACTAGCCAGGTCTGTAAACTGAAATGTAGCACACCTGATCCTCAGATGGGGCTCAGTGATCCCCTGTGAATCCAAAATCCGGGTAATCTGTCTCAACCACTCCTCTGCAATAAGTGGGTCTGGCTACCCGGCAAAGGTAGGTGGTCTCATCCTCTGGAACACCTTCATCACGAAGGTATCCCTGGTCTCTCCGCCGGTGGTCCGCGCCTCCATCACGGTGCGGAGACACTCCTGCAAAAGAGTCGCCATATCTCTGGCGCCAATCATCTGCTCTACCTCCTGTGCTGGAGCGGGAGCAGGAATAGGGGCAGGGGCGGGAGCAACATCCTCCTCAGCTGCACTGTGCTCTGGTGTGTCAGCCGGGGCAACGACCTCCTCAACCATATCGGGAATAGGGGCAGCAGCTCTAGGTCTGCCACGACGAGGCTGGGCGGCGCCTCTAGGCTGGGTAGCACCTCTGGGCCTGCCCCTATCCCGTCTGGGCGGTCCAGCTCCCGTAGGAGCTCGTCTGGGAGGCATATCTACAAGTCCAAGAGAAAAATTTCAATATCACTTTTTCATATTCAATATATGGGCATTCAAGTGTGATCCTAATCATGTTCCTATCAATGGCCTATGCTTCTACAGGTAGTACACATAGCATGTTATGATACTTATACTTAACAAGTTTTTCACACATCATACATGTCATGCCTCCAACATAGCATAAATCAGCACGTAGTCACCATAAGTCATGCATCAGGACATATAAAACCACATAGCACACAAGATCCTATCACATGCTGCTAAGGGTTCATACTAAGTCTCATTCTTTTCTCTAGGGTCTCATGGTGTTAAACAACACCCCACGGTCTCTAGGTATTCGAACCTAGGCTCTGATACCACGTTGTCACGCCCCAAATTCCAGCGAACCCGAGGCGTGAGTAACGAGACAAAAAGAAATAAAATAATAATGAAATGAAAGATAACAATGACATTCTCATACATTTCGTACACTGTTCTAATACATACATGAAGTCTGGTCCGTTGGTTCACAATATTCAAAATGAAATACAGTCTCGGGCTTATGCCCTTACAAAATATCAAAAGCGCCCATCGGGCCCAATATAACCCTCAATCAGACCGTCTCTATATCCCGTACAGCTGGAACATCATCTGAAATGTTTGCCCCACTAAAGGGGTCAGCTCAACATGTTGGTACAATATAATGCTAATGCAAGAAACAAAACTAAGGTCGTGGCATGTGCGAGTGTACAGTTATTTCTATATGGCATTCTATATCATGATGACAGTATATAGACAGTATACAGTATATGAGCAATATGCATGACACACCCATGCAACTCTATGCCACCCATGTCTCATGATACGGTCATTCTCCGCTGGCATGAGTACCGCCACTTATGTCTCGCTTCACGGTCCGGAATCCGTCAGGCTTGCAAGTACCTAATGGCCGATTTTGGGTTTTTCACCACAGGATCTGCACCCTCATAATGCAAAGCACCAAGTGCTTACCCACGCCATGTCCAAGGAATCACACCATGCCAATATGTTCCAATCTCATCATGTCATAATGCAATCCCAATGATGCATTTCAGTCATACATAAAACATGCTTTCAAGTGTACAATTCATAACGTCAACAATTCTTCAAGCAGATAATTCGCACACCACGTTAACATATGCGATATACTCATAATCATCATTCAACTAAACAAGGTAGCACATAGCACGTAAGCATGTGAACACTCGGGCAAACATGTGAACAATGAACACAGCGAAGCAAGTATTCCTAATCTCAATTCTATTTCTTACTTAGCACAATATATCGTACCTGGTAATCGATCTCAAACTAGAAAGGTATACTCGTAGTCAAGTGAAACCACCGTAAGAACACTGAAGGTCAGGTCACCTTCTCTTTGCCTTTCCGTGTCCCTAAAATTCATAACATGAAACTTAGTTTAATCGTCACTTGAATTATGCTATTCATCAAATTTTACGTCTTTATCTTATAAGCTTCTACTTTGCTAAATTAAACTCTACTGTTGAATCCGGGACGTTGAAGAAAATAAGTTTAGGCTTTCGTAGAATTCAATTCGGGCACCGGGGTTAAAAAGGGCAAAACAGTCATTTTGCACTTTACACGGGTCCTTACATTTCGTGACCTCTTTTCACAAATCGGACTCCACGGTTGAGTCCGGAATGTTCGAGATGATAAAATTCCACTATTTGTTTACCTAATTCGGAATTCGTCTGACAGTGTTTCAAGTTAGGGGCATTTTGATAATTTTAAGGGTTACTACGGGTCTTTTATTTTTTGGGACCCCGTTTCGTAAAACGGACCTCACCATTGGTCTCAGAATGGTCGAGATAGTCAAAATACACCTATGACTTGTCCCATTTGGACTCCGGGATGTTTTTGAATATTTAATTAATTAAATTAAATAATTAATTAATTAATTAAATTAATATTTTATTAATAATTTAATCAGGTGGGTCAAAGTGTAATTTCTAACAGTTGGGGGGTCAATTTGTAATTTCTGAAAGTTCAGGGTTAAGGTTCAAATTCTAAAAGGTTCAAATTCCAAAAGGTTCAAATTCCAAAAGGTCCAAATTAAAACTAGTTTAATTTGTTATTCTAAATTAGGTTAACCAAACAGGGCTTATCCGGAACAGGGATAGGATATCCCTGTTCCTATTTTAAATTTAAAAGTTTTTAATTTCTTATCTCCGTAACCAAACGCCCCAATTTGGTTTTTAATTTAAAACCAGTGGCGACACGTGGCAGGGGCGGGTCAGCCCAAGCCCGACCCGACCCGAACCGACCCGACCCGGACCCGTACAGTCATCATCTCCCCCTCGTTTTTTCGGTAGGGTTCCGGCAGTCTCCGGTCACCTTCTCCGGCGACGTCGTCGGAATTTCAGGAAAATCAAGTTTTCAAACTTGATTTTCTTGGTGTTTTTGATGCCCCTTTCAATCCCAAACCATTCTAAAACGTTTTTGGAACCCTTTAACATCATTTTGAAGCTCTTAATCACAATGAAAAATCAGATTTCCCCCCCCATGGCCGTGACCTGTACATCCATTTTTCTCCCTCATTTCTCAACCATTTTGGTTGATTCTTGTCCCTAAATTCTCCATATTTTATGCTCTATAAGTTCTAACAATTAAATCTAAGCAATAGGTTACAAAACAGATCATGCACATATGAGATTTCTAGAGAGAGAAAATAATGGGTTTTGAAACTTTACCTCCGTTTCTCTCTCCTTCTCTTGGTTCAACCTCTTTGTTCTTCCTCTGGTTCTCAGCTCCTCTTCCTCCTTTCTCCTCTCTTCTCTTCACAGTCCCCACTCTCTCTTTGCCTTCACTTTCTCTCTCTCTATATCTCTCTTACTCTCTCTCTCTAATCTCACGATCAGTCTCTCTCTCTCAACTCCCACCACACACTCATATACATACAGACCACACTCACACACCTCCAACCACTCTCTTACACACACCATGCCTCCCATGCCTTGTTTGAGTGTATCACACTCAAACTTACACACACACACAACCGGGTACACACACACACACCTCACACAACCTAATATATATATACATATATATATATATATATATATTCACATTTAAATATACACTCACCTTGTACACATATACACACACAATTTAAATTTAAATTATATGTATATATATATATACACATATATACATACATCCATCATAATAATACTAATAATAATAATAATAATAATATTAATAAAAATAATAATAACAACTTGAAATTTTTATTTATTAAAAAAAAAATTTTCAGGTTGTTACAATGAAGGGTTATTACCTAACTATAAAAATAAGAAATAATGAAAGAATTATAAAACCTTAAATGAACAAATGCAATGAGATAAAAAACCATAAATTAAAAAACACATAAGACCTTAGAATGCTAAAATAAGAATTGAGACTTGTGGAGATTTTTGTGTATGGTTTGGATAATAGATACCCAGAGTATTTGTACCTAAAATTTTAAGGATATTCTTATGTTAAACTCTATTATGGAGAGATTTATCATTTTTGGATGGCATTCACTTAGGGTTGAGAAAAACACTTTAAGGTATGATATTTTGCTAAGTAAGGAATGGAATTAAGTTTCTTTGCATTTTTATAGGTTGATTGAGTGATTTATATGTTTACTTGCTGTTAAAAAACCATTTAGTATGCAGTTTCTTTGAAAACTTAGAATTGGTAGTTTGTGTACCTATGTGTTTTTTGAGAATTTGTCAAAGTAATGAACATGTAACTTGTATATATGTTTGATTCATTACATTTTAGCTTATGTTCATGTAGAGAAACTCTTGTGATTGGAGAGTTATGATTTGTTCCGTGTGTTGGTACCTTATGCATTTTTTTTTTTTTTTTGTCTTTGAGAAATTGTTAAGGTTATGAACATGTAATGTGTTTATATGTGAGATTGATTGGAATACACATTAGGTTCATGTAGATAAAATTTTGTGATTCAAAAGTTATAGTTGCTTTAAGTATATTGCATTATTTAAGGCATATACCATGTGTTTTATGAATTGCTCCATTGAAATTGCATAGAAAAACCAAGGCATGTTGGAATATTGTGAATCCTTAGAAAATGTTGTAAGTTAAACACTTTGGTGCTATATATTATGAGGGTGTAGATCTTGTGGTGAAAAACCCAAAATTTGGCCAAGGTACGCGTGATCCCTCGGGGATGGACCGTGAAGTGAGACATACAACAGTGCTCACGTGCTGACGGGGAAGGACTGTGAAGCAAGACATGGGTGTGGCATAGAGTTGCATATGTGTGTCATGCATATTTCCATTGCGTAGCATTAAGGAATTGGAGGGTAATAGCTAATAAATGTACACTTGCACATACCACGCCTTAATTTTGTTCCTTACATTAGAATTATGCCATAGCAGCATTTGAATTGACCCCTCATAAGATATCATATTACAGATGAAGGATATTTGGCTCTTGGAGGATATTTGGAGGGGACATGAACCATGAAGGATATTTGGCCCTTGGAGCATATTTTTGTATGTTTGAGGGCATAAGCCCTAAGACATGTGTAATTACTTGTACAAATCTTGTATATTATGTAAGAAATAGGCAAGGCCCTAAAATTGTAATGAACATGAAATGAGTAACATTTTAAGTTCAAGTACATGTGTATATATGATGGATTGTATATTTTAAATGAAGTATAAATGGTTAGTTGAATTAAAAGAGGTATTGTGTTTGCTAGTTTGAGAAATGATGGTTTTGTTGTGGAATATTAGGTGGAAAAGGCTTAGAAAATAAAGAAAACCATGCTAAAATTTTTAGAAATTAAAAATTTTGATAGGTGTATAAAACACCCTTTAAATGGGTGGGAAAAGTGCTAAAAAGGCGGGGTTAAAAACCTTGAAGAAATAGGCTAAAAATGGAAAAAAGTGGCTTGCAAAACTTGGGGAATTTTTTTTTTAAAACAGAGAAATTCAGTCGCAGTCGCTACAGTAAACCTGTAAGAAAACAGCCCAGGCCATGCCCAGCTAGCCCCTGCCAAGCACCCCGCGCGTATGAGCGCTCGCGTGCCTGTGTGCCCTGTGTTCTACGCGCGCCCCACACACAATGCCTGCCTGTCTGCGCCCTGTGCGCGCTCCCATGCCTACTACTTGACAGCCCATGGCACCTAGCCTTAACAGCCTCTTGACACCAGCCCTTGGCCATTTTTTTTGGGCTATGTTTGGCCGCTTTATTGGGCCATGTTTGGCCATTTTCTTAGACAAATTTTGGTAAACTTCTTGGCTTATTCTTGGCCTATGTCTTAGGACATTTGGGGCCCATTTGGGCCTTTATTCCAAGGTATATTTAGAGACACTTTGGGGCTATTTTGGAGGCCATTTTTGAACATGACTTAGACTTATTTTGACTATTGATTAAGAGGGATGTTTGAGTGACATTATGAGACCATTTTGGTTAAGTCTAATAGTAATTTTCATTTCAAATCTTGGGGAAAACATGGGGTAATAAACGCGTAATTAACTAAATCCATCTTAATGGCCTTTCCTTTATTTTTCTTATTTCATTTCACTCACTCCCCGAGTTTATGAAAATTCGGGGCGTGACAATCAAATTAACAAATAGTGTGGAGTCAAATGTATACAAATTGAGTCAAATAGATGCTATCAACAAATAGGGTCTAGCTACCCTTAGCACTCATCCAGGTTCATCACTCATCTCTGGGTTCCCCTAAATGGCACCAAATGCTCTAATCATCATATCAAAATGTCCTCATCAGGACAACGTGTTGGTTATCATTCCCAAACATCGATCGTAGGTCATCAACATTATAACATCATCAAGATGGGCCTTGTGATAGACCCAACCCCGCGTACTCACAAATAATGTTATCAACAAAATGATTCCACAAGATGTCCACAACAAAGGGATCACAATAATCACAAAGATATGATAAGGCCAAGGTGCCAAAGGACTTAAAGATATCCATAACAAATAGGATCTCAACGAATCACAATTTTTACAAAATGGAATCATAAAAATCAATGGGTTGTGAACTTAAATCAATTATTGATGCAAAATTTCAAGAAGCAAAGATTGGTAGCTATACAAGTAGGTTACATTGGTAGAGTATAAATTCACATATTAGAGGTCGAGTTTATTGGGTCCTTAGCATTGCATTCTCATATTGGTACCATAGTAGTTATCCCATAGCCTTGTTCCATTTTTCCATCATTTGGTGATCCTATAACCATGGATTAAAAATACATTATGTATTAAACTAGTATTCATTCTAATTTTAAGCATCTTTATTTAGTGTTTTAAGTTCTTTTGAACTTAGTCTAATCGATTAAGAGATTTTCAAATTCCCAATTTAGGGTTCTTGATGCTTTATAACTTATTTGGCCCTTCAAGGGCATAATGACAATTTACACTTAATGTCTCATATTTCTCCGTACACAATTTACGTATTCGTACTTCATTTTTGAGTCTACTCGGTCCCTATAACATTTACGTGGACCTTTTAATTTCATTGATACACTTTTGGTAACTTTATTAAGTTTTAAGGACGTATTCGTCATTTTTTAGTTTGCTACCGGGTCTTATTTTTTCTCAAAAGGATATTATCGTCAAGTCCAGAATATTGAAGAGAATCATTTTAGACTTTTTTGGATCTTAATTTACACATCTATAACTTATATGAAGTGTAGGGGAATTTTCATAATGTTACACTTTCACGTGTCCTATTTTTTGGTGCTTTGCTTGCTAAAATGGAATCCACTGTTGAGTCCGAAACGTTAAAGAAAGTCAGAATATGTTATTTATGACATTTAACTAGCTTTTGGATCACTAAGGGCATAATGGTAATTATGACATTTCACGTGTCTATATTTTTAGGACTTCGTTTCATAAAATAGATCCCCCCATTGGGTCTCGAATGTCCCAAAATATTAACACAGGTATTTTCGTAAATATCGGGGTTCAATTGATAGCTTAATTAATACATTAGGACACAACTAGAATTATTCTATTTGTCCATTCATATTTTTTGGTGTCTGGTTTCACATATCGGACCCCGCCATTAAGTCCAGAATGCTAGAAAATACTGGGTTAGACTATTCGTGCATTTTAATCACCCCCGTTTGACCTATTTTTGGCTTAAGGGCATTTTAATAATTTTTCTTATAATTAAAAGGATTTAAAATTAATTTTTACTTAATTTTCTAACTCTTTTTATGTAATATCCCGACCTGGGATATGGCGCTTATACCGAGATAGACCAGGTTGAGTACACGTAAATCGAGATAGGATGAGTCGAGTAGCGTAACACCAGTTGTAACCGAACATGAGTTCCGAATAAATAGAATAATTCCATTTTATCTAAAAAGAGTCAAATAATAATACCGAGCTTTAACTAAGCAATGATCATAATATCAAGAGTAAACCGAGACCGATTCAAACCAAGAGTGGTAGGCCCCAAAATATGCCGAACTATTTTAATGAGTAATATACAGTGACAGATACGATTACCGAGGTAATCAGTAGAAGTTATAATCTCAAGGAATTACGAGATTAAGAAAAGCCGAGTATCCAGTAGTACCATACGATTAAACCCAAACAGTATAGAGATTCGTGTACGTAGGCCAGTACATGCCTCGATATATGTTCACAGTGCATTTTAATAAATGCAAGAATATATATATATATATAAGTATATATAAAAATGAATATAAAAATATATATGCATACAAGTATATATGTATATACGGTTATGTACGTACAAATATTATATAAATATATGTATTAATATAAATAGATATATTATATATATATATATATATAAGCATGCAAAAGCATGCAATTGGAAAGAATAGAAAAAGAATAAAAAGAAAAAAGAAAAAAAGGTGGAGCCGTGTGGAGAGTGCAGTAGATATATATGTGTACAGAAGAAGAAGAAAATAAATAAATATATATATATATATATATAATCGTGTGAAGGGCGGTGCAAGTGAGAGAATTATATATAATTATAATTATATATGTTGTTTGTGGCGGTGGAGCAACGGTACAGCAAAAGAAAAAGAGAAAAAGATGAAAGGAAATCAAAAAGAAAAAGAAATGGAGCTGATATGTATGTGTGCAGTGTATTGTATGGTGTGTGTTTAAAGTGGGAAAAAAGAGGAGTTAGTGTACTGGCAAGAGGGTGTCGACAGAAATGGTGGTGAGTGCATGTAGTGTATGTCTCATATGTTATATATTATATATGTATTCTATCAAGTGGACCAAAGAAAGTAGGAAAGGAGAAAAGGAAACAAAGAGAACAAAGTCAACAAAAAGGGCATTCAGCCAAAAAGAGAGATTTATATGTATGTATACGTGTGTGGTTGTGTAACGTGCAACAGGAGATGTTATGTATATATATATATATATATATATATGTGGTTGTGTGGTGGTCAATAAGAGGGGTTGTCCAGGATAGGCACAGTGCAGTAGTTAAATATATATATATATATATATATATATATATATATATATATATTCATGTATGTGTGTTGTGACGTGGGAACAAGGAAAAAGGGGGGAAAAAAAAGAGATAAAAGGGCAGTGCCGCAATTGGACCAGAACAGTGTGCAAGTGGGAAATATATATATTTATATAGGTGTGTGTGTTAGGGCGGTGCAACAAGTGAGAACAAAAAATGAATGAGAAGAAGAAGAGGGAAGAGAGAGCAGCGGCAAACCAGGAGAATAGCAGCAACTGCTGCAATCCAACAGCAACAGTAGTAACACGCAGGATCGGATGGATTGGAAGGTTTGGTGAGTAACTGTGGCTGTTTTCTAGTGCAGTTTGTGGTGCTAAACTAGAAGAAATTAAGGTAGCAACAGGTGGGGGACTGATTCAGTTCTTGTGATGGACTTGACGTAGAACGTGCAACTGAGCAAGGGTACAGGTGTAGATTGAGATGGAAAAGGGAATTGGAAGGAATTGGCAGCAGGTGGGATACATGGGTGCTGGAGGAACAGCCGCTAGAGCAGCAGTAGTATCAAACGGATCTGGGGGTTAATTTGATATTGAGGAAGGAAATTTCAGGCGGCAACTGCAACGGCAGTTCGGTGGCGTTGCAGTTGAAGAGATTGGGGAGTGAGATAGCGTAGAGGCTGATGTTGGACAGCCTTGAGGTTGAGAGTAGCAGCAGATTCAGTTTGGATGCTATTAAAACATCAAGTATGAGCCGTTCATTTGTTGTAAGCAGATTGGATTAAAGGAACGCGAAGCAGCAGGGTAAGATACTGAATTTTAGTCTTGAATTTTTAGAAGCATGAATAATTAGATTGATTGTGGGATTTCATTAAGCATAGAAATTGTTTTAGATTTGCAAATTTGGAATCAAGAAAAATAATCCAGAAACTAGGGGGAAGGAAACACAACTTAGCGACTGAGTTTTGTGATTTTATTTGGGCCAAATCGGGTTGAGTTCGACTCGACCCACCCATTCAGATAGCTGTCTAACACTGTCACTTTATGGGTAAAATTTTAGATTTGAGTTCGGGGGGTGTTTGGTTGAAAAGGAGAAGCTATCCAATGATTGACTTACAATAGAAAAACAATGGAAACATACAGGAATTGGAAAAATTATGGGCAGTGAATAGAACTTTGTGAAATTTTGATTATGCCTAGAAATTATGGTTAATTGTGAATTAACTCAAGTGAATAAAATAATATTTAATTAAATAATTATTTAAAGGAGAAATTATCAAAATACCCCAAAGTCAAAAAGTAGTCCAACGGATTCCGATTAAAATAAAAGAATAGTGAATTTTTATTATTTTGAGCATTCCAGACTGAACCGTGAGCCCAATTTGAGAAAAGAAGTCCCGAGAAATAAAAACCCGTAAAAGTGCAAAATGACCGTTTTACCTTTTTTAGTATAGAAGTCCAAATTGAAATCCGCGAAAGCCTAAGCCGACTTTGTTCAACATTCCGGATTCAATAGTTAAGTCTATTCGAGAATTTCTATTAGGGGTGGGTGAGCTGAAAATTAGTGTTATTAAACTTGGCGCGACCTGATGGGTCAGCCTGGAAAACTAATGAATCGAAGGCTAAACCAGTCCGATTTTGTAATTAAAGCACTTAAGAATGTGAACCGATAAAAAAATTGGCTAACTCATCCCATTTCGTGGTTGACTTAGTGAACTGGACGAGTTGTAGACTAAATAATCAAGCTTTTGATTAGTATATCCTCATGAATGATATTAGAATTTCAAGAGAATATATTTAATATATTCATTAGGTGTTTTTATTTTTTATTATCATGCATATATAATATTTAACTTGAATTTTGATAATAAATTTGGTACTTTAATCGTTATTTAAGTAATTGAAATAAGAATGATAATGGAGTTGTCACGCCCTGAATTTTCACAAATCTGGAGAGTGAGTGAAATGAAATAAAAAAGTAAAGGAAAGATCACTAAGGCAAATTCAAATAATTATGCATTCTTTCACCCATGTTTTCCCAAAATTTTAAGTGAAGACTTGCCATTTAATTCAACCTAAATGGTCTCCTAATGTTGCTCAAGCATCTCGCCTAATTAATATTTAAAATAATTTAAGTCATGTTCAAAGATGGCTTCCAAAATAGCCCACCCAATGTCTCTAAATTTTCCCTTGGATAATGGTCCAAATGGGCCCCTAATGTCCTAAGACATAGGCTAAGAGTAGGTCAAATATCCTACCTAAAATGGTCCTAGTAAGCGGCCATACATGGCCTTGAAACATGACTAAAAAGTGTTCCAAAAAATGTCCAACATTGCTTGATGTAATGATCAAAAGTGGTCTAAAATGTGCTCCAAAAAGTAGGGTCAAGCATGTAATTAAATGGCCTTGAAATGACCTTGAAATGTAGGTCATAGCATGCCATGACATAGCCAAGGAAGTAGTTGTGCAGCAAGGCAAGCAGCAGCGCGCGCAGCAGGGCAAGGCAGGGGCATGGTGCGCGGCATGGGCGCAGGGCGCACAGCAAGCGAACGGGAGCACGGGGCACTCGCAGGCAGTGCAAGGCACGCGGGCGTGTTGGGGGTTGGTTGCGGCCTAGGCTGTTTTCTACATATTTTTACTGTAGCGACTGAGAGCAATTTTTTTGGTTTTCTACAGAATTACTGTTCATGGCTGCAAGCAAATTTCTCTGTTTTCAAAAAAAAAATTTCCAAGTTTTTCAAGCCACTTTTCTTCCATTTTTAGCCTATTTCCCCAAGGTTTCTAAACCCCCCCTTTTTGACACCTTTCCCACCTATTTAAAAGGTGTTTTACACAGTTATCAATTCTTTTAAATTTTTATAAAATTTCAGTATAACCTCCTTTGTTTTCTAACCCATCTAATATTCACAATACTTCATATGTATGAGTATGCCACAACCCACCCTCACTCGATGGCCACAATTTATGTAAATTAAACATACATCCCTTGTTTTCAACATACACATCTAGTTGTCTCAATATACACATATGATCCTCCTCAAATACAGATATCCTACATATTAATTAGGTTTACACCTTTACACTTTAAAATGGCTCAAGGCCTATAATCCACTACTTTTCCAAACTGAATACAAGTCATTTGGGATTATGCCCATACATACAAAAATATGCCCCAAGGGCCAAATGTCCATCCAAACCCCCTTCCTCTCCTTCCTTCAAGATTTCCTCAAGTCTCAAATACCGGAAGCCTCATCTGTAAGATGAAATTCCACGAGGGGTCAGCTCAATTGCTGATATGACACAATGCTAATGCTAGGAACAAATTTAAGGCGTGGCATGTGCAAGTGTACATTTTAAAAACTACAACCCCATAATCCCTCAATGCTATGCAATGTCAATATGTATGACACACACATGCTGTCACGCCCCGAATTCCTGACCGAACCCGGGGACGCGACTGAAGGAAACAAAAGAAAGAAAATGAAATATAAATAGAAAGAAAATAAATAGACGAATAAATAAATAAATAACCATTTAACTGATCTATAGATACAAGCCTATTCCACTAACATAACTATGCATCTGTATATCTCTGTCAATACACATCCATTCCCGGTTTATAAAAATTTCGGCAGAACCTCCTTTGTTTTTCGAACCTTTTTTCCCCTGATAATAACAATGCATCATATAACATCATATAAATACAAATACATCACAATCCATCCTCACTCGATGGCCACAACCTTATCAAAGTTAAATATACATTGCCTACTTATACAATCCATCACGTCTACTCCTATATTTAAACTAAAAGATCACAAATTCCATATTTATTACCATATACGATACCATTTCCATTCTTTTCAGAAATACACCAATCTTTGATAATATCAAAATACGCCCCAAGGGCCCAAATATTCTTCTACAGTCAAGTCTCCTCCACTTGGCTAGACTTCCTCAAGCCTCAGGTGTCGAGAATGTCATCTGAAATATGGTTCCCACGAATGGGTCAGCGCCAACATGCTGGTATGGTACAATACTAATGCAAGGAACAAAATTAAGACGTGGCATGTGCAAGTGTACAGGTATGTCTACATGCCTCCCTAATTATGCATACAATACAATGGCAATGTACAAACTACATCTGTATAAAAACCCTATCTTACGTTCACAAATTCATCAACACAATGCACAGGCAATATGCGTGACACACCCAAGCATCTCAATGTCACATCCATGTCTCATGATACGGTCCTTCCCCGCTGGCATGAGTACCGCCACGTATGTCTCCTTTTCGGTGCGCCCCCGATGGAACGGAGTACCAACGGCCGAGTTTTGGGTTTTTCACCACAGGACCTACGCCCTCATAATGCACCAGCACCTCGTGCTGACCCACACTATGCTTTCAAGGAATCACACTATGCCAATATGCCATGCTTTCATCATGCACTAAGACAGTCCAAATGAAATGTCACTTTCATAAGCATATGCAACATACTTTAAATAATGCATCACAATGAAGATCGAAGCACAAGACTTCATCCACAATGCTACGTGTCATACTCAATCAATCTCAACACTTACGCAAACCCAGGTGTCACAATATCAACAATCCTTCTAAAACAGAAATCACATATGATGACAATTCAAGAAGTAAATCACAACTCCCAAATAATCATAAAGAGCATGGAAACATATAAACAATCAACTCAAGGAAGCAATAATTCCTACGTGATCTTCTATCAGCAGATAAGCACAAGAAGCATTCAAGCAATATGCACATCAATCCTAATTTAATTATATTCCTTACTTAGTAAAGTACCATACCTGATCGGGTTATCTCAACCCTAAGAAGCTATATCCACTACGTAGTCTAATCAACCAGGTTCATCTTTAGTCCACGGTTCGGAAGTAGAAGAAAACACACCGGCAGGTTGATCGAGTCGGCCAACCATTTTAAATCCAGTTTCATCAGCTTCTTCAGCCTTGACCCCATACTCAAATTGGATAATCGAATTACTATATACATTCCTCACCGTGCCATCATAACAGATAACATCCCGAAAGATGGCCATTAAGTTTTTGAATAAAGTTCCAGGCTCAATCAACCCTCTAGATGATGTACGCTTGTAAAATTACACAAACCAGCCCATTTAAGCATTCCATCCATTCCTCATCGCTAGTCTACCTAAACAGTTTCAATTCCCAGTTCGCTTCCTCTATTTTATGCCATAAAATTGCTACACGCATACATACACATATATAACTTCCTACTGCAACATCAATCTCTCTTGCATCCAATTATCTAGTATTAGCTTCGGCATCACGATCACCAAACACTTTACTCATGACGTGCCAACCCAATTTTCATTTTGTGGCCACCTGAGTTATCAGTGCACAATTTATCGCCAAGTCATTTGAAATACTATCTCATCACAGTCCACCATCTTCTGTTGAACCAACCCATGACCACCGAATTACCAAAACCTGAAGCAGAAATCCACTTTAGGTCATGATCTAGCGATATGGCCGAAGTTGGCACCTCCCAATCCACTTGACGTTCACCCCTGATTACAACTGCAACGGAAAAACAGAGGGAACCATCCTTAAACCGCAACATACACACACACATATACACATATCACCTGCTGCATCATTGCCTCCGTCAACTCCAAACCACAAAACTGTAACAACTATACTCAAAGTTCCGAGCTAGATCAGAATCCCCACCTGAATCTGCATCGATTTCCCAACGCCATGCATGTCATCGACCTTCAAGCCTGCCGTATCCCCAGCCGTGACCATCATCGTCACAACCTAGATTTTACAGATTTTGAAACCTCAACGTCACCGATCGTGAAACCCAACAGCAACACCATCGACAACATTTTTCACTACCGTTGCAACATCCATCCAACAACAACAAGGTTCCTAAACAGAGAGAAATTGAACATACCTGACATATCCCAAATTTGATTCTCAATTTTCCGATCCATACTGTATCCACTGAACTTTTGCCCCTTCCGATCAATGTCGCGTGAAATGGAAAATCTGCCGTGAAATGTTTTTTCCCCAATTTTCTGCAGATATATATATATATATATCTCTATCTCCATCTACAGCAACCACCATACAAACACAAAATATATATATATATATATATATATCTCTGCAAATTTCTCCCCAAATCATAACAAAATTCACAACAGCAGCAACCTTCACTCTTCTTCCTCTGCACATCCGTCTTCTTGTCAATCTACTTCAAATCCGAATAATCGGCCTCAATATGCATAACAGCCGCACAGCCACACACACAGTTCCAACCACAAAACTGTAACAACCACACAGTTCCAGGTATCACACCAGCCCCTGCACCTGTTGGTTCTGCTCCATGGCCGAACAGCAGTTCCACCGCTACACTCGCCCCCCTTTCGCAACTCCAGTAGCAACCTCTGTTCCCAATTGGAACGGCAGAAACAGGGGAAATCCACAAAATTGTATCACCCACATGCAAGTCCGAGCTATATCAAAACCCACTTGAACAAGAAACCCAACGCCCAACCGACTGAAACCATCCATTCCGTATTCACAGAACTCTCACCTTTCCGATCAACACCTCCGATAACCACGCCATCGACGATTGTCTCCTCTGCCGTCGCCCTCCGTCGACCCCTAGCCTCGATTCCCCCTCGCGACCACCGCCGCCTCACCCCCTTTTCCTTTCTCTCTTTTCCCTTTTCTTTTTCTTTCCCTCTTTTCTTCTCTCTTTCACGCGACCTCCCCTGTTTTTCCCATTTCTCTATCTCACGGTTTCTTTCCTAATTCTTATCTTCCATTTTCTTTTTCTTTTTTTTTCTTCTTGTATTTAGTTTCTACCACACATATATATATATATATATACATATACACACACATATATATAAAATACTTTACATTTTTTTTTTTCAAATCTCTACACATGCAACTCTATGCCACTCAAGTCTCGCTTCATGGTCCGCCCCCATCAACCCGTGAGTACTATCATTGGCCAGATTTTGGGTTTTTCACCACAGGATCTACACCCTCATAATTCATAGCACCAAGTGCTCAACCCAAGCCATGTTTCCAAGGATTCAAGTATGTCATGATGCCTTGATTTTTCTCAATGTAAATTCTATGGAACATTTCATCAACACATGGTATATAACTTAAAATATGCCCCATTCATAAAGTAAAGCATAACTTCAAATTCATAACACTTTGTCTACATGAATGTAAGTCACAATTCAATGAATTAAACATATGATCAAGTTTCATGTTCATTACTTTCACAATTTCTCAAAGAAAATATAAATACACAAACTACCAACTCATGAAATAATTCATAACTCTCAATCCACAAGAGTTTCTTTACATGAACATAAGATAGAATATAATAATCCAACACATATGCAAGGTACACCTTTATCATAATAACAAATTGCCAAGAAAGTCAAAGAACACAAAAGTACCCTAAATACCAACTCTAAGTTTTCAAAGAAACTACCACCTAAGTGATTTTTTAACATCAATTAAACACCTAAATCATTCAATCAACACATAGAAAAGCAAGAAAACTTAAATCTATTCCTAACTTAGTAAAATATCATACCTAAAATGGTTTTTCTCAAACCGAGGAAGTTGTGTTCACTGTGCAACCGAACCGATTTGTGAGAATATAGGTCTTGATGAGAGGAACAACTTCTTAGAAGGAAGCCTTGCAAGAATCTTGGACTAGGAATGTGTTTTGGTGGCTTGAAGCTTGGTGAACTTAGGACTTTTCTTCACTTTTCTCCCATGCACAACTTCTACTATGAATCTCAAACCAAATATAAAAAAAAATACACTAAGGGGATGTATTTATAGTGGAGGAAAAAAGGTACAAAATGACCCTTTTGCCCTTAATGAATCTAGGACCCCATTATACTACAACCCGTCTCGAAACGCCTCAATTCGATATTTTTTTTTGCCAAAGTTCTTAAAATTATTTTAAATAAAATTTTTCAAAAAACTAAATTTTTAACTATGACCGGGTTTGGCCGGTTCCACTCGGACCAACTAGGATGCCCTTTTGGTCCAATTTTTGAAACTATTTCCTTTTAGGCTCAAATTCACACAGTAGGTGTATTTTAATATTTTAAGCATATTTCGCTTCTATGACATACTCAAAATATGCTTCTAAATATGACTTACGTCTAAATGTGTATATATAGTTCCCTACCAACAAACAGTGCATGAATAGTGCCCTATCGGTAAAAACGAAAAATTTACCCTCAATTTTCAGGTCTCTACATCCTTCCCCCTTTAAATAAATTTCATCTCAAAATTTAAAAATGTACCTCTTCTATAAAATTTAGAAAGATCAATACAAAATGCGTTGTAACATAGAGACGTGCAGTCTTACCTATGGATCCTTCGCCTCTTCCTTCGCCAGGCGATGTGGAATGCATTACCCTCTCCCCCCAAAGGAACCTCGTCCACTTGGGCGGGCGTGCAGCTGTGTGCAGACATCTCCACACTCCTTACTAGGGTCTGATTCTGATCCCATCTGTAACGGCTCACTCCACATAGCACAACGCATAATGCAATCCTCAAACATGTTGGCTTATCAATGCCAATTTCCCAAATCCATCCAAGCATCATGACCCAGCTCAATAATGCAACATAAAAGAAAAAATCTCAATACTCACAAGGATACCTCAAAGTCTCTCACACATGTGATGACCATTTAACTAACCTCAAATTAAGTTATGCAATCATCTAGTAACATCACAATGGCATCAATATATCACCTGCACTTCAAGATCAACCCAATTGAGTACATATGAAAATTCAAGCTTATACTTCCTCAACATCGATACATGAAAGACATCATGAACCCCAAATAACTGTGGCAGTAACGCCAATTGATAGGCCACTTCTCCAACACCTTTTTCCAATCAAGATCTTGCAAGGATCTATAACACTCCCATTGAGTTCTCGATTAATTAAAAGAATTCGACAATCATACTAAACTTATCACGTTACATTCAAAAACTATTCTACACGTTAGATTCATCATTTAGTCATCTCGTCATAAGTCCTCAAATTGAGTTTTCAACTCATATAATTTCACAATCATTACAAGATACATTATCAATTCATTCTCCCTACAATAATCATCAGAATGTCCCAAATTAATTCATCCCTATTAGTGTTCACTCATTATGTAAATTTATGATTATAATTTGTCATCCATCAACTAGGGAAAAACAAAACAGGCATGCACAGGCCTTACTAACAAAATGACTTCTATCATCAAAGAAATATAATAGAAAACCTCATCTTTGAAGATCAATCCAACCACCATGTGGCCACACTAGGAAATAGTCATAACAAAATTTATAAAATTTTCATACTCCACTAAAGATCAAAAAGCCATCGAATGCACTATTATAATTCTCAATAGCCAACCATAGTTCAATATGCATATCTATGAGTCACTTTATCCCCAAGACATACTATCTCCAACTAATCTTACATTCCAAGAATATCCACCTATATTGACAGTAAATCACAACCCCAATATTAACAATAATGTACCATTTCTGTTCACAAGTCATTGGACTTTCACAAGATCATCCCATTTTCAAATTAAAATTTCCATTCTCAATTTACATGTTAAGCAAAATTTTGAAATTATATTCACCACCAGCTTGACCTAACCATGCCATTCACAATTCACTCTCTATATTAACAACACTATCATCAACTAATAGTTTAGTAATCTAATTCATCAAAGATAAATTAAAATCTCTTTTACGCTATCTAAGGTATATTCCATACACATTCCCACATATTGTTAAAAGTTTTCCATCTTCATCCTTTTAAGTTTTCAAGCTTTTAATTTCATGCATTATCCAATTTATGCTTTAAAATGCAACATAAACATGCAAGCACATATGTACCCACCCCATAGGTGTTATAAAAAAAAATGCACTACATGTGTCTTACACATCAAAGAAATTAGCATACTCTATTTATTCCTACATACCTTACACATACATTAAGGAAAAATCTTACACTTAACCCATATAATAAACCAATCAAGCCATGACAAATACTAAAGATGCATTGCATTTCCTTCATATGTTTAATACATATTTATGCAAGTTTGCCTTAGTTAAATTTTTTTTTTCTTTGTTGCCTTCAATCGTCTTATTAGGTATCCTTTACCTTTTTCTTGTATATAATTAGGTGATAACCCTTCATGGATCACAACTTCTTTCGTTATTGGGTGATAGATTGGCCAGTCCATACATTTGTAACTCAAAACCTATTACCAATTTAGTATATTCATAATACAATTTCAAGTGATCCTAACCACATGGGTTTATGACCTAGTATATACATTTCTACATCATATGGTCATAACAGTTAATATTCATTTAATCATTCATACATACATAACATGGTTAATCATACTTTTATACATTTATTACTACCAATCCAATCTGTTTAGATATCATAGTCGTAGTACTATAACCCTATGAATATCGGGTACTAACCTAGCATACATACATAGAATCAACAAACAACATCCAACAGCTAACACGTAGCCTACCACATAAACACTTAAGTATGGATATAAGTATACAACTTGCCATATAGGGAACTAGGCAAATAGCCTACCTCATAAATCACTAGGTTTACTATATAGATATAAGCATCTATCCCCAGTTCATCAAAATCAAGCATACCACATATTGTACAATTTCACACACAAAAGTAACCAGCACTCACCTAATCATGTAATCCAAACCAGTCCACTTACGTCGAGGTCTAACCTCTCCTAACTCATAACAAAGTCCATCCTAGAAGAATCTACGGACACCCCGTGAAATAAAAACTATCTCCTTTAGGAGTACACACTGTCACGTTCCCCTTGTAGCAATCTACACTGGCCCAAGAAACAAACAACCAAAACGTCCTCAATATAATGCCAAAACTAGGCATGTCAAGTAGAATGAAGTCAAAATAAAGGACGTGGTCAGCTATCTCTATCGAGCAATCTCTACAGATCCTCGTTAGGGTCACACTACCCCAAGTATATTCACATAATTCGCATCTTAAACACAAGACTTTTATTCAAAAATTTACATCACCCAACTCTTAACCTGATATACAATTTCCTTCAAAGCAACAACCAATATTTATCCTTCATTCTATCATAATTGTGTAATCACTCTTACAATTATGCTAGAACTAAGTTCATGATTCACACCTTAATTCGGTTCAATTCAAGCAACTCTTTATTTTATAAGGCTTATTTTCATAGGTTCATTGCATCAATCCACTATTCTTATCACAGTTAATATCGATCATTTTATAGGACTAGGTAAGACAATAGTATTCATCTCTAGGTTACCTCCATAGTCCACCACAAGATAACATATTCCAGTTTAATAAAGTAATCATTACAACCCTTAACTTTCAGATTTACATCACTTGAACTCATCAATCTTCACCCTAAGCACGAAATAAAAATTCAGTTACGTCATAACTTAGATTAATCCACGTCAACATTTCCAAACTATTCATATTTATAAAATTATCCTAAGATAAAAGATCATTAATCATTACCTGATAACCTAACAAATCCTGTAGACACACTTGCTTAATCATGATTTATAAAACTCACGTCAACCACCTCCATCCATTATTTACAATAAACAAATAATATCGAGTTCTAACACAGTCTTTGTGGAGACCTGAAAAATTGAGGATAAATTTTTTTGTTTTACTAATAGAGCTGTAGTACCCTGAATAGGAACATGGCATATAAATCGAGGTAGACCGAGATGAATAATGTAACGCCAGTGGTAACTCGAGCAGTGAAGCTCTATATTATCACATTTTATAGACTGAGCGATTGTGAGGATGACAACGGTTTATTTTATACAGTGGGTATCGGGCAACACCCGGACCACCAGAGACTGAGTCTTGTGATGCGTGCGGGCACGTATTTCCATGCACGTGCATATTTCACGAACACGTAGTATATCTAAAATAAGTGTATGTATATGCTATTATAAATGGATTTATATGCGTGAATATAAATATATATACACTTGTATAAATGGGTGTCATGTATATGTGTATATGGACAAATACATGTAAAATAATGTATAGTATATGTGTGTGTGTGTGTGTGTGTATATATAAGTAATTTAAAGGTAGATATATACATGTAAAGGGAAAGAAAGGAAAAGGGGCAGTGTCACTGTGTGTAGGAGTGTGTGTATGTGCAAGTCGGATGAGTGGTGTGTGGGTGGCTGATGTGTGAGTTTTAAATATAATATATATATATATATATATATATATATTAAGGAGAGGTGGGGAATAGGCTGTGTGTGTTACTGTGTGTGTGCAAGTGGGTAGCCGTGTGTGTAAGTATGCAGCAGTGTACTGCAATGTGTGTAGTATGTGTGATGTGAGATATATATATATATATATATGTATACATGGAAAACCAAACACACAAGCAATGCATTTAATGCATTCTGAAAAGAAAGAAAAGAAGAGGAAATCAGAACAATGGGAGGTCAGAAAAGTAAAGAGAGAGAGAGAGAGAGAGAGAGAGGGGTTGTGATATTTGATGTGTATATGTGTAAGTGTGCATTGGTTAGGGGAGCAATGAGAAAGAGAGAGGTCGAGCTTGAGAGGCCGTGAGCATTGGAAGGAGTCCAAAAGTGGGAACAGAAGTGGAGGAGGAATACATCACCAGGAAACTCAAAGAAAATGTAAGATGATCCAGTTCTGTTTTTAAAGATTTTAAGCATGTTAGTTGATTTAAATTATAGAGCCTTATAAGGTATGAAAAATGTGATCTAATGCAAAAAGAACCAAGTGAAGGGGTCAAGAAATGAAAAAGAAAATTTCAGTTGCAGGTTTTCCTAAAATGATTTGGTTTTAAAATTTTATGTTTAAAAATTGGTTTAAATAATGAGGAAATGTTCCTCTATGATGAAGAAACACATTGGGGTCGAAATGGGGTTAAAACATTTGAGAAACAGCCACGAAACTGAGAAAAGAGCTTCGATCGGAGTTTCTATTTTTCTCTATTCGTGGAGATTTGATGAGCTAAATCAAAAACAAACCTAAGATATGAGATCCCCTTGAAAAGATGAAGAAAATCGCATTTAAAAATTGATGAAATCTTGTCGGAATTAGGTCGTCGTCACTGGAGATGGCGACAAAACCCTAGGGCAACCCTGTTAGAGAAACGAGGAAGAAGAAGCACTGTATGGTTTGGGTCTCGGGTTCGGGTCGGGTCAAGACCGACCCACCCCTGCCACGTGTCAGCAGCATGTTTTAAATTAAAATGGGGATTGGGGGTGTTTGGCTACAGGGTTAATAAATTGAAAATTAGAATTAAATTGAAAGTAAGGATATCCTATCCCTGTTTTAGGCTTAGCCACTGTTTGGCTATTCGAATTAGGAATAAGAAAAATTAAAAATTTCAATTTGACCCCTGTATTTTTTGAAATTCAATTTGACCTCCAGAACTTTCGAAAATTCAACTTTGACCCCAAACGTTTTAAGTAATTACAATCTAACCCCCCTTAATAAAATATTAATTTAATTAATTAAATTAATTTAAATATCACAAAATGGTCCGGGGTCCAAATGAGACAAGTCATTAGTGTATTTTGACAATCTCGACCATTCTGAGACCAATGGTGAGGTATGTTTTATGAGACAGGGTCCCGAAAAATAAAAGACCCGTAATAACATTTAAAATTACCAAAATGCCCTTGAGTTGAAACATAGTCAAACGAACTCCGAATTAAGCAAACAAATAGTGAAATTTTATTATCTCGACCATTCCGGACTCAAACGTGGAGTCCAATTTGCAAGAAGAGGTCTCGGGATGTAAAGACCCGTAAAAAGTGAAAAATAACCGATTTTTCCTTTTTAGCTCAGATGTCTGAATTAAATTCCACGAAGGCCTAAACATATTTTCTTCGACGTTTCGGACCCAACAGTAGAGTTTAATTTGGCAGAATAGAAACTCGTAAAATAAAGACATAAAATTTGATGAATAATATAATTCAAGTAACAAATGAACTGAATTACATTTTATGATTTTAGGAACAACGAAAGGCAAGGAGAAGGTGGTCTGACCTTCTGCATTTTCACTGTGGTTCAGCTACACCGCGAGTGCGATTTCTTAGGGCTGAGACAACCCATCAGGTACGATATATTGTGCTAAGTAAGAAATAGAATTAAGTTTAGGAATAACTGTCATGTTGACTGGATGATTCACATGTTAGTTTTATTGCTTATATGCTTATGTGCCTCTTGTTATCTTTTTGAAAGTTTTGCGATGAAGATGGATCGTGACTATGTGTAAATCGCATGTGTTAGCATAATGTGTGGATTATGTTTTTGAGAATTGTTGGGATTATGAAATATGTGACTTAAAGCATGTGTTAAATGGACTATGTATGGCATGTAACCTTGATGAAAGGATCTTCTGATTTGAATGTTATTGTGTAATACATCATTTAAAACATGCTTCATGTGTGGATATGATGCTTTATTGAGACTACATTATGGTATGGTGGAATCAAAACATATTGGCATAGTGTGATTCCTTGGACATGACATGATATTGCATTTGGTACCCCAACCAACGGGAGCGATCCGTGAAGGGACATGACATTGCATTTGGTACCTGAACCAACGGGAGTGATCCGTGAAGGGACATTACATTACATTACATGAGTTGACATGGGTGTGGAATAGAGTTGACATGGTATAGAGTTGACATGGGTGTGGCATAGAGTTGCATGGGCGTGTCACGTATATTTTCATTACATTTTATTAATGAATTCATAAATGTGTGATGAATCTTGTTAATGCATTGTATGGATGAATTGGATGGCATGTAAGTTATAATTGTGCATGTAGATATAACTGTACACCCGCACATGCCACGCCTTAGATTATGTTAACGAGTTGGATGGCATGTAGATTATTGCTAGTACATTGTATGGATGATATTGAATGGCATGTAGATATAACTGTACACTTGCACATGCCACGCCCTTAATTTTGTTTCTTACATTAGCATTATATTGTACCAGCAGTTGAGCTGACCCATTCGTGGGACACCATTTCAGATGACACTCCGGCTACGCGAGACTTAGAGATGCTTTAGTGAATGAGGGAACTAAGAATGATATTTGGCCCGTGAGGGCATACTTTGTGATGTAGGGCTTAAGCCCGAATAACATGTTGAATGTTTTTATTGATTATGTTTTACATGGATGTACATTGAAGGAAATGAATGTAAGTTTGAGTTGAATCCATTAGATTGTCCTTTATTTTATTTTCTTTTAGTTTCATTACTCGCGTCTCGAGTTTGCGGGAATTCCGGACGTGACAGTCTTTCTCAAAAAAATTCCATTTAAGCAATACAACACACACATGTCCATGTCATGCTAGTATTCAACTAGTCCAACTAACTTAAGGTCTAAACCCCACCTACTGTTCCAAGACATTAGATCCTAAATCTCTCGTCAATCGGGCTACTAAGGTTGATAGAGGCTTGAGAACTAAAGTTCTCATTCTCCCTCGCCCTACTCTATCCTCAACCCAAGGTTTTGGATGGCATCCTACAGTAGGAACAAACATCATTATATTATGTATGTAAATATATACCAAATCACTACATACAACCATGCCAATATCCACATTACACATATCATGCATCTCACTGCACCAAATCACATAATCATGCATCATAATATAATATCAACCAACACATAATCACACATATGATGCATCAAGTGCAAATAGTCACATAACACACAAGATCCTATCACATACCACCGATAGCTTACACTAAGCCAAATGCTCTCCTCAAGGGTCCCATGGTGTTTAACAACACCTATCATCGCCATGTAATGACCAAAAGTGGCCTAAAATGGGTTCCAAAAAGTAGGGTCAATCATGTAATTAAATGACCTTGAAATGTAGGTCATAGCATACCATGACATGGCCAAGGTAGCAGCTATGCAGCAAGGCAAGCAGCAGCGCGCGTGCAGCAGGGCAAGGCAGGGGCATGGCGTGCGGCACGAGCGCAGGGCATGCGACAAGCGCACAGGCCCACGGGGCGAACGCAGCACACATGCGCGTTGGGAGCTGGTCACGGCCTGGGCTATTTTCTGCATATTTTTACTATATCGACTGAGACAAATTTTTCTGTTTTTCTATAGAATTGCTGTTCATGGCTGCAAGCAAATTTCTCTGTTTTCAAAAAAAAAAATTCCAAGTTTTTCAAGCCACTTTTCTTCCATTTTTAGCCTATTTCCCCAAGGTTTCTAAACCCCCCCTTTTTGACACCCTTCCCACCTATTTAAAAGGTGTTTTACACACTTGTCAAGTCTTTTACATTTTCATAAAATTTTAGTATAACCTTATTTGTTTTCCAAGCCTTTTCCCCACCTAATATTCACAATACTTCATATGTATAAGTATGCCACAACCCACCCTCACTCGATGGCCACAATTCATGTAAATTAAACATACATCCCTTGTTTTCAACATACACATCTAGTTGTCTCAATATATATATATATATGATGCTCCTTAAATAAAGATATCCTACATATTAATTGGGTTTACACCCTTACACTTTAAAATGGCTTAAGGCCTATAATCCACTACTTTTCCAAACTGAATACAAGTCATTTGGGCTTATGCCCATACATACAAAAATATGCCCCAAGGGCCAAATGTCCATCCAACCCCTTCCTCTCTTTCCTTCAAGACTTCCTCAAGTCTCAAATACCAGAAGCCTCATCTGTAATATGATATTCCATGAGGGGTCAGCTCAATTGCTGGTATGACACAATGCTAATGCTAGAAACAAATTTAAGGTGTGGCATGTGCAAGTGTACATTTTAAAAATTACAACTTCATAATCCTTCAATGCTATGCAATGTCAATATGCATGACACACACATGCAACTCTATACCACCCATGTCTCGCTTCACAGTCTGCCCCCGTCAACCCGCGAGTACTATCATTGGCCAGATTTTGAGTTTTTTACCATAGGATCTACACCCTCATAATGCATAGCACCAAGTGCTCAACCCATGACATGTTTCCAAGGATTCAAGTATGTCAAGATGCCTTGATTTTTCTCAATGTAAATTCTATGGAACATTTCATCAACACATGGTGTATAACTTAAAATATGCCCCATTCATAGAATAAAGCATAACTTCAAATTCATAACACTTTGTCTACATGAATGTAAGTCATAATTCAATGAATTAAACATATGATCAAGTTTCATGTTCATTACTTTTACAATTTCTCAAAGAAAATACAAATACACAGACTACCAACTCATGGAAAAATTCATAACTCTCAATTCACAAGAGTTTCTTTACATGAACATAAGCTAGAATATAATAATCCAACACATATGTAAGGTACACCTTTAT
Organism: Nyssa sinensis; assembly: GCA_008638375.1. Classification (NCBI taxonomy): domain Eukaryota; kingdom Viridiplantae; phylum Streptophyta; class Magnoliopsida; order Cornales; family Nyssaceae; genus Nyssa; species Nyssa sinensis. The sequence continues at coordinate 7,475,828 of CM018046.1, forward strand.
CATAGTAACAAATTGTCAAAAAACTCAAAGAACACAAAAGTACCCTAACTACCAACTCTAAGTTTTCAAAGCAACTACCACCTAAGTAATTTTTTAATATCAAGTAAACACCTAAATCATTCAATCAAAACATAGAAAGGCAAGAAAACTTAAATCTATTCCTAACTTAGCAAAATATCATACCTAAAATAGTTTTTCTCATATCGAGGAAGTTTTGTTCGCTGTGAAGCTGAACCGATCAGTGAGAATATAGGTTTTGATGAGAGGAACAACTTCCTAGAAGGAAGCCTTGCAAGAATCTTGGACTAGGAGTGTGTTTTGGTGGCTTGAAGCTTGGAGAACCTAGGGCTTTTCTTCACTTTTCTCCCATGAACAACTTCTGCTCTGAATCTCAGACCAAAATATGAAAAAAAAAAAAAAAATACACTAAGGGGCTGTATTTATAGTGGAGGGACAAAGGTGCAAAATGACCTTTTTGCCCTTAATGAATCCGAGACCCCGTTACACTACAACCCGTCCCGAAACGCCTCAATTCGATATTTTGTTTGTGCCAAAGTTCTTAAAATTATTTTAAATGAAATTTTTCAAAAAAATAAATTTTTTCCTGTGGCCGGGTTTTGTTGGTTCAACCTGGGCCACCCGGGATGCCTTTTGGTCTAATTTTTGAAACTATTTCCGTTTAGGCTCAAATTCATACAGTAGGTGTATTTTAACATTCTACGCATATTTATATTCTATGGAATACTCAAAATATGCTTATAAGTATGACTGACATCTAAATGTGCATGTATAGTGCCCTATCGACAAACAGTACATGAATAGTGCTCCACGGGCAAAAACGAAAAATTTACTTTCAGTTTTCAGGTCTCTACAGGAGTTCATTATTAATTTATTGTGTATGATTATACAACATGTTATTTAACATGTAATATTTATATTCTATTATTTATCTATTGTAATTATATTTTAAAATATATGTTTAATTTTTCAAAATAAATTTTAGTTCTTAAAATATTTTTAAATATTTAATAGTATAACCAATCTAACTGGTTAAATAACTGATTAAATTAGTGATTTATTGATCTAATTCCTTTATCTGATCATTTTACCGAATCGATGTCTAAACCGAGTTTGGATAACAATGTCAAAAATTAATAAGGGACTCTTTTTCACATGACTCAACTCATTTCCTTAGACCTTAAAAAAAAATATTAAATACAAGGAATTTTTTTTTTTTTAATTTTAACTGTTTGATTTAAGCTCCCCACCCCCCATGCCAATTAAAAAAAAAATCCAAAAAAAAATTGATTGTGATGTGAATTGGACACCATATATAAAAAGTAGTGACTTTAAAAGGTAAGGTATGATTGAAAGGAAATGATTATGTGTAGAAAAGAAAGTTTGCATCCTGAGTTTATTTTTCATGAAGTATCCACTTTAAATTATTTGAGCCATTTTTTAAGTTTCTGTAACATCAACCCATAATAAAGTATTATAAAGTTGTTGACCCTGCTCTGACACCAAGTTCCCCAAGAAAAACCAAGGTTCCTTCAAGAACCAACTATAGAAGATACATAAACAAAGACATACATTGTTGTATTTCTTTGCACAAAACTTGGAGAAATCTTTCTGGGTTTTTGTTGATTTGAGCTCTGCAGCTTCATATAGTAATAATGGAGAGTGGTGATTTATATAGAGTGAATAGTACATGATTAAGTAGCTCTAACATATGGAAGAACAGTGCCATGGAAGTTTTTTCAAGGTCTTCTCTGGAAGAAGACGATGAAGAAGCTCTAAAATGGGCTGCACTTGAGAAAATACCGACATATGTGGAAGCGCGTCGTTAACACTTCAAAAATAAATTAACCTTACTTCTTAACATAATGAAAGAAAACAAACACAGTAGCTAGCTGAGTAAGGGTCGATCTCACAGAGAGTGTTCACAATTTATTTTCTATTTATTCTGACCAACTCTAAACTAAAATTCAATTAATAAAAAGACAATAAATAGGGGGGGTCTAGAATTCTGAGCAAACTAATTATAATTAAAAAAACTAAATTAATAACAAAAATCAACGAATTAAAAATTTCAGTTCTTCGGTTCAATCTCACCCTCACAGTTAATGGAACAATCAATTAATTATAACATTATTCTACCCTTCAATGAATCTAATAATCCTAGGTAACAACAAGGTCTGCTACCCGAAATTACCCTTAATTTCTCACTAATGAAACAAGTTCTCCATTAGATTCTAACCATTAGACAATTTAGAACAAGCTCTCTAAATTTAATATAATGGCAGCATTAATATCTAGGAAATTAGATTATTCTAAGCAACAATCACACAAGCTCGGACTGTTTAACTTAGGTCATAATAATCATAGCAATAAACAAAAGCTTGTCCACAATCATCTATCACTATTTGCCACAATTGATTAAGAACCATATCAATTACGTAATATACTTCCTGAATCTAGCAATTGATAATAATCTGATCAATTTAACAGGCCTTGATTAAATCAATAAAATCAAATATCAATAAAACAATTAAAATAGATTATCATGAACAGATTCATAAGAAAATGGAGAAATAACGTTACTGAATTGATTCAACCATTAAACTGCAATGAGAATTTGAAATCCTCTTGAACTGAATTGAAAAACTAGCCTAACATACTTGAATAAAAAAAAATCCTAAATTAATTTGTATCTCTCAAACTCTGCTCCGTTCGTAGCCTCTGTTGCTGCTACACGAACCTAGCTTCCTTCCTGTTCTGCCTCTTATTCACCGCTTCAAGCCTTCCCCTTTTTTTCCTTTAATTTTCCTCCCGGGCCCCACCTCGTCAGTGCCCTAGACCCAAACCATCACGCGAGCCCACTGTCCAGCACCTGGGCTTTCTTTCTCTTTTCTTCTTTTAATTTCAGCAAGCTGGGCCCCACACGCATTTTTCCTTTTTCTATTTTCTTCCTTCAGCCACACAGCAGCCGCACTTTAATTGAGCTGAATCTTGTGAGCTGTTTTTCTATTTGCAAACGTCTGAATCTTGGTTTAGACCCTTCATGAACGTTGTAGCCCTGGATGTTTAGATAATTTTAGAATTTTAAATCACCTGATTTGGAATTTAGAAACTCAAGTTATGGCCCCTTGAAGTTGACTGGTCGGAAAGGAATTTAACTGCTCGGATCAGCTTTCCAAGCCTGATTTTGAAACAATGTTTGGAGGCCCAAACGAACTCGGAGTTTTGCAAACCAGACCTTTCTGGAAAGCCCAAGATGTCCTCTAAAAACTTCATGAAGACCACTTCCTCATTCTCGAACTCTAACACTATCCAAATTTCAAGTAAAGCTCCATAGGTCAAATCTGTCCAAAAACCAAAAATTGCACAAAATTATTCTTTTACCATCAATGCTTCCCTAATTCAATAAATGAATTAATTAGCTCACTAAAATAGAAAATATGCCACAAAACTAAATATAAAGGAATTAAAAATATTGAATAATATGCTCTTATCAAATTCCCCCACACTTAATTTCTACACGTCCTCGTGTAAACAAAAACTGAAAACAAAACAAAAAGTTAATTTGAATCCATTCAACCAAACTCTCAAAGGTCTTAAGTTCAATAGCTCGTCTATGAAAATTAATGCGAACTAACAGGAATTTGGTTAATACTTCATCAATCAATTCGCAACAACAACCTTGTCATTTTCCACAAAACAATTTCAAAATTCAAGCGCATGCATACAAGTACCTGTCCTATGATCAACATGAATACACAACTAAGGCCATATGGGAGAACAAATATGCACACTATTTCAAGACTCGAAACATAGCTCTTCCACTATTACTTTCCACACACTTACTTTTTTTTCATTTAGGTGAGAGCATTTTATGCTTCATCTCACTTTTTGCATATGCTTTTGGTTGAGTGCGTTTTATGCTCCATCTCAACTCACCAGTGAGTGCATTTTACGCTCCATCTCACTTTATGCATGTGTTTATGAGTGAGTTCGTTTTACACTCCATCTCAACCCACCACATGATTTACTTACTCTACTTTCTTTTATTCATTTCTCTAACATAACTCCATAATTAGAAAACAAAATGAGTAGTTAAGAAAGTTCTAACTCTTGAAACTAATGCACACAGTTATACACCCATACAACTTAGCTAATAAAACATGTATCTCAAATTCAAGCACCCATGCATATAAAAACAAATCAGTTTTCAGCCGTTCAAGTGTGGATTGTGACTTGGTCATCATTATTCATCAATTAATTAAACATCAACCAAAACCTACAAGTCAACATTAATTCTCACACATTCATTGGCGACCTTCAAGAGCTTAGCCAAATAAAATCCAAACATAACTATCCAATTCCGCACACAAAAATTTATTTATGTTTTTTGATTTTTGATTTTTTTTACTTTTTTTTTTGTTATTTTATATTTTTTTTTGGAAAAAAAAATAAAAATTCAGCAACACTAACAAACTAAACAAAGCAAAGTAAACAAAGTGCCAAATCCTCTCTCCCACACTTAAACCTTACATTGTCCCCAATGTAAGATAATTATGTAAAAAAGAAATGACAAAATTAAAAAGAAAAAGGGAAAGAAATTCAAATCTGGTTTCTTGGGTTGCCTTCCAAGCAACGCATTTGTTTCACGTCATTTGCCCGACAACTCGCTCCTCAACCTATCTCCAAATTCTCATTACTTATTTGCTCAAAAACTTCCTGCATTAAAGGGTTAATAACATCAATAGCAAAAACATGATTAATATCACTAGGGTACCTCATGGCCTCATAAATGTTGAATTGAATCTTTTCACCATCAAATTCCATGGTTAAGGTACCATTATGCACATTAGTCATTGTTCTAGCTGTTTTCAAGAATGGTCTCCCCAATAAAATATGTTCAGGATTAGGAGATGTATCATCATCCATGTCCACAATGTAATAATCCACAGGAAATATTAATTCATTCACCTGCACTAACACATCCTCAATCACCCCTTCAAGGTAAGTATTAGTACAATCAGCCAATTGTATGATAACACCAGTCTTTTTCAAAGAACCTAGATTTAAAGAAGTATAAATAAATCGTGGCATGACAGTAATAGAAGCTCCTAAATCTAACATGGCTCTTTCAAATCTAGTATTTCCTATTCTACATGGAATGGTGTACATACTTGGATCTTTACACTTAGAGGGGGAGCTTTCTTTGAAGAATTGCTAACACATTCTCCCCCACACTTACCTTCTCATCATTTCTTAATTTTCGCTTGTTAGTGCATAATTCTTTCAAAAACTTTGCATACCTTGGCACTTACTTAATTGCATCTAGTAAAGGAATATTTACCTCTATCATGCGAAAAGTCTCTAAAATTTCTTTCTCTTGCTCCTCCTTCTTAGACCTTGCACATCTGTATGGAAAAGGTAAGGGGTTAGTCTTAACTTGAATAGGAGGATTAGGAATTACCTTATATATTTCTACCTCTTTCTCAATCTCTTCCTCCTCAATAACTACAGCAGTGGGTTTTGGTACTTCCAATTGTTTACCACTCCTCAATGTTATAGCACTTGCATTCTCTTTTGGATTAATAACAGTTTGAGAAGGTAGCTTACTTGAGCCTTGAGAATCCAATCGACCAATTGTGGTAGCAAGCTGACTTACCTGATTCTCCAGATTTTGTATGGAGGTCCTTGTCTCTTGTTGGAATTGCTGCGTATGGGTCATGAAAGTTTTAAACATATCCTCAAGAGATGTTCTAGAACTAGAAGGAACTGCTTGTTTGGGTGGATACTGCTGTTGAACCTGTTCAAAATCGGGTTGGTTATTTGGAAAAGCATTTTGCATTGGCTGCCTATTTCCTCCATAGCTCAAATTGGGATGATCTCTCCATCCTGGATTGTAAGTATTAGAGTAGGGATCATATCGGTGCTGGGGTTGTCCTGGAAAATTTCCTACTGCATTAGCTTGCTGAACATTTTCATCTTCTTGCAATGTTGGACATCCATCTGTATTATGTCCTGACAACGAACAAATTCCACATACTTTTGCTGCTTACATGTTCCCTACAGCCATTTGACGAACCAAAGCAGTTAAATCAGAAATTTGATGTTCAATGTTAGAAGTACTTACCTCATTCACCTTTTTAGGTGTATGCTCCATTCTGGTTCCATACTGCTATGAGTTGGCTATCATATTTGAAATCAAATTCCTAGCGGCATCTGGGGTCTTATCAACCAATGTTCCTCCACTAGCAGCGTATATCATACTTCTATCCATTGGCAATAGCCCCTCATAAAAATATTGAATTAAATGCTGATCATTAATTTGGTGTGATGGACAACTTGAACATAACTTCTTGTACCTCTCCCAATACTCGTAAAGAGATTCTCCATTATATTGTCTGATGCTACATATCTCTTTCCTTATATTAACAGCTCTAGAAGCAGGAAAATATTTTTCCAAAAATAGCCTCTTCATCTCATTCCATGTCTGGATCAATCTGGAAGGAAGGTAATATAACCAATCCTTTGCTAAGTCTGCCAATGAGAATGGAAAAGCCCTAATCTTTATCTGTTCCTCTATTATTCCTTGAGGCTTCATGCTGGAATACACCACATGGAATTCCTTCAGATGCTTGTATGGATCTTCATCTGTAAGACCACGAAAGGTAGGCAAAAGATGTATTGGTCCTGATTTCAATTCAAAAGCAACAGTTAAATCAGGATACTCAATACACAATGGCTGTTGATTTAGATTAGGAGTAGCCAACTCCCTCAAAGTTCTAGTAGCCCTATTGTTATTACGAGCAGCCATATCTTCCTCTTCTGAATCACTGCATGAACTGTTAGAAAATAATTCAAGTGCTATGTTCAAGCCAGGTAATGCAGCAATAACTTTTTCAGAATTTGTGGTTGCAATTCGAGCTTGCCGAGTCTCTTTTCTCAACCTTCGTGTTGTTTTCTCAATTTCTGGATCAAATCTTAATTCATTAGGTTGAGAAGATCGAGTCATAAACTAAAAAGAAATAGAAAATAAATAAATAAAAATAAGCAAAAAAAAATCAGAAAAAAAAATCAAAAATAAATAACCAAACAATAAATCACAAATTTTCAAATGAATAGTACCACCTAGAAAACTCCACCGAACCTATAAAAAAAAACAAAAATTGACAAACAGTAATTAAAACACAAATTGACCTAAAAGCAACGAATTAAAAAAAATAAAAAAAAAATCAGCAATAATAAATAAAAAAAAATGACAGAAAACACTCCCCGGCAACAACGCCAAATTTTGGAAGCGCGTCGTTAACACTTCAAAAATAAATTAACCGTACTTCTTAACACAGTGAAAGAAAACAAATACAGTAGCTAGCTGAGTAAGGGTCGATCCCACAAAGAGTGTTCACAATTTATTTTCTATTTATTCTGACCAACTCTAAACTAAAATTCAATTAATAACAAGACAATAAATAGGGGGGTTTGGAATTTTGAGCAAACTAATTATAATAAAAAAACTAAATTAATAACAAAAATCAATGAATTAAAAATTTCAGTTCTTCAGTTCAATCTCATCCTCACAGTTAATGGAACAATCAATCAATTATAACATTATTTTACCTTTCAATGAATCTAATAATCCTAGGTAACAACAAGCTTTGCTACTCGAAATTACCCTTAATTCCTCACTAATGAAACAAGCTCTCCATTAGATTCTAACCATTAGACAATTTAGAACAAGCTCTCTAAATTTAATATAATGGTAGCATTAATATCTAGGAAATTAGATTATTCTAAGCAACAATCACACAAACTCGGACTGTTTAACTTAGGTCCTGATAATCATAGCAATAAACAAAAGCTTATCCATAATCATCTATCACTATTTGCCACAATTGATTAAGAACCATATCAATTACGTAATATACTTCCTGAATTTAGCAATTGATAATAATCTGATCAATTTAACAGGCCTTGATTAAATCAATCAAATCAAATATCAATAAAACAATTAAAATAGATTATCATGAACAGATTCATAAGAAAGGGGAGAAATAACGTTACTAAATTGATTCAACCATTAAACTGCAATGAGAATTCGAAATCCTCTTGAACTGAATTGAAAAACTAGCCTAACATACTTGAATAAAAAAAAATCCTAAATTAATTTGTATCTCTCAAACTCTGCTCCATTCGTAGCCTCTGTTGCTACTGCACGAACCTGGCTTCCTTCCTGTTCTACCTCTTATTCACCGCTTCAAGCCTTCCCCTTTCTTTCCTTTAATTTTGCCCCCGGGCCCCACCTCGTCAGCACCCCAGACCCAAACCATCACGCGAGCCCATTGTCCAGCACCTGGGCTTTCTTTCTATTTTCTTCTTTTAATTTCAGCAGCTGGGCCCCACACACATTTTTCCTTTTTCTATTTTCTTCCTTCAGCCACAAAGCAGCCGCACTTTAATTGAGCTGAATCTTGCGAGCTGTTTTTCTATTTGAAAATGTCTGAATCTTGGTTTAGACTCTACATGAAAGTTGTATCCCTGGATGTGTAGATAATTTTAGAATTTCAAATCACCTGATTTGGAATTCAGAAACTCAAGTTATGGCCTCTTGAAGTTGACTGGTCGGAAAGGAATTTAACTACTCGGATCAGCTTTCCAGACCTGATTTTGAAACAATGTTTGGAGGCCCAAAAAAACTTACATTTTTGCAAACTAGAGCTTTCTGGAAAGCCCAAGATGTCTTCTAAAAAATTCATGAAGACCACTTCCTCATTCTCGAATTCTAACACTATCCAAATCTCAAGTGAAGCTCCATAGGTCAAATCTGTCCAAAAACCAAAAATTGCACAAAATTATTCTTTTACCATCAATGCTTCCCTAATTCAATAAATGAATTAATTAGCTCACTAAAATAGAAAATATGCCACAAAACTAAATATAACGGAATTAAAAATATTGAATATTATGCTCTTATCAATATGTTCATATAAGGAGAGGTATTCTGACTAAAGAAGAAGGCGAAACAAGAGAAATTGATATAAAGAATCTTGGACTACTCGAGAGAAAGAATTTGTTAGAGATGTTGACGATACTCTGCCTTAACCTAAGGCTTAACCTATGGCTTGACACATGATCCCTAATTCTAGGAGATTCTGTTGTATACTTTTTCCATTTATTTTCAATTGTAATTGATATGTTATTATTTTATTTGATATATAAATCAATATAAATAGAGCAATACTCACCTTTGTAAAAGACACAGTGATTTTCATCAAACTCTCTCATGGTATTAGAGCCATCACTGGATTAGCATCCCTCGATCCTTCTACCTTCCCTATGGCTGCCGAATCCTCCCTCACCCTTCTCCCCTTCAACACCATGATTCACATGGTAACCATCAAGCTCTCTTCTTCCAACTATCTTCTATAGAAAAGCCAACTCCTTCTTATTCTTGAGAGCCAAGAATTACTGGGCCATGTAGATGGAACCCTTGAGCCTCCTCCACAGTTTGCCTCTGCCGATTCTCAGACACCAAATACCAAATACTTGGAATGGACAACTACTGACCAGAGGCTATTTAGCCTTCCCCTCTCCTCACTTACCGAGGAAGCCATGGCTGAGGTTGTCGATCTCTCCACCTTACGTGAGGTCTGGCTTGCCTTGGAGAATACCTTCAGCCACCGTTCCAAGGCTTGCGAAATCCGCCTCAAAGATGATCTTCAGTTGATGAAGTGCGGCACTTGTTCTATCCCTATGTATGCCCGTGCCTTCAAGGCACTTTGTGACCAACTCCATGCCATTGGTTGTCCCATTGATGGCATCGATAAGGTACACTGGTTCCTCCGTGGCCTTGGTTATGATTTTTCGGGTTTCTCTACTGCGCAGATGGCTGTTACACCCCTCCCCTATTTCGCTGACTTGATCTTCAAAGTTAAGAGCTTTGAGCTCTTCCAGAAGTCCCTTGAGCCTACTGCCCCTTCTGCTACCGCCTTCATTGCTACAACTCATGGTCCTGATCGGTCGACCCAACGCAACTCCTTCCACAACTCCCATGGCCGAACCAGTGGCCATGGCCATAACTCTGCACGTCAAGGCCAAACCCCCTCTGGTTCCTAGTGCCACTTTCTCTACTGCCAAATCTGCCTCCAAGATGGCCATTACGCTGATCATTGCCATCAGCGGTATACCCGCAATGAATCCAGCGCCCATCTAACTGAAGCGTTTACTAGTTCCTGCTCTTTAAATGGCCTTGAGGCCTCTGATTGGTTCTTGGACACTAGGGCTTCGGCCCATATGTCTAATGACCCATCCCATTTGGATCAGCCCATTTCATACATGGGTAAGGACTCTGTAATTATCAAAAATAGTGCCTCCTTACCTATTACACATACTAGTATCCTTTCTCCTACCCCAAATATTCATTTATTAGATGTCTTAGTTGTTCCTCATCTCACCAAAAATCTTCTTTCCATTAGTAAATTAATGTCTAATTTTCCTTTATCCATTAGCTTTACTAATAATTTTTCACTATTCAGCATCGTCCCATGGGAAGAGTGGTGGCAACTGGTAAAAGAGATGGAGGCTTATATGTATTAGAGCGTGGCAACTCTGCTTTTATTTCTGTCTTTAAGAATAAATCTTTACATGCTTCCTATGATTTATAGCATGCTCACCTTGGACATATGAATCACTCTATTCTTTCTTATTTAAATAAACAAGGACACCTTTATCTTACATTTTTATTACCCTCTCCGAGTTTATGTAGTACATGCCAACTTGCAAAAAATCATCGTTTGCCTTATTCATGTAATGAACATCGGTCGTCTCATGTGTTAGATCTTATTCATCGTAACCTATGGGGCCTTGCCCCCATCCAATCAAATTTTGGATTCGCCTATTACGTTCTCTTCATTACTCCATACCACCCCACCTCCCTCTTTCCCCGAGCACCATCCCTCTCACATTACTCCATCCAGATCTCACCCGTGTGCTATCTGTACTGAACCCATGGATGAGTCTTTACAAGCTACTGATTCTCTTGCAGGTTCTTCTTCGCTGCCCCGGTTCCTCGCCCGCCTCCTATTGAGTTTAACACCGATCCTCACGTTACTGCTCTCACTCATGCTTCAGGATTTTCGTTGGGTTCTCACCCTATGCTCACATGCACCAAAGCTGGTATTTTCAAAACCCGTCATCCAACGAATATTGGTGTCTTGGTATCCTCTAGTCTTCTTTCTACTCTGTTTGTCTCCACTGAGCCTAAAGGTTTCAAATCTGCAGCTAAGAATCCTATTTAGCATACGGCCATAGATGAAGAAATTCAAGCCTTGCAAAACAACCGCACCTGCATATTGGTCCCTCGGCCTGCTCACACCAACATTGTGGGTTCCAAATGGGTGTTCCGGACCAAATATTTGTATGATGGATTCGTTGAGCGTCTCAAAGCTCATCTTGTTGCCAAAGGCTATACACAAGTACTTGGTCTCGACTACATTGACACCTTTAGTCCTGTTATTAAGGCTACCACTGTCCGTGTTGTGCTTTCTCTTGATGTGACCAACAAATGGCCTCTTCACCAACTTGATGTCAAGAATGCGTTTCTCAACGGTACTCTCGCTGAAAATGTTTATATGCAGCAACCTCCTAGGTACATTGATCCTCACTTTCCTTTTCATGTTTGTTAGTTGAAGAAAGCTCTCTATGGTCTAAAGCAAGCACCTCGTGCCTGGTTTCAACGCTTCAGCTCCTTTCTTATTCAACTTGGCTTTTCCTACAGTTGTGCTAACACTTCTCTTTTTATTTTTCATAAGCAGTCTGACATCATATATTTGCTTCTCTATGTTGATGATATTATTGTTACTGGCAACAACTCATCTCTTATCACCTGCTTCACTTGCAAGCTCAATTCTGAGTTTGCCATTAAGGATTTGGGTCCTCTCAGTTACTTTCTTGGTCTTGAAGCCTCGTCCATTATAGATGGTCTTTTCATCAGTCAGCTAAAGTATGCACAGGATATTCTTACTCATGCTCAATTACTTGACAGCAAACGAGTCCATAACTCCATGGTTGTTTCGCAGCACCTGTCTATTGATGGTCCTCTATTTTTGGATCCTACTCTCTACAGATCTCTCGTTGGTGCCCTTCAATACTTGACCATCACACGCCCAGACATTGCTTATGCTGTCAATTCTGTTAGCCAGTTTTTGCACACTCCCACTGCAGATCATTTCCATGCTGTTAAGCGTATTATTCGCTATGTCAAGGGCACCCTTCATTTTGGCCTTTCTTTTCGCCCATCTGTTACTCCTGGTGCTTTAGTTGCTTACTCTGATGCTGACTTGGTCGGCTGTCTTGACACTCATCGTTCTATCTCTAGCTACTCTATTTATCTTGGCAACAATTTGGTTTCTTGGAATGCCAAGAAGCAACCTACTATATCCCATTCTAGTTGTGAATCTCAGTATCGTGCTCTTGCACACACAGTAACCGAACTTCTTTGGCTTACGCATCTCCTTCATGATCTACATCTTTCATTTCCCCGGCAGCCTCTTCTCCTCTACGACAACAAAAGTGCCATTTTTTTTAGCTCCAACCCCGTCTCTCATAAGCAGGCCAAGCATGTTGAATTAGACTACCATTTCCTTTGGGAACTTGTTGTCGTCGGCAAACTTCACACTCAGTATGTACCCTCTCACCTTCAAGTTGCCGAAATCTTCACCAAAAGTATTCCTCGACTACTTTTTAAATTTTTTCGATCCAAGCTTCACGTCTGTTCCAATCTGACGCTCTGCTTGCGGGGAGGGTGTTAAGGATACTCTACCTTAACCTAAGGCTTGACACATGATCCCTAATTCTAGGAGATTCTGTTGTATACTTTTTCCATTTATTTTCAATTGTAATTGATATGTTATTATTTTATTTGATATGTAAATCAATATAAATAGAGCAATACTCACCTCTGTAAAAGACACGGTGATTTTCATAAAACTCTCTCAAGAGAGACTTATGATAGTTGCAGAGGAAGATAATGAAAAGTTCTTGTTGAAGCTCAAGGAACGCATTGATCAGTAATCTCAGTTTGCAACTTTAGCTTCTAAATTCATACAGTAATCTCATTCATTCTTGCTTGATATATTTATTTATTTATTTATATATATTTCTCTTTTTTTCCAAATTTATATAGAGTTGGACTTGAGCTTCCCACCACTGAAGTCAGGTTTGAGCATTTAAATGTTGATGCAGAAGCTTCTGTGGGTAGTAGAGCATGGCCTACAATATTCAAATTTTCTATTAATATGCTAGAGGTAGTTCATCTTTTACATTATACAAATCTTTTTAAGTATGTGAATTATGCTGTCATCTTTTTATTCTAGATTAAACTCAACTGCAATCTCTCTCTCTCTCTCTCTCTCTCTCTCTCTCTCTCTCTCTCTCTCTCGGGGTTCTTAAATTATCTACATATCCTTCCAAGTAGGAAGAAACCATTACCAATTCTTCATGATGTCAATGGAATCATCAAGCCTGGCAGGTGAGAAGACAGGGACAAATAAAATTGAAGTTGATCATGATAAACTCTCCTAATAATCCAGTTCTTGTTTCTTTGATATGGTTTTTGTAGAATGACATTGCTTTTAGGCCCACCCAGCTCCGAAAAAACCACATTGCTCTTAGCTTTGGCTGGAAAACTTGGTTCAGATCTAAAACTAAGGAAATTAAATTCCAATCTTTTTAACTAATTCTTAGAACTTGTTCCATTTTATATACATAGTTATGAAACTGTAGGTTTCTGGAAGAGTAACATGCAATGGCCATGGAATGGATGAGTTTGTTCCACAGTGGACTTCAGCTTATATAAGTTAACATGATATTCATATAGGAGAAATGACAGTGAGAGAAACATTGGCATTTTCAGCAAGATGTCAGGGGGTTGTAGCCCGTTATGGTGAGTTCTATAGCCATGAATTTTACAATACTAGGACTTGGTTCCAAGAATTATAGTGGGTGGTCTGAATAAATTGGCTCAAATTTGGTAATTTTATAGAAATGTTGGCAGAATTGTCAAGGAGGGAAAAGCAAGCAAACATTAAGCCAGATTCTGATATTGATATTTACATGAAGGTTAGTAAGACTATAATTGTTGTGAGATTGATTTTTCTTCTTTTAAGTAGCTAACCATACTTTTTTACTTTCAATCATACAGGCTGCATCACTGGAAGGGCAGGAGACCAGTGTGGTCACAGATTATATTCTTAAGGTGCCAAGTTGAAATTCTTGATCTAAATGCTAGAGAATATTTTTAGAAACAAATATAGAAAAATCTAAAAATTTATATGATTTACAATTTTCAAAATTCATAGATTTTAGGGCTGGAAGTTTGTGCTGATACCATTGTGGGTGATGAGATGCTGCGAGGGATTTCTGGCGGACAAAAGAAGCAGTCACGACAGGTAAGATTTTGGAACAGCTCACTGTATTCTAAAAATATGAATTCTTAAATTTTTTTCAAGACATTTACTTATTTCATACCAGAATATTTAATCATTCACCAATGCCAAATAATTCCCAAATCCCTGTTTGTCACAATGTACTTATGTTGATTCTCTACAAATTTCTAATAAAATATGATACAAGGGAGATGCTGGTTGGACCAGCAAGAGCACTTTTCATGGACGAGATATCAACTGGTTTGGATAGTTATACAACTTTTCAGATTTTGAACTCGATAAGGCAGTCCATCCACATCCTTCAAGGAACTGCAGTTATTTCCCTCCTCCAGCCAGCACTAGAAACTTATGACCTATTTGACGACATAATTTTCCTCTCTGATGGGCTAATTGTTTACCAGGGTCCCCGTGAAAGTGTGCTAGAGTTCTTTGAGTGCATGGATTTGAAATGTCCTGAGAGAAAAGGAGTTGTTGACTTCTTACAAGAAGTAATTCTAGCTCTCAGATAAATTGTCTTTATCTTTTTTGTTTGCTAAGCTTTAGAACATATTGGACTTGTATTTAAATTTTTTTAGTGGATAACTATAGGTGACATCAAGGAAAGATCAAGAACAGTATTGGGCAAACAAAGATGAGCCTTACAATTTTATTACTGTCAAGGAATTTGCAAAAGCATTTCAATCATTTGATGTCAGCCAGAAACTAGGTGATGATCTTGGGGTTCCATTTGAAAAAGTGAAGAGCCACCCTGCCGCTTTAACCACTAAGAAGTATGGTGTTAGCAAGAAGGACCTGTTGAAAGCTTGCATATCAAGAGAATACTTGCTTATGAAGAGGAACTCATTTGTCTACATTTTCAAGATCACTCAAGTGAGTAGCATGTCAAAGCAATAAAATTTTCATATTTTGCATATGAAAGAGTTGAAAATTTGAGTTGTCCAAGCATTCCATATTACTCAAAGCCTTGTACAAAATTTAAACTAATTGTTGTACTTCTATGTTTTGTCTCATTTTCAGCTTATTCTTATGTTAATCATTACAATGACATTGTTTCTAAGAACTTAGATGCCCAAGAATACAACAGCAGATGGTGGGATTTTCATGGGTGGTCTATTCTTCACTGTCATTATGTTTTTGTTTAACGGGTTCGCAGAGCTTGCCATGTGCATTATGAAACTTCCAATTTTTTACAAGCGAAGGGACCTTCATTCTTTCCTGTTTGGGCATACTCTCTATCTACCTGGATTCTCAAGATCCCAATCACATTTGTAGAAGTTGCTATTTGGGTGTTCATCACTTATTATGTCATAGGATTTGATCCAGACGTTGGAAGGTAATAAATTATTAAACTTCATATATTGGTATAAAATTCTTAGTTTCATAGTCTGATGGATATTCTTCATAATAGGTTTTTCAAACAATACCTTTACTCCTATACGTTAACCAGATGGCTTCTGGATTATTCTGACCCATAGGGGCACTAGGAAGGAACATTATTGTTGCAAACATGTTTGGCGCATTAGCATTGCTTGCAGTTCTTGTAATGGGTGGATTTATCTTGCAACGAAGTAAGAACAAAAAACAAAACAAAACAAAATATCTGTGAATTTAATAGAATTCACACACACATACACACAGACACACACATGTAACTTATTCTTGGTCATGATTCTACTTGAATTTTAGCTCTAAAAACTACTTTCATTGTTGTAGATGATATAAAAAATGGTGGCTATGGGGTTATTGCGGATAACCTTTGATGTATGGGCAAAATGCAATAGCTGTTAATGAATTCCTTGGTGAAGAGTTGGAGACATGTAAGCATAATTTTTAAAATTCAGGCAAAAGAGGAAGAAAGGAAAAAGAAGAAAAAGAAAAAAATTTGGCAAATCACTCGGGCTATCGTGGGGGTTGAGATCTACTGCATGTTTCTTTGATTTTGGGCGATTTAACCGAGAAAAAAATCAAAGAAAACTTTGCCTAAATTGTACAAAAGTGAGGTAGGGTTTATAAAACTTATGAAATATGAATGAATAGGTTACTAGAGGACATTCATTCATAAAAGCATGCTAGGATTGCCATGTTGTGTGTAATATTTCAATTTTGTTAATTAATATGTATGTGAAGCATGCCCATGCATTCTCAAATTGAAATCTGTGTTTATATTCGGGTTGTTGGGACCCTAAGCATGTGTTTTTATTTAATAATATTATTACCAGTCACACTTGTGAGGAGTGTAGAGTGATATTAAAATAAAATAAAAAATCATGTGTTTTGTACATAGAAAAAAATTGAGAAAAATTCTTGAAAGGATTAACTAATGAGTGAGAATGAAAAGAACCAAGAGTGTTGGTTTAGAACGCGTTTTGTGTGCTTATGAGATGATGTGAGTACTCGAAATGTTGCGGTATGGATTGAGTTGTGAATTTGTATAACCGAGGTTCAACGGTTGAGTCGAGAGTCCCGTGCGGTGGTACAGGTTATGGTTGCCTACAGGTTAGTAGCCTTTGAAACCATGTTTCGTTATATCAGAGGCAAGGTGATTACTTGATGAGTGATGAATTGGGACTTTGGAATTTTGTTTGGGTTTTTAATAAAACCTAGAGATTTAGGAATTTGGTCGTTGTTTGAATGAAGTCAAGTAGAACTTAAGTAAATCTCATAAAATGTAATAAGACAAATATGGATTCTGTATATGCTTAATTGATTATAAACTGTCATAGCATGCCATCCACCAAGCACAAGCATACACTTTTATGCAAGGTTCACGTTTCATTTGTTTTAGTTATCCTACTAGGGTATTGACCCTTACTAGATGCAAGTATCGGGAAGGATCCCGCGTCTTGAGGAGTACATGTTGATAGGCTTGATATGCCTCTTCCTTTTGGGCTTTCTTGATGTATACGAAGACATACTATGATGTTAATGGAGTGTTCTCCATTATTTTTGTTAATCATGTAGTATGAAATTCGTATATTTCTTGGGATATGTAAATGTGCTTGATGTGTGTTTTGGGACATGTAAATACATGACGTAGTAACTTGGAAATAAATTCTATATATAGAAATGTATGTATTATAATATATGCTAAAGAAGATGAGAAGAGATGAAATGAAGTATGTACTGAATTATATAATTGTTGTAAATGGACTACCAGGTTGGCAAGTACCTAAGGAGTGAATGAGTGAAAAATTGCCTAAGTGTTGAACACTTGAAAGGCAAAACTAGCCAATAATTAGGGTGAACTCTTTCAATTTTTTGAAAAAAATCTTGGCTTTTAGAAACTCTCATATTTGTTACCTTAATCGATTCCCACACTTAAACTTATATATATTTTTACTATTAAAATCTAGTGAGATATTTTAATTAATTTAATTATTTTAATTTAACTTAGTTTAAATATCACACCATCGGATTATGGGGCCCGGGGCGTGAAAAAATGGTATCAGAGCACAAGGTTTGAATACCTAGGGGCGACGGGAATGGGTATAAAAAAAAATAATTTTTTTTTTAAGCATGATTTGATAAGAATATGTGGTACATGATGTTGAATGTGCATGTTGATGTGGTATAGGTGATAACATGATTATGTGTTGCCATGACTAGTTGAAATGCGTAAAGTATAAGTTACTTTCGTTGATGCAAATACATGTTAACTGATTATGTGCATGCGGGGTCTATGACACATCATTGGAAACAGGCAAAGGATTAAACTTTCATTTGAAAATGAGTCTTAATAGAAATATTTATTTTCTATCATATAGAAAATGCCGCCAAAAGATAGTAGACGGAGCAAAGGGAGAGCTGTCGAATCTGAGCCTCCATTTCCTACACATAGTGAGGAGCAGGTAAGTGAGAGCATCAGGGGAGAGAATAACCCTCCACCACCTCCACATATTGAGAAGTAGGGTGAGAGAGTTGTTTGTAGATCCACCTGCACCTTTACAAATGCCTCCACAAGGCATTCAGAGGGTACAATTAGACGAGGCTGAGTTAGCACGAGCTATGCTTAAGTTTTTACATCACTACCAGCAGATGTCTGGTATGGTACCATTGGGTCAGCAGGTTGAGACTCAGGCATGTATCTTGGCAGAGGAGAGTAGCGCAATATCAGCAATTAGAAAGTTCCAACGACTTCAGCCACCGAGATTTTCTGGGGGCATAGATCCCTTTGCTGCAGATCATTGGCTGAGAGATGTGTCTAAACTACTAGATACAGTGCATATCATGGAGGATGATCTCCGAGTTGACTTCGCATCTATCTTACTTATAAGCGAGGCCTTAGTTTGGTGGGAGTCAGTGAAGAATACCATGGTCAGAAAGTGGGATGTATTTTGCACAACTTTTCTAAGGAAGTTCTTTCCCACAGTTGCTAGAGCATCATTACGTCAGGAGTTCCTTCACTTGCGTCAGGGTGACATGACCGTATGTCAGTATGAGGCACTTTTCTTTCTACAAGCTTGGTATGCACCAGGGGCCATTGTTGATGAGACTGACAGGGCATGACTGTTTGAGTTGGGACTCAAGCCAGTGATTAGAACCTTAGTAGTTCCATTGAACCTCCATACGATGAGTGAGGTGTATGATAGGGCACAGCTAATATGTAAAGATTCGAAAATTTGGAATAAATTTTTTTTTTTAGAACACTGCGAATGTCCTTAATTCCTAATTAATTTAAATTTTGAAAAAAAAATAATATAATAAAAATATGTATAATAGTATATATGAAAAAAAAAATGTAAAGTATGATATATATATATATGTGTGTGTGTGTGTATGTATATATATATGTGTGTGTGTGTATGGTAGAAAATGAATAAAAGAAGAGAAAAAAAAAAAGAAAAAAAAAAGAAACGGGAGGGAAAGAAAAAGAAAAGAGAAAAGAGAAAAGAGAAAAGAAGAAAAGGGGACGGTGCAGGTCTCGGGTGAGGGAGAACGGCAGAACAAGGGAGAAGGAAAGGGAGAAGAAAAGGGAGAAAGAAGAAGAAAGGGAAGAGGAAGAAGCGGCGGTGGTCGCGAGGGGAATCGAGGCTAGGGGGCGACGGAGACGGAAACGGAGAATCGAGGCAAGGGGGCGATCGATCTGCCCTTCGATTCGTCCATGAATCTGGATATCTTCAAGCTTGATTTCCAGTTCGATGATTGCGACTTTGTTAGATCTCGGGGTTGGGATCTTTGCAGCTGAATGGGTCCGTTGAAGTGCGATTGAGCAGGTCAGTGTATGTATTTGTTTGTGGGTGTGTGAAGCAACGTGGAGGTGCAAACAACCCAGGTTAGAGGGGACGGTTGTTGGAAGACCTGATGCAATCGTCGTGGGGAAATTGGAGGAGGAAATTGTGGCTCTGTGACTTGAAATTTTGTGGAGATGTTACGGTTTTGATGGGTGGCTCTCGGTATGGTGTAACGACGGAGTGGTGATGGGTTTTGGATTTTCTGGGGCTTCACCGAATGGGATTTGTGTTGCGATTTTGTGTGTGGCTGTTTGGGTTTGACGCAGAGCAGGAGATTGAGCAGGTTGGCTGTCACGATTGTGGCTTAGCATCGTGTATGGCTATGGCTATGGGAGTTGTGGTACAGGGGTTGCGATAGTAGATGCGATGGCTTCAATGAACCAGAGAATGAACTCATGGGTGTTGTCATTGAGACTAGCTGTAGAGATTTGAAAAAATATATATATATATATATAAAATAAAATAAAATAAAATATTTACGTTGGTTAACGAAGTGCCAGGATAAATCCATAGGATTGATACGAATTATAAATTTATATTTACATATATATATATGTCCGTAAAATTTCTAAATAAAAAAAAAAGAGATGAAAAGGGAATGTCGGCAGCCTTGGGAGTGGTATGTAATGTGTGGTGTGTGTTTGAGTGTATAGGGAAATTAAGGAGAAACCGAGAGATAGAAATGGGAAACAGGGGCTGGTCGCGTGAAAACAAGGGAAGAAAAGAAGAAAAGAGAGAAAGAAAGAAGAGAGGAGAAAAGGGGAAAAGAGAAAGGAAAGGGGGTGAGGTGGCGATGGTCGCGAGGGGGATCGAAGCGTGGGAGCGACGGAGTGGCGATGGGTTTTGGCTTTCTTGGGGCTGTGATGTTGTGGTTTTGTCAGTGGCTACGGTGGACGACGGATAGTATCATGGGAACCAGAGAAATCGACCAAGAAGGCAAGAGTTCGGATCGAGAGTAGATGGGTTTTGCGATGGTCGGTGAGATGAGAAAGTGATGACGATGATGGTGGAAGAGATCGATGAATATATATATATATATATGGCAGTTCGGAATTGTATGGATGTTGCGGGTTGTAGGTTTCCCTTGTTCCTGCCGTTTCAGTTGAGAACAGAGGGAATTGAGGAGCAATGGTAGAGTCGGTTGAATTGGATTGGGTTGGATTTTGTTGGTTCGTTTGATTCACGAAGTAGGAACGCCACTAATCGAATCGTGGCAAGCGGAGCTGCGGCAAGTATATATTTGTGTATATATATATATATCTATTTATCTATGTGTGTGGATTTCGGTGGAGTGGCTTGGGTTGGTTTGAGATGTGAATGTGGTGTTGTGTAGTTGGTGAACGGTGTTGTTGGAGCTCGGTTGCTGTTACTCTGTATGTGTGTAGCGGTGCAAAATAGGTGATGGGGATGGCAGTAGCAACAGCGGTTTCTGCTATCCAGCAGCAGTAGCGTTGCGTGGTGGGTGTTCAGGTTCCATCCCAGTTTCTTTAAAGTTCAGAATGGATTTTTGAAGGCTTCGGGTTTGAATTATTGATTTCCCTAAGCAGCAGATTTAGTAAGGAGAAAGGAGAAAAAATTTAGAAAAGAAAATAGAAGCAGCAGGAGCTGCTGTTCGGTGCCGCAAGTGGAACAGCAGCAGCAGAGCTGCATAGATGCAGCGTGTGCTGCGCTGTGCAGTGTGTGTTTGTGGTGGTGCTGTGTAGCCGTAAAGATGGCAGTAGCGGTTTAGGGGAGATATGTCGCGGCTGTTGGGAAATTCGTGTAGCAGCGGCTGCGATGGGGGTTCAGAATGGTGTTGTTGAGTTGCTGCGAGTGGGACAGCAGCTGCAGTAACATCAAGACGCTGCGGCAGGGGGAGATATGGGAGGAAAATTGGGGCAGACCTTGAAAAATTAGGGAATGCAGTAACAGCAGGAACTGCTGTTGTTGCAAGATGAGTTACGGCAGTAGCGCGGCAAACCGAATGAATTTGGAGTGAAGAAACGCGAAACAACATGGTAAAATACTAAACTTTAGTCTTGGATTTTTAGAAACATGAATAATTAAATTGATTGTGGGATTTCATTAAATATAGAAATTGTTTTAGATCAAATGGGAATACAGAAAAATAATCCGAACAAAATTTAACGATTGAGTTTTGTATTTTATTCGAGCCAAACCGGGTTGAGTCCGACCCAACTCAACCATTCAGATAACTGCCTAACAATATTACTGTATGGATAAAATTTTAGATTTGAGTTCGGGAAGTGTTTGGTTGAAAAGGTGAAGCTATCCAATAATTGGCTTAAATTGGAAACGTACAGGAAAAATAATATAAACTTATATAGGGATTGGAAAAATTATGGGCACTAAATAGAACCTTGTAAGATTTTAATTATACCCATAAATTAGGATTAGTTGTGAATTGACCCGAGTAAATGACATAATATTTAATTAAATAATTATTTAAAGGGGAAATAACCAAAATGCCCCCAAGTCAAAGAGTAATCGAACGGAATCAGATTAAAGTAAAAAAATAGTGAATTCTAATTATTCCGAGCATCCCGGACTCAACCGTGGAGTCTGATTTGCAAAAAGAGACCTCGGGAATTGGGAAATCGTGAAAGGACCAAATGACCATTTTACCCTTTAGGGTACAAATGTCCAAATTGAATTCTGCGAAAGCCTGAACCGACTTTGTTCGGCGTTCCGGATTCAATGGTGAAGCTTAATTGAGTAAAAGAAATACCAATCATAAAAAGACATAAAATTTGATGAATAGCATAAATTTGTGTAGCGACATATATTGAGACCTGTTTGTGAATTTTAGAAACATCGAAGTGAAAGGCGAGGACTCTCTAAACAGCTACAGTAGGAGGACTGAGTCATTCATCAATTGATTGGACTACTTAGTGGATATAGCTTCTTGGGGTTGAGATAACCCGATCAGGTATGGTACTTTACTAAGTAAGGAATAGAATTAACTTAGGATTGATGTGCATATTGATTGAATGCTTTTGTACTTATCTGCGGATAGAAGATCACGTAAGACTTAATTGCTTCCTTGAGTTGATTGTTTACGTGTTTCCGTGCTCTTTATGATTATTGGGGAGTTGTGATTTACTTCTTGAGTTATTATCATATGTGATTTATGTTCTAAACGGTTTATTGATATTGCGATACGTGGGTTTGCGTAAGTGTTGAGATTGATTGAGTATGACACGTAGCATTGTGAATGAAGTCTTGTGATTTGATCTTCATTGTGATGAATTATTTAAAGTATGTTGCATATGCTTATGAAAGTGACGTTTCATTTGGACTGTATTATTGCATGATGAAATCATGGCATATTGGCATAGTGTGATTCCTTGAAAGCATAGTGTGGGTCAGCACGAGGTGCTGGTGCATTATGAGGGTGCAGATCCTGTGGTGAAAAACCCAAAATTGGCCATTAGGTACTCGCAAGCCTACGAGGTCCGGACCGTAAAGCGAGACATATATTGGTACTTGCATGCCAACGGGGAAGAACCGTGAAGCGAGACATGGGTGTGACATTGAGATGCATGGGTGTGTCACGCATGTTACCTGTGCATTGTGTTGATAAATTTGTGAATGTGATATAAGGTTTTATACAGATGTAGTTGTTACATTGCCATTAGATTGTATGCATGATTAGGGAGGCATGTAGATATACATGTACACTTCCACATGCCACGACTTAATTTTGTTCCTTGCATTAGTATTGTACCATACCAGCATGTTGGCGCTGACCCATTCGTGGGAACCATATTTCAGATGATATTCCCGACACCTGAGGCTTGAGGAAGTTTAGCTGAGTGGAGGAGACTTGATTGTAGATGGATATTTGGCCCGAGAGGCATGTTTTGTGATGTACGGGCTTAAGCCCAATGACATATATGTTGTATCATGGTTGTACATTTTCGGTTGTATAAGTAGGCGATGTATAATTAACTTTGATAAAGTTGTGGCCATCGAGTGAGGATGGATTGTGACTGTTTGTATATATATATGATGTATTGTGTTTATCAGGGGGAAAAAGGTTCGAAAAACAAAGGAGGTTCTGCCGAAATTTTTATAAACCGGGAATGTATGTGTATTGATGGATGTATAGTTATGTTAGTGGAATAGGCTTGTATATAAATTAGTATAATCGTTTATTTATTTATTTATTTATTTATTCGTCACTTTCTATTTATTTTCTTCTTTTGTTTCCTTCAGTCGCGTCCCCGGGTTCGGTCGGGAATTCGGGGCGTGACACCAGCATTCCGAAGCAGTCCATGTGTACTAATTTTTTTTTTTTTGTAAAATAAAAATAGTTGATGAAGTTGTATTGATTGTTGGATGGATGATTGAGGGAATGGATGTATCCCCATTACGACTGTTCGGAGGGTGATATAACTTGATATTAAGGGCATTATGCAGCAAAGAGTAGCGGTGCAAATTGTGGTTGTTGCAGTTTTGTTGGAGAAATGGCAGAGAGTGCAGTAACAACGGAGTGTAGTAGTGCCAATTGTTGGAATCTCTTGTTTAAGTGGTGGATTCATATACACTGTTGATTCATAGGTTATGTGAGAAACAAAAGTGGAGAAAGCTGCCAGTATTTTGGGGAAATGATAGAAATGGGGTTCTTTCCACAAAAAGGTTACATTTGAGACACTGGACTAGGGATTGATATAGTCTGATATGTTAAGAAATTGGAGAAGCTTCTGCAACAGATTATATTTACCTGGGTAGATTGGGGTTGTGGGTTCTGAATTACCTACAACAATTGGAAATAGCTGTTGGGAGACTTGATGTGGCTGTTATGAACATTGAGGGTCGACTGCCCTATTTTTGATGGACTTTGTTGGATGTTTTAGAGAAGTCTTGTGGATATCTATCTTTGTATCATCCGGAGGCAACTCCTTGAAGATGAAATAACTGTAGCTGCTAGCCAAGTGGCAATGATAGCAATATTAGTTAGCCGTGTGGAGGGACAAAAAGGAAAGAATTATAGTGGTCATTTGGATGGAAGCTTGGAGTTGTGTTTCATCAGGTCATGTGCTCATGATAGTGCAAAACAGGGTAGGAACTCCAGAGGTTCATTAAAAGGTGAAAGGGAAGTAATGCAGTATTAGTTGAAGCTTCAGCCTTGCGGTGGTGTAATTGTTGAAGACTACGGGTTTTGACCTTGCTTGTAGAATTTGAAGCTACTGATTGGGGAGACTCTGCACAGTAATCTGATGAGAGGAAGGGAAAGTTCTTCAACATTTGATGGATGGGATGATAAAGGGACGGACTTTGTCAGGATCATCATCTGCTTGGGGGAAAAAGGTTGAAGAAGTTGATGAAACTAGATTTAAAATGGCTGGCCGACTCGATCAACCTGCCGGTGTGTTTTCTTCAACTGCTGAACCATGGACTGGAGATCAACCTCAAACTCGGGATGCACGAGGGTTTGGTTCACGCTTGACTGCAAATTCTCCAAAGATTGGCTGAGTGGAGATAAGCATAAGCTTGATATGATTCCATTGGAGGACTAAGTTACTTACTGGTTGATTGGATTGCATAGTGGACACAGCTTAGTAGGGTTGTGACCAACCCTATCAGGTATGATATTTTACTAATGTGAGAAATGAGGTTAAGCTAAGAGTATTTGACAAGATGATTGAATGTTCTCTATGCTTAATTGCTATTAGGAAACCACTTAGAATTTGATTGTTTATATGCTTACGTGTTCTTTATGATTCCGTGGAAGTTATGATTTACTTCTTGAGTTGCCATCATATGTGATTTATGTTTTAGAAGGATTGCTGATATTGCGACAAGTAGATTTGCGTAAGTGTTAAGATTGATCGAGCATGACACGTAGATTTGTGGATGAAGTCTTGTGATTTAAATGCTATTGTTAATCTTAAATGTGATGCATTATTTAAAGCATGTTGCATATGCTTATGAAAGGGATGTTTCATTTGAACTATATTATTGCATGATGAAATCATGGCATATTGGCATAGTGTGATTCCTTGAAAGCATAGTGTGGGTCAGCACGAGGTGCTGGTGCATTATGAGGGTGCAGATTCTGTGGTGAAAAACCCAAAATCGGCCATTAGGTACTCGCGTGCCTGACGGATTCCGGACCGTGAAGCGAGACATACGTGGCGGTACTCATGCCAGCGGGGAAGGACCGTATCATGAGACATGGGTAGGCATAGAGTTGCATGGGTGTGTCACGCATACTGATCATATACTGCATACTGTTCATGTACTGCCATAATGATATTGAATGCTATATAGAAATAACTGTACACTTGCACATGCCACGCCCTTAATTTCGTTTCTTGCATTAGTATTATATCATACCAGCATGTTGGCGCTGACCCATTCGTGGGACATATATTACAAATGAGGATGCCCCAACTACTTGAGATTCGATGACACCTTGATAGGATGAAGCACTTGGTGTGTTTTGGCCCACGGGACTTCTGTTTTGTGATGTAAGGGCTTAAGCCCGAATGACCTATGAACAATGTAGTTGTGAGGTGTATTTTATGTTTCTATATGTATTGATGGGAAATGATGTATGTCTAGTCGACTCCGTTGAGATTACTCCTTACCTTATTTCCTTATTGTCTTGTAGCAAATTTGTATATTGTGAAAGAAAAATGGAGATGATATTGGTATAGTGTAATGAATTGGGAGTCGATGATTCTTAAGTTTAAGTGTAGTTGTATATATGATGGATTGTATAATTAGATGATGCACATTTAAATTCTGTGAGATTTGTGGCCATCGAGTGAGGATGAATTGTGATGTATTTGTATATATATGATGCACTGTGATTATCAGGGGGAAAAAGGCTCGAAAAAGAGAGGAGGTTCTGCCGAAATTTTTAGAAAATTAAAGAACTTTATTTAATTTGTCGTAAATTCATAAATCTATTTAATTATCTTTTATTTTATTTACTTTCTGTTCGTCAGTCGCACCTCGGGTTTCGGTCAGAAATTCGGGGCGTGACATAATTGAGGCAGACCAGTGGGTCAGTAGACCGGTTGAGATTCACCAGCAATTGAAGGGTATATCTACAAGTTCTTCTCCCGACCGATGGAATAGGAAGAGAATGAGATATGGGGTATCTACTTCTCCGGGGTTTGCTCCACAACAACAACAGTTGACTTTTTCATCTTCCTCTACACCGGGTAGGACCGCTCAGGGAGAGATTGTCTGTTACTAGTGCCGACAGCCTGGACATGTGAGGACTGAGTGTCCACTGTTGCGACAGCAACACTTTTAAAGATAGGGATAGTCTCAGAGTACTAGTAGAGGGCACATTTCTGCACTGAGTCAGAGTCAGTCTAGAGAAGCTAGCCATGGATAGGGACAGAGTAGGGGACAGTCTCAGGGTAGGGGAAAGCCACCTATGTGTTTTCATTGTGGTGTCACTGGACACATTCAGAGGTATTGTCCTGCACTTATAAGGATAAAGGCTTCCTTGGTTCATCAGCCTGGTTATTATCCACAGCCGTAATTAAATAGATAATTATGTAAATAAAACCCGACGTACAAATTGGGCAAATGAGTAGTGCAAACTTACTATTTTGGATCCTCTGAATTCAACGGTGAGGTCCGTTTCAAGAGACGGAGTCTCGAAAAATAAAATACCCGTAGAAACACCAAAATGTCCCTAAGTCAAATGTGAGTTAGACGGACTCCGATTGAGATGAGTAAATAGTGAATTTTTATTATGTCAAACCTTCTAGACTCAACAGTGAAGTCCAAATTGTGAAAATAGAGCCCGAGAAGTAGAGGCACATAAATGACCATTTTGCCCTTGGATAAATTAGTTTAATTTAGAAATCGTGAAGGCCTAATTAGTAAAGAGATACTTAAAGTAGTGGGGAGTTCAAGTTGATAAATGGCATTAAAACTAAAACATGTTTATTGATATATATATATATATAGGAGATTCGAAAGGAAAAGGGAAGGACACAGGATACTAAGACGCGTTGAAAAGGTAAGTGGATTCCTATCTCTTATACGTGGTTTCCCAAGCCACGATCTTTCCATTATTTCCAAGCTTGTACTTATGAATATATGTTCATTGTTATTGTTCCCACTTGGATATTGTTCTATCTGGTGGAAGTTTACTAATTGATACTTCATGACTTAATTTACTGTATTGAGGTCTATTCACTGTATGTTTATGTTACGATGTTCCATGCTTGTACACTTCATATGGAATACAACAGAATCCTAATTTATGTTAAATGCTGGGTTTTGTGCTCAGACACATTACCCTTCTGATACTATTTGATTGACTGGACCTACAGGTCAATTTATGGGACCTACGGGTCAAACGGACATGTGGCAATGATGGCGTTTTTACGCAGTGAGTTTAAATGGCATTTTATATGCCTTCATGTTAAAGGGGGGTATGCCGAGCCCCAAAAGACCGAGGGTCTGCCAAACCCTGAACAGAGTAAATGAATCGTTCATGTTGACTGTTATGGGATGTTCATTTGATTCATGTGATGTTTCATTTCACTACGAATAATTCCACGTTGACAGTACCTTTATTCATTTGACTCGATTGAGATCATTCCATTGTGGCAGTAGATTTACGTCGCTTGTGAACGTTGAATGTTCTCGTATTCATGTTATATCACTGTTCTTATTGGGTTATCATGCCTTATTGTTCATTGGCCATTTTTGCACCTTACTATTGACTGAAATTGTTTCCATGACTGGCTATCATGTTCATCTATGATCCTATATGTTCTATGATTACTCTAACCCGTATTTGAGATAGGCTTTTACCTACTGAGTTTGTAGCTCACCCCTTACTAAATTTTTCAGGTGAAAATGCTACAGAACCACAATAGGAGTTCAGAAGCGTAGGGAGACAGTCAAGGAATATAATAGAATAAAGTAGTCTCTCCCATGTACTCACCACCTAAAAGTGGTTAGGTTTAGACTATTGCCAGTTTTATTTTCAGACTTTGAATAATGGTTGTAATAAGGCTTCCGCACTTTATTGATTATGTTACGTTATTTATTATGATCATTAATGTTAAGAATGAAAAAGTAGGGACGGCCATTGGGCCAACCCCATGACACGAGATCCACATAGGGTGGGTTTCGGGTCATGACAACTTGGTAAGTTCTAAACCTTCTATAAGTTCATCTTCTTCTTCAGCATCTAGACCCCCCATTACTCACCAGGGTACTAGTCGTCAGGACATAGGACCATCTCAAACTCAAGGTAGGTTTTATGCATTTACTACTACGACAAATCCTTCAACTGGACCATCTGTGGTTCGAGGTACAGTATTGATTTTTAGTTCTTGGGCACATGTATTGATTGACACAGGTGCCTCACATTAATTTATATCGTCATCATTTTCATCTACTTTGGGATTGGAGATATCTTTATTAGACATTCCACTTCGTGTTAAGACTCCGATTGGGGGTCGACTTTCATTCAAACAAATGGCTCGTTCTTGTGAGATCGAGGTGGTTGATCATCATTTTATCTTTGATTTTATTGTTCTTGATATGAATGTCTTTGATTTTATTCTAGGTATGGATTGGTTGTCTGCCCATCGAGCTACCATTGATTGTTTTTGTAGTAGAGTTACTATCTGCACTCCCAAGGGAGATCTTTTACATTTATTGGGGGACTGGAGTGATTTCACTACTCCGAGACCATGGGATTCATATAGCTTAGGTGAAATTAGTTTTATGTTTGCTAGTTGGGTAACTGATGTTGGGGATGGCATTCGTGAGGAGTTACCACCGATAGTGAGGGATTTTGAGGATGTTTTTCCAGATGATTTGTATGAGTTACCGCCACCTAAAGAGATTGAGTTCTCGATTAAGCTTTTACCGGGTACTACACCTATCTCTATGGCACCATATCGGATGGCTCTAGTAGAATTATGTGAGCTAAAGACTCAGATAGAGGATCTATTGCATAAGGGGTTTATACGTCCCAACACTTCACCTTGGGAATACCAGTGTTGTTTACCAAGAAGGGTGATGGTTCTTTAGGCCTTTGCATCAATTATCGGAAACTTAATCGAGTCATAATCAAGAATCGATATCCATTGCTGCGGATAGATGATTTGTTTGATCAAATTCGGGGTTCAATGTGTTTCTCAAAGATTGATTTGAGTTCAAGATAACACCAATTGAAGTTCAAGGATTTTGATGTGCAGAAGATAGCTTTTCGTACTCGATATGGACATTATGAGTATCGTGTGATGCCATTTGGGTTGACGAACGCACCAACAGCATTCATGAATCTCATGAATCGAGTTTTTCGAGAGTATCTTAATCACTTCATCATTGTGTTTGTTGATGATATTCTTATTTATTCACTTTCACGAGAGGAACATAAGTAGCATTTGAGAATTGCTTTACAGACTTTGCGTGAGCACCACTTGTATGCCAAATATGAGAAGTGCGGATTTTGGTTGACTGAGGTCAAATTTCTTGGGCATGTAGTTTCCCAAGAGGGAGTTTTCGTTGATCCTGCAAAGATCGATTTGGTTACAACTTGGGAGAGACCGAAAAATGTGTTCGAGATACATAGTTTTTTGGGTTTAGCTGGATATTATCATCGTTTTGTAGAGGGATTTTCACACTTGGCTATGTCTGTGACTAGACTTATTCGGAAAGGATTCCGATTCGTTTGGAACAAGGATTGTGAGCGAGCTTTCCAGGCACTGAAGACTCTTCTTACTTCTGCACCTATCTTAGCTATTCCTGAGAGTGAAATTGGCTACACAGTATACTACGATGCTTCATGAGAGGGACTAGGTTGTGTTTTGATGCAACGAGGGAAGGTCATTGCTTACGGTTCTCGACAATTGAAATCGCATGAGAGAAACTACCCCACCCATGACTTAGAGTTGGAAACAGTTGTCTTTGCTTTGAAGAGTTGGAGACACTATCTCTACGAAGAAAAGTTTGAGGTGTATTCAGATCATAAAAGTGTCAAGTACCTTTTCTCACAAAAGGACTTGAACTTGAGGCAGCATCGTTGGATGGAATATATGAAGGATTACGACTTCGATCTTCTATATCATCAGGGAAGGCTAACGTGGTTGTAGATGCGTTAAGTAGGAAATCGCATGAGAGTATAGCAGCAATTCTGATGTGTGAGTGGAATATACTAGAGGTAGTGGCAGAGTACGATTTATGTCTCGGTAAGACAGGTGATTCAACTTTCTTATTTTCTATTACCACACATCCTATCCTTTTGACTCGCATTTTGGATGCACAGCTCCAAGATTCAGAGGCAGAATCTATTCGTTCTCGTATTGCTAGTGGTGATCCAGTTACTGGTTGGTCATTTCATACCGATCATGGATTGCGTTATCAAGGATGTTACTACGTACCGTAAACTTGTCGCGAGAATGTTATGCAAGAATTTCACCACTCTAGGCTTGCAATACATCCGGGTGGTACCAAGATGTACCAGAATCTTCGCCAACAATATTGGTGGAAGGGCATGAAGACCGATGTTGCGGGATTTGTAAGTAAATGTTTGACTTTCCAGCAAATCAAAGCTGAGCATCAGCGACCAGCAGGGTTGTTACAACCTCTTCCGGTAGCGGAGTGGAAGTGGGAACACATCATGATGGATTTTGTTTTCGGGTTTTCAAGGTCACCACGAGGGCATGACGCAATATAGGCTATAGTGGACTGTCTGACGAAGTCTGCACACTTTTTACCGATGAGGACTACGGATTCAGTAGAGACTTTGAGTCGCCTTTACATTTGAGAGATTGTACGTTTACATGGAGTTCTAGTTTCTATTGTTTCGGATCGGGATGCACGATTTTGGTAGAGTCTTTAGGCAGCTTTGGGTACTGAGTTTTCACTGAGTACGGCTTTTCATCCGCAGATTGATAGACAGTTTGAACGTACCATTCAGATAGTAGAAGATATGCTACGAGCTTGTGTCATAGATTTTCAAGGCAGTTGGGAAGATCACTTGCCACTTATAAAGTTTTCTTACAACAATAGCTACCAGGCAAGTATCGAGATGGCGCCGTTTGAAACATTGTATGATAGACCTTGTAGGTCGTCAATTTGTTGGACTGAGGTGGGCGAGGCCACAGTCTTAGGACCCGACTTGGTTCGACAGACGACGAAAAAGGTCAAAGTGATATGACAATGACTTCTCACAGCACAGAGCAGACAGAAAAGCTACGCAAATAAGAGGCGTTCACCTCTATCATTCGATGTGGGAGATCATGTCTTTCTTAAAGTTGCTCCACGGAAGGGCCTGACTAGATTTGGCCAAGGAGGGAAGTTAGCTCCAAGGTACATAAGTCCTTTCAAGATCCTTGATAGGATTGGGGAGGCTGCATATCGGTTGGCATTACCACCATAACTTTCTGGGGTTCATGGTTTTTTCCACATTTCGATGATTCGTAAATATCAGCCAGATCCTTCACATGTTTTGGATTAGGCAGAGTTAGATATGGAGTATGCTTTATATAAGGAGCGTCCAATTCGTATCCTGGATACTAGGGAACAAGTCTTGCAGGGCAAGACTATTCCATTAGTCAAGGTGTTGTAGAGACATCACGGCCTATAAGAGGCTACATGGGAGCGAGAACATGAGCTTCACACCAGATATCCCGACTTCTTTATTATCTCAGGTATATTCTAAATTTCGAGGACGAAATTTTTCTAAGGGGGGGAGAATGTAAAGATCCGTAATTTTTTTTATTATTAAAAAGAATAACATTTTTTTATATAACTTAAAATTTAATTAACTAATTAAGTTTGTTGAGGTGTAAAATCTACCCAACAAAATTTAAGTGAGTACATGACGAAATTTTTCTAAGAGGGGGAGAATGTAAAGATCCATACTTTTTTTTTTATTATTAAAAAGAATAAATACTTTTTTTTATATAACTTAAAACTTAATTAACTAATTAAGTTTGTTGAGGTGTAAAATTTGTCTAACAAAATTTAAGTGAGTATATGTATATGGGTAGGAAATAAAATAATGTACATGGCAATTGGGTTGAAAGAAAAAAAAAAAAAGAAAGAAAGAAAAGAAGAAGAAGTGAATGTGTGTGCAGCAAGTGATGTGTGCATTAAAGATAAAACAAAAAAAAAAAAAAGGGGTAAAAGGTAAAGGTGTGGTTGAAAAGTGAACCACACCAAATAAAACACACAACTCACACAAAACACACACTGAAATCTCCAGACACACAACGACATGGAAAAGGAGAGAAGAAGAGAAGAAAAGAAAAAAAAAAAAAGGAAAACAATTGGTAAATCACTCGGGCTTTCGTGGGGGTTGAGATCTACCGTATTTTTCTTTGATTTTGGGTGATTTAACTAGAAAAAAAAAATAAAAGAAAACTTTGCCAAAATTATACAAAAATGAGGTAGGGTTTCTAAAACTTATGAAATAGGAATGAATAGGTTGCTAGAAGACATTCATTCATAAAAACATGCTAGGATTGCTATGTTGTGTGTTAGATTTCAATTTTGTTAATTAATATGTATGTGAAGCATGCCCATGCATTCTCAAATTGAAATGTGTTTATATTTGGGTTGTTGGAACCCTAAGCATGTGTTTTTATTTAATAATATTATTACCACTCACACTTGTGAGGAGAGTGGAGGGAGATTATAAAAAAAAAAAAAAAAAAATCATGTGTTTTGTACATAGAAAAAAATTGAGAAAAATTCTTGAAAGGATTAACTAATGAGTAAGAATGAAAAGAACCAAAAGTGTTGGTTTAGAACGTGTTTTGTGTGTTTATGAGGTGATGTGAGTACTCGAAATGTTGCGGTATGAATTGAGTTGTGAATGTGTATATTCGAGGTTCGACGGTTGAGTCGAGAGTCCCCTGCGGTGGTACAGGTTATGGTTGCCTACAAGTTAGTAGCCTGTGAAACCATGTTTCGCTATATCGGAGGCGAGGTGATTACTTGGTGAGTGATGAATTAGGACTTTGAAATTTTTTTTGGGTTTTTAATAAAACCTAGAGATTTAGGAATTTGGTCGTTGTTTGAATTAACTCAAGTGGAACTTAAGTAAATCTCATAAAATGTAATAAGACAAATATGGATTCTGTATATGCTTAATTGATTATAAACTATCATAGCATGCCACCCACTGAGCACAAGCATACACTTTTATGCAACGTTCACATTTCATTTGTTTTAGTTATCCTACTAGGGTACTGACCCCTACCAAATGCAGGTACCAGGAAGGATCCCGCGTCTTAAGGAGTACATGTTGATAGGCTTGATGTGCCTCTTCCTTTTGGGCTTACTTGATGTATATGAAGACATACTATGATGTTAATGGAGTGTTCTCCATTATTTTTGTTAATCATGTAGTATGAAATTCGTATATTTCTTAGGATATGTAAATGTGCTTGATATGTATTTTGGGACATGTAAATACATAGCGTAGTTACTTGGAAATGAACTCCATATATAGACACATATGTATCGTAATGTATGCTAAATAGGATAAGAAAGAGATGAAATCAAGTATATACTGAATTATATAATTGCTATACATGGACTATCAGGTTGGCAAGTACTTAAGGAGTGAATGAGTGAAAAATTGCCTAAGTGTTGAACACTTGAAAGGCAAAACTAGTCAATAATTAAGGCGAACCCTTTTAATTTTTTTTAAAAAATCTTGGCTTTTAGAAACTCTTATATTTGTTACCTTAATCGATTCTCACACTTAAACTTACATATATTTTACTATTAAAATCAAGTGAGATATTTTAATTATTTTAATTTAACTTAGTTTAAATATCACACCATCGAGTTATGGGACCCGATTTGTGACAAAAACTCAAGTGATAAAATACTAATCACAGGATTACTTATATACAAAAATTATTTATATAGTTTACCTTGATTTATAGGATTACTTATGGGTCTTTGGGGCTCGGGGCGTGATAAGTAACCACTGTGATTAACATAGGTGGCTTACTTGTTATGCACTTTAATCCTTTTAATTTTGAAACTCAAACCGTTCAACAAACTGAAAAAAAGGTTGGACCATTGGTTAAACCGTCAGGTCAACCATTTTTGAGCCGTGATGTCATATTTACATCATAAATATATTATTAATATTAACAATAATATATAAAGTTTTAATATAACATATAATAAATTATGCATGAAAAAACAAACAAAATCTGCAAATTTATAGGATAACTTTTAAAAATTAAAAAATTTATATCAAAATGAAGAATACACTAAGAATTGTAATTAAAGTCTCTAATTATATTTCACAAAGGATACTAAAGAAGTATAACATGATAATTTAAACAATTAACGAGTCATGAATTTTTAACAAGATATAAGGTGTAAAAATATAAATGCATATTGTGTGAAAGGAAGTTTTAATGAAATTAATTCTTAAAAAAATCCCAACTTAGCAGGCGGGAAAGATTAATATAATGTGCACATTACTCTACAAGTCCCATCCCACAATACAAGTTCATGAGCCTGTGGTTATAAAAGCACATTTAACATGGGCTAGGAAATCAGAGAGTAAAAAGTAGCATACACCGCCTGTTGATTTGAAGGCATTCAATTTTAAATATGACCACTGAAGAGGCATAATGGCCGACTCCTCGATAGCATTAAATGCCGCTAGTAACATAAGTTGGCAAATTTGAATCGGGTGGTTTAATAAAACCATTACCGGTTTGATTAAACCGGCAGTTTTAACTGTAGGTTTAAACGGTTTTCATTAAAAAGAACGATTTTTTATTAAAAACGGTTTTTTCATATCAAACTAACCCGCAATAGGACGGGATCCTGATTTTTCCGATTCAACTGGCAGATCCAGTTCAGTTTTTAAGACAGTGCTTTCGGAAACTTATAAACCACTTCTTTTTATAACATTGCTCCATTCAAGATTCAATTCAATTTCCAATTTTTAATTTTTATAGTTTTGAAATTTTCAAAAATTAGAAACCAGAAAAGTCGGGATAATAGGTTAAACAACTATTCCTGTGCCATTATCACTTTTTATAACCTCACAAATCTCCAATATCTTACATTTTGCCACTCAACCATAATTTTAGTATATATAGCAAATGGTCTCTTTATTATTCCTAACTAATTATCCTCAATCTCCTTGTAGATTAGTGCGCGCATATAGTGCTCTCTCTCTCTCTCTCTCTCTCTCTCTCTCTCTATATATATATATATATATATATAATATATATATATATAGAAACTGAAAATGGTAGGTGTACAACTTTATCTCTTTCGTTTTTTTATCTAATCTTGTTTACTGGCTTGCATGATAAATAATCTTTAAGAGTCCCTTTGAGTGTAGCAAAATCAATTGGTATTTGTGGCCGACATGAAGTTTGATAAAATGTCACAACATGGTACGGGCTTAGATTCAAAGAGAAACATGGAGAACTGCATGGCTTTTGAAAGAGAATACCCATTGAATTCTAAACTAACACGACTCAATGTAAAAAAGGTAAAAATCTTGAGAATATATATTTAACAGGTACAACCATAGATAAGAGTTGTAGACAAGTCCAATAACAGATCTAATAGAATACTGTCACAAGAAGATACTAGAGAGGCAGGGCAATCCAGAAAATGTAGAATTATACAAGCTTAGACACCTTTGAAAGAAAAGACAGAACATATGGTCTGTATAGAAGTGAGCAAAAGAAATATAACAGCAGCGGTTGTAGAAGCGCTTCTCCATGGAGTGCTGCAGTAATCACGTTTGAAGATTACCATCCACTTGTGCCAGGGGACTTTGTGGTATGCTCTCAAATCTTTACAGAGACGACAAAAATAGAACTCGGGAGCTGAGAATTCAATATGCCTACAAAGGTTATTGTAAAAAGCTGCTGCTGCAGCGGAATCACCAAGCCCGTTGAAAAGAATTCCATTTTGAACGAGTAAATCAACATCCTTAGGAGTGTTGATCAGGTGATCCATGAAGACAAAGTAATCAATGATATAGCGACCGCCTGGGTAGTGGCATAGCTCCAAAGCCACCAGGTTTCGAATATAAGGTATTGTGCTACCTTGTAAATTAAAGCGTGGGATTTCCAGAACCCCATTTCTAGGATTAAACCGTATGTCAAGTAGGCATTTTTCTTCACTCACCTTAAACTTCACTCCTGATTCATGCAGCTCTGTTGCACTAGGTGAGGATATAAATTGTTCCCCTTCTGCTCGCGGGTTTGGCATTGGCAGATGAAGGGTTCTAATCAAATCTGTAAAATGCACTACATAATTGGGCTCCATCTCCTTCCTGTAATAACCCTTGAAGAAGCGAAGTGCTATCTTAAGTAAAGAAGGAAAGATTTTTGGAAAAGGGGCAAAGGTTAGATTGAAGAATGCCTCGAGCACAAAGAAGGGAAGCTGATTTTCAAGTAATGTCAAGTCATGACGTATGTCAATAATTGGCGTCTTATGTAATAAAGGTTCTTCTGAATCAATTTTTTCTCCCTGAACCCTGAAATAGAACCTGAACAACAGATCAATGATAAAGCCAGCATCAACAAGAATCATCTGTACAAATTTATCACTATTAAACCAGATTGTGTCAGCATAACACTGGCGAGTTTCTTCTTCAAGCTTCTGCATGAGTCCTACATAATCCTCCAAACGCTTTTTTCCCCGTTGAATTAATTTCTTAAAACAATATAATTTATGCTTCTCCATGGATTGCAATCTTCCACGGCCATGGTGAAAAGGGCCTATAGAAACTACTCGTGGTTTGTAGTCTTCTTTATGTAGTTTCCTTAGTTTTATAGGAACCCGGTAGATACAATGCTTCAATGATTTAGGGGACTTCAAGCTCTTTAGCTCTTTTGCGATGTGATTCACCAACACACACTCTGGATTTTCAATATCATTTGCAGCACCATCTTGTGTTTCAATTTCTGAAATAGAACCACTGTCTTCTGTTTCAATTTCTGCAATACAACCACTGTCTTCTGTTTCAATTTCTGCAATACAACCACTATCTTCTGTTTCAATTTCTACAATACAACCACTGTCTGCTGCTGCAGTTTCTGAGCTTGTGAACTCAATGCATGCCATCCCTCAACTTCCTTTCTTTTTGACAAATAAACTACAATCACAAGCAATAGAATCAACATGCTTCTCCTTAGTTGGCATACGCTGCTATGGTTAAAATCTATCAATTAATAATTAATAACTTACTATTTCCAATAGTTGATAATTTTTAAAGGAACTTAATAATTCCTAATTTTATGTGTTGACAAAGATGAGAGAAATGAATGAAATATATACGTGTATATATCTTGTGTACAATATATTACAAGGGGAAACTCCTTTATATACAAGAGCTAAGAGGACATACAAGGTAAGAAACTATATACAAGGAAGGCAATGAAAAAAGGAAACAGGGAAAAAAGGAAACCCTAACCCTACTTATAGACCGTAATACATATGTATAATACATATATAATTTACACATGTATAATACATATAGTAAACATCCCCCCTCAAACTTAAGATGGGAAAACCGAAACCAGCTTGAGTTTGGAAACCAAATTGAGAAGACGTCCATGAGGGTGAGATTTAGTGAAGATATCGCCAACCTGGTCAGTTGAGAAAACCGGAGGAGATGAATAGTACCACGAAGAAGGTGTTGACAAACAAAATGACAGTCGATCTCAATGTTTTTGGCACGTTCATGAAAGACGTCATTGTGGGCAATTTGGATAGCACTCTGATTGTCATAGTGAAGAGAGGTAGCAAAGGCATAGGTCAAACCCATATCTTCAAGAAGCCAACGAAGCTAGATGAGCTCTTGAGTGGCATTGGCAAGGGCACAATATTCTACTTCAATGCTAGAGTGGGCAGTGACAGTCTATTTCTTGCTTCACCAAGAAATTAGAGAATCACTAAGGAAGAAGCAAAAACCTATGATGGAATGACGATTAGTAAGATCACCTGCCCAATCAGCATCAGAATAGGCGCGCAAGGCAAGAGAGGAATGAGTTGAAAAATGAAGACCATGGAAGAGAGTGCCCTTGACGTGGCGAAGAATGCGAAGAATTGTAGTATAATGAGTAGAGCGAGGAGCAGACAGGAACTGGCTCTTAAGATAAACAACATGAGCAATATAAGGCCGAGTAACCGTAAGGTAGACAAGACTCCTAACCAATTGGCGATACAAAGTTTTATCGAGTAGTGGGGTGCCATCCAATGGAGTGAATCGAATATTGAGCTCAAGTGGTGTAGAAGCCATCTTATTATTAGTGAGCACTGCGCGAGTAAGAATATCAGAGGCATACTTGGCTTGAGAGAGATAATAACCATTCGAGTCAAAAGCAATCTCAAGATCGAGAAAATAATTGAGAGAGCCAAGATCCTTCATCTCAAACTGTTGACTGAGAAATCGTTTGAGATCAGTAATACCAGTAAGGTCATTTCCAGTGATGATCATGTTGTCAACATAAAGAAGCAAAAGAATAAAGCCATGGTCAGTCTTATAGATGAAAAGGGCAGAATCATGCGAACTAGAAGTGAATCCAAAGCCATTAATAACTTAACTGAACTTGGCAAACCAAGCGCGAGGAGCCTGCTTAAGGCCATAAAAAGCTCGACGAAGTTTACAAACCTTTTGAGGAGGATGGACATAGCCAGAAAGGGGTTGTATAAAAACTTCTTCTTAAAGGTCGCCATGCAAAAATGCATTTTTAACATCCATCTGAAACAACTTCCATTTACAAACAGCAACAACGATAAGAAAACTACGAACAGATGTGAGAGGCAGGCAACAGGGGCAAAGGTTTCCTCATAATCAATTCCATATTCCTGTTGAAATCCCTTGGTAACGAGACGAGCCTAGTACCGTTCAATGGAACCGTTGGAGCAGGTTTTGATTTTGTAAGCCCATTTGTTGCCCATTGTATTTTTCCCTGGAGGAAGATCAACTAAGTCCCAAGTATGTATTTTCTCAAGGGCTTGTAATTTTTCAGTCACAGCTTGTTGCCAAAGAGGGTTAGAGCTTGCCTGACGATAAGAGTGAGGCTCATGATGAGAGAGAATAATGGAAAAACAATGATACTCATGAAGATGGATAGGTCTTTCTTTTACTTGTAAAGAACAGTGAAGAGGTAGATCAGAAGCAGCAACATCAAATGATGCAAGCGATGGTGATGGATCAATAGCAGCATAGGACCAACAGATAAAACGGAGGACTCAAGAGGGACTGCAGGGGAAGGGTCAAAAAACTCATCGAGAAACAGCTCAATAGAGGAATCAGTAAAGAATAAAGGAGTGGATGAAGAAGATAAGTGAAATGAAGAGACAGAAGAGAACATTTTATCTTCCTAGAAGATGACATGACGAGAAATACGGAATCTCTTAGCGTATGGATCCCAACACCGATAGCCTTTGTGTTCAATTTCATAACCCAAGAAACAACATAGACAAGCTCAAGGTTCCAATTTGGTGCATTCATGGGGTTGGAGTAAGACAAAGTAGGTGCAACCAAACACCCGAAGAAGGCTATAATCAAAAGACACGCCATAAAGGCGTTCATATGGTGACTGGTTGTTGGTAATCGGAGAAGGAAGGAGATTGATGGTATAGAGGGCAGTGAGGGCAGCCTCACCCCATAAACGTTTAGGACAACAAGAGGAAATAAGAAGGGCCCAAACAGTATCCAGAATATGACTATGTTTACGTTTGGCACGACAATTTTGTTAAGATATGCCAGGACAAGAATGATGAGGAAGGGTACCATGTTAACGAAGGGTGTTTGGAAAACTACTATCTTTATATTCCATTGCATTATCAGTGCAAAAGATTTTGATAGAGCGAGAAAACTGAGTTTGGATCATACGAGCAAAATTCAAATAGATTTGGGGTAACTTTGAGCTTTTTTTTTTCATGAGATATAGCCATGTAAAGCTAGAGTAATCGTCAATGAAAGTGACAAAATACGTGGATCCTCCCATTGTGGGATGAGGAATAGGTCCCCAAACATCAGAGTGAACTAAATCAAATGGAGCAACAGAAACAGAAAGACTTTTATTGAAAGACAAAGTAGGTTGTTTTGCAAGTTGACAAGACATACAATCAATATGATCAAATGTAATTGAACCTAACAACCCACTAGATGCTAAAGTTTGCAAACACTCAAAAGAGAGATGACATAAACGAGAGTGCCACAACTTGGTAGAAGACATAGTGGAGGCAGAAGCAACGGACAAAGGAGGAGTGGTGAGCTGAGAAGGGATGCGGAGATGAATGAGCTCAAACAAACGCCCAACCTTACGGCCTATCCCAATGGTCTTCCCTGTCTGCAGATCTTGCACACAACACCCAAAAGGGGAAAAAGTAACAGTAAGCCCTAGATCACATAAGTGACTCACAGAGATGAGATTTAATGCAAGTTTGGGGATGAGATAGGAATGAGAGAGAAAAACATGGGGGTAGAGACTTCTCCAATGTGACTAACGAAGATATACGAGCCATCTGCAGTGCGAATGGGAGGAATATGGGAAACAGAGGAGTCGGGAGAGAAGATACTAGAGTCTAAAGTCATATGAGTACAACAAGAAGAATCAAAGTACCAAGAGGACTTACTAGAGGTGGCGAACATAGCAGTGGAGGGTGAAGAACTAAGAACCTGTTTAAGGATTGCTTTAAGGTCAGTAACAGAGTATAAGGGAAAAGCAAGTGTGGAGGAGTTGTCAGCCGTAGCTGTAGTGGCAGCAGTAGCAAACCCAAAGTTAGATTGGTTGCCAGATTTTCCCTTTTGCCAGTGGTTGCGTGCTTGTCGATTAGGATTTTTTAAACAATCGTCCTAATGATAGCCAGGTCCTAACTTGTGACAAAACTTGCACAGTCGGGATGGATAGTCCAATAAGAAATGTCCTGAAGAGTGACAGTTCTTACAAATCTTCTGGGTAGATTGATTGCCTTTGGGTTAGGGAGGCCGGAAGGTGGCAAGAACCGTGTTTGTAAAGGAGTTCTTGAGAAGGCCAAAACGAGTTTTTTCAGAAAGGAGTTCATAAATGGCTTGCTCAAGCATGGGAAGAGGATGTCGATGAAGTAGAGATACCAAAACAGGTTCAAAGTGATCATTGAGAGCCATCAAAAAATAGATCAGTCGCTGGTGATCACGATAAAGGGCAAATTGCTCAGCATCATGATGACAATGCCATAGAGGTTCAGAAGGTGTCAATTGATCCCAAAGCTTATACATTTGAGAAAGAAAATCATTAATGGACTGTCCAGATTCCTGGTGCATATGATAAAATGTAGTCAGAAGTCGATATTGGTGAGCGAGGTCAGCTGTGGTGTAGCGAGCTACTAGAAAGTCCCAAACTGATTTGACTGTGGTGAAATGTCCAAATAAAAGACTGATGGAGGCGTTAGTGGTATTACGAAAGCACGTGATTATCTAATGATTCTTGTTATCACAATCTTCAAGCTTTTCTTGAAATTTTTCATCAGATTTTTCCTTGCCTTGTTGAGACTCAGTAATATGGCTAGTGAGATAGCACCATAACTTGCGTCATCGCAAAAAACTAGACATTGCTTGAGACTAGGGAATGTAATTTAAGCCATCGAGAGTGATGTTGATTAGATGTGAAGCATCAATATAGTCCATAGTGTAGAACTTATGAAAATCTAAAAATTTTGGAACCTAATTTGGGCTACGATACAGTGATGATTAGCAAGGATGTCGTTGTTGTGTTTCTACTGTGATGGAACCAGCTCTGTTGTTGGGACGGTTATTGTGACTTGATGATCAGTGAAGATGGAGAGCCCCAAGGTGGTAGTGCGAAAGTGGGTTAGCACTATGGATGTGTTTCTGCTGTGACAGTAATACACATGCGGTGATTGATTTGGAGAGCAGCGTAGTGCTCCTAAGGATGAGAGGCTGAGAACAAATTGTGGGACCTGATTTAGGCTGCTAGACAGGGAGGATTATCAAGGATGTGGCTGTTGTGAGTGATAGGTGTTGGGTCTGCAACAGATAGCAACGCTCTGATGATGGCAAGCCTACGAGATGGATGGTGGTCACGATGAGGAACAACTGGTGT
This sequence comes from Nyssa sinensis, assembly GCA_008638375.1. Lineage (NCBI taxonomy): Eukaryota > Viridiplantae > Streptophyta > Magnoliopsida > Cornales > Nyssaceae > Nyssa > Nyssa sinensis. The sequence continues at coordinate 7,518,581 of CM018046.1, forward strand.
TATTGCTGTTGGGGACCTAGCAATAATGAAAACAAGAAAATTGCGAAAAGAAAAAAAAGAAATTTGGGACCGCAAACTGCTAAACTCGTCCAGGACAAATCAGAACAATAAGCTTAAGTGGATGGTGAAGGCCACTAATCAAGATGGCTCTGATACCATGTTGACAAAGATGAGAGAAACGAATGAAATATATATGTGTATATATCTTGTGTACAATATATTACAAGGGGAGACTCCTTTATATACAGGAGCTGAGAGGAAATATAAGGTAAGAAACTATATACAAGGAAGGCAATGAAAAAAGGAAACAGGGAAAAAAGGAAACAAGAAAAAAGAGAACCCCTAACCCTACTTATAGACCGTAATACACATGTATGATACATATAGTTAACATTATGAAAATCATATAAAATTGTCAATTATTAGCATGGAAACATGTATAGAATGTGAACACTTGCTGAAGGGAATTGGATAACATTCTCACACATGTCATGTTTCAGCTAATAACATTCTTATTCAATTCAAAGCAGTGAGATTTTCCTGTCTCATCCACGTTTTATTTAATAGTTTAATTTAAAGAAGGGTCGTTCAGACAAGAGTTTACTAAAAGTATAAAAATTATTATAAGATCTTAGTCTAAACTTAATCTACTACGTTCTTCTAATCTTCAATGACTAAAATACCCTTACATTCCTAATTCAGTTCATTACTTCCAAAGAAGGCGCATGGCTAGAGCACCGAATCTCGTGAAAGAGCAGCCATAATTTTTTTTTCCCAAAACTTTAAAATTCAATAACTTGAAATTTATAAATTCATTTTTAATAAAAATTACATATTTAGAATCTAAACATCGAGATCTATCAACCAAGATACATATTGAATATGAAAATCTGAAGAAAAAAATCATTCCAAAAGTGCAACAGTATAAAATTTACACATTTGTAGTAAAAAACTTAGTCCCAACTAAAATTGTAAAATTTTACACTTTTCTTAAAATGTAAAAAACCACAATTTTATAAAAATTAAAAAAAATTCATTGGCCACAAATTGGATGCTCGAAACAGACTTTCAACTATGAGAAAGTTTGTAAAAAAAGTCAGTATTTAAAACACAAATTATTAAAAATATACTAATTATAAAAGTGTAAAATTGCACACCACCGAACCTCACTGTTGTACAGTAATATATACTATGCAGTCAAAACATTTTCCATGCTCCCTTTTGTTGAATTCACTCGAATTCACTCTACACAGCCAATCAAAATCAAGACCTTTATTCGCTATTGCAACCAGTACAATAACATAAAAAGCATGCCTACTACCATATATGCAATTGTAGCTTTGATTCAATAGGATGGCTTAAAGCCAATGCATCCAACTTTGAGACTTACTGATATAATACTACCTCGGGAACAACACAAAGCATAAGAAAAACTCTTAATGAAAAAGGCATACTCACAATTTATTAAAGTCAGAATACCTCGCTAATTGAATACTTTGGCAGCAAAACAACCTCTCACAATTCACACCTTTTGTGTTGGCAGAATATATCTCATGTATATCTCTCTAGATCTATTTCGGCATTTACAGATACACAACACTATTCCCAATTGATGTGAACACAGACAACCTAAGAGTAGATGTTCCACTCGCACCATCGGCATATCTATTACCTGATTAAGAAGAAGGTCGGTGAAGGAATTGTCGCCATTGATCATGAATCACAAAAAAAGATTGGTGTCGCCATTAATGACGGACTTGTCATCGTTGACGAGGCAGTTGTCATGGTGAAGATGCTTTAAGATGCGAGGGTTGATGAAGTCAGTGAAGCTGAACCAACCACAACTCTATGGATGCTAGTGGAATTTAACATGCCAATAACAAATAGGTCAAGGGAGATCAAATCTCCTTGAAGAAGGCCTTAGACACCATTAAAATAGCCAACTAATTCACCATGGATAGCCACTAAGTAGGAAGGAGTCATGACACATGCTTTAACCTAATCAATAAAAAGTTTAGGGAACTTCATCAAAGCTAACACATCCCAAACAAAATCCCATCTAATAGAGTAATAAGCTTTACGGATGTCTACATTGAAGGCACACCTAGGAGAACCCCTATCTCCATGGTAATTATGCATCAATTCCTAGGCAAGAAGGATAATATCTAAGATAGCCCGACTGGGAACAAAAGTAGATTAATGGTCTCTAATAATTCCAGGCAGTAACTTTTTGAGCCTGTTTTCCATGAACTTGGAAATACATTTATAAACAGTATTACAACAGGAGATAGGAGGACAATTGTTCAGCTTAAAAGGGTTAGGCCTATTCAGACCTAAGGTGATAGCCATTACATTGACCGCCCTTAGAATTCTACGACCTTCGAAGAACTCATTGATTGCGGTAACAAAATCAAGACCAACAATATGCCAAGTATATATATTGGAAGAAAAACCCATTGAAACTATCCAACCTAGGTGTTTTAGAGGGATGGAGACTAAGAAGGCTATCCTTAACCTTTATTTTACTGAAAGGATGGATGAGGGTCTTTGCATCCTCCATAGATATCTCCTTATTAATGATAGATTGCAAAGAATCCTTCCCAAGGTAAGGCACTTTAGTCTCCTTTCCTAGTAGATCTTCATAATAACCCAATATTTCCTTTTTTATGCTCTCCACCCCTTCAATCCTCTACCTTTGCTCCATAACCAAACTAGCAATCTCATTACAATTGTGTCTATTGGTTACAGTTTTCAAAAAGAAAGTAATATTCGTGTTGCCTTCTTAGAGCCACTAGATGTGAGATTTCTGTTTAATAAGACTTTCTTCATTGTTGCTAACCTTTGCAAAGGTACTAAAACATGCTCTTTCGTTTTTGAATAAAACCACATACCTTAGATTAGCCTCCAACTGTTTTTGAATGCACAAAAGCTCCTCTCTAGCTTCATTTGTGTCCTTACTAGCATCCGACTCCATGATTCTGCTGAAATTGATGAGGGTAACTTTAACCTTCTTAAGCTTGCAACATAAGCGAAACATAGTTAACCTTTTAACGTGAGCCCCAAACATCCTAAACCATAGGTAAGAAACCTTTATAATCACTCCAGTAATTAAAAAATTTAAAAGGAACCTTCCTATGTTTTGTCATAATCCCAATGTACACCACTACTAGGCAATGATCAGAAATACCTTGCATACAAACTCTACTTTAGGATTAGGGAACGTAAGTAACCATTTTTCATTCACTATGACGTTATCCAACTTTGTTTTAATAACCATATTCCCACCTTGACTATTTGACCAGTTAAACCAACAACCACAAAACCGCAGGTCTTTAAGCTCAACTCCAATGATGTTTTTATTACACCCATCCATATAAGGAGGCCATCTAGGGTTGCCTCTTTGTATTTCACTTGGATATCTAATTACATTGAGATCTCTAAAAATAAGCCATGGGATGTTACTCTTGGCTCTCGCTTGTTGCACTATCTCCCTCTACAAATGTCTTCTAGCCACAATAAAGTTATGGCCATAAACCACTGATACAGAAAAAAATCACCTGAATCAATGACCTTAACAACTCTATTAATAAACTAATCAGAAGCTCCCAAAATATCCATATACATAACAGTAGTATTCTAGCCTAGCCAAATACGCCCATTACCATGATACTCATAATTATACTTAAACTCCTAGTCATGACCTACGAAGTTAGCCACTTTGAGGCTATTATTAGCTTTGATTTTAGTTTCCACAATACCCATAACAACTATGTCAAGTCTTTCATAAAAAAATTTCAATTTTTTTGTTGTTACTTTAGAGGGTCGTTTAGCCCTCGAATGTTCCAACAAGCACACTTAATCATGAAGCCTTGGCGAGGTGGTTCCCTCTACCTCGCTTACTTCTCAAGAAACAACCTCTCAAGCTTCCTATTGATTGTAGGAGGACTCTTGACATTGTAATCATACTCATCAACTCGCTTCATTTTATTAATCAAAGGATCAATCACAATAGGTAACGTACCCTTTGATTTGGCACTTATAGGATCAACAGTACCTTTAGTTGCTAGCAAGGACTGAAAGCGATTACACACCTCAACTTGGGGTTGACTATCTCCAAGTTCTACTCCTACTTCTTCTTGGTTAAAAGAGTCCACAGATTGTCCATTGGTCTAAGCCTCATCTCCCTCTAGCTGCTGTACATCACAAATGTTATCTAGTTTTTGAGAATTTGGAAAAATCTTGGTTACCTCACTCCATTCCTCTTCAGCCCCTTCTTGCTTACTCTCTATTATCTATTCCCGTAACACTTCTGGTTCCCCTAGAGCTAAGCTCTTGTTATTCTCTTTATCTGTAAACTTTTGCTACCAAACCTCATTCATAAATTATTACATTTATGACCAAAAACCTTGCACCTAGAGCACCTGGATGGAGCTTATTGATACTCAACTAAGATCTCCACCGATTTTTCGTTGTCCAACACTACTTTAAATGACTTGGGAGGTTCAAAATGAGCATCCAATTCAACACATACTCTAGTAAAGTTTATACGGCTTACGCCTTCTATATAAGAATCTGCTTGTAAAGCTTTACCCAAAGCACTCACAACTTAACTCAGGCCTGTTTTAACCCATAATTGAAGAGGCATGTTATATATTTTGACCCAAACTAAACCTTCTCTAAGTCCCGTTTATATAACTCCATATCAGCCTACCAAACCTGCAAATTGATGGACCTCCTCGCAAAATGCCACATCCGTTGCTTCATCACTCTTTCACAATCTTCCTTTGAATCAAATTTAAATAAGAAGAACCTCCAGTTATTATGGAGAAGCTCTAGTGCTCCGATGTCTCCACACACAAATATGAAGTGTAACTATATGGCTCAAGTTCCGTATGCAAATGTAGTTGGTGTTCTAATGTATATTCTGTTGTGCACGAGACTTGATATTTCACATACTTTTAGTATGGTGAGTATGTATATGTTAATCCAGGTAAAGGGTATTGGCAGGCTAAAAAATGAATTTTATGTTACATTTAGGGGACAATGGACGTTGGTTTGATGTTTGAGAGGGATGATTAACTTCGTCAATATGCGGTAAGATATGTAGATTTGGACTACGTTGGAAATTTGGATAAACATTGGTCAACTATAGGATATGTCCTTACTCTTGTTAAGGGACCAGTGAATTGGAGATCAACGTTATAGTCAACAGTTTCTTTGTCTACTATTGAGGCAGAGTACATAGCAGTGATAGAGGCCATTAAGGAAGATATTTACTACATAGATTGGTTGAGGACTTAGCGATTGTTCAAGAGTACATTTAGGTCTACTACGATAGTCAAAATGCAATTTGTTTAGCAAAGAATCACCATGCTCGAACTAAGTATTTGATGTTTATTTACATTTTGTTTGAGAAGTTGTGAACGAGTAAGACATTATTATTCAAAAAATTGGTACTATAAATAATCATGCTGATATACTTACTAAGGTGGTGGCTGGGGTCAAGTTCAAGCAATGTTTGGACTTGATCACTATCTCTCAAGTTTGAGCACCTACGGGTGCATGGCGCCTACGGGCACTTTTGGAGGCAACTGTGATTTATTTACTTTATTTGCATTATTTGGTTGAATTTAGGCCAAGGTGGAGATCTGTTGGGTATTTTTGACCTATTTCGTTTATTATTTTGTTACCCGAATACATAAAAGTATTATTTTTAGGGCTCCTTCTTATGACTAAACAATTGGCTTTATGTGTAAAGGAGTTTACGAATTTATGAGTGTTTGGTTTTTGTAATCTCTTCGATACATTATTGTCGGTTGATGTAAGCATCTTGTTGAATCATGTAAATCTTGTATTTTTTTTGTTTAAGATCGATTTATTATTTGTTTTTATCGCGTCGGCACAACACCCTATGCCTTTCTTTTGACTTAGGTCTTCTAGTTTCTGTCAAGGTATTGTTCACTACATTCTTGAAACTTCCTATCAAGCATTATATTTTTCAAGCTTTGATTTACATTTTTGCTACTTATTGAATATGATGGGACTACAACCAATTCTATCATTAGTTCACGAGGCTGAGTTTATTTGTAATATCCATGCTAGTGAAAGCTTCAAGCGGATAGAGTTGCATGCTACAAGGAATGGAGGATTCAACCATAAGAGTGCTTACGTAGTTACTCTTAAAGTCCTCTAAAGAAAGTGTAATGTCAAATTGTTTACAAAGCGGACCGATTTACAAGTGATTAATCAGATTTAGAGAGAGAAAGAGAAGTTTGTACAAGGAGTGAACAATCTTCATCGAACAGCCATAGATACCAAGGTAGGGTGGCAGAAAGGGGAAAGTATAAGAAATCTAGCTTAAAGAGATTCCGAGAGAGCAGGGGCTAGAACAGGCTTTGATTAACTATATTGTGCAAATAGTGACCTCCACCATTGTTCTATGTACTCTCTAGATTTAGGGTTTACTTGAAGAAGCAAGGGTTGTACTAGTCACACAGAGAATATGATAGTTACAGTTGTTATTCACAGTGATGTGAGTGGGCTATTTATAGTAATCCCAACACGTGAGTTTGTTAAGGTATAATGTCACCCATAACAAAGTACCCATATGGGTGCTACAGTCCAAAATAAGAGGTGTTTATGATGTGGAAAGTAATAGAAGGTTCATGGAATCTCTCTTTTGAGAAGGACCCTAGGTGTTCCTGTGCATGAGTCATGCGATGGACACCTTAGAAGTTCCTTGTACTTCAGCGTCCAAGCCACAAAACCCTGAGTATCCCGAATAATGGGTTTATAATGCCCTTTGTCACAATAGCCACGTGCCAAACTGAAGGAGTCTCCTGAGGACTTGCTCTCAAGTTTTTAGGCATCCTTGTGAAGGAAGAATAAGAGTTCCTCGAGGGAAACTTTCTCTTAAGAAAGTTGACCAAGTCTAGGAGCCTTAGGGTGCTCGACCAAATCTTGGTGCAATACTGCTAAGTTTGGGAACTAGAATTAGCTTGATTAATACTTAAGTTTTATTAGATAGTGTTATGTTCAGGGACTAAGAGTAGTTTGACTTTTGGTTGCATCACGTTAGATCAAATGCTCTATTGTCAATTGTGGCTTTGTTGATCATGTTTCGATAACGATCAAGTACCTATATTTTTCCCCCCTCTTCGTTTGCATTCTCATGTTTTGCTCGAGTAAGGATGTGAACGAAGTAGTACGCTTATCATCACTAATATTTTTGAGAGCATGCAATTCATCTTTTCACCCTTCACATCTGCTCAACATTTATTATTTGCAGATGTACGCCATAGCTTGTGCATTTGTTTTGGTGTCACGTGGTGTATCTCTTCATTTTTGGTGAACAGGCATCGTTCTTTGTTCTTTTCAAAGAGGTGGATTATTATGGCACCGATTCCGATTTCAACCATCACTGATGATTTTGAATATAAGGCCTTTACTTATGTTTTCTTATTCTTTTTGACATTTTTCATTAAAGAAATCTTGGAGCATTCATCTTGCTTACTATATTTGTATTAGTAAGAAGAGTCTTTGTCTTCATCTTTTGTTTATAACCATGTCTTCTTCCAACTTGTGGATCTCCTTACTGTTAATGGCGATCTACATCATTTCCCAATTGACAATGAGTGGAGAATGGCTTTATTTAAAGGAAAAAGGGTGAAGGATGTTTTTTGGGAGAGTGTGACAAGGTAAGAGAACACGGTAGAACAGGCTCTCGATCAACCCTTTCTTCTTTTCGAAGATAAATATGATAATGTGGCTCGTATTGCCCCTAGGTCCATTGCAAGAATGGGTATAGAGCATAGGGATTTCCCTTACTCTTTTACCACTTTCATGGCGGGCTCTGGTCCCGTAGGTGCTGCTGATTAGGCAACGTGGACTGATGAGATTCTTGCCAACAATGTATATAAAAAGTTGCTTGAGAAGGTCTAAATTCTGGACTCTATCGAGCTTTGTCGTTTTTTGGCTTGTCGTAAGAACAATGAGGGTTTGCTCGCTTTGGCCTCTTGTTGGAGTGCGATTCTCACTCATTTATTAGTGTTTGGGGTGAGATTAACCCTACTTTAGAAGACGTTCATGTTCTGATGAGGCACCCCCTTTTAAGTGACTATGATTTTTCTTCTTTGGAGATGTTTGCCAATTATGTGGGCAAATATAAGAGAAAGAAGAGCAAGAAGAAGGCTAATTTTGCTACATGGTAAGATGTTTTTTCAAGGATTACAAAGCTGTGAATAATGTAAAAAAAGGTGGTTCTTGTCGAGTTGTAAATGGTCCTAAGTACAAGAGCCCTCAGAAGTTAGTTGTCTTCCTTGCCTGTTGGTTGGGGAGATACATCTTCCCGATGTCTCTTGGCGATGGGATAAACTCTGAAGTTTTTCCTTTAGCTATCAAGTTAGCATTGGGGTGTTGTTTTGCTTTGAGCCCCTTATTTCTTGGTGGTTTATACCATCACATAGACTCTTTTGTAAGGGATGGGATAAACTCTAAAGTTTTTCCTTTAGCTATCAAGTTAGCATTGGGGTGTTGTTTTGCTTTGAGCCCCTTATTTCTTGGTGGTTTATACCATCACATAGACTCTTTTGTAAGGGATCAATGTCATTCTGTGGGTCAATATGATTTGGTGAATTATACTCCCACCATCTTTCTCTAGATTTTTCTCTTCGAGCATTCTCTTGGGTGTGCACCCACTAAACCAGAATGTTTCCCAACAAGGAAAAAGTTGCCCCGAGTGTGGAGATGGCATAGCAAGGGGAGTTTAAAAAAGCTAATAGATTTTCTTAATCGAGAGACAAAGTATTGCTTCTGTCTATATACTCATCTTTTGAGAGGTGAGGCTGACTTAGAACTCTATCCTGATCAACCAGTCGAGTATAATTTGAAGGAAGAAGGGCCTCTTGCTCGATCATTCTTGTGGGGGTGCATTTTGATTCCTTGTTGTCTTCCTTTATTCTCTAAGGGAGCTGAGGGGAGTGTTCAGTACAATCCTCATAGGGTTCTATACCAATTTGGCTTTGATCAGGGTCCCCCTAGTCGTGGTTTTCCACAATTGAGGTATGACATATGCTTTGCTCATTTTATGGGCATTCAGAAATAAGACTTGTCTGCTAATAATAGTCCGTTGATCGTTCCTAGAGACGGCCGAGTGGGGTTGCCTTTGCTTGGCCATATCAATTGTGGAAAGAACATTTGAGGTCTTTTCTTTATTTTTTCAAAGAAGAGGTTGATCACCCAACTGTGAGAGGAGCTCCCAAGGTGTTTAAGGATGACAATTCTCTTAGGATTCTAGATCAGAAGGAAAAAGAGAAGAGGCATCGGGCAGGTTATGACATCTTGGATTTTCTAGGATTAGCCCTAGAGTCTCCGTTTTTCGATGAGAAGGAAAAGTCTAGCAATGGAGAAGAAACAAAAGATGATGTTTTCGATGTGCAGAGTAAGGGAAAAACACTAGTTAGTGCCATTCCTTTACAATCTTCTAAAGGGATCAAGGTGTTTTTGTTTCTTGTAAGACTTCTTTATGATTTCATAGATCAAGCTTCTTGATACAAATATTTACCTTGCCATCTCTTCTTCCCCTTTTTTTAGATGCCTTCAATGGAAGCTATAGTTGGTGGTAGTCAGGAGGCTCATGTGGACAATGGATTTGCTCATCCTGATGTTGTACAAGAGACTGGTAAGTTCTGCATGCTTCTTCAATCTGTTTATTTGTCTCTTCGATTGTCTATGATTGATGTTGCGTTTCCTCGTCCTAATTTTCAACTCTCGCCCGAAAAAGCCACAATAGATTCCTCCTTGTCTATTTCTAGTGATAAGGGTCCTTGTTTGGATGATGTTGAGGCAATAATTGGTGGCTTGTTTTGGGTTCTACTGGTAAGGTTGCAACTGTAGAAGATTTTGAGAGGTGGTCTAAAAGGGGTTGGTGAGGATTGTGCTCGAGATTCGTATTTTCTACATCGATATACTGATTCTTATTGTACTACTTCTATAGAGGCAAGCAAATAGAAAAAAAATAAGCATGCTGCTCGAAGCCCTCTTACTGTTGATACTCGACCATTTCTGGTCAAGAAGGCCAAGGTATCATCTTTTTCCCAAGCTCTTGCGACTGAGGCTCCTTTATCTCGTGATGCTTTGAGCGAACTTCAAGCCCAACTTGCTCCCGAGGAAGAAGAAAGAGAAATGGCTAAAATGTTGGTTCATCGACGAGTTGCTCGGGAGAGATTTAAGGCTTGGAGGACTTCTACCCATCCTCTACCTACTTTAACGGGAAAATTATCCAACCTGGTGAGGTTGTGCTCGTTTGACAAACTCCTTCATTGGCCAAAATCATTCCTGAGTTTTTATTATATGTTTATTATATAAGTAGTAATGCTGAAGAAAGTCACCCTTCCCCCGTTGTTGAAAATGATGGCCAAACCACTCGACAAGAAAAAGTTTTGAATAAGGCAGTGAATGTTGGGGATGTTGGGGATGCTCAAGAGGTGGCAGATACCAAGTCAGTTGATGTGCCTTAGAGGTGGCTAAGAAAGTTCGAAGAAATATTATTCCTAGCCAAAGTATTTCTTCTGAACATGCTGGGGTTGCTAATGATGTGTTGGATCCTCCCATAGAGAGTGCTGCTTGAGCAAGTGCAGTTGTCTCACCAGGTTTTGAGGGTGCTACTGAGGTGAACAAAAATTCTCCTGTTCCACCCCTCAAATTTAGAAAGTGATGAAGATACCCTCTCTCGTACTGTGGGAATTCAAGATGCTGGAACTAGCTCTCAAGGGCCAGTAGTGAGGAAGCAAAGAGTTACTTAGGAAGGGGTTAGGGTATTTGCTCGTTATGTTCTAGTTTTGGAGCAGATTCATTGTAAATTCCCCCAAACTTTACAAATTTCAATCAGCCCTTTTCCCAAATTAAGAAACTGCCTTTTATAAGACCCTTGGTGATGATGTCCTAACTTTGGATCGGATGGAGATCCGATCTTTTGGAGTTAGTGAAGTGGACCAACTACTTAAGGCTCTTCCAGGTATAAGTTCGAGTAGGTTGAATGTGGATTGGCTGAGAGCTCATGTGGAATGTTTGATCAAGCTAGTCAAGCATAATGTTGATTGTGAGGCTGAGAAAGCCCTAAAAAAGGAGATTACAATCTTAAGCTTGCGGTTAGAATCTATGCAGCAATCCTTTCTCCGACTTAGAACTCGATCTGCTCATCAGTGAGAGAGGTTTCATCTTGACCATTCAAAAATTAGGGAGAAGAAGGGAACGTTAGGACTTTTTGATTGAGCTTTCCTTTTGTAAGTTTTGTTTCTTTTGAACAAACACTTTATGTATACCTTTTGTGTTGTATTACTGATATGAAATGAAAGTATTATATTTTTTTATATCATTGTGCAAATTTTATAAACTGCTTGCATACACTTGATAATATTATTGCAAAATGAACTTTAGTACATAGCTATTTTGTTTAAGCCAAATCATTTTTGAGAGAAAAGCAAGAGTTCCATCGAGGGGAACTTTATCTTAAGAGAGTCAACTAAGTTTAGGAGTCTTAGGGTGGCTTAACCAAATCTTGGCTAAATATTGCTAAATTTGGTAGCTAGAATTAGCTCGATCAATATTTAAATTTTATTTGATAGTGCTAAGTTCAAAGACTAAGAGTAGTTTGACTTTTGGTCGCATCATATTAGATCAAATGCTTTATTGTCGATTGTGGCCTTGTTGATCATGTTTCGATAACGATCAAGTACCTACACAAATAAAATTGATTTTTTTCACATTATTTTTTCACTTCTAGATACAATCATACATGATGAGTGTTCTTGCATGGACAGTGCTCATAAGTCTGAGTTTTTCTTGGAATTTTGATTATTTTATAAGTCTGTTACATATGTGTGACAATTTTTTTGATTTTAATAATACACATGAGACTTTATTATTAAAATTTTATATTGGGATAATAATTTATAATTTATATATATAAATAAATAAATAAATAAATAAAACTGTGTAAAGAAGAGGCAAGCCAATCATGGAGTAATTTTAGAGAAAGACAAAGACAACTGTGTAAAGTTTTAGAGAGAGAAAGAGAGAGACAGAGGAATTTCAAGTAATTCTTAGAGAGAGATTTAGGAGAGACAGTCATTGCCGTGCCATCACAGTGAGGTACCCATGGTGTTGGCCCTCGTCTTTCGACATTCCGCCATTCACTGTAATTTGCATCAATGACAACAGCCCATCGTCGCCGCCGCTCATATGACCTCCATGACCTACCACGATCCACCACTCAACTACCACCATCAGTTGCAGCAACTCGCCTTCACCAAGCAATCCCATCATGGTCACCAGTTCAACTAGAGCCCTTCACGACCATGAACCGCAACTCTATCTCCCCCTCTTTCTAAAAATCTAACCCTCTCCCTCTCTGTCTGCTATTTTTTTATGGACTGAGTGATTAATGGAGGGTTTTGGTTGTTTGAGTTTTAGAGGGAAGAAGAGTTGGTATAAAGATATTTTTTTAGTGAGAGAAAAAAGTTACAAAGGGTTGAGTGAAGAAGAAGGATGTATTATATGAAAATTAAGAAAGATAAAGAGAATAAAACATTTTAGAGAGAAGTATATGATTGGTGAGGTTCCAATTAAATTTGGAGTTCGGGATTTCATCAAATGGCAACGACGTTGGATTTCATCCAGCTATCCCATTCATAAAGTGGAAGATTGATGAGATAGCCCCACCCCTAATTTGTCAAAGTTATTAAAGCAAGCAGAAAACTTGTTCTGCTTCCAATTCTTTAAACTTACATATAAATATATATATATATATATATATCTATCATATATATAAAGGCTGGAGTTTAAGAACTCAACCATCTTCTTCTTCAGCCGTTAGTTGAGGATACTGACGGGCCACAAAATGACAGACTAATTCAAACGTGACACGTGTATAGAGCATACAAACCAAGAAAGGCTTTCCTATCTAGAGCAAATAGGCATGGGGGGTCCAAAGCTAGTGCATCTAGAGCTAGCAGAACCAACACCTTCGGAGCTAGCTCCTCAAGCACTGGCACCTCCAGCACTGCCTCCAGAGCAGATGGGGTAGTAGGGCTAGCAGAGCCAGGGCCTCTAGAGCTGGTACCTCCAGATCTCAGGTGGGCTACCGAGGTGTGTACTACAGACCTCGTAGTAAGGAAAATAAAATATCTGTAAGAAGGGGTTCCGAACTGGTTATTACCTTCCATAGACTTCCGACCTCAAAACAGGGAAGCATGATGCAATATGGAAACTGCCATCTCCAGACAACAGTGAACCCCAGATTTCACAGTACCAACTCCTACCCACTTTGGCAGACAATCAGCCTATAAACACAACCATTAAGGTACGCTGTAGGGGGGATCCATTATCTTCTTTTCAGTTTTTACTGACTTTGGACTAACTTCCTCATCGGAGTAGCTACCCCCGGAGGCATCTCGGCGGCCCTCTGACTCCCTTTTTTCAAAGTTCAAATCGATGAGGAACGGAGTCCCGGCAAGTTAGAAAAATGCAGCAACAGCTTGGCGCCGTCTGTGGGAACAACAGTCAAACATGCTTCGTTTCCTAAATTTTTTCTCTATATTGCTTGCTGATGATTATTTAAGTTCTCTCAAATTCAATATAATTTCATAGATGTTAAACAAGATCCTAACCTTTTGAATATTATTTCAGAGAAATCCTATCACGTTTTCTTCTGCAGGGTTCTGCACCTGAATCGAGATGAAACTCTCTCTCTCTCTCTCTCTCTCTCTAAAAATACAATAGCTTTCTGTGTGGGCTTTCTCTAAAATATCTAAATGATATATCTCTCTCTCTAAAAATAGGAGAAGACTACCAAACAATGAGATATGACCCACTTGAGATTTGCCTCTCTCGAACGGTCTTGTCAAAGGGGTTTCCTCTTGAAAATCTCTAGGAGCCTTGTACAACGGAGTCTTGCTGATTAATTTGGCGATTGCGTTATTTGCGCTGGTAGCAATTAAAAGTAGCAATCAAAGGCTCAGTCGGACCTATGCTGTTCTTCTCTTCTGCACGATTTTGTTTAACATTCTGTGGTTCATTCTCTTCACTCATGAAATTTGGAACATTTCTTCCCAGATCTATGGAACTTCTTTTATCTTTTCAGTGAAGCTAACTTTGTCAATGCAAATTATTGGGCTCTCGGTGAGGTTATCGTCTTCATTATTATAGATTCAGATGTACAAATTGGTTTTTTTGGCCTCTAAGTCGACGTCCCACTTCTCTCTCTTCTAGATTTCAGAATTCTTGGCTTGGGTTTTCAATGGAAGAAAAAGCTTGATATAATCCTATTTGGGTTTTGAATTTCTTTTTATTTCACTAATTGGGGTTTCTTTAATCCATTGCTGAAAGTTGGGTTTATGGTATTCACTCAAATTAAATATAGATAGTGCTGTTTAAATCCTTGAAGATGCATCATATTAGGCGAACTGGATTTTCAAACACAAATAAATGGTTTAGTGTTCTGAAATCTGGTAATGGATTGTGTTCTTTCATGGGGTATGTGCCTAGAAAGTATGTTTCTGATGTGGATCTTGCTGGTTTTTCATCTACCACCGCACAGAGGATTGCGATCAACGATTTTGCGAAAGGGGATGTACTTAGAGCAGCTGGAATCCCTGTTCTGTTGAGAGTGCGGCGGATTAGAGAATCTGTGATGAGCTTTCAGTCACCATTTCAACTCACTGAAATTCATGGAACCAGCATCATGGGTCCTTTCTTTGCTAGATCTTTTGCACCAAAAGCTTCACAGTCAGGAAGAGGGAGAGAAATCTTAATTGTCAAGCAAAAGAGTAAGATCTCTTTCATCATACTAGGGATGCTATCAAGAGACGTGGAAACAAAGATCGGATGTAAATCAATTCTTGGAAGAGCTTTCTTTTCATTGAAGATCGTTAATGATGGATACTAAAATCCTTCTGAGAAGCGCAAAACTCTAGTGCTGCACAGGCACTCGATATCTAGAATCGAGTATAATAGCGGAGCAAAAGCAAAGAAACTTTTCGAACCAGACATATTCAGAGTTACATAGCACAGGAATGGCTTTCTATCTCTCCACACACACTCTCTCTAGATTATTATAGGTTTTCCGACCAACGGCTCATCAGCTACCCCTCCTCTGATGGAGTCAGGCTTAACATGAATGAGATATCCAATTTCATATCATCCTCTCCCACTCCATCTTCTATGCTTGATGATCCTCCCTATACGATTAACAACTCTAGAGTCAGGATGCCCATTAATAACATAACTGTTCCAGCAAGTTCTCTACACTTCGGCTCTGGCAAGTATACTGCACTCTCCAGAGCTGGCTCCCCAAGCACTAGCACTTCCAGAGCTAGTTCCCCAAGCACTGGCGCCTCCAGAGCTGGCTCCCTAAGCACTGGCGCCTTCAGAGCTCATCTAGAGCTAGCTCCCCAAGCACTGGCGCCTCCAGAGCTCATCCAGAGCTAGCTCCCCAAGCACCGGCACCTCTAGAGCTCCTCCAGAGCTAGCTCCCCAAGCACTGGCACCTCCAACACTGCCTCCAGAGCAGATGGGTTACCGAGGTCGAACCCTATTCAATACATTCATGGCCAGTAGCAAGTATCCTAGCTCTGTCGTTACCATACTCGCAACTGCATTAAGCCACCATGGCCAGCTAATGAACTATTAATGAAGTATCAATATATTTTGGATTTCTTTATTGCACTTGCTTATTTTTCCATCTTGCTAGAGCTTATCTACTTTGTTAAGAAATCAGCGGTGCTCCCATATAGATGGGTGCTTGCGCAGTTTGGTCCTTCCATAGTTCTATGTGGAGCAACACATTTTATAAACTTATGGACCTTCGGCATGCATTGTAGAACTGTGGCAGTAGTCATGACTACTGCAAAGGTTTTGACTGTCGTGGTGTCATGTGCAACGGCTCTTATGCTAGTTCTTGTTATTCCTGATTTATTGAGTGATAAAACTAGGGAAATATTTTTTGAAAAATAAGGCAGCAGAACTTGATCGAGAAATGGGCCTTATTCGTACGCAAGAAGAAATGGGTCGACATATTAGAATGCTAACTCATGAGATCAGGAGCACTCTTGATAGGCATACTATACTAAAAACTACTCTTGTTAAGTTGGGTAGAACAGTGGCATTGGAAGTGTGTGTATTTTGGATGCCAACACATACTGGGTTAGAGCTTCAACTTTTCTACACTCTTCATCATCAGAATCCTATGGAATTTACTGTACCCATTCAGCTTCCTGTAATCAATCAAGTGATCAGTACCAACCGTGTTGTAAAAATATCTCCAAATTGTCCAGTGGCAAGACTACAACCGCTAGCAGGAAAATACATGCCTGGGGAGGTTGTTGTTGTGCGTGTACCACTTCTACATCTTTCTAATTTTCACATTAACGATTGGCCAAAGCTTTCAACAATTTTTGCTCTGTGAGGACTTGGAAGGGGACTTCTATCTCCACTGAAGTGGCTCTGCTTCAGCCTCTGGTTTTGGATAGAGATATAGAGATAAGAAAGAAAAGCGAAGAAATGTATGCGGAGACTAGGCTTCTGTTCCCTTACTTCTAAAACTACTATCAAGAAATGCAACAACTTGAAGATTTTTGTCAGTCTAAGAAATTGGATGTTCCAATGGGCAGCCTGGTTCAAACATCAACCATATTAGAATATGATTTGAGGGGAGAAGGGGATCTATTCAAAGCTCTAGAGCAGATGGGAGCTCTAGAGCCAATTGTTGAAAAACCAGTAATACGCCTTGGTCCCATGACAGCTGCCATTTCAATAATCTCATGTAGGGAAGATGTCATCTCCTCTCAACCACTCAAGGTTGTTGACATTGAATCAATTCAAAGTGAGGATCTTTTCAGCGAGTTTTTCTATGAATGCAAGAAGGATATCCTGGCAAAAGATGCTATAGAAACACCACTCTCTGATGTCCTGGATATCAAGATTCTTGTTGCAAGTGCCAATGAAAACCTGGTTGCGGAGCACAGATTGCCTCTTGAGGGACCATTCTAGGAGAGTGTCATCTCAAGGTGTTTAGATTCAATGAATCTGGGAAACAATGACCTCTTCAATGGGGCAATGCCAGAAACAATTAGCAATCTGACATATCTACAGGACTAAATGGAACCATTTCGGGGCAGTTGGGAAACTGCAAAAAAAAAAAATTTAAGATTCTAAATCTCTCCTTCAATTTATTATCTGGTCCGGTACGAGAGGAGACAATTAAATATGTTGAAAACCAATTGCAGACTGTGGATGCCGATGTTAAACAATTCTATGCAGGATTTATAGACGATGTTCTCCCTCCATTTTCAGTGGATTCCATGGAAGAAGCCACTCCTGATTTGTCACTAGAGCATACTAAAGGTGTTGACCTTATGGCTTATGAAAGATCAAAGATAGGTGGTGAAGACAACCCTAAAAATGGGGCTCTGGAATATAAATACCGCAGCTGATATTTCAGGTGCCTTGCCATCCGCTAATTCTATTATGTTGGTTCAGTACTATGAGCCAGACTTTGGACTTCCAATGTGACGTTATCTATGATGGAGGCTTCTTGGGCTGGATTACTGGGGAATATTTTATCTTTTCGTGGAACAATCCTACTGGTCTCCTTATGCTTTCCAAGGACAGAAACATGCAGCAACAATAACTCACTGTATGCGCCCTCATGTTCAAGAAGCAGTTGAGCAAGCAGAAACGCAATGGATTATTGAATCCCCCTTCAATTTTGTCAATAATATTTGTGTGTCAATGGAAAGCTCTATTGCTATCTGGGTTCTTTGCATTGATCAAGGTACTCGCACCCACTTCTGGCTTTTTTTGGGACAAAGCAAAGCAGTGGCTCTCTCTTCAACGAAGCCAACACAAACATGGCATCTCTCACTCTCACTTCATCAGAAGATTTGATCATGAAGAATATTGTATGCAAGCTGAGGCACATAATGGCCAGCGTAGCTTTCACCAGCTATGTAAACATTGCGGGATTTGTACTGCAGGGAACCTCTCAAGCCTAAAGACAAGAAAGATATAGGCATCATTGGCAGTACTTTTATCAATATTAGTCATCTAATGCACAGGTCCCCAGATCTGGTCCATCTCAAAAGACTCCTATAAGCACAAGTGTTGTAGGCATGGTCTTATGTAATGCACAGATCCCTAGATCTGGTCCAACTCAAAAGACCCCTACAAGCACAAGTGTTGTAGGCATGGTCTCATTCAATGTACAGGTCCCCAGACCTGGTCCATCCCAAAAGAGCCCTACAAGCACAAGTGTTGTAGGCATGGTCTCATTCAATGCACAGGTCCCCAGATCTGGTCCCTTTCAAAAGACTCCTACAAGCACAAGTGTTGTAGGCATAGTCTCATTCAATACACAGGTCCCCAGACCTGGTCCATCTCAAAAGACCCCTACAAGCATAAATGTTGTAGGCATGGTCTTATTTAATGCACAGATCCTCAGATCTGGTCCATCTCAAAAGATCCCTACAAGCACAAGTGTTGTAAGCATGGTCTCATTCAATGCACAAGTCCTCAAATCTGGTCTGTCTCAAAAGACTACTACAAGCACAAGTGCTGTAGGCATGATCTCATTCGATGCACAGACCCCTAGGTTTGGTCCATTTTAATGACCGCTAAACGCCTTGTATCCAACACAAGTGTTGTAGGTATGGTCTCATTCAATGCACAGACCCCCATGTCTGGTCCTTTTTAATGACCCCTAAACGCTTTGTATCCATTATAAGTACTATAGGCATGGTCCATCTCAATGCACGACCCTCAAGTCTGGTCCATTTTTCCCACTCTACTGACCTTTAGAAAAACCTTGTTTCATTTACAAGTATTGCAAGATGGTATATTATGAATCATTCAGTACGTGTGACTCTTCAGAAATCCTAACCTCAGCTCTGCACGGATCTCACAGAATTGAGGCTCGGGGGGGAGTAGCTGATGGGCCACAAAATGATAGACCAATTCAAACGTAACACGTGTATAGAGCATACAGACCAAGAAAGGCTTTCTTATCTAGAGAAAATAGGCACGGGGGGTCCAGAGCTAGCAGAGCCAGCACCTCTGGAGCTAGCTCCTCAAGCACTGGCACCTCTAGCACTGCCTCCAGAGTAGATGGGGTAGGAGAGCTAGCAGAGCCAGCGCCTCCAGAGCTGGTACCTCTAGATCTCAGATGGGGTACCGAGGTGTGTACTACAAACCTCGTAGTAAGGAAAATAAAATATCTATAAGAAGGGGTTTTGAACTGGTCATCGCTTTCTATAGACTTCCGACCTCAAAATAGGGAAGCATGACGCAATATGGAAACTGCCATCTCCGGACAACAGTGAATACCAGATTTCACGGTATCAACTCCTACCCACTTTGGCAGACAATCAGCCTATAAACACAGCCATTAAGGTACGTTGTAGGGGGGATCCATTATCTTCTTTTCAGTTTTTACTGACTTTGGACTAACTTTCTCATCGGAGTGGCTACCGCTGGAGCCATCTCAGCGGCCCTCTGACTCCCTTTTTTCAGAGTTCATATCGACAAGGAACGGAGTCTCGCCAAGTCAGAAAAATGCAGCAACAGATACTAAGGCCATTATTGTCATTTTATATTGTCCTTGTGAAGGCAATATTGTCATTTTAATAAAAAAAGATTAAATTAGTGATGTCATCCATACTCGTCAATTATTAATGGCTTTTGACGATAGGAGTAAAAAGTTATTAATATGAAAAAGTTAAGAGATACAATGTAATTTCATAAATAAAAAAAAAAAGAGGTGTCATTTATAAATGTCAAAAACTTTAGGTAAAGTCAGTCTAATTAAGCAAAAGAAAGAAATAATAATACTTGAAAAAAATTTAGTAGGAAAAATTTATGAATTTCATTTATATTAGTAGTATTGATCACCTTATAATTTTAAAATCGGTGATCGTTGATTTTAGTTACAGCACCAAACCGCCTTAGACAACTTGATCTTGGATTCAATCTATTTCCATGTCCATCTTTCGTTTCTCCTAAGTGCACATGATTTTTCCCTTTCTTTCCCTTCGAACATTTTGGGAATACATGTTATATGCAAAATTAATTTTTTGTTACAAAAAAAAAAAAAAAAAAAAGAATTACAGTCCATATATAATTTTTGAAATTTTTTCTAGAGAGATGAAATTATTTTTATAGATATAAATATTTTAAAGGGATAAACCGACTTTGGGAGAAAAATTATTCCTTGATTAATTCTAAATTTTGGGTATCATTTTTTTAGACTTTTTCATTATTTGTGATTAATTTCAAATTTTTTTAATAATATTTAAAAGTCTTTATTTTTTGTGATTAAATGCAAATAATAAATATTATTATTATTTTTTTAAAATCATTTTTTGATCAACCAATGTTCAAGGTCAAGTTTGCCAATTTACATGATCATTTAGGATTAATGTAGTCTTTCACTATTTCTATAGGTATTTTGGACATGTGATAAAGAATTTTTGCTTACATCATCAATATTCATAGGTAACAATAACTAACGACAGGAGAGAATCTGCAACTTAAACTCAAAGTAGAAGAGAGACAGTGTGAGTTTATATACTATAGGTGTAGTGTGAGTTTATAAACTATAGGAGAGGTATCCACAATTGTTAAAAATCACATGGAAGATAAGTATAATTAATCTTAATTTTTAAATTTCTTATAAAAATGATCATCATAATAAAACAAATTAAATTAAATTTAGCAATTCAATAACATTCTCAAACCACCTATCAAAGAAAATTAAGGCTCCGTTTGGTTATCAACTTCAAACACATCTCAAGTTTTCAACTTTTTCAAGATGCTGTTTGGTTAAATATATCTGAGTTTTGAAACATATTTATGAGTTTTTTTACTTTTCTTAAATGTATCTCACACAACTGAAATCATACCAAGAAGATAATGTGACCAAAAGGCTGAACCTAATGCAATTGTTGATATACCATAAAAGACAGGCCAATCAACACTTGACACGTATGACCACAGTCCGATTTATGTTCAGCTAGCATGATTCTCGCTCAGCCTATGACATCCAGATCATCACATAAGGTCGGAAGTGACCAAACAAATATATCCAGAACTGATCACAGGGTCCAGACCAGAGCTTCAGATCTCGTCACCGCCTTAGCGGATTCCGAGCAGAGAATAGGGAAACAGTCTCCAATACGGAAACTACCATTTATGATTATCTCCACCTTAGCGGATTCCGGGCAGAGGATAAGGAAGCAGTCTCCAATACGGAAACTACCATTTATGATTATCTCCATCTACGACTCAATGCCCACAAGGTAACTGCAATCTCCGATGATCATATCCCTATATTCATGGCGTCGAATCCTAATCAACTTAGGAAAGCGTCGGCCTATATATAAAACCCTAGAGGTACGCTATCAAATTCATGCTCATTCTTTGACTTTCAATACAGTCTTTCAATTCCCTTACTCACTTAAGCATCGGAGCGGCTACCGCCGGAGCCAATCCGGTGGTCCTCTGATCATCTTTCTGAGTGTTCTACAGGTCACGGAGCCCTTACGTGTTGCGAGTCAAAAAGTGCAGCATCAGTTTGGCGCCGTCTGTGGGAACGACTAATCTCTACGTGCTTTATTCATAAACTCATCTTTTTCCCTACCGGAAAACCATGGCACCAAATCTCCGACCCCGACAGAATACTCAGAGTTCGCAAAACGCTCAGCGTCAGCCGTCTGCTCCACGCACAAGAGGACCAGCGGCCAACCCTATGCGACAAGAGATCGAAGCAATAAAACGACACAATGAGCTGGTGCAGGAGCAGCTGCTAGCCATTACCAGGACGCTGGCAACGCTCACGCAGAACCAAGCGGCGGCTTCTCCTAGCCCGCCGGTCAACTTCGTTGCAGGAACACAACCCCCGGTAGCCACGGGGAATGAAGAACTTCGCGGGCAGGCCCCCGCTAACCAGCCTGGGCACCCCTCAGGCGTTGCTCACGCTGGCCGAGATCCACAGCCATCAACAGTCCCTGGCTGGGGAACATCCGCTTTTGTCCCCGACGTACATTACCGGAGTACTACCCGAGCCCCAACTCCTAGGGTTTCGGGAGCACCCCCGGCACCACAGGAACCTTATCATGCAGCGCCAGCCCCACCGGTTCGGGTTCCTCCTCCATCCGAAGGGCGCACTCCACCCTATTACCCTGAAGCCGAGGCTGTCAGGCAGGGTTCACAAGATGTCAGACTCAGAGACCCGCGAAGGGAAGAGGAGATTGCCGAGTCTATGGACCGGACAATCGGTTTAAGAGGACCTCAGAACCCTCCAGAGCAGGACGAACTGGCCAGGCTGCTCGGAAGACTAGCCACTCCGTTTACCCACGCCATCATGTCTGAAGAGAGGCCTAGAAAGTTCGTGGTGCCCAAATTCACTCTCTACGACGGATCTGGAGATCCAGGAGATCACCTATCTCATTACCAGCATACGATGGCCCTTCACGGAGCCTCAGATGCTTTCATGTGCCGAACGTTCATCACCAGCTTGAAGGGAACGACTCTGAAGTGGTTCCACAACCTCCCTCCGAACTCCATTGCCAGCTTTTACGAGCTCGGTAGACAGTTCTTGGATAGGTTTATGACCAGCAGGAGGCTCAGAAGGGGACCAGAATTCCTGCTGAACGTTAGGCAGACTAGGGAGGAATCCCTCCGGGCCTACATTGCCCGCTTCAACACCGAGCTCACTGAGATCACGGATTGCAGCCCGAAATTCCTTGTTGCGGCCCTTACTGCCGGGCTTGCCCAAGGTGGCTTCAGAGACTCCTTGACAAAAAGCCCCCCGGCTGATATGGCAGCATTGATGGATCGGGCCAAAAAATACATCAACCTTGAAGAAGCCAACCGCTCAGCCCAGAAGGGCAAGGATCAGACCCAAAGGGATAATCCGAAGAGGGAGGACCATAAGAAGGAGGATCACAGAAGAGACTCCAACAAAAAGAGGGTCAGAAGCCCAGATAAGAAAACAGCTCCCAGAGCTGTGTACAACTCCGCACCAAGGGAGTTCACCAACTTCACACCTTTGAACACCACTCCGAACCAGGTACTCCGGCAGATCCGAGATCGGGAGAACCTGAGGTGGCCAGAGCCGATCAAAGGAGATCCCAGCCTGCGGGACCAAAGTAAGTATTGCAATTTCCATAAAGATCATGGGCATACTACTAACACTTGCAGGACCCTCCGATATGAGATAGAACAGCTCATAAAGAAGGGACGTCTTCGGGAGTTCGTCAAACAAGACGGAAGGCAGAACCCCCAAGAAGACAAGCCTCAGCAGCGGCCAGATCAGAGGCCCGAACAGAGGCAAGAGCAGCGGGAAGGACGAAACGAGCCTCAGAGGCAGAACAACCATGTTATCTACGTCCTCCATGCTGACTCCCCTGTTACAGGAATTTCCAACAGGGCGAGAAAAAGATATGCTCGGGAGGCCAGAACCGCCCCAAACATCTTGCAGGTCTCCAACGTCGAAAAGAGGCTCAAGACAGGGCCAGAGATCCAGTTCACCGAGCAAGATCTAGCAGGGGTACACTGCCCTCACAGTGATGCCCTTGTTATCACCCTCAGAATCGCCAACTTCGAAACTAGAAGAGTCCTAGTCGACACTGGCAGCTCAGTCAATATCCTATTCTACGAACCGCTTAAGCGGATGGGCATAGACCAGGACAGCGTCAAGCCCACCACTGCCGTAATGGCAGCTTTTGATGGCAGCCTTAGCACCCCCCTGGGGAGAGTTGACCTTCCTACCACTATTGGGGAAGGTGAAGGGCAGAAGACCAACCTCTCTATCTTTGCTTGGGAGACTAGGGACATGGAGGGAATAGATCCTAATCTGATAACTCACAAACTAATGGTAGATCCAGACCACCCCCCGGTCAGACAGAAGAGAAGACCGATCGCTCCCGAACGGCATCGGGTTATAAACGAAGAAGTCCAGAGGTTGCTGGACGCCAGAATGATACGGGAAGTTTTTTATCCCGAGTGGTTAGCCAACACTGTGCTCGTCAAGAAGAAGAACGGCAAGTGGAGAGTCTGTGTTGACTATACAGACCTTAACAAAGCATGTCCCAAGGACAGCTTCCCACTACCAAGAATAGATCAACTGGTTGACGCCACTGCAGGGCATGAGCTTATGAGTTTCATGGACGCCTACTCTGGATACAACCAGATCCAGATGTACCCTCCAGATCAGGAAAAGACCGCCTTCATAACCGAAAGAGGACTCTATTGCTACAGAGTGATGCCTTTCGGTTTAAAGAATGCTGGAGCCACTTACCAACGGTTGGTGAACAAGATGTTCAGCCCACTGCTTGGCAGCACCATGGAGGTATACATCGACGACATGCTGGTAAAGAGCCTCCAGAAAGACAGCCACCTCCAGCATTTAGCCCAGACCTTTGATATCCTCAGACAGCATAAGATGAAGCTCAACCCCTCGAAATGTATCTTCGGAGTTACGAAGGGAAAATTCTTGGGGTACATCGTCTCTCAAAGAGGTATCGAAGCAGATCCCACTCAGATCCAAGCCCTGATTGGACTGAAGTCGCCAAAGACCAAAAAGGAGATTCAGGCACTGAACGGCAGAGTCGCCGCATTGAGCAGATTTATATCCAAGTCCACCGATCGCTGCCTACCATTCTTCAAAGCTCTAAAGGGCGGCAAGGCTTTGCAATGGACAGAAGAATGCGAGCATTCCTTCCAAGAACTAAAGGAGTACTTAGCCTCTCCAGAGCTCCTGTCAAAACCTGTACAAGGAGAAAAGCTGCTCCTGTACCTAGTAGTCTCTGAGAACGCGGTCAGTTCCGCACTAATCAGACAGGACAAAGGAGTACAGAGGCCTATATTCTACGTCAGTAGGGCACTACTCGACACGGAAAAAAGATACCCAGAAGTAGAGAAGCTGGCCTATGCCTTGGTCGTATCAGCCCGAAAGCTTCGACCTTACTTCCAGGCCCATCCAATTGAGATTCCAACTGCTTATCCTCTAAAGTCAATACTGAGGAAACCCGAGGTATCGGGAAGATTGGTCAAGTGGTCTGTGGAGCTAGGGGAGTTTGACATAGCATATGTACCCCGAAACTCCATCAAAGGGCAGGCCTTAGCCGACTTTGTAGCCGAGTTCACCCCGGCACTGCAGAACGAAGCACAAATCGCCGAAACTACAGGAACCTGGCTGCTGTATATTGATGGATCGTCAACCGATCAAGGATCAGGGGTAGGACTGGTGCTACAGTCCCCTGATGGACTTACGTCGGAAAAAGCAGTCAGCCTGGGATTTAAAGCTTCTAATAATGAAGCTGAATATGAGGCCCTAATCTTAGGGATGAAGCTTGCCTTGGAATGCGAGGCTCAGAACCTCGATGTCTTCTCTGACTCCCAACTGGTAGTAAGCCAAGTTTTGGGAGAGTTTGCCATTAAGGATGACAGGATGCTTCGGTACTCCGAACTGGTGAACCATTTAAAGCATTCTTTCCAGACTTTCACTATCCAGAAGATTGAGAGAAGTCAGAACTGCAGAGCAGATGCTCTGGCTAACATGGCCTCCCGCCTCAAGTCTGAAACAGACTCCACCGTTAAAATCTCTTTTCAGCCAGGATCCAGCATTGAGGGAGCATCAGTTGCTCAAGTTGATGAACAGTCCCAGAGCTGGATGACCCCAATCCTCCAGTATCTAAGATCCGGGCTCCTCCCAGAGGATAAAAACAAAGCCAGGAGAATCCGAATCAGAGCGGCTCGGTACCTGATCTTGAACAACAAACTTTACAGGAGGTCATATTCTCAACCTCTGTTAAAATGTTTGGCTCCAGACGAGTCACAATATGTTTTGGCTGAAATTCACGAGGGAATTTGCGGGAATCACAATGGGGGCAGAACTATAGCCCACCGAGCTCTATCACAGGGCTACTACTGGCCCGGCATGCTGAAACAGGCTAAAGAATATGTTCGGAAGTGTGACAAATGTCAGAGATTCGCCTCGTACCAACACCAGCCTCAGCACGAGCTCATCCCGATTCCTAGCCCCTGGCCCTTTGCTCAATGGGGAATGGACATTGTGGGCCCGTTACCACGAGCACCTCCAAACAGGAAGTACCTCCTGGTGGCTATCGACTACTTCTCTAAATGGGCCGAAGCCGAACCTTTAACGCATATTACAGAAAAGGAAGTCGAAAGCTTCACCTGGAAGAATATTGTCTGCAGGTTTGGCATACCACGTGTAATTATCTCGGACAATGGGACACAATTTACTGGTAAAGGCTTCAAGGCATTCTGCGAAAATCTCAACATCAGGCAGCACTTTGCCTCTCCAGGCCATCCACAAGCAAATGGGCAGGCAGAGGTCACCAACCGAACAATCCTTGATGGGTTAAAGAAAAGGTTGGAACAAGCCAAAGGGAAGTGGGCAGAAGAGCTCCCAGGAGTCCTTTGGGCCTACCGTACAACCAGAAGAACTCCCACCTCTGAAACACCCTTCTCATTAGCCTATGGGACAGAAGCAGTAATTCCGGTTGAAATCGGTATGCCAACTCTGAGGACTGAGGCCTTTGAGCAAGAATCCAATGATCAGCAGCTGATGGAGAACTTGGATTTGCTCGAGGAGAGAAGGGATCAAGCCAGCATCAGGATGGAAGCCTACCAACAAAGAATGGTCAATAAATCCAGGATAGGACTCAAGACAGTCAGCTTTCAAGTTGGAGACTTCGTCTTAAGAAGAGTCTTTCAGAACACCAAGGATCCCACCATGGGAAAATTGTCACCAAATTGGGAGGGCCCCTACAAAGTGACGAAGGTCGTTCGACCTACCACTTACTGGCTTGAAGACACGACTGGGAAACCTGTTCCTAGGCCATGGAACGTAGAACACTTGCGGAAGTATTATCAATAAAAAATTTTTCTTTTACTTCCTTAAAACTATTCATCTATTAATGCACGGGCCTCCAGAGCCTGGTCCATCTATTAATGCATAAGTCTTATGACTTGGTCCATCTATTAATGCACAAGTCTTATGACCTGGTCCATCTATTAATGCACAGGCCTCCAGAGCCTGGTCCATCTATTAATGCACAAGTCTTATGACTTGGTCCATCTATTAATGCACGGGCCTCCAGAGCCTGGTCCATCTATTAATGCACAGGCCTCCAGAGCCTGGTCCATCTATTAATGCACAAGTCTTATGACTTGGTCCATCTATTAATGCACGGGCCTCCAGAGCCTGGTCCATCTATTAATGCACAGGCCTCCAGAGCCTGGTCCATCTATTAATGCACAAGTCTTATGACTTGGTCCATCTATTAATGCACGGGCCTCCAGAGCCTGGTCCATCTATTAATGCACAGGCCTCCAGAGCCTGGTCCATCTATTAATGCACAAGTCTTATGACTTGGTCCATCTATTAATACGCAGGCCTCCAGAGCCTGGTCCATCTATTAATGCACAAGTCTTATGACTTGGTCCATCTATTAATGCACAGGCCCTCAGAGCCTGGACCATCCCCAACTAGCGGGTTCTGTAATCCAGTCTATCCAAAGGCAGAAATTCCGAGCACCTGTCAACTAAAGTTTACTAGAACGGAATACCTCGGATCTGACACTTACATTATTTGACTTATCTGTCAAATAAATCAGCACCATGGTTTCAACCAAAGGTGAAGTACTTCGATTCTGGCATTTTTCTAAGTTTTTGATTTGTTTTCAGAACAATCGGCAACACATTAGAAGATGCTTAAGTTTCAAAAGAGCACATTCACAGAAAGTATCAGCTCAGAGAAGAAAAAATTCAACTTTATTAATAACTCAAAAAGATTTACATCAGTACCAAGAAGCTACTACAGAAGCTATTACAAAAGCTATTACAGAAGCTACTACAGAAGCTACTACAGAAGCTATTACAGAAGCTACTACAGAAGCTATTACAGAAGCTACGCTCGGCAACATAATGGCTCTTCTCCTGGGATGATAAAGGGGCACAAGATCCAAAACCTTCAAAACCGCCTTCATCGGCTCCATTTGAAAGGAAGGAACCCTGAACCCCAATCTGCATCAAGTAGTGCCCAGGCCATTTCATCATCACTATCACTGGTCCCACGACCAACGGATGATGAGGGCTCTGAGCCTCAGGAGACTATTCATTCTCCACCCTTGTAATCGGCATGACTCCTCAGAAGAGTAAAGCAAGGGTCTTTGCCAAGACACATGGGGGGGGAAGGTAGTCTACCTTCAATCTTCTTCTTCACACCGTCTGTTTCACCCCAGCCACTTAGTGCAAGGGTCTCTAACAGAGCGTGAGGAAGGGAAGGCAACTCACCTTCGTCTTCATCACCAACACCCCAGGCCTCGGTTGAATCAGGGAGGGGCCACCACCAATCGGAGAAATCTCGACCGGATGCCAGAGGAAACAAGAAGACTTGGGCCTCCTTCAATCCTTCCTTGGAGACTGAAAAAAGGGGGAGGTTAACTCTCGGCCACAGGCTCATTATTCCTAACTCAGGCAAGGAATCTTCCATCATCTCCGGACGAATGGGAGAAATTCCGGCAGCATATGAGGTTTCTCTCACGAACAAATCGGGGAGCAAAAGGGTTGAGCACAACCGTATGCCCCGTTTCCATATATATAGACCCTTGGAGTCCAAAAGCCACCCAACTGAACCGTCGCAACGATGAAAAAGAGAGTGGCCTTGAAAACCCAAACGACGGTCGAATGACTAAGCGGTGCATTAAATAAGCCTCTTCAAGAGACAGAGTACAGAATTCTCAAGACATAGACCGCAGTCCAGTACTTAAGCTCCCAAATCAATAAAGAGGGGAACAAAGTCTAAAGTAAATAGACCCCCATTCAGACCTACTGGTCTTAACTATTTCATAACAGGTCAAGACACGTAACAAAGACCAAGCAGATCGGATATATCCCAATCCCAAGTACTCAGCATACCGAGCATCATAATAACGAGCACAAGCTGCTCGGTTAACCTCACCGACTCTTAATTCAGAGCAGTCTATCTCAGAACTCTACAGGGACCCACTCCCGCTCTGTCAGGCTCTATCTATCTGGCTATATCTACTTTCTCGTCTTATTTTAATAAGGCAGATCTATATTCACTATTCCATGACAAGTATTGAAGATTAAGAAAGCAACTATTTGATCTAGCATGCAAAGGGTTCAGAGCAGCCACACTTGCAACAAAATTCACAAGAAGGAAAAATACAAGCAGAATCTGAAGAAAAGTCAATCTTATTGATCAGAAGGGAAAATGTATTCACTACATCAAAAAAAAAAAAAAAAAAAGGGGTCAAAAGCCTATAAAAAGCCTCAGGATTTCCCAGAGGGGCCTGCATCCTCTTCCAAATTAAGGGCACGAGCCCCAGCAGTCTTATCCGGATCAGGACGAGATGAGGTGGGTTCAGGAGGAACGATTGATGACACATCAAAGTCCGGGAATTGAAGTTGGAATCTAGTTCGGAAATTCTCAAAACCGAGCAGGATCAGGTCATCACCCATCTGATCAACTTCCTCTTTTAATTCCATCTCAGCCTCAGCTTTGGCTTGACCAACTGCCTCCTGAACCCTCTGATCAATGGAACTACGGAGACCAACCAGCTCCGCCTCAAGCCTCTCAACCGTCCGAGCAAATATATCCCTCTCAGACTCTGCCACCTTAAGGCTGGTGGTAGCTCTCTCCAGACTCTCTTCAGCAGACTGAATTTTGGAACGGGCTGTTCCGAGCTCCAGTCTCATCTCGTTCACCTCCGTCCTTAGCTTCTCGGCCTCCTCAAGGCCCATGGGGGTCACCATCAGAGCAGCTAAACTATGCATGCTCTGTATAAAGCAAGACAGATAAATTAGAGCGAAACAAATGAGCAAACAAAAGGCCAAGGAAAGGCTTCAGAAGTTACCTTCATCTGGAGAGTCATCATCTCAGTCATCAGTTTGGAGGGATCATCCCCTCTGTACCGATGTGGGCCCTGAGCCCATATTCGATCAAATGCCTTCTTGGCAATTTGATAATCCGGCTCAACAAATGGCTCAGAAGGAGCGGCAGGAGCTTTCCCCTTCCTAGACCTCTTGCTCGGACCAGGAGGAACAGCCGATACAGGAATAGCAGGCTCGGCTTCCTCAGCCTCGGCAGGGGAGGGCTCAGGGGAACCAGAGATCAATCTCCTTCTCTTCACTTCTAAAGGAGCATCAGGCTCAGCTGGGGAGGAAGACTCCCCCACCACTTGAGGCTTCGGCACTTCCCACCTCGAGGCTAGCCTCCTCTTCAACTCTGCGCTACGGGTGGCCATCACTTGGTCCGGAGTAACGATAACAGTATGAGCCCGGTTAGAAGTTGAAAGCAAAACCCGGTACTGATCCTGCAGAGCCTTAGTAAACTTGGGCCTCTTCCGAGCACTCTTGACTGCACAAAGGAAATGAAAAATACCAAGTGTGTCAGTTCTGAGGATATAAGCAAAGCTAAAGCAAACCCAAGAGAATAAGTCTCACCCCTATGGCCCGTAATACAAGGAAACGACGAGATCTCTCCGGCCTGGAAGTCCGTATGCTCCCATCCTCCTCCAACGAAGAAGTACCACTTCTTCCACGTCTTGTTGGAAGTAGGAACGGAAGACAGGGGTCGGAACCCCTTCTCGAAGGACATATAATAAAGGCCTTCTGCCTGCTTGAACTTCAGATCCATATTGCTACGGATCAAGTCCAGAGACACCTCCACTTTGTTCAGATGCCCCAGCACCATAAATCCTAGAAGATGCCGCCAGCTATTGAGATTCAGGTCGGCAGGGCAGAGCTTGAACCAGCAAAAGAATTGCCTGACTAAATCCGGCAATGGAAGCCTTAAGCCCATTTCAAACCAGGCAAGGAAAACGCAAATCTCCCCGGCTTTAACATCTTGGGGACGGTCCATGGGTCCTGGAACTCTGCAAGTCACATTTGGGGGAAATTCAAATTTCACCCTCCATTCATCCAAGAGGCTTTGAGTGACGGCACTCTCACCCTCTTCTCTATGAGAAGACCTACCAGAGGTCTCCCCGGCCCTGTCTCGGGGCTCTTCGAAAGCATCGACTATTCTAACCCCTGGACTAGGGGGAGGATCAACAGGCCTCTCCTCAATAATTTCAAGAGCAGGGTTACCTACATCTCCTACAACAGACGGACCAGCCGTCTCAGAATGGTCTCCTACTCCCTCATTCACAATTCGAGATTCCGAAGGAACAGACATTATTCTCAAACTCAAGAAGAAAGAAGCAAGAGAGGGGGAAAAATCAGTCGAACCTGTTTTCACTTAGGGGATCTGTATTCTTCAAGATCGCACGAACCAACAATGGCGGATGAAATCTTCTAGCACAGTAAAAATGTCGAGGGAAAGGTCATTTCAAAAATCTCATCCCGTATTTATAAACACGGTATCAGAAGGGACCCACCGAGCCCAAACGCCATGACGGTTCAGAACAATGATGCTTTCGAGAAAACCAACTGTCCGCCCAGTATAATTGTGACCTTGAAAAGACTTAATCGCCGACTACGCAATAAATGGCGCCCCAACGATTGTCTTGGAAGGCGAAAAAGCGAGACACATAACTCTCTTAGCCCTAGTTACTTACATCAAACTAGGACTTGGGGGGGGAGTAACTGATATACCATAAAAGACAGGCCAATCAACACTTGACACGTATGACCACAGTCCGATTTATGTTCAGCTAGCATGATTCTCGCTCAGCCTATGACATCCAGATCATCACATAAGGTCGGAAGTGACCAAACAAATATATCCAGAACTGATCACAGGGTCCAGACCAGAGCTTCAGATCTCGTCACCGCCTTAGCGGATTCCGAGCAGAGAATAGGGAAACAGTCTCCAATACGGAAACTACCATTTATGATTATCTCCGCCTTAGCGGATTCCGGGCAGAGGATAAGGAAGCAGTCTCCAATACGGAAACTACCATTTATGATTATCTCCATCTACGACTCAATGCCCACAAGGTAACTGCAATCTCCGATGATCATATCCCTATATTCATGGCGTCGAATCCTAATCAACTTAGGAAAGCGTCGGCCTATATATAAAACCCTAGAGGTACGCTATCAAATTCATGCTCATTCTTTGACTTTCAATACAGTCTTTCAATTCCCTTACTCACTTAAGCATCGGAGCGGCTACCGCCGGAGCCAATCCGGTGGTCCTCTGATCATCTTTCTGAGTGTTCTACAGGTCACGGAGCCCTTACGTGTTGCGAGTCAAAAAGTGCAGCATCAATTGTCATACACTATTTCTGCAAAAAATCTCTCTCTCTCTCTCTCTCTCTCTCTCTTCAAACCATCTCATTTACTCTCTCACCCACCATCACACCATATCATTTACTCTCTCATATACTCTCTCACCCACCATCACACCATCTCATTTACTCTCTCACCCACCATAACATATCAAAATACATTTTTAGAGTTTTTAATTCAAATACTAATTCAGAATTTCATATCCAAATTCATTTTTACAGATTTTAAAAAATCAATTATAAAATTTTAAAACTCATTTCAAAAATATTTTACAAAAAAATCATATCTGAATAACTATCCAAACGCAGCCTAATATTTCTAAACCAAAACATAGTATTAATTAACCTAAAAGAATTTGATATTATACATTCTAGAGCAAATTAATTTTAGCAATTCAATAACAGTGCAATAAAGGTGACAATAGAATTCAATGAATAAGATGCAATTGAATAATTAAAATAAATAAATATAAAACAAACAAAATATTAACAAACAATAAAAATATACCGGACTAAATGAATAGTAAAAGATAGTTGATAGTTTGCAGAGCGTAATAAGATTTATGGTACAAATATGTCAAAAAAAAAAATAATAGATCAAGTGTTTTTTAAAAGATAGAATGAGTAGGTGAACTGAAAATTTACGGACAAGTTCAAAAGAAGATCAAAATTTGCAAAGGGCACTCAGTGAGGCCAATTATAAAATTCTTACTAAACTAAACCTAACATTTTTCAAAATTTTAGCAGGTCAGGTGCCCCATTGCCCCCCACCCCCCTCCCACCCTAAATCAGCCCATTGTCGTCGCCACCTCAATCACCACCGTCTCTTCTGTTGCAGTACTACCACAACCACATCCATTGTCATTGCCAATATGATCACTTCCACCACTATACCACGACACCACCATCTTCCCACCATAGTTGCATAACCATGCACTCCACCTCATCCAAATTACTACCACGTCACTCCCTAATTCAGTAACGGCACCACCAACTGATGAGATATTTTTTAGTTGCTCTTGTACATTGTGTAATAATACGTCATTTTATGATATTATATATTATTAGATATATTATGTCTTACTTTTTTTTTAAAAAAAAAAGAGGAATCATATTAGACAATAGAATACCAATAAACTAACATATTGTCATGTCAATGTATAAGTTACAAGAGAGCATAAGGGTGCGGCCTTCAGTGGCAATTTAAAAATCATAGTTAGGAGGAAAATGCAAATACAAAAATTCAGGGGATGAATATAAAAAATAAAATAAAGAATTTGGGGGATTCCAAAATTTTAAAGTTATTCGGCCATTAAAAGAAAAATAACTAAAATCTTCAATTAAAGTTATTAAGTAAATGATTTGAAACGAGGAAGCAGAGAAGGAAGAGAGAACAAAACCTGCAAATTATTGGTCTCCCCGGAGTAAAATGGGCGGTGGCGTTAATGGCTGCACTGTCATCCAGCTGGTTCCTTCTGCCTCTATATATCCACCAAGTTCTCAAAGCAGTCTTAATTTTGGATGAAGCTGGCTCCTTCTGCCACTTCAGCAGTAATCGAGGGCCGCGCCCAGTAATTTCTCTGTCTCGATCCATCACTCTGTTTGATCTCCAGCTGTATTCCAGAGCCACCCCAATAATTTCTTCTCTCAAATTAGTCCTCCCTGGGACCCTTCCTCAGTTTCTTTGTCTCAATCTTTCAGCTCTGTCTTATCATAAATTTTTGAGAATTTGACGCTTATTTTTCCTCAGTCCAACCAGCAAGAGAAAGTGGGCCACTATCTCGTTGAACCGTGTTGGTTGTTATAGATTCCGGCCAATGGATGGCTTTTATTTATATAAAAAAAAAATAGTAATCGATTCCAAGACTTAATAAGTTTCCATAAAGTGTGCGATACAATTTAAAATATTTTAATTTAAAAAAATCACAAAGTATTTTATAAAAAAAAATGTATATTAAAATTCATGTATCACGGCTTGTTCCTCACGAATGAGGCACAAATAATTCCCAGCTCTGTCTCACCACTATTTATTTTTTTATGAATTTTAAAATTAAATAAATTATAATATATATGTCTGTTTTTCATAAAAATTAAGATCTATTAAATAATATCCATATTACATAAGAAATTCTGTCAAAAAATTTCATATTTTTTTAATAGATAATTTTTAATGAACATGAACAGAGAAATTTGAGAAATGTTTTAACAAAAAATAATATTACACAGGTTTTTTAACAATGCATCTTGTTAGATTTGGTAGAATAATATAAAATAAAGAGACAAGAAATCGAGAAGAAAGAGAGAAGAGAGAGAACGTAAACCCAAAGGAATACATTGTATTAGATTGAATTATATTGAAACTAAATAAGAGAACTCCTTGTATAGGAGGGTTATGAGGTTGCACATGGAAAGTGTTAATAGAAGAAATAAACTATGAAATTCTAATCCTACTAGAATTACACAATCCTATATATGTGAACTATTATACTTCTAACACCCCCCTCAAACTCATGGTGGGAGGTAGACCAACTTGAGTTTGCAAACAAAATCTGGAAGTAGACTGGTTGACTTGTTAACATTGTGGCTGAAATGTAGATGGAACTCAAGTTGACATGGTGGTGGAGCTGGACTCTCAATAGAATTCATGACGACGCATGGAAGCGTGGACCTGGAACTGAAGGCGTCGTATGGAAGCGCAAATGATGGTGTGCATAGCCGAGGAGCAGTGATGGTGAGGAGCAGTAACATGGTCATAACTGAGCCGGATGGTTAATCGAATGTTGATAGGGACGGTGAGGAGTAGTGACATGGTCACGACTGAGCTGGATGGTTGATCGAATGTTGATGAATAGAGACATTGCACCGTTGATTGACAGATGTGGTGAAGGTACATGGCTGAGATAGGTTGTTACGGGTGTGTGATGGTGAGAGTAGAGAAGATGACGACATGGCTGGAGGATTTTACATGATGATGACAAGATTTTGGTGGTGTAATAGTGAGTGAGTGTGTCTATGACTGAACAACAGTAAGTGAGCGAGTGTGAGTGAGTGAGACCTTCGGTCTGTGACTAGTGAGTAACTGAGTGAGACCTTCGGTCCGTGACTAGTGGAATAACATAAAATAAAGAAACAAGATATAGAGAAGAAAGAGAAAAGAGAGAGAAGGGAAAACTCAAAAGGATTACATTGTGTTAGATTGAATTATATTGAAACTAAACACGAGAACTCCTTATATAAGAGGATTATGAGATTGTACATGAAAAGTGTTAATAAAGGAAATAAATTATGAAATCGTGATCCTACTAGAATTACACAACACTATATATGTGAACTATTAAACTTCTAACACATCAAATAATTTTTGTTCTTTAGGAAAC
Source organism: Nyssa sinensis (assembly GCA_008638375.1). NCBI lineage: Eukaryota > Viridiplantae > Streptophyta > Magnoliopsida > Cornales > Nyssaceae > Nyssa > Nyssa sinensis. The sequence goes on from CM018046.1 coordinate 7,554,297, forward strand.
TGGTAATACTCTAATATTGATAAAATAAAAAAAAATAGATAAACAAAATAATACACAACTAAAAAAAAAATAGAGCAACAAAGAAATATTTCTGGAATAGAGAATTTTGAGAAATTTCTTAAACAAAAAATATCATACATATGTTTTTAACAATGCATCAAACAATCTTTGTTTCTTAAGAAAGTGATAATACTCTAATATTGATAAAACATTAAAAAAAAAAATAGATAGAAAAAAAATACATAACTAAAAAAATATAGCAACAAAGAAATGTCTCTCGAACAAAGAACATTCTATGTCCACATGAATGAGGCACAGATAACTCCCAGCACCGTCTCACCATTGCTTATTTTTTTTATGAATTTCAAAATTAAATAATTTACAATATATATGTCTGTTTTTCATAAAAATTATATATTTGGATTCTAAAAATCGAGATCTATTAAACATGATCCATATTACATAAGAAATTCTGTCAAAACATTTTGTGTTTTTTCAATAGAAAATTTTCACTGAACATGGACAAATAAATTTGAGAAATTTTTTAACAAAAAATAGTATTACACATGTTTTTAACAATGCATCAAATAATTTTTGTTGCTTAGGAAACTCGTAATACTCTAATATTGATAAAACAAAAAAAAATTAGATAAAAAAAATAATACACAACTAAAAAAAATATAACAAAGAAATATTTTTGGAATAGTGAATTTTAAGAAATTTCTTCAACAAAAAAAATTATACACATGCTTTTAGCAATGCATCGAATAATCTTTGCAATGTGTTGCTAGTGATAGCACCATATTCTCTTTTTATCTATGAATAAACTTTATTGGCTATAATGCTCAATTGATGAACTTTTCTCATCTATGGCTTATTAAAGAACATGCCCTGCATATTTAAATTTTTTAATAAAAGAATGTTGCTTTGTGAGAGAAGAGTACTTCCGGCTAATCGATTGGCACGGGGCTAAGGTTCGAAGCTGTGTAGAGAAATTGGGAGAGAGAGGATGGCGGGAGGGAGAGAAATTGGGTGGTAGACGGGCAGTTTAATTATTACAAATAAAATAATAATACCACATCATCACTATTAGATCTATAAAATTTAAAAACTCAAGATTTTTAAGATTAAAATATTTATTCTTGAATCTTAGCTTGTTGGGATTTTCAATTAACTAACTCTTATTATTATTCTTATTATAAACCTAGATGATAATGGACTCTAAGATTATAAATCCTAGAATTTATTAGTTTTAAAAAAATCATAACCTTGCCCACAGGCGGAATCTTTAAACTGCTCAATTTTATTTATTTGAAAATTTTCTTTTACATTTTTATTTTTTTAAAAAAATATATCATTCTAATTTATATATTTGTCTCTCCAAAATTTAATTTTTTTTTTCACAATTTAACCCTATTTTAATTTCAATTTAACACCTCAGTAGAAATTTTATTGATTTTTTTGTGATTTTTTTGAATAACCTAAAACTTTTTTTCTTTTTTTTTTTGGGTTGAACTTATTGTCTAATTTATTTATTTCCGTAAATTTTAATTCTCCCCATAAATTTTAATTGAATTACTAAAAATACGATAAATAACATCAAATGTATAATAGGGTAAGCATTTGATTATTAAGTGAACTAAAGAATTAGCTTTCTGGCATGGTGGAATTATAAGAAGCTGAGAATTACTTGAATTTATTATTATTATTATAATATATATATATATATATATATAACAAATTCTAAAGAATAATGTAAATTGATATGGAAAACCAAATTAAATATTTTTTTTTACTCTTCAAGCCCCCATCCCGGACTCCAACAATCCAATCATTAACATACTTTGAAAAGTTGAGTCTGGCATCTTAAGTCAAATCCGTTCTAGGAGAATGCGGTTCACGTCCTATGTCTTACTATTAAACTCCTACAGTGAAAAACAGAAAATTGAACCATTCAATTCATATTCAGCAACAAGAAATGGTTACATAAATATAAACGTTTTTGTTCTTGTTCACACTGAAGCAAGGCCATCGACTTCTCTTGGCATCTAATTGCTCGTTTTGGCCTTAATGGTTTTGAATCTTTTGATTATGCCTGTAGATCTGAGGTAATCATGTTTTGCGGTGGAAGAGGTCACTGTGATTGGCTCATGGGCGTTGTAGGTTTTTTGGGAGGGGTTGAAGAGAGAGGGTAAGGGTTGAAAATTGAGGGACAAGAGGTGGAAAAATGGAGAAAAAAAATAGGGAGATGATTGGAGAGCAGAGATCAGGCGAGAGAGATCAAGGGGACTTTTGGGGTTAAAACCCATAGGGCCAATTTAGTCATTAAAAATGTATTACTTTGCCACATTCTCATTTTTAGATTTGGGCTCCAATAATTTAAGAACTCATGAATTTTTGGGATTAAAATATTTTTCCTTAAATTTTAACTTGTAGACACTTATTTGAGGGACCTTCCAATAATTACCTCATTTTTAAAATCATCACATATAAATATTGTATTAGGGTGACCAATATAGATATAGATTAGAGATGTCTAGCATTTTTTTGGGGTAAATTGCATGGGGACTCCTTGGGTTTTTTGACAATTACAAACTCGAGATTTCTAAAATTACATTTATCTTTATTATTTTTACTAACAAACTATATATATCTCTCCCCAATTAATTCATTTTTTTCAAAATGACAAAACTGTTCCTTTATTTTATTTTATTTTTACATTTTTTTTGACTTTGATCAATTTTTTTAACTTTTTTTTTTCAAATAAATATTGATTAAAAAACTCTTATAAAAAATAAAAATATAAGTAATTTATTTTAAATTTATTTTTATATATTAAAAAATTCTTTAAAAAAGTTAGAAAAATTTAGTCAAAATTGAAAAAATGTATATAAAACAAACATGAATGAGTATTATTTCATTTTGAAAAAAAAAATCGGACAAGAGGGAATGTACCTTAGTTTGTTAGAAAAAAAAAAAAAAAGTAGTGTAAATTTAAAAATCTCATAAAAGATTTTTGTAATTTACAGAAAGCTTGCCCCATTTTTTATCACTATAAACTTTATATATGCATGCTTCTTCAAATTCATTTGTTCATAATTTGGCTTGCATGTTTTTAGGAGGACCACCATTTAATGGAATACTTTTATTGTATTTATATGGTTATTGTTAAAATTTGGCCTCATCTCCACCTGTGGTGGTATGAGCCAATTATTAAGTTTTCTTATTCATTACTTACAAAAAAAAAATATTTTATATCAGTTCTGTTGGTTGTCTTCATTCCTTTTGCATTCCATTTTGCTCATCTTTTTTATTCATTACTCACTGAAATTATTCAAGTGAGCTACGTAAAAAACGGGTGAAATTCTAAGTTGAATCTGATTCATGAATCAAGTCAATCAAAAACTGTCGTGTGAATGACGTGTTTAGTTTTAAGGAGATAAAAAAAAATTTCTTATCTAATTGGGAAGCTATATTTTGTTTGATTTGCAAAATTAAGTCCATGGACTCGGTACACGTAAGAACTAATACTCCAAAAATGGTGACAAATTACTGAGCAATTATTTAGTGATTGTTATACTTATGGTCCTAGCAGTTCATACGGAAGTTACATCTGGAGAGACAGTATACTGAGATGCACGATGACCACATGGTAAATGGCAAAGGTGATGCCAACAAGTCCCATCAGGATTGCCAACACATTTTGGAGCATCGTTGTCCCATCTACCATTTAAATCTATATATGAGAATTTGGTTCTTGGTTCATCCATTATTGTTCTCATTGGAGGTGTTTGGTTCTATTCAAAAAATCAAGCACTTCAGTGCTCACTTGTACATAGTTCCATTATTTAATTGCTTGCCTAGTTATTGTAAAATTTTGATCATTACTAATATTGTTTATGATGATTTGGACGATTGCAAAACTAAAAGGTAGTAAAAGAAGGTGCACTAGATTGTTGTGAGCCCCTAGAGAGTTCAGGTCCTGCACGACCTCGTCCACATCCATGGCCATGTCTCCTTCCGCGACCATTAAAGTGGTTGTGTTTCCCACCTCGGTGCATCATCAGTTCAAGTCCCTGGACCAAATTGGTGTCTCGAAAAACGGAGTTGGCCAAAAAAAAAAAACGTTATATATATCATTTTATTACTTTTAATTCGATTAAAAGATTATGTAGAATTGTAGGATAACTTCTGTAATGAATTCTTTGATGCTACTAAGAAAAAGAAAGAACTGAATGAACTTTTTATTCTCTTCCCTCTCATCGTTGTAAATGTGATTTAAAAATAACATCTAGTGCTATATAACAAATTTATGAATCGTACTAGTGATGCTGCACTTTTTGACTCGCAACACGTAAGGGCTCCGTGACCTATAGAACACTCAGAAAGATGATCAGAGGACCACCGGATTGGCTCCGGCGGTAGCCGCTCCGATGCTTAAGTGAGTAAGGGAATTGAAAGACTGTATTGAAAGTCAAAGAATGAGCATGAATTTGATAGCGTACCTCTAGGGTTTTATATATAGGCCGAAGCTTTCCTAAGTTGATTAGGATTCGACGCCATGAATATAGGGATATGATCATCGGAGATTGCAGTTACCTTGTGGGCATTGAGTCGTAGATGGAGATAATAATAAATGGTAGTTTCCGTATTGGAGACTGCTTCCTTATCCTCTGCCCGGAATCCGCTAAGGCGGAGATAATCATAAATGGTAGTTTCCGTATTGGAGACTGTTTCCCTATTCTCTGCTCGGAATCCGCTAAGGCGGTGACGAGATCTGAAGCTCTGGTCTGGACCCTGTGATCAGTTCTGGATATATTTGTTTGGTCACTTCCGACCTTATGTGATGATCTGGATGTCATAGGCTGAGCGAGAATCATGCTAGCTGAACATAAATCGGACTGTGGTCATACGTGTCAAGTGTTGATTGGCCTGTCTTTTATGGTATATCAGTTACTCCCCCCCCAAGTCCTAGTTTGATGTAAGTAACTAGGGCTAAGAGAGTTATGTGTCTCGCTTTTTCGCCTTCCAAGACAATCGTTGGGGCGCCATTTATTGCGTAGTCGGCGATTAAGTCTTTTCAAGGTCACAATTATACTGGGCGGACAGTTGGTTTTCTCGAGAGCATCATTGTTCTGAACCGTCATGGCGTTTGGGCTTGGTGGGTCCCTTCTGATACCGTGTTTATAAATACGGGATGAGATTTTTGAAATGACCTTTCCCTCGACATTTTTACTGTGCTAGAAGATTTCATCCGCCATTGTTGGTTCGTGCGATCTTGAAGAATACAGATCCCCTAAGTGAAAACAGGTTCGACTGATTTTTCCCCCTCTCTTGCTTCTTTCTTCTTGAGTTTGAGAATAATGTCTGTTCCTTCGGAATCTCGAATTGTGAATGAGGGAGTAGGAGACCATTCTGAGACGGCTGGTCCGTCTGTTGTAGGAGATGTAGGTAACCCTGCTCTTGAAATTATTGAGGAGAGGCCTGTTGATCCTCCCCCTAGTCCAGGGGTTAGAATAGTCGATGCTTTCGAAGAGCCCCGAGACAGGGCCGGGGAGACCTCTGGTAGGTCTTCTCATAGAGAAGAGGGTGAGAGTGCCGTCACTCAAAGCCTCTTGGATAAATGGAGGGTGAAATTTGAATTTCCCCCAAATGTGACTTGCAGAGTTCCAGGACCCATGGACCGTCCCCAAGATGTTAAAGCCGGGGAGATTTGCGTTTTCCTTGCCTGGTTTGAAATGGGCTTAAGGCTTCCATTGCCGGATTTAGTCAGGCAATTCTTTTGCTGGTTCAAGCTCTGCCCTGCCGACCTGAATCTCAATAGCTGGCGGCATCTTCTAGGATTTATGGTGCTGGGGCATCTGAACAAAGTGGAGGTGTCTCTGGACTTGATCCGTAGCAATATGGATCTGAAGTTCAAGCAGGCAGAAGGCCTTTATTATATGTCCTTCGAGAAGGGGTTCCGACCCCTGTCTTCCGTTCCTACTTCCAACAAGACGTGGAAGAAGTGGTACTTCTTCGTTGGAGGAGGATGGGAGCATACGGACTTCCAGGCCGGAGAGATCTCGTCGTTTCCTTGTATTACGGGCCATAGGGGTGAGACTTATTCTCTTGGGTTTGCTTTAGCTTTGCTTATATCCTCAGAACTGACACACTTGGTATTTTTCATTTCCTTTGTGCAGTCAAGAGTGCTCGGAAGAGGCCCAAGTTTACTAAGGCTCTGCAGGATCAGTACCGGGTTTTGCTTTCAACTTCTAACCGGGCTCATACTGTTATCGTTACTCCGGACCAAGTGATGGCCACCCGTAGCGCAGAGTTGAAGAGGAGGCTAGCCTCGAGGTGGGAAGTGCCGAAGCCTCAAGTGGTGGGGGAGTCTTCCTCCCCAGCTGAGCCTGATGCTCCTTTAGAAGTGAAGAGAAGGAGATTGATCTCTGGTTCCCCTGAGCCCTCCCCTACCGAGGCTGAGGAAGCCGAGCCTGCTATTCCTGTATCGGCTGTTCCTCCTGGTCCGAGCAAGAGGTCTAGGAAGGGGAAAGCTCCTGCCGCTCCTTCTGAGCCATTTGTTGAGCCGGATTATCAAATTGCCAAGAAGGCATTTGATCGAATATGGGCTCAGGGCCCACATCGGTACAGAGGGGATGATCCCTCCAAACTGATGACTGAGATGATGACTCTCCAGATGAAGGTAACTTCTGAAGCCTTTCCTTGGCCTTTTGTTTGCTCATTTGTTTCGCTCTAATTTATCTGTCTTGCTTTATACAGAGCATGCATAGTTTAGCTGCTCTGATGGTGACCCCCATGGGCCTTGAGGAGGCCGAGAAGCTAAGGACGGAGGTGAACGAGATGAGACTGGAGCTCGGAACAGCCCGTTCCAAAATTCAGTCTGCTGAAGAGAGTCTGGAGAGAGCTACCACCAGCCTTAAGGTGGCAGAGTCTGAGAGGGATATATTTGCTCGGACGGTTGAGAGGCTTGAGGCGGAGCTGGTTGGTCTCCGTAGTTCCATTGATCAGAGGGTTCAGGAGGCAGTTGGTCAAGCCAAAGCTGAGGCTGAGATGGAATTAAAAGAGGAAGTTGATCAGATGGGTGATGACCTGATCCTGCTCGGTTTTGAGAATTTCCGAACTAGATTCCAACTTCAGTTCCCGGACTTTGATGTGTCATCAATCGTTCCTCCTGAACCCACCTCATCTCGTCCTGATCCGGATAAGACTGCTGGGGCTCGTGCCCTTAATTTGGAAGAGGATGCAGGCCCCTCTGGGAAATCCTGAGGCTTTTTATAGGCTTTTGACCCCTTTTTTTTTTTTTTTTTGATGTAGTGAATACATTTTCCCTTCTGATCAATAAGATTGACTTTTCTTCAGATTTTGCTTGTATTTTTCCTTCTTGTGAATTTTGTTGCAAGTGTGGCTGCTCTGAACCCTTTGCATGCTAGATCAAATAGTTGCTTTCTTAATCTTCAATACTTGTCATGGAATAGTGAATATAGATCTGCCTTATTAAAATAAGACGAGAAAGTAGATATAGCCAGATAGATAGAGCCTGACAGAGCGGGAGTGGGTCCCTGTAGAGTTCTGAGATAGACTGCTCTGAATTAAGAGTCGGTGAGGTTAACCGAGCAGCTTGTGCTCGTTATTATGATGCTCGGTATGCTGAGTACTTGGGATTGGGATATATCCGATCTGCTTGGTCTTTGTTACGTGTCTTGACCTGTTATGAAATAGTTAAGACCAGTAGGTCTGAATGGGGGTCTATTTACTTTAGACTTTGTTCCCCTCTTTATTGATTTGGGAGCTTAAGTACTGGACTGCGGTCTATGTCTTGAGAATTCTGTACTCTGTCTCTTGAAGAGGCTTATTTAATGCACCGCTTAGTCATTCGACCGTCGTTTGGGTTTTCAAGGCCACTCTCTTTTTCACCGTTGCGACGGTTCAGTTGGGTGGCTTTTGGACTCCAAGGGTCTATATATATGGAAACGGGGCATACGGTTGTGCTCAACCCTTTTGCTCCCCGATTTGTTCGTGAGAGAAACCTCATATGCTGCCGGAATTTCTCCCATTCGTCCGGAGATGATGGAAGATTCCTTGCCTGAGTTAGGAATAATGAGCCTGTGGCCGAGAGTTAACCTCCCCCTTTTTTCAGTCTCCAAGGAAGGATTGAAGGAGGCCCAAGTCTTCTTGTTTCCTCTGGCATCCGGTCGAGATTTCTCCGATTGGTGGTGGCCCCTCCCTGATTCAACCGAGGCCTGGGGTGTTGGTGATGAAGACGAAGGTGAGTTGCCTTCCCTTCCTCACGCTCTGTTAGAGACCCTTGCACTAAGTGGCTGGGGTGAAACAGACGGTGTGAAGAAGAAGATTGAAGGTAGACTACCTTCCCCCCCCATGTGTCTTGGCAGAGACCCTTGCTTTACTCTTCTGAGGAGTCATGCCGATTACAAGGGTGGAGAATGAATAGTCTCCTGAGGCTCAGAGCCCTCATCATCCGTTGGTCGTGGGACCAGTGATAGTGATGATGAAATGGCCTGGGCACTACTTGATGCAGATTGGGGTTCAGGGTTCCTTCCTTTCAAATGGAGCCGATGAAGGCGGTTTTGAAGGTTTTGGATCTTGTGCCCCTTTATCATCCCAGGAGAAGAGCCATTATGTTGCCGAGCGTAGCTTCTGTAATAGCTTCTGTAATAGCTTCTGTAGTAGCTTCTGTAATAGCTTCTGTAGTAGCTTCTGTAGTAGCTTCTGTAATAGCTTTTGTAATAGCTTCTGTAGTAGCTTCTTGGTACTGATGTAAATCTTTTTGAGTTATTAATAAAGTTGAATTTTTTCTTCTCTGAGCTGATACTTTCTGTGAATGTGCTCTTTTGAAACTTAAGCATCTTCTAATGTGTTGCCGATTGTTCTGAAAACAAATCAAAAACTTAGAAAAATGCCAGAATCGAAGTACTTCACCTCTGGTTGAAACCATGGTGCTGATTTATTTGACAGATAAGTCAAATAATGTAAGTGTCAGATCCGAGGTATTCCGTTCTAGTAAACTTTAGTTGACAGGTGCTCGGAATTTCTGCCTTTGGATAGACTGGATTACAGAACCCGCTAGTTGGGGATGGTCCAGGCTCTGAGGGCCTGTGCATTAATAGATGGACCAAGTCATAAGACTTGTGCATTAATAGATGGACCAGGCTCTGGAGGCCTGCGTATTAATAGATGGACCAAGTCATAAGACTTGTGCATTAATAGATGGACCAGGCTCTGGAGGCCTGTGCATTAATAGATGGACCAGGCTCTGGAGGCCCGTGCATTAATAGATGGACCAAGTCATAAGACTTGTGCATTAATAGATGGACCAGGCTCTGGAGGCCTGTGCATTAATAGATGGACCAGGCTCTGGAGGCCCGTGCATTAATAGATGGACCAAGTCATAAGACTTGTGCATTAATAGATGGACCAGGCTCTGGAGGCCTGTGCATTAATAGATGGACCAGGCTCTGGAGGCCCGTGCATTAATAGATGGACCAAGTCATAAGACTTGTGCATTAATAGATGGACCAGGCTTTGGAGGCCTGTGCATTAATAGATGGACCAGGTCATAAGACTTGTGCATTAATAGATGGACCAGGCTCTGGAGGCCTGTGCATTAATAGATGGACCAGGCTCTAGAGGCCCGTGCATTAATAGATGGACCAAGTCATAAGACTTGTGCATTAATAGATGGACCAGGCTCTGGAGGCCTGTGCATTAATAGATGGACCAGGCTCTGGAGGCCCGTGCATTAATAGATGGACCAAGTCATAAGACTTGTGCATTAATAGATGGACCAGGCTCTGGAGGCCTGTGCATTAATAGATGGACCAGGTCATAAGACTTGTGCATTAATAGATGGACCAGGCTCTGGAGGCCCGTGCATTAATAGATGAATAGTTTTAAGGAAGTAAAAGAAAAATTTTTTATTGATAATACTTCCGCAAGTGTTCTACGTTCCATGGCCTAGGAACAGGTTTCCCAGTCGTGTCTTCAAGCCAGTAAGTGGTAGGTCGAACGACCTTCGTCACTTTGTAGGGGCCCTCCCAATTTGGTGACAATTTTCCCATGGTGGGATCCTTGGTGTTCTGAAAGACTCTTCTTAAGACGAAGTCTCCAACTTGAAAGCTGACTGTCTTGAGTCCCATCCTGAATTTATTGACCATTCTTTGTTGGTAGGCTTCCATCCTGATGCTGGCTTGATCCCTTCTCTCCTCGAGCAAATCCAAGTTCTCCATCAGCTGCTGATCATTGGATTCTTGCTCAAAGGCCTCAGTCCTCAGAGTTGGCATACCGATTTCAACCGGAATTACTGCTTCTGTCCCATAGGCTAATGAGAAGGGTGTTTCAGAGGTGGGAGTTCTTCTGGTTGTACGGTAGGCCCAAAGGACTCCTGGGAGCTCTTCTGCCCACTTCCCTTTGGCTTGTTCCAACCTTTTCTTTAACCCATCAAGGATTGTTCGGTTGGTGACCTCTGCCTGCCCATTTGCTTGTGGATGGCCTGGAGAGGCAAAGTGCTGCCTGATGTTGAGATTTTCGCAGAATGCCTTGAAGCCTTTACCAGTAAATTGTGTCCCATTGTCCGAGATAATTACACGTGGTATGCCAAACCTGCAGACAATATTCTTCCAGGTGAAGCTTTCGACTTCCTTTTCTGTAATATGCGTTAAAGGTTCGGCTTCGGCCCATTTAGAGAAGTAGTCGATAGCCACTAGGAGGTACTTCCTGTTTGGAGGTGCTCGTGGTAACGGGCCCACAATGTCCATTCCCCATTGAGCAAAGGGCCAGGGGCTAGGAATCGGGATGAGCTCGTGCTGAGGCTGGTGTTGGTACGAGGCGAATCTCTGACATTTGTCACACTTCCGAACATATTCTTTAGCCTGTTTCAGCATGCCGGGCCAGTAGTAGCCCTGTGATAGAGCTCGGTGGGCTATAGTTCTGCCCCCATTGTGATTCCCGCAAATTCCCTCGTGAATTTCAGCCAAAACATATTGTGACTCGTCTGGAGCCAAACATTTTAACAGAGGTTGAGAATATGACCTCCTGTAAAGTTTGTTGTTCAAGATCAGGTACCGAGCCGCTCTGATTCGGATTCTCCTGGCTTTGTTTTTATCCTCTGGGAGGAGCCCGGATCTTAGATACTGGAGGATTGGGGTCATCCAGCTCTGGGACTGTTCATCAACTTGAGCAACTGATGCTCCCTCAATGCTGGATCCTGGCTGAAAAGAGATTTTAACGGTGGAGTCTGTTTCAGACTTGAGGCGGGAGGCCATGTTAGCCAGAGCATCTGCTCTGCAGTTCTGACTTCTCTCAATCTTCTGGATAGTGAAAGTCTGGAAAGAATGCTTTAAATGGTTCACCAGTTCGGAGTACCGAAGCATCCTGTCATCCTTAATGGCAAACTCTCCCAAAACTTGGCTTACTACCAGTTGGGAGTCAGAGAAGACATCGAGGTTCTGAGCCTCGCATTCCAAGGCAAGCTTCATCCCTAAGATTAGGGCCTCATATTCAGCTTCATTATTAGAAGCTTTAAATCCCAGGCTGACTGCTTTTTCCGACGTAAGTCCATCAGGGGACTGTAGCACCAGTCCTACCCCTGATCCTTGATCGGTTGACGATCCATCAATATACAGCAGCCAGGTTCCTGTAGTTTCGGCGATTTGTGCTTCGTTCTGCAGTGCCGGGGTGAACTCGGCTACAAAGTCGGCTAAGGCCTGCCCTTTGATGGAGTTTCGGGGTACATATGCTATGTCAAACTCCCCTAGCTCCACAGACCACTTGACCAATCTTCCCGATACCTCGGGTTTCCTCAGTATTGACTTTAGAGGATAAGCAGTTGGAATCTCAATTGGATGGGCCTGGAAGTAAGGTCGAAGCTTTCGGGCTGATACGACCAAGGCATAGGCCAGCTTCTCTACTTCTGGGTATCTTTTTTCCGTGTCGAGTAGTGCCCTACTGACGTAGAATATAGGCCTCTGTACTCCTTTGTCCTGTCTGATTAGTGCGGAACTGACCGCGTTCTCAGAGACTGCTAGGTACAGGAGCAGCTTTTCTCCTTGTACAGGTTTTGACAGGAGCTCTGGAGAGGCTAAGTACTCCTTTAGTTCTTGGAAGGAATGCTCGCATTCTTCTGTCCATTGCAAAGCCTTGCCGCCCTTTAGAGCTTTGAAGAATGGTAGGCAGCGATCGGTGGACTTGGATATAAATCTGCTCAATGCGGCGACTCTGCCGTTCAGTGCCTGAATCTCCTTTTTGGTCTTTGGCGACTTCAGTCCAATCAGGGCTTGGATCTGAGTGGGATCTGCTTCAATACCTCTTTGAGAGACGATGTACCCCAAGAATTTTCCCTTCGTAACTCCGAAGGATACATTTCGAGGGGTTGAGCTTCATCTTATGCTGTCTGAGGATATCAAAGGTCTGGGCTAAATGCTGGAGGTGGCTGTCTTTCTGGAGGCTCTTTACCAGCATGTCGTCGATGTATACCTCCATGGTGCTGCCAAGCAGTGGGCTGAACATCTTGTTCACCAACCGTTGGTAAGTGGCTCCAGCATTCTTTAAACCGAAAGGCATCACTCTGTAGCAATAGAGTCCTCTTTCGGTTATGAAGGCGGTCTTTTCCTGATCTGGAGGGTACATCTGGATCTGGTTGTATCCAGAGTAGGCGTCCATGAAACTCATAAGCTCATGCCCTGCAGTGGCGTCAACCAGTTGATCTATTCTTGGTAGTGGGAAGCTGTCCTTGGGACATGCTTTGTTAAGGTCTGTATAGTCAACACAGACTCTCCACTTGCCGTTCTTCTTCTTGACGAGCACAGTGTTGGCTAACCACTCGGGATAAAAAACTTCCCGTATCATTCTGGCGTCCAGCAACCTCTGGACTTCTTCGTTTATAACCCGATGCCGTTCGGGAGCGATCGGTCTTCTCTTCTGTCTGACCGGGGGGTGGTCTGGATCTACCATTAGTTTGTGAGTTATCAGATTAGGATCTATTCCCTCCATGTCCCTAGTCTCCCAAGCAAAGATAGAGAGGTTGGTCTTCAGAAACCTGACTATCTTTTCCCGCTCGGCGGGCGTAAGGTCTGGACCGATGTACAAATAACGCCCCTCTGCTCCTGAACTGACCAGTATCTTGATGGGCTCGCCAACAGGCTTGGCTTGACTATCACGCCCCCTTGGGCTCAGGGGCTCTTCAACGCCGGATGGGCAATCTTCCACCTCGGGAGTGTGAGTGAAAACCGGATCTGCACGGTCCCGAGTGTACTGTAATTGCTATTTTGGGGCTGTCTCCTTGAGGGCAATAGCGTGACATTCTCGTGAGGTTGGCTGACATCCTCGGACCGAGTGCACGCTTTGATTGTGGACGTACTTCAGACACTGATGAAAGGTCGAAGTGACCGCCCCTATCTGGTGTAACCAGGGTCTCCCAATGATGACGTTGTATGGAGACTTCATGTTCAACACCATGTACTCTGAGATGGTGGTCTTCTGCCCTTCACCTTCCCCAATAGTGGTAGGAAGGTCAACTCTCCCCAGGGGGGTGCTAAGGCTGCCATCAAAAGCTGCCATTACGGCAGTGGTGGGCTTGACGCTATCCTGGTCTATGCCCATCCGCTTAAGCGGTTCGTAGAATAGGATATTGACTGAGCTGCCAGTGTCGACTAGGACTCTTCTAGTTTCGAAGTTGGCGATTCTGAGGGTGATAACAAGGGCATCACTGTGAGGGCAGTGTACCCCTGCTAGATCTTGCTCGGTGAACTGGATCTCTGGCCCTGTCTTGAGCCTCTTTTCGACGTTGGAGACCTGCAAGATGTTTGGGGCGGTTCTGGCCTCCCGAGCATATCTTTTTCTCGCCCTGTTGGACATTCCTGTAACAGGGGAGTCAGCATGGAGGACGTAGATAACATGGTTGTTCTGCCTCTGAGGCTTGTTTCGTCCTTCCCGCTGCTCTTGCCTCTGTTCGGGCCTCTGATCTGGCCGCTGCTGAGGCTTGTCTTCTTGGGGGTTCTGCCTTCCGTCTTGTTTGACGAACTCCCGAAGACGTCCCTTCTTTATGAGCTGTTCTATCTCATATCGGAGGGTCCTGCAAGTGTTAGTAGTATGCCCATGATCTTTATGGAAATCGCAATACTTACTTTGGTCCCGCAGGCTGGGATCTCCTTTGATCGGCTCTGGCCACCTCAGGTTCTCCCGATCTCGGATCTGCCGGAGTACCTGGTTCGGAGTGGTGTTCAAAGGCGTGAAGTTGGTGAACTCCCTTGGTGCGGAGTTGTACACAGCTCTGGGAGCTGTTTTCTTATCTAGGCTTCTGACCCTCTTTTTGTTGGAGTCTCTTCTGTGATCCTCCTTCTTATGGTCCTCCCGCTTCGGATTATCCCTTTGGGTCTGATCCTTGCCCTTCTGGGCTGAGCGGTTGGCTTCTTCAAGGTTGATGTATTTTTTGGCCCGATCCATCAATGCTGCCATATCAGCCGGGGGGCTTTTTGTCAAGGAGTCTCTGAAGCCACCTTGGGCAAGCCCGGCAGTAAGGGCCGCAACAAGGAATTTCGGGCTGCAATCCGTGATCTCAGTGAGCTCGGTGTTGAAGCGGGCAATGTAGGCCCGGAGGGATTCCTCCCTAGTCTGCCTAACGTTCAGCAGGAATTCTGGTCCCCTTCTGAGCCTCCTGCTGGTCATAAACCTATCCAAGAACTGTCTACCGAGCTCGTAAAAGCTGGCAATGGAGTTCGGAGGGAGGTTGTGGAACCACTTCAGAGCCGTTCCCTTCAAGCTGGTGATGAACGTTCGGCACATGAAAGCATCTGAGGCTCCGTGAAGGGCCATCGTATGCTGGTAATGAGATAGGTGATCTCCTGGATCTCCAGATCCGTCGTAGAGAGTGAATTTGGGCACCACGAACTTTCTAGGCCTCTCTTCAGACATGATGGCGTGGGTAAACGGAGTGGCTAGTCTTCCGAGCAGCCTGGCCAGTTCGTCCTGCTCTGGAGGGTTCTGAGGTCCTCTTAAACCGATTGTCCGGTCCATAGACTCGGCAATCTCCTCTTCCCTTCGCGGGTCTCTGAGTCTGACATCTTGTGAACCCTGCCTGACAGCCTCGGCTTCAGGGTAATAGGGTGGAGTGCGCCCTTCGGATGGAGGAGGAACCCGAACCGGTGGGGCTGGCGCTGCATGATAAGGTTCCTGTGGTGCCGGGGGTGCTCCCGAAACCCTAGGAGTTGGGGCTCGGGTAGTACTCCGGTAATGTACGTCGGGGACAAAAGCGGATGTTCCCCAGCCAGGGACTGTTGATGGCTGTGGATCTCGGCCAGCGTGAGCAACGCCTGAGGGGTGCCCAGGCTGGTTAGCGGGGGCCTGCCCGCGAAGTTCTTCATTCCCCGTGGCTACCGGGGGTTGTGTTCCTGCAACGAAGTTGACCGGCGGGCTAGGAGAAGCCGCCGCTTGGTTCTGCGTGAGCGTTGCCAGCGTCCTGGTAATGGCTAGCAGCTGCTCCTGCACCAGTTCATTGTGTCGTTTTATTGCTTCGATCTCTTGTCGCATAGGGTTGGCCGCTGGTCCTCTTGTGCGTGGAGCAGACGGCTGACGCTGAGCGTTTTGCGAACTCTGAGTATTCTGTCGGGGTCGGAGATTTGGTGCCATGGTTTTCCGGTAGGGAAAAAGATGAGTTTATGAATAAAGCACGTAGAGATTAGTCGTTCCCACAGACGGCGCCAAACTGATGCTGCACTTTTTGACTCGCAACACGTAAGGGCTCCGTGACCTGTAGAACACTCAGAAAGATGATCAGAGGACCACCGGATTGGCTCCGGCGGTAGCCGCTCCGATGCTTAAGTGAGTAAGGGAATTGAAAGACTGTATTGAAAGTCAAAGAATGAGCATGAATTTGATAGCGTACCTCTAGGGTTTTATATATAGGCCGAAGCTTTCCTAAGTTGATTAGGATTCGACGCCATGAATATAGGGATATGATCATCGGAGATTGCAGTTACCTTGTGGGCATTGAGTCGTAGATGGAGATAATCATAAATGGTAGTTTCCGTATTGGAGACTGCTTCCTTATCCTCTGCCCGGAATCCGCTAAGGCGGAGATAATCATAAATGGTAGTTTCCGTATTGGAGACTGTTTCCCTATTCTCTGCTCGGAATCCGCTAAGGCGGTGACGAGATCTGAAGCTCTGGTCTGGACCCTGTGATCAGTTCTGGATATATTTGTTTGGTCACTTCCGACCTTATGTGATGATCTGGATGTCATAGGCTGAGCGAGAATCATGCTAGCTGAACATAAATCGGACTGTGGTCATACGTGTCAAGTGTTGATTGGCCTGTCTTTTATGGTATATCAACTAGTATACTGTATGGCCAGAAGAAAATGGTCTGATCCTAGGAAAGCACCACTGCCACTGGATCCTTGTGGTGGTCTTTGTTTCTTTCCACCTCTCTCTCATCAATTATTACTCCCTGCAATCAGTAGTCAGCTCAACTAAAGTATCTTTTTTTTTTCCTCTGTAGGTAGGATGTCCAGTAAAGTCTCTCTCGCCAAAAATTATATTTTACTTGATACGTCAATAAAATAAAATATGTGAATTTTACTATAATTTTGTTAAAATGTTAAATATAATCGGTGGGACTGTTCAATTAGTGGTCTAAACATTTTTGACGTGGCAAGATGAAATTTAGTTCCATGTCACTTTTTTCTTATTATTCCAGCTTATTGAGTGTTTGTTAGAGATGTTCTGTGATCTTGTGGTTAGAGTGCGTGATGGGAGGCGGCCATACAGTTCCTCGACTCTCTTCTGATGTTCAAAACTCTATTTTTTTAAAAAATTATTGTATGATTTTAAAATATTAATTTGATTAATAATTTTAATTAATTATGAATTGTTGTGTATATAAAAATAATTGATTTTAAATAATTAAAATAAAATTTTATGGAATTAAGTTGTCACGTATATAAAAGTATTAAATTTTAAAGAATTCAATAAGCCATTACACTTCATTTAAGCAATAATTAATAAGTCATTACAACTCATTTAAGCAATAATTAATAAGTCATTACACTTCATTTAAGCAATAATTGCGTCAGTAATTCAAAACGCAACATAAAATGGCGCAGCGTTTTAGATTTAATTAATCTAGTAACAAAATGACAATGTTTTTGGATTCAAAAATTTAAATAAAAATATTAAATAAATTTTCTCCAAAAAGATATATACACAGTGGGCAAGGCCTACACCTGAACCCGAACCCGACTGACATTGATTTTTAAATGACACACAGAATGTATGAATTGAATGAATTGTGCAGTGAGGGTTATGTGTTGATATAAACATCTTCATAATTGTTTGGTACAACCACGAAGGTTTGGGTGGCCTCTGTTCTTGGTGAACAGGCGCACCAATCTAGAAGGCACGCAACTCTTCATAAAAAAAAAAAAAAATGACTGTTTAGTCATTAATTCAAAATGTAATCACAAAATGACAACATTTTAGATTTAATTAAACAGGTAACAAAACAACAACGTTTATGGGTTAAAACTTTTAAATAAAAAATATTAAATAAATCTTCCAAAAATCTATATACACACTAGGCCAATGCCCAAATCCAAACCCGACCCGGTAATTGTATATATACTCACTCAAAGCTTTGTGCCCATCCTACATGCGTCACAAGCATTTTACATGTTTCACACTTTGTTACCATTTTCAAGTAGTGATGTTCACTCATTAATGATTTTGAGTAACGTAATGTATGTTCTTAATCTCCTCATGGAAGAGAACACATTTTCATGTGGACCTACCAAAATTAATGTGTAAGGCCCACTTTAATTTTAGCTCAAAGATGACAAAAAAACTATACTCAATAACCCATTTTTCAATAGTAAATGCATAGTTTTAACCATGACCTGCCTACAAATGGAAGCCAACATATGATTGAAATGAAAGCTATATATCAAGCAACTAGTTCCTTCAAAACTTATTTCATAGTAGCAGGAAATAGAGAAACAGGAAATATGCAACACATATAGATAATAGATTTTTCTTTAAAGGACTATATATATGGGTCACTCCCACTTCTTGAATGAATGCAAATGGATATGGAAAATAAGTTCTCTTATTGTAAGAAAAATAAAAAAATAGATTCCTTGGGATTTTTTTTTTTATCAGCAAGCATAAATTTATCACGCATTGTAGAACACGAAGGAGAATCAAACACGTTGAATTCGTTCGTAACTAAGAACAAATGGGACTCCTCACCCAAAGAGATCAAATCTTATATTTATAAACAGAATTATATTATTGATAATCTGCATAGTAAAGACTGCTCTACATCATATATATAGGCTAAGACTACTACTAATTTGAATAGGAATTTACTAATTCCTTACACTAGTCCTATTATAATTAGAAAACTATAATAATTATGAAAAAGAGGAAAAGTATGAAATTAATAAAAATTTGGGCTTTTTAGAAAACAAGAAACCATATCAAACTAAGAAACTATAGTTGCAAGCATAAGTTAATTCAGATTTTCCTAAACAAACTAATTGTGAAATTAAAAATTACTATAAATGGCAAAAAAGTTAAATTGGAGGCCTAAAAAAAATCGTTTGACCCCGTCCCGTGTTTGCTTCGGTCATGACGGAGTGATAAGTATTGTCCGTCTCACCATTTGGGTCAAGATAGGGTCATCATTTCCAAAAACGTGACTGACCAACTTTGCATCTACTAGTAGTTTTCTTGGAATAAGACTTGGAAAGTTCCCATTGTTCTTCAAACCTCTGTAACTTGTTCTACATCAGTCCCCTCCTCTTGAAAAGAACTCGACCTCGAAGTACAATCAGGATAGATGGGGGTGTTCTGTATGGTACTCATAAATGTCAGCAACATTGAAAGTTTGTGAAATTCTCATAGTTTTCGGCAAATCAACAACATAAGCATTGTCATTGACTTTGTGCACAATTTTGTATAGACCATATTTCTTTGGCTTCCATTTTCTATAGCTGCCTACTGGGAATCTCTATTTGCGTAAGAGCATAACAAAATCTTTTTCCTTGAACACCTTGGCATGTTGATGCTTATCTACAACTCCTTTGTATTTGGCATTGGTCTGTTTTAATTTCTGTTTCACTTCAGTATGTACTGCTTGGTCCTGTTCTACCATATTCTCTACTATAACACTCACACCATGACCCTTAGGCAATTGAACCAAGTCTATAGTATGCTTTGGCTGAATGATGTAGACAATTGCAAAATGTGTTCTTTTTGTGGCACTATAAACAACACTGTTATATGCAAATTCAGTTTGTGGCAAGGCATGATCCCACTACTTAGGCCTCTCTCCATAAATACTGTGAACTATGTTACCCAATGTTATGTTTTTCACATCTATTTGGCCGTCTGTATGGGGATGAGCTGTAGTATTGCGCTTCAAGGAAGTGTCAAACATTCTCCACAAAGTAATCCAAAGTGACTAAGGAACTTTGTGTCACAATTTGAAGTAATGGACTGGAATTCCATAGAGTCTCACAATCTCTCGAAAGAACAACCGTGCAATGTGTGAAGCATCTGATGTCTTTCGGCATGGAATGAAATGCGTCATCTTAGAAAGCCTATCAACAACTTTAGAGACTTGTCAAGTATAGCATTTTTGAACATAATTACCAGTGTCCTTCTTGACTTGCAGCCAAAAATACCGCTCTTCCACACTTACTATTGTCTTTTCTCTACCCATGTGTCCACTCAATCCACTTCCATGCAGATCACGACTCAGCTTCTCTCGCAGGGATGTTTGAGGGATGTACAAAGAGTTACCTTTGCACCACAAGTCAGAAGCCTTTGAAAAGTTCAAAGAGTTTTGGGCAGAGGTGGAAAAACAATTAGATTGGAGTATAAAATCACTTCAATTTGATCGAGGTAGGAATATCTCTCTAGTGACTTCAGTTAGCATTTGTTGGATAATGGGATTTTATCCCAGTTGTCTACACCTGGCATGCCTCAGCAGAACAATGTAATAGAAAGGAGAAACATGACACTTTTAGATATGGTAAGGTTAATGATGAGTTATTATGATTTTCCTATATTCCTTTGGGGATATGCATTGGAGACAACGGTATATATTCTGAACTTAGTTCCAATTAAGTCTGCTACTAAGACTCCAATAAAGCTTTGGACTAAGCGCAAGCCAAGTCTAAACCACTACCGAATCTAGGGGTGTCCAGCTTATGTGCTAAAAGGAAAGACTAGAAAGTTAGAACAAAAGGCTGTCTCAGATGAACGTGTTTTAGATCCTAGTAGCTACGATGAGGCAATCTCTGATAAAGATTCGGGACTTTGGCAAAATGCTATGAAAGTTGAGATAGAATTTTTTTATTCTAATCACGTCTAGAAACTTGTGGAACCACCTGCTAATATTAAACCAATTAGCTGTAAGTGGATCTACAAGAGAAAGAAAGGACCCGATGGATCAGTTGAGAGTCTTAAAGCTAGATTGGTGGCAAAAGGGTTTACTCAAAAAGAAGGTATCGATTATGAGAAAAATTTTTCACCAGTTGCTATGCTTAAGTCTATTCGGATCCTCTTATCCATTGTAGCTTATTTTGATTATGAGATTTGGCAAATGGATGTCAAGATAGCATTCTTGAGGAAGACATCTATATGATGTAACCAGATGATTTCATATCTAAGGGCCAAAAGCATGTGGTATGCAAGTTGCATAAGTCCATTTATGGACTTAAGCAAGCTTCCCAAAGCTGGAACATCCGATTTGATTAGGCAATCAAGTCATTCGGTTTTGATCAAAACCCAGATGAACCTTGTGTGTATAAGAAGAGTGAAAGAAGCGTGGTGGTGTTCCTAGTTCTATATGTGGATGATATACTACTCATTGGGAATGATATAGGGGTGTTGTCTACAATAAAGGTTTGGCTAGCAAATTAGTTTGAGATGAAGGACTTGGAAGAAACCAGTTACATCCTCGGGATTAAGCTTTTGCAAGATCGGAAGAACAAGATGTTAAACTTATCTTAAGCTGCATATATAGACAAAATTCTTGTCAAGTTTGTAATGCATAACTCCAAGAAAGGCTTATTGCCTTTTAGGCACGGAGTACCTCTGTCCAAGAATCAGTGTCCTAAGACACTTGAGGAAGAGGAACGCATGCATGCGGTTCCTTATGCTTTAGCTGTAGGAAGCCTTATGTATGCTATGCTTTGCACTAGACCAGATATTTATTTTGCAGTGGGCATGGTTAGTAGATATCAATCTAATCCAGAACCAAATAATTGGACTGTCGTGAAACATATACTCAAGTACTTGAGAAGGACTGGAGATTATATGTTGAGATACAGGGGTGGTGATCTAGTTTCAGTTCGCTACACAGAATCTGACTTTATATCAGATCAGGATTTTAGAAAGTCAACCTCAGTATATGTGTTTAGTCTTAGTGGTGGAGCTATCAGTTGGAGGAGTGTCAAGTAACAGTGTATTGCTGACTCAACTACTGAAGCGGAATGTGTAGCTGCCTCTAAAACAAATAAGGAAGCAGTTTGGCTCAAGAAGTTCCTTTCGGAACTAGGAGTGGTTCCACAGTCTTAGTTGCCTATGGTCTTTTATTATGACAATAGTAGAGCTGTAGCTCAAAGGAGCCAAGAAACCACAAGGGTAGAAAGCACATAGAGCACAAGTATCACCTCATTAGAGAGATCGTCCAGTGCAGAGACATTATCGTCACCAAGGTTGCACCTGTGGACAATCTTGCAAATCCTTTCACTAAGGTTTTACCTTTTAAAATTTTCGAGCTTCATGTGGATAGAATGGGTGTCAGATGTTATGGGGAATGGATGTGAGTGCAAGTGGGAGTTTGTTAGGATGTGTACCCTCATATCCAAGACATTTTATTATTATTTAATATATTTGATTTAGTATTGAGTTTCATATTATCATATGTCTGGATGTTGCTTTATATCATAAGATGATTAGTTCTTGAATTGTCATTAAAGTGGTTTATGTGTATAAATGAGATTTATACACAGGAGATATGAATTGCTTATATAGCCAACTTTAGAATCGTTCACGGCTATTGATAAGACTAGACATCTTATCTGTAAAGCTGTAATAGAGTTAATCTTTATGTGATAAGATGGTTTATCTCAACCGTCAGAGTAGTAGACTCTAGGTTATTGTATTGGTGTATTGGGAATACACTGAACTGGATCACTATAAGAAATGCATCATTTGGAACTGTCACCTTTAATAAGTTTCTTATCCACTATTCGTAGTAAGCTCTTAATCTTGAGAGGATAATGAACTCAAGTTCTGAATAGTGATGACTTTGAGTTACCAATGAGTGAGGTCTTTTAGATCAACACCTCGGTATCTTAGAAAGTCATTATTTAGACTATAGGAACACATATTCTCAAGATGGAATCTACACTCTATATATTAGAGAGATAGATATCACCTTTGTGCTAATTCGATAGGTTAATCACTAAAATCTGGATTCGGTCTTTTCAGTAAATTTTTATTGAAATGATGACCAATTGCAAGTGATTAATAATTATTGAATTAGGTTCTTAAAATAATTAGAGAATTAATTTGACAATATAATATGGAACCCTGATTATTAGTATCCATGTAGACGGGCCAATTGCAAAAGTATAGTGTATATGGGTTTACTCTATTCTACTAAGTTGGAGTACATTTTCAATTCTATAGTGGAGTTAATTGAAATTAATTAGTCAATTAATATTAATTATGAGATAATTAAGATTTAATTGACTAATTGGGAGCTAACTTAGTGGGATCTACTAGATCCCTTCTCTTGCCCTGATTAGGTTAAGCCCTATATCTATATATGATATGTAGGGAGCCGTTTATCATAAGTTTTTGTGCTAGACAAAAATAAGAGGCAGCCCACTCTCCTGCGATACTGTTTGCCAAAGGGAAAAGAGGGGAAAACCTAGAGGAATAAGAGAAGGAAAATTGCATCAATCTCAATGCATCTTCATTTAAGGAAATATTAAGCAACCAGATTTATGAAAACTCTAAAAATGGAAAGTCCTAATTATGCCTAAATCGACTACTATCATTTAAAATTATCAAACTACCCCCAATTCGATGGAGAATCTCTAGATTGCCACAAGACATGTGAAATGACCAAATTATCCCTGATTTATCGCCAAATGACTAAAATTACCAAATTATCCCAGATGGGTAAAATGATATAAAAATTATGAAAATACCCATCAGGTGACTAGGAAGTCCTACCAAGGATAGGATTGTGCCAAAATGCCCTTAGTGGGCAAAATGGTGTCAAAATTACCGAAACAGCCTCCGATGGACAAAAGAGTTTTAACAAGAGTGGGACTTTATCAAAAAGAGTCCTGTTTGGACTAGGACTCTATTAGGAGGAGTCTTAATAGGAATAGAACTCTATTGGGAAGAGTCTTACTTGGAATGGGACTCTGTCAAGAGAGTCCCAATGAGATTAGGACTTTGGCAGGAAAGTCCCAGCGGGATTAGGACTTTGTTAGGAGGAGTCCTAATGGACCTGGAAATCTAGCAGGAGAGTCTTATTGGGAGTAAGACTCTGTCAGGAGAAGTCCTTTTGGAAGTAGGTTTCTTGGTATAACTACCGAATTGAACTAGTTAATCAAGGGTCACAAAATGAGGTGTCTATAGAAAACCCCTCATTGACGGAACTTGCAAGCAAATGAACGTTAACGCAAGAAAAGAGATAGCTATTTTGACTGTGATTGTGATTTTTTTATTTGACGTGGTCGGACTCATTCTTATATGAGATTTCTACGTATCGCCCTCGAGCAAATCAGACCGTTCGTAGTTCATGACTAGCAGAAATGAGTGATGTCCTTACCAAATTTCTCTAAAAAGACTTGTCTCGATAAGATTGTCATGAGGTTACGCCCTCGAAAATGACTCTTTAGAGCCTTACTTGGTAAGAAATGCGATCTTAACAAGTCTTTCATGAGGTTGTTTTCTCATGAGATGGTCTTGCGTCCTCGGACGCTCACCTAAAAAAGAATTCCATCTTAGTAGGTTTATAAGAGAGAATGTGATAGACAACTTACCCGAGAGGAACGCTATCTTGATAGGAAATTTTTCCTTTATAATTTTAAAGTTAGGATTGGTATTATAATTTTTTTTATTAAAAGGCTCTCTCATTTCCCTCCATCTTTAGCCACTTTTAGGAGGAGAGAAAATTGTTTAAAGTAAGGGTTAAAAAACCCCTCTACCCCCTTTCTTTCCTTCTCTAATTTTAAACCAAGCATAAAATAACCTATCTTTCCTTCCCCTTTTGTCTCATTTCTTTCCAAATCCCTTAATCCAAGTGGAGTGTTAAGATTGTTATAGGTGGCCCCTAGGTGATTATGGATCCTTAGATCTTACCAAGGTGATGAGAGCCTAACTTTAAACCATCATCGACCAAGGTTATATGTCATGCCCCGGATTCCCACGAACGAACCCGCGGACGTGACTAAAGCGAAATAAAGGAAGAAAATAAATAGACGAATAAATAAATAAATAACAATTCAACTAATTTAGATACAAGCCTACATATATTCCTGTTTTAAAAAAAATTTCGCCAGAACCTCCTTTGTTTTCTAAGCCTTTTCTCACCCTGATAATCACAATACATCATATATATATATATATATATATATATATACAAATAGTCACAATCCATCCTCACTCGATGGCCACAATCTCATCAAATTTAAATATACATCGCCTAATTATACAACCGAAAATATACAAGCATGATACAACTGAAGATGATTTAATAGATACATACATTCACTTCTGTCAATATACATATATGTCATTGGGCTTAAGCCCGTACATCACAAAACATGCCCCAAGGCCAAATATCCATCTACAGTCAAGTCTCCTCCACTTAGCTAGACTTCTTCAAATCTCAGGTATTGGGAGTGTCATTTGAAATATGGTTCCCACGAATGGGTCAGCTCAACTACTGGTATGGTACAATACTAATGCAAGGAACAAAATTAAGACGTGGCATATGCAAGTGTACATTCATATCTATATGCCTTCCAAGTCATGCATACAATATAATGGCAGTGTACAAACTACATTTGTATAAAACCCTATATCACGTTCATAAATTCATCAACACAATGCACAGGCGATATGCACGACACACCCATGCATCTCAATGTCACACCCATGTCTCATGATACGGTCCTTCCCTGCTGGCATGAGTACCGCCACGTATGTTTCCTTTTCAGTGTGCCCCCGATGGAATGGAGTACCAACAGCCGAATTTTAAGTTTTTCACCACAGGATCTACACCCTCATAATGCACAGCACCTCGTGCTGACCCACACTATGCCTTCACGGAATCACACTATGCCAATATGCCATGATTTCATCATGCAATAGTACAGTTTAACTGAAACATCACTTTCATAAGTATATGCAACATACTTTAAATAATGCATCACAATTAAGATCAACAATAGCATTTAAATCACAAGATTTCACCCACGCATCTATGTGTCATGCTCGATCAATCTCAACACTTACGCAAATCCACATGTCACAATATCAACAATCCTTCTAAAACATAAATCACATATGAGACAACTCAAGAAGTAAATCATAACTCTCAAATAATCTTAGAGAACATGGAAGCACATAAACAATCAACTCAAAGTTTCTCAAAGCAACAACTCCTATGTGATCTTCTATCATCAGATAAGCATAAAAATCATTCAAGCAATATGTACATCAATCCTAATTTAATCCTATTCCTTATTTAGCAAAGTACTTTACCTGATCGGGTTATCTCAACCCTAAGAAGTCGTGTCCACTACGTAGTCTAATCAACTGATGAATGACTCAGTCCTCCTACTGTAGCTGCTTAGAGAGTTTGAGGTTAATCTTTAGTCCACGGTTCAGAAGTTGAAGAAAACACACCGGCAGGTTGATCGAGTCGGCCAACCATTTTAAATCCAGTTTCATCAGCTTTTTCAGCCTTTTTCCCTCAAGCAGATGATGATCCTGACAGATTTTGTCCCTTTACTTAATACCTAATCACTTTACAAACCGCAACATTCCCATAATCCCGGGCTGTATCAAAATCCATTACCCGAACCTCCATCGTAGTTGCTGTTATTGTTTCTCTCAATTTTCCCAGATCTGTTGCATCAAATTTTGCAAATCAACGGCTCTAAGAACCTCCAACCGAACCAATCCAAACCAATCCCTTGCCCACATGTTCGTACAAAGTCCTAATTATAAGCATAAAAGATTCCTACAAGAGTCCACAATAACTGATATTACCACATCAAAAATGGAATTACAGTATCTCAAACTGAGGAGGGAGCTAGGTTCTAGTCCCATAATTCCAGGTTTGTCATTCCTTAATCAATCCAACCATTGAACCACCGAAAAATACAAATCATTAAAATACCCTATGAGACCATGCCTCGATTCATGCTGCTGCAGTTTCCCCTCCGTTCAACCTAAAACATCCACACGCACACTCATAAATATATATATATATATCCCTCTTTAATCTCTGCAATTTCCATAAACTACTACTTGCATACATATACAGATTTCTTTCAATGACCAACAAGCTACTGCAATCCCTTTTTCTCTCAACTGAAACCACAAACAACCAAGCTATACAATATCATCTCCAAACACGACCCTGACCAAATCAGCAAACCCAACTTGAAATCCATGTACTCCGTCGCAACTCCGTCCATTTCACTATGGCCATCGCCCAAACAAGAGACCCAACACCTGAATTGACCGTAGCAGCCATCTTAAGTAGCTTAACCAGATCGGAACCCAGGCTGCGTCTCTATCGACTTTCGATTCCTTCAAACGATTACCCATAGATCCATCAAGGTGCATCAATAACACACCTGGGTTGTTTTACATATTTCCCCAATCGCCGAAACTGCCGTTATCGCCATCCCTTCATCTCAAGACTTCATCTCTCTCAA
Source organism: Nyssa sinensis (assembly GCA_008638375.1). NCBI lineage: Eukaryota > Viridiplantae > Streptophyta > Magnoliopsida > Cornales > Nyssaceae > Nyssa > Nyssa sinensis. The sequence goes on from CM018046.1 coordinate 7,581,295, forward strand.
CGCCTCAACATTTTCCCGACCTCTACAAGCTTCTAGTAGCTTCGGCCGTATCTCCTTTGCACCATTGCACAACACACACACATTTATATATATAAATATACCTGCTGCTACTGTCACACAAATATATATATATATATATACACGCCCTTGCTAACAAATCAGATCGTAATTGCCTCCAACGCTACACAAACACACACTTCAATCACCATCTAATCCAAAACTCCATTGCTCAACTTTCAATCCATCCAACCAACACCTTCCGAAAATCTCAGGAAATTAGAATAACTCCCATTCATCACAGCAACCAAAACGGAAAAGAAAAAGATAGAGATAGAACCTGTCCTCCCTTTCCGAACCAAACTGCTCCTGGAAATGTTCAATCAAGTCGTCACCGTAGCCACCGACAAAACCGCAACATCACAGCACTCGTAACATCAAACAGTTGCAAGAAATCCAAAACCCATGGCCCCTCCATCGACAACAACCTCGGTGGCGTACAAAACTCGGCACGCCGTTAGGTGCCGTCCCCACCTCCATCATTTTTCTAACACCACGACATCGCCAGATCGCAAATCTTCCTTCCCCAAAATCTCAGCCACCGTCTGATCAACGGCTTCCGATGCCACGCCGTTGGCAATCGTCTCACCCACCATCGCTCCTCCGTCGCCCCTCTTCTCCTCTCTTCTTCTTTCTCTCTTTTCTTCTCTCTTTCCCTATTTTTCTCTCACTTTTTTCCTGTTTTCACGAGACCTGCACCTTCCTTGTTTCCCATTTCTCTATCTCTCAGTTTCTCCTCCCAATAGCTTCCTCGAAGCTTCCCCTGATATTATACACATAAATTGTTTTTCTATTTTACCATATTACATATTTTATTACACAAAATATTATAAAATGCCAGTAAATTTGTCATAAAGTCGGGGCTCAATTTAATTATTTATTCACCAATATTGGGTCTCGTTCGGGTTCCATATTATATTCTTATAATTAATGATTCGTATCAATCCCACAGATTTATCCTGGCACTCGGTTAACCGGTTTTAGCTATTTTTTTTTATTTTTTTTTTCAAGTCTCTACATTATAAAAAATACCATGTGGGTTCCTGTAGCTGAACAACCCTTAAGAGTATTATAACAGACAAGTCATAATAAAATTTTGGGAACCATACGAATTGATCAAAGAGATGACAAACAACCTCAAACTATTGTAGTTATGGTTGGTTTCAACAAGAATCTAAATTTTCCTATAGGAATTATAAATCTCCCGGTAATAATAAGAGACGAGGATGAGCAGAAGGCTCTAATGATAGATCTTATAGTCCTAGATGCCACGTCTCTTTACAACATGATTGTTGAAGGCCCTAGATCCATTAGATGGGATCCGTCACTTCGACTTTCCATCAATGTCTAATACATATGCTCGGAGATAAGGTTGTCACTATCAAAGGATTCCAATTGACATCAAGGGAATGTCATGTCATTGCCCTGAAGGATGAGGCCAGCAATTATAGAATAAACTCAAGAGTGATGAACTTTTGAGCTCAAAACTATAGGACCAAGAGAAGTGTCCTACAGAAATTGAAGAAAAACTCAGTCCTATGGGATGGGATAGTTTAGTAATGGCATGAGAAGATGTGAAGAAAGCATTTTTCAGCGTTGAAAAAGATGGAAAATTCTTGTAGATAGGAATTACTTTGGATCCTTCGGAACATGAAGCACCAACAACTTTTATGAGAAAGAATATTTCTAATTTTTCTTAGAATACACATGATATGGAAGGGAAAGATCTTGGGTTCATCTTGAATAAGCCTATGGTAGACTTGGATCATCCACCAGTCAAGAAAAAGAGGAATCATTTATGCTAGAGAAGCACCAAATAATCCATGATGAGGTCCAAAGGCTACTAGATGCTAGTATGATTATAGAGGTATTTAATCTTAAATGGCTAGTCAGTATTGGCTTGGCCATGAAGAATAATGGGAAATGGAAGGTGTGTGTGGATTACAATGATATAAATAAGGCTTGCCTAAAGGATAGTTTTCTTGTCCCCAGGATTGACCAACTCATAGACGTCATGACATTTCATGAGCTTATTAGTTTCATAAATGCCTACTCTGGTTACAATAAGATTCATATGCATCCTCCAAACGAAGAAAAAACTATTTTTATATTAAAGTGGGGGCTCTACTGTTATAGTGTCATGCCTTTTGGGCTAAAAAATGTAGGTGCAATATATCAACGTTTAGTCAATGGCGTAAACACCTAGAAAATCATCAAAGAAAAATTTGATAAATTACAAGCATAGACTGAGGCCAGGCTAGAAATTAATAGAATATGTGCTAGAAAAATTGTAAAATGAGTTGATAAGTCATTAATATGACACAATGAAGCTGAAGTAGATTTTTGGTGATTAATTCAGGACTGTTGTGGGCCTCGAGGCTACATAGTTATTTACAGAATGCAGATAAATATGAAAATTAAAATAATTGAATTTGAAAAAATAGACTACACATTTGGAATCAGAACATCGAAATAGCGAGGGTGCCAATTTTGGTGCAAATCTAAGACAATTTAAATTCGGGCGCTTATGCGCATACAATTAGCTAATTGGCCACATGGAACCTTGAAAAATGTGAAAGGCTTCTTCGATAAGCTAAGTGGGATATTCTAGAAAAGGGACACGTGTTAAAATCTTGGTAGTGTAAGAGGAAGTGATTGTGTGTGAGGGTGTACCTAAAAGGAACAAATTTGACACTTGATGTGTCTTGATATGAACAAGTGATTGTCTCTCTCTCTCTCTCTCTCTCTCTCTCTCTCTCTTTTTCTTTCTTTCCCTATCACCTGAAGTGGAGTTGTGCGGGTGTGGTGTGTGTATTGTGTGCTAGAGAAAAATGAGGGTTGTGTAGCCATGAGAGGAGGAGAAAATGAGACTGAGTATAGGTGTACAATACATAGGTTGTGTTATGTGCATGTGATATAATGTGTGCATGTGTGTTTATGCGTGTGGGTGTGTGCAAAACACACTGTGGACCAAGAAAAAGAAGAAGAAGGAGAACCAGAGGGAATGAGAAGAGAAAAAGAATGAAGAAAAGATGAAGAAGAAAGGAAAAAAGAAGAAAAAAAAACTAGGCAACAGTAGGCGGCCATGGATGGCCTTGTCAAGCTTTCTCTCTCTACTCCCTCTCTAGAAAATCGAAGCTTGGAAGACAAATAGGGACTTCTAGAACCTTACATATAGTTTTAGATGTATATTTGGTTGAATGTGTGCCTGAATGTATGTATATTGCAGTGTGTGTGAATGTGTCTATATATATATATGCCTGTGTATATATGTGTGGGAAATTAGTTTTGGATGAGATTGAAGTTTTGGTGAATTTTGATGGGTTATGGATGTTGGGCTAAGCCTCTTAGGGTCCCCAAAAGGTGAATGGGGAAAGAGCGAGGAACCAAAACGGTAGTCGAAAAATCAAAATCTCGCGAGTTATAGAGGTCTTTTTAGGAAATCAGGTTTCCTTCAAAATCAGTAATTGGGTGGTTTTCGATCATTGAAACCTAGCCTAAAAGATGTAAAAATATATTTAAAATGATTTAGAATGAAAAACCATAGAAAATAGTAGAAGAAAAGCTAAGAAAAGGAATTGGAAATATTAGGACTTCGACGAGTTCCCTAGAGAAGACACACTGTTCTGGTGCCAGTGGTGGTCAACGCCGATTTTGACCAATCAACAGTCAAACTGGATCATGGGTCCGATCAAACTGGCTCAATGAGTCATGTGGCCTTAAGGGCTGTTTGGCTACGCATATTTTGAAAAACTAATTTTTGGTTAAAGCTTCAAAATGAGCCGGTTCAGAATTTAAAAGGTTCACTATTGAACCTGTTTAAAAGGAACAAATTACCAAATTGCCCCTTTAATATATTGAATTTTAAATGGAATTAAAATGAAAAATAGGGTTTTTTTAAAGGTTTTTGGGCATTTCGGACTTAATGACGAGGTGGGTTTGGACATTCAGGAACTCGGGGTGGTCCTATACGAATATGTAAAATTACGAAAATACTCATGATGATAATTTAAGCAATTTAAAGGCTAATTAAAATCTAAAAAAGGCTATTCCAAGATTTTTAAATGCCCGGAATTCAAATACATTATTAGATTGGGCAAATTGGAACATGGGAATGGTCCCACCTAAATTAGTAAAATGACTATTATACCCCTCAGGAACTCGAGGTGTTCCCACACGAATATGAAAAATTATGAAAATACTCATGATGACAATTTAAGCAATTTAAAGGCTAATTAAAATCCAGAAAGGGCTATTCCAAGATTTTTGGATACCCAGAATTCGAATATATTATCAGATTGGGCAAATTGAAACTTAGGAATGGTCCCACTTAAATTGGTAAAATAACAATTATACCTCTAGACTTATGTTGAGCAATTTAAAGCCGAATTATGATGCAGAAGAGGAGTTTTCAATATTTTTGGACGTCAGGAACTCAAATGTGCCATCAAATAAATGAAATAGGGACTCGGAGTGGTCTCACATGAATATCTAAAAGGATTAATAAAATGTAAAAAGGGCATCTTTGGGGTTTTTGAACCTTTTAAATCTGATTCCGTGATCGATTTTGTGAGACAGTGTCTCGGTAGATGTGTAAAATGTCTAGTAAATCACGAAAATTCCTTTATGGGTTTAAAAGACATTGAAATGACCTAGAAACATTACGATAGGGCCTCCTTATGATTTTTGATGTCCGGAAACATGTTTTTGACATCCGTTTGGGCAAATAGGTACTTGACGTGTAGGCTAATATGTAATTAACCGTAGAGAACATTAAAACTTAACAAGATACCTTAGTATTAAGGACTAGAGTGGTCCTGGGGATGGAGCAAAGAGTGTGTAAGATATTTGAGACACATCATGAATGTCACATGTAATGCCTCCTATAGTGTGATGATGATTGGGACTAGAGTGAGGTCTTGACTTGCTGACATGTATGTTTGTCATTATTATTAGATATCTTGTCATTTATTTATCAGTATGCTACGATTATTATTATGATTATCTTAATATTAGACTTGTGCCTGATATTATAGTGTGAATGTGACTATTATGTTGATGGTTATTATTGTTTATATTTCTGCCATGGATATATATATATATATATATATATATATATATATATATGATGCTGCACTTTTTGACTCGCAACACGTGAGGGCTCCGTGACCTGTAGAACACTCAGAGAGATGATCAGAGGACCACCGGATTGGCTCCGGCGGTAGCCGCTCCGATGCTTAAGTAAGTAAGGGAATTGAAAGACTGTATTGAAAGTCAAAGAATGAGCATAAGTTCGCAAAGCGTACCTCTAGGGTTTAATATATAAGCTGTGGTTCTCCTAATTTTGATTAGGTTTTTCCGCCACGAATATCGGGATTTGATCATCAGAGATTTGCAGTTACCTTGTGGAGCATTGAATCGTAGATGGAGATAACCATAGATAGTAGTTTCTGTGTTGAAGGCTGTTTCCTTATTCCCCGCTTAACGGCTGTTAAGGAAACCATATATGCAGTGTCGAATAAATACTGTCCAGAACAGGAGGTCTGAACGATGTACATGAGAATATCCTGAATGCTTCATCTGTACTGTATGACCGAGTTCATTAGTTCTGAATGATATATAAATAAGAATGCCCCGAAGGCTTATGGCTGCTCTGTATGATAGACATATATAAGAATACCCCGAAGGCTTATAGCTGTTCTGTATGACCGAAATATATGAGCTCTGTAGGATCGAGATTTGTTAATCTGATAGGCACACGTGTCTCAAACTGATTGGTGTGTTTGTTTATGATATATCAGCTACTCCCCCCCGAGCCCTTGTCAAAAGCTAGGGTTTTAACTAGGGTTGAGGGTTTTGTGAAGAGTCATACGTTCTGCCTTCCCATTTCTCAAGACGCCGGTTTAACGCGTCATTTATTGCGCAGCCGATACTCGAGAACTCATCATTACTTTCAACCGTTGTGTCGGCTCGTCTTGGAAGGCTCATATTTCGAATGCGTATATAGAGAGAGGGAAAGGTCTTTCATACCTTTCTTCTGCATTTACTTCTACAGTACCAGACCGCCATTTGACATATCTTGGAGTTTTGGAGGATCTCCGGTGTTCATAACCCTTTCTTGATCTCAGGTTCGACTTTTAGTCCCCTTCTTCATTCCTTCTGGTTTGTTTCATCTTTTTCTCTTGTTCGCCATGTCTGGCTTAGAATCACACTCTGGTTTGAGAAGTCCTTCTGAGACTGATCCTCAAATGCAATTAGTGAATGTTGATGAAAATAGAATGGTAGTTCCTCCCTCTAGTCCGGGGGTCAGGATTGTCGATGCTTTTGATGATCCCCCGAACAGGGCTGGCGAGACCTCTGGTCGGTCTGGTCGCAGAGAAGAGGGTGAGAGTGTAATTACTGAAAGTATGCTGAAGGAGTTATGGGCGAAGTTGAAACTTCCCAAAAATGTCGCTTTCAGGGTCCCAGATTCTCAAGATCGCCCGGGCGATGTTAGAGATGGAGAAATCTGTGCCTATCTGGCCTGGTTTGAACTGGGTCTTACGCTCCCCTTTCCTGATATAATAAAACAATTCTTTTGTTGGTTTGATCTGTGCCCCGCAGACCTGAACCTTAACAGTTGGAGACATCTGTTGAGCTTTATCGTATTAGGGCATATGAATAATGTCGAGGTGTCCCTTGACCTGATCCGTAGCAATATGGATCTAAAACTTCAAAAGGCGGAAGGCCTTTATTACATGTCTTTTGATAGTGGGTTCAGACCCCTTACTTCTGTGCCCTCCTCCAACAAGACCTGGAAGAAATGGTACTTCTTTATTAAAGGAGGATGGGAATTCAAGAACTTCGAGGGTCAACCTTCCACATTCCCTTGAACCACTGGGCCAAGGGGTGAGGCTTAACTTTTCCGTGGCTGCGTTGACTCCGTTTTGTTTGCCAATTTGTCGAACTGATCAATTTCTATGCTTGCTTTGCAGTTAAGAGTGCGTGGAAGAGACCAGATTTCTCTCCCGTGATTTAGAAGCAGTATAAGAAGCTTTTGAAGCCCAGCATTAGGGATCATTCTTCCATTGTCAGCCCTGATAAATTAATGGCTGCTAGGGGTAGTGTCGAGGAGATAGCTGATAATGTGATGGCTCAGTGGGAGTCCGGGCCATCACCGCCTGCGGTGGGGGAGGCTTCTTCTCCAGTGGTCCCTCCCGTTCCGAAGAAGCGGAGGCTGATTTCGTCCTCTCCCGGGCTTGCTGAGAGGGAGGAAGAGGCTCCCATCCCTATCACGGTGGTTCCTCCAATCCCGTCTCGTCGAGCGGGTAAGGAGGCATCATCATTGGTGGCTCCTGACGTTGCTGGTCAGAGAGCCAAGAAGATTCTGAGTGAGTTCTGGGCCAAAGGCTCAGTTAAAATTAAGCCTCAGGCGTCTGGGAAGCTGCTTGCTGACTTGACCGCTCTTCAGGTTAAGGTGAGCTCGTTAGGACCATATTTTCCTTACCTTTAAGCGTTTCTACTGGTGTTTGAGTCGTTTTCTTTGTGTTATGCAGACCTTGCATACCCTTTCTGCTTTGGTGGAGGTTTCTCCATCTGTGGAGGAGCTCGACCAACTTAGGGCCAATCTGGACGAACTGGGACTCCAGTTGGGTACTGCTCGGTCGGAGGCTCACGATTCTGCGGAGAAGTTGAAGGAGTGTCAGAACTCCTTGATAGTGATGGAGTCGGAGAGGAACCTTGCCGTTGAGCGGGCAAAGAGGTTGCAGGTGGAGCTGAATAGCTTGCGGGATCAGCACCGTAGACAGCTCGATGAAGCCGTGGAGCAGGCATTGGTGGACAATGAGGAAGAGATGAGGTCGAAGCTAGAAGGAATGGCCCATCGTTTGATTACGTTTGGGTTTAATAACTTCCGCTCTCGGCTTCTTGCCAAGTTTCCTGACCTAGACGTTTCCTCCATTGTGCCGCCTGGATCTGAACCCTCAGAGGTTGTCATCCAGGGTGAAGTGGCTGATGTCCTCCTTGCTGATCCCACGGAAGAAGTTGTACCAACTGAGGTGGCTGATACCACTCCTGCCGATCCTTCTCCGGTTGCTGATCCTGTTCCTGCTGACTAGGCTTAGGACGAATATTTTGTTATCCTTCAATGTATTTGGAACATACATTTGTTAATGGAACAATCTTTTGATTAATGCTCGCCTCTTTGGTTATATTGCTCTGTAGCATTTGTGCATATCTTTGAGTTATGTGGCTCTGTAGTGCCTTAACATGTAGTTGATGGTAATAATCGTTGCAAGTAGCACTGCTCTGGAGTTTAGTGTATACCAGATCAGATTTTCCTCTGTAGGCAGCTGCGTTCTGAGCTTCTTCACTTGCCTTAGGTCAATAATTGGAGACTTCTTTTTTGAAGTATTTCAAAGCTGTCCATTCTGAATTCGGGGACATAATAATAAGTGGATATCTTTGCGGTTGTAGTTTGGTTGATCAGATCTTCTGTCTCCAGATATGGGAAAGATTAAAAGCCTGTGTATTACGTGTATGGCCCTGCCTTTTGTTTCTCCCGAGAAGGTGGTTTAATACTCCATTTATTGCACCTTCGCCGTTTGGGATTTCGAAGCTAGCACTTCGCTTAACCGTTGTGACGGTTCAACTGGGTGGCCTTTGGTCTTCCAATGTCTATATATATGGAAACGAGGGCATATGGTTGTGCTCAACCCTTCTGCTCCCCGAATTGTTTGTAAGAGAGGTTTTTATATGCTGCCGGAGTTCTTCCACTCATTCGGAGATGATGGATGATTCCTTGCCTGAGTTGGGAATAACTGAACTGTGGCCAAAAGTTAACCCTCCCCTATTTTCAGTCTCCAAGGAAGGATTGAAGGAGGCACAAGTCTTCTTGTTTCCTCCGATATCTAGTCGAGATTTCTCCGACTGGTGGTGGTCCCTCCCTGATTCAACCGAGGCCTGGAGCGTTGGTGATGAAGACGAAGGTGAGTTGCCTCCTCTTCCTTACGCCCTGTCAGAGACCCTTGCTCCAAGTGGCTGGGGTGAAACAGATGGTGTGAAGAAGAAGATTGAAGGTGGGTTGCCTCCTCCCGCTTATAACTTGGCAGTGACAACTGCTCTGAGGGAGATGAACGGGGGCCGCCTCCTCCCCTTTGTGACTTGGTAGGAACCCTTGCTTCAATTGGCTGGGGCGTTATGCCGATTACAAAGGTGGAGAACGAAAAGTCTTCTGAGGCTCAGAGCCCTCATCATCGGTTGGTCATGGGACCAGTGATAGTGATGATGAAATGGCCTGGGCACTACTTGATGCAGACTGGGGTTCAGGGTTCCTTCCTTTCAAATGGAGCCGATGAAGGCGGTTTTGAAGGTTTTGGATCTTGTGCCCCTTTATCATCCCAGGAGAAGAGCCATTATGTTGCCAAGCATAGCTTCTGTAATAGCTTCTGTAATAGCTTCTGTAGTAGCTTCTGTAATAGCTTCTGTAGTAGTGTCTTGGTACTGATGTAAATCTTTTGAGTTATCAATAAAGTTGAATTTCTTCTTCTCAGATCTGATATTTTCTGTGAATGTGCTCTTTTGAAACTTAAGCACCTTCTAATGCATTGCCGATTGTTCTGAAAATAAATCAAAAACTTAGAAAAATGCCAGAATCGAAGTACTTCACCTTTGGTTGAAACCATGGTGCTGGTTTGTTTGACAGATAAGTCAAATAATGTAAGTGTCAAATCCGAGGTATTCCGTTCTAGGAAACTTTAGTTGACAGATGCTCGGAACTTCTGCCTTTGGATAGACTGGATCACAGAATCCGCTAGTTGAAGATGGACCAGGCTCTGAAGGCCTGTGCATTAACAGATGGACCAGGCTCTGAAGGCCTGTACATTAGTAGATGGACCAGGCTCTGAAGGCCTGTGCATTAATAGATGGACCAAGTCATAAGACTTGTGCATTAATAGATGGACCAGGCTCTAAAGGCCTGTGCATTAATAGATGGACCAAGTCATAAGACTTGTGCATTAATAGATGGACCAGGCTCTGAAGGCCTGTACATTAATAGATGGACCAGGCTCTGAAGGCCTGTACATTAATAGATGGACCAGGCTCTGAAGGCCTGTGCATTAATAGATGGACCAGGCTCTGAAGGCCTGTACATTAATAGATGGACCAAGTCATAAGACTTGTGCATTAATAGATGGACCAGGCTCTGAAGGCCTGTGCATTAATAGATGGACCAGGCTCTGAAGGCCTGTGCATTAATAGATGGACCAGGCTCTGAAGGCCTGTACATTAATAGATGGACCAAGTCATAAGACTTGTGCATTAATAGATGGACCAGGCTCTGAAGGCCTGTGCATTAATAGATGGACCAGGCTCTGAAGGCCTGTGCATTAATAGATGGACCAGGTTCTGAAGGCCTGTACATTAATAGATGGACCAGGCTCTGAAGGCCTGTACATTAATAGATGGACCAGGCTCTGAAGGCCTGTACATTAATAGATGGACCAAGTCATAAGACTTGTGCATTAATAGATGGACCAGGCTCTGAAGGCCTGTGCATTAATAGATGGACCAGGCTCTGAAGGCCTGTGCATTAATAGATGGACCAGGCTCTGAAGGCCTGTACATTAATAGATGGACCAAGTCATAAGACTTGTGCATTAATAGATGGACCAGGCTCTGAAGGCCTGTGCATTAATAGATGGACCAGGCTCTGAAGGCCTGTGCATTAATAGATGGACCAGGTTCTGGAGGCCTGTGCATTAATAGATGGACCATGTTCTGGAGGCCTGTGCATTAATAGATGAACAGTTTTAAGGAAGTAAAAGAAGAAGAAAAAAAAATCTTCATTGATAATACTTCCGCAAGTGTTCTACGTTCCATGGCCTAGGAACAGGTTTCCCAGTCGTGTCTTCAAGCCAGTAAGTGGTAGGTCGAACGACCTTCGTTACTTTGTAGGGGCCTTCCCAATTTGGTGACAACTTTCCCATGGTGGGATCCTTGGTGTTCTGAAAGACTCTTCTTAAGACGAAGTCTCCAACTTGAAAGCTGACTGTCTTGAGTCCTATCCTGGATTTATTGACCATTCTTTGTTGGTAGGCTTCCATCCTGATGCTGGCCTGATCCCTTCTCTCTTCGAGCAAATCCAAGTTCTCCATCAGCTGCTGATCATTGGATTCTTGCTCAAAGGCCTCAGTCTTAAGAGTTGGCATACCGATTTCAACCGGAATTACTGCTTCTGTCCCATAGGCTAATGAGAAGGGTGTTTCAGAGGTGGGAGTTCTTCTGGTTGTACGGTAGGCCCAAAGGACTCTTGGGAGCTCTTCTGCCCACTTCCCTTTGGCTTGTTCCAACCTTTTCTTTAACCCATCAAGGATTGTTCGGTTGGTGACCTCTGCCTGCCCATTTGTTTGTGGATGGCCTGGAGAGGCAAAGTGCTGCCTGATGTTGAGATTTTCGCAGAATGCCTTGAAGCCTTTACCAGTAAATTATGTCCCATTATCCGAGATAATTACACGTGGTATGCCAAACCTGCAGACAATGTTCTTCTAGGTGAAGCTTTCGACTTCCTTTTCTGTAATATGCGTTAAAGGCTCGGCTTCGGCCCATTTAGAGAAGTAGTCGATAGCCACCAAGAGGTACTTCCTGTTTGGAGGTGCTCGTGGTAACGGGCCCACAATGTCCATTCCCCATTGAGTAAAGGGCCAAGGACTAGGAATCGGGATGAGCTCGTGCTGAGGCTGGTGTTGGTACGAGGCGAATCTCTGACATTTGTCACACTTCCGAACATATTCTTTAGCCTGTTTCAGCATGCCGGGCCAGTAGTAGCCCTGTGATAGAGCTCGGTGGGCTATAGTTCTGCCCCCATTGTGATTCCCGCAAATTCCCTCGTGAATTTCAGCCAAAACATATTGTGACTCGTCTGGAGCCAAACACTTTAACAGAGGTTGAGAATATGACCTCCTGTAAAGTTTGTCGTTCAGGATCAGGTACCGAGCCGCTCTGATTCGGATTCTCCTGGCTTTGTTTTTATCCTCTGGGAGGAGCCCGGATCTTAGATACTGGAGGATTGGGGTCATCCAGCTCTGGGACTGTTCATCAATTTGAGCAACTGATGCTTCCTCAATGCTGGATCCTGGCTGAAAAGAGATTTTAACGATGGAGTCTGTTTCAGACTTGAGGCGGGAGGCCATGTTAGCCAGAGCATCTGCACTGCAGTTCTGACTTCTCTCAATCTTCTGGATAGTGAAAGTCTGGAAAGAATGCTTTAAATGGTTCACCAGTTCGGAGTACCGAAGCATCCTGTCATCCTTAATGGCAAACTCTCCCAAAACTTGGCTTACTACCAGTTGGGAGTCAGAGAAGACATCGAGGTTCTGAGCCTCGCATTCCAGGGCAAGCTTCATCCCTAAGATTAGGGCCTCATATTCAGCTTCATTATTAGCAGCTTTAAATCCCAGGCTGACTGCTTTTTCGGATGTAAGTCCATCAGGGGACTGTAGTACCAGTCCTACCCCTGATCCTTGATCGGTTGACGATCCATCAATATATAGCAGCCAGGTTCCTGTAGTTTCGGCGATTTGTGCTTCGTTCTGCAGTGCTGGGGTGAACTCGGCTACAAAGTCAGCTAAGGCCTGCCCTTTAATGGAGTTTCGGGGTACATATGCTATGTCAAACTTCCCTAGCTCCACAGACCACTTGACCAATCTTCCCGATACCTCGGGTTTCCTCAGTATTGACTTTAGAGGATAGGCAGTTGGAATCTCAATTGGATGGGCCTGGAAGTAAGGTCGAAGCTTCCGGGCTGATATGACCAAGGCATAGGCCAGCTTCTCTACTTCTGGGTATCTTTTCTCCGTGTCAAGTAGTGCCCTACTGACGTAGAATATAGGCCTCTGTACTCCTTTGTCCTGTCTGATTAGTGCGGAACTGACCGCGTTCTCAGAGACTGCTAGGTACAGGAGCAGCTTTTCTCCTTGTACAGGTTTTGACAAGAGCTCTGGAGAGGCTAGGTACTCCTTTAGTTCTTGGAAGGAATGCTCGCATTCTTCTGTCCATTGCAAAGCCTTGCTGCCCTTTAGAGCTTTAAAGAAAGGTAGGCAGCGATCAGTGGACTTGGATATAAATCTGCTCAATGCGGCGACTCACTTACAAGTTTTCTTGGCCGTTTCTCTCTCTAGCCGTGCCCACTTCCACTTTTCTGGTTCCTCCTCGAGCCTCCTCTTCTCCTTCACGGCCTAGAACTCTCTCTCTCTCTGTTTCTCTCCTCTTTCTCTTTCTTTCCTTCTCTTCTTTTCCACCCGAGACCACTCTCTTTATTTTCTCTCTATATCTCTCTCTCTAAATCCGACCCACTCTCTGGCAACCCCACTGCCACACACAACTCCACTCACACACTCCATCCCCCACTCCTCATTGAGTGTAACACACTCAATCTACACACACTTACACACACAACCGTACACACACTGTTTTATACATTTATATATATATACACTGTTTTAAACATATATATATACATATACACATATATATATATTTACATATTTAAATAAACACACTCACTTGTGCACACATATACTACACACAATTTAAGTTTAAATTATATATACATACACACACATCATAACAATAATAATAATAATAATAATAATAATAATAATAATAAATAATAAAATTAATAATAACAACTTGAAAATTTAATTTATAAAAAAAAAAAAATTTTCAGGTTGTTACATCCTTCCCTCCTTACAGAAATTTCGTCCCGAAATTTAAAATAACTAAGACAAAAGAAAATACATCACTGATCAAATAACTCGGGGTATCTAGCACGGACCTCGGCCTCACGCTCCCAAGTAGCCTCCTCGACCCCATGATGGTTCCAACGAACCTTGACCAAAGGGATGGTCCTGCCTCGCAAAACCTGGTCCCTCGAGTCCAATATCTCTACGGGTCTCTGGTCATAGGAAGCGTCCCCCTCTAGCTGAAGATCTACCCAATCAAGTACATGTGAGGGGTCGGGATGGTACTTCCTCAGCATCGATACATGAAAAACGTCGTGAACCCCAGATAGCTGTGGTGGTAAGGCTAGCTTATAAGCTACCTCACCCACTCTCCCCAGAATCTCAAAGGGGCCAATAAACCGTGGCGACAGCTTCCCACCACGTCCAAATCTCCTCAAGCCCCGTCTGGGAGATACCTTGAGGAACACATGGTCCCCCACCTCAAATGCCAAGGGCCGCCGCCTCCTATCCGCATAGCTCCTCTGGCGGCTCTGAGCTGTCAATAGACGCTGCCTGATTACCTGTATCTTGTCCGTGGTCTCACGGACTATATCGGGCCCCAAGGCAGCTGTCTCTCCCACCTCAGTCCAACATACCGGGGAGCGGCACGGCCTACCATACAACGCCTCAAATGGTGCCATCTCTATACTGGACTGATAGCTGTTGTTGTAGGCAAACTCGACCAAGGCGAGGTGATCCTCCCAGCTACCCCTGAAATCCATGACACAAGCCCTAAGCATGTCCTCGAGGATCTGAATGGTACGCTCTGACTGGCCATCGGTCTGGGGGTGAAAGGCAGTACTAAACTGGAGCTGTGTCCCTAAGGCCGTCTGGAGACTCTGCCAAAACCGGGCAGTGAAACGTGGGTCCCTATCTGAAACAATGGATACCGGTACCCCATGTAGTCGTACAATCTCTCGAATATACAACCTACTGAGGGTATCTGATGAATCAGTCACTCTGATAGGCAAAAAGTGAGCAGACTTCGTCAGCCTGTCCACGATAACCCAAACTGCATCATGGCCCCTCGGTGACTTAGGAAGACCCATCACGAAATCCATAGTAACGTGCTCCCACTTCCACTCGGCCACCGGCAATGGCTGCAACAATCCCCCAGGTCTCTGGTGCTCAGCCTTCACCTGCTGGCACGTGAGACATCTCGACACGAACTGCGCCACATCTCTCTTCATCCCCGCCCACCAGTACTGACGGCGCAGATCGTGATACATCTTAGTGCCCCCTGGGTGCACTGCCAGACGTGAGTGGTGAAAATCTCTAAGGACCTCAGCCCTGAGAGACTCTGGGACAAAAACTCTACCCAAATACCTCAGACTAAGGTCAGAATGCACCGTCCATCCCACAAATCCCTCGGGACTAGCAATCCGTACTCTGATCTGATCTGCCTCAACATCCACTAGCTGTGCCTCTATCACTCTAGTCAAAAGGGTGGGCTGTGCACATAAGCTGAACAGTGTGGCCTGTCCCTCAAACTCAGTAATATCTAGATCAAACTCACCAATATCCCCCATCATCTCCCACTCCCTGATGGCAATACTGGCAATAGTACCCCTCGACCTCCTGCTGAGTGCATCAGCCACCACATTGGCCCTCCCTGGGTGGTACTGAAGGTCAAAATCATAATCCTCCATGTACTCCATCCACCTCCTCTGCCTCAGGTTCAGGTCCTTCTGCGTGAAGATATACCTGAGGCTCTTGTGGTCAGAAAATACCTCGAATCTCTCCCCGTATAAGTAGTGTCGCCAGCTCTTCAATGCAAAGATGACGGCAGCTAACTCCAAGTCATGTGTGGGGTAGTTCCGCTCATGGTTCTTCAACTGGCGAGAACCGTAGGCTACCACTCTGCCATCCTGCATCAATACACAACCTAATCCCTCTCGGGAAGCATCACAGTACACAGCATAGCCCACTCCCCTCTCAGGTATGATCAAAACAGGCGCTGAAGTCAACCTCCTCTTCAGCTCCTGAAAAGACTGCTCACAGTCATCTGTCCATAAGAATCTGATGCCCTTGCGCGTCAGACGAGTCATCGGCGCGGCAAGACGGGAGAAACCCTCCACAAATCGTCGGTAGTATCCGGCCAACCCCAGAAAACTCCGAATCTCAAATACACTGCTCGGTCTCTCCCAGCTCATGACAGCCTCAATCTTGGAGGGATCCACAGATACCCCTCCACTAGATACTACATGTCCCAAGAACTGTACCTCTCGAAGCCAGAACTCACACTTCGAGAACTTGGCAAATAGCCGATGCTCTCTCAAAATCTGCAGTACAGTCCTCAAATGATAGGCATGCACATCCTCGGCAGGTGAATACACTAAGATGTCATCTACAAATACCACGACGAACTGATCTAGGTAAGGACTGAAAATGCGGTGCATCAAGTCCATGAATGCCGCTGGGGCATTCGTCACTCCAAAGGGCATGACCACAAACTCGTAGTGACCATAGCGAGTGCGGAAGGCTGTCTTCGCTATGTCCTCCTCCCTGACCCTCAACTGGTGGTAACCTGATCTAAGATCAATCTTCGAGAAGCATCTCGAACCTCTCAGCTGATCAAATAAATCGTCGATCCTCGGCAACGGGTACTTATTCTTGATAGTAACCCGGTTCAGCCTCCTGTAATCTACACATAGTCGTAGTGTCCCGTCCTTCTTCTTCGCGAACAGTGCCGAGGCACCCCACGGAGAAGTGCTAGGACGGATAAACCCCTTCCGCTGTAGATCAGTCAACTGCTCCCTCAGCTCTCTCAACTCAGCTGGAGCCATGCGGTAAGGTGGTATGGAAATAGGTGTGGTACCAGGAATGAGCTCTATAGTGAACTCGATCTCTCGTCTAGGGGGTAGACAAGTCAAGTCACTCGGAAAGACGTCGGGGAACTCATCCACGACTGGGGGTAACACAACCTCTGTAGCCTCAAAATCACCCGCAATCATACTAGCCAACATATAACTGTGGCCTCCCCAGCTCCTAGAGTCACGCACTGGTGGAACCAAGAAATCCCCCCTATCTCCTGTGAAATAGAAGCAGTCTCCCTCAGGAGTGCATACAGTCACCCTCCCCCTGTAACAGTCTATACTCGCCCGATAGGCGAACAACCAATCCATCCCCAGAATCACATCAAACCCAGACATATCAAGTACAATAAGATCAAAGTGAAGGATACGATCGGCTATCTCTATCGAGCAATCTCTACAGATCCTCGTCAGTACTACAACACCCCCAACTGGCGTACCAACATGCAACGGGGGGTCCAACCAAGCTATATCCAGACCCAATGACATGGCAAGTGCAGTAGAAATGAATGAATGTGATGCTCCTGAATCTATCAATACACTGGCCCATGAACTGGATATGAGAAATGTACCTCGGACTACTGACGGTCCGGCAGCAGAGGTCTCCGGGGTGGCTACTGCGTAGACTCGGCCCTGTATAGTCTGGCCCTGTCTGCCTCCCCCTCTCTGTGTCTGCTGACCTCCTCCCCTAGGTGCTGGAGCTCTGACGCTCTGTGCGGAGGGTGTAGGCTGATGATAGGGCGCTGGGAGTCCCTGAACTGACTGTGGCTGTGGCAGAGGCACCTGTGTATGCTGATAATAGTGTGACCTCGGCGCACTCTGCGAAGTCTGCCCCTGAGGGCAGTTGGCCCTAACATGGCCAGGCTGCTGACAAGTGAAACAAATCGGCGGGACCCTCTGACTCGGTGCCGGTAGGGGTAGTGGAAATGACCCCTGACTGGATCCGACACCCTGTGCACTGCTGGGTCCCCTCAAGGGACAGTCGGCCCTCCTATGGCCAGGCTGCCCGCAGGTATAACATGTGCCAGGTCGCTGTGACCCTCCTCCCCTAGGAGTAGATGGCAAAGCAGGACGGGGAGCTATCGAATGAAGGGGTCCGGCTGGTGGCTGTGAGGAAGAAGTACTGGCTCGGTACCTCTTCGGCTGTCTATATGTCGGGGCAGGTGCGGAAGTCTGTACTGTGGGTGTCCTGCCCTGTGCTCTAGTCTCTCTGATCCCTCTAAGATCAGTCAGCTCTCTCTCCACCTTGGAGGCCCTGATCACTGCCTCCTCGTATGTCTCTATAATATGCCCAGCCAGTCTGTCCCTGATAGAGGTCTTCAACCCCCTGAGGAAATTGTACACCCTCAAATCCTCATGTGCAATAATGTGTGGGGCGAACCTCCCCAAAGCAGTAAACCGTGACTCATACTGAGCCACTGTCATGTCCCTCTGCAGAAGTGCCTCAAACTCCTCTCTAAATCCCACTCTGGCAGACATCGGGAAATAGTGGTCATTGAACATGGCCACAAATGCATCCCATCCCTCTCCAAACCGGTGCAGTCTGTCAGCAGCTACCTCCCACCACTGACTAGCCAGGTCTGTGAACTGAAATGTAGCACACCTGATCCTCAGATGGGGCTCAGTGATCCCCTGTGAATCCAAGATCCGGGTAATCTGTCTCAACCACTCCTCTGCAATCAGTGGGTCTGGCTGCCCGGCAAAGGTGGGTGGTCTCATCCTCTGGAACACCTTCATCACGAAGGTATCCCTGGTCTCTCCGCCGGTGGTCCGTGCCTCCATCACGGTGCGGAGACACTCCTGCAAAAGAGTCGCCATATCTCTGGCGCCGATCATCTGCTCCACCTCCTGTGCTGGAGCGGGAGCAGGAATAGGGGCAGGTGCGGGAGCAACGTCCTCCTCAGCTGCACTATGCTCTGGTGTGTCAGCCGGGGCAACGACCTCCTCAACTATATCGGGAATAGGGGCAGCAGCTCTAGGTCTGCCACGACGAGGCTGTGCGGCGCCTCTAGGCTGGGTGGCACCTCTGGGTCTACCCCTACCCCGTCTGGGCGGTCCAGCTCCCGTAGGAGCTCGTCTGGGAGGCATATCTACAAGTCCAAGAGGAAAATTTCAATATCACTTTTTCATATTCAATATACGGGCATTCAAGTGTGATCCTAATCATGTTCCTATCAATGGCCTATGCTTCTACAGGTAGTATACATAGCATGTTATGATACTTATACTTAACAAGTTTTTCACACATCATACATGTCATGCCTCCAAACATAGTATAAATCAGCACGTAATCACAACAAGTCATGCATCAGGACATATAAAACCACATAGCACACAAGATCCTATCACATGCTGCTAAAGGTTCACACTAAGTCTCATTCTTTTCTCTAGGGTCTCATGGTGTTAAACAACACCCCACGGTCTCTAGGTATTCGAACCTAAGCTCTGATACCACGTTGTCACGCCCCGAATTCCGGCGAACCCGAGGCGCGAGTAACGGAACAAAGGAAATTAAAATAATAAAGAAATGAAAGATAACAATGACATTCTCATACATTCCGTACACAGTTCTAATACATACATAAAGTCTGGTCCGTTGGTTCACAACATTCAAAATGAAATACAGTCTCGGGCTTATGCCCTTACATAATATCACAAGCGCCCATTGGCCCAATATAATCCTCAATCAGACCATCTCTATATCCCGCACGGCTGGAACATCATCTGAAATGTTTGCCCCACTAAAGGGGTCAGCTCAACATGCTGGTACAATATAATGCTAATGCAAGAAACAAAACTAAGGTCGTGGCATGTGCGAGTGTACAGTTATTTCTATATGGCATTCTATATCATGATGACAATATATAGACAGTATACAGTATATGAGCAATATGCATGACACACCCATGCAACTCTATGCCACCCATGTCTCATGATACGGTCATTCTCCGCTGGCATGAGTACCGCCACTTATGTCTCGCTTCACGGTCCGGAATCCGTCAGGCTCGCAAGTACCTAATGGCCGATTTTGGGTTTTTCACCACAGGATCTGCACCCTCATAATGCAAAGCACCAAGTGCTTACCCACGCCATGCCCAAGGAATCACACCATGCCAATATGCACTAATCTCATCATGTCATAATGAAATCCCAATGATACATTTCAGTCATACGTAAAATATGCTTTCAAGTGTACAATTCATAACATCGACAGTTCTTCAAGCAGATAATTCACACACCACGTTAATACATGCGATATACTCATAATCATCATTCAACTAAACAAGATAGCACATAGCACGTAAACATGTGAACACTCGGGCAAACATGTGAACAATTTACACAGCAAAGCAAGCATTCCTAATCTCAATTCTATTTCTTACTTAGCACAATATATCGTACCTGGTAATCGATCTCAAACCAGAAAGGTATACTCGTAGTCAAGTGAAACCACCGTAAGAACACTGAAGGTCAGGTCACCTTCTCTTTGCCTTTCCGTGTCCCTAAAATTCATAACATGAAACTCAGTTTAATCGTCACTTGAATTATGCTATTCATCAAATTTTACGTCTTTATCTTATAAGCTTCTACTTTGCTAAATTAAACTCTACTGTCGAATCCGGGACGTTGAAGAAAATAAGTTTAGGCTTTCGTAGAATTCAATTTGGGCATCTGGGTCAAAAAGGGCAAAACAGTCATTTTGCACTTTACACGGGTCCTTACATTTCGTGATCTCTTTTCACAAATCGGACTCCACGGTTGAGTCCAGAATGTTCGAGATAATAAAATTCCACTATTTGTTTACCTAATTCGGAATTCGTCTGACAGTGTTTCAAGTTAGGGGTATTTTGGTAATTTTACACGTTGCTACGTGTCTTTTATTTTTCGGGACCCCGTCTCGTAAAACGGACCTCACCATTGGTCTCAGAATGGCCGAGATAGTCAAAATACACTAATGACTTGTCCCATTTGGACTCCGGAATTTATTTGAATATTTAATTAATTAAATTAAATAATTAATTAATTAATTTAATTAATATTTTATTAATATTTTAATCAGGTGGGTCAAAGTGTAATTTCTAATAGTTTGGGGGTCAATTCGTAATTTCTGAAAGTTCAGGTTAAGGTTCAAATTCAAAGGTTCAAATCCAAAGGGTTCAAATTCCAATAAAAGGTTCAAATTAAAACTAGTTTAATTTGTTATTCTAAATCAGGTCAACCAAACAGGGTTTATCCAGAACAGGGATAGGATATCCCTGTTCCTATTTCAATTTAAAATTTTCAATTTCATACATCCGTTGCCAAACACTCCCATTCTCCTTTTAATTTAAAACAAGGGGGTGACACGTGGCAGGGGCGGGTCAGCCCCAAGCCCGACCCGACCCGAACCGACCCGACCCGACCCGCACAGTGCCCATCTCCCCCCCCCGCTTTTCCGGTAGGGTTCCGGCGACCTCCGGTCGTCTTCTCCGGCGACGTCGCCGGAATTTCAGAAAAATCAAGTTTTTAAACTTGATTTTTATGGCGTTTTCGAAGCCCCTTTCAATCCCAAACTATTCTAAAACGTTTTTGGAGCATTTTAATATTGTTTTGAAGCTTCCAATCACGGTGAAGACCCAGATTTTTTCCCCCACGGCCGTGACCTGCACCTCCATTTTTCTCCCTCATTTCTCAACCGTTTTCTATCATTTTTGTTGCGTTTTAATCCTCACACTATGCTCTACAAGGTTCTATAATTTAAATCAATTGAAATGCTCTAAAATAAATCGAGACAGAAGTGACCCACTTACAAGTTTTCTTGGCCGTTTCTCTCTCTAGCCGTGCCCACTTCCACTTTTCTGGTTCCTCCTCGAGCCTCCTCTTCTCCTTCACGGCCTAGAACTCTCTCTCTCTCTGTTTCTCTCTTCTTTCTCTTTCTTTCCTTCTCTTCTTTTCCACCCGAGACCACTCTCTTTATTTTCTCTCTATATCTCTCTCTCTAAATCCGACCCACTCTCTGGCAACCCCACTGCCACACACAACTCCACTCACACACTCCATCCCCCACTCCTCATTGAGTGTAACACACTCAATCTACACACACTTACACACACAACCGTACACACACTGTTTTATACATTTATATATATATACACTGTTTTAAACATATATATATACATATACACATATATATATATATTTACATATTTAAATAAACACACTCACTTGTGCACACATATACTACACACAATTTAAGTTTAAATTATATATACATACACACACATCATAACAATAATAATAATAATAATAATAATAATAATAATAATAATAAATAATAAAATTAATAATAACAACTTGAAAATTTAATTTATAAAAAAAAAAAAATTTTCAGGTTGTTACAGGTTGTATCCAGAGTAGGCGTCCATGAAACTCATAAGCTCATGCCCTGCAGTGGCGTCAACCAGTTGATCTATTCTCGGCAGTGGAAAGCTGTCCTTGGGGCATGCTTTGTTGAGGTCTGTATAGTCAACACAGACTCTCCACTTGCCGTTCTTCTTCTTGACGAGCACAGTGTTGGCTAGCCACTCGGGATAGAAAACTTCCCGTATCATCCTGGCGTCCAGCAGCCTCTGGACTTCTTCGTCTATAACCCGATGCCGTTCGGGAGCGATCGGTCTTCTCTTCTGTCTGACTGGGGGGTGATCTGGATCTATCATCAGTTTGTGAGTTATCAGATTAGGATCTATTCCCTCCATGTCCCTGGTTTCCCAAGCAAAGATAGAGAGGTTGTTCTTCAGAAACCTGACTATCTTTTCCTGCTCGGCGGGCGTAAGGTCTGGGCCGATGTACAAATAACGCCCCTCTGCTTCTGAACTGACCAGTATCTTGATGGGCTCGCCAACAGGCTTGGCTCGGCTATCACGTCCCCTTGGGCTCAGGGGCTCTTCAACGCCGGATGGGCAATCTTCCACCTCGGGAGTGTGAGTGAAAACCGGATCTGCACAGTCCCGAGTGTACTGTAATTGCTATTTTGGAGCTGTCTCCTTGAGGGCAATAGCGTGACATTCTCGTGAGGTTGGCTGACATCCTCGGACCGAGTGCACGCTCTGATTGTGGACGTACTTCAGACACTGATGAAGGGTCGAAGTGACCGCCCCTATCTGGTGTAACCAGGGTCTCCCGATGATGACGTTGTATGGAGATTTCATGTTCAACACCATGTATTCAGAGATGGTGGTCTTCTGCCCTTCACCTTCCCCAATAGTAGTAGGAAGGTCAACTCTCCCCAGGGGGGTGCTGAGGTTGCCATCAAAAGCTGCCATTACGGCAGTGGTGGGCTTGACGCTGTCTTGGTCTATGCCCATCCGCTTAAGCGGTTCATAGAATAGAATGTTGACTGAGCTGCCAGTGTCGACTAGGACTCTTCTAGTTTCGAAGTTGGCGATTCTGAGGGTGATAACAAGGGCATCACTGTGAGGGCAGTGTACCCCTGCTAGATCTTGCTCGGTGAACTGGATCTCTGGCCCTGGCTTGAGCCTCTTTTCGACGTTGGAAACCTGCAAGATGTTTGGGGCGGTTCTGGCCTCCCGAGCATATCTTTTTCTTGCCCTGTTGGACATTCTTGTAACAGGGGAGTCAGCATGGAGGACGTAGATAACATGGTTGTTCTGCCTCTGAGGCTCGTTTCGTCCTTCCCACTGCTCTTGCCTCTATTCGGGCCTCTGATCTGGCCGCTGCTGAGGCTTGTCTTCTTGGGGGTTCTGCCTTCCGTCTTGTTTGACGAACTCCCGAAGACGTCCCTTCTTTATGAGCTGTTCTATCTCATATCGGAGGGTCCTGCAAGTGTTAGTAGTATGCCCATGATCTTTATGGAAATTGCAATACTTACTTTGGTCCCGCAGGCTGGGATCTCCTTTGATCGGCTCTGGCCACCTCAGGTTCTCCCGATCTCGGATCTGCCGGAGTACCTGGTTCGGAGTGGTGTTCAAAGGCGTGAAGTTGGTGAACTCCCTTGGTGCGGAGTTGTACACAGCTCTGGGAGCTGTTTTCTTCTCTGGGCTTCTGACCCTCTTTTTGTTGGAGTCTTTTCTGTGATCCTCCTTCTTATGGTCCTCCCACTTCGGATTATCCCTCTGGGTCTGATCCTTGCCCTTCTGGGCTGAGCGGTTGGCTTCTTCCAGGTTGATGTATTTTTTGGCCCGATCCATCAATGCTGCCATATCGGCCGGGGGGCTCTTTGTCAAGGAATCTCTGAAGCCACCTTGGGCAAGCTCGGCAGTAAGGGCCGCAACAAGGAATTTCGGGCTGCAATCCGTGATCTCAGTGAGCTCGGTGTTGAAACGGGCAATGTAGGCCCGGAGGGATTCCTCCCTGGTCTGCTTAACATTCAGCAGGAATTCTGGCCCCCTTCTGAGCCTCCTGTTGGTTATAAATCTATCCAAGAACTGTCTACCGAGCTCGTAAAAGCTGGCAACGGAGTTCGGAGGGAGGTTGTGGAACCACTTCAGAGCTGTTCCCTTCAAGCTGGTGATGAACGTTCGGCACATGAAAGCATCTGAGGCTCCGTGAAGGGCCATCGTATGCTGATAATGAGATAGGTGATCCCCTGGATCTCCAGATCCGTCGTAGAGAGTGAATTTGGGCACCACGAACTTTCTAGGCCTCTCTTCGGACATGATGGCTTGGGTGAACGGAGTGGCTAGTCTTCCGAGCAGCCTGGCCAGTTCGTCTTGCTCTGGAGGGTTCTGAGGTCCTCTTAAGCCGATTGTCCGGTCCATAGACTCGGCAATCTCCTCTACCCTTCGCGAGTCTCTGAGTCTGACATCTTGTGAACCCTGCCTGACAGCCTCGGCTTCAGGGTAGTAGGGTGGAGTGCGCCCTTCGGATGGAGGAGGAATCCGAACCGGTGGGACTGGCGCTGCATGATAAGGTTCCTGTGGTGCCGGGGGTGCTCCCGAAACCCTAGGAGTTGGGGCTCGAGTAGTGCTCCGGTAATGCACGTCGGGGACAAAAGCGGATGTTCCCCAGCCAGGGACTGTTGATGGCTGTGGATCTCGGCCAGCGTGAGCGATGCCTGAGGGCTGCCCAGGCTAGTTAGTGGGGGCCTGCCCACGAAGTTCTTCATTCCCCGTGGCAACCGGGGGTTGCGTTCCTGCAACGAAGTTGACCGGTGGGCTAGGAGAAGCTGCCGCTTGGTTCTGCGTGAGCGTTGCCAGCGTTCTAGTAATGGCTAGCAACTGCTCCTGCACCAGTTCATTGTGTCGTTTTATTGCCTCGATCTCTTGTCGCATAGGGTTGGCCGCTGGTCCCCTTGTGCATGGAGCAGGCGGCTGACGCTGAGCGTTTTGCGAACTCTGAGTATTCTGTCGGGGTCGGAGATTTGGTGCCATGGTTTTCCGGTGGGGAAAAAGATGAGTTTACGAATAAAGCACGTAGAGATTAGTCGATTCCCACAGACGGCGCCAAACTGATGCTGCACTTTTTGACTCGCAACACGTGAGGGCTCCGTGACCTGTAGAACACTCAGAGAGATGATCAGAGGACCACCGGATTGGCTCCGGCGGTAGCCGCTCCGATGCTTAAGTAAGTAAGGGAATTGAAAGACTGTATTGAAAGTCAAAGAATGAGCATAAGTTCGCAAAGCGTACCTCTAGGGTTTAATATATAAGCTGTGGTTCTCCTAATTTTGATTAGGTTTTGCCGCCACGAATATCGGGATTTGATCATCAGAGATTTGCAGTTACCTTGTGGAGCATTGAATCGTAGATGGAGATAACCATAGATAGTAGTTTCCGTGTTGAAGGCTGTTTCCTTATGCCCCGCTTAACGGCTGTTAAGGAAACCATATATGCAGTGTCGAATAAATACTGTCCAGAACAGGAGGTCTGGACGATGTACATGAGAATATCCTGAATGCTTCATCTGTACTGTATGACCGAGTTCATTGGTTCTGAATGATATATAAATAAGAATGCCCCGAAGGCTTATGGCTGCTCTGTATGATAGACATATATGAGAATACCCCGAAGGCTTATAGCTGTTCTGTATGACCGAAATATATGAGCTCTGTAGGATCGAGATTTGTTAATCTGATAGGCACACGTGTCTCAAACTGATTGGTGTGTTTGTTTATGGTATATCAATATATATAAAATCAATGTTACTTTTATGATTACTTGTGAATTAAATATCTTGTCTTGCATTTATTTGTGATTATTGTGGACCTTGATGATATTATTATTCATACTGTAGAACATACCAGAGGGGTGTGAGATTTGAGGGGATATGATGATATCAAGCACTCGAGTGGTGTGGATTTGAGACATTTGGGATTATGGAAATGGATTTTGAGGAAAGTATTTTGGGATAAGAATTAGCCAAGTATTTATTGCGCTTTTGAGCGTGGTGAGATTGCATACGACCCGGGATTCTAGTTGTGATAGGGATGACGTCTCCCATAAGCTTGCGAGCCATAAACTTGCACGAGTGGTTGTTTGTCTGCATTAGGTTAGTAGCCCGTAAAGCACTTAGGCTTATTGGGGACCAAATTAGGAGGATATTTATTGGGATTGGGATTATTCAGAAAATATAATAAGTGAGTGATGCTTTTATCCCCCTCTTTTCATGGATTTATAAAATTGAGATTACTTTCCTTCTAATGATTACATAATATATCCTTGTACTTACTGATGGACTATGGCATGCTTATTCCTGATGATTATTGCAATTATGGTTAGTGGTATTGCTATATTATATATATATATATATATATATATATATTTCTCTTCTAGCTTTAAATTAGAAATGGAGGTGCGTTGTGGGGTGGGTATGAATATACTCATGTCACATGTTTGACCTTCTGTTTATTGATTACCTGGCTATTATTGTTAAACCACATATAGTGATTCTATACATTTTTGATAATTTTACCTACGCTTATGACTAGTATATGTTGTTATTGTGTGCTTGTGATGTATACTAGGCATTAGGGATTGTCCTCTCTAGACTTGCACTAGTTTTTACACGCTACCTACTTGTATATTTTGGGAAACCCTATTGAGCGTTATGGATCACCCTTGTTGTTCAAAGGAATAGCAGGTATTGACCTAAAGCACGACAAGTGTTGTAGCATTGTAGAATGAACTGAGGACATTGTAGCATTTTGTTTACATTGTTGTATTCATTCTTTATATTTATTAAGGATGCTTGTACCCTTCAGACTATTGATGTATATGTTATGTATATAAGGATTGTTAAAGTCAGTTCTGGACGTTCCTATATTGTATATTATTGATGGATGATTGGTATAGTGCCTTTGATAGTATTTATTTTTATTTAATCTCGTTACAGGACTTGAACAAGTCTAATAATGAGAACGAAGCAAAACTAATTAAAGGATAATGATTTAAAAGGAATCATTTAAAAAAAAAGGCCTATATTTTATACACTTAACTAGGATGGTTAGTCTAATTACCTTATTTTTAGAGTCCTAATGACCCCATAGTTCGGCCGTCCAAGTTAGGGGCGTGACAGATGAGATGTTTCATCATCAGATTGGGATTACCATAGAGGTTTATATTTACAACTTGTTGTTTAAAAGTATTAGAAGGGGGGGGGACCATATTTAGTACTTAGCCTAGACCTTCAATAATTTAAGAAAGCATCGTATGAAGTTGAACCCTTTGAAGTACACTTTTGTAGTCATGAAAGGTAAGTTTTTAGGTTCTGTAGTCCCTTTGAGTGGGATTAAGGTCGGTCTTGTGTAGATCAAAGCCTTGATGAATATGAAATCCTCCTATTCTAAGAAAGATATTTAGAGCTTAAATAGAAGGGTTCCAACCTTGAATATGTTCATTTTCAAGTCTATAGACTGGTGCCTTCCTTTCTTCAAAGCTCTAAAGGGGAACAAGAGCCTCGATTGGACCCTTGAGTGTGAGAAGGCTTTCTAGTGGCTGAGACTGTACCTTGAGTCCCTAGAACTCTTATCAAAGCCCATTTTGTGAGAAAACAATTTTTTTTTGGTATTTGGTCATATCTGGTAGTATAGTGAGCTAGACGCTTATTAAGAAGGACCGAGGAGTACATAATCTAGTGTTTTACGTCAGCAAAATGTGACTAGATAGAAAATTCTGGAATTCAGAACTTGAGAAGTTGGCTCTAGCCCTAGTGGTTTTAGTATGGAAGCTCAGACCATTATTCTAGGAATACTACATTTTCAGGGAAGTTGTACATTTCCCTAATGGAACTTAAGAATTCATGGGTTACAGAACTAGATTCATTATCCCTAGGTTGGCTGGGTTTAGGTCTCTAATCCTCAAATTGGTCTACGATCCTAACTTCTAGGGAACTCTCATTTTCAAGGATAGGCTCCTTTAACTCAATATTGGGCTCGTTATGTTCATTATGCCAATTTGGGGAAGCCATCACATAACAAAAGAAGAAAATTAAAGATAAGAATCAGGAAGAAGAGTCTGACCTACGAAGGATGTAAGATGGCAAGAGTGTCGCTAGAGATTTGGACGTCGACTCACCGTACACTACAGGAAAAGACACTATTAGCGACGCCCGAGTGCGTCACTAATAGTAGACATATGCGTCATTAAATCTCTTTAACGATGCACCAATGGGCGTCGCTATAGCCGTGGCGAATAGTCGTGCCGCCAATACTATTAGCGATGCACAAACTTGTATCCGTCGCTAAAGATAACTATTTGCGACGTTCACATTGTGTCGCTAATAATTGTGCATGGGCGTCGTGCATACTATATATAGACGCAATGGACGTCGCCAATTGTGTATTGCTCGAACCTTTAGTGATGATTGTTGTGCGTCGCTAATAGTGTATTGGCATTCTTTAGCGACGAATGTGAAGTGTCGCTATAAATTAATTTATTTGCTCTTAGCGACACCTTTGTGTGCGTCGCTAAAAGTTTTTTTTTTTTTTTTTTTTTGTATATCTGAATTATTTGTTTTATTTGTTATTTTATTCCTGTTTAAACCTGTATCAACCATCCTGATATACAATAAAATTCAAACATTCTGAAATGAATATATTAAAAAAGAAAAATACATTCATATATATATATATATATATATATATATATATATGTATTATACTAATTACTTAAATTTGTAACAGTATAATTTAACAATAAATACAAAAAGACAAAATTGTCTTAAAAAATGTAACTACAGATGTCCATGAAAAGAAGAAAAAACAAATAAAAATAATAAGTCCCGATGCAAAACATAAAGACGGCGGTGCAATAATCTCGATCAATAAAATTGAACATAGAATATGAACAGTTTTTTTTTTTTTTTTGCATGCATAAATAGTAAGAACGGCATAAAGTAGCATAAGTTGCAAACCACTAATCTGAATTGATTTTTGTAAGTTTTTGATAGTCTATTTTGTCATTTTTGAGGTGTGTGATAGGGTTTCGAGATAGTTAGGCTGGTATCTGACATTTTGGTCTGTCAAAACACCAAAATGGGCTTTTTTGGAGCAAAAACTTACATAAGTTTCAAACCGTTGATCCAAACCGAGTGTCGTTAGTTCATGCAAGTCTATTTTATTATGTTTGATGGGGTTTTCATCTTATTAGATTGATATTTGGTGTTTAAGTCCGTCAAAACTCCAAAATGGGCCTTTTTAGAGCAAAAACTTGCATAAGTTTCAAACTGGTGATCCGAACTGAGTGTTGTAAGTTCATGCAAGTCTCTTTTATTATTTATGAGGTGTGTGATGGGGTTTCGGGGTTGGTAGGCCGATAACTGCCATTTTGGTCGGTCAAAACCCCCAAATGAGCCTTTTTGAAGCTGAAACTTACAAAAGTTTCAAACCAGGCATCCGAACCGAGTGCTGTAAGTTTGTGCAAGTCTATTTTATTATTTTTGAGGTGTGTGATGGGGTTTTGGGGTAGTTAGGCTGCTATCCAGTGTTTTGGTATGTCAAAACTCGAAAAAGAGGCTTTTTAGAGCGAAAAGTTGCATAAGTTTGAAACCGGTGATCTGAACCAACGTGCAAGTCTATTTTATCATTTGTGAGGTGTGTGATGGGGTTTCAGGATAGTTACGCTGATATCCAGTGTTTTGGTCTGTCTAAACCCTAAAAAGAGGCTTTTTAGAGCGAAAAGTTGCATAAGTTTGAAACCGATGATCCGAACCAAGTGCCATAAGTTTTTGCAAGTCTATTTTATCATTTTTGAGGTAAGTGATGGGGTTTCAGGATTGGTAGGCCAATATCCGCCATTTTGGTCTGTCAAAACCCTCAAATGGGCCTTTTTGAAGCTAAAACTTGCAAAAGTTTCAAACTGAGCATTCGAATTGAGTGCCATAAGTTCTTGCAAGTCTATTTTATTATTTTTGAGGTGTGTGATGGGGTTTTGGGGTAGTTAGGTCGATATCCGATGTTTTGGTCCTTCAAAACCCCAAAACGAGGCTTTTTAGAGCAAAAAGTTGCATAAGTTTGAAACTGGTGATCCAAATCGAGTGCTGTAAGTTGGTGCAAGTCTATTTTATCATTTGTGAGGTGTGTGATGGGTTTTCCAGGTTGTTAGGATGATATCTGGTATTTTGGTTTGTCAACACCCCAAAAAGAGGCTTTTTAGAGCAAAAAATTGCATAAGTTTGAAACCAGTGATCTGAGCTGAGTGCCATAAGTTTGTGCAAGTCTATTTTATCATTTTTGAGGTAGGTGAATGGGTTTTTGGGTCAGTAGGCCGATATCCGCCATTTTGGTCTGTCAAAACTCCCAAATAGGCCTTTTTGGAGTTGAAACTCACAAAAGTTTCAAACCGGGCATCCGAACCGAGTGCCTTAAGTTTGTGCACATCTATTTTATCATTTTTGAGGTGTGTGACGGGGTTTTAGGGTCGGTAGGCTGATATTCACCATTTTGGTCCATGAAAACCCCAAAATGGGCCTTTTTGGAGCTGAAACTTGTAAAAGTTTCAAACCGGGCATTTTAGCGGAGTGCCGTAAGTTTGTGCAAATCTATTTTATCATTTGTGAGGTGTGTGATAGGGTTTCAGGGTCGGTAGGCCGATATCCGGCATTTTGGTCCGTCAAAACCCTAAATCGGGCATTAGAACCGATGAAATTAAGTAAGTTCGTGCAAGTCTATTTTCATATGTGAAGTGTGTTATGCGGTTTCTAGGCCGTTAGGCCGAAATCCTTTTTTTATGTAACATTTTCTTTAAAAAATAAATACACCAAAGTTATTACTTTTAAAAACTTACCAAGGCTGAACAGAGTCTCCCTACTAGCCGAAGACCGTCTGCAAAAGAGCCTCTAGCTGGGTCTGGCAAGCTTGGAGCTCTGTCATCCTCTACTCCAGCTTTGCATTACCTCTCTCAGCTACCTCAGCTTTCTGGGTGGCTTCGTGAAACCTAGCATCGCTCTCAACGGTAGAGGACGATGTTGTCCGCTCCATCCCACTCCCTAAGCCACGCACATAGCCGTGCCTCTTGCCTAGAACAGTCTCCCATATCTGGTCATCGGTCGGTGGATCTTGACCCTCAGGGGTCGGTTGAGCACGCAACTGGACCATCTTCTCCTATAATAACCAACCCTAACATTATTACCACTATCATCATCGTCGTCTTCTTCTTCATCCTTAAATACCACTCGTACGTCACGGTGTTCCTCGTGAAATTCCCAACACGTATACCTCTCGTCCATCCCGTGTAGGAGTAGGTGCTCTTTGGCCTCATCTATGTGCATATAATCCTTATTATTGCACCTCCTACATGGACATCTTATCCTATTCTCCCATCTACAGATGCAAGAGCAAACTCAATAAAATCTTTGATCCCCTTCACATACCTTGGCAAATGTTTGCCCTTCAAGTCCATCCAACTCTTATCCCTTTTCGTCTATCTAATACAAGTAAAAAATGATACTCATTATAAATATGAAACATGAATCCTATCACCTCCAACTTCTCTCTAAAGGGTAAGGTGTTCCTATCTCATTCATGAATGCATAATCTATATTGCAATCAGCAGCAAATCAAATGCTTGATTCCACTCGAAAAATTTTTTGGCAGCATCTCCCCACGGTTCTCCAAGTATACGAGATAGAAGTTAGCACGCCTAATTATATACCCAGAGAACAATAGGAGACCGTGCTAAAATTTTATCATAGTGAAATATTCAAGCATGCACTATTGATTGCAATGCAGATTTATGCATTCCCGAACTGTCTTCTTTGGACAATTCAAGAATCAATTTTCATACACATGAGCCCAATCGCGAATAAATTTCGCGACAAGATTCACATGTGATGAAAATGACTCCCGAAGGGGGATAGGCTTATATGAAAGCAATTGCTAACTTACAAAACTAGTCCTAAATTTTTTTTCATGAAGTAATCCCTAAAAACAAAAAAATTAGGCGACGCTCATAGCGGCCCTACTGAAAAGGCGCATCAGCATGCAATATAGGAGAAAAGAGAACTGAAAGCTCTTCTAGCCAAAACCCATATGATCCAATACCTACATACGGTGTGAGTTGTCGGACTGACTAGCTTTGAGAGTTACGTGTCAAAAACCTTACAAAAGAAATGGTGAATTTCACAAACTTGCCAAACTTTAGTGTGTTCTTGTTTGGTATTTATGCTGCAACTTGCCAAGCTTTAGTGTTTATCCTCCTCAAATATTATATCTTTTATTTCTAATTTTGTTAATATATTTTTTACAAAAAAGGACTTTGCCTCCCTAATTTTTTATTTTTTATTTTTGCCTTCTCTAAATTTGAACGTTTTCATACTTATTCTTATTTTAATTTTAATTTGACTCAATAGAATTTTTATTGATATTTTGAGATTTTTTTTGGGTATAGTTTATAATTTTTTTAGGGCTTTTTAATTTGTAAACTGTTTTATATTAATTAAGTTAGCTACTTGTTAAAAAATATTAATAAGTTTTTATATTTATTTATTTTTAAAATTTATGGTCAAACTTAAACAACAAAATTTAATCCTCTAGCAATTCCGATCGAGGCTACTGATCACATTTGATATGATTATCTTATTGCCATAAGTCTACTAATATCCTCTTAATTAAGTACCAAGCTAACAAGAATCTCAGTTTGTACGATTTGCTTGTGATTAAAATGATCTGAATAAACCATTTGGGGGCAGAGGCCATGTTTGGATTTGAGAATCCTATTACAAATTAGTTTTATTTTTTTTTCTTTTTTGGCAACTGGAGGTGTTTAGTTTTGATCCCACCGCGTGTCTTAAGTGTTAAAGATTAAGTTTACTATGAAAATTTAGATCCAAACATTGAGCGAAAAAATCTAGATTTTTACCCATTGAATCAACCACAGAAAATGAAGAAAATGGATTCTCGAGTTTGTTGTTATCACTATGGAGATTTTAGTGCCAAATTGACAGTCTGTTGATCCCACCGCGTGTTTTATGCATTAAAAATTAGGTTTAATATGAAAATTCAAATCCAAACACACAGAAACATATATAAATATTGACAGAGTAGTATGAGGTGGGAAACATATATAAATATATACTTCTAAGTTATATAGCATAACTGAGTAAACAAATGTGAAAAGGTAATCAAAACCAAATTTAGTATTATCAGATATCTTGAGAAATGGGACACAGTTAGATATCGTTACGGAAGTAATTCTAAGTCACAGTGATATTAATTAACATACATATATGGTTCAAAACAGATCTTCAATCGAAAAGATGCCTAATCAAACCAAATAATTTCAACAAGAAATAACCACAATTTTTTTTTAATATCTAACGATCAAAACTTAAGCTAAAGTGTATCTGATGAATCGGCTTCAAGTCGTAACAAGCACACAACATATATAGATGTAATATATATATATAGACAGAGAAATAAAGAGCTCATCTACCTGAAAGCAATGAAAGGTCGTTGAAGATATCTGAACGAAGTGAGAGAGATGGAGAAAGAAAGAGGCTATGTTCGGCTTTCTTTTAGGGTTAGGGTCGGAAACTTGATCGTTGCCGTTCGCCGTCATCGGAAGCGTAGGGAGACAGTGACAGAGAGTGAGAGTGAGAGTGAGAGGGAAAGCGAAGAAGAAGAAACGATGTGCGTCGCCTAAATTTCACTACGACAACGTTGTTCAACTAATAAAACTATTAACGACGCACGGTGTGCATCGCTAATATTAGCGATGTGCCCATACATCGCTAATAATCCATTTTTTGTCGCCAAAAGTTGCGTGCCTATTTTTTTGCACGGGAAACAAATTTTTTTACTCCTTTTAGCGACACACACCATGTGCATCGCTCATAGTGTCCTTTATCGACGCTCAGTTATGCGTCACTAAAAATATTATTTTTTGTAGTGAAAAATTGTCCACATAGACTATATCAAAGCAAAATGAGTGCAAAAATTATTCTCAAAGGGGTTATTTCCTTTATTTATCGGCAAAGTGGGATAAGGCATGAAAATCGGAGCCTTCAATGTGCCTAATGATGGCATAGGATACGTGCATCTCGCTCTTAGCCAAAATGGCAACATTGAAGTGATATGCAAGCAGTTGGCATGTGCTGCCTCAAATTTC
Organism: Nyssa sinensis; assembly: GCA_008638375.1. Lineage (NCBI taxonomy): Eukaryota > Viridiplantae > Streptophyta > Magnoliopsida > Cornales > Nyssaceae > Nyssa > Nyssa sinensis. The sequence continues at coordinate 7,615,465 of CM018046.1, forward strand.
GAAGAGACGTCCGTTGAATGTATTTACTGTGTGTCCTTTTGGTCACCTCGAAACTCTAGTATGAAGTTGGGATAAATCTATCAGGCTTAAGGCATGACGGGGAGTAGTTGATATACCATATTGAGGTACTAACTTATGATTCTGACAGGTGTTTATACATGTCCGAAGGGACCGATACTAGTAGCAATGTAGGTCAAAAGGGTCCCACCTCGGTGCATTGTTAGTTCAAGTCCCTGGACCAAATTGGAGTATTGAATAAGGGAGTTGGCGAAAAAAACAAACCGTTATATATATCATTTTATTACTTTCAATTTGATTAAAAGATTATGTAGAATCGTAGGATTGCTTCTGTAATGATTTCTTTGATGCTACTAAGAAAAAGAAAGAACTGAATGAACTATTTATACTCTTCCCTCTCATCGTTGTAAATGTGATTTAAAAATAACATCTAGTGCTATATAACAAATTTATGAATCGTACTAATATACTATATGAGTCAAGAACGAAGCTAATTAAATAAAAATGAAAGAAGATAGAGAAGGAACAGAGAAAAATCATGCAAATCTTTGGCCAGAAGAAAATGGTCTGATGCTAGGAAAGCACCACTGCCACTAGATCCCTGTCATGGTCTTTGTTTCTTTCAATCTCTCTCTCATCAATTATTACTCCCAGCTATCAGTAGTCAGCTCAACTAAAGTATCTTTTCTTTTTTGCTTTGTTTTTTATCTCTGTAGATAGGAGGTCCAATAATGTCTCTCTCGCCAAATTATTTATTGTTTGCCGTACGCTGTATTGGGAAAAGTCTCTCTCATCAATTATTGTTTGCCGTATGCTGTATTGAATTTTACTATAATTTGTTAAAACGTTAAAAATTTATTTACCCTAAATCTATTGTACCCAGAATCAATAAATCTCTCTCTGATTATACTCGTTAGGCCATTAATGGGTCTTGTTGGGGTATACCTGAGCCATGCCATTATCTTCACGGAGGGAAAGTAAAGCAGAATATAGAAGCTAGAACACACGGTTTGCATTATTGTGACAATGATAAGAATAATCCTAGTAACAATAGAAATGACTGCTTATAGAATACTGAAATAATCATTAAGTAGAGGAGTTGAATCTAGGACCGTCAAAATATTATTCAATGTCAGAGTTTATTAAAAAGAGCCGACACATCTTCGCTGTTGTCTAGCTTCGCAATGACTTAGCCACGAATGATTGATTTAACATATTCTAACTGTTGATCAAGTAATCCATTAAAGATACTGATTCACATTTTCATCCTCCAAAGCCCTATGATTTCTAATCAAGTTGATCACTGATCATCGTCACCCCCTTCTTCATATACTAACTAGCTGTCTTGATTAAATTGCACCCACTTAATGGAATGTATTATAATTTTAATCATCTAAATAGCCATCAACTGTTTCTTGAGACCATGGATGATCATGCTGAGTTTTATAATTCACATTAATGGATGAGTGGATAAGATTAAAAATGATCTGTGAAAGATCAACTGGGTGCAATAAATTGGGTTGAATCGGCGTTTATGCTGAGTTAACTTGAGACATTTTTAGATGAAATATTGCATGAACCAAATCAGTCTTGTTAGAATATAGAATATTCTAGTATATATAATGTAACATATTTTCACATCGTTTTTCCCTTTTGTTTGGCTTGCCTCATTCTACCTATAAATAGGCTTCATAGTGTACAGTTTCAATACACAAAATTACATACAAATTCCTTTCTCTTCTTTCTTTTTTCATGGTATCAAAGCCATAAACTTGTGGCCTGTAGTCTTATTTTTTCCGATGTTCTTTCGGCAAATTTTCGGTGCTCTTCTTTGTGACGGTAGTCGCTACTTGGAGTTCTTCTTAGCCTTTCTGCAGTCCAATCTGAACAGTAAGTCCAGAAACAGATTCGCAATGTACATGACTTCTCTCCCATGAAAGACACTCCGCTGTTCCTTGCCTCACGAGACGCCATGCACCGTCACTCCTCTCTACCTTCCTCGATTTGCACTATTCTGATCACCATGTCACAAAGGTACCACTACCATTGGACAACCCATTCAGAGAGGAGTCCAACGCCGCCAAAATCGCCCCTATTAGAGCTGCCACGCGCCCTCACGCGCCTCTTGAAGTTCTGCTGCGCCACCTACGCGCAGCCCCACGCGCCTCACGCGCCAGTCCTCATCCTTACCCTGCCACTCAGCCCTAGTTCCACTTCAGCTTTCGCCGCCACATCACCGTTGACCGTTGATCGTTGACCGTCGACTTTGCCCGTTGACTTTTTTTACAAATCAGGTGTTTTCTGCTCAGTTTTTCATGCTGGTTTCATTTTTGCTATTTGCTTGTGCATTTGAAGCTTCAATATGTCTTAATCTGCATCGAATCTCAATTCTATTGTTCATCCTATAGACATAGTATTAGATGGATCCAATTATAGTATGTGGGCTCAGAATATGGAGGTTTTCTTGAAAGGATGCCGATTATGGCGTTATGTGTCTGGAGACCTTGCTGCACGAACACAGAAGGAAAGTGAGAAAGAAGAGGCGTTTTCATCTCGTCTGGAAGAATGGGGTAGTATGCACTACAAGATTTTTTCTTGGTTCATCAACACCTCTTTTTCATCCATCAAGAGTCTCCTTCCAAGACTTGGGAATGCTAAGGTTGCTTGGGATTTTTTGGCCAAAAGATACAACTGCACCTATGATGCTTCCTTGGAGTTTCAACTAGAAGCTAAACTTTATCAGATGTTTCAAGACTCAGGTCAGTCTATTACTGATTTTTATTCTCAGAACAATCATCTTTGGGAACAATTATCTGCTACAGATCTGAAGTTAACATGTGCTCAAGACATTCAAACATTTGCTGCTTGGCTTGATCGACGGAAGTTTATGCACTTTATGAGTTATGATGGCTCTTCGTGATGATTTTGAATCTACTCGAGCATCTCTTCTTCATCGTCAACCACTTTCGACTTTAGATGCTGCTGTTTCTGAATTCATCTTTGAAGAAACTCGTCGTTCCACTATGAAGATGCAATCATCTGATATGGTTCTTGCCCCTGCTTCTTGTGGTCCTTCACCATCTTCTATTGGACGTTCATCATCCCAATCCAACTCCAGGAATCGTCTTTGCAGGTGGTGTAATTTTCGTGGTCATACCATCGATGAATGTCGCAAGTTTAAGTATTATAAGCAGGAACAAGTTTCCCAACAGACAGCTGCGGTCACCTCATCTACTCCTTCCCAACAGACAGCTGTGCTTGCTTTTTGTACTTCCTCTGCACCCGAGTCTTCGTCTCCATCCACTCCTCTCACTGCAGCTGACGTTAAGGCCTTAATTCACCAGGTTTTGTCCCAATCCTCCACTGCCTTGTCCGTCACCCCAAGTAAATCTCAATGGTTTATAGACTCTGCTTGCTGTAACCATATGACATCTGATTCCACCATCTTCTCTCATAAAGCTGCTCTTTCTCCCAATCCTACAATATACACTGCCAATGGTTCTCATATGCCTGTTAGTCCCGTAGGGTCTATTTCTACCTCTAATTTATCTGTCAGTGATACTTACCTTATGCCTCAGTTATCCTTAAATCTTCTTTCTATTGGACAACTTTGTGAGTTAGGCCTTTACCTGAAATTCTCTAACAAGGGTGTTGATGTACAGGATTCATGGACGGGTCAGTTACTTGGGACAGGCCGTAAAGTTGGACGTCTTTTTGAGCTCACATCTCTACAGATTCCTTCTTTAACAAACACTTCCATGGTTGCCATCACAGTTACTTTTAGTTTGTGGCACTCCCAGTTGGGTCATGCCTCACTTCCACGTGTCCAGTTCTTGGCTTCTTAAGGCCATTTAAGTCCAGTTAAATTTAAGTCTTTTGATTATGTGTCATGTCATCTTGAAAAACAAACACATTTATCCTTTAATAAAAGTAATTTTTCTATAGCACTTTTGACTTTGTTCATTCTGATATTTGGGGTCCTGCCCCAACACTAATTGAGGGAAAATCTCATTATTTTGTTATCTTTGTGGATGATTACAGTCGTTATACTTAGATTTATCTTTTGCAGCATTGGTCTGAACTCACCACTGTCTACCAGAATTTTCATAAAATGGTGCAAACTCAATTTTCTTGTACCATTAAAACTTTTCGTTCAAATAATGTAATGGAATACAAGGATATGTCATTTCTTGCCCTTTTACAGCATAACGGGACAGTCTCTCACCATTCTTGTCCATACACCTCACAACAAAATGGTTGAGCAGAACGTAAACATTGCCATATTCTGGATATAGTAAGAGCACTTCTCATCTCTGCCTCTTTTCCAAAACGTTTTGGGGAGAAGTCGCCCTTACTGCTGTCTACACGATCAATCGTGTTCCCTCACCCACTATACACAATAAAACTCCATTTGAGCTTCTCCATGGTATGGTTTCTAACTATTCATTACTTTGAGTTTTTGGTTGTGTTTGTTTTGTCACTCTTCCTTCACATGAACGTACCAAACTTGAGCCTTGATCCTGACTCTGGGTTATTGTCTCACTTAAAAGGGTTATCGTTGTTATGATCCCATAGCTAAACGTCTTCGTATTTCTCGTCATGTAAAGTTTTGGGAACATAAGATGTTTACGAGTATTTCTCCTTTTCTGCAGTCTTTTATCAGTTATGCTCATATCTTTACTAATCCCTCTATTTCTTTACTTCCTGACTCCTCTACAAAGATGCCAAGCTCTTCAGATGTTCATTCTTCACTTGTTTCGGAGTCATCTGACACGTCTGTTGATACTCCTGACCCATCAACTGCCTTTGAGCTTGTCCAGGTACCTGCACTTTGTCAATCCACTAGAGTAAGAGCTCCTCCTTCTCATCTTCAAGATTTTCATTCTTATTATACTCTTGCTACCCTTCACGAACCTCACAGTTATCGTGAGGTTAGTGCTGACCCTCTTTGGCAGAAAGCTATGTCTGATGAACTAGAAGCTTTCACTAAAACTCATACTTGGGACTTGGTGGATTTACCTCCTGACAAGTCTGTAGTTGGATGTAAGTGGGTCTACAAAATCAAGACTCGGTCAGATGGATCAGTGGAACACTACAAAGCTCGTCTTGTTGCCAAGGGTTTCTCTTAGGAGTATGGTATTGATTATGAGGAGACTTTTGCCCCTGTTGCTCGTCTTACCTTTGTCCGCTCTTTGCTTGTTGTTGCTGTTGTGCGTCATTGGCAACTATTTCAGATGGATGTCAAAAATGCTTTCTTGAATGGTGATCTTGTTGAGGAAGTTTATATGCATCCTCCCTCTAGTTATGCCCATCCTCCTCACACAGTTTGCCGTCTTCGGTGTTCTTTCTACAGTCTCAAACAAGCTCTCCGAGCCTGGTTTGCTAAATTCAGTTGTGTTGTTGCTCAATAGGGGTTTACCCCTAGTGCCTATGACTCAACTGTTTTCCTTCGGACCACTGGTGCTGGTATTATTCTTATCCTTCTTTATGTTGATGACATGATCATTACAGGTGATGATCTCTCTGGTATTCGAGATCTTTAACACTTCTTGAGTCAGAATTTTGAGATGAAGGACTTGGGGCCGCCTAACTACTTTCTAGGTCTTGAGGTTACATCTGGATCAGATGGTTATTATCTTTCTCAAGCTAAGTATGCATCTGACTTGCTTTCTAAAGCCGGCTTGACTGACAGCAAAACATGCACTTCTTCACTTGATCCTAATGTTCAGTTACTTGCTACTGATGGTGAATCTATTTCTGATGCTACTCTGTATCGACAACTGGTCGGTAGTCTCATCTATCTCACTGTTACCCGACCAGACATTTCCTATGTTGTTCATCTGGTTAGCCAGTTTATGAGTGCCCCTCGCTCTACTTACTATGCTGCTGTTCTTCGCATCTTACGGTATGTCAAGGGAACTCTGTTTCATGGCCTTCACTTTTCCTCTCGCTCATCTCTTGAGCTCCGCTCCTATTCTGATGCTGATTGGGCTAGTGATCCTACCGATCGTCACTCCACCACGGGATATTGTTTCTTACTCGGCACCTTTTTCATTTCTTGGCGTAGTAAGAAGCAGACTGTTGTTGCCCGCTCCGGTACTGGGGTTGAGTACCGTGCCCCTTGTTGATACTACAGTTGAACTTTTGTGGTTACGATGGCTTTTGACAGACATGGGTTCTCCTTAGATGACTAGTTCTCCTCTTTATTATGATAATTAGAGTGTCATCTAGAATGCTCACAATGATGTCTTTCATGAGCGCACCAAACATATTGAAATTGATTGTCACTTCATTCGGCACCATCTTCAGCATGGCACCTTGGATCTTCGATCTGTCTCGTTTGACGATCAACTTGCCGATATTTTTACAAAGTCTCATCCTCTTGGTTGGTTACGTGATCTTGTTTCCAAACTCTAGTTGACTTCGTCATCTCGAGTTTGAGGGGGGATGTTAGAATATAGAATATTCTAGTATATATAATGTAACATATTCCCACATCGTCTTTCCCTTTTGTTTGGCCTACCTCCTTCTACCTATAAATAGGCCTCATATTGTATAGTTTCAATACACAGAAATACATACAAATTCCTTTCTCTTCTCTATTTCTTCAAGTCTAACTTATGGTCAATAAGTGTAATTCACTTATAAATTCTTGATCAAGTATGACCTAGACACTAATGCAACCACCCTGCATAATAACACTACCCCAAAATTTCGTAAAGACTTTGTCAGGTTAGTAATAGTTAAATCATTCATAAATCCTATGTCAAATGAGTTTTTTTTTTCATTGAACCTCTCATAGGAAAGTTTTTGAGCAAGACTAATACAGTAACATGACAATGTGTCTCATAAATCTCACTCTGACTGAGTCAAGCTTTATCACACAACGTAAATGTTAAAAAAGTATTGCATCAGTTTTATTTTTGGAAAAAAATAGATTTAAACCAGAAACTATTTTATAAAACAAGTTCAATTAAAATTTGTTTTATTTTGAAATCTAGAAATTCTAGAATTGGAAGAAAACACAAACTATTTACTGTTGAAGAAACAGTACAAGAAATTCCACAAATTGGAATTAGAACTGTAAAGGAAATCCAAAAATTCTTTATTGTTTGAAAAAAAGTATCTATAAAATTGACAGAATCTTAAATTGAAAATTAGAAATTAAATTAGATGAGACTTACATATTTTTGTAACTCGAACAGATCAAGTCTAGTGTTTTACGCTATTTCCTTAAGAAAGATTATGCCATCGTACTAGGTGCTTACGAGTTGTGTCCACGTCTACCTCCAAAGATGAAGTGGTCTTGCACAGAGAAGAAACATATCAATCTCTATACACTGTGAACCAAGATATGTTTGAACTCTTTTAGACTATGAACACTGAATAACATAATGTGAGGGCTGTGTGTTTATATAGACCTTTTTGTGACTGTTCGTCACAGCTACGAAGGTTTGAGTTGCCTCTGTTCATGGTAAACAAGCGCATCAATCTAGAAGGGATGTAACTTTTCATTGAAGAAGATGATTATTCAGTCAGCAATTCAAAACACAATCACAAAACGACAACGTTTTAGATTTAATTAAACTAGTAACAAAAAAACAACAATTTTGGGTTCAAGAATTTAAATAAAAAATATTAAATAAATTTTCTTTAAAAAGATATATACATAGTGGGCCAAGGCCCAAACCCGAACCCGACCAACACTTACTTTCAATGGATACACAAAATGTATGAATTGAATGAATTGGGCAGTAAAGGTTGTGTGTTTATATAGACCTCTTTGTGACTGTTCGGTATAGCCACAAAAGTTTGGGTTGCCTTTGTTCATGGTGAACAGGTGCACCAATTTAGAAGGGGCACAACTTTTCAACGAAGAAGACGACTATTCAGCCAGTAATTCAAAACGCAATCACAAAATGACAACATTTTAGTTTTAATTAAATTGGAAACAAAATGAAAAAATTTTTGGAATAAAAAATTTAAATAAAAAATATTAAATAAATTTTCTCTAAAAAGATATATATACAGTGGGCCACGGCCCAAACTCGAACCCAACCGACACTGACTTTTAATGGACACATAAAATGTATGAATTGAATGAATTGTGTAGTGAGGGCTGTGTGTTTATATAGACATCTTCGTGACTGTTTGGTATAACCACAAAGGTTTAGGTTGCCTCTGTTCATGGTGATTAGGCACACCAATCTAGAAGGGACACAACTTTTCATTGAAGAAGATGACTATTTAGTCAGTAATTCAAAACGCAACATAAAACAGTAGCATTTTAGATTTAATTAAACTGGTAACAAAATGAGAACACTTTTTGGATTTAAAAATTTAAATAAAAATATTCAATAAATTTTCTCCAAAAAGATATATACACAGTGGGCAAGGCCCAAACCCAAACCCGACCCCGACCCACATTGATTTTTAAATGACACACAGAATGTATGAATTGTGCAGTAAGGGCTGTGTGTTTAAATAAACATCTTCATAATTGTTTGGTATAACCACGAAAGTTTGGGTCACCTCTATTCTTGGTGAATAGGCGTCCCAATCTAGAAGGGATGCAACTCTTCATAAAAAAAAATGACTGTTTAGTCATTAATTCAAAATGCAATCACAAAATGAAAGCATTTTAGATTTAATTAAAAAGGTAACAAAACGACAAGGTTTTCGGGTTAAAAAATTTAAATAAAAAATATTAAAAAAAATTTTTAAAAATAAATATACACAGTAGGCTAATGCCCAAACCCAAACTCGACCCGGTAATTGTATATATACTCACTTAAAGCTTTGTGCCCATCCTACATGGGACACAAGCTTTTCACAAGTTTCACACTTTGTTACCATTTCCAAGTGGTGATGTTAGGAAGCAATTTCTCATTCACTTATTAATGATTTTGAGTAACCTAATACATGTTCTTAATCTCCTCATGGAAGAGAACGCATTTTCATGTTGACCCACCAAAATTAATGAGTAGGGTCCACTTTAATTTTAGCTCAAAGATGACCAAAAACTATAGTCAATAACCCATTTTTCCAACAATAAATGCATAGTTTTAACCATGACCTGCCTGCAAATGGAAGCCGACATATGATTGAAATGAAAGCTATATATCAAGCAACTAGTTCCTTCAAAATTTATTTTATAGTAGTAGGAAATAAAGAAACAGGAAACATGCAACACATATAGATAATAGATTTTTCTTAAAGGGACTATGAATATGGGTCACTCCCACTTCTTTAATGAATGCAAATGGATATGGAAAATAAGTTCTCTTATTGTAAGAAAAATAAAAAAATAGATTCCTCGGGATTTTTTTTTATCAGCAAGCATAAATTTATAATGTAGTGCAAAATGTGAAAGAGAATCAAACACGTTGAATTCCTTAGTAATTAAGAACAAATGAGACTCCTCACCCAAAGAGAACAAATCTCAAATTTATAAACATAAATATATTATTGTTAATTTGCATAATAAAGACTATTCTACATCATATATATAGGTTAAGACTACTACTAATCTGAATAAGAATTTACTAATTCTTTATACTAGTCCTATTATAATTAGAAAACTATAATAATTCCAAAAAAGAGGAAAAATATGAAATTAATAAAAATTGTGGCATTTTAGAAAACTAGAAACCATATCAAACTTGGAAACTATAGCTGCAAGCATAAGTTAATTCGGACTTTCCTAAACAAAGTAATTGCGAAATTAAAAATTACTATAAGTGGCAAAAAGGTTAAATTATAGGCCTAAACAAAGTCGTTTGGCCCTGTGTCTACTACGGTCATAGCGGAGTAATGAGTATTGTCCGTATCACTATTTTGGGTTTGGATAGGATCATCGTTCCCAAAAACATGACTGATCAACTCTGTGTCTACTAGTATTTTTTCTTGGAATTGGACTTGGAAAGTTACCATTGTTCTTCAAGCCTCCGCAACTTGTTTTACATCATTCCTCTCCTCTTGAAAAGAACTCGAACTCGAAGTACAATTGGGGATAGAGGGGGGGTCTTCTGCATGGTACTCATAGATGTCAGCAACATTGCAAGTCTGTGAAATTTCCATTGTTTTTGAAAAATCAATAACATAAGCATTGTCATTGACCTTGTGCATAATTTTTTATAGACCATATTTCTTTGGCTTCCATTTTCTATAGCTGCCTACTAGAAATCTCTCTTTGCATAAGAGCATAACAAAATCTCTTTCCTTGAACACTTTGGTACGTTGATGCTTGTCTACAACTCTCTTATATTTGGCATTGGTCTGATTTCTGCTTCACCTCATCATGTACTGCTTGGGCCTGTTCTACCATATTCTCTACTGCAACACTCACACCATGACCCTTAGGCAATCGAACCAAGTTTACAGCATGCGTTGGTTGAATGATGTAGAAAACTGCAAAAGGTGTTCTTCTTGTGGCACTATGAACAACACTGTTATATGCAAACTCAGCTTATGGCAAGGCATGATCCCATTACTTAAGCCTCTTTCCACAAATACTGCGAATTAGGTTACCCAATGTTCTGTTTTTCACATCTATTTGGCCATCTGTTTAGGGATAAGCTGTAGGGGTTGGCCAAACATGGCCCAAGGCAAGTGGCCATGGGCTGGTGGCAAGAGGGTTGAACGAGCTGGGCACAGGCAGGCGGTGGGCGCGCAAGAGCTCGTGGGGGGGGGGACGGCCAGGCGCGTGGGCCGGCGTAAGCGTACGCGCGAGGGCATGCGGGCTGGCATTGTTTCTATAGCTACAGTGTATTTACTGCAACTTGTTTTCTCTATTTTCTGAATTTTTTTCCTAAGTGCTGCAAGCTAATTTTTCCAATTTTTAACCTTCCTCCTCAAGGTTTTTAACCCCCACTTTTTAGCACTTTTCTCACTTATATCTGGAGCATTTTATACACCCAACAACTCTTTTAAATTCATAAAATTTTAATATGGTCTCCTTTGTTTTCTAAGCATTTTTCACCTAATATTTTACACCATAATCCACCACTCTTAAACTAACTACTGAACTACATCCTCTTACTCAACTAAACCATTCATATATAATTTAAAACAAGAAAGCCATTCATACATAATTTAAAACATACATCCACTATATATATATATATATATATATACTTGAAATTTAAGTGTCATGAGCTCTATACTCGTTACAATTTTAGGGCCTTGCCCATTGTTTCCATGCCATACAAAATTTTACAAGTTAATACATATGTCCTAGGACTTATGCCCTCATACAACCAAAAATATACCCCAAGGGCCAAATGTTCTTCAAGGTCCATTTCCCCCTCCATGCTTCAAGACTTCATCAAGTCTCATGTACCGAGAGCCTCATCTATAATATGTAATCTCATATAGGGTAAACATGACGGCTTGTATGACATAATGCTAACATAAAGAATAAAGATAAGGCGTGACATGTGCAAAGTGAACATTTGTGAGCTATTCACCTTCAATTTCATTAATGCAATGCAATGGAAATATGCATGACACACATATGCAACTCAATGCCCAACCCATGCCTCGCTTCACGGTCCACCCCCGTCAGCACGCGAGTACTGTTCATTAGCTAGATTTTAGATTTTTCATCATAAGATCTACACCCTCATAATGCATAGCACCAAAGTGCTCAACACACGCCATGTTTCCAAAGATTCAAGTATGCTAAGATGCCTAGATTTTTCTATGCAATTTCAACGAGGCACTTTATCAAGCCCATGGGGTGTGCCTTAAATAATGCATCATACATGAAGTAAACTATAACTTTCAAACCATAAAACTTTGACTACATGAACATAGGTTATAATTCAATCAATTATACATATAATCATATTACATGTTCACAACCTTACCAAATTCTCAAAGATCACACAATTACACAAAGTACCAATACATTGAGCAAACCATAAATTTCAACTATAAGACTTTGTCTACATGAACATAGGTTATAATGCAATAAATTATACATATATTCATGTTACATGTTCATCACTTTGCCAAATTCTCAAAGAATACACAAGTACACAAACTACCAACCCTAAGTTTTCAAAGCAACTATATACTAAGTGGCTTTCTAACAAGTAAGCATGTAAGTCAAACAATCAACTTATAAAAATACTAATAAACTTAACTCTATTCCTTATTTAGCAAAATATCATACCTAGAAGAGTTTTTCTCAACCCTAGGGATTTGTGTTCACTTCAATGCCAAACCAATCGGTAGGATTGTAGCCCTTGTGGTGGGGAACAACTTCTTAGAAGGAAGCCTTGAGAGATTCCAAGGCTAGAGATGAGTTTTGGAAGGTAGAAAATTGAAAAACCTAGGTTTCACTTGTGGTTTCTCTCCATGCATGACTTGCTGCTATTTCTCAGAAAAAATTCTGAAATTTTAACTCTCAAGGGTCATATTTATACCAAAGGGACCAATGGGTGAAAAGACCCTTTTGCCTTTAATGAGCTACGGGACTTCGTTACACTACAACCTATCCTGAAAAGTCTCAATTCGATATTTTGTGTTATAACATGAAAAAAATTTTTTTTATTATTATTATTATTTATTCTTGCAATTGTTAATTAATTAATTATTATTATTATTATTATTATCATTATTAAGAATGTGATGTGTGTATTGTATGTGTACAATTATGTGTATGCTACATGTGCATGTATATATATATTATATGCATATTTAAATTTGGAGAATATATATATGTATTTATTTGTGTATATATATATATATATGTACATAACAGTGCACAGTGTGTGCATGTGTGTGTGGGCCGGTTGTGTGTGTGTGTGGCTTTGAGTGTTACACACTCAAAGGGGTATGGGTGAGGTTGTGTGTGTGAGTAGGATTCAGGGAGTGGGAGAGTGCAGAAGTGGGCAGAGGGTGGTTGGTCTTGGAGAGAGAGAGAGAGAGAGAGAGAGAGAGAGAGAGAGAGAGAGAGAGAGAGATATAGAGAAATGAGGGTGTGTCTCGGGTGAGAAGAAAAGAGAAGGAAAGAAAGAGAAAGAAGAGAGAAACAGAGAGAGAGAGAGAGTTCTAGACTGTGAAGAAGGAGAGGAAGCTCGAGGAGGAACCAGAAAGGTGGAAGTGGGCACGGCTAGAGAGAGAAACGGCCAAGAAAAATTGTAAGTGGGTCACTTCTGTTTCAAATTTTTTTAAAGCATTTTAATTGATTTGAATTATAGGATCTTAGAGAGCATAATGTAGGGGTTAATTTGCAAGAAGAATGAGAATGAATGGTTGAGAAACTAGGGAGAAATCCCTAGTTGCAGGTCTCGGCCATGGAGGTTGAACCTCATCATTTCATGTGTAAAATTTCCTTTAAATGATCCTAAAATAACCCTATGAAGTGCAGAAAGTGAATGGGATTGAATTGAGTTCAAAACAGTGGGGGAAAATGGGGGAAAAATGGGTGGCCGGAGAGTTGACCGAGGGTTTGACCCTCTATTTCGTGGAGATGGAGGGGGTTTTGAGGGAAATGGGGGTTGGGGATGTGATCTACGTGAAAAAAGGGAGGGAATGGCATTTTGAAAATGGGGAAAACACGCCGGAGGTCGGTCGCCGGCGCCGAAGAAGGCGCCGGAACCCTACCGCTGCTTCACCGGAAAATCGGGGAAGAAGGTGGGGTGCCGGGTCGGGTCCTGGGTCGGATCTGGTTCCAGTTCGGGCGGGTACGGGTCGCCCCTGCCACGTGTCAGCCATTGTTTTAAATTAAATGAATTTGAACCTTTTAGAATTTAAACCTTTGAATTTGAACCTTTTGAATTTGAACCCTAACCCTGAACTTTCGGAAATTACAAATTGACCCCCCAACTGTTAGAAATTACGCTTTGACCCACCTGATTAAATTATTAATAAAATATTAATTAAATTAATTAATTAATTAATTAATTTAATTAATTTAATTAATTAAATATTCAAAAATATCCCGGAGCCCAAATGGGACAAGTCATAGGTGTATTTTGACTATCTCGACCATTCTGAGACCAATGGTGAGGTCTGTTTTACGAGACGGAGTCCCGAAAAATAAAAGACCCGTAGTAACCCTTAAAATTACCAAAATGCCCCTAGATTGAAACACAGTCAAACGAACTCCGAATTAGGTAAACAAATAGTGGAATTTTATTATCTCGAACATTCCGGACTCAACCGTGGAGTCCGATTTGTGAAAAGAGGTCACGAAATGTAAGGACACGTGTAAAGTGCAAAATGACTGTTTTGCCCTTTTGAACCCCGGTGCCCGAATTGAGTTCTACGAAAACCTAGACTTACTTTCTTAAACGTTCTAAAACCAATGGTAGAGTTTAATTTAGCAGAATAGAAACCTATGAATTTAAAGACATAAAATTTGATGAATAGCGTACATTCAAACAACAATGGACTGAATTGTAATTCCTACTTTTAGGGACACTAACAGGACAGGAGGAGGCGATCTGATCTCCTACATTTTCGTCCGCCCGTTCAGTTACATATAGTGCTCGATCTTCTAGGGTTGATACCAACCCATCAGGTATGGTGTTTTGCTAGTGTTAGAAATGAAGTTAAGTTAGGAATATTTGTGAATGACTGAATGCTGTATGTGTTTATCTGTAATGTGTTTACCGTTTATTTGGAATTGGTTGTTCACATGCTTACATGTTACTTGTACCTTATGAATATTTAGTGAATGATGAATGTGACTCACGACATGTGTATATGTTGATTTTACGAGATATGATTGCATGTGGAATCAGTTAGGTGATTTATATATTATTGTCTCGAGCATGCTATATTGTGGAAACCATGTATCATTGAGATTGCATTGGCATATTGGCATATGATGAATCCTTTGAGAACATGGCGTGGGTAAGCACGTGGTGCTTTGCATTATGAGGGTGTAGATCCTGTGGTGAAAAACCCAAAATTGGCCATTGCATTGGTACTTCGTGCCATCGGGGAGTACCCGTAAATGAGACATGGGTGTGGCATAGAGTTGTGCATGGGTGTGTCATACATACCATTCATATATATTACTGCGATGCTTGAATGTCATTTAGAAATAAATGTACACTTTGCACATGCCACGCCTTAGCTTTATTTCTGGCATTAGCATTTCATCATACCAGCAGTTGTGCTGACCCATTCGTGGGCAACATTTTCAGATGAGGATCCTCCAGCCACATGAGACTTAGTGATGCCCTGAGAGGGCGAAACACGTGATGTATTTGTGATCCATGAGACTTGTATTTTGTTATGTAAGGGCTTAAGCCCGAATGACTGATGAACAATGTATTCGATGTTACTCTATGTATGGATGATGATGGACGCATGTTTATTGAATTTAATTACTTTTGTCCTTTTATTATTTTACTTTCTGTCTCGTTACTCGCGCCCGGGTTCGTGGGAAATTCGGGGCGTGACATTTTGCTTTAACCAAAGTTCTTAAAATTATTTTAAATGATATTTTTCCAAAAAATTTATTTTCGCTTGTTGGCGGGTGCGGCCGGGTTCACTAGGGCCACCCGGGATGCCTTTTTTGGGTTTATTTTTCAAACTATCTCCGATTAGGCTCAAATTCTCACAGGAGGTGTATTTTAATATTTTAAGCATATTTACCTTCTATGGCACACTCAAAATATTCTTCTAAACATGACTTATATCTAAATAATGCATATGTAGTATCCTACCAACAAATAGTGCATGAATAGTGTCCTACCGGCAAAATGAAAAATTTATCCCGATTTTTTAAATCTTTGCACCAACAATGGCTATAATTTTTCTGGCACAACCATTGTTGAATTTTCCTTTGGATCCTCTATCACCAAAGCTTTAACCATTAAAGCATAAACCTCTTGGGCCTCCTTAGCTTCAGCCTCGAACTCTACTTCAGACTTGGATAAAACTAACATAGACTGCCCCTCAGCATTAGAACTGTTAGTCTCAAAATCAAATTTTGTGTGCTCCCCATGTAAACATATAAACATTATTCTTGCCCTTAGAAGTAATATTAACATCATACTACTATAGCCTACCCAACAACACATGACTAACATTCATATCAACTACATTACAAATTACTTTATCATGATAATATTTACCAATGGAAATAGGAACATGATAGATTTTTGTTACCTTCATCGTTAGTCCCTTTTTAATCTAGCCAATTATGTAAGGAAAATAATGTTTTTTTATAAGTAACTTCATGTGATCGACCAGCTTATTGGCCACAAAATTCTCGCAGCTTCGACTGTTAATAATTTAATTGCAAACCTTTCGATTAACGGTACAACATGAACAAAAGATGCTGTGGCATTGGCTCGTGTCTATTTACTTCGGTGCATATAGCAACCGCTGTACCACACAATTGACTCGTTCTCTATTTTCTTTTGTGAATTCTGCTCCTTCATAGAAATCATCTTCTCCAACAGGTTCTTTATTATCTACCTCTTTAACAACATCCACGTTCTCAACATAGTTAACAGGCCATTGATATGGAAAGCTATTAGAATGATGCCTAGGTTTACCACAACGATAACACTTGCCAGGTGTAGGCTTGGCATAGGGATTTGTATTCACAATGGATAGTGGCTTCTTCGAAGGGCCTCTGTTGCTACTTCCCTTTGCATAACTTAGGCCTTGCAGTTTGATCTGTACAGGATACTTAACTGCTGCTGTTTGAGTACCTTTTCTTTTATCATTCGCTACATATGAGGATTTAGGAAAATTCCTATGAAAGGGTACTGCACTAGAACTTTCAGCCCTTCTCTCATTTTTCAAAAATTCCGCCTTCAATGCCATTTTATAAGCCTTATCAATCATCCAAAAGACCTGTAATCTAATTTTGTCATGGATTGAAGGCTTAAGCCATTCAAATTTCATGCCACTATTTGCCCTTCTTTTTCAGCTAGATTATTGTGAACAAACAATCGGTTAAAGTTTGTTGTATAATCAAAAACTGATCGGCTGCCTTGGTTGTAATTTTGGTATTCCTGAAACAAGTATTGCTCATAATCTAGAGGGAGAAATATTTCCATCATGTACTCCTTCATCTTCCTCTAAACTCGAACTGGTTGGTTGCCTCGTCGTTATCGATTTCGCTGTAATTGGTTCCACCAAACTACTGCTCCACCTTTCAGTTTAAACATGACAAGTTTAACCATATTGTCGTCGGGGACCTCCATTATGTTTATAAATCGGTTAGCGTCATAAATCCAATTAAGAAAATCTTCAATGTTAAGATTTCCATGAAAGGTAGCGGTGTGAGCCTTCATCCGATAATTCTCAAAATCTCAGTTCCGTCTAGTGGGCTTACGAACCTCGTAGTCCTCCTCATCATCTAAATTTGATTCGTCTCTATAGACAGATTACCTTTGGAGACGCTGACCCAATATAGTCCTATCTTCAAGATGGCTTTGGACAAATCCTATGGCACGATTCCTGCTAATTAGAGGGCCTCTAAGGGCATTAAAATTGAGTCGCATGAGCGTCTGTTGTATAACATCAAGCTGATCATTGCTCTGTGCTAATTGTTGCCTATGGTCGTCGATCGCCGCCCATACAGCCTCTATCCCATGATGAACGTCAATGAGATTTGGGTTCTCAAATATGTTGTTTGCCATTGAGCTAGGAAAATCCTTGCTCTGATACCAATTCACGTAGTGCAGAACGTGAAGGAAAATCAAGACACGTTGAATTCAAAAGGGACTTCTGTAACACCCCAATCCTGTATAATTAATAATTAAATATTAATTATTAATTAGTACCGGCTTAGGGGAATAATCAAGGGAATTAACCCTAATCTCCCGACGGTCAAGATAGACCGATAAAACAATTAAAACATATTCGAGAATAGGGTACAATACCCGAACCTAATTACCAATTAATTAGGTGAAGTAATGTCAATTTAACACTGACGGAATTCGAATTAATTAGCCACGGAAAATCCCGAATGAATAATAAATGACACGAAACCTCTGACACTGAAGATAACTGAAATAGAAACTGACCGGAAGAAACCGCGTCGAAAAAGGAGCTACGGAATGAAAGTTATGTAGCAAACACTGAAGCTGAATTACTGCGCAGCCAAACAAGGC